>OX596150.1:6872734-8269734 GCA_951394285.1 Epirrhoe tristata | reverse complement strand
CATATATATTTTTTTCCTGAGGGATTGATAGTTTTCCCGTAACATTAAAAAACCTCATTCTCACTACACAACACACCCTGACTCACAATCTGAGTCAAACATTAAATAGTTTGAAAGGGTATATTACACCTAAGGTGGTCCAAAATTTTTTTTTTCCTTCGGGATTGATAGTTTTCCCCCTTGCTGAACTCCGGTGTGTCCTTTAGTTGGCCTGCCCATGACTTCTCTTATCCTTTCCTTCTTAAGCTACGATAAGCAGGGTCTTAATGTAGCTTACTATATTATTTACACTTACACTTTTATTTACACAGTATTTATTTACTTACACTAAAAAGTGAAAAATACAAATTTTTGAAAAAAAAAATTGAACCGACTTCACAGAACACAAACAGACGAACCTTCTACACACTAAAAAGAGAAAAATAAGAATATAATTTGAAGTCGGTGCCAAGTGAATACGATTAGGTACCTATAAGAAATCGAGCGATAGCGTACCAGGATACAATTTTGCACCCAAGTTCTTTTGAATTTCTTAGATGTAAATGAATAGTTGGCACCGACTTCAAATTATATTCTTATTTTTCTCTTTTTAGTGTGTAGAAGGTTCGTCTGTTTGTGTTCTGTGAAGTCGGTTCAATTTTTTTTTTCAAAAATTTTTATGTTCAAAAGATTGTCCATTAGGTATTGATAATGCTCGCGCTCCGAACGAAAAAAAATGAAAAAGGTAAGTAAGTAAACATACCTAAGTTCGTATTAGTAGTGGACAACTCTAGTGAAGGTAAAAAAAATGGTATTTATCTACCAGTCACAAACAAGTACCCAAATCAAATAGTGCCAATCAAATAGCCCTGGTTTTGAATATAAAGAAAATAACACTAGGTACAATTTTTATACGATAAGGGTTATGATAAATCGAGGCTGTTTGCTTAAAGTACTAACATAATATACTGCAAACGTAGGTACTGTTCGCAACAATGTCTGATTCTCCGTAAATGGAATGAATTCTCCGTATAATCAGCTTCCAGCGTCTGTATTTCCGCTGAGCTACGACCCTATTGTTTTTAAGAAGAGAGTTAATAGGCACCTTCTGGGTAAGCTCGCTCCATCGTAGACCTCACTCTTGCCTGTGTAAGTTTGAGGTCAAGAGCCGACCCATTCATCATAAAAAAAAAAAAAAAATTGGACCAATTTAAATGGTTTCTTTTTGTTTCAATGTTCTGCGGTGATCCTATATGAATATATAGATTATGTTTATATAGATATAGATTAATCTTTGCTTGTAACATACTACTTGTAGGTTTTTAAAACCTAATAATTCTAATAATAATCCTAATCATAATAATTTCGACAGTCATACAGATGACTGGCACAGTTTATCTCTCGCCTATGGTTAGGCGGGAAACAGAGATGTCGGAGAGAGATAGAAGATACTTTGACTATGTCAGATAGAATTTCTTTGACGTTTAGATTAAGCACCCAATAGCAATATTCTTAGTGCGTATAGATGCTTTTTTGTATTTATTTTTAGGTTGAAATTTTTGTTTTGTACTTTTTAAACTTAATATTGGTTCTTGTCGCCACCTGTTAGTACTGTTCGTTTCATGCTATACATAGTTCGTTGATATTTATTCGCGGAAACTTGTAATTGGCCTTCCTATAGTATGTAGCCTCCTGCTGCATACTATTTATAAGTTACACTAAAATGTTCATACCTAGCTGTAAGTTTTTCCAAAACTTGTAAAATAAAATAAAATAAAAATAAAATAGACGTCAAGGCGGGAAAAATCTTGTCTAGTCTAGTCTCCCAATTTCGAACTTTGTTATTTTATATGTTTTCTTTCTGTTGTTTTCGTGTAAATAAACTTTCTGTGACTGTGGACTCGTCTTTTGCTGTTATCAAACCACCCCCGGTTATAAAAATATTTAATTTGACCTGGATCAGTTGAGCTATCTATAGATCGTTTCTAACGATCCTTAGATAGCTTGACTAATCCTGTTGTATTTTGTAAATATATGTAAATATATAGTAGCTTAGTTTATGTAAATAAACATTCACTTATATTTAACTAGCTGCGCTCCCGCGGTGTGACCCGCGATACCTCGGGATTTTTTCATTTTTTCGGGATAAAAGGTCAAAAGCCTATGGCCTTCCCTGGGACACCACCTTTAACTATGCCAAATTTCAGCTTAATCTGTTCAGCGGTTTGGGCGTGAAAGCGTAACAAACAGACAGACAGACCGACAGACAGAGTTATTTTCACATTTATAATATTAGTATGGATTTATATTAATATTTAAAATTTAACATTAACCTAAACTTTACGACACGACGGTACTTCAATATTTTGTAAAGAAAGCGCCCAAACAAACTATTCACTATTGAAACTGTTTCTTTTGCTAACTGTATACGTTTTACAGCATCATCGCAGACTATTTATCAAATAAACGAAGTGTGAGCGAGCTTATTCATCAAATAAATTGGAGTACAGCTGCTAGTTGATGTTTTGACTAGTATTAAATGTCTGACTTTCATAAGTCCTGACCTTTTTAAAAGCAAAGTCTAGGTCAAAAAGAGTAGGGCCTGGGATCACGTGGAATAGTCAAGAGCTAGGTGGTTCTACTCATGTTCGTTCACGATCTGTTGAAGGCAAAGTCAAAAAGCATTTATTCAGTAGGACCGCTGGGATCACTTTGAAACGTTTT
Organism: Epirrhoe tristata; assembly: GCA_951394285.1. Classification (NCBI taxonomy): domain Eukaryota; kingdom Metazoa; phylum Arthropoda; class Insecta; order Lepidoptera; family Geometridae; genus Epirrhoe; species Epirrhoe tristata. The sequence continues at coordinate 8,267,031 of OX596150.1, read as the reverse complement.
AAAACTAGGTGATTCTACTCCTGTTCCTTCGCGACCAATACCTTGAAGAACCAGGGCAACATACCCTCTGTCCGAAGATTAAAAGATTTAAAGACACCAAGTGTTCATGTAATTTTATCGCTGACCGTACGTAGATGGACCACCATTTTTGTAAGACAAGGCCACTTCTATTTGACCACCAATGCTCTCACTATGCCTGTGGCATGTTGCATTTTCCAACGAGTAATTTCAACCTTAGTATTTTATTTCTTACTAATCCATAAACGGTTCACGTCATTTTAATCCTCGTTTATGACCCGTATCCGAGTTAAAAATTCAATAAATCTTTCAAGCAAAAACTAGTTATTACGGTTATGAATGCAGGTAGCAGATGCATCGCTGGATTGCACGCTATTTTCTAAGCGTTTCTACCGGGTAAGGAGGCTATTATGTACTGAAATATGACGTTATTCTGTATACACACGGCAATATAAATAGACCAATTACAGGGTATGTTTTGAAACGATACTTATCACTTGAGGTTTTTTAGAAATATAGGTCCTTGATATAAGTTAGCTTTATTTAGTGACCGTATTATTTGAATTTTTAATAAGTATAATTAATAATTAAAAATTATAATTTTTATTTTTTTATAATTGCCCTGTAGTGAGACGTGAATGGCTTAATAAAAAAAAATTAAATCCGAACAACATAATTCATTTGTCATTTCACCGCAAGTTACTTTCACAAACATGCAATCACACAATCCATCCATATTTTTTTCAATACTAAGTACCTACTTTCATTAATCATTAGGTAACACAGCGTCCCGTTAAGTGTAGGCATAGGTTGCCTCCTAACGCTGTATAAATCATCTAATATACTTAGATGTAAAATTTTACAACAATCAAAAGTAAAATCCATTAATTTCCGCCTGCGGTAACCCTATCACTTTAAGAAAGCGAAGATCGCGGTAGATTAAATTTAAGCAATTGAATGAATGAATTAACTGAATGAATGAATAGGGTGGGGAACAAACAAAACATCAGCGATTCATAGGAGATTCATTACGATTATCTAATAGGATTTCAGTGTGCTACGTATTTTAGATAATGGATGATTAATATATATGTATATGGTCTTTCATTTTATACTAACTTAATTCAGGAATTAGGTTAAAAAAAAATTTAAATATGTAATGATTATTTTTTGTTTTGTTATGAGAATCCCGAGAAAATCGATAAAGACTATCCTTTCAATTGATTGTTGCTACTGGTGTAACTTAGCCCATTCGTGATGTAGTTGCGCTGCGATTGGTGGAACGTCTGTTCTCCTTGAAAATCATTATGCAACAATTCTAAAAAATCGATAAATAATAAAATTTGCAGTGAAAACTTAAATGAGCTTAGGAATTAAATTGATAAGGTCAAAAGTCTATTTACAACCCAAAAATTAGGCCCTGTCAGTTTGTGTAGTTTAAAATGAAAGACCCTATATGTATACATAAAACCAATAAAAAAAAATGACACCACAACGCCCAGACATAAAATACACAAAGTTTTTAGATAATTAGATAGAAGATAGATAGAAAATACTATATTGTACACCACATGGACATTACAGAAAAAACAAACAAAGATACAGGAGAATATTTAAAGCGAAGTACAATGGGCGGTCTTATCGCTTTTTATCGATTTCTTCCAGACTAATATCTAATTATATAATTAATTATTATTATTTATACATATAATTTACTGTATTTGTATTTGATTTTTATTACGAGTATTATGCACTTTCATTATGAATCATAAAAATAATATTTTTGCTTCTCTAGAAAGAGGCTATAGATTGCCATACGAAAATTCGTATTCTTTTGACTTTATTATTTTTAAGCTTTTAAGGAAAGAGGCATGATTTTATGTATATATATGTTTTAAGCCATACCAAGGCAATACTAAAATGTTAATGTCTTTATTGGTAGCAAAATTTCGAAATCAGGTCATTCCTACACTCGACACCATAAAATAAAGAATTTACGTGATTAAGGGGAAACGGGGAGAGGGGGGATATCTAAACCGGAACACAATAATAAGTAATGGTTCCCATAAAACTTTATTATTTGTGATAAATGTCAATAAAAGTGGTTCCTTTGTTGTATTTTGAATGTAATTTCTATAAAATATTTTATCTTTTTAATAACCATAAAAAATTTTAGCTAGCTCTGACTGATGTATTCATTACGTATATACAGGGTGTAAAAAGACTACTACCGAAAACTGAGGGGTTGCAATCAGACCATGATTCTAAACATATCTAGCGAAAAAAAACCGCAAAAAAAATTTTCACTTAGCTACGTCATTTTATTTTATTTTCTAGTTATTTACTACTAGTACACCATAATAAGACTATACCTACCTAATAATTTAATTTATAAAAGAAAAAAAAATTAAAACTCAAAATCCAGCAATCTACGGATAAAAACGCGCCCAGTACATACGCAAACACTAATCTTCAAACGTTGTTTTCTCCGGATGTAATGATTTTTTCGGAAAATCCTTTTGGATTTAGTTGTGTGTTGGGATGCTGTACCTACCCCTTTCGGCTTCGGTAGACGTCTTTTTACACCCTGTATAGGGTCTTTCATTTATTATACTAACTTAATTCAGGAATAGGGTTCAAAAAATATTTATGTAATTTATGTAATGATTTTTTTTTGTTTTGTTATGAAAATCCCGAGAAAATCGATAAAGACTATCCTTTCAATTGATTGTTGCTTCTTGTATAACTTCGCCCATTCGTTACGTAGCTGCGCTGCGATTGGTGGAACGTCTGTTCTCCTTGAAAATCATTATGCAACAAATCTAAAAAATCAATAAATTATAAATTTTGAAGTGAAAACTTAAATGGGCTTAGGAGTAAGTAAACGTAATGAGAGTCAATACGATGGTGTAAGTTATGTGCTATGATCAAACAAGTGATAATCTGGGATCTCAGTCGTGATTTTGTTTGTTTTATTTATATACTAGCGACCCGCCCCGGCTTCGCACGGGTGCAATGCTGATACTAAATTAAATACACTACAGAAAAACTATGAAGGTTGTATATAAAAACATAGCGGCGTAGTTTTAAAGATTTAAGCGCACATAGGGATATAGGGACAGAAAAGGCGACTTTGTTTTATACTATGTAGTGATAGTGATAGTGATTTTTTGTTTACCCCTACGGGAAGGAGGCTTGATTTTATGCGTGTATTTTTAAAAACGTATGTACTATGGGCTGGTATTAAATCTACGTTTTTTATTTTGAGTATTTTAATAGTTATATATTTTTTGTTTACCCCTACGGGAAGGAGGCTTGATTTTATGCGTGTATTTTTAAAAACGTATGTACTATGGGCTGGTATTAAATCTACGTTTTTTATTTTGAGTATTTTAATTCGTTTTTACTTGAAAGCATCATAAAATATATTGATGGAGTAGATTCAAGTTTGGAAACATCACAACTCAACGCGCCCCTAACTTTAAATTAAAACTCCTGAAAGATTTACACGTCGCGACTTACCCCAAATAACCTACATTCGTTGGCCTCGTCCCTACTTGTCATAAATTCATTCGATACATTTAGGAAGATTTATTTTATTACAGAAACTAAGCAAGCTACTTGGTACACATTTTACTTAAGAAATAAGAAAAATTTATTGTTCAAACTGTGTTACAAAGATGATAAAAAAAAGATTAAAAAAAACTTAGTTTCTAAATAATAATAATAAAGTTTTTTATATTCCAGACAGACCATAAAATATAAGTAAGTACCTACTACTAAAATATTGTATTTAGCATTTTTTGTAAATTTAAGTACCTATAGTAAAGTTTAAATATTTTCTCAAAAAAATAAATATAGACAAAAAAATTAAAATAAGTTTTCAATTAAATATTGAAACTTACTTACTTACTTCTTAAAATTTCAACCGTGCCGAACCAGCCCTAAGCCTAGTTGGAATGAGACCAATTTCACCGTCATTGGTGGCATGACATAAAGTTATTAACACAAAACAATTATCGTAATTTGTGGCAATATCAAGATATGGGCCATGTTTTATTGGTTATTCCTGTCCCCGGTGTGCTGGTACATTGACACAGCTCAAGAATAGCTGGATCATTCCACACAAACAACTATTTATTTCCTACCTATAGTGTCGTTGATTTTTAATGAGGCAATTTTACCATTTATATCTTTTCTTCTTTATGTGTGTGACATGACAGTGAACTTCTCTTGAATATGACTCATTTAATTAATTCTCAGTCTTCCCCTTCTTCGTCTTCCTATAAGTCAGTCAATGTTTTTTTTTTATTTACTGTGATAACAAATCAAATCAAATCAAATCATTTTTTGCGAAATATGGTGAAAGGTTTTAGACAAATATAGGTATCACATATTTCACCAAATAACATTGGCATGCAAAATTTTAAACCATAAATTACAAAAAAAAAATTACCCAAAACTTATGATGTAAAATCTTTGTAATAGCCATTCTCGCCAGCCTGTGGCAATGGTATAATTAAACAATTCTTTGCCGGTAGCGTGGATCTAATTGGACATAAAGGCTCACTCAAATAGATTGAGCGACGTTTCGGCTTTTATGCACGATGGTTATAATTTCTGTATTTAATGTACACAAGCATTCACTTTAACAAAGGAAGTAGAAATGATTTGTGGCTCTTGTACTTTTATAGGTTTCATTTTATTACTTGAAGCTTTTACCGCGGTTTCTGGCCTTCATCATACTAGTTTTACGAATGCGAATGTTTGTGAGGTGTGGATGTGTGTATAGATCTTTTACTATGCGCACTGAAAAAAAATTGGAATCAGCTTCCAGCGTCTGTGTACCGGTGAGCTACGACCCTGATGTTTTTAAGAAGAAAGTTAATAGGCACCTTCTGGGTAGGCTCGCTCCATCGTAGACCTTATTCTTGGCGACCGATTCATCATAAAGAAATGTTTGTTCCTTCACGCCTTTCTTTTTTTTTCAGAGAGGCCTTTGCCCTGCAGTGGGACGAGAACGGCTGAATAATAATAATAACTCCTTCACGCAAAAACCACTTGTCGCAGAGTTAAATGAAACTACACAGAGAAAGATTTTGATTATCTGGAATAGCACATATCTATAAGATACTTTTTGAACCGGAAATGTGAATAATTCCCAAAGAACCGTAGGTGTATGTAGCTAACATACCAATAGCCCGTTTTTTTCATAATAAACAGCGCGTGAAAACGCAAGAAACGACTCGCATCATATTATTATTATTATGAGCCCGTGATGTCCCACTGCAGGGCAAAGACTCTTTCTTCCAGTCAACTCTATTGTAAGCTAATGTTCTCCAATGGGGAGAGTAAGAGTCAAGTTCGTCTCTCCACCGTCGCCGCGGTCTGCCGCGTGCTCGTTTCCTGTTCCGTGGGATCCACTCTGTGGTCGTTCGTGCCCACAACTCATCCGACATACGGCAGACATGGCCCGCCCAGTCCCATTTTAGTTTGCCGACTTGTTGTCCAACGTCTGCGATTATTATAAAACCATAATTTATTCTATGGTATGAGGTAACAGCATTCAAGAGGGTCAAATCTTACTGATTCCAACCAAACTTCGACGACCTCTGTGGCGCAGCGGGCGAAGGTCCGCCTGCGACGCAAAAGGTTGCGGGTTCGATCCCCGCCACGGAACAAATGTTTGTATGACCTACAGATATTTGTCTCGTGTCTGGGTGTTTCTATGTATGATATGTATGTATTTACAAACAAAAAGTATATAAGTAGTATATCAGTTATCTGGTTCCCATAGTACAAGCTTTGCTTAGTTTGGGGCTAGATGATGCTGTGTGAAAAATGTCCAGCATTATTTAAACTAACCCCTAACATCGAATAATTTATCATGAACAGCAACAACATCAAATGCGCCCTCTAGCGAATCGGCTCCAAATTAGCAAAATGCTGGATTACCATATTAGTTATTATTCCACGAGCAAGTCCCCAATTCGCGCACATCATACAGTGCTGTATGTGGCTGTATCTAGGTGTGATTTGGGGCTCAAAAATACCTATTAGAATAGAATAGAATAGAATAGAATAGAATAGGATAGGATAGGATAGAACAGAATAGAACAGAATAGAACAGAATAGAACAGAATAGAACAGAATAGAACAGAACAGAACAGAATAGAACAGAATAGAATAGAATAGAATAGAATAAAGTTTTATTTTCATTATTACAAACAATCGAAACTAAATAAAACAGAGCTTGTCTTGGCACTTCCGTTCCTCTCGACGATAGTAGAATGTCAACTTTCAATTGGTAGGTGGCGAGTTCGAATCCCGGCATAAATAGATTTTTCGATTCGGATAATTTACATGCGCAAGAAAACGTCGTGAGGAAATCAGTCAGAATTATTATAGGCGGCACTGGGCTTGTAACCTGTCATGTATGGAATGCTAATGAAATGACGTTAAATGGAATGCATAAGGTTTATTTACAGAAACGAACTAAGCTACTACATATTTACAAAATACAACAGGATTAGTCAAGCTATCTAAGGATCGTTCGAAACGAATGCTAAAAATGATATTAAAACTATGAAATGGAATGCTTTTTTTATAATTACTCTAATTTTATACTTATTAAAAGGTATTTTATACAGCACAGCTTTTCTAGTAATTTTTTCCGTAATTTGTATTGTATGCGTTTCGGGTAGATCCTCAGCCCCTATCCTTTCTCCTAGCTACGTCCACGAGACAGTGATCCCATGCATAAACGCAAGATCAGCAGTTATTACAGTTCGCTAATACTCAGCCGAGTGCAGAAATTATACGTGGATGTGTCATGTGCTGAATTTGAGCATTTGGCTTACACCAAAACATTGTCATTCCTAGTCGGTATCGTAATGTATGAGATTTATTTATTTATTTATTTAGATATATAAATAATGCTAGACATACAGCATCATCTGGCCCTAAGCTGAGCTTGTGTTGTGGGAACCGAATGACTAGAATACTATTATCATACTTACTAGTATTACTACTAGTATTAGTACTTATAGTAAACATAGATGGGGCTTATTAAAAGAAAAACATTTTTGAAAAAAAAAATTGAACCGACTTCACAGAACACAAACAGAAGAACCTTCTACACACTAAAAAGAGAAAAATAAGAATATAATTTGAAGTCGGTGCTAACTATTCATTTACATCTAAGAAATTCAAAAGAAACGCTATCGCTCGATTTCTTTTTTTGATAGGTACTTAACCCAGATACAGCGACGGGGCTTTTAAAAGCCCCAAAAAAATAGTGAAATCTACCCGCAATTTTTGTTACTTTTATGTGAACTGATACGAATATTGATGCAGCAGTTTACACCAGTACATTACAACGTTTGATTTACAACAGCAAAGTTTTTGAAATATTAGCGTTTTATTATAGTTTTGGTGCTTTTTCTACAACGGGAAGTTTTTTCGTACGATGGCTGCTGAAAGGTAAGCTAATATCACAAGTGCATGAGCTAATAAAATATTTTTTAATTTGTATATGTCATCCTCGATGTTTAGTCTATACAATCACACATTTATTTGATTATATTTTTGTAATATTTTGTACTTTTCAACTGTTGAAACGCGAAGGGCTTTTAAAAGCCCAGTCGTAATATGGACGTCCATGAAATAGGTAAAATAGTTTGGATTATTTTTTAAATCGCGAACGTTTAGATCACTGAATCTCAGAGATACTTGATGAACTAGAGAGAGATGATGACAGAGTACCATTGCCAACCGAGATTACCATATTCCCTACTGATAATGCCAACACGGAAGTTACGGATGAAGACTCCGGCGATGACGAGGATGTCTTTTTTCAGAATCTTCCAAGTAAAGCCTTCTGATTTTATCGGTGCTTATGAGAAGATTCATTCTGGTTCATAAAAGATTACTTTATTTTACTTCAGGTTCTCAACTAAGAGCTCCTGCAGAAATTCCGACTGATGATAGTTTTGACGATGAAGATGACGCACCTTTGTCAAGTTTTTCTAAAGGAGACGAACACAGACACAGAAGACGAAGACATCGAAGAAGTGGAATCTTAAATACCTATTTCTACTGTGAAAGAAGATTATGTTGAGCCGTCAGTGGCGAGAAACCAAAATTATAAATGGAAAAATCGACATGTCCCAAACGTTTTCGATTCATGGTCTGAAGAGCAGGGTCCCAGAAACTTGCAACCACCTTTATACTATTTTGATTCAATCATCGAGCTTCTAGTGCAAAATAAAATAATACTGCTCAACGAAGGTGCAAGGTTTGCAAGACAAAAAGTTATTTCGTTTGCAAAAAGTGTAAAGTAAATTTACACCCAAAACAATGCTTTTTGGCATACTACACTTAAAATTTCTGAATAGCTTCTGCCCAAATATAGCCTACATTCATAAAATATAAGAATATATATACATACTTTACATAATATGTGCTAATCAATAAAATTATATGTTTAGTTATGTGTTTCATTTGTTGTACTTCGGGATATATCTTAGTAGCCCATATTACGACCGGCCTTTTAAAAGGCCATCATTTTCCGCGATTTCCAGAAAAGATAGAATTTTTTAAAGTGGATTTTCATTTATTTTATGCCATTTGAAGATACATATCCAAAAATCACAAAAATCGGAGGTGTAAAATAGTTTCAGTAACATCTGGGTTAATCGTATTCACTTGGCACCGACTTCAAATTATATTCTTATTTTTCTCTTTTTAGTGTGTAGAAGGTTCTTCTGTTTGTGTTCTGTGAAGTCGGTTCAATTTTTTTTTTCAAAAATGTTTTATTTTTCACTTTTTAGTGTAAGTAAATAAATACTGTGTAAATAAAAGTGTATGTGTAAATAATATAGTAAGCTACGAGTACATTAAGACTTTGCTTATCGTAGCTTAAGTAGGAAAGGATAAGAGAAGTCATGGGCAGACCTACTAAAGGACACACCGGAGTTCAGCAAGGGGGAAAACTATCAATCCATAAGGAAAAGAAAATATTTTGGACTACCTCGGGTGTAATACCCTTTCAAACTATTTAATATTTGACTCAGATTGTGAGTCAGGGTGTGTTGTGTAGTGAGAATGAGGTTTTTTGAATGTTACGGGAAAACTGTCAATCCCTCAGGAAAAAAAAAATATGGCGCCACCTTGAGAGTGTGTCCTTTACACTTTCTAACAAAAAAAATTTTGGAAATCGGTCCACAATTTTCTTAAAGTTCAGTGATTGTTTTAGTTTTACGGGAAAACTTTTAATCCCTCAGGAAAAAAAAATATATGGGACCACTATAAGAGTATACCCTTTCAAACAAAAAAAAATTTTGGAAATCGGTCCACAACTGACGGAAATATCGGTGAACATACATAAAAAAAAAAAAAAAAAAAAAAAAAACATACATACAGCCGAACATATAACCTCCTCCTTTTTTTGAAGTCGGTTAAAAATGAGCAGAGTTTAGACCAAGTCTAACTAAAAAACTGTCCCTAGAAAAACGATCTTTAAATACTCGTGCATAGCACGCTTTTTTGTGGTAACAGTTTTGTTTTGACATGTGTCAACATGGGGTTCAACTAAGGTTTTACGTTTTTATACACACTATCAATATTGTAAAGAAACACAACAAAATACAGGAAAAACTCAAACCCGAGATAAATATTCCCAGGGCATATTAACATTTATCTTATGGCAGGGATCGAACCGCGTCACAAACGGGCCTTAGCCCACTGCACCATAGAGGTCAAAGGTGAAAAACTGTCGTCAGATATTCAAAAGAATCATGGTAAATATCTCGTTAATATTGTTAATAGTATAAAAATCCTCTCTCGCAAAGAATTTTAAAGTATAAACTGAACTTATAAAACTGTTGAACTGTCACAGACCATCACAAACCCTTTGTCCCAACTTCTGAACTAACTAAAAGAGTCCTCAGTCAGAGTCAAATGAGTTTCTTTCATAATCTTTTTAATTCTGCGTTTGACAAAGAGACGTTGAGATAACGCCGAAGACAAAGCTGCGTAAAGGGTTTTGTTTGAAACTTTAATTGTACTATGGCAGGTGACTGCAATGGTTGATAGAGTTGCAGAAAACGGTCACAAGTCGGTTGTTTTATCCGGCTATAATGCCACTTATGTCGCATTATAAGCGCTCGTGGTCGTGCTTGCTTAGTCGTTATTGATAGATCGTCGAAGTTAAGCAACGTTCGAAACGGTCTGTAAATGGATGGGTGACCGCCAGTGGCATTTTCTCTTGAGCGCTTCCGTGCTTCGGAGGGCACGTTAAATTGTCGGTCCGGCTATTTAAGTCGTTAAGCCTTAAGGCGGCCTAAAAACCCCGTCACCACTTACTTGCCACTTGTGTGCAATCTAAATCGCAAGACAAGAACACAAAACACTGCATTTGGTAAAAAAAAAACTTAGGCCTTTACATCAATATTAGAAGATTTATACAGCGCCAGGAGGCAATCTATGCCTACACTTAACGGGACGCTGTAGTGCCTGGGACATTGTTTGAGATGGAATAGGCTTGCCCAGCAGGATTTGGTAAATGAACTATCAAACTGGTTCGGTATTTGTTAGTTTATGTGAATAATCATTGGTAAAATCACTTGTTCAGTCACTCATCTCTGCCATACATAATCCTCGTTTCTTGTAAACAACAATGCAGGCGTCTGCAACTCAAGTGAATAGGTTTCTTCTAGATCTACATATTAGCCGCTTCGCATCATGCAAGTTGGTGTACTATATTTCAAAAAAAAATTGTTGAGATACAGACGGCGACACCAACTGGTAACCTACCTCTACAATCCACCTTACCAGGGAGTTGCCGATTGGTGACGCTTGCTGTACAAAGTACGGCTTCCCAGATTTCCCGTATCAACTCTAGCGCAGTAAGTATTACAGGAATTGACTGGAAGAAGCGGTGTAAAACGATTTGTATAATGTGCTTACGCGTGCCCACATTAGCATAACACGGTTAAGAGCCACTTATGTTCTATGGAGAAACTTTGACGGAACGTTATTTGTTCTTGAGAACTGCAGTTCAAACATTATACCTTCGATCAAGCATTATATTGTTGAATTTTGTTGTGAATTTTAGTTTAGCGTGTTTTTTGTACGCAGATTTCGAACTCATCAATCCACAAAACTAATTTTTAAATTGAACCTAAAGTCTGCGAGATAAAACTCACTTTCATTTTCAAGATGTTCTCAGTGACAACAGATAAGCGAGAGTCGGGACAATGACGAATGGTTCCAGACGGGTTATCGCAGTTTTTGTAGATTAGGGATTCTTTAGACTATAGATAATTGCATTTTAACGATTTAAAATGTCACTATTTTTACAACTTTCTACATCTTTATCTTTGTAAAAAGTATTTTAGTTTTTTCGCTGATAATAATATTTCGCTGGCCCAGAGTCTGTTTAGTGAAATAACAAAAACTATTTTAACTAAATATCGAGGTTTCGTCAATAAAAAGTAAAAACAAATACTTCGTCGCAAATATAAATTAAAACATGCAAGTATATTCAGCTGGCTTAATCTTTTAAATCACCAGCAATTTTATTAATTATACCCTTAATAGTTTGAATGAAAAAACTGGTATGTGTATTTAACTATTAATATTTAAATTGAAAATAGCTGCACAAACAAGAAGCGACCGAGTAAAGTATGAAGCAAAAAGTGAAAAACGAAGAAAAACTTCTGAATAAGAAACTTGAAGACATCCTGAATGGAATGATAAATACAAGTTTTTTAAAAAATTTTAAGCGTGAGAGAGCGTCATAATACTTTTACAGTCAACTTCATGTAGATCTAAAACCAGCACTCCGAAAACAGCACTTGTAAAATTAACCATTTGGAATCGCGGTCGGCACAACATACTACCTATCTTTTATTTTTGGAATGAAGTTCCTCAACGGACGGTATCGAGGATGGAGTCTAGAAAAAAAAGCGTTCGATTTCACCATCACGAAACATCAATAGATCAAAACGTCACAGTGCGAAGTGCGCAGACGCGAAACAGTCCATAGATTGCATTGTTAGTACGGAAGAGCGTTTCGAGGATATTAATATTTGACAATAATTTATTTGCCAAATGTCAAAGTTGAAACTTCGTTCCAACCGAGTGTTCCACGGAGGTTCCACGACACTCACGTACTTTTATTTTCCCTGCTCTGGTAATCCCGATATTCCCTACATTTTCAAAATAATTAAAATACTGCGTAAAAAAATTTAATACTGCCGTAGAGACTCAAAAACTTTTCATCAGTACAAATCCAGTACAAACAATGGACAGTAATAACACAAAAATTATGTTTATTACTTAAATCAGGACGGACTCAATTACAGCGGCCGCCATTCATTCAGAGGTCTTCAAATTTTACAAGCAGTCTCCGTAATTTCGCTTTATTAAAATACGCAACATAATACCGAAGTCCGGATGAAATTGTCCTAAAAAACGACGCCTTATTCGGGAACAAATAGAAAGCATATGCCTTTACATCAGGACTTCCACTACAACCAACTAAAACGGATCAACAATTTTTCTTTCTCAACGATACAACTTTTTTGTTGTTTCGATTGGAATATTTTATTAATTTAAATTTGTTCCCATCTACACAACACAAATCAGATCAACTAATTTTCAACCGACTTCAAAAAAGGAGGAGGTTCTCAAGTCGTCTGTATGTTTTTTTTTTTTTTGTATCTTGTTACGCGATTGTTCCGCCATTTGTTGACCGATTTGCAAAATTCTTTTTATGTTTGAAAGGGTATACTCCAGAGGTGGTCCCATATAAATTTTATTCCTGAGGGATTGATAGTTTCCCCGTAAAACTCTAAACACCTTCCCTCCATGTCACAAATAGAAATCGAATCGACAGCTTGACGCCCTAAGTCACACCGCGTTTCGAGTCAAACATTGAAGTCGGTTTTCTTTTTAGTATTAAAACGTAATTATCTTTCTCAACGATACAACTTTTAGGTTGGTTCGATAGGAATATGTTCCCATCTACACAACTGAAAATGGTATTGAAACCTTTATCTACACTAGATGATTTATACAGCGTCAAAAGGCAACCTATGCCTACATTCAACAAAACTCTGTAGTGCCTAGGACATTGTTTGAGCTTATCTAGGCTTGCCCAGCACCTAAACCATCCTCTCAGCTTAATCAGCCTTATTCATTCGGAAACAAATAGAATCACGCTAAGATATTGACCTAATCATCATCACAACTGTAAAACTTGCACCTATGGAGTTTGAAAAAATGGCTTGTTCAGCATTTGAACCATCAGAATCATAATTTGAGTTTCTTCTTCACGAATATGGGGACAGATGAAAATGATACCTCAATAAAAAGTTCAATTGCAGAGATTTTTATGTTTTTTTAAGCGCTTAGAAATATTTCATCCGCGGACCAATATCTATAAAAAACAGGCGAATTTTTACGACCCTCATATTTCCAAATATCCGAAACATCTGATAGTTAAAAAATTTAATTAAAATCTTTAGATAAAAGTAAAATAACGCTTAGGCTGTAAAGATTTGAGTTTTAACGTTTCCCTTATCTGTACTCGGTTTAATTTAGTTCCGTTTCCACCGAATGTTGCGCTTAAAGCACTTTTAATTTGGAATTGCTTTGTTTAGATTTACGGAAATTGCAAATGGGGCTTTAAAAGATAAACGAAATGGGAAAAAATAATACAAACAAAAAATGCAGCCGAAATTGTCAAAAACAACGGGTTCCAACGCCTTCGACATGCTTTGTTTTCATTTTACAAAAGGAATTTAAATTGAGGCCACGTCGTGAAAACGAAGAAAAGCTTCCCACGCTATGCACCGATGATGCTGTATGGTCGTCTGGGGCAAGAGGTTGAATGTTTATCAGCATCTCTTATCCTAGCATTATTGCTCTTTGATTATTAATACTCCATTGATGTACGGGTGGTCTTCAAACCACGACATCCATGTTGAAAGTCGACGCACTACCGCATGCGGCAAACACGGCCTAGCACGAGAAACAGAACCAAATTTTTAAATTATACTTACTACAGCACGCCTACAACGGTCCCAGAATGGCTTGCATTAAGCCTTGAAGAACCACTTACAGATAGGGTTATAACTCTTAAATGCTATTTACACGATACCATTCTTGCCCCTTGCCACAGAATTTTAGCATTTGCTCAATTGAGTTTGAGAAAGTAAGAAGCGAGAATAGTATTTCGGTATGGTATCGTGTAAATGGCGTTTAAAGACTTGCATTAATCAAGGGACAATAACCTCAAGACGGCTACAGTGGCAGGAATTATTCCAGTTGCCCCAAGTTTGTCCACGACTTGGCCCATAAACCACGAGAGACAAAGTCTGCGAACATTTTTCATTAGCGAGAGTTGCTCGGTCCTTTCCGGTAAACAATTATACGTTTAATTATCCGTTTGTTTATTCGTGTTATTTTGACGCCTAGAATTGTAGGTAAGTAATTCATGAATTAGTAGGATTAACTTGAGGATCTTGAGTGATTCCACCAGAGAAAATGTCAACCATGTCTGTAAACTGACAGTATATTAAATATGGTGGATCAACTTTTTTCTGTCATGAATCAAATTTTTGTGTAAAAAAATAAATGTTGAAATATTGCTGTAATTTCACCTAATATTTTTAAATAAATTTCTGCATGTATGTAGACGAAGGGGCGCATGGGACCGAAAAGTTTGGTAGCCGCGGAAGGAGTAGGTATACTTATTAGAAATCTTAAAAAATAAATATTGAACAGAAAATTATTTTGGAATACTGAAATAAGTGATCAAAATTCAGACTTGCTTGTTATCAAAGGGGGTGGCGAGCAATGAAACAGGTTTATATATTACTCAAAGTTGGGTTAAAAGCAAAGAGAATAATAATATATTGGAAAGTGCTATCGACTGATATTCGTTGAAAAGCGAAAACGCGACGATAGCGCGATCTAAAGTACAAGTAGCGACATCTAGTTTTGAAATCATACACTAATTTTAATGCTTATAACTAACAATAGGACTCAAGCAAAAACTACTCACAAAATCTGCCAGAGCCACAGTCATCTGCAACAAGAATTAGATTTTAAAACGATTTAGCATAACAATCGTAACAGAATCAGCGGCATTATACAAATGAATACAATTTGTGGCTTCGAAACGGTTCCTCGTGACAGCTCAATCTGAACAGCTACCACCAAGATATAAAAAAAAACTGAGGCCTTCACATCTATATTAGATGATTAATATAGCATCAGGAGGCAATCCATGCCTGTAGTGCCTGGGACATTGTTTGAGATGGAATAGGCTTGCCCAGCACCTAAACCATCCTCTCAGATTAATTAGCCTGGCCCTCAGGAAAGACGACGTCAATACGTGTGGAGCTGACTAAGTTGCGGGTTTCCTCACGATGTTTTTCCTTCACCGATAAGAGCTCGTGTTATAGCGCATATAAATTTTACGAAACGAAAAATCCCTTTTTATAAGGGGAGTGTACTGCACCTCACCCATTGCTCCAACTCAAAGGTCACAATATGCTTAAAGTGCTACTATAGTCCTTTTCACATAGAAACGGTTCCGTGACAAGGCTCTTTTATGTTAATTTCTGAAATTATTAAAAAGGAAATGGACAAAAACATTTTTTTTTAAGTTGGATCTTTTAGTATTATCACTAGATTTTATTTATTTCAATATTCTTCATAGTTGTACAGCGTGAAACGTAAAAGTTCTATGAGTCAGGGATACGTTCCTATAAGTCAAAGTCAAAAAGCATTTATTCAGTAAGACCGCTGGGATCACTTTGAAACGTCTTAAAACTAGGTGATTCTACTCCTGTTCCTTCGCGACCAATACCGTGAAGAACCAGGGCAACAAACACGGTTTGGGGCCTAGACTATGTGAAGAATACTATAAGCTTCACTTTATAAAGTCCACAGACTACAGGCTATCCTAAATCACCTGCAGGAACGGTTTGCCGTTCTCAATCTGTTACAATTATTTGCATGTAAATTAGAGGACTTCGTCGCTCAATGAAATAACGAGAACTTTTGTCCATCAGCCAGGTTGGCTTCACGGAATTAGGAAACTGCCTTAATTGCGGAAACCATTTGATTTAGACTTTTATTACATCTACCTACATACGACTTAGTTGTATGATGGATGTACCTATTCGGATTGGTTAATAAACTAGATTTAAAATTAATAGCGTCTACGGCTGTTGAAACAAACGAATATAATAGAAAAGAACAAAAAATAAATAAAAAAATTGGTCCACAATTGGCGGAGAAATCGAAAAAAAATATATTCTATTATTATATTGCATCTATTTTGCACATCCTTTGTACATGTCCTTTTTTATGTTAATATCCTGTGTGTATACAATAGAGAATTAAGAATTAAGAACATACCTAACAAAATAAACATTCCGACAGAAAATTTGAAGTCGGTCAATTGTATAGTACTCATATCATACATACTATGTTTTGGCACAGGATGATAATGACAGCAAAACCAAGGCATATAGGGTGTACCCAAAAGCCACAGTAATTAGTTAAAATTACGAAACTCTCCATTGCTCCCTGGGAAGCAGTTGGCAAACTTCGCAGAGGGTCTCGTCCTCTGGAGTCATAGACCTCAAGAAGCTACAAGTTCAGTTTACATAGTACGCCTGAGGTTTCAGTGCCGAGAAACACGTGTAAAATCATAGCTTAGAAGTTTTATTTTCTGTTAGTCTTCGTAGAAACTGACTCAAAATACATATAAATACAGAACTAGCTATGTATCCTTTTACATTTTTGTCGACCTCTGTGGCGCAGTGGGTGAAAGCCCGCTTGGGACGCAGAAGGTTGCGGATTCAATCCCCGCCGCGGGACAAATGTTTGTATGATCTGCAAGTATTTATCTCGAGTCTGGGTGTTTCTATGTATAATATGTATGTATAAACAAACAAAAAGTATATAAGTAGTATGTTAGTTATCTGGTTCCCATAGTACAAGCTTTGTTTAGTTAGGTTAACATCAGAACGTAGCCACTCACGTAGAGACCATGGGGCTAGATGATGCTGTGTGAAATGTCCAGCATTATTCATTTTATTTATTTATTTAATTAAAATCAATACAAATGCTATGAATAAATAAAATGTCTCTCATCTACAAACATAGAAGCTATTTCAATTTTAAATACCGTACTGACCCAAATCCATACTAATATTATAAATGTGAAAATATCTCTCTGTGTGACTAATTTAGGTACGTATAAACCGCTGAACAGGTATTCCACTTATTGACATTTTTTCAGAAATAATCATGAAAAAGTGCAAAAAGTGTTAGAAGTTTGTATGGAGATGTGAGAACAGCATTTAATGCGAACGAAGTCGCGGGAAACCACTAGTTTATAGTTCAAGGTCTAGACGTGTTTGTTAAGTTAGGATCGAGGCCTATACGGTCAAACGCTCACGAATACCAATGAGATATTTTGTAAAAATATAAATATTTTCCCAGAAAGAACGTGCTTCAAATTTTTCTTTATTGCTTTTGATATTAGGTTTTTGGAACAAGTTCCTTTTCGGACGATATCTAAGAAAAAAAAGACAGGTTGGAAAAAAAAATTGTTCCATTTTAACGTCACGACACATACATAGGTCAAATCGTCACAGTGCGAAATGCACAGCCGCGATACAGTCTATAGATTATTATATTGTTAGTACGGAAGAGCGTATCTAGGATACCTAATTGACAATTAATTAATTATATTCCCAGTATAGAAAAGTACTCTTTGCTTCGTTCCAACCGAGTGTTCCACGACACTCACGTACTTTTTTATTATTATGATAGTCTATGAAAGTCCATCGTATTTAGATAGTTTGGTTTACAAGATACGAATAGCGTTATTATAAGTTTCGATACAAATGGATACATTTTAATTATTAATAGAGATTGTTATACAACACGCTACAAGTTTCAATTCTCATGTGGATACTAGATGAAACTTAGCTCTTACACACGTAAGTCTAGCCTAGTTAAAAAGTCCACGAAAAAAAGGAAAAAGGAAGGTCTACTAACCAGCTTATTTATATAAATTGCATGAAAATCGACGAAATATCAGGGAAGTAATATTTTTTTCGTAATGTGCTGCGGATTCGAGTTTGACCCTTCCTGACCCTTGGGTCTATCTGTCTAATGATCTACATGTTTGTTTAAATGTGGGGATTGTATTTAAATCGGAAATAGATGAATCTATCAAAGCCAGCAGGTTAGCCGGTACAAAATTTTAATGTTTTCAGTGCACAGATCAGTGAAAGCAGATAAAATAAACGAAATCTTACGTTGCGGAAATACTATAATCGGTAAGATAAAGATAAGATAAGATAAAGTTTATTGTGCCAAAAACAGGTATAGCGGTACAAAAGATCCGCTTCATGATTCATGATAGGTCTGTACCCAGGTTAAACCTCTGTTCTCCACACTAGGACTGAAAAGCCTGTATAGTAGGGTCGGTGAAGGTGAATCGGTGAAGTAAAACATCATGAGAAAACCGGTATGTTGAAAAAAAATTAAGCAAGTAACTAATATCAATATCTTCCGCTGGTTGAACACATAGTTGGAGTAGGTAGACGATGACGTAGAGCCGAAAACAGGTGACAGGATACGGAAGGAGTTTTCATGAGGCGCACTCCCTTCCCACCTTCCACCCCCAAAATCCCTTCACCCCACTGGTTCTAAAATAACTAGTAAAATTAAATTTTTGGTAAGGTCACGTAATGTAAGTTACAAAAATAACATTTAAAACGACACGCTCTACATATATGTACACTACACTAACACAACTTGCAATATCGCTGACTTCAAGTCTTGGGCACTTCACGTCCCCTACCACTATACACGAATCTTTTCATTCCATCCATAACATCTTTATTTTCCGGGAAATCAATCAAACCAGTAAATTGAGAGGGCTCTTCATAGCTCCCTGGGAGGGCAGTCCTTACGCCCCGGGGTCAGTAATGTCCTCCAAGGACATTAAGAAACCTTTGCCTGGAGTTAATAGCCCTGGGATAAATGACTCGGAGAAACTGAAACTGTACACTTAACTGACTTAAAACGTTGTTTGGGAGCTTTTGACACTTTATTTTAATACTATTGTTCCGTCCGCGGCTTCCGTTGTGTTAATGTTGCTTAACCAATCCATTTAATAGGTTAGATAGTTTCTGTAAAAGGAAATTAAGGTATAGGCGGAATTCCTATAGACTAAGGATTTTTTTATTTATTTTTTAATTAAATAGGTCAGCATTTGACCTCCCTCTGCCTGATGTTAAGCAGTAGTGAGGTCTAAGATGGAGCATGCTTTCCTAGAAGGAACCTATTTACTCTTGATTTAAAGACCCCTATATTGTACCTTTCGGAAAATACGGTACCCGGCAATGAGTTCCACAATTTGGCAGTGCGTATGAAAAAAGTGGACTCAAAACGCTTTGTACGAACTCTGTATTTATATGTTCTGTATTTGTATTTCTGTATGTATGTGTGTTTGTATTTATATTTGTGAACAGTTTTTATAAAAGTAAGTAACTGTATGAGAACTCGGGCGAACATGATTTTATTAAAACACAACAAAAATGTAATCCAGGCTTTATACGAACAGGGTTTACCCACTGTCCACCTCGCTAAGACCACCTTGGTTGAACTTTGGTAAGATTTTTTGCTACGGTTAACCTCCAGTGAAAACCGCATCCTAACCAGATAAGCTGTTTCTGAGATAACACGCATGAGATGAGCTTCCAGTTTGTCATGCTGTGAACTTGTAGAATGTAGTTTTTGCCAAATGTTTAGACATGCAACTATCCCTTACATCGACAAAGGGTCTAATGTCAGGAGATTTGAGACGATGTCTGTACGCAAGAATGTATCTACCCTTGGCATTAGGCGATAGTATTAATTTATGCTTGCCCATTCGCCCTACTAAACGTATAGGTTGAACTAAAGCTGCGTATGGACTACGCGTTCACGCGTTCCTGCTACGCGTAGCCTGCAGCAACGCATACATATTACATCGACTCGTGCGAGCGCGGAACGCGGGAACGCGTAGCCTGGAACGCGTTTCCCGTACAATGCTTTAGATTTTAGTTTTGTTTGAGTGTATAAAACGACAGAATCTAATCTAAACACTGACGACACAATATGATACGCTTTGTTGTTTAGTATATCACAATTTGTCCTTTTCAACGAACAAAGTATATAATCAAGAAAAATACAGAATTATACGCCAGACACAGAGTCTGATTAAAGCTATTGAAGGCATGAGAGTGACATTTGCGAAATGAGACTGTCCTTAAGGACAGAAAATGAAATTGCTACAAATTACTGTAATAATTAGAAAGGTTCTCGCTTGAACTCCAGTTTCACTAAATACGGTGCTGTTTGCAGAAGCGGTATACTTTCATACATATGACTTTTATAACTATAACGGTTTCCTGTCATTTGTGTAAAAAGTCTTTTCATACATGTTATTCCTTGTTTGGGAAAAAAAATTAACCTGGGTCAATTTTTGACTATATCAGTGACAACATATAGTGACATTTATCTGTTCTGATGATGAATAAAGTTAATTTCTTCATTTAAATTGTATTTTTTTCTAAGCTAGTATGAATAACGGTTGTCTTACGTTAACATTTTGTAGAAAACCAAAGCTTTTAACAGTTTTGGAAAGGGTAGTAGGTCTCTTGTAAAATTGAATTTACGAGCTAAAACTTAAACAATGGAGGGGTTATTTATCTTGTTTTTCGGGTCCCAGTTATAAATTGAAAATGTATGTTATACTGACCGATTTTAGTGTATCATAAGATTTTAGTTTGAATATAAGTACCTACATGCTTTGTATATGCAAACTAAAATTTAAGGGTTTTCCCTACTTACTATTTGTCCCGCGCCTTATATTTTCTATGCAAATAACTTCGTAGTAGGTACCTACTCGTAGTAGTTCCGATTTCGATTGTGACGACATGGATTCTGTGGCTGAATGGTAAGGCACACTGGCTTTAGGAGGATCGTCTGATCGGTGCGGGTTCGAATTCCGTCGGAATCGAAAATTTTGATAAGACTTTTCATTTCTCAAGTGTGGTTGAATTTTTTATTTAACCTATACTGTCCCACTGCTGGGCAAAGGTCTCCCCCAATTCCGTCCAACCATCTCTCTCCTTTGATAGGTTCCACCACCCACTATCAAAGGAGTCGAGGTCGTCTCTCCAGCGCTTCCTTGGCCGTCCTCGGCGTCGTCTCCCTTCAGGTTGCCAGGTTGTTGAAATGTTGGCCCATTTTCCGCTGTGCATCCGGCTCACGTGTCCTGCCCAGTCCCACTTCAACTTGGCTGTTTTGCGCCCTACGTCGGCAATACCAGTCGTTGAACGCAGCGTGGTATTCCGGACTCGGTCAATCCGCTTAAAGCCGAGAATGCTGCGTTCCATTGCTCTTTGGCAAATCTTGAGCTTGGACTTCTGTATTTCGGTTAACGACCAGGTCTGAGCACCGTAGGTTAGGACGGGCAGAATACAACGTGGTTGAATACTATAAAAAAATATATAAATATAGGTACCTAGTAGGTTTGAAACTCGAAAATATTTTCTGACCAGCACTAAAATAATTACTTAATTTAAATGTTGCCTATGCTTAAAAAGCATAACTAAAGAATCCATTAAAAAGGTTAAGTGGACGCCTAATCTCCCAACCCATTCAGTGGCGCTAGCGACAATATTTTTTGTAATCCCAGGACATTGTTGGTAAACGTTTTAAAATAAAGATTACTAAAAGGACCATAAAAGAAAGAAATGGTGAAAAAAATAACGGCCGTATTGAGTGTAAACTGTCAAAATGTATGGTTATTTTTAAGTTTTTAGTTTATTCCTAGGAATAACTTTACACCACGTTTATTAGTAAGGCCATAAGTAGATAATTATCTACTTAAACCTAATAAATATAAACTGTATTTTACTCACAGCGGCACGGAGAAGTCCTACGTATTTGGGATGAGAGGTTGAGTTTGTGGGTGCACTTTTTTATTCCCATATACATAATGTATCTTTATGTCATCTTGTTAGATATCTGAGATATCTGAAAGAGCCGTGTTGGTCAAATGGGGTTGTGCCTCGACTTTCAATCCGAAGGTTGTGGGTTCGAATCCCGGCCGTGCATCACTGGATTTTTCGTTTCGAAAAATTTATATGCGCTTTAACACGAGCTCATAACGGTGAAGGAAAACATCGTGAGGAAACCCGCAGCTTAGTCAGCTCCACACGTATTGACGTCGTCTTTCCTGTGGGCCAGGCTGATTAAGCTGAGAGGATGGTTTAGGTGCTAGGCAAGCCTGTTCCATCTCAAACAATGTCCCAGGCACTACAGCGTCCCGTTAAGTGTAGGCATAGGTTGCCTCTTGACGCTGTATAAATCATCTAGTATAGATGTAAAGGCCTAAGTTTTAGATATCTGAACATCAAAACCACAATTACATGTGATCCCAGCGGTTCTACTGACTTTTTGACTTTGCCTATAGATACTAGTGCTTCTCACCAATATACCAAGCACTACACAAAGCCTAGGATTGCCTTATGACGCAAATCATCAGGTATAGATGTAAATGCCTAAGTATATTTTAAAGAACCATAGTCTGAAAATCAAGTTATCTAAACTTGTGAACTAACTAACTCTATTAAGATTTGCTCTACAACTTGGAAACTATCTGAAGTTTGTATTTCTTCAACGCCTCAAGCTAAGTGAGCTCTTTGGTTTTATAATGGTTTAGGTACTTATAGCTAGGTATACATATACGTAAGTACTAATCTAATAATCCTAGGTATCTAATGTAGGTAACTACATATCTAATGTAGGTAACTACATCCATCCATACTTGTATTATAAAGCTGAAAAGTAGAGGAATAGCGAGTTTATATGTTACGTTCCCCAAAACGCAACGATAGCGCGATCTAATTTTTCCTGTGGCGCCATCTATTATGTAGTAAAATGTGTCTGTCTGTCTGTCTGTTTGTTACCTTTTCACGCCTAAACCACTGAACAGATGATGCTGAAATATGACATGGATAAAGATTATGTCCCAGGGACGGACATAGGCTACTTTTTTTTTTCAAAACTAATCATGAAGGGCGTGAAATAAGGGTTGAAATGTTGTATGGGGACTTAAAGTGAAGTTCCAGTTGAAGGCCACTAGATGGCCATGCTGTCCTATGGCTGAGGACGAGATGGCGCTATTATTGCATTTTTATTTTTAAAAGTATCAGAAGAGAACCTTCTGAACAGCACAGTTTTCAGATCTGTTTTTATTAAGTATGTTATTTTGCTGACGAAGTCGCGGGTACCAGCTAGTTAGACTATAATCATAGGTATTTTTAGTTTTTGACGTGACTACGTCTTATAATTCGATAGAGCCGGCTGCACGCACGAAAAAACATGACGTCATGAGGCGTTACCTCGCTCTGAGGCGTTCCATGTAAGGCTTGAAGTGCAAGCGAGAACGAGCGACAAAGAAGCACAATCGGCCTTTGCGTTCGGCAGCGTTCGACATCCGTCTCTCTCCTACTTGAGTGAGCGATGCGTAGACGTTGTCACGTTCAACTATCGTCAGTAAACCGATTTTAGAGACAACCAATTATTTTATTAAGTCGTATTGGCCAAGATGTTAATCCTTGATTTTCATTCAGAAGGTTGTGAGTTTAAATTTTCCGAATATTTAATATTTCATAGTTTTTTTTTTAAGGTTTCAATATCTACCAATTTGGATTTTTTTACTCTGTGAGAATGGTACTCGTAATTTTCTAACACAGAAGTTCGGGGATAACTTTTGAAGGGCGGGGCAACTTTTGAAACATAAAAAATGCAATTATTTCCCAAACCCAACAAGCTGTTCAACAGGGGCTTTACAAAAGCCGGAATTCTTTTAATTTTGCGCGATAAATTTTAAACCCATTTCTCACTAGCCCTAAGCTCTTCGTATTTACTTAATTTTTCCGACTTTCCTCGCTACAATATATTAAGTGGGACCTTTTTCGTAAATCCGTTCAAATTACTCGCGCAACGGGCCTTCCTGGAAATTTGAAAGCGCGATTTTAATTATGTTCTGTGTGGATTTAGAAAACGAGGTTCGAAATGTGGGTTGATACGGAAATTTGTTTATATTTTTGTCAAGCTTTGAATCTGTTCAGTTCAATTTTAATGTAAATTTTAGGGGAACTCAACCGAAAAAAGTCACAAAAATCTAAGAACTTTAACCACCTTGAAAATAAAATGTGAGGAAGGTAATAAATGTTTTAGATTAATAATAAAAATACCCAACATCTAAATTGATAAGTATGTATTATAATCAAAAATGTAAAAAATAATAATAAAATAAGTAGTCAAAAACTGAGGTTTAACTCGTAAAAGGATATCAGAGAAACTCACCCAAATCACAATATTCCGTTTGACGTCTCACTAAAGCTTCAAGTCACCACGTACACTGCAGATAAAAGGGTTACGGCCATCCCGGCGATACCTTATCATAGACACGGTCCAAATAGCCAAACTAACACTCGTAAAGTCGCTACACGAAAATGCAGTGCCGGGCAGACCGGCTACAATACTCATCGACTTATCTTTTACCAACACTATAATGTATTCTATGTTTTTTTAAGCGTGTTGGCTAAAAAAAACATGTTTAAAGCGCTCCGTGGTGTAGCTTGATAGGATCGAAGATAAACAGTGTGTACAAAAGTGAATTGGTACTCGCTTGTGGCATTATCAACAGGAAATATAGCATTCACATTATTGCTATGTCGGAGCAGAGCTTTATTGTTGACTATAACTTTCAAAATTCTATGGAATATAGTCGAGTAGTCTTTGAGAGTAAGTCGCAAGTCTGCACGACTTTTTACAACCTTTATCATTACACATTCTGACTCCCACCCATCAAACGCTCGGGACCTCTATAAATAAGCTACGGGACCCAGATTGCCGTTATAAATGAAAGGGTGCAGGAAATTAGGGTTTTTTACTACGGAACTCTAACTCGCGATCGTGTAGCTATCGCCGTAAACAATTTTTCATCCTGTGAAAATGCGGTTTGTTCCTTATGGAACCCAAAAGACATATCAAATATATTATCTTTTAGGAAAACTGTAAACTGTAAAAAAGTAACTTTGGAAAAAACAAAATATTGTGGCGATTGTCTATAACAACCAGTATTTGGACCTGCCTTTGACTAACCCTTTGGTAACCTTTCTTCAAATATCTACTTTAAAAAAGTATATTAGTACGGTACAGTAGACTATCTTTGAACAGAAGATCACCAGTTCTTTCGAACCAGTGTGGTGAAAGGATTTTAAGTGCACCTCAAAGAGGCTCCTTTCGTGCACTTTTTATACCCAGCATTTTGTAAGTCAACTTAGGAATAAGCCCAAGCTTCACACCATTTCTGAATGAATAGCCTTTATTTGGGATGGAATATTTTACAGGTGCCATAACTACTGATTAAGTTGTTTGCTTCACCTAATTGGCTAGACACTTTTAATAAAGTCCTTCATCATCATCATCATCTATAGCCCGACTTCACCCACAGCTGGGTACAGTGGCCCCTTTGCTTTTAGTGCGTTACTAAATCCACACATTAAAGCAACGGAAATTTCAAAATCAGCAAGTTGGTAACTTCAGGGAGTTCCCTCCTTGAACTTACTTCGGTGCATTAATTAATTAATTATTAACTGAGTATGCTCTTGATACACAGCTTATTAAACTATAGTTTGCTATGTTGGATTTAGTCAACTTATCTAATACGAACAGAAACTAGTGACCAACTAGTTGCTTTTACATTTGTTTTAGTTACGCCACGAACTTTTGTACTGCTAGTTGATGGCAAAATTGTTTTTTTCAACATTCATTCTCAATAGTCATGCTTTTAGTTACAGAGTAAGGAATGAGTACATAAGAGGAAGTGTGAAAGTAGCGCCAGTGAATGAAAAGATGAGAAGCAACAGGCTAGCATGGTATGGGCATGTAATGAGAAGGGAAGAAGGTCATATAACTAGGAGAGTGCTTGGTATGAATGTTGATGGATTTACGAGTAGAGGTAGGCCAAAGAAGAGATGGATGGATTGTGTGAAAGATGACATGAGTAAGAAAGGAGTGAGTGTTGAGATGACGGCTGATAGAGGAGAATGGAAGAAGAACACATGTTGTGCCGACCCCACATAATGTGGGAAAAGGGCAGGAAGATGATGAGTCATGCTTTTAGTTAGCAGAGTACACAGTTGATGATTCGTAAGCAGTACCCAATTTATTATGAACAAGTGCAATGTGCACTTCACAAAAGTCTAGACTGCGAATTCAGAACCTATATTTTAAACAAACTAAAATTTGTAAAAAAGAAGATAGGTACTTGATAGAAAAATTATGTAGATATTGTAAGGAGATAGTACAGTAACCGAGCTGATATTAAACTGAGCTTACAAGACAGACCACGATGCAAAGGTAAATACCAAGTGCACGATAGTCGAATGGGTATTTGTCTGCAAGGAATGCAGACGGGTCTCAGTCTGAGGAGCTTGCTCTGTTAGCAATAGACCTCAGCAATGCTTACGAGTATAATTCCCAGTAAGAAAACAGTATACTCAATAGTTTATAAGATTAAAATTTAATTTAAAATATGTATGTATAACTCTTTAAGAAAGCTAGATGAAATAGATCTCCTTTTTAAGATCGAAGAGAATCTCACAGTAGTCATAGAGTAGAGTACTTATCTTTTTTTGACAGCAGACATGCCAAAACGTCTATCACATCCATAGATTTAGCATGGTACCTTTTTGGTACATCGCACTTCCTCTGAAAAACTGTTCTAACACAAAAAAACCCGTTTTGAGAAAAATGCATTTTATCATTTTTTTTTAGCTTGCATAAGCTAGTACGTGGTAATTACAGTGAATAATATGTTTGAAATGTTATTGTTTATGCAATTTATAAAGCTATTTGTGGATTATAGAATTTATTTTGTTAATAGCGTTATTTTATACTTATTTAGAACTAGCGGCCCGCCCCGGCTTCGCACGGGTTGATATAGGCAAACAAAAATTATAAAAACACTCTCTTGGCAGACTTTCCATGCTTAGAACACTCGATCATGTCTGCTTTTGATAAAACAAACAATCAAAATCATCCGTTTGGGAGATATGATGCTGTAACATAAAAACACCCCTATTGTGTCAGGGCTTACCAAAAAAATTGTATTTCTTATTATGGGATTTCTTTAATCTAGTTTAGATAGGTTACACCTAGGAGAGTGCTTGGTATGAATGTTGACGTAGGCCAAAGAAAAGATGGATGGATTGTGAGAAGGATGACATGAGTGTTGAGATGACGGCTGATAGGAGAATGGAAGAAGAACACATGTTGTGCCGACCCCACATAATGTGGGAAAAGGGCAGGAAGATGATGAGATAGGTTACATACAACTGTTTAGGTCATGATGTTGAGTAACATAGTATCATAACCTGTGATAATACTGTTTTTAGACTATGACATTGAATAGCAGTATTTACTCGTATTAATCACAGAAGATGCTGCACCAACACTTTTACAAATAAAAGAAAAGGGCTTTGTCGCTGAGCGACTATATCGCCCAATCAGTAACATCTTAGCTTAGTCTTCATCATATAGGTCTTCATATTCTTCATGGTTTTACTTAACTTCTTGGTTTCTTCTTCTACTTCTTTTTATTCCTTCTTCTTCACTTCAAATCTTTCTTCAAATATGTCACGTCAATTTGAGTCAATTGAAAAAATATGGTGGCTTGTAATTTCAAAACTCCAACGGAAACGGAACTTTCGTCAAATGAGAACACTTCTTGAATACTCCCGCATTCCATTTGCCAAATCTCCTGTTAAGTATCCAAAGCTTCATTAGTAAAATGCCACCGAAATTACATAATAAAACCTAGTAAAACACGAGAAAACTAAATAAAATAGCAGAGCCACTATAGATCCTTCAAAAATGGCGAAAGAAGTCCTGCACCAACACTTGAAAACATAAAACAAACAATGATGCGGCTTTGTTGTGGATTAAAGTCAGCCAGTTATTGCTCCGTAAAAAACTGTCATTTGCTCCACCTAGTAACTTTATTTTACGCTACGGATATGACGGTTTTTTCAATAGTAGGGAATTAAATTTGGAATCGCAGGGCATGCACAACTCAAATGTCACATTTATTTCAGTTTTCAGAGGACGTGCGACATTTTCTTGTATTTTTTGCTATGTAATTTTATTTTATTTATACACTTCAAATATTAATTAAAAATTGAAATGGAAGATCCTTATGGTGCATCAAGTTCTCAAAAACGAACAAGCGTGGAAGAACGTCGTATAGGTTCCAAGGACACAAAGAATTCGAGCCAGCATAGTTCGGTCACGCTGAAATCAAAAGCCATGGAAGTAAACTCGGCAGATGAAGTCAGGTAACTTCATTTTCATCTCAAGCGACGTCCTCTGTGGCGCAGTGGGAGAAAGCCCGCTTGCGTAGCAGAAGGTTACGGGTTCGATCCCCGCCGCGGGATAAATGTTTGTATGATCTGCAAATATTTATCTCGGGTCTGCGTGTTTCTATGTATAATATGTACTAATGTATTTACAAACAAAAAAAAAGTATCTAAGTAGTAGGTATATCAGTTATCTAGTTCCCGTAGTACAAGTTTTGCATAGTTTGGGTCTAGATGATGCTGTGTGAAATGTCCAGCATTATTTATTTTTATTTATTTATATATTTATATCTCAAAGAAGGAAGCGGCTGTGGTGAAGCTTGCTTACCTTGTCGTTCTTGATAGATCGTCGAAGTTCAACGTTCTGACCGTTCAGTCAGTGGATGGGTGACCGCTGGTGGCAATATCAACTGAGCGTTTCTGTGCTTCGGAGGGCACGTTAAATTATCAGTCCCGGCTTTTAAGTCTGCAATCGAGCACGGTGGTCTAGTGGTAGTGGTTAGTAGCCTTCCGATCATAAGGTCGTGGTTTCGAACCCGGTCAGAAAAACTCACTGGTGCACCAATGAGTTTTTCTGCTGAAAAATTTACGTGCGCTATGCCAGTACTCTCAAACGAAAGGAAAACATCCTGAGGAAACCGGCATGTCGAAGAATCTAAAAAATTCGAGAACATGTGTCAAGTGTAAGAAAGGAGCCTCTTTGAGGCGCACTTAAATTCCTTTCACCACACTGGTTCGAAAGAACTGGTGACACGATAAGAAGAAGAAGTCGTTAAGCCATGACGGAGACCTTTAAAATTCCGTCAACAGTGATGGCCACTAAACCTTACGAACTTTATCTGAAAGAAATAATGTAATCCACAATAATCCATAGAAACGAAATCAGTACAACAGTCCCAATTTTGCAAATTACAGCATTCCGTATATGACAAGTTTCAATCACCGCATTCCCATTGCTGACTATCAGAATACTGATTCTTCACGATTTATGTCCTTCTCTAAAATATTCTGAAGCGAAAAATCTAATCAGTACGTAATTTTCAGACAAACCATCAAAGCGGGGTTATCCGGAAAGACAGACTCTACCCAACCAACCAACACGACATCTGAAGAGGTTCAGGTCAGCATTTCTCTCGAGTACAAACCAGAAAGCGGAGACCAACTTCTCGTCCCAAAACAGGATCATTCTAGAAAGAGAAGAGGCAGACCTCTAAAGGCTGGACCATCAAAGCGCGTGAAGAGGGTTACTGTCGAAGACTTTTACGTGGGGAAGTTGTCCAATGTCGTACAGTTTCCGAATAATATAAGACTTTCGGATAGCGATTCGGATGCGTCGATTTACACACCGTATACCCCAAACCGGTGGTTGAGGATGAGGAGGTATAATTATTGAAAAACATTTGACAATCCTTGATATGTAACCCTGTTAGTACACCGACGCATTTGCATGCGAATGCGAACCCACGTCTCACTCTAGCACATAGCTGATGAAATAGGTGCGTCCTTGTCGGATGCGATCTGTCGCATGCGAATGCGTCGGTGTACTAACGGCGTAAAAGTTCAAAATGTAGTGTTTTCTAAAAAAAAAATTCAAGTTTATTTTAGTTTTCAAAAGGAATTATTTTATAAAATGGCGTAGACAAAACTTCATGTCGATTATTAACTATTTATGACACGTAAAGGCAATATTGGACTACAATCATTTTTTTTTTAATAAAATTATGTGTGAGTTTCGTTAATATTAACTGTGATTTTTTGCATTCGTTTTATTCAATTTCAAATACGTCAGGAACTAATATAGAGTAGCTGTGTAGTGTACTGCTATCTTCCGTAATCTCTTAGCGGATCGTATCATATCGGAAATTGAATTTCCGAATGCTTCGTGGACACCAGACTGTCTGTTATAGATGGCCCGTGGAACTAGAACTGTCACGAGCAGGCTCGAATCTAGGCTTGGGTCATAATTTATAATATATTACGTATTGAATGGATTTTATTATGTTTAGGTATATTACAGCAGTTACAGAGCCTGAGTAAGCAAGCACCTCGAATACATTTATTTACTAATCCAGATTTGAATATCTACCGCGGGATGCGGAGTAATCCTGTTGAGTTTTTTTTATGACAAAGATACGCAAACTCACCGTTAAAGAGGCATGATTTTTATGAACTCAGAAATAAAGAAAGAAAGAAATCATTCACTTGCGTTAGTAGGATTGTCCCTCTTAAATTTTAACTGTTTTTCAGAATTTCCTTCCAAAAGCAGCCTTAAGATATCTTCACGCGTTCAGTCAAACGCGTCAGCATCAATATCACTATCGATAAAAGTCTCCAGTCAGAGCCAATACCCGATACATATTACATTAGCTGTCAAAACAGCGAAAGCGTTGAACACGTGTCGGGAATATTATAACGATTCCCCAAGCCTTTTGAAAATATGAATCATAGATGTGTTATTATATGTAAACTGCCAGTCTTATCTAGAACGTTCGAAAACATAAATTGCGCGAGAAGAATCTCTTTGAGGCACATTTATAATCCTTTCACCACACTGGTTTGAAAGAACTAGTGACACGACTAGAAGTATTGCGAGCATTTGCACAAAAATCTACGCAATGAACGTCAAAATTATATCTTTTTTTCCGTTTTCCGCATGCAATTAATTTTCTTATTCCGTTATAGCAGCTGCATTCCGCGGAAAAGTTCAAAAGAGCTCAATAAAATCACAAATAAAAAGGTATATTCCCCAAGGCCTAAGGAAGCTAGCTTTTAATAGACATTTCAGATAAAAGTCGTAGGGTAGCATGATGTAATTTTCAGGATGAATACTTTCAAGAACGACCATTCTGAAAATGAACCTTCCACAGACTACATAAGCTTCATTATCCTTCCCCTCACCTGTGTAAATCCCAGTGGCCCAATGTTTTCTAATAATGAACTACGCAAGACCTCATCGGGCCTACAAGTTTAAATTGCCTTGTGTAATTTGAACACCTCGCTGAAATGGACAACGCATGTTAATCGCTTGTTTAATGGTAGCCCTGATACCGTCCCTTGCACATCAGATGTTGCGAATTGTGATTTACCATCCCTGATGGATAACTTACTTTTGGGTAAAATACCGTTGGTATGAGGGGAGCTTGAATCAACGACACCGAACGTATCTGAAAGTTAATTCCAGTACACAAAAATGCTGTTACAATGAACCAGGCGAGCAGAACATAACAGGAAGGGGCATGATCTAACTTTTACTAAAAAATAATAAATCCTCCGTATCAATCAGACAAAGCATTATTCGACCCGAGGTCAAACCTGTCTAGACTGATTTGCATCAGAAGGAGCGAAAAAACGTTACAAAATTTAATTAATCAGACCCAGTGAAACCTCAAGAGCCACGGTATAGGTACATAACAAATGAAGTCTTGACGAAACTTGGTGTAAGCGTGCAGCTCGGAACATTTCATTGCGGCAGGTTACGGTACACAAGGGAACGATCCTTAATAAGCTTTATAATTTAAGGCAGCCCTCCAACAGGGAGACTTATTAGCGCAAATTCTGGTGCAAAATGCGCAGAATTAACTGGAGGTTTACGATATTACTTGAGGACGTTCTTGGAACCCGTGCTTTGGGTAGTGACCTCCTGGAATTAAGTCCGGCTTTGAAATTAGCAATTTGAGCGCGGGTGACAGAAAGATCCATTCGGGGTTCGTGAAAGACACAACCAAATGAGAGGAATGATCGGAATATATTGGAATCTGACGAACGAGGAATCATCGTTTCGTCAGAGGTAAAAACAATCTGACGAATGTGGAATAAATAAATGATCTGACGAATGTGGAATCTGGCGAATGTCCTAAATCGAAGCAGTAGATGAATTATTGGTTTAATGGTTTACCAGCTCGCACTTCGCTCGAGTGGCAACAACATTTAACTGTCTTTGATAAGCCATTATCTGGCTGGGTTTACATAAAGTCATGTTTCTGTTTCTTTTAGTTGTCTCTCAGCTAGGTACGGGTTACTGTTACCAATTACATAATATTATACAGGTGTGACACATTTTTACGACATTGTAGTTAGAAGGTTTTGTTCTTATGAAACTATAGGTTTATTTTGAAAATAAAAATAACTGCAATTTTTTTTTCGAAACTACATGCAAAACGATTTGATTTTGCATGTTACTTTGGGGAAAGTGTTCCTGGTGGGAAATAGCGTCGATTGATACCAACTTGTATTTGTTTTTGACAAATATCATTTTCTGGGTTGTACTGTATTTTTCTTAAAAAATCCAGAAATGCAGTTATTTTTATTTTCAAAATAAACCTATAGTTTCATAAGAACAAAACCTTTTAACTACGAAAGAAAAGGTAGCTGCCCTCAATGTTGTAAAATTTTGCCACACCCTGTATGTATATTGGTGGTCAATTACAAGTTCCCACTAATGTAGGAGTGACAATAGACGACGACGGAAGGACATAGGTACAATAGATATATTTTTAGAGAGAACAGAGTAGTCTTGGAAGAAACAGGGAAGCGTGGTTTATAACGGCGGAGTAACTTCGGACAAAGTATATCCTAGACAGTCAGTATTATACGCGGTGGAGTGTCCACGTCTCGCCATCTGTGCCGTAATGGGATTGCCTGCTTATCCCTGGATAAAAGAAAAAAGAAAGTACCTATTCCGATACTTTCTGGTTAATAGTTTGAAAGTAAAAAAGTGCCAGTTCTGGCATCATAAATTTAGCGCTATAATCAAACCATGCTGTGGACCGCTTAGGTTATGTTAGGTTAGACACAGGTTAAAGTCCCGCATAGGGGCAATTTTCGGTCAAGGAAAATATTGTGAGGAAACTATTATGTATAGTTAGTACTTATTGCAACGGTTTTTTTTTTGTTTGGGCTTGCTTATCAGGCATCAAATGTTGATAGATTTTTTTACAACCTCAATGTTTAGTTCATCACTAAGCAAAACATCCAGAAATCGACTCTAAAACCAAAACGCAAAAGAAACTGAAAGAAATACTTACCTACTTTACAAAACGATCGCAAAAATATGATTAAAATGCAATGATCATTAGAATCCCCCAAAAACATTTAAACATTCCGCCTTCTCTCAATGAGACAAGGTGAGGGTAGTGTCATATTTTTCGCTTCAGGTACAGAGTAATGATTATGGATGTAGAATGCGACTGTGAACTTAGTATGGACTTTCAACACATGAAACCAAGAGCTACTTATATTTCAAAATGTGACTGTTTATTATGGCATTTGGTTAGTTAAAAGTTTAAATACATTTATATAGATGTCAGAAGATTTCTAAGATGATTTCAAAGACTCTTCTTAATATATTTCACTATTGTATGTAAATCAAATGAAATCAATGCATTTACAAGTAAACATTTTACGTCACAACTTCACAACTTCTATCCCTGACTGAATACTAAACACATCATTACTTCATTTCTAAGGACTAAAGGCTCAGTTGCCTATTGTTCCTCTAAGGTGACGTCATTATTCCTTTATCTATCCCTTCAATTGTATGAAGATTGTAGAATGACGTCATTAGTCGACTGAGGGAAATTATTTTTTTATGGACCAGGGCCCCTTTAGGTCCTTTCTGTTCTATTTTCCTGATTGCGCGATTAAACTTTTTATGTTGATGAATCTGTATCTTGAGGTTCTTCACCTTTCTGTTTGGGTCACCAAAGCGTAGATACATACATAGCTACGCTATGGTGAGGCTAAACGAGCGTAATTTTGAGTTGTGTGTCGCATGAAATAATGTCGCTTTATCGAAACTGATTTTATCTCCCCGTGTAGCATCAACAGAATATAAATATTAAGTAATTCCTTATAAGTGACTTTACCTACATACATAACTTAAAATTAACGCTAGTTTGGCCAACTCTAAAGTGTTATTCTGAGATTTGAATGAAACTTTTCAAAACATGTTTTACTAAAAAAAATACATTTCTGAGTGTACATTTAAAATGCATGCTCAAAGATAACATTTACCATTCACGATTTGAAATCACTACCTATCAATATTACATTACTTAGTTACTAAGGTTAAAGTAATAAAGTCGAAAATTGATTGAATGTTTTGTTATCAAACATATTTCAACAATGAAGAGATAGTAAGATATGAGACTACAGAGCCGCAATATTTGCTTTGAACCTTGGAGATGGAGATAAAAGCATTCGTCTAGCTAGAACAAAAGACAGCAGTTGTTCTTAAATATTGGTGTCGGTAGTCAGCCTTGCCTGCCTGTTACCCCTGTTGAAAGATGCGAAAAGTTGGGTAATAATGATATCATAGTAAATGTTACATGAAATCTTAACAATATATGGTCTTTCGTTTTGTACTATCGTAATTCAGGAATTGGGTTAAAAAAATATATTAAAAAATATTTATTGGGTTAAAAATATTTGTTTTGTTATGAAAATCTCGAGAAAATCGATAAAGACTATCATTTCAATTGATTTTTGCTTCTTGTATAACTTAGCCCATTCGTGATGAAGCTGCGCTGCGATTGGTGGAACGTCTGTTCTCCTTGAAAATCATTATGCAATTATTATTATTATATCAGCCATTTGTGTCCCACTGCTGGGCAAAGGCCTCCCCCCACTCCCTCCAGACATCTCGGTCCCCATGCAGCAACATTATGCAATAATTCAAAAAAATCATAAATTGATAAATTTTGAAGTGAAAACCTAAATGGGCTTAGGAATTAATTTGATACGGTCGGTTTGTGTAGTTTAAAATGAAAGACCCTATATATCAGTAAGTTTCATCCCTGTGAAGAAAGGCATTGCAGCAGTGGTTAAAAATCAAATATACAAAAACTCCTGATTGGATAAAGTAGTGTATGTATTATTCTTATGAGAACTTAAAAAGTAAGTGAAATTCACGCTGCAATAATAAAGGTTTGAAATTTTTAGATGAGTGATAGAAGAGTGGAACAAAAGAACATGCTGTGGCGAACCTGCATAAGTCGGATAAGGGCAGGCAAATGCGTCTATTCCCACTAGTTCAGTTGTCCAGTTCAGTTGACTGAACTAGTGAGATTTCTTTTCTCTGATGATGAAAACAGGTTTTTAAAGTAAAGCTAAGACATATAAATGTAGAAAATAAACAGCAGCTCCTGAACTAAGGATTTACACAATGGCTGTCGGAACTCGCAAAGCATAGATTTTATTGAAATCCGAAGACGCTGGAATGCTCGATAAATCTTTTATTACAATGAAGTTCAAAAGATATGCAAGAACCGCTTTAAAATGATATAAGTGCTATTTTGAAACACATACATTGCTAAGATCATAAACATTGCATAAACATTGCATTGCTAAGATCATAGAAAACCATAAAACGATATAGATCAAGTCACTCTAGCTAGATCATTTTCAGACGTCCAAATACATTTGTTACATGCCTACATTTTGTAGAAGTATATAGTCCTCCTCATGACCTTGACTTTAATAAGTAAAAAAAAAATGTAAACAGGTTCACGACTGTATCCCCAACGTGCGGAAGACATTCTCTCAGATCTTACTTATTCCAGATCCTTTGAAGATGTCTAAGGGGGGTAGTCAGAGGCATGTCCAAACACATATTTGATACATGCCCACATCTTGCAGAAGTTAGTATTCCATACGTGACAGGTTGCAAGCCCATCGCCACCTATAAGAACACTAACTGGTTTCCTCACGATGTTTTCCTTCACCGTTTAGAGCACGTGTTAAAGCGCATATAAATTTTACGAAACGCAAATCCACGGCCGGGATTCGAACCCACAACCTTCGGATTGAAAGTTGAGGTAATTTAATAAGTAATTAGTAATTATTTTATTTACAATATTTTTTTTCTATTTATATGCTAAGCTATTTACATCTAAAGGTTCTTTTTTGCAGATGTAAGCATTTATTGAAGTGATAACTTCTTTAGGCGCGTTAGGCATTTTTAAGATGGGTGAAAAATATCAAACTCAGTCACGTGACTGTTACGTTACGACACCATCCCGTCACAACGGTCGAGGTGTTTAAGTGATCGCCTCTGGTGAGACAGCCCCGAGTTCAAATCTCAGTGGGACAATAACTTTTTGCACATTATTTTTTAAGTTTAGAACCGTTACCGAAGGTTTCACTTCTGTCGGCACTCCTGGAATGCCAGTTTTTATTTTTACTTTTTTGTCATTTCATAGGACAGGTTGCAAACCCATTAGAATACTATGGTTTTCGAAAAAGGTTTTCTTTCACTGTTTAGTTAGAGCTTGTGTTATTATTATTATTATTATTATTTATTCACAAAAAAAAGGGCTTTGTCGCTGAGTGACTATATCGCCTGTTGAAATGTGCATAAGTACTACAAATCCGAAACGAAAAAAATAATAATTGATGCATGGTTGAGATTAATGGATTAAAAGTCGAAGTACTTACCTATCTCGAACCTAACACGGCTTCTATAAAATTTGAAAAATAAGAATATAATACAAATGTATTTTTGTATAAGTACTGAAATCTTCTATGTGTGCTGAGTCAAAATGCCAATACAACACACATGTTCAATACCACGATTATGAAGCTATTGAAATCTTCACCCTAAATCACGCCCCAGGCTATTTCGTTCAATAGAGGCTAGATCGTTCATATTCTAACCACAATGGGCATGCTTTGAGTAAAGTCTAGGGGAATGGTTTTGACGCCACACGTATAGACGATGCATTAAATTGATTTATAGTCAAGATGCTGTGTTGGCAAATGTATGGTGATCCTAGATTTACGTATAGTCTTCGTAAAGATGAAGTATATTTTAAACCAAAGTATAATAATCGCTTTGACACCGCAGGATAACGACCGTTTCCCTGAGGCGTGGTAGACATTTTTGTCATCTTTTGTCTGATTGTGTATTCTTTGAAGATGTTTATGAGGCATGTCGCGTACGGCAGCTAGTATTCATAGTCTGAAAAACTAATGGACGGTTTACATTGATCAAGCACAGTTGTAATAAGGACAGTGAGCAAGTACAGAAGTGTAAATCGATCGGACAGTGGCAAGTCAATTTTTTTGTCTAGGAGCTCACCATTTGTCACTGTACATCTACTTGCCATGTCCTTGACCAACGTAAGCCGCCCAAATACTTAGAAACAGGGTGGTTATTTCCGTTCTTATTTTCGTTCGTTTGATGAATATTCGGATGCTTCTTACTACGAGCTACATTGTATTCAGTCGATAAGATCAACGTTATAACACGCTCCTAAGGACCAAATATTCCAAACCGAAAAATTGGCCTCTGTCCAATATTCCAAATCCGAATATTCATCAAACGAACGATAATAAGAACGGGAATACGGCCCAGTTAGGTACTCTAGTTTCATTGTAACAAGTAACAATCGAGAAGAAAAACTATAAACCATTTACGTTCCAAAAACAATACAAAGTAATAGAGTCAAGACCAGTTGATACTAAATGGTTCTGTCGTAGATAAAGAGACACCTGGGCCCTCTCGCAGGGACAATTGAAATGGAATTACTGTCGGACACGATTGCTATAATCGACTCTGTTTATGGAATGAAATCTTAAGGTTTATTTTAATAGTAGTTTTACAACTTCGTTTAATATAAAAATGTTATTATAATAAATGGTTACATGACTAGCAGCCTGCCCGCAGCTTTACTTACGAGGGACACAAATTATATTGGGGCACACTTTTTGACACTGTATCTCCAGGTCCCCATAGACCATTAGACATTGTCATTGATCGTTTCGTCTTAGATTTATTTGTAAAGTTTTGAAATATACATTTTTCGAATGGCAAATCCATTGATGCACGATCATGGATTCGATACTACAATCTTCTGGTTGAAAGTCGAGGCACTCGTCCACCCGGCCAACACGGCTCTCAGGAAAATCAAGAGATAGAATTTGTTTTGTCAAAGCTGTTGCTTTATTTGCAGCTTTCGCTGAGTTTGGTTTTTACAGATCCTTGAAGGACCCCTTCCTCTTGAAACTTCATTCACCCCAAGGGCCGGATTTCTGATTCGATTCCATTATGTACCTTATCGAGTACAGCTATGAATGATTTGTATGGCAATATTTATTCACGAAACGAGATTTCGCGAAAGTTCAGCAGTGAACAGGTAGATCAGAGGCAATCAGGGACGAACTTATGCTACAGTCTTGATATACGAGTATTACTCTTAGCTCGCGTGGTACAAACATTATGGTTAGAAGCCGATCGCAAGACTTGGAAGATAAAATGAGAACTCAGCCCTTCGTGCTTATTAGATTCTTCACGATTTACTGTAGTGTTTAGAGTCTGTACTTTACGCATATCAGTAAAATCCAGGGTTTTGATGCACGGTCGGGATTCGACACAACATTAGAATTGAAATTCGACACAACATTAAATTGCTGCCACGAAATGCTGGAACAATTTACCTCCCCCAGTTAGAAACTCCAAAACTATTTACTCTTTTAAAAAATCATTAAAATATCATTTATTAATGACACAAGTTCAATCTCAAAGGTAGTCGTTCTTGGCGTAATTTCTACTTAACAATATTTTTCTTTCATTTATATTTTACTAAATACTTACTATTAATATTTATATTATATTTTATAATTAGATAAGATGTACCTATACCTAAATTGTTACTTACCTGGATTTTTATATTTTAGTTAAAAAAGTTTTAATTTTAAAGCGATGTTCATGCGTGTGCAGCTGCTGCTGCATATGAGCTCACCGGTGCCACAGAATACCAGCGCTGCAGCACTTCTAAGTTGCTGCAGCACACGCTGAGTGGTGTCCATTTTTGTGTCTAGTATTAAGTTAGTATAGTTCCTAATTGTATTTTATGTTTATGAAACACAAAATAAATGTTTTTCTATTCTATTCTATTCTATTCTACAAGATTGAAGCACTAACCCACTGGACCAACCGTGAAGTCCATCAACATTTTATATTATAAAGAACGAAACATATTAATCAAAAAGGTCTCGCAACGGTAGCTTCAATCCTAGCACAGCTCCATCAGGCGCCAACGGGCCACAATTCATATCTGGCCACTACAATGGCAACAGAATTAATCCGAGACTCTCCAGGGCAAACGTGCTGATTCTATTAGAATAATAGACAACACAGCAACTGGACAGTTCTTTTTCGTGTCGATGGTTCTTTGAATAACTTTTCGTGCCCAAAATTTGGCCACGCTCACTCGTCTGCTGGAATCTTTGAGTATTTATACTCAAAAGCCGGAATGCTTGGGTTTTAGATGTGTTACCCACCATTGTTCAAAGTTGTTAATTTTTAATCCAGAGTCGACCAAAGTAAATGACAAAGTATTGAATTACTACTTGGATGCTATTACAGACGCAAATATTGTTTGTTATTAAAGCATTAAGCCAGCTGCCTGACTTGACGCTAAATTAAAGTTGTATCAAATTACTCGGCCGAGTGCTTTGTGCGAGTGAGTGTAAACGAACACTGACTCGCTTATCTACTCGGTACGTGTAATCTAGCTATTAGTGACTACGTGTGCATTGTGAAATGAGACTGCAATATTTTTGGTGTCCAGAGGTTGGTTAGTCTATTTGTTTAAAGAATGCAGTAGAAAAATAGAGATTCGCAGAGCGGGCTTTCATAATAGCCAGTCATTTAGCCGTGCTTCAGACTATTTTAACTTTCTTTTTTCGCTGGAAATAGTTTTCATTTTAAAGGTAGAATGGGAGAAGGTAAAATGATTTTGTAACTGGGAGCTTTTCTATTTAAAATTATATGTAAGGTAATGTTATTCGAGTCTAGTGGCCACGCTGCTTTTTTCACTTGGTTACTTCTGGATATCAATCAGGAGTACCCAACAGAGTTTATAAATTACAAACACATTTATTTTCTTTAGATACTGGGTGAAGCCTACAAGGAATCGTCGAGGAATTTGTTGTTACACTTACAATTACAACAGGCACGAGATCTTTGACGACCTCTGTGGTGCAGTGGGCGAAGGTCCGCCTGCGACGCAGAAGGTTGCGGGTTCAATCCCCGCCGCGGGACATATGTTTGTATGACCTACAGATATTTGTCTCGGGTCTGGGTGTTTCTATGTATAATATGTATGTATTTACAAACAAAAAAGTATATAAGTAGTATATCAGTTATGTGGTAGTACAAGCTTTGCTTAGTTTGGGGCTAGATGATGCTGTGTGAAAAATGTCCAGCATTATTTATTTATTTATCTGTCAAGACTATAAATTGGCAACGAAAGGAATGACTTCAAAATTTAAACTAGATACATTTTGCCGTTATTTCAGCATGTTCAATATTTTAAAAGTAATTGCTATACATTTTTGAACACTAGAACAGAATGTAGAAGGCTGGCGGGTGATACCGAGCTAAACGGAAGACACACTTAACATGTAGATAAGTACTTATCTCAACACTTACTGATATACAGGGTGTAAAAGACTACTACCGAAAACTGAGGAGTTGCAATCAGACCATGATTCTAAACATATTTAGCGAAAAAAAAACGTAAATAAAAATTTGACTTATCTACATCATTTTACGTTATTTTCGGGTATTTACTACTATGACAACATAATAAGACCATACCTACCTGATAATTTCATTAATAAAAGAAAAAAAACAATTAAAACTCAAGATCCAGCAATCTACGTTAAACTACGCGCCCAGTACATACACAAACAGTAGTCTTCAAACGCTGTTTTCTCCGGATATAATGTTTTTTTCGGAAAATCCTTTTGGATTTATTTGTGTGTTGGGATGCTCTACCTACCCCTTTCGGCTTCGGTAGACGTCTTTTTACACCCCGTATATCTAGCAGTTAAAACAATTATGTATGATCTAAAAAAACATATTCCTATATGATCTGCCAAACATAAGTCAAAAACAATAAGTCAAGAGAGTTTAAGTGCTAGATTAAAAGTTAATTTAATGAGACAGAAGAAGGATCTTAAAGACATCCAGTAGGTACCTACAATTAATGATATCATAATACCTCGACGATGTATATCTCCAACAATTAATGTCGGCAAAATTCAATTTACCATATTCGCTTTAGCGCCATCTGTTAGGTCATAACTTTGAAGAATAAAAGGACATCAAACCGAACCGCCAAAACATGATTTCACATTCATGAAACTCGTAAAACATAATTAAGCGCCACTGTTATACCAACGGGCGCTTTAGTTCAAATACCGCGGAGTAATTTATAATAAAATATGGATAAGGCTATCTTTCTTTATTATTAAGTATACTTAAAAAGTTAGCGACGTTCTGCGAGGTCACAAAATTTT
This sequence comes from Epirrhoe tristata, assembly GCA_951394285.1. Taxonomy (NCBI): domain Eukaryota; kingdom Metazoa; phylum Arthropoda; class Insecta; order Lepidoptera; family Geometridae; genus Epirrhoe; species Epirrhoe tristata. Next base: position 8,225,182 of record OX596150.1, on the reverse strand, counting down.
TTTTGAGTGACAATGATCAATATACCTCATCATCATCAAATTTAAGAGCTCAGCTCTTGTCGGTGCAATGATGCAACTTCCTCCACCTCTCCCTTTCCAATGCGGTCTCCTTTACTTCTTTATACGACATGACAGCGATCTTCTCCTTTATCTGACTCATGAAATTTATTCTAGGCCTTCCTCTTCCTCGTCTTCCTTCCACTTTTCCTTCTATGATGTTCTTGATAAAGCTGTCATGTCGTATAAGATGTCCAATCATTTTTCCTCTTCGATTTTGAATGGTGTTCATCAAAACCCTTTTCTCCTCAACTCTTCTCAGCACTTCCTCGTTGGTAACCTTCTCCGTCCAGCTAATCCTCTCCATCCTTCTCCAGCACCACATTTCAAAAGCCTCCAACCTCTCTCTATCCCGCTGTGTCAGAGTCCAAGTTTCGCATCCATAGAGAGCTATGCTCCACACATATGTTTTAATGAACTTTTTCAATATACAACAATATACCTACTAGTAAAATATCATTGAATGACCATAGTTGTTTCGCCTCCGTGTCAGTGGTATGAAAAAAAAAACAAATCATATATGTGATTAGTATAAATGACACACCTTTGTATCTCTAGACTACTACAAAAAAATACAAGTAAATTCACTAGACATTCACAAAAAAAGAGCCTATTCCTACCTCAAAGGCCGGCAACGCATCTGCAGTGCCTCTTGATGCTGCAGTTGTCTGTGGGTGGTGGTAATCACTTACCATCAGGTGTGCCACTGGCTCGTTTGCCCCCTCTTCTATAAAAAAAAAGACATCAACTGAGCACTTCCATGGATGCTGATTCCGATCATCCGACAGCAAGATTACAGACGATTAGAGAAGTTCGTTTTAAAACGCCTATGACTACTTTTGGATATACCAAAGTAGGTATATTTAATCACATCGCTTAATATTTATGAAGATAAGCCTATTGTAACTTCTGTATAGATAAACGTCAATACAGAAGATGGTATACCCCATTCATAACAATAATCTAGTCTAGTCTACAATAATCTAGCATTACCCAGATTCTGAAACAATAAATCTAAACTAATCGCCAGCCCCGGGCAGAGCAAGATTGGGATAGGTCGGGATAATATCGCGACAACGCCACAAGTATGACAATTTTATAAGGAACTTACTTTAGAGTTGCCACCAAAGTCTTTCCGACTTTTATGGGGATGAAACTATTTGATCATACTCATCATCATCCGCGGTTTGTATAAATCTTGGGTGTTGTCGCAAAGCAGTGCAGAAGGATAACAACAAACCTCTCAGATATTTTGACATGTATTTTTACAAGTTACCTATTTTATGCTGCAAAGCTTACAATTTATATAAAACACGACCGGCTTTCCGAAAGTTTACCAATTTATTCGGCTACTCCAAATTTTCTTTTGGCAACCCTAAACGGGGTTGAAATTTATCAACACTAAGCCACAAAGTGCACTTAAGTTGCGAAACATATTTCAGCAGCAAGTTTCTTTACGAAATTTTCTAACTTTAACTGAAACTTGGACTTTATGGCGGTAGGTGACGAAATGATAGCAGCTAGGGCTTGTGTTAGTACCTACTTTTTACGTTTTATTTCTATTTTCATCCAAATAACCTTAATAACACTATGATTTAAGTTTTATCTAAGATTTAATGTACGGTCAGCAAGAGACGTGATCTTTCATTTAATGTTTTTAAATCTTCTACTATTAGGCACAACTGTGGTAAACAGCAAACACATAGCACCATCAGATAAAATTTTACCGAAAAGATCAATAAATTCACGTTTTGTATTTGCAGCTTTTCAAAATTCAGAAAAAAAAAATAGAATTTACAAACAAACCTTCCAGTTTTTCATCCAAATATTTACACGCAAACTGGCACTACACGGGAAATCACTATGTAACAGTCGAGGCCCCATGGGGATCCGTTTAATTAAATAAAGCCAGGATTGAAACCTCGCGCTTTCGTGAGAAATCCAATGTTTCACCTTTTTCTTTGGTCCGGTAAGGGATGCGGGGAATAGCTCAGGTTGCTTAGTAGAGAAAATTATTGTTTATGATACTTTGTCTGGATAGAGTAGACAAAATTTAAATACTTACTAAAATCCGACTTCGTTGAACTTCAACTGCCCAGGCCAACAGAAACTGAAACTCTTTAATCAAAAGCGGATGAGCCGTTTGGACGCTGCGGTGAAGCCGTAAAAAGGATACGTAAAATGTTCAAGTCGCGAAAGTTTCAAATATGTTATACAAGTCTAATTCTTAAAACTACTTAGGAGCCATACATAGGTAAGTCAATGACTATCATGATTCGAGCAAGCTATCACGGAGACCAGTATTGAAAAAAAGAACTACATTACAAAGTTATGATAAGTAAGGTATTTTCGACCGACAACTAGGAGGAAAAGTTCCCTTAGTCCCGTAATCATAACTCAGAAATATGTAATCAAGAAAGCTCCTCAACTTCCAAACGTATTTATCGTTTGCCTAATTAGCCATTAGGAGTCCCTTTTTTCCCGAGAACACAATTAATTTACAATTACGTACGAAGGGCTGTACAAAGCCTTATTAAATAAAATGTTTCAAAGACCTCAACTCATTAATTTGAACTAATTTTATTTTAGGCGAATTGAAGATTTATAAAAGCCAAAATTAATAAAATAATTAATATTAATGCCCTCTTAAATCAAAGAGCAAAGACTACACATAATTTAACTTTTTGTCAATTTCTTGTAAGTATTGTAGATAAAATTGTTGAACCCCATTTCGTAGAAATCTTTAACAGTTTTCCATAATTCACGGGCCCAAAGTGCGGCTCCAATGCGGCAGCGTAGTGAATATAAAATGTTCAATCATGATCTCAAAGACCACTTTCTTCCCTCATTTCTTAGCGTGTCGAGTTGTATGTTAAGGTGGGGTAAGCATTTTAGTACGAGCAACAAACAAGATAAGAGACCGATTCCGCTATTTTCGTCCTAAAGATTTGAGGCTACTTTGTTTTCACAATTTATACAACTTGACTTTCGTCAGTTGTATAAATTACTCTACTCAGGGAAAATATAATTTGAAAATAAAAATTTCGCAATGCAAGTCAGTTCCCTATCCAATTCCAACAATATGACTCAAGAGTTCAAGACGAAACAGGTTTCTTTGTCTGGTTCGAATGAAGCTATAACTGTTGACTAAACATGCGACAAGCGAATCGGACACTGTTCCTAAGCTCGCGAATCTTCGCCTTTACTATTTGAATTTTTAATAAAGACTCTCGCCGACAGCTTCGTCTGGCGAAAAATTTGCGCCGAATATGCGTCTAACGAGGCTCTTTCAAGCAGTCTGCCGGCAAGTGTGTGTTAATGAAGCCACTTGAAAACATATTATTCAGCAGCTATAATCTGTACAATGTTTAAAGATGAGAATAAATACATAAACTCCATACATTAGAGCTTGGAAAGCAGATTGTTCAAATCTGTCAACACAAAAGAGATTTAAAATGTAAGCGTAATACAACCATGACATTCAATTCAAAAGCATTATTTCAATAAACACAGTGTACATAAATGAATCAACCCAACCACAAAATTAAATTCAAAAGTGTAAAGTAAAACAAAAATAATTAATACGAGAAGTACCACGTTGGGCGCCAACGAAGAGTCCGTAAGATACTGGATTCCAAGTCCGGTTGAACTTAATCACTGCTTAATTAAACTCCAGTAGTTGGTACGTGCCCGTAGCTTCCACATGTTTCAGATAACGTTAGCTCGCGACAATATTGAAAAAAATTACCAACAATATTTTCAGCTTATCTCTATATATAAAAATGAATCCCTATAACCCTTGGTCACGCCATCACGCGTGAACGGCTGGACCGATTTCACTATTTTTTTTTTGTTGTGTTTGTTATTGTCAGGAGAAGGTTCTTATGACAGAAAAAGTACCTAACATCGCACAAGAAAAAATTCTTGTGCGATGTTAGGTAGGAAACTGAAATCCACAAAGTAGCAACCATAAATAAAGAAAATTTCGATAAGCATTAGATTTAATAATTTAATAATAATACAATAAATGTTATGTTGAGAAAAATAAGCGATGAGGGAAATAATAACCCATTATCGTCCGATTGTATGACCTTTAACCTTTTCTCGTTCAAGGCAAACTGCGAAAGGTCGTGGGGAGGTCGTGAAAAGCATTTTAATGTTGGTACAGAATAGGCAATCTCCTCGATTTTAAGGTTGTCGGTAACAGAAACCCGTTATTCACCTTACTAAGTATATTTTTTACGTTTACGTAATGAGTGAAAAATTCTTCCTAAATTCCAGAAATTAGAAACAGTTTATAACAAATCTGAATTGTTATACCAACAGAAATAACACTTTATAGCAAAGAAACAAACAAACAAAAAGAAGTTTCTTAGAGCGACGGGCGAATTTCAAGACGTGAAATGTATGAAGATAGTAGACAGCAATTTTACGCATTATATAACCCGTCCCGGGGTAAGGAAGAAGGCATTCGTCATCCAGGTTCCTAAAACGACGGACCTCTATGAGAGAAACAGAGATATTTTTAAAGGACGGATAAGGTTATATCTGCCTACAGATTTACTTTCCCGCCTTAAATAACACCCCGAAACTATATAAATGTATATCGTTGGTAAGTTGGAATTCGCGGCAATTTCCATTTTTAAAACTACCCACTTTCTATCCAATTAAGCCCCACGGTGGGCGCCAATTGAATGTAAAGTGTAATAAAGTTTCAGTTAGCTCACATGTGGAAATGTGACTAGCGCGGAGTTACTCCCACTGCCTAATAAAGTTGGTTTAATTAAAAACGTGACTCTGGAACAGTGTGCTTTATGTAGTAATACTTCTATCAAGTGCACTAGCTAGCAAACGAGATAGCGAGCAAGTCGTAGCTTTACCCAGACTTAAGTGGGTAGTAAGAAACTTGTATTACACAGATATCAAGTGAAATAGAGTCGCATTACAGTTTTAATGCCCCTCACATAAATAGCAATTACTTTTGGAATTTCATTTTATAGTTGAATTATTAAACTATGCATGCAAACAAAAAATATTTATTCGTAACGTAAACATATACAAAGAAGTCTAAAATAATTGGGCAATTGGGCATGTGTCATACGTATTTGGGGAGGGCTTTGACTACCCTCTTAGATATCTTTAAAGGAACTTTAATGCAAAAATATTTGAGAAAATGTCAGCAATCGTGATCATATCTCGTTACTTTCAGTATAAAATAAAACTATATTACCATCAAAGCCCACAGCGAAGAAAATAACAGCAAGTGTGTTAAAGGGTGAAGAAATGCGATTTGCGTCCCCGCTGTGCAAAACATCGTGTTATGACTGTATCAGATCCACGTGTTACATAAAAACTGAACGTTTCTCGGAACACAAAGAGATCGCACGCCCCTTGCTCTCTGAAACTATTTGAATTTCCACCCCAAAAATGTGAACATCATACCCAAGCTGACAGGACAATGATACATATTTATCTAACAATATTTATGGCAAAGAACACCACGATTTTCTCTTTTCATATTTAAGTTCGCTTCCTGGGAGAACGATAATGGAATCGATAACAAGCTTATTATTCATGAATAAAAAACTAAAACTTTAAAGTACCTCGCAAGGGTGCATAAAGATGTTTTCAGGAGAATGAGTAGACAATAGAAGGCATGGAATATTATAGATTCTTATATGTTATTATTATTATTATTCTTATATTATTATTCTTTTTACACGAGGAATATTCAACCAAGAAAACATTATGTAACATTCTAAGTACCTAGGAAAGTAATAGTACATTATGGTACTAGTGTGTAACATTGGTGATTACCGCCGAGTTGTTTTAAGAGCCGAGCCGTTAGGCGAGGCTCTTAATAGAACCGAGGACGGTAATCATCAATACACACGTGTATCATACGACGTTTTTCAACACACTTATGAATAAAAACTGAAAAAAAACTCATTTTCAACAGTGAAAACGAGTTGTGAAAAATGTTTCGCTATTGCGGCAAAAATGAATCAGTTTTCCTATGCGCGCGCATTGCGATCGGCCACAGACTATATTTCCGCGCCACGCATAGGGTATGCGGCCTATTCTGCCACGTACAAAATGGGGAATTTAAAGTTTTCTTTTATTACAGAGAAAACAAAAGTTATATTTGAGTGAAAGTTTTATTTATTAAACACGTACGAGTTAAAATTATCTATTTAAATAAGAAGTTGCATGAAACGAGCAAGCAATAGGAACATTAATTTATTTGTTCTATTGAACACGATCTTTTTTCTGAATAAAAACTTTTTTAAGAACAAAGCAACTCAACCAATAAAATTAAAAAAAAAATCGATTACTCACTAGTGAGTTATAGTAATGAAAAAGTCACAGTTTGATTATGGGTGTCATTATGTGCCTAATTGCGGTGACCATAGAGCCACTTTATGAGCAAGTGTGTTGAAAAATGCATTATACATTTCTAAGCAAAATCATAACCATAATTTTTGAAAAACATGAAATTTGTCTGTTTCAGGGAAAAAAACTGGCTTGTTTCCTCTCCTAATACCAGCTAATACCACTCTTCCGACAAGGGTTTATCGTAAGGGTTGTGTAGCCCCACATCAGACACAAATTTGTCCACTGACAAGATATCATCTTAATATATAAAACTCTTACTTCCTGACCGTCTGACAATCATCTAGCGTCTGAAACCGCAAGTTTCAGGAGCATAAAACTATAAGGAATTGTTTCTTTTAAAGTGTGGAAGCCAACTCGCGCTTAATCTGCTATGTCACATTGGTATAAAAGATCAGGAATATGTCCCCAAAAAGTATCATATTATGAAAATATACAAAGCGTTTACGTAGAGAAAGTTAAAAAAACTGGGTACTCCGATGTTTTAATGCAACACCTTCCAAACGCAAAAGATAAAGTTTGTGTGAGAGTAAACAGCGCAGACGAAGTCACCGTTCCACTAGTTAAGATATAGTGCCCTTATGGACAACGGTCCGATTAAGTGGCCCGTTTATCAAAAATAGGGAAGGTAGGGAGAAATTGGCGGACCCTTAAAGGCGGCCTTTCGATGAATTTATTATAATGTGCAAGTGACACCAGTCGGGAAACAAAGCAAAAGGGTTTTAACGTCGTAGCATTTTTGGGGAATATGTTAAAGACCTTTCTAATATTGAACTTTGAGAGAAAGACTATGTTCAACTTAACTTTTTTAATTTGATTTACGTGTATAACTGTTATCTCAGTTTTTTTCCAAGATTTCAACTATACTTTGACTTACAAACTACCCTTTTGCCATTTTTTTATGTGTAAAGAATTATAATACTGTTCCTGAATGCATATTTATAGTATTTTATGGGATAGTAGCCGGTATGTGTCTCCATCACACAAGATCAAAATTGTCAAAAAGGCCTCTGTGTGTTCGCTTCGGCCCCATGCATGCCTATCAAAGGTCCGGGACTCTATAGTTCCGTGAAGTTAAACTTTGACAAACAAAATGATAATAATAATGCTGGAAATTTCACACAGCGTCATCTAGCCCCAAACTAAGCAAAGCTTGTACTATGGGAACTAGGTAACTGATATACTACTTATATACTTTTTTGTTTGTAAATACATACATATTTAGAAACACCCAGACCCGAGATAAATATTTGCAGATCATACAAACATTTCTCCCGCGGTGGGGATCGAACCCGCAACCTTCTGCGTCCCAGCGGGCCCACTGCGCCACAGAGGTCGTCAAATAATGTCAATAGTGTTGTTGAATTAACAGTATCTCTCACAAATTGTATTTTGAAACCACGACCTTGCCAATCCTTGGCAACTGTTATAATTTTATGAAAGTAGAAACGTTTGTAACGAGCATTCTAGCAAATTTGACGACCTCTGTGGCGCAGTGGGCGAAGGTCCGTCTGCGATGCAGAAGGTTGCGGGTTCGATCCCCGCCGCGGGACAAATGTTTGTCTAACCTACAGATATTTGTCTCGGGTCTGGGTGTTTCTATATATAATATGTATTTACAAACAAAAAGTATATAAGTAGTTTATCAGTCATCTAGTGCCCATACCACAAGCTCAAGCTTACTTTGGGGCTAGATGGTGCTGTGTGAAAAGTCCAGCATTTTTTATTTATTTATAAATGGTACAATTCAAGTGCGTAAACATGATAAATTGTATAATAAATGATACATTGTGGTGTTCAATTTCTCCTTAACGTAAACAGTATCTCTTCAAGAAGGAGCAAAAGCATTGCCCTACTTAACAGCCCTCATGCAGTACAGTCCGTTAGAAAAATGATGAAGGGCTAGAGAATTCAAAAATATGTCATGGTTGTATTTATAATAAATAAAGGTAGCTCTCAGTCTTAATCGTTTTTAAAGTTTTTGGAACGAAGTTCCTTTTCGGACGGTATCAAAGAAGAAAGACTGAGGCTGGAAAAAAAAGTTGTTCCATTTTACCGTCACGACACATGTGTATGTCAAATCGTCACAGTGCGAAATGCGCAGCCGCGACACAGTCCATAGATTGTTACATTGTTAGTAAGGAAGAGCGTTTCTAGGATACCTAATTGACAATTAATATTCCCAGTATAGAAAAGTACTCTTTGCTTCGTTCCAACCGAGTGTTCCACGAAACTCACATACTTTTTTTTTATTATAATGGCATCCCATAGCTGTTACAGCTGTTAAATCTTCTTTATAATCATCTTAATCTGCCGTTATTACTGTAATCTGAAAGTTGTGGATTCTATCTGAATGAAACTTAAAGTTAGGTAAGTACTCAAAAGTAGAAAGTAAAGTACATATCATTAAAAATTAAAGTAGGTATTTCAATTGTTTTCTGTACCACACCACTAGAGACTTTTAATCGAAATATATGAAATAGAAATAGAAAACTTTTATTTTGTGCCACAGAACAATTACACAGAATGCAAATTCAGAAAGAAATTCAGAAGAAAATCGTTTAAAGAGTAACATCATTTTAATGTATTGACTGTACCAGTCCTGCATACAAGGTGAAGTGACAGGAAGCAGGTGAGAGTTGAGAGGGTCGATAAATTACTCGAGGACAGATGTGTGCGCCTTTTAAGAGGGCATACAACGCCAAATTGATCTTAAGAGTTTCGCGAGTACCTAAGCGTTGACGAAGTATAAAACTTTTAATAATCTATGAATTTTTATAATTTTATTTTTTTAATCTATGAAGTTAGTTTTAGTCTCAAATTATGTAAACAATACAATAATAAAGTTGAAATATCGTGTCGAGGGCCGGCCAACATCGTTCACTGGTATAGAAAAAGAATGTAAACGTAGGTACTTAATTGTTTTGGATAACAGATCTCGATTTTATTTGCAATTATCCGGACACGGCTCGCTGCACCGACCATAACGGCGGATGCAGTTGCAAAATCAGATTGAGACTCAATCTGATTTTGCAATTGAGTTTCAAATTGTATAACACCTGAGTTTCCACTGAACTGCTTACCATGACCATGGTAGTATAGAGGAAAATGGCATTTCAATTATGGCAAAAGCATCTTTTCTATCAGCAAACTGAAGTGGCAGTGGGCTTGGCCATATCGAACCGATAACCGTTGGGGTAAACGAGTTCTTAAGTGGAGACCGCGACTCGGCAAACGTAGCGTAGGACGCCCTCCGGCCAGGTGGAGTGACGATCTGCGAACGGCTGCCGGCAGAAGCTGGATGCGTCAAGCTGAGGACAGGGCGCAATGGCGCGCACTAGGGGAGGCCTATGTCCAGCAGTGGACTGCCATAGGCTGATGATGATGATGATGATGATGATGATCTTTTCTACAACCGCAAAAGTCTCAAATACTTACATATTACATTATTCGCATAAAAAATACTTCCTGCTAATATCTCAGTTCATTTGCAAGATGCCATATTATTGTTTTCTGTCACCACAGATACTGGGCAATTTGCTGCAGACACTCGGGCGGGATCTTTACGACCCCACCTCCATCCATTTACCTCAAATCGCACATAACAATTCCAGAAAACGGCCGCAATAATTCATCAACACACAAGCTTCGCCCGACTCGTCGAATCACCGTAACCACCCATTATGCTCGTCAAGTTAGTACTCGCAAGTCCTAAATCTAAGGATAACGCGCTCATACGACGTGAGAGGGCCATCAAAATCCCTTTCTATGTTTAAAATAAAAATTTAACCCTAAAAGCAGTTCCGTTTTATGAAGGTACTTTATGTCCCGCGATACAGCGGATGCATTTATTTGTTCTTGTAAAATTGTTATAGGTAACTCGGTATTTGTATTAACTGAGGGTTGCGGTGTTAACTTGGTTGTTTTCGTTAATAATGTACGGAAGCCTTTAAAGAAGTAACATCTTTTTCAATTTTCTAAAAATGTTTCAGAGTTCGGGTCGGAAACGCCTGGAGCCCGGGAATCCGACATAAAACAGTGGCATGTAGGCAGCGGATTCTTTGAATGTAAATTAAATCGGGGTATTGTAGAAATCTAGCATATGCGGTCTTCGAATTTCGACCGAGTATTTTTTGCTGTAACTTTTTCAGTGAACGGCGAGGGACCGCGATAAAATTCCAATTTAGGATGGAATATCCTCCCTAACAACATTTTGAGCCGCAACCAACTTTAGAACCGGAACTAAAAGCCTATGTTCTGAACTGTGCTTTAATATGTTACATGTGCTGATGTTAGAATAATTTCCGCTTTTGAATTCAAATGAAAGTATAACCTAAAAATAAGTTAAATTATGAATTTGAAAGAACAAAGGAAAATTTACAACACCACAAAATTCAGCTACAAAACAAATAATAAAAATTATTTACCTGGCTGGCATGGCAACACAGCATAATTTTTCAACGGAAACTGGCATCCAACAAACATTTGCAAGTTCTCGCGACAGCAGCGTCAGGAGACGGTGCCGGTGTAGGTGCACTATTATTTATACTGTGACTGTGATATGTCGCTCCGTGGACAGCAATGTACAATACTTTCGACTCGGAGAAGACTTTAAGGATATTGTTTACATTAAGTGATGTTGAATATGAGAAATGGATACATTTTTGTCGCCTTTGTTGCAAGATAAGGGTATAAAGTGATTATGGTTCATCCACTTGAGTGTGCTGACCAGTCACACAAACTTATCTTCTGTTCATTTAATTAGAAGCACTTTTAGGACACATTAACTATGAAATGGACAACAAGGCATTAACCCAAAAACTTCATCTCAGGCTGGCCACTGTTGGGTATTAGGCCTCCCTTTTCTTATGTCTCCATTCTTATTACATCTTAGCTTGCACTAACCTAGTTTATTGTCTTCTCGAACCCGTCAAACAGAACTGAGTACGAAACGTCGCATGAAAATAACATCCAACCAATGATAGCAAAACAAATTTAAAAGCAAGCAACATTTCAAACGTTATTTTCAGTATGACAGAATATTACTAAATTCTCATTCGCTCCAGTTCGTACAAATGCACTAACCACATCGTTTCCATTACTCACCATCCCTCTGTACAGACGACAGTCGCATTACCAACGTGTCTGCTCTTCCGATTCTAAACTAGATTGGACGATAAAACTGATCGTGTTGCAAAACCGTCGCCAATGCTTAGCGAAGATACCGAGAAATGAAACGCTATGAACTTTAGTTTAAACTGTTAGGTGTGAAGGCTGTGAAGCGTTGGCGGGACTATTTCGACGGAGTTGGAGACTTGGAGTAGTGTGAGATCGCTAAAAACATGGTTCAGTAGAGAATATTGGGAGAGGATTTTGCCTAGCAGAAGTGCGTAAAAAACACTACACAACAAAAATTATTTAGAATGCACGTTTATTACCTCGCCAATTGAAGCTTTTCTCTTAGCTTCAATTGGCGAGGTAATAAACGAATACCTAGATAGAGAGATAATGTACCGATCCCACGAAAATGTAATGCTCTTGTAAGACATGCAGCCTAATTTACAGCTGATAAAAATACGCAAAGAGGCGATAAATCACACATCTATTACGCCAATTACGCAACGGTCAGGATTCCCTTAATCCGAATGGCTCGCTCTCGACCGTTAGAAAAAGGGGCTCACAGAGAACCGACGCGCCGCCATGATTCAAATTGATTTATGCCTAGCGATAAGCAGATCGAAAACTTTTCTGCGAAAACTACGCAACCATTCTCGAGGAACTATTGTTTCACTCTTCAGTTACGTAAGCTATCTATTGTAATAAGTTATGGAAGGATTTGTGGGTATAAGTTGGATCGCGCACGGATGGCCTGATTCCACAGAATATTGATCTTTGGAAGTTGGCCGCCCGGTCTAGCAAGAAAAACGGGAACGAGAAACTGCAGCTGGCAATAATTGCTGTTGAAGTGCTGACTTCATACGCAAATCCTTTTCGAAATCTACCTACGAGTATGTAGTTCCCCTAGTCAAATCTGAGAATAAATTACATTTATCAAAGTGCCATTCAAAATCAAAAACAATTAGTAAACCGAAAATATATTCCTAAAGTAATAAAGGGTTACATACCTAAAGTAGAAAAAATAAATATCCATCAACCGCAACAGTCATTTCGCCACAAATGCGCCCCCATCCATCATAGGTAATCGGAAACGATCATTGCAAAAATGAGTATAATTTACTATGAGCTTCGCATTTTACAGTCGTCCCAAATTGCTGCCATTACATGCTACATGACACTGTGGCGCACCATAACGACTTTCCATTTAGTTCCCAACAATATTTCGTGTTCAATGACCCTGGTTGATACTATTGTTTATGCGGCCGATTGCGGCCCCTAATACTTTCTGGTCTTTTTAATAGGCGGTCCAGAAGCTGACTTATCGTCTCGGCGTCGTTTTTTAACAGGAATGACGCACTTCATTGAGCTGCCGACCACGATTCTCTCCATGACGCGGTACTGCTTTTCTGAGAGCGGTCTTAGAACTGCGAAGCTGATTCCCATAGACTTGCCTTTCAGCAGATCGTCCCTCAGCATACTATTTTCAGTCATTCGTGTTTTTATATACTTCAAGAGGTTGTCTATTTCAAGGTTGCTCAGCTTGAGAAGTGCGGCGATAGCTATTTTGTCATAGTCTTCGGAATCTCTCATCTCCACTTCAAGTTTGATATCGTTATCGCCGCAGGGGTATATGATTTCTTGGAGTTGGAACCTGTTCGGTCCAGCTCCTGCCATCAAAGCGCATCTGAAGTTGTTCTGTTTGTCAACGACAGTGTTGAGCCAGTTAGAGTTACGTTCAAGGGTTGTCAGAATGAAGTTGATGAAGTCTCCTACTTCTCTCTGTTTCTTGTAGGAGGCAACTGCGGCGAGAGCAACCTCTGGGAGGTCGAGCGATTTATCAGATTCCCGGTTCTTCTTCAAAGCAGAACGCTTTGAAGACATCGTTGGCGAGAGTCTCTTCATGACTCTTAAAACATTTCTCACAATGCACGTAAAACGTTTGGCCCTAAGACGAAAAATTTTGGAGCTTTTTAGAAACGGGTGACAAAAAAATTTTTGTGTTTGATGTTTTATTTTGTAAATGTCAAAGCTCAACCTCTTCAGCAAAAAGTTTATTCATATTTTATCGAGTCGGAATACAAAAGAGTTATTAAGTTATTTATCCTATTACCTAAGCATGAGCCCGATTGAAATAGATTTATTTCTAAAATTAATAGAATGTTTCCTCGATCTACAGACTAGACCGCAAACAATAAATAAGGGCTCATTACAACAATGATAACAAATCACGGGAACGTTTCGATTGTACGCCGGACCCGCTGTATGGAATGCTGCCAGAATTCTAGATCTCAGATAGTTTATCTCTTGTTCGCTATAATTTATTAGTGCAGTAAAAATGAACCTGAAAAGCAACGATATGACTTCAAGGTCCATACAAAGGAAGTTAAGTTGCATAAATAAGCATGTACCTAAAGTCGGATAATAGTGTCAGAACAGAGGTTGCCGAAGGCTAGAGTAACCGCATATTTTCAGCCTAGGTCCTAGGCTTAAAGAAAATGCAGGTTTTACTTGCGATTATTTTACGAACTTACCATCTGTCATCACAACTCTTCCTGAAGATCAAACTTTTGTCATTAGTCTGAGAATAGGGATACTGTTGGCATTTTAATGTATAGTTGCAAAAATTAATATGGTAACATTTGTTTTGTATTCATTGGTAGATTATACTTTGAACATGGCAACACTTAATGCTTCAGCATAAAAGCCTGAACGCCTCAGTATCTTTGTCTTTTCACTGCTGCCTGCCTTGGAGTAAGAACCTAGCTATAATACCTACCTTCCTCGTATTGGTCATATTTAATTTCAATATACGTATCAACGTATTTTATAACGTAACTCTGCATTTTTCTTTTTCCCGTAATCCTAATTTCCAATAGGTTATGGGCCCAGTAGTTTAGCTAAAGTATCTTCATAAAATCACGTGTTTTCCCAATCGTCATGGATAACCTAAAAAAGAAGAGAAACATCCAACCATTCAACGGAGAAAAATATAGCGTGTGGAAGTTTCGTATTCGTGCGCTATTGGCAGAACTGGATGTCGTCAAGGTCATCAACGAAGAACCCGTGTTACGAAACGAGGCTTGGGAAAAGCAAAACCAAACTGCGAAAAGCGTGATCGTCGAGTATTTGGCTGACTCCTTCCTCAGTTTCGCCAAAGAAGAACCTGGACGCCTTGTACGAGAGAAAAAGTCTAGCCACGCAGCTGGCAATACGGAAGAAGCTGCTAAGCTTGAAGCTGCAAGGTGACATTCCACTAGTCAAACATTTCACGATTTTTGACGACCTAATGACGGAGCTGTTGGCCGCTGGAGCGAAGCTTGAAGAAACTGATAAGGTATCTCATTTACTTCTAACACTCCCGACATCATACGATGGCGTCATCACGGCAATTGAAACGTTATCAGAAGATAATTTAACGCTAGCCTTTGTAAAAACAAGATTGTTAGACCACGAGGTGAAGTTGAAAAATGAGGGTACCGACACTTCGAAAAAGGTACTTCACGCCGAGTCCAATGAAAGTCGATTTGATCAAAAATTCTACAAACAGAATTTTAAGGCTACCAAGAAATTCGTGAGGTGCCACCATTGTGGGCGGAAGGGCCACATGAAGAAGGACTGCTACTACTTCAATCGTCGAGACTATCAACAAAAATTTAACCGGCCGAGGCAACCCAACCACCAGCGAAAACCGGCAAAACCGGCGGACCGGTATCGTACGATTCAAGCGGTGGAGCTGACCGAGGGGGCGATATCCCATGAAGCCTCTGGATTCGCATTCATGTCCGGAAATTACGAAGCTAGCGTAAACGAGCAGCAACTAACATTCCTGTTAGATTCCGGAGCATCAGACCACATCGTTAATAGGGAAGACCTTTTCAGTACCTTTACCACTTTAAATACACCGTTTCTAATTTCAGTTGCTAAGCACGGTGAATTCATTTCGGCTACCAAACGTGGGACATTGCAAGTAATTAGCGACACAGGCATCAACGGTACACTGGAGGACGTGCTGTTCTGTCCTGAGGCACCCTACAACCTGCTGTCGGTGTCGAGGATGCAACGTGCCGGGCTGACCATCACCTTCGATCAGCACGGAACGAATATCAGTAAGGACGGTACAATACTGATGCGAGGTAAGGCAATTAATAATTTAATTTCGGTAGATTTCAAAGTTAATCGATCTGTTTCTCATTTATGCACTAAGAATAAAAATAATTATGACTTGTGGCATCAAAGATTAGGTCATATAAGTAAACAAAAGTTTTTGTGTTTGAAAAATAATTGTATGACTAATGACGGTAGTTTAATTGAATCAGTAACTCCGAACGAAAATCTTTGTGAAGCATGCATAAACGGGAAACAGTCTCGTTTGCCATTTAATATAGCTAAGGATAAAAGCTATATCAAACGACCATTATTTGTTGTTCATACTGATGTTTGTGGGCCGATCACTCCTTCTTCAATTGACAATAAGAGTTACTTTGTGTTGTTCGTAGATCAATTTACTCACTACTGTGTTGTGTACCTGATAGCCTATAAATCAGATGTGTTTTCAGTCTTTAAAGATTTCGTAGCAAAAAGTGAGGCAGAATTCAATTTAAAATTGGTAAATTTGTACTGTGATAATGGGCGGGAGTATTTGTCTAATGAAATGAAAGAATACTGTGTGTCTCGGGGAATTTCTTATCATTTTACTGTTCCTAGAACACCTCAACAAAATGGGGTTTCTGAACGTATGGTTAGAACAATAACCGCAAAAGCCCGTGCTATGGTTAGTGGTGCTAGTTTACCAAAGTATTTTTGGGGTGATGCAGTATTAACTGCAGCGTATTTGATAAACATTACGCCTACCCGGGCTTTGCAACAAAATAAAACTCCCTTTGAAATGTGGCACGATAAAAGACCCGAAATTAAATATTTAAAGGTTTTTGGTTCTACCGTGTATGTACATAATAAAACCAGTAAGAGTAAGTTCGATGAAAAATCATGGAAGGGTATACTGGTAGGTTTTGTACCGAATGGCTATAAGGTATGGAACACAGACCGTGAAAAATATGAAACAGTTCGGGATGTCATAGTAGATGAAGTTAATTTTCTGCAGTCAAGGCCTAAGTTGCAAAATACTGAATTGATATCAGTATCTGGGTCACCGGAACCTCTAGGCTGTGATAGTTCAAAATCTGATATACCTAAACCTGATAGTTCGAAATCGGGTAGTTCGAAATCAGTTGAAACGAAATCGGGTAATTCGAAATCCGATATTAATATGCCTAAACCGGATAGTTTAAAATCGGGTAGTTTGAAATCAGTTGAAAATAAATCGGGTAATTTGAAATCCGATATTTCTAAACCTGATAGTCGTAGTTTAAAATCGGGTAGTTCGAAAACTGATGAGTTTATTTCTGGTTGTAAGATTCGTAAGCTAAACGATTCAAATAGTATGACAAAGCCGATTGTTGCCGATGAAACAAGTACGAGTGAAACTTGTAGTTCCGATCATGACATCAGTGATTCTTGTCAGTTGAGGAGGAGTGCTAGGATAAAAGGTCGTACACCGATTTCGTACAAAGAAATTGATGATGTTCTATTGTGTGCTCAGTCTGTTAGTTACGAAGTACCTACTTCATTTAGTAAGATTAAAAATCGGGAAGATAGAACTCGATGGGAAGGTGCAATAAGAGATGAATTAGATTCACATTTAGCCAATAATACTTGGACGTTAGTGCCTGAACCCGAAAATAAGAACGTAATAGATTCTAAATGGGTTTTTAGTATTAAAAATGATGAATTTGGTAATCCAATAAGATTTAAGACACGCCTAGTTGCCAGGGGTTTTAGTCAGGAATATTTAACTGATTACAATGAAACTTTTGCGCCAGTAGCTCGTATAGCAAGTTTTAGATTAATGATTAGCCTTGCAAATCAATTTAATTTATTGGTACATCATATGGATGTAAAAACTGCATTTTTAAATGGCATTCTGAAGGAAGAAATTTATATGAAAGTGCCAGATGGTGTGTATAGCAAAAGTGGTTATGTCTGTAAATTAAATAAAGCTTTGTATGGATTAAAACAAGCTGCTAGGTGTTGGTTTGAATTATTTGATCAGTGTCTGAAAGAAAAGGGGTTTGTAAACTCATCGGTCGATAGATGTATTTATATTTTAGATAAGGGTGATATATGTAGAAATGTATATGTGCTATTGTATATCGATGATCTCGTCTTGGCCTGTGCTGACAATCAAACAATGGTTAGTCTGAAGGACTATTTGATGAGTAAATTTAAAATGGTTGATTTAAACGCCATTAAATTATTTCTAGGCATTAAAATCACTCGAAATAATGACTCTGTAACTTTAGATCAAAGTTCATACATAAAATCGATTTTAGAAAAATTTGGTATGTCTGACTGTAATCGGTCAGTACTCCTTTAGAGGTTAAGCCAAATTATGAAGCTCTAAACTTAGATAGTGAGTATAGTGCACCCTGTCGTAACCTTATTGGTTGTTTGATGTATGTTATGTTGTGTACGCGCCCTGATTTAAGCGTTAGTGTAAATATTTTGAGCAGATACACAAACAAAAATAATAAAGAGTTGTGGCAATGTCTCAAGAGAGTGCTTAGGTATTTGAAAGGCACTGTAACATTAAAACTAACGTACAAAAGATGCAATAATTATGAACATATTTTATGTGGTTATGTAGATTCAGATTGGGGTGGCAATGATGTAAATGATAGAAGAAGTACTTCTGGTTATTTATTTAAACTGTTTAATAGATGTACAATAACTTGGAATACAAAGAGACAAATATCTGTTGCGGCTTCTTCGACTGAGGCCGAGTACATGGCATTGTTTGAAGCTGTGAAAGAAGCATTGTGGTTAAAGTCTCTTATGATAAATGTTAAAATTGATATTGTCAGTCCAATACCTATTTTTGAAGACAATAATGGATGTATATGTATAGCAAATAATCCTACGAGCCATAAGAGGTCAAAACATATTGACATAAAGTACCATTTCTCTAGAGAACAGGTTGAAAACAATGTAATAAAATTGTTGTATCTTCCCACAGGCGAGCAGACAGCCGATATGTTAACTAAGCCGCTGCCGATTGTCGCGTTTCGACAGTTCCGAGATGAAGTGGGTTTATGTTTGTAGATGTATCTCTAGGTACTTATGTTGATTTTGTTTTTAAAATGTTTGTTGATTTACATTGTTTTGTTAAATGCATAATTTAAGTGTTAAATGCATAGTTTAAGTTTTGAATGAATAATGTATGTTTAAAATGCATAATTTAATTTTAAGTGCATAATTTAAGTTCATGGTCTGATTAGGTTTTACTGGGTTTCCCTAATCCTTGCAACAAATGTTGGACCATAAGTATTGTAATTTTCCCCAGAAAATACTTGGAAGGTTTTTAATGTTGGATAGGTAGAAAACTAGGATGATTGTAAATAGTTTGTGATTAATTTTTGAGGGGGCGTGTTGGCATTTTAATGTATAGTTGCAAAAATTAATATGGTAACATTTGTTTTGTATTCATTGGTAGATTATACTTTGAACATGGCAACACTTAATGCTTCAGCATAAAAGCCTGAACGCCTCAGTATCTTTGTCTTTTCACTGCTGCCTGCCTTGGAGTAAGAACCTAGCTATAATACCTACCTTCCTCGTATTGGTCATATTTAATTTCAATATACGTATCAACGTATTTTATAACGTAACTCTGCATTTTTCTTTTTCCCGTAATCCTAATTTCCAATAGATACTAAAATAAGTAGGTACGCAAGTACTTACCTAATCTTTTGGTTTTTAAACTTTGATCACCAGTCATTATTAATCAACATTATCAACATCTTCCTATCCATCTTAGAACAATATGTTCATTTGTTTTGAACCCTCGTAAGGACCAAATAATTCATTTTCATTTTCTCAAGTTCACCCCTTTTAATAACGTGTCATCTCACACACAATATTTTTTGGATCCAAATACCAACTTAAGTACTTATATTATAAAAACCCATCCATCCTATTCTATGAGCATTACTATCCACATAAACACTTCACCCACTGCTGGGTATCTTCCTACGCTTGTGCTAAGAATCTTAAAGACGAGATTTGATGGAAGAATAAAATGGACGTGCTTGATTATTTATCGGAATGCAATTGCAATGATTTCCCAAACATCGAGGGCAGGGCCGGAGAACGCAAGGACTCCAATTAGCCAGAACGTAGGCTGATAATACTCGTATAATTACTATGCAGAATGCTAAGCCTGTAGGAATTATACCTACTTTGCTTCCAGCCGTTTACTTCTATGACGATGATGATTCACAATCATACCAAAACAAGCTAGTCATCATCATCATCAGCCTATACCAGTCCGCTGCTGAAATTATACCTAGTAATAGTACTTAATAAATAGTTGGGTGGATCAACTTTTTAGTGTAAAATCTTGTCCCCGACGTAAAAAAAATCGTAAAAGGTGCTGAGTTAGATTAATTGTCGGTTTTAACATTAATTAATAAAATCAGATCCTTTACCATTACGCTTGTTCATCAATATTTTAAAAATATTTAGTCAATTATATTTAAAATTATCGTGACCCAGTGGACGAAAATTGGTTTTCATACAAATTTCACTTGTCCCCAGCGCAAATCACGCACATATGCAACGCTGCTGTGTAAAATTTTTCCTTGACTTGTCTTTATATTTTCTATCTACATAGTTCCTTGATGTACCAGCATTCTAAAATACTGATTTGCGAAACAAAATATTGCATTTTTCAATGAAAAAACACGGTTTGAAATGTTGTCCCCGACTTTTACCTAATTCGCGTTGTCAACTGGGTAACGACAAAAAAGTATTACAAAGTGTAATAATATAGACAGTTATTGGCTAGGCTAATAGAAAACTCATCTGCATGTCGTAAAATAAAGATTGCTGACCCTTGGCCATTATGTGGACTCTGCCATTACGTCTGTAGTTCGCAGCGGGACTGGGTGTCATTGTTTTTTATCCGCTGACTCACGACGAAATTTCTTACGAGTAAACTGCTTCTCAAAGTAATTTTGTTATTATGTTTTGACATTTGATTCTGAAATGCTTTGCATCCACGTATTTTTTTACTTTCATTAAATTCGTTGAAGAAAAAGAGTTAAAAACCTTAGTTTGTATCCTGAGTCACCGTTCCACTGGCTCACAAAAACTGTGACCCAAGAGACAATTTTTAGTGACCCAAGAGACATTCTGCATAAAAGTTATCATAATTTATACAATAAACAATTTGGTGAGTGATAAACGGATTAAATACATAAAGATTCATTGCACATTTTTAGTTTCTAATAGAAAACACTCAGATTTAAGTTTAAAATAGCTTTAAGTATGAATTAAGAATACAAGTCAGTTGTGAGGTCGATACAATACACCACACTTCATTCGATTCTGCTTTTACACATTCCATTTATCTTTTCTTTGATCTATTTTTACCCACACTCAATGTCGGCGACGGAGAAGAGTCAAGAGGTCAACTGGCTCGAATATGCATGGCCTTCGTAGATTACGAAAAAAAACCTTTGAAAGCAAGAAATCTCTCTCCATCGCTGTAAGATCCATTTTAACTATATGGATTTACTGCGGATGATGTATATCACCATAAATGTGCGGTAAAGAGGAAAACTATTAGTATCGAGACACCTTATCACCCAAGCTTTTTACGGGTGTCCTAGAAGACGTCGTAAAAACTCTTGAATTAGACAGCTCGGGAATAAAATTCTGCCTGTAGGTAGGTGTATTCCTGTAGCACCTTAGGTTTGTAGACGATTTGTAGACGACCTCAACCTCAGCCTTTTCTGGTGGAACAAAAAAAAAGATGCTTCGAAAGCTTCGGGCCTACTTTTAGAGATGCGTGATCCTGATCACTCATCTTTAAGTAGTTTACTTTTTACCTCAAAAGTAGGCCTGAAGATGATGAAGATGGTTCCAAACATTGCATTGGAAACAAGCTCTGCCAATGTGTTCTGCCATCATGGTGCTAACTACCATCATGGTGCATTGATGCTCACGAAGGAGACTGTGCTCTCTTGAGAGTCGCACTGAGAGCTATAAAGCGAGCAATGCTCGGTATCACTTATAAGATTGTCCCCAATACCGAAATTCCCGAATGAACAAGCTAAAATTGTAAGATGCACAAGCGGTTATTGGGGCTCAAATAATATTGGTTGGGCAGGACTAGCCAGGCGGCTGTAGCAAAGTAGTAATTCAGTCCACTAACTATGAAATTATGGTGGAGAGACATGGGCGCTCACGAAGGAGACTGCGCAAGATCAGAGTCGCACCCCTGTGCGACTCTGATCTTGTGCCGTCTCCTTCGCATGGAATAAGCAATGCTCGGTATTACACTAGAGATTTATTATTAGATCTACCCAGTCCTCGATGCCGAAACACACACACAAGTGGTAAGTGGGGCTCAAATGGAGTTGGTTGGGCAGGACAAGTGGTCAGGTGCGGTGATGACAGGATCAAAGTTGTAAATGAGTGGTGTCCCAGAGGTGGTAAATAGAGTGATGGTCGTCATCACAGAAAAAAAGGATCGACGGCATCGTAAAGTCTGTAGAATATAATACAAGGGCAAGATTACCATACCACAGGACAAAGGCGAATGACAAAAGTGAAGAAAGGCCTGTACCCCCCGGCATAGCTGGCCAGACTGACCACAGCTGGCCCAGCCTTTCTCATCCCACGGAATAAAATTTTGATGATTATTTTGATGAATCTACAGGTAGTAAAATTATTTTTTTTTGGCCATATGTTGAAAGATATCTTCAGTCGGTAAGTTAGTGAAAAAACTACGCTCAAGGCGAGCCGCGGTCCAATGCGCTAGAGCCTAGAAAATAGATTTCATCTACAAAAAGCTTTTTAGGTCTTCTATTAAGCGAGATTTATGTTATTAGAGATATAGGACTGGTTTGCTACGCAGATGACTGTTTAAATAAACGAAAACCCTCATTTTCATAGAATGTTATCATTAATTTTAGAGAAATATGTAATAATTGTTAGGTTACGGTTTATTTTCTATGATAACTTTAAAAAGTAAACTGGTTGTCACATTTAAAAGATATTTTTGTACCTTGTATGGTTTTTTATACTGTAATTTGCCTATGGCATAGTGCCATTTATGTCTCTGGAGTCACCATTATGTCTCCGGGCTCACGTAGTTGTCCCCAAAAAATTGGACACTGATAGCAGGATTATTAAAAAAGTAAAGGTTATTATACAAAATGTTGTATGACAAATGTTTGAAGAATAACCTACAATAGTCATGTAAATAGTGCATCTTTCTGGCGTTTCTAGAAATAGAATTACAAGAAAAGTAAATAAAATTTCTTTCATTTAGTGACCCCAGAGACACAATGAGGTATATTTTCAAAAAATTGAGACACTTTATTTAAATTTTGATTATGCCAGATTGATTTAATTGAATAATAGTTCACATTGAAACAGATTTACTTATTAAAATATAGTTTTTTATGAACTTTTTACCATAATACGTCATTGTGAGTTAGGTGACATTTTTGGGAGCCACTTTTGGAATAAAGGTATAAAAATGCATGAAAACGACAAAAATTTTTGGTGCTCGTAGTAGATTTATAAACTACAGAAATTTATTTAACAATATTAGGTGAAATTATAGCAATATTTCAACATTTATTTTTTTACACAAAAAGTTGATTCATGACAGAAAAAAGTTGATCCGCCCAGTTGATAATGCCACTGGCGGCCACCCATCCACTTACTGACCATTTAGAAAGAACGACTAAGCAAGGTACATCCACAAGCGCTTCTACTTACCTTCTACTTACCTAATCTATCTACTTACCTTTATTAAAACCTGATTCAGAATCATTATTTTAAATAGACAGCAAATGGAGAAATCAAAGTTCAAGGTGAATAATGACTCGTGGATTGAGCTCAGATTTTATTTTAAGAGGCGATTTTTATTTTTGGTAAAGTATTAGGTACATAATTATGTGGGTTGGTATAGGTACTTACCTAGTACCCACATAGGTACTTCCTTTAGGTACGAAGCTACCTACATACTTTCTTTGTAAGAAAGAACCTTACCAATAAATTTATCACTTACCTTGGTAGGTAGTTAGGTACTTTGTCTGACTAAGTCTTTACTTATATTCTCTCTATCTTCCGTTTAAACTTACCTAAGTATGATTCTCTAGGAGGGATGGTTCATAACATACCTAAATAAAATAATCCATCAGACACATATTAAGGTTTCTTCTTACCTTGGTAGATAGGTACTACCTAGTAAGTATTACTTATATTATCTGAGATACCTACCTTACCTACCTAAGTACCTACCACTTACCTAAAAGTGGGTCCTACCCGTCCTACTACTTACTTACCTAGCCTACCTAGGTACATCTACCTAGGTAGGTAAATTGCCTACCATCTAACTAAATTAGGCATTACGTAGAATTTAATATCCAACGATAGGTTAGGTAGGTAGCTACCAGCCTGCCAACGAACCTACCGCATGTGCTACATACCTATATGCTATCTACCTACATAGGTGTACGTTAAGCTAATCAAACAGCACTATTCGTGCGGAAAGATTGCAGTAAAAATTGGAAGGTAACAGAGAAATTGCCTTTAAAAGGGAAATAGCTGAGATCGTGCTCCAAAAACGAGGTCACACTACCTACCTTTATGAAGTTAGGTGGTATAGGCACAGACAGCGTCGAGCGTGGGTCAGCTAGGTTAGGTTTATCTCGTATCAAAACAATAAACTTACTTACCAAAAACACCATTCACATCTACTAGGTAGATACTCGTTCGTTCCGTTACAAGATTCGCTCCAACGGTCGTCGGCAATGCTGTACTCACGCACACACACACACAAACACCGTAGTAAACGTCATAACCAATGCTTACATCGCTAATTACACTAGATAACGAAGGTTTTGAGCACTGATAACATTATATCACATGGAGAACAACTTTATCTATCACATATAACGGTCACAAGTCACAAAACGACCCCGAACCATATAAAAAACGTTATTTTTTGGCAAAGACAGGCCTAATCACCACTCCTTTTCTCTCACGGATTTCTGTGATAGCGAACAGCTGCGGTGCGTGCTTGTATCAAAACAAACCACGTAGCGCCATCTATCGTTAACCATGATAAAGATTTGACATTTCATTGCTCGAGACCGCCATTTTGTTTGGCCTCTTTTAGTTCTGCAGCGATATCCTAGAGGGCGCAGAACGCAATATAATGATAAATCAAAAAATATCACGTTCTTTTGTTTGTCAAGCTGTAATTATAATTTTTCGTAAAAAGTTATATGTCACGATAGTGTACAAAAATATGCTTCGCCGTAACAGTGCAGATGACACTGCCGTGACCAGGATTCGAACCTGGGTTACTACGGCCACAACGTAGGGTCCTAACCACTAGACGATCACGGCTATCGAAGCGATGAAAAATATGTTGAAATTTCAGAACCAGCTAAGATTATTTAAATCCAACAAGAATAATATCAATAATCCCACTGTGATGGATTAGGTGCCATAGCAATGTATTCTCATGTAGAGTTGAACTTGCTTTAATGCAAAGAAAAACAAGATTCAAATAATTGAATACTCATAGCGCCATTACTTACCCAAAAAGAAAAGCTATGTGTAAGTAGAGGGATATAATCTCCAAAACCGGTTTAAATGTTTAAAAATACTGCCATTACAAATTATGAGTGGCTTTTATATAACATGTAATTTTATTGCACCAGGTGCTAGCTTCTTTGCTGTCTAAAAAATAAAGGAATTATTGAAAGAGAGCCTCTTTGGTTCATATTTTCAACATAGCTAGGGGCATAGATTTAGCATGGTACCTTTTTATCCTATATATATGGCTAGGGGTCATCGCCCAGAGCATTACTGACACAGCCCTTATATTTAACCCGTGGAAACTGTCAAGCATTTGCTGATCCCACGTGAGCCCAGCAGCTCGTCAGGAAATCTACTGTGTAGTTTGTATATCAAAGTTCATCTATCCAAGCTTATGGCCAACCTACCTATGGGTCATTTAATCAAAATGGTGATGATTTGTTGATTTTAAGATATTCTTGCATATCATCTGCCTACACAAACAAACTGAACTGAACTTGAACTGCCGCGATACAGGCTTAGCCTGGTGCGGGGTTCGTGGTGAATTATTTATAATACTTATTCAGTCTTGTTACAAGAAAATGAACAGAGTTTCGACTAAGACTAACTAAAAAACTTTAATTACTCTTACATGAACGCTTTTTTGTGGTAACAGTTTTGTTTTGACATGTCAACATGGGGTTCAACTAAGGTTTAACGTTTAAGCAGCATGTTTTTATGAATTGAAATTGAAACTGCTCCCATTTTCCTCAATAGCCGTCATCTGAACACTCCTTTCAACCATTTAACCTAAAAGTAGAGGAAGGAAGGATATGAGTAAAAAATATAATCATTGCTATCGTTTATTGATTTAAAATACAAAACTTAGTGACATAAAGCTATATCCTTTTATTGTTACAGTGCCTGCGAACTGTCAATCCGATAGGAAATAAACATTAGCTTCGCACCATCACAACACACAATCCGTCACAGTAAATACATTAGGTACGCTACATACATACAAATCTAGGGCCATTCTTGAGTGATGGATCGTCTTTGATAATGTTTTGCGTATTTCGGTCACTCGCTGTTCAAGTCCAAATGTTTCTATAATTTTATTTATTATTTAAATACAAGACATGATTAGCAAACATACTTTATCGCAAATAGGAATAAGTCAAGGAATCGGTTATGTTGATAGTTTATGGTTAACATATTATTATTTACCAATTTACCAAAAATAAGTTCTTAATGTCACAGGTCTTGAAGTCGCAAGGGATTAGAAATCGGATTCAATACAAGATTTTTGTACACTTCGTTTTGCAAATAAATATCTTGAATATTACATTATTTCTAGATTATTGAATGCATATGTAATTATAAAAATATTTGCTTCATATAACTATTGGTGAAACTCTTAATGTATTTTAACTCTTTACTCACTAAGATGTGGTATATAACCGAAATTGATTTACAAACATCAAAACTTTGAGACATAAACATATTTTCAGTCCCAATAACTCATCTGGTGAAAGTAACCCAAGGAACACAAAAACGGCCTTAGATAGTGAAACAACAGTTCCACCGATGACAACAATGCTTTAGTTAAAACATAAAAATAATAGTTCTGGGCGTACATAATTCGCAGCACGTGAATATCGATAAACAAAAAGGAACTAAACATTATACTACAGTGAAGTATAATCTATTACGATAAGGTACATAAATTGAACACAATTCAATATTCATTTAAAAGAAAATTAAAACCTGCCTGTTGAGACGTTATTGCTCTAATGTTTACAAAATTAAACATGTCTCGCACCTATCCCTTGTAATGCTCTAACATCCCTATACCTCATGAAGCAGAAAAGTATTACAGTAAATATTATACAGATATTTAGAAAATTTATAGTACAGAACAGCGAGATAAGAAATAGTTTCTACAATTAAATGAAAGTGATAGCGCGCATATAGAGAAACGAAAATAGTTTAAAAAATACTTTAATGCTTCATGTAAAACTGCTACTGTACCATACATTTGTTTTAAAAATAAATTCATTTGATTATTTGTTTATAAAAAAATCACCATAGCGTTATGAAACAATCAGCTATCGTTTGCGTGACATCGCTGCGACTTTATTCTGTCCACCGCAACACTTCAGTCGTTTCATTAACTAAATATTTCAAAATACATTTTGCTACACATCACTTGGACAGAATAAAGTGGCTGGTTCGTAGGCCTACCACTACGTCGACTGTAGGTAGAGTATGGACATAAGCATAGCGTTATGGTCAGCAACCGTATCACATTTAAGCTTACCTATTTACAATCCTTTATTTTACACACGGGTAAAATTTATTGAATATCAAGACATTAAAAGTTGCAATAACTTTTACTGATATATCGTTAGCTGACCATAACTTGGATAGCTTCCACAAAATGCCTTAAATATAGTACAAGTTGAAACGTGGCAGTTTGTGTAGTACTGCTGTTTCGGACAAAGAGTTGAGGATCCGTTTCTGTCAGCATTACATCGATAGGAACAAATCACCAACTGAACGTTGGATCATCACATTTTTGCTTCGAGCTTTGACCGCGTTACGAAGAGCAGATATTACAACCGTCGAATGAAAATAACACACATTAACAGTATTACTACCTCGAAAGTAATGGTAGATTCCGATTTAATTTCTCACAAAATAAATATTGCAATGCAATAAAGCTACTTTTCCAGTAACTATTTTATCTCAGAAAGTGAACAATCACTCCACAAATGCATTACTCGTGTCCTCAAGAGGCATGACAAGTATCAGAATGAACCATTACATTTCCAACAAAATATTTCCTCTACACAATTAACAGATTTACATGAAAATGTATCAAACTCTATTCACATTAAAAATGCTCTATCAGTGGCCAATTAATAACATCATACACTGAAACTTCGGCCTGGATGGACCAGCTCATTCTATGAAGTAAAAAAATATATCAAACAATTTGCAACCAACATTATTTGTACATACAGTGTTCAATGATATCGCTCTGCATAGTGACATTCGAAGATTTATATACAATCTATGCCACTGATGCTAGAGAACCTGATATCACTTGCCTTCACACTAGTGATTGAGACAACCTTACACTAAGTAGCAGCGAGCTAATATTTTATTACTTATCGAGGGCACTCACCCGCCCATCCCAGGCCGTAGTTTCAGAGCAAATGCAACAGGACAGTTACATAGTACATTTATCGTTAAACATATAGTCTTGTATTCCATAACAAGTCGATATAGTCGCAGGCCCCTTTCGTAAAAAGTTCCGGCACAATAAAGGCAGTGATTCAGTGTATGCTATACAAAATATCTCCATTACAAAGTTTCCACCAGTCTGTTGCAATGAGGTTAGTTAGTCTATTGTAGATTCAAATCCAAAAAGGTTGAACAAATCAGTAATTATCTTTTTATTTAAACTCTTATCTGAAATACCCAATTTATATATGATTCAACAATTCGTAACCTACAAGTACATTTCTGTGTTTTAGAATTATATAATTATAACTATGTATCTGCTTTATACATCGTCCGAATATTCAATGGGTCAAAAATAATAAATGTCTTATAACGTGAACTACTTGAGACAAATCACAAGCACAGGATCCAGGACAACATAAATGATTAAGTCAATCGAGATGCGCGGGCGCGGTTTTAGAACTGAAAATTGAAGACAAAAGTGAGATGAATCAATTTGTGCACGAAAAAAATACTACTTATAGACATCTATTTCTTTGTTCGTGTAAAAACAAATTCTCATTGGCCCTTTGTATTTCAGTCATCAGTTGTCGACAATTTAAAAATATTTATAAAGCTTGCGATAGTAACTGAAGGAAGCCTAACTAGCATAGATCGTAACTAAACTATAGTTAATCAGTTATGTTGCAGTCTGTATCCATTAGTCGGTTTACTAACTTTATATACAATATTTATTTTCTACCATATTGCGTTATTGATATGCATTGCGTAACAATAAAAAAACCTAGCTTTCATGTCCTCCATGCATCCGGATTTGGTGAAATACCTGCGTTCATTCGGTACATTCCCTAAGTACTGTTCGAGTGAAGCAATTAAGAACAAATAATACAAATACATGTTACAACGTAACAAAAAAAAATCGTCACCATAATATTTTCTTTACAGTCAGACTTATCGCATTAAATAAAAATATAGAATTATAAATAGTTGGATTCAGTCCAGGAGTCCACTGTTCTAGTCGACGTTCGTGTCTCAGCACTCAACCGCACTGTCGCCTCACAATCACGTCCGTCACCACGTTCACTACAATGTCACTTAGCTACAATCCAGGCGGACGCAAGTAAAGCGACGGGAGTGCTCACCACCAGTTGATGGCGACAGACCGGGTTCATAGTCCGAGAGCCTTCACTTCTGTCCGGTCATCGCTATAGAAGAGCCGTATAAGACACAGTCGACTGCAACGGTTCTTTCACTAATCACTTAGCTACAATAGTTCGGGAGGCGGTCGTGGCTAGTGGATAGCCACGGGGCTATGCTGCAGTTGGCAGACAGTCTGCAGCATATCGTCGTCGCGACGCACGCCTTCGACGTCCATCCTCTCAGCGCCGCCCCAGAGCCGCGCGCTTCCGCCCGCTCCCACTGTGCAGAATAATCACATTGAAACAACTGTATTGCATAAAATATCTAAGTGTTTTTAATAATCTCCGCAAACTTGATAGAAGAAAGTTTTATTTTCATCAAGATATACAAATAACACGTACAAATAGTGTGATAAAAAATAAGGCAACCCGTTAGAATTTGCCAGCAGCATCGTTCGTGGCTGTTTGAGTGAGTCTAGGCCGTGGACAGACAGAATGTTGGTCTAGATAGAATAGTTATCCAAGGGCGACCATGCCCTTGATTCATAATACAGCGGAATGCATTCGGTTCGGAATCGACCAACAGCAACCAATCACAGTGCAGAAATTGATCCGAATTTGACGTTTCTTGCACTGTGATTGGTTGCTGTCGGTCGATTCCGAACCGAATGCATTCCGCTGTATTATGAATGGCCCATGACTCTCTTTCTGAACGGTGAGCGTTAGCAATTTGCGGAGATTATAAGTACATGGGCAACTGTGGTAACTAGAATAAAATTAAGTGGCTCAATCTACTTATAGAAGAACTTTTCCTTTTCAAATTATTCTTCAGTTTCTCAGTCATATATTTTAAATAATTGAAGTTTTCTGTGAAACTTGGCAAGGAATCGCATATTCAAGCAAAACAAAAAAATCCTCTTATAAGTAGTGCCTCTGTAAAAACTCATATTCTACGCAAACCCAGCTGTAGATTGTATTTAACCGTTAAAAAACCGCCAATTTAACTGGGAATTTCCTGCAGAACTATAAAAAATAACGCTACAATATTATTAACTCTATTCGTATTACTAAGGTTCAGATGCTCTAGAAACATCTTAAACTACGATTTTATAAAACTGATTATTTTTTTTATGATATAAAATTTCGGTGAAATCCAGTGAAATGGATGGAATTGTAATCCCTCTAATTTGTAAAAACTTTATGAAATATTTTGTCTATGTTAGTTAAAGCGTGATAAACTACATTATGTAAAAACATTTCATCTCAAGAATGATTTGATCTGACTACGATGCAAACTTCCTTTAAATTAGAAGTCTAAAAATTCATCTCATAAAAAAACTTCTTGCATTGTGCCGTCATCATAACATTCCCCAGAACACAATACCATAACTAAGTGTTGATGTGAAAAGTGCGATGATGACACATACAGCAAGTGGTACAAAAGCCATGCATGAACGACATAGACCATGCGTCGGGTGGGGGGTCATAGAGGAAACAGTAGCAAATGTGTCAATCCACTAAAGAAATACATTTTATTCTGATTTGTGGCTTCGCGCTGATTTAATAGGAAGATAGATTTGTTAATAAATTACACTGTATAACATGTTATTGTAATACTCATTTATAAACCTCTTAACTCGAAATTTGATCGAAAAGTATTCCTAAATTTATTATTTCATAGAAGAAACCTGTTTATTTATATCCTTTATCGAGAGAAAACCAAATCCAATAATTTATTAAATTTTTAGACAAAATGTATTCTAGACTAGGTATATTTTTACCCAATGCTTATGCTCAACCTATGCTTAGCAAAGAAAAGTCTGTATTCTTCAGCGGATTGTCACCTACAAAGGGGTTTTGGTTATAAACATTCCATTGATTTACAAGGCAGACCTGATGATAAGTTAGGCACAATGTTGGTCGACGTTAGTGACGCGGGCAGGTTACCCTGGACCGCTCTAGTCATCGCGGTTCCGACGGACCATCTGACATGGGAATATCGACACAAAAAACATACAGTTAACGTTCAAAATCACTAAGCACCGTCTGGGAATTCACACATCACATCAAACATCGTGTATTAGGAGAATTTAAGGTCCATTTTTGAATGTAGAAAGATTATGAAGCTTAGTTACACGACAGAGTTTTGAAATAATCAAGATGTTTTATCTACAATGTTGATGGTGTTGAATTCTGATTTAATGCTTTGCTAATTTCTACCATATTAGATTTGAAATAGAGTTGTCATTTATTCCTAACCCTTCCCAGTGTTATAGCGCAAAAGCTGAAGCTTACACCAAACAGACAATTCGAA
The DNA here is from genome assembly GCA_951394285.1 of Epirrhoe tristata. Lineage (NCBI taxonomy): Eukaryota > Metazoa > Arthropoda > Insecta > Lepidoptera > Geometridae > Epirrhoe > Epirrhoe tristata. Next base: position 8,193,250 of record OX596150.1, on the reverse strand, counting down.
ATACAAACATTTTTAATTACTGAATAATTTAGACAAAATTTTGACTAAGCCAATTGGTCAAAAATTGCTGTTTTCAAAGGTGTAGTCAAAATTTAAATAAGGGGATAAAACACCATTGATGTTGGAGAAAGATGATGGTAGCTATTTAAAGGTCGCTTTACAATAGAGAATCAGAAAACCAATATTGAAGATATATTTTTTAAATGCTATTTTACGTGCTTACCTTTTTAGCTACCTCCACTTTCCCCAATTTTTACACTAAGCAATAAAAATACATAGGGCTTAATTTCAAATCTAAACTCAAAATTAATATGAACTAAACACAATAAAACTTGAGTTTACATTCGAAATGGGCATATTCGCTGTTGTAGCATACTCTTACTATGTAATGAATTACATTAATTTTCAGTTTTCTTATCATTGATGAGATATTTTTCTAAACTGTCACCAATTAGGACCAAGGACCAAGTATCTATAGTTCTGGGTCCATCGTCGCAATTTTTTTCCGAGCTTTTCTTCCCGGATTTAATCTTTGCATTCAAAATTCACTGTATATCAAAAGCGGGATACACCAGAGTGCTATTTTTGTACACGCGCATGTGTAGGGCCTCCCTCCCTTTTTTATATTACTGTGTAGACCAATAAAGTGGACAGCCCATTCATTTTTTTTTATATTAAATTGGTCAGCATTTGACCTCCCTCTGCCTGATTTTAAGCAGTAGTGAGGTCTAAGATGGAGCTGGTCCATTCTATATTTCAAATACTCTCAACGAAGGACTAGGCTATCAATGGGTCATACCCTAGGTCGTACGTATGACCTATGGCTGTGGATAATGGTGATGATGAAAAACACTAACCGTGCTGATGATGCGATTGCGCCTGCTGCGTGTTGGTGGACTCGTCAGCTGTCCGCTTGAAGAAGTTGTGTTGTAACGCGTAGTACGGCGTCACGCGTTGTTTTGGATCGTACTCCAGCATGCGTAGGATTAGATCCTGGAATTTGTGAAACAGAGAAGTTGAGATGGCAGTAAAGTTATTCTTGGTAAATAACACTGCAAGTAATCTTCTGCATACATACATACATATATAAAATTACGCCTCTTTCCTAAGGGGTAGGCAGAGACCACAATCTCCACTTGCTACGATCCTGACGCACAACTTTTGCCTCATTCACTCTCATTACATTCTTCATACATGCTCGCCGGTTTAGGGTACTTTTGACCTGGCCCTTCTCCAAAATTTCGCCAATTTGATCCAAGAAGGTTCGCCTAGCTCTTCCCCTTCCATCTGTCCCATACACTTGCTTTGTCAAACGACTGTCATCCATCCTCTCTACACTACATGCCCAAACCATCTTAACATACCTTTCTCGATCCTCAACACTACATCTTCTTTCACTTCTCACACTTTCACACAAAAAGGGTTTCAATAGCCTGACTTTATTGAGATAGTCAAGGGTAGTCGTGAATAGTCGTAAGATACCTGTGCCTGTGGGAAAATACAGGTACTTGGGGTAGTCCACTATTGAGCCAGGCTATTGAGCAAGTCTGTCGTAGGATACCTGTACCCGTGAGAAAAATGCAGGACTGTCCGTAAGAAAACACAGTCACAGAAAACCAGCGCAATAGTTAGCCTTTGCTAACTATTGCAATAATGCTGAGTGGCGATCATTTTTGTGTTGCATATATCTGGCTCTTTTTTAATTTCATAATGTGTAAGTATTTGTTGTGTGTGACGCAAATTAAAGCTCTTTTTATTTATTTTATTTACTAGCTGCGCTCCCGCGGTGTGACCCGCGGATTTTTTATTTTTTTCAGGATAAAAAGTAGCCCATGTCCTTCCCTGGGATACAACCTTAAACTATGCCAAATTTCAGCTTAATCTGTTCAGCGGTTTGGGCGTGAAAGCGAAATAAACAGACAGACAGAGTTACTGTCACATTTATAATATTAGTATGGATTTAAGACTCCTGTACCTTTGGGAAACAAGCCTACCTTGAACTTGAGATAGTCAGATACGGAGTGTCCGGGCTCGCCGCGGCGGCGCGCGGCCGGCCCTCCGCCTTCGACGCCGAGGATGTCGTGAAGCCGCCGCGTGCCAGGTGCACGGTACTTTCTGTAGCCGCTGAGGACAATGAATAACATTCATATTTATTCTTCACGGTATTGGTCGCGAAGGAACAGGAGTAGAATCACCTAGTTTAAAGACGTTTCAAAGTGATCCCAGCGGTCCTACTGAATAAATGCTTTTTGACTTTGACTTTGAATAAAATGCTGGACATTTCACACAGCACATCATAATCTAATCACTTTTTAACCTAATTAATGTTAAACATCTTTGTGAGGGTACTTTAAGATTCCTTCACAAACGAACGAAGACGACGCCTGCCTCTCCAGTCCCCTCGTGACCACGATCGGTGCAACCAGATCGAAACGTCGAGGAAAGGTAGTTCGATTATTATCTAAAACCGTTGCGCGATCTCGTCCCGTTAAAAACAACAATGACATCATAATCTGTCACATCACAAAGGTCCTGTAAAGCCAGGTTTCAACTCCAAAAATTGTATGGTTACTCTTAAGTTACACCCGGCGTAACTTTACACCACGTTAATAATAAGGGCCTTAGACATTTTGTCTTTGATTAGGGCCGATTAAGCCGAGAGGATGGTTTAGGAGCTGGGCAAGCCTATTCCATCTTCAACAATGTTCCAGGTACTACAGCGTCCCGTTGAGTGTAGGCATAGGTTGCCTCCTGACACTGTAAAAATAATCTAGTATAGATGTGAAGGCCAAAGATTGTCTTTATCTTTTGATAATAACTAAGAGCGTATTTGGCACATTGCCCACATTTTGCAGAAGTTCATCCCATTCATGACAGGTTGCAAGCCCATTGCCGTTTCCTCGCTAAGTTCCTTCACTGTTTAGGGCTCGTTTTAAAGTGCATATAAATTTTACGAAACGCAAAATCCATTCATGCACTGCCTGGATTCGAACCCACGACCATCGGATCGAAAGACGATGCACAATCCCATTTACCCAACACTTTTTGAAGTGAAAACTTCTTTAGGCGCGTTAGCGACATAGAGGAATTAGTTTTGAAATGGATAAAAATCTTTGGATTCAACTAAGACGCTGTCACTTGACCTAAGATGCTTTAATGTCAAAACGCTAAGACGCTTTAATGTCAAAACGGTAAGACGCTTTACTGTCAAAACGGTAAGACGCTTTACTGTCAAAACGGTAAGACGCTTTACTGTCAAGACCATAGATTTAGCATGGTACCTTTTTATGGTCAAGAAGCGCGATCTAGAAAACGACCAATTTTAGTCGCGCCATCTAGTTATAAATTTCAGAACTACTTTCAGTAACTGTTCTACACTGCATAAAGTTTAGGAATAGAGATTTTGTTTACATTTAGATTAGATAGGTATAATAATTTAATAAATAATTACATTAGAATAAGCTAAATTAATTGGAGAAACTATAAAAAGGTCCCAGATCGAGCATTTTTATGTATTCTGGAATATTGTCAGCGCTGTGCATAGAGAAAAGTACCTACTATCTAATTGTGTTACATTACATACAAACTTACCGAGTGATGTGTGATTATTTCGGATTTTTTAGTACAGTGCATTTTAGTTAGCAGAAGTTAGCAGATTGTCTGCGCAGTGACCACTTTTTCATACAAAATTGTGTTCTGCGCAGACAAATGGCTAACTTTACAAATGCCTAGATCCGTTGGGCGAACTGTACTCTTGAGTTGCATGAAGCTACTAATAACTATCAGTAATAACTACCATCATAGGGGTTGCGCAGACACTTTTCAAATCATTGATTTGTCAAATTGTATATGTTGCGTTTACTATAAATTTAACTTTTAAATTATTACAATTGTTCAACAATAACACTTTATTTTATCTAAAACCTCTGCCTCTGTAGGTACATCTATACTAGATGATTTATACAGAATCAGGAGATTCAGGAGCGAACCTATGCCTACACTCAAGGGGATGCTGTAGTGCCTGGGACATTGTATTTATTTACCTAGCTGCTGTAGTATTAATTTATCTGCTGTACCTACTTTAGTAGTACAAGAATAGATACTGTAGTAGCGCTACCTGTTAGGTACAGTCGCCTGCAATGAGATGTATACGTACAGACATTCTACAATTTTTGAATCACACTCACTCAATGAAAGTATCACACTATTTATATGCAATAACTTCAGAATACTATTGTTGCTACTAAGTACATAGTTAAAATTAAATGTATGTTAGTACAATCACTTTTTAGTTTTGATACAAACCAAATATCTATTTTTGTAAGTTTGTACTTGTTATTTCAGGCAAATGTACACTGTGAAGGCACAAGCCTCAGCTTTTCAAGTACCAATAAAAGTAAGTTCATATGAGTCTGTACGCAACTCAGGTGTTAATTTCTAGGCCGCGGTGTAAAGCCTTTGTCATTTCTTGTTGTCTGTCTGACAACCGCTGTCTTCATCTTTGTGGGTCATCATAAATGGGTTCTGCGCAGTAACTTTGGAGGGATAAAATTCATTGTGCGTAATGTACGTAATTGTTCAAGTTTTCACTTCTGTCGGCACTCCCGGAGTGCCACAATTTTTTTTTTTTAATGATCCGTGTTGGCCTCTATGTGTTGGAAATGTGCAACCAAACATCTAACTACGTTGTTGGACTCGACGACTAAAACCAAGCCGATGGCCAACCTCCATTGCACTTCAAGTTGCGAGTATGAACAGAAGGTATTTAAATGGTTATTGATAAAATGTCTCACCTGCCATCTTTACCGTTGACCTTCTTCAACACATAACCACCGCCTTCTGACGCCGGTAGTTTATCGAAGAACTTTCTGGTTTTGTGTGCCTGAAAAAAGACGTAATTGATATTTTTGCACATGAGATTTTGCTATCGGGTTAATAAAATTGTGTAGTAGGAAAGATATTCGCTTACGTAAAGAAAAATATGAATTGTTTTTTCACCTCGATAAAGTAATAGTTCATTCACACGCGTGAGGTAACCGATAATGACGCTACTAAATGAGCGCTTCCGTGTTTCTGAGGGGCGCGGGCGCTAAACTTCCGATCCTAATTTAGCCCAAATTTATATTCCTGCCAATTTAGAGTAGCAAAGCTGAACATGTTTTTTTGTTTCTCTCATGTCAATGAAAAGAGATGTCAATAGAAAATTGTCCATTATGAATGACAGCGTTTGCCTTTCACGACGCCTTTGGAAGACCACTCTCTGTTGCCAGAGAATTATCAAATAAGTGAAGTAAATATTTATTTTGCCAATTGTGGTACATGTTATTTAGGTATGAAGGTACACATAAATGACTTTAAAAAATTGCAAAAATGGACACTCAGCATTAAGGGCAGTATGCCTACCCTGCACGAGCGCTGGTATTCTGTGGCACCAGATGCGAGCGCGCGACAGATGCTACAGTATACGCAGCGAAAAGTATATTTATATTCATTGTGGACTAGTTTGATTAAGCTGACTTGTTTAGGTGCTAGGCAAGTCTATTCCATTCGTAGGCATAGGTTAATAAATAAATAAATAATGCTGGACTTTTCACACAGCATCATCTAGCCCCAAAGTAAGCAGAGCTTGTGTTATGGGTACTAGATGACTGATATACTACGTATATACTTTTTGTTTGTAAATACATACATATGCTATATAGGTTGCCTCCTGACGCTGTATAAATCACCTTGTTTAGATGGCGACTTCTATACAGCCTGAAATCTGAAGACTTACCTGATCTAGTATATGATCGGAGGGCATGCCCAACACTTCGACAATCTTGTTCATCTGATCCACCTCATTGGCACCACTGAACAACGGCTCTCCCGTGTGCATCTCGACCAGTATGCAACCGAGCGACCACATATCTATCGCGAGATCGTACGGCACACCTAAAAGGACCTCCGGCGACCGGTAGAACCTTGACTGGATGTATTGATATATCTGGAAAGTTATTGAAGATTATTTTAAGTTTGTGTGGCAAGAAGAGGAAGGCCAATAAAAAGTGGTTGATAAATGAGATGAAAAAATAATCTGGAAGTTGTTGCTAGCAAATAAAACGGGAATAATTACGTTTTTATACTAAAAATAAAACCGACTTCAATGTTTGACTCGAAACGCGGTGTGACTCAGGGCGTCAAGCTGTCGATTCGATTTCTATTTGTGACATGGCTAGGAGGGAAGGTGTTTAGAGTTTTACGGGGAAACTATCAATCCCTCAGGAATAAAATTTATATGGGACCACCTCTGGAGTATACCCTTTCAAACATAAAAAGAATTTTGCAAATCGGTCAACAAATGGCGGAACAATCGCGTAACAAGATACAAAAAAAAAAAAAAAAAAACATACAGACGAATTGAGAACCTCCTCCTTTTTTGAAGTCGGTTGAAAAATAACATTTATTATATTGAAACAAGCTCGTATTGAGTCTATTTCAGTTTGAGATTATCTTTTAGTAATTACAGAGGCTGGAAGAACTCATTGAAAATCTGTGTACCAAAATAGATTGTACTTATGCCTAAAATAGGAACATTTTACTCAGATAAAAACACAGAATTTCACTTAGTTTACTCACTTAGAGTCTAGAGAGAAGTAGATTAGGATCTATGTAGGACAGTTGGATACGTGAAAAACTACTCCGAATAAGTCACTATTTGTAGAACTTTTAAGTTTCTTGTATGAATGAATAATAGATCCAACATAAACAAAACCCTAACTTTATTTGACATTGTTTAGCTCAAGATCACGATGTTTCTTTTCGAAAGCATTCATAGTCTTTAGTCTTTTGTCATTTTTAAAATATTCTGACGCAATCACGCAATTAACATAATCAGATTGCCCAGAGCAAATTGATACAATTAATTATAATTAACAAGCTATACATACACTATCATAAAGTGTTGGAACATCGTCAATGAATGAGTTTTATCACAGTTTTGTGTAGTAATTTTGAAGCGCAGTTGACGATAACCTTATAGCCTTTAGGTTAATCAGTGATTTGTCTGCGCAATTGAACTTATTTTCATGTAAACGATTGATAGTTATCGATTAAACTGCATCATAGATAATGAGTTCAAAGTTTATTCAATGCCCCCGAAAGAAGAAGATTTAAGTTAATGGAAATGTAACTTAAAACATTATTTGTTCATGTTTTTATACATCAAGAGCTTTTATACATTAAGAGCCATGTTGGTCGAATGGGGTTGTGCCTCGACTTTCAATCCGTAGGTCGTGGGTTCGAATCCCGGCCGTGCATCACTGGATTTTTCGTTTCGAAAAATGTATATGCGCTCATAACGGTGAAGGAAAAGATCGTGAGGAAACCCGCAGCTTAGTCAGCTCCACGCGTATCGACGTCGTCTTTCCTGTGGGCCAGGTTGATTAAGCTGAGAGGATGGTTTAGGTGCTGAGCAAGCCTATTCCATCTCAAGCAATGTCGCAGGCACTACAGTGTCCCGTTAAGTGTAGGCATGGATTGCCTCCTGACGCTGTAGAAATCATCTAATATAGATTTAAAGGCCTAAGTTTTTATACATCTTAGTTTTCTACTTACTCTTTGACCTAGTTGACATGAACTACCGAAGTCGACGATCTTGATGGCCGATCTCTTCGGGTTGCATAGTAGAATATTCTCGGGTTTAAGATCACAGTGAATTATATTTAGTTCTGCAACAATAAGATAAAAACATGAAACAATTTCACTGGAACTCCGAATATGGCTCCAAATATTACTAAGAGAAGCCATCACTCGTTTTCCTAAACGTTTTTAGTCGGTCCTTGCACACCATAACTATAAACCAGTAAGTATTTATTATTTACACAAGCAGGTCATAATTAAAGGGTACGTCGTTTCCCTAAAAGATAAACAGAGAGATAAGACCAAAGAAGAGAATCTACGCACAATTTATTCACGGTTCGATTGATCGCCATTTATTATCTTCTTGTAATCGAAAACGGACCTTTCCCAACCACTTACACCCACGCTGGAGGATGGCTCGAGTGGAGAATGAATCACTTGACTCAGGGAGGCGATCAACCGAATGTCATTGTGCCTCTCAGATGCCAATCTTGGAGAGGCTATCTTACGAAGGCGGGTTGGTCTTAATTGTGTGTGTAGATTGTTTCTGTGTGCGTAAGCGGTACTGAGCGCCCATTTATCCATGGAGTGTTCCCGAGTTTCCCGAGCGTTCCTTTCATGCACATCTATCAAATTAGCCCAAGTGCTGCAGTGGAAATTTTCATACCACTGCAGCACTCTTTCTGGTCATGTGCCAGTCGAATCTAATGCCTTTCTGCCGACACAATATCCATCTTCTGGCTGATATCGTGCATATAGATGGTAAAATTGATGACTTACCAGGTTGACTCAGGAACAACAGCGCCGTGCAAAGCTGCTGTGCAAACTTCCGTGTGAGGTTCAGCGAGACACCGCGGAAGTTGGTGTTGCGCAGCAGATCATACAGATTGTATGACAGCAGCTCAAACACTAGGCACAAGTGGTTCCGCCACATGAAATGCCGTTTCAGTTTCACTGGAAGCAAAAAAACAAAATATTCAGTATTTGAGGATCAATTTTATTGATCGTGATGAGAAAGTTTTGGTTTCTAAAAGATCAAATGAGGTGACTGTGAATAGACCAAACATTTTTGTACGGTACGGTCTACCGACTGTTTTAGACGTGTTATTCTGATGGCTGTTAACCATCAGTCAGTGATCAGAATGTCGGACAGTGTCTCAGACAGTCAGTTAGAGCTGATTTAAATAAAAGCACAGGAACTCCCAATTCTGTTAAATTCCCAAATTACGAGTGAATTGCTAAGGCCTTGAAGAGGACAATAAAAACACCAGGTTAGCATAGCCCATACGATACGAGCTATGAATAACCCGCATTGCGGTTTCAGGAAAAAAGCTGGTGATAAATAACATGCAGTCACACAGTGACCCCGACCGAGTTCGCAGTATTATCAATTATCTCCAGTGAGAATTCCCGGTATTATGGCTAGACTAGCTGCGAGGTTCATGGTCCGAAACCAAAACAACGTAACAGGAATTCAGTCTGGATTCTGTGATCATCAACTATTCCGTTCGAATTGGGCTAGCTTGAACTTTGAACCGCCTATTTATTTCATCATCATCATTATATGATTAATTTATAGTATTTAAATTCAACATAAATTGTTTGTTCCGCGTGTTTGGCATTAATAAGCAAAATTGTCAGGAAAAACCAATAATTGAATGCTTACTCACGAATATATCAATTTCTTACTAAAACATGCAGTAATAAGTAACAGATTAGTAATCTCAAAAAGAAAATATGCTTACCTATATAATACTTATTTTCTGCGTCCGCTCTGTTCATCATTTCTAGTAACTTGACTTCTATTTGTGCCTGGTTTAGGAAGGGTTTCTTATTCTTAATTATTTTAATCGCTACTTGACACTGCTCCTCGTGGTCATACGCTTTCACAACCTGAAACACCAAAATAAATATTCTAGACTCATTTCAAAAACACGACTATCTAATTAACATCAATGTCAAATGCATGCATCATATGCAATTGGAGGAAGCTGAGTCATCTGCTGATTAGTAACCAGGTAGCATGTCGTCATACAAATGTTGGGTTTATAAGCATCCTCCTAAGTACATGAATCAGGGCATGTTTTTAGAGAGTACAACCCATGCCTCAATATTTTTAAGTTTTGGTTGCCAAATATCAGCCTGACAAGCTTCATTGATTTCTTTGATTAATCCGAAAAGTCCTCTATGATCCTCTCCTCTAATATGTAACAAAGTTTAGGTGTTTTACTGACCTGTCCAAAAGATCCCTTCCCAATCGGCGATGAGATTTCATACCGGTCGAGGAACTTCTCCCCCTGTTTGATGATGTAGTCATGGTTGTCGTCATCATAGCCGTCGTTGTAAAGCTTTCTCTCCTTCTTGTGTGAGCCGTCTTCGCCGAGGTATTGTTGCGCTCTCCGCTTCTTCTTTGCATAATATACCTGATGAAGGAAATAATTTGTTCAGTAATAGAAGAGAACCTTCTTGGATAAGGAAGGCATCACATTCACAAAAGGTTGAGTGAAAATTGACCACAAATCCTAGTAGAGAATCTCACTCTTTATCTCAAATTCAAATTACCTTGACCCTTTTTAATGGGATCATTAAGATAAGATAATTTATTTCATAAAACATTTACACAGGAAAATTTACTGCCAAATATGGAGGTGTGTTCTACTGGTTCTCGTCAAAATAAGGGAGTATTGGGTACCCCTTCATCTTCAGTAGACGACTTGCAATTGCCCAGTTTATCTTTTTCAATATTGTGTAATTCATTAGAAATCTAAGTTATTTCGAGCCACGTGAATGATATGTTTTTCCGTCATTTTGAGTTTATTATTGACGTAAGTAATGAAAGTTATGAAGGTTGATATTTATGTTCCAGTAAAAGAGGTTTCAACATCAAACATTTTCATGTATTTAGAATACAAAAATTATCTGGTTCCATCAAAATATTGGCACAGCAATCCTTAAGCGGTTTAGCCTACATCCAGGCTCAATAATCCGACTGTGCACGGTATAGGAAATGAAGAGTAGATGTCGAATGGCGGGAATTCGGCTGACGGCCGTTGACCCAAATATGCGGTTGACATTGATCGACGACGGGCCGCGATATGCTTATGAAACATTCGTACAGGCGGCACGAGCGAACACATGGTTTTGAGAATAGGAAGTTCATTGCTACCGAGTTTTTATAGCGAGTCTCGACTAGGCTTGCCTGTGACTCATTGTTTTGTGACATACTTGTATATGGATGGATAGTGTGAGTGTCTTTGGCTTTCGATGTTTTCCATTCTCAATTTAAAGTAACTGTTCCAATTGGACTGTGGGCGGTATGATTGACATGTAGCGGTCTAGTAATGTCATGTAAACAACAGTTATGATATGCTCGGTATTCTAAGGCCACAGTTATGTAACCGAACTATGAGAGCAGTAATATTGGTGACTGCATAGCATTCCCATTGTGGCGGTGCGGAAGTGTCGCGTATCGACGGGGCCGAACGATAACCCAAATTCTGACAACGACCTACATATTACGTGCTGTGTGTTTCATAGTCGGGCGCACAGCTACCGGTGAGGCTTCGGTCGACCACCTATCTGTTTCGGATACTGTTTGTTGATGTTTAAGCTGTCGGATTGCGCATTTGGCGGGCTTCAAGTCGCCATTAAGACGGTACTGAAGGTCCACGCAACTTTTGGTCAGCTCGCGCGCTTTAGCCGGCTGAGCCCGCCTACCGTACCCGGCCCATTCCGGGGACAGGGTAGTGCTTATTTTATTAGTGGTTGATCTCAAGTCCTACTTAATTTGTGTACTCGCGACCTAACTGAGAAACTGTCGATTACTTTGGATGAATGAAACAGAAGAGGTTTGCGCCACCTCCAGCGATGGGCAGTGGATGCGGCGCTGTATGGTTCGTGGTGGTTCAGTGACCGCGGCACGTGGTCGCGAGATGAGCGCGTCGGGCAGGGGAGAGACGGTGGCGCGCGGTGGCTGTCATTGATTTTCCCCGTTTCCCCCCAACCCCGAGGCTGACTCCCGCCCCACCGCGTCTCACCCACTTCCAGCGCCCGATAACGAGGTTAACGGGCGACGTGAGTCTCTCCTAAACTTTAATTATACCCGTACACCCGTCGTGCATGTTTAACCCAGCCTCTATTCAGCGTTTTGTTTGCTGTGCACCTGATAGCGAGACGTGATCCACTGTTCGACGGACGGTAACTATCTAATAAAGCCGGGGATGGAAACGAAGAGCACAACTTGTACAACCTGTAGGCTGAAACTTGCAGGCGACGCTTTCGATTCAAATCTGCTAACTGAGTCTACTCATAAATGCGGGCGACGCTAACTTCGTAGATTAATTGTAAACAATCGGATTTGTACTCTGAACTGAATAGACTGGCGTGTAACTAAATTAGAAGCTGTAGAACAGGAAATTGGTAAATGTTATGAAAATTTAAGTAGATTTACTATTCACAGAGTTTATGCAATGATGATCCATTTGATTCAAAGAGAGGATTTATAAGCTTCTGAGTATCACTAACTAAATTGAAGAACAAATCGAATAATACAGAAAAGACGCTTTGTGTGATGCTGCGATCGTAGACCGTAGCACTCGTAGCAATCGCTACGGATACGTGCAAGTGTAAGGCTTTGGCGTTAAACCAGCACCTTATCCTACTCTTTTTGATAGTTAAAGATAGCAACATTGTTTATCACTATAAATAAACCGACTACACAATCTACAAATACACACTGCAAAAGCAAACTTTATTTGTACAAAAATAGGGTTTGTATTTTCGAACTAACAATGCATTAATCTATGGACTGTTTCGCGTCTGCGCACTTCGCACTGTGACGTTTTGACCTATGTATGTGTCGTGACGGTGTCGAACGCTTTTTTCTCTAGCCTCCATCCTCGATAACTTTGTTCGAAGAAACAACTTTGTTCCAAAACACTTGGTTACACTTCCTTCGAGCAAACGTCAAATGGTTCAGACAGTTTATTCCTTTATTATTATTTAACATCACCGATTTCCGTATTTAGTTTCATACAGAAAGTTGGAATGAAATCGGTCCATTTTAATATAAGCTCGGGAATACTTTGGGCAGTTATTACAAACAAATTTCTGAGGGAGCTTTTAACTATTTGAGGTGAGGATACTTTACCGCAATACTGACTGTTAGTTTTGTATGTAAACCAATGAGCGGGATTTCATTTAGTAATACAGAATAATGAAATATACAACAAAGGTTCATTGAATCGAAGAAATAACCAATCGCAGCAATAAACTCGGCTATAGAAACCAGCTACTACATGCAATTTTTTTCTAAAGTAAATCATCCAAGTTTATGAAAAGGATTTTCTACCTAAGCATCATTTGTATGAACTCGTTAGAAATGCATGTCAGTTATGTTAATCGACGACCTCTGTGGCGCTGTGGGCGAAGGTCCGCCTGCGACACAGAAGGTTGCGGGTTCGATCCCCGCCGCGGGACAAATGTTTGTATGGCCTACAGATATTTGTCTCGGGTCTGGGTGTTTCTATTTATAATATGTATGTATTTTACAAACAAAAAGTATATAAGTAGTTTATCAGTCATCTAGTACCCATAACACACGCTTTACTTACTTTGGGGCTAGATGATGCTGTGTGGAAAGTCCAGCATTATTATATTATTAATAATGCTCTAAATTACATTTGTTTGAGTCTTTAAAATCTTCTATACTAAAACTCTAACTTAACGATGTCTGTAATTGGAAGATTTACAAAACCTATTCGTAAATATATAATTATATATACATATAGGCAATAGAACCCGAATCTATGTTAACATTTTGAATGTTTGTCTGTGCGTTTAGACACGCTTATCTCCGAAACAGCTTATCGATTTGGATGCAGTTATACTACTATTACATTATTATAGGTACATCTGAATAACATATTGTTTTTTTATAAGAATCCATTCACAAATAAAATAAATCCTGTAGTATCACTGGGTAATACTGTGGGGCTCAGCTAGTTGTAAATATGACGACAATTGGACGGGGCAATCATGCCAAGAATGCACTCAGTTTATGGCACTTCGCGGAGGCACTTCTATGTGATTTTTATTGCTTTTATTTGTCGTGTTTATGGGCTATGTTGGCAGGAGGCTGATCCTTTTATTTTTTTGTATTTGTACGCAGTGCGCCGTGACGTCATCGTGATATCATCCGAATGCAACGATGATGTAAGCCTGGCATTCGATCATCGGAAAGTTGGTCACAGTCACAGCATGCATTCGTCTGCGTCACTTGTTATAACAATGTTGCTTTACGGTCTATGCAATCATTGCTTTGTTATGATAAAATTCATTCTAGAAAAGTTTTTAGTCACGTGACTTTTATGCCTCCGAGGTTTTATAACTTCTCAAATAAATTAAACTTAATGTAAAGTGTAATTTTTTTACAAATAAGTTGATTTAAACATTTTGCGTATTGTTATTATATTCCAAAAGTCTAGTAAAAGTTATCCACTTTACTATAATGATCGAAGCGCTCGTGCTTGCTTAGCCGTTCTTGATAGATCGCCGAAGTTAAGCAACGTTCGAAACGGTCCGTAAGTGGATGGGTGACCGCCAGTGGTATTTACATCTGAGCGCTTCTGTGCTTCGGAGGGCACGTTAAATTGTCGGTCCTGGCTATTTAAGTCATGACAGCCATGACGGAGGCCTTAAGGCGGCCTAATAACTCCGTCACTAGAGTTGGCCACTGACTCATACGAACTAACTTACTATAATGATATCGATTTTAAAAGCAGTTTATGGTAAAATCAACGTTATTTCAACCAGACTAAAACATTAAATAATAAGATAACTAACTGTAACTTAACTATTAAAGTTACATTACCACCACTTCTTACTAACTGATTACATAATGAATAAGTTACAAATCGATAAGAAGAAAATTCGAATCAGGCTGAAAGCGGAGAACTCAAGAGTATTTTCACCAAATGCTAATTAATATTTGATAGTGTCGCCGACGACACCGCGCTGATATGCAAATGAGCGTTCGTCGCTTAGACACTGCTTTACAACTTATCAAGTCGTCGAGTATCAATTAAAGCGGCGGAACTGCGCAAGTTTACATCATTAACACCATAAAAAGACAGTTATTGCGAGAAAATTTGTGCAATCAATTAGGAGTTTTAAGAGGGGTTGAGGGTGTATGCGTGCAGAGTGCAGCGGCGACGGGCGGGTGGCGATGGGGGCGCGGCGCGCGCATCTGTGTGCATTCGGCATATTTACCCCGATAGTGGGCGGGCGGGTTCACTGACCCGACCCAATGCAAGGCCTGCGTACGTAGGCCGCCCGCACAGCACAGCACACAGCCGCACGGGGCCCGTTTCATTAGTGCCACCGCACACCGCTCACACGCGAAATGCTAACACTATGCGTCAAGTGGACGCACGCTTTTTTAATCATCATCAGTGTGAATCCGCCGGCCGGAAATGCCGATGCACGCCCCGGCTCGTATTGCACAAAGTTCCTCGTAATTTTACGATGCGATGCAGGTCAGAAATACGGCGGGCTAAGTTTCGGCCGGATGCAACGGTATCGATCTGCTGTTTATTCTCGACTCGCTGCCTGTCTAGATAACTGGTTTAAAATTTATAACAGGCTAAAATGGTCGTGTGATCGACTGGTAAAGCGGTGCAACCGCCACGTTAGCTCTCCTAAGTAGTAGAAATAGGAAGCGGTGCATTCTGCAGACAAGAACGGAACTCGGGGTGTTTATGTAGCGATCGGAGCCACATAAACCACAAACGAAACGTCATAATTGCACCATAGCATTCATAAATCCACCAGTTAGACAGACACATTCTGGGGTGTAAACTATAAAGCGAGGTATACTTATGCAAAACCACCCTTGCAGTCGGCGGGGATCGTCGAATGCAATACCATAACCTACCCCAAGCGTTCCCCTCATTGAGGCAGGACCGTGCAGCCGCCTTTGATGAGGCATTTCCATAATAACCTAGAGAACAGTTACAATCCATTAATAAATAGTGCATTTAAGATGGCAAAGGCTAAAGCATCAATAAGTCGAACCTTAAAAACATTAACGATATTACGAAGAACATTTCAAAATATAGTTTGGCAGGAGTGTATATTATACATCGCTCATTACCTACATTTTACCTACATCTACAAGTCCATACATTGTCCTTATATTTACATATTTATCTTTTCTAATAACGCACAGTATAGCATAAAATTGCATTAAATACAGATAACATTTCGGCAAAACAAAAAGGCCGGCCAATTACATACTAGTGACTCCGTCCATAAAACTAGCGAGGTATCAAAAAAACAATAGTTCAGTACGTGCATATATTACGCATTGTAATCCACGTGTAACGCTAGTGCAAACTGCAAAGCTATTAGCAATGAAACTATGCATAATCTAGGACCTACCGCACGCAATGTATCTCATAGGTCAGGGAGATTGTTCCGTTAAATGTTAATGAATAAATCGTTAGTGTAATTAGTAATGCTTATCTGTAGCATGATAAATTTCATTTAATCGAGTGATACAATTCGTAGTAGTTAACCGTGTCGTGGCAAGATTTAATAGATTATGAAATATAATTCAATAATGGCAAAGAAACTTCTCATATACTAGACATAACAAGCCCACAAAAAACTACTATCAAAGGAAAACAGAAAAACATTGTGTAGTCACAAACTTTTCAGGCGAGTTATTTCTCTTGAGATGAGCATCCTCACCTTAAAGTACTTTTAATTTAATTAGTTACTTTTATTATGACAACTAATAGGAATTGAAATATTTAGTAAGTAAAGGCTTCTTCATCTACAGTAACTCAAATGAAAATGTAACAATAAAGTACTATTAATACGAGCATTACAAAACAATAAAGATGCACTTTTAATGCGAGTCGGTTTTAATATTGCAAATGTGGGAGGGCCATCGGTGGGCAAACAGCGGGGAACGAGATATCATTATATCTACCTATACCTTTAAACTATTTGATAACAAACAACTACAAAAAAGTTTTTTTTTTAAAACGCGTTGAACTATCACTTTTCACTAATGTGTGATAAGCTTACATTCCTAATGAGCTAACTCAACTTTTTAATTACTGTCAGTATTTATTTATTAATTAATAACACAGTCTAACAGATAAAGAAACTTTGAGCCAGAAAATATACATACTTACACAGTATTTTACAACCATATCCAATAACTATAATGGTATAGGTATAGTAACAAGTAACCACTGCCGTTCAATATGTATTCATATGGAGATTGGATGAGTAAAAGTCCATTTGTTATTGAGAGCGTCGATAAAAAGATGAATTACACACATAACAGCATACAAGAAAATAAAGCACGGATGTGGATATTTATTATCTTTACATATAGGTTTGGTCAACAAGTCAAGAGCGCCAGCGACAATCATAAACGATCGATTAAAAGTTTGATTGATTTGGACTTGAAAGCATCTAATATCGAGTTTAATTGCGATTTTTGAAATTGCCAAGTACTTTGACCACTTGAATGTTCACTACAGGTACATGACAAGAGCAAAGCCATTAAAAATCATGTGCGTTTAAGAGGCCACCCTCATCGCGCGCCTCCACTTCAAAGTTTGACCTCGCAATTACTAAAATTGGTTTGATTTACCATTTTAATTGTAACAAAAAGCTTATTTTTTCCAGCTGCATGGTCAGCTCCTGTGTCGCTGTAATCTCGACCGAGTGACTTTCGGCCGGAGAGTCTATTAGGGATTGTCGGGTTCGCGGCGCTCCTAGAGCGAGCATCGGAATTTTGAGCTGTGACGTCATGTCGTTAAGGCGTAGTTTCTGTCGGAGGTGTTCGGTAGGCGCGAGAGGAGAGCACTCGAGGTCGGATGCTGAGTGCGGGGGTGTGGGAGTGGCGCGCGGGAGGCGAGTGGGACAAAATCGATATCGTCGGGCGGCGCACGACGTCTTGCGCCCCGGCCCGCTCACCCCTCTAATGAATGAGAGCGGCCTGAGCATAGTCATCACTGCGGATGGCGGCTCCGCGATACGAGCCGCCCGCCGACTAGACTCCTCAGCGCCGCCGAAAGACCCATTGCTGCATGCTGCCCAATGCCCATGCCATGATACCGAACGCGACACTCAACCGAACAGCCGACTTTAGTCACTTTTTTTCAGCACTTTCTCGTTTTGGAAATAAAATGAGATTTCTCAGATACTGTTTGCGAAACAACTTAGATATTTGCTCGCACGCAAAATTGATCCGGTAATGCGGATGGGATAATACTTTTAATAAGATCCTATCCCTCCATTACCGGATTGTAGTAGATGGGAACTTGCGAAATAATGAAAATATAAACGAAACACAAAGCCTGTAACATTCCTAAACCCCATCAGGCGAACATCATAAAATACCGCGCCGCAAAATAAACCGTTTTAAGAAATGAATTGAACTCGAGATTCGCTTGTTATTGGCTAATATTGCCAGCTTTAATATTTTATACCCACGCTTTACAAAGATGTAGGTGGCCGAGTTCACGCAAATATATTAATCAGTAGGCATTCGCAGTTGCCACCTAGTCTCATTTGCCTACACGCTTAAATACTTAGGTAACTCTAAAAGGTATTGAAACTTGGTTTAGAATTTATCACAGAGAAGCCTCAGGTCGCTGCAGGGCAATGGTACATTGCTCACTCAATATTCACGCGATAAGATGAACTTTATCTCGATCCTACAGGGTAAGATAATAATAACGTGACACACGTGTATGAAGATAAATCAACCAACGCAAGAGCACGGACATCAGAAACAATACAGGGATATACGACAATACATGAGATAGAAGATAAAACACTTGAAGCTCTCATTCAAACTACTCAAAGGTTACTTTTACTCAAACACAAGTATTTGATCAAAAGTACACTCAGCTACATCAGTCTTACAGATTTGTATAATTAGTCAGAATTTCAGAAATAATACAATTATTTGCATAGAAATTGAAACACTAATCAATCGTAACTTATATTATCTGCTAGTTCCAGATAATTATTTATATTCGAGGGTCTATAGTCTACACATCGATCATTCAGTAGACGACAGTATGAAAGTGGACAACACTATGGAACTTCCGACTTGGTATGAGCACCACAATAACATTGTTTCCTCAAACTTGCTCCAACTTGGAGAGAATCACGTCATGAAGCGATTAAAGCCTCAAGAGGGGATGAAAGGACAGCGATAATGAGGAAAGTATTTGCGCCCTCTATTGCAGAAGACAAGTGGTGCCAAACTCGGATATGAATCTTGATACTTTTATAGGGCAGTTTCTCCTTGTTTCTACATCATGATGAAAAAGTTCGACAATTTTCTTGTTATAGAAAACCATCCGAAAGAAGAAAGCTACATATATGTCATATTGATAAAGTGACTTGTAGAATGAATTGAACTTTTTGATCACATGTGTTTCGGTCGAAATAGGTCATCCAACCCACTATCAATACTGACATAGTGAAATGTAAATGTGGTTGTACTTGTTCTAATAACACCAATTGAATACAATCGTGCAAACGAAAGTAAACAGAAGTGTATTTATAACTGAAGACAATTCGATTTTTTATAAATAGCAATCTACTTCAAAGAGGCAACAACAATTGTGAAGTAACTTTACTCGGAGGACGTTACTGTGAATGTTATCTTTGGCGGGAATTGAGTGAACGTTAAAGCAATTAGAATACCATTGTTGTTATTAATTTACCATTTGTAAAATTTAATTGAATGTCACTGTACGGATGCTGTGAAAGTAACCAAGTAGTTTTATAGAAAGTGAAAAAAGAGTTATTACGGTGAAATGGAATATATGGCCAAATTAGACTTGTTTCAAAAGGCGCTGAAGTGTCTATTTAACAATGTATTACCCAGTTACCTAGAGAACGTGATCTCTTAGCCCGGGGTCAGAGATTCCGATACTTATCGCAACGTGATTGACCAGGGACAGACGCTACATCGCGCCGCGGGCACATTGGAAAACATCACGTTCGTTAATATAAACACTACACACTATCTCTCTGTATTGATTTATCTGATAAAATTGTACTAATTGTTCAATACACGATACTACACAATACCAATTTGTTTGATTTTAGTTTAATTTTCGTATATTTGTGAAATGATTATGATTGAATGTTTTGTGAATCATGCATATATTAATATGCATAATCTAAATGATGACCACCCGGAAATTATGCATTTAAGGAAATAATTTATATTCTTGCGATCATACAATGTTAGAGGTTGACCACAACACAACCTCTGCATTGAACCCGAGCGAGTTTAAGTAGGAATTGATAAATATTCCACTGCAAAACATGAGAATATGGATTCCCGCAAGTCACTCAAGCGATGCGTTAATATCGTGCCAGGAAGGTACCCCAGTGGCGGCTCGCAGAGAATTCCACCGGAGCGTGTCGGCCAGCGTCCTGATGAGGGAACGAGTGGACCCGTCCCTGTTGCGCACCATCGTCCCGACTTCACGCACGGCTGATGGGTCACTGCACTGGAGCTCACTCGACGACACGAGATATCCACAACGACGGAACCCTAAACTAGTTATGATTTAGTTAAAACGTTACTCATATACTGGTCAGCTAGCACGCGTGTAAATAAATACATTGGTGTAGCAACCGCAATAATCGGCAGCGAGGACACGACTGGCTCGTTATCGCTACTGTATACCTACATATTCTCCAGCTAAAAGCAGACGATTCCGCATAATTGTAGAATTAAGATCGGCCTAGATGTCTCGGTCAGCTATCACGTGTCCTAAATATGACAACACGCAGATTTTTCATACCAACACCACACTCTATTTCATTTAATGGACCGAAATGCCTGGACGTAATTGATCACGTCAAACAAAATTAGACTGTCCCATACACATTTTTTGTTGCACTGAGTCACAGCAAGAGTATAGGTTTATTTTGATAACAGACAAAATAATCGTGAATCGCGTGGAGCTATTGACCCCGATAGTCTCAAGAAGTCATCGAATTGGAACAATTAGCGCTCGTTTGTGATGATTAACTAGCTACCAACAACTCATTACCAACGACAAACGCGGAGTCGATGTAAGCGATTTTATTCCTTGCCGCGATTAGCATGCGAGTGTTTGTTGTATGAACGAGTGTTATAATTAGCCAGGCGCCCGGATCGTGGCAGGAGTCCAGGTCGATCACTCGGGTACTATAACGGATCCACCACTTTATCGGGCCGGTCGTTGACAGGGACATTTTTCCGGGCATTGCAAAACAATACATAGTGGGCGTCTTAAACCAGATCAAGAGAACGTCAGCGAAAACTTTCAATCTATTTTAATTTGTGTGCATTCATGAACATGAACAGCATTAGAACATTATAATGCATCTATTGAAATGTCATGAAAATGTTGGCTAATAATAAAGGATAGCATGGAGCACACATGTTGGTATCATTAAACTGTACCTTGGCATTGTTGGTTTGAAGGTACGCAGCTGGTAATTTGCAGAAATTATAAGACATTGACGTCAGAGTATGCCGATTGCGAGGTGGGAAATGTGTATGAAATTATGCGCTTGACGCTCATTTTAATCACTGAAATTAATATTATAGTTGCTCTTACATAATTACCCTTGTTTAATTATTGTCCCAAGAGTAGAATATAATGTTTCTAGTTTACCATTCACAACATATTGGTTTCTATGATATGTAAGTTGGCCTAAAAAATTTTAAGGGCTATAAAATCAGTATAATTAATAAGACTAACACTGGATTTTGTTGGAAGGCACTCATAGAGGTGATGGATTGTTTGTTAATTTACGGCTTATGTTGAATTAATAAAAAGGACCAATTATTCCACATTTGAATAACAAAAAAATTTTTGACACGAATTCTTTCCGCATATTATGTCAAACGTCAATAGCTCCAAATTCTGAAGCACATACATAACCGTTACATTCATCAAGAGACAGCATCTTTGAGAAACACTTTGACTCGCACGTCTTTGATGTTTTAGTGAACATTATTACAAAGATCCGTGGTATATCAGAGGCCCGACATTAATGCTTTGGCGGATTGACGATAAATACATCGGTAGGACACTTAGGGAAAGCTCAGGAAAGTGGCGCCAACTGTTCTGATTTCTTGATCTGCCAAGTAGGTAATGTTTAGAAGCGCGATTTGGGACCAGAAATACTTTATATTTTTAATAAACGCATCGATATTTTAAAGAATCAAATTGTTTAAGATTTATAAAATAAAAGAGGGTAGCCTATACCTGTATACCTATAGGTGTATTTCCATGAAAAATATACATTTATTTGAAAAACATGGCACAGTAGGGAGGCATAAGTCGCGCGTGTCGCAACGTACGAATCCCATTCCTAGATAAAGCACGCACTTTGAGAATTTCATTTCATCCGCTTTACATTAAACGGAATTCAATTTTCATTCCTAGTAACATATTGCGAAAATGACTTAGAAATAATTCAGTTCGTCTGTTTTGCGGGCGGAGCACGTATAATGTAATTTTTATTAAATAAATTTGAATATTCTAGACTATAAATGTTTTATAACAGCATAAAACAATACTATTTGGTGATAAGATTGATCTGAGTCATTTTAGAAAGAGTATGTAGGTATTTGATGATAAAGTAATGCGTCAAAGAAAAGAAAAAAAAAGATGATAAAGTAGCAGCTGACGCAATGTGCTACAATTCACCAAGGAGTGGCTACATGAACTATAGGGTTGTTAACTTATAGTGACGTAAACAAGATAAGAAAATGCATTCGACACACTGAGATCCAGTAATTACCTAAGTTAGAGCAAGGCAGTTAACCTTTACTGTTTTAAAAGAAGTAAGTATCTTGCAATATGATTGTCATTAAAATTTACTTTATACAGGGTGTATAAAGACTACTACCGAAAACTGAGGGGTTGCAATCAGACCATGATTCTGAACATATTTAGCGAAATAAAACGCAAAAATTTTTTTGACTTAGCTACGACATTTTATTTTATTTTCTAGTTATTTACTACTAGTATAACATAATAATACCATACCTACCTAATAATTTAATTTATAAAAGAAATAAACTATTTAAACTCAAAATCCTACGTATAAAAACGCGCCCAGTACATACGCAAACAGTAATCTTCAAACGCTGTTTTCTCCGGATATAATGATTTTTTCGGAAAATCCTTGTGTGTTGGGATACTGTACCTACCCCTTTCGGTTTCGGTAGACGTCTTTTTACACCCTGTATATAAATTTGCTTGTCAATTTTACGGTAGATTACATACAATGGTCAAGAGTGACGAAATATCTCAATTTAGAACTTCACACAATACTCGTTCTACACTGACCAGTGTATAGCGTGCTGTGTAATTTGGCGTGCATAATTACATGTCAAAATATTAGGGGGTTGATAAAATCGTTTAACACAAAACAGTGCACAGATTATGTAGTAGCTGTACAATTGTGCTGCTATTCACGCCTTCTTGTGTTATATTATAATGGTGAGTAAATAAAGGTGGTCAGAAACGAAATTGATAGACCACGCCTCGGTACACAAGCTGTCGTGAGGTTGGGGAAGCAGAAACATTTGAACCCGCATTTAAAGTTCATTCCGGGCAATAACAGGGGAACAGAACATGAACAGTTAATCAGAGGTACTGAAGGGTTGAGCTGACTATGTAACTATGAGTATTCACTTCACACCTAATGAACAGTAGCTGAATCAACCCCTCGACCACAATGATACCACTCTGATTCACTCAAGAGTTCCGCAAAGGGACCCCGCATTCAGAGTTGTTACATATAACGAATCAGTGAGCTCACTGTAAAAGTAATTCCACAAGTTACATAAAAGTACGCAGGATGCTGTTTCGACAATTACTTTATACTTGTAGCCATTACTTGTTTGAGGGAGGAGGCTTATGTCCAGCAGCGAGCTATTATTTGAGCTTCCAATGATGACGAAGCCACTATTCGGTTAAATTACTGGTTCAATACTTGTCGTGATAACTGAGCGCTTTCTGACTAGGTGATAAAAGCTTCAGGCTTCACGTATAAATTCTTCCACGATTAGTCCTAAGATAAGTTAGGCTATAAACCACCGGAGCGCTCTCGAGATGTGAAGTGCACTCAACGCGAAAGGACCTCACATAGCGAGCGGTTGCAATCATTACAGCCAAATTGCCTCCATCGATAACCGTTTGCGAGTCGCGCGAATAATTTTCATTATTCCCCTTGCTCTGCCGCAGCCTTGGGCGGTGTTGACGAAGACAACGGCCGATCTGTACTATTACGTGTATCGATAGCCAAGCCACTTCATTTGCATTTTTCATTTATTTAATTTGGTTAGCTTCATAAGTATTTCTTATTCTATCTTTATTTTGTCATCGATTTACAAGTTTTGATGGTTAAAATTATATCTTCCTTGATGATTTGGCCTATTTCTTTAATTCATTATTTAGTGAAACTAAATCGCCATTTGAGTCATATTTCCTTCTACGGTGGCTTATACTCTTCAGGGTATAAAGGCAATAGCCAACAACTGTTAGCGAATTCAGCACGGAATCTCACCGCGATCTGGCTATGCCGCTGGCGATAAGATCACGTGACAGCGCCGGGATACCATCTCGGGCTTAATAGAGTTCCTCGCTGCACCCAATCATTGCCCCTGTTAGTTTCCAATCCAACTGCAGACGATCGCGATCAGACGAAATTGATCCTGATCTACACATTAGATGCTAGTCAGCTTGATAAGCTGAAAGATTAAAGTTTAAATTTTGTATTTCTAATTTGGAGTTCCTGAAAACCAATAATGCTGGTAATTTTGTTTTAGTATAACCTATTAACTCGCGATTACCTTATTATTATCAATGGGCAGCAGGTTCCTATTGATATTTGGACTAGATTATTGGAATAGATACAAAGATGATAAAATAACAATTAAAATGCAAGAATACGAACAAAATGTATATTATATATTCTATTTAGGTATTCTTAGAAATCTAAAGGATAATGCTCAATATTGACCTATGATATCAACGCAAGGCTTTTTGTCGGTATTCTAGTCGTCTACCAGACAGAATCTTAGCCGCAAGATATTTATCATCGTTTGATCTGTCTGGCCCTTCGAGATTTGTTTGTTTAGGTTTTATTAGGTTAGATAGCAAAATATTTTTTATTCCGCAATAAGTATTCATTCGGTAGTAACAGAAAACCTTTTATTATCACTGAATATTTTAATCATAATCCCTAAATAGAATCCTCATTTAGTACCCACTGTCAGTATCATGCCGCTTTTCTACGAAAATGATTAGGTTGGGTTTGATCAATCATTGAAATTATGAGACTAGCAAACACAAAATCAAATCAAACAAACAATACGAAACAAGACTGGAATAGTGCTTTGAGTGATGCACGTGTTATCGTAGTTCGGTCTGTTAGTAATTCAACCTGGTAGCTCGTATGTTATTGGTGAGACGGTGACTTAGGAATACACAATCCTGGATATGCGATTGGGAACGCAATTCTGGATAAACATATAAGTTACCAACAGTTTTGAAAATATATATTAGTAAAAACAAATGCATTGTTTTACTACTTGCGACTATTGACTAAAATCAGCATGCAACGCTAATTTTGTAGTTAGCTAAAATGTTATGTTCAATCACTACATAGTATAAAACAAAGTCGCCTTTTCTGTCCCTATATCCCTATGTGCGCTTAAATCTTTAAAACTACGCAACGGATTTTGATGCGGTTTTCACTACATAGTATAAAACAAAGTCGCCTTTTCTGTCCCTATATCCCTATGTGCGCTTAAATCTTTAAAACTACGCAACGGATTTTGATGCGGTTTTCACTACATAGTATAAAACAAAGTCGCCTTTTCTGTCCCTATATCCCTATGTGCGCTTAAATCTTTAAAACTACGCAACGGATTTTGATGCGGTTTTTTCCAATAGATAGAGTGATTCAAGAGGAAGGTTTATATGTATAATACATGCATCATATATTAAGGCAACATTGCTAATTTTAGAGGTTTCTAACGTGATGTCGTAAATTAACCTATTTTTTTGGGCTTATTTATGCCCGTGCAAAGTCGGAGCGGGCCGCTATGTTTTTATATACAACGTTCATAGTTTTTCTGTAGTGTATTTAATTTAGTATCAGCATTGCACCCGTGCGAAGCCGGGGCGGGTCGCTAGTTTAAATATAATCTAATCTTAGGTCTCTACATCTATATTACATGATTTATACAGCGTCAGGTGGCAATCCATGCCTACACTTAACGGGACGCTGTAGTGCCTGGGACATTGTTTGAGATGGAATAAATATAACACTATTCTATTTTACACTTAAAGTGATAGCTCTAAACTAACTCTAAACCAATGCTAACTCGAGACGATGCGCGATGGTACATTCCGCAACGACAGATGCCACAACCGGCCTTCTTGTCGTGCCCGAAACAGAAATGCAAATAGATGACATTACCTAATAAAGACCAAATACAACAATATCATTTATTTTAGTACACAACAGATCAATATCTATTAGTTAGTTGTCAAAATATTATTGTTCATAGATACGATGTGTGAGTTACACATAGCATAGATCTTGAAGAACTTAGTTTATTAGGATGAAACTGGACAGGAAACATCAGATACTCAACAATTAACTTTTTAGGCGAGTAATTTTTTTAATCTTATAATCTGTTCGGTCTAAAACTTCCAATCCAACAATCACAAAATTCCGAATAATTTTAAATAAACACATATTATTTTGATAACAGCAGTTGGTGACACAATCAACACAAAAACCGCAATATAAAACTCATTGACATGATGATGCGCCAAATAATCTAAAGTTTGATAGGTAACGCTTGGCAACAGTTGAGCTGCGTTGAGGTAGCGTAGCGGTAGGTATGTGTGACTCTACACATCTGCATCACTGCATACCGATAACGACACGAGATGAAAACGTGTGAGATTAAAACGCTTTATGCGGATTGAGCTAGCTGTCCTATTAGGCAGGCTGTGACGTTGTGAACCCGCCGAGCTCTGATAAAAGGCGTCTGAATGTCAACGCACCCGGCCCGGTCACCTTGAGCCGGCGAGCCACTCAACTGTGTTGCTAGAGAATTTTGGCCAATGTCATACTATCTTATCGTACACATAATTTAGCCGTGACGAGGTCAAGCGGCGAATCCGCCGGGAGGCATGCCGATCGTCGATGGAAACATCGAAACGCTCTGTTGGCAAGCCGGCAAACGGCAGGAAGCGGAAAAACAACACGACTCTACTTCGTGTCGACGAGTCAGGCGACAAATCAACGACACGTCAGTTACACATAGGAATCACCTAATTTTTGACGATAATCAAGAAGCTCTATTCAATTGGTGTAGTTGAGTTGAATTCGAATTAGAATGGTAATTAAGACGGTCGTGAACACCGTGAAATTCCACACACTTCAACAGCAGTAAACAAAACATGGCCGTAATTACACCAGTAACGTGTAAAAGACTTTGACACCAATTTAATTATTTGTTACGTGTGTGGTATGAAATAATCATGAGTTTACTCGCTTAGCAACTATGACACGTTGAAGTGTTTTGTTGGGATATTTTTCTAGGCTGTGACGTAAATGAAGTAGCTAAAATAAGGAGATACGTCATAAAGGTCGTGATTTACATCGAAACTGTCTGAAGTTACTCAAGTACTGACGTACTAAAATCTAAGTTTAGAATTTAGTCCAGACTCTCACTTAGCATGGAAAGATGCTAATACAAATCAATCGAATCTTTTATCATAGATAGTTGATACCATAACTCTAAAAGTTGATTCAAAACTTTGTTGAGCTATCAATTTTATAACTACACCTTTTCCAAGAAAAGATCCAAAAGTAAGATAGGGCAATGAATATTTTAGTATCATACAAAAGGTGTAACTCAATCGCTGTCGCTCCGAATCTGCAGTTCACGTGGCTCCAAGACATCGATCTTGCAATCATTGGCCGTATCGCTCGGTGCATAGCAGGTGCCAATGAGACTGCTCCAGTTTTCTCGCATTCAGATCGATGTCGAAGCGTCGAAATAGCTCTCGCAGCCGCTCAGAATACGCCCCGCAAGGTCGGTAGACGACCTGTGCCCTTTTGCTGACCCGCGCCGTCGTGTAGTTAGATCACAATGCCTCCCAAACCGATTTGGACCTTTCATCTTTATACAACGATAGCTGCGCCGAAATCAGAGAGCGTTCAATCCTAGGTTTTTAATGGGGCCAGCGCTTTTGAAACGAAACCGCTAACGAATACCAATTCGGACGTAAGAAACCGTTTTATTCACATGCTCAAAGTAATTTAAATGCATTCTGTGTTAAATGATTGCAGTATAATTGTTATGGTATGTGAAAGTTTCCGATGACATTCAAGTATAGCAGCGCATACGAGAGGCCGGAAACTTGACTGCGAATCATGTCAACTGTTAGCAAACTCTACTAACAAGTAGCAACTTGGCAGATTGTTGAACTGGCGCGTTAAGCGTTCATTTAATTGAGGGACGTCTTCTTCGGAAGTTGGGAAGCGGGTCCGGCCGCCGCGATAAATCTCTGCAGATTTAACACGTACTTTTGCTTGTAGCTACGACCGCGCAGTATTTAATTTAGTAGCTGTATACGTGGATAATATACATACATTGAATGAAGGTGATGATATGTTGTTTTCTTTTACAACAGTAAATAGTTAAGTACCCAACGAACGATGAAATGAAATAAATAAGTACTTTTTTATTTTCCGAGATGCAAACATTACATTGAAAAACAAAAATACAAGTTAATTTTATTTTCTAAAATATTCTACTCGTTTAAACATTGATAAATTCAGAATTAGTTTTTCGATTAGAAAGTAACAAAAATATACTGTGGCGAATAATGAGAGAAGCAAGCACATGGGTTTTTATTTTCTTCCCGTGCTAATTATACTCAGCTGGGCTGGTTTATTACGATACTAAATCAGCCGGTTAACACTCCCCAGAATTGGTAACGTCCCAGATAACTTGCAGTTAATGGTTTCGCGGTTTCGTTTAAATAAATATTGATTAGAGTTTAGATCACAACAGCTTAGAGGAGTTATTACAGCATTCAAACAAATATTTACCTTACATTTTTCAGGAAGGTCAGCATTTCTTTCGTTTAATATAAAAAGGTCGACATATTTTGGGGCACGAGTGAAGTAGGCACACGGCGACTAAAACTGATTCTTTATTTAGATTTGCGAATGGTGGAGCAGTGCGCCAGTGGGGCTATTTAAAACTAATTACTCTATAGGTGGTGTATTTTAAGATAAATGACTCACGTAAATATTTTGTTGCGTTGACGTGCCCAATCAAAACATAGATGTTGTCTAATATTTACTTAATGGTTTATTTATGTTTGTGTTCGTTAGGAGGTATTTTGCGTCTATTATATAACTTTAAGTGAATTGCTTTTAATTAAATTGATTTATGGTTTTAATTGAATGAATAGATGAAGCTTAAAATTACCTTTGCTTTATGAATAGTATGTTTCATTGTGACGATGGTGAAATCTATGTGTTTAGAATGATGTATTCAGTCGGTGGTCGCGGGCAGACTCAGGGCAACTGGAGCGTTTCGGCGCCGGCGCTGGCGGCCGGCGGGCGGCGCAAGCACAGTTTTATTGTCTCAACCCCGTTCTTTACCGCTAAAGCTACTTTGAAATTCAAACAGCTCATATAATTGCAAATAAAATACGAGGAACACGATCCTCTGAAGCACGACTTTTGACGACCTCTGTAGCGCAGTGGGCGAAAGCCCGGCTGCAACGCAGAAGGTTGCGGGTTCGATCCCCGCCGCGGGACAAGTGTTTGTATGATCTACAAGTATTTGTCTCGGGTCTGGGTGATTCTATGTATAATATGTATGTATTTACGAACAAAAAAGTATATAAGTAGTATATCAGTCATCTAGTACCCATAACACAAGCTCTGCTTACTTTAGGGCTAGATGATGCTGTGTGAAAAGTCCAGCATTATTTATTTATTTACTTTACATCAACTGATGCGTCGGACGCAGTATAGAACGAGCACTAATAGGTCTAGACTCTAGACTATGTTCCTGCAACCTTCATGTCACCCGAACCGAATTTTCGATACTGCACAGCGTGACCATGACCACTCAGACAATATTTGGACGTCACTTGAACCACAATTATCAAAATGTGCAACTGAAGTCGCCAATTCAATGGCTCAGTGGGCAGTGGGCCTTAAATGTAGCTTTACATTGTTGCTTGTTTACCGACTGCACAGCAAATTATACGTTACACATCTAGCTCATCATTATTTAATGGCATTCAAAGTAATGGATATGTCAATTGATATGGATCAGATAACAATCTTGTTCTTGAAAAGATGCATCAACTACGTGAAAGATGATATTCCTTTGTTCAACAGCTTTTCTATATATGTTTTAACATTACTGTTTCATTTATTTCAACCCAGCCACCTTCTTAGATCATTCATCATCAACCAGACGGAAAATTATCCTATTTTCAAAATGAATATCTTTTGCAAACCTATATGGATATAAAGGTAAGAAGGCATAAATTAATTAAATACAATAGCGTTCGATAGCCATGCAATACAATCAAATTACCCGGAATTGCATTCGATTATTATCAGCGGTATCAATTTCAAATAACCGAACCTAGTGTAATAAAATTCTGGAAATTCCCAATTACTCAAAATACCCAAGTTAGATCACATAGCCTGATTAGCGTAGCGACCGATGCACGAGGCATGAGGTGGCGTTCAACTAGGGATGGCGACATGGTGGCCTACATCTACGGACACAGATGTACTTCAAGTCTTTCATTCTCTTAATTAGATACCCATGTAAATTGTTGTGTAAATCCTTTAAAGTATTTGGAGGCAGATGAATGAAAGCGTTGGATCTAATTGAACTCTACTATTGTGTTAAAACAATTTCTTACCAAATAAATTCATCTTCTGTAGGTTTTTGTTTCAGAAAAACATTAACTACTTGATGCTTGTAGCAAAAATGAGTAAAATTTGCTTTACGTTTATTTAAATAAAATAAATAACACAATTCCACGCAACAAACGGTAAAAGCAGAACAAAAATCCAACTAGTATCATATCAACCCCCACCTTTTTATATTATCAATATTTGAACCTAAAATTAACTGACTCCACAACTCTGAAGTTTGGAAGGCCACACAGCCCTAGCTCGCTAGTGGGGTGCCAAGCTATGCTAGCACTGTGGACTAGCGAGTCCATCAAATAGATCGGCTTTGGAGATACCGTATCAAAATACTCGTTCGGTTGCCGTCCGCGTTCTGCATTACGATATTGGCCTCCCCATCAATTTTATTCGAACAGCGGAAGGGAATTTGTCGCAGTTTTCACAGATTGGTGGCTCAAGCTTATTTTTGTTCGTTCGTTGTATCACTGTTTTTATACGGCGACTGTGTTGTGATGAGTGAATTGGTTTTGTATAAACTTAAAATAGCCTTTTTACAAAAAAGTTAAACCTTAGCTAAACACCATGTTGACACATGTCAAAACAAAACTGTTACTACAAAAAAGCGTTCTATGTACGAGTACTTAAAGATCGTTTTTCTAGAGACATTTTTTATATATATACGCTATAATACGAGCTCTTAACGGTAAGGGAAAACATCGTGAGAAAACCCGCAGCTTAGTCAGCTCCACACGTATTGACGTCGTCTTTCTTGGGGGCCAGGCTGATTAAGCTGAGAGGATGGTTTAGGTGCTGGGCAAGCCTATTCCACCTCAAACAATGTCCCAGGCACTACAGCGTCCCGTTAAGTGTAGGCATTGATTCCCCCCTGACGCTGTACAAATCATCTAATATAGATGTAAAGGCCTAAGTTATATCATACCATAATTATGTCCTTCTTTATTTATAAATAATATAGGAATAAAATAGTTCTCCAAGTAATACGTGCATCAGATATTTAAACCAAACATTTAACTTGAAAAAGTAATTGCCCATAAATTAAACTTGATGAGTTATTTATAATCTGATATCCTCGACTGCCAATCATTAAACAGTTAAATCAATATTTGATTATAGAAGATCAAACGGATACATAAAGTCCCATGAATTCGGACTGTTTTTATTAGCTCCTATAAATAAACACATAAGGAGAAACAAATCTATTTTTATTGTAATTTCACGAGTTTTTTTTTAATTCGATTATTTGAGGAGTTTGAACTCTCGATTCATTAAAATGGTCCAATAAACAGAGCTATCGACTAAATACAGATTGAAGAAAAGCATCTATGTACGTATATGTATTGCTATTTATAATAGTTTAGCATGTCGTGCATTTGTGTGTGTCAGTCAGTATGTGGGGGCGAGAGTCCATCGCAATATTGGGCCATCAATCTCCGGGCCAAGATAATGGTGCCGGCCGATCTAATAGTTCCTTGACCGCCTCTGATTGAAATATCTATAGCGGTCGGACCACATGACAGCCCTAACTGATACCTAGTGATACTTTCTAGTTTCTACAACAAACACAAAAAAGTCTAAAATACAAACATATTCCCGTTTCCATCCGTAGACATGAATGAAAAGAATTTCATTCACTTTTATCTTTTGACTTTTATAATACCAAATGAAATAATAATCACTTAGGCTTGTTTGTTTTTCGTTACACCATACTGTCGACTGTGTATAAGGATGAATAGCGATTAAACGGGATGTGTTTACACTAGTATAGTAAAGAATTAATCTGTGGCGGGAACCGGAACACCTGGCCAGCACTAGTCGAGATTATCTCACATGACGAGGCGTATTGATGCGCGCGTTTAGAATAAAGGACGGATTATAAATGGAAGCATCCCGGATGGCAACAACCCTATCTGTACGGATATGTTGTGTAATAGTAAGAATCAATGTAAACTGCCTCACAAGTTCATGGATTCCAAAAATAAATATTTAAGTGATCGTACTTAAAATCCATACTTCATACTAATATTATATAGCTGAAAATAAGAAGATTAGCGAGTTTATATGTTACACAGCTCAAAACGCAACGATAGCGCGATCTAATTTTTCCTGTGTCGCCATCTATTATGTAGTAAAATGTCTGTCTGTCTATTTGTTACCTTTTCACGCCTAAACCACTGATCAGATTATCCTGAAATATGACATGGATAAGGATTATGTCCCAGAGATGGACATAGGCTACATTTTTCTTTTCAAAAATAATTATAGAGGTCGTAAAATAAGGGTTGAAAGTTTGTATGGGGAGTTGGAAGTTCTAGTTAAAGGCAACTAGATGTCGTTGCTAACCTATGGCCGAGGCCGAGATGGTGCTATTATTGCATTTAAAAGTTTCAGAAGATCCTTGCAGTTTTCAGTTCTATTTAGATTTAGATGTTTTCAAGTATCTTATTTTGCTGACGAAGTCGCGGGTACCAGCTAGTAAATTATAAAGTTAGTTGAAAATTCAAAGCTCCGGATTGGTTTGATTTCAAAAACAGTAATTATAGACGTTTATAAATAGAGCACGATACCTACTAAGTAATTTGTCTAGTGATCGTCCTACACAGGGAATCGATAACAGACGGATGACGTAGTCGTCAACTTGATTACTGATTTATGATAATTGGCCACAATAAAATCGAGTGGCTCCGAGTGGGGCCCGGCTGCTCCGGAAATTCTTTACGTTCAAGTTTTTATTGATAGACATTATGCAACCCGAACGGCAGTAAATGACTCGCGGGAAAGTATTTATGTTCTTCAAGAACACAGAATAATAATAAATCACGAAACAAGTCTCGTGGCACAAAGATCACACCAGTAAAGAGGCAACGCGGAAGTTACATTATAATTACAGTACGCAGAACCAATTTTTAGCTCTCTGAAGCTAGGTGCACTAAGCGATTGCGCAGGTTTGCGCGAGTAGGCGAGATAGCACGATGCAACAAACTAAGCGAGTGAGCGAGGCAGCTATACAAGGCTGTCTTCGTCTTGTAGGAGTCATCTAAAATGGGTTCTGCGCAACTATTTCACAGAGCTAAAGTTCGGTTGTGCGTACTGTACTTACCTGATTTTAATTAGTAATATGAATTTCTTACTCCGTATTTTCATGAAAAGAGCAGACCTGAACTCTTACCTGAAACAAAATAAATAAAGGATTAAAGTGAGATCATTCATTCATATCAATAGTCTATTAAAAGGCGTCAGAGGCCCGGTGGGAATCTGATAATCTTAGAAAGTGCTAGTCATTGAGTTCAATAACATTGTTTTGACGTTAATGCTTCTATGACGTCGGAAGAATATTTAGACTGTTTTATTTGCATGACGGTACCTAGACCTACGCTTCTGAAAAAAAAAACAATACATTTTTTTGCTTTTGTACATGTGAAGAGCAAAAAAAGTAAGAAAACAGTAAGTGCTTTTTACCTAGTCAATGTCTTGATCTTTTGTTAATCTATTTTTGATTGATGATTAGTTCTGTAAATTTTCGCAACTGCGTATTATACAATAGCCGCTACGCAACAGTAATCAATTTATTGCTTTTTGTGTTGATTTTTTTTAACAATAGTTAATTATAATTCAATGAAAAAAACTTTTTTTTATTTCGTTACAAATAGGTACATAAGTTGTTGGGTTGGATTTTTGATTGATTTTGATTTGATTGATATTTGTTTGTACTGAGCGTCATCAACTAGCAATCTCACGTCACAGGTATGGAATTGCTATAAAGAAATTAAAAGAATATTCGTCTAGCACGAGACTTGCGTCAAAAAATTGTATTAATGCAGTTAGACCTTACGATTTAAAATAAATGTAGCCGCAGGCCACGTAATTCAACATTACATCAGTTTAATGAGGCCAATAAATCGCGACAGAAAGCAGCTGCTCAACGCTTCGATGAAAAACCTAAATAAAAACGACTAAGTGCGTTCACATGCCAATGAAAAGAAAACTAAAATTGACACAAGATACTTCCTGTGCATTACCAGAAGCAACAAAAAAATTTTGCAAAGATTTGAAAATAAAAGTATTCATGGGCCAACAATACAAACAGCTATAACGAAATGTTTTTTTTTACATTATGCAAGTCTGTTTTTCTGTTGCCAAGTATATTACTTATGTCACAAATTGGATTTGTGTTTGAAAAAGCACTAAGCAACTAGATGCCAAATAGAATGGGCGACGCAGTTTATCCAAAACAGCCTCTCACAGGAAGGGTACCCCAAGTTATGAATCGTCTAATTTATCGGTAGAGATTTATGTAGGCAATGACACACCCGCATCCACTGCCCTACACTGGTTTGTAATGGATTAAACGCTGCTGCCCACAGGGGCGTAGCTTCATAATATGTACACACATAAATTGATACAAACCCGTACATCCTTTATCCAAACTTTCTGATAGCCAACAATCATATTTTTTTTTAGCTCTTGTCCGAACGACAAGAGCTAGGCGTATAAAATAAGCACATTGCCAGCATGTATAAAATGAGTAACATCATGTATAAAATGAGTATTTATTAGACAGCGCTTATTAAACGCAAGTCAGGATAGTGTGCACTAACAGCTAGAAAGCCAGCTACTAAAGACTACCAAGACGCGAATCGTCCGATTAATACTTTAATCAATGTATTAAAAACAATAGCATTAGCAAGCAAGCCAGCTACTTGCTCTCGAGTAACTTGCTCACGAATAGTGTAACACGGGCTTATTACTCGTATATAATACGAGAGATATGCAGCAGTCTGACAATGAGAAAATTATTATTAGAATTGTCGTGTGGAATCGTGGAAATGCTTTGTTGGTCTCCCACTATATTAGCTAGTTAATTATGCTAATGTATTAATAGAAGCGCGATAAGGCTTCGCTTGCATTGTTTTTACTTCCACCTTCCATATTAACCCTGTCAAAGGTCAGCTAACAGAAGAGACTATCATACTGTCATACATTTTTTGTTCATGTTTATGGATCAACGAGTTCAATATTCTCAGTCACTTTCAGATCAACATTTCACGACGGAATCAGATCCAATTTAAGTGTCAATTTGCACGGAAGTTTTCCTCGAACATGTTGCAGTAATAAGGTTTTATATTTGAGTAACCAATGAGGTCGGGTCTCATCAAATTGAAATGAGTGGTTGTCTCCTCAGCGCTGAGTAACGGTCGGTGGGCACGCGTCCTAGCAACCGATCGAGTCGCTATCTCGCCCAATTAGTTAGCAACCATCATAATAGCCAATCAGTATGACATGGGTGGATAGGAATGCCATAATTCCCTAGACTTATTTGCTACCTGTCGATAGAGTTGAGGTAATTTGGTAAATTTAAGTATCAAGAGACTTTTGTGTTATATTATAATTTATCGTTTCTTATTTAAATTATACAATAAATATTTGCAGTTAATTTGTTATCAGTAAAAAGTAATAACTGGAACGTTGCCGCGTTGTTTAGATATTATTAGTTAGACAGATGTTTATAATTATGCTAACAAGCCAAAAATATTCGCAGCCTTCAACGGTTGTAAAAAGTATACAAGGGACAGCTGCTAAATACTTAACTAACGAATTTAACTCTTGAAAGGAACCCCCTTTATTAGGATCATGTTTATGACTGTGCGAAGATTCCGTGAAAGAAGTTGTTGGTGAGGAATCGCCGCGGGTGATACAAACTCCGTATCCAATATGATCGCTACCTGGGGAAACTTAGGCACATACTACATACATATCCACGTTTTACACATTCATAGCCCAAGGGCTGTTCAGACCTAATTTACATTCTGCTAGGTCCATATAATACTGGGGTATTGTCCAATTTCAAACAATTTTTCTTTGAAAATAGAAACGATCGTGCAAATGCAGCGGTGACGCACGGTTATGATTCTAATCTTGAAGACATTCCCGAAACTCTCGGATTACTCACGAACGATTCATATGAAAGCCGTCACATTTGTGTATCACAAAAGTTTTTTTGTATCAAGAGAATTTGAAGATTTAAATATTCGCAGAGACTTTAGAGAAACTTTAGGTGATAGACACACACACAGGCTTAATATTATTATAATTTGATAATATTATCAAATTATAATAATATTATTGGCGCGGCGAGGCGATACGTACCTATATAGGTACGTATCGCCTCGCCGCGCCGCCGCCGTAAACGCCTAGCCAGTTCATTAAACGGCGCCGTTCAACTAACGGCCTGAATGATATTCAGCCGTCTGGTTAAATACAAACATTTAATGAACTGGCTGGCTGGATACTTAGGCTCATTTATTAGGGCGAATTAAATAGTTTTAATTGATTCCTGGCGCATCCAAAGAGAATACCGCTACCGCGGCACGCCAATGCGATGTTATCTTTATTAGGTACCTAAGAAATTACTTGGCTAGGCAAGTCGTTAAACATAATAGCTCCAAGCCATTTGCCTAATATCATTCAGGCGGCTAGTTGAACGGCGCCGTTTAATCAAATGGCTAGGCGTTTAATTGAACGACTGGTTAAACCAGTTGGCTGCGACATATAACTTCAGGATTAGACGCTGATATTGCAGAAATCCGCAAAACTAAGGAGCATTTTATAAGACAGGGTAAAGTAGAAAGCATTTATGAGTAGTGCAGTACCTAGCAGTTAATAATTGTAGACAAGTGAATAAAGCGATTTAGTACCCATTTAGAAGAAGTTTAAGCTTCTCGACTACTATAAAGTAACAATCAACAGTATATCTAGCCAGCTTTTGATTCGTTAAAACCTGATATAATACAGCATTACAATGTATCAAGTTGCCAATGTAAGGCTATTTCCAGCTGAAATATTAAAATAACTCTGTTCTCGTTGCAAGTTTAAACTGAGCGTGTAGCTTATGAGCCGTAACGCCATCGTCTGTAAAGGCCATCCTTTAGACGGTACTGGTTATTTTTTTTTATCATTATCATACAGGAACTTAATATGGATATTCAACTTGCCACGGAAGAAATACAGCAGATTGGATTATATTAAGCCCCATGAATACGGAGTGTTAATAATGAAGAAATGAATATGCAATGTGTAATGGTACGAAAAATCTCGCTGCGCCTGGAGTTTTTGCTCGTAGGCGTGGAG
This sequence comes from Epirrhoe tristata, assembly GCA_951394285.1. Lineage (NCBI taxonomy): Eukaryota > Metazoa > Arthropoda > Insecta > Lepidoptera > Geometridae > Epirrhoe > Epirrhoe tristata. The sequence continues at coordinate 8,155,441 of OX596150.1, read as the reverse complement.
AGTGTAGTTTTTTATGGGTGTTAGATGTTGTGTGTTATTGAATGAACGGTTACTGGTTTATTTATATAAGAAGCTAGATTGGAGAGGACCGTGTTGGATATTGGTTTCGCGAGCCTGTTTATTATTGGCACTAGTCGACCCACGCACGGCGCGGTCGGACAGACGACACCGCGGCTGCATTCTGGGCCGATTGGGCAACGGCTGGCGAACCGCTCCGCTTCAAAAGTGCGATCGAAGTTCAATTTACAATGAACACAAGCATTCTCAAAAACTTGAAAGAATACCTTATGACAATTTCTAAAAGGACTGACTGCTGATGGTTGAATGAGAAACAAACAATGAAAGAAAATATTCTATTCGATTCGACTACTACTACTATTTTCCAACAAAAGAAAGCTGAATATCGAAGGAGGAATCAGGTAAAAATAATAGCATCGAAGGTAGACAGCGCAGCGGTTCGTTAGAACCAGATCGTGCCTAGAGCGAAAGTTGCACAGCCTCAAATCAGATGCAGACTAGAGAAATCCAAACTACAAGTACTCGATACCAGACAACCGCCTGAGACAATTAGCACTAGATGTAAATGTCACGCAACCGCCCCCTGGCGCTCAGCAGGAACGGCAACGTGCTCGTCAAACGAATGCGATAAATGCAATACCGAGAAGGACCTTGTATCTGTACATTAAAGGGGGCATAATTAAGAAACGGCTTTAAAGAATCGTCGATATCATCATTTTGCTAAACTCCAAAGCAATAATTGAATGGCTAGAACAACGAATGCATTCGTTTGGTCATCGAATGTATAATAAAATGCCCAAAATAGATTCCGAGAGGGCATTACACCAGACAATTTTATTACACACAGAATACTCCGTAGTTTTTAAGAGGTAAATTGTCGTGGGACAAGCATCGAGCTATTTCTGTCCACATCCCGTTTTGGGGTATCAAATCAACATATCGAACTGTGTACAAATAATGTTGAAAATTGAACAAGGCATATTAAAGGATTATATTAATGCTGAATGAAGTAAGAGACAAGAGTTTAAAGCTCGATATATTTTCTTTTCGGATCGGATAATGCAAGAACATTGCGATTAATGGAGATTCGAAATGTAACAGGTTTTCGCTGTATACGATCCATTTTGTGGTAGATCTTATTTTTATTGTAGAGTTTGATGGCGAGGAGCACCTGTTGGTTAATTTATGTAGCATCGTATATCGAATACTTATTGGTAACACCGGTTTATGAAAATGTCGCGCAGAGTAGAGCACGTTGCGTCTTTGCAAAAATTTTAACGGTATATTTTCGGAGTTTATCAAGGATTAACAAAACGATCAAATTGAGAAGACTTTGTGCAACCATGTGCCCAATAACGACACTACTAAGCAACTACAGACCTACTGTTTTTGAGAAAACTTCAACAAAACTTTATTGTATTGTAATTTTATTGAGATAAATGACTCCAAAAGCAAGTTTTCTTTGTAACATTTCTAACTGAAAACACAATTTATATGAAACATGTTGTATGCGAAATTACTTCAAACTTTACAGACACATAAGTAGCAGATTGTGGCTTCACTAAGTTTCCCTTTCAACAACAAGCAACAATATCTAGAAATTTAAGATTTTACAGAGGGGTATTATACAGTTCAAGAATCAATTAGCTCCTGCAATAATAATCTGGAAAATGCATTTATAGCGTCAAACGGGAAAATTTCCCTAGAGAGAATGCGGTCGTCGTCATATCGTAACTAGTTACGAGGCACTAGCATAAGTTGCAGAATTGTTTTTATTTCAATTCAGTTTTTAACAGACTTCAAACGAGCAGGAGATAATGTTTGATGCTTAGACTAAAAAATCCTTAGAAAAATGTATTCGTAGACATATAATAAACAAATATCCACCCGCAGACGGCGTAGAAGTATTCTTATTTTTGTACCGGACATATTTCCTTGCGTCACTACCACAGGATACAGTCGCAAACGTGTCCATCTACATTTTGCCTGCATGTATATCCGGCTTCTTAGACCGTCTTTACATCTAAAACAGGTAAACCGTTTTACCAGTATGCTACCATGCCAAAGATACGTAGCAGTTATTGCGCGGTTTTTGTAAATTAAACTTGGATAATTTGTTTAAGAGATTTGAGCATTTTCAGAAGAGATTCTCTTAGATTACTTATCAATTGTTCATACTTCTTTAAAATACTAAGTTTTCGACATAAATGCGTCTTTTGAGAAGGAACGAGCCTTTGAAACATAATTTTATAAAGCGGGAACAATGTCATCGCCCAGGGCGAGCCAGGTCACTCCGGGACTTTATTGACGACATGTTTACAAGCCCTCTTGATACCAACGCATTGTTTTTAAATGCTGTTCTAAGCTATAACATTGTTGCTATAAATGGCTAACAACTGAGCTGAAAACAGGAGCGGATTTTAGTGGTACCTACCAACCAATAAATTGCCTAGATAAATTTATGTCGTAATACATAGTTTCAATTCAATGATTTCAGATTAAAAGGAAACTAAACCAAAACTGAACAAGACACAAAAAGCAAGCCACGCCACAAAGAAAGCTGGCAAGTATCGTAAGTTTCCATTTTCTTGGCGCTATTTGTTTGCCGATATTGGTTCGCCTTTTCAATGAGCAATAGGAATGTACGTCAACGCGTACATATGCGATGGTCACGAGGGCGTTTATTGCTCGCTTTATTGGAAAACACGCTTCCGCGTTCCTCGGAATACCGTTATACTTTGCAAGGCATAATCAATCGGTCCACGCGCTCCACCAACTAGGAGTTTTGCACTTAAAGTGATGATTGCTCGTATTTACGCAAGTCATAAATTGTAGCATCTGCCTATCCTTACGGGAAAGAGCCGTGACCTTATACGTATATGAATTTAAGGTGTTTTAAATAATATAGGATATTGAAGGTAAATTTTCCAGTCTGTATATTCAAAGTATGAGGCTTCCTGTTGGTGTAGGTATATGTCCATTTTCGTACTCGTGATCTCAAGATCAAAGGCTTTCTCCGGTAGGTTACCACGGCACGAATTTGCATAATGCTCGACAAAATGTGCGCATAGCTCCGAGGATCATCATTACTTTGGGCTGTGTAATAAGCTGTGGGCGTAAGATGGCAATTTTCGACTTCCTAATATTTATGGACTTGAATCCGCTACCGAAATTATACCATTAAAAAGTTAAACGGTTTTGGTACAATTTCACAATTCTGATCCTATTGTACTCACCTAGGTAGATAGAGAGTATAATTTTCTTAATAGCTGTTCTAGTTATGTTTGAGATATCCACATGTTTTCTTCTCTGAATAGATTTAAACAAAGCAGTTAACGGTCAGCATAACTAGCCTACCTAACGTACGACAGCCTTGTTTAACCAGAGCATCCAACTGTCCTTCGTTGTTTTCTTAATGGGTTTTGAGCTAGCTCTCCCATATTTATCATACACCAAAGTGTAATAGCAAATACCCGTCGGTCTTTAGTACAAGAGCCCCATGAATAAATGAATAATGGCGGTCGAACAGAAAGTGCTCGCGGCATACCAATTTGTCCCCGAGATGGTAATAACGCGACTCTCGCATTTTTCAGCAACGCACCACCTGACAGGATCTTACTTCATTGGCAGACGTGGTTACCGAGAGGTTTATTAAGAGCTCGCACATTGGTGTTCACAATGAAAACTAAAACAAACAAACCGCAGCGACTCGGTGCATATCACCAAGACTTTGAACTTGCTTAGTAACATAAGTATTTGTTTGCCACATTTGCATCCGTAACATCAAATAGAACGCTTGAGGGCGACTCGTAATGAGTTCCAAGGAAACCTAGCTATTATAGTTTACGCTTGGTGAACCGAAGTTATAAATCAGGTCTCCTAATACGTATTTACTAGATTTTTTTCATGCTGTTGCACCTAGTAAACGTCTCAATCATAGCAAAACAGGAGTACATGTAAATTGGCGTGTTCGTTTAACGGAACATGTGGAATAATATGAGGGAATACGTTACGCATATCATACTTGATCTGTTCCTAACGGAAGTATAGATAGGAAGTGGTAGCGAGCCACGCAGCTCCCTAGATTCCTATTCCATTAGGTGTCTGTGCGACGCGCAATTTGCAAATGAAAACAACTTATTGAAATTCTTTCCCGGGCCCGCGCGTAGACAGCGAGCATCCAGAAGCATCTACGATATTCAAGATGGCATCGGGTAGACGTTGAAAATTCCCGACCTCGTCAGCACTTGCTGCGGATAAAGCTTTAATAAATATACGAATATCAAGATGCTTGTACAATTATTATTGCATTTAAATCCGTTAACTTTCATGCAACGACTTCTGGTTTTATATGTGCTTGAAAGTTGGTGATTTGTTAATATGCAGAATCTCCTTTAGGGCTATTTCGAGCGATTATGCCGCTGACGAAATCGCTACTTTACTTTTGGCAAACTACAAAACCAGGCTGCAGGGGGTCCGCCGTCCAATCATTCGAGGTATTTTGCATAAATTACAGACGATGCAGCGGTCGGTTAGATTTCTGAAAAATAAACGGGCGTGAAATAAGGCCCGGCTGGTTAAATGCAAATAACACCATTATATGCTAATGCGATGTGCGTAATCCCTACCGTTTGTTTCATGCTTGTAACAGGGTTTTCCGAATACGCATTCCAGAAATAGCAACACAACTTCCGAAACCTTTCCGCTTACTTTGGGCTGGTTTCAAACTTACAATTTTGCGCAAATGTTTGATCTTGGCGATTAAAATTGCACTGTTAGATAAGTTTTGAAGGTAGTTGTCGAAGTCAAAGTTATTAGCAGTCTAGACGGTGTAGAACTTTTGACCACGGCCCGGCCTAATTTATCACCATTTATCTAATATTTAGCTATTACTTTGCTATATTACACTTCTAGTTTCAGCTTGGGAAGGGCCATTGTAATACCTAGAATATAATACAATGATTGTATTATATTCTAGGGATAAGCGGAGGTAAAAAACTAGAACAAAAAGCGCCGACAGGGCCTAGATTAGAGATAGCAGAAAGTGGGTTACTGTCGTTTGGGACACAAACGTTTGGGACACTTTGTCCCTATTGACACTTTTGATTTTAAATGTTTTTTTCACTGTCATTTGGGACACTATCAAAATATTGAAGCTGTTTTGTACAGTCAGATCAAAAAGTTTTTAAATAATTATAATACGATTATTTTAAAGTAGCTTAAAGGGACTAGACATGGTGGCGACGTGTAGGTATAGGTATCAGATCATTGTAATTAAATAATTTGTAAGTCTTTTTCGACTTAAAAAAAACTACAAAAAATCATTTAAAATGTATATTTATTTACTACGTTGTAAAGTCCACATCTTCAAAATATCGGTTTATATTAATTAACAATAATAATGTCATAACATTACCTACTTATTATTAAAATCTTTTGTGTATACATAAAAATCTTTAAAAAAAATAACCTACAAAAATCACAGTATATTCACAGTAATTGGCACAATACTCTACTAAAGCTAAAATATCAAACAAATCAAAAGATAACCTAAAAATAACCTAAAAAATCACAGTATTTTTACAATATTTGGCACATTATTCTTAGAATTCTTATCTTTTATGGTATCTATATAGCCAGCACGTAGAAGTATCGGTTTTCCGAGCTTCGACGTTACTATTTCGATTCCATTTTGATTTTGACTTGACGATGCTGGTGGATCTCCTGAAAAAACAAATATGCTAGGTACTTTATGAACATTTCACAAGAATATCTGTACCTAACAGTCTATCTAACAAAACCATAAATTGATGCATCGAATATAATGACTACGATTATGAATGAAATTAAATATCTCTTACAATACACACAATTTTTTATCAGTTTAGATCTAAATTTAAAGTAATTAAGTACCTAAAAGCGGATAATACCAATAAAAAAATGCTACGTAAATGATAGTTAACTTACCTCCAAAAAACATGAACAACAACACAAACCGCCACATGACTATTTTTTTTACTTAACCACTGACCATGACTCAGGTAGACTAATTAATGGCCGTGCGTCTGAGCAAAAAGAACAAGTGAACCCTATAGGAACAAAAGAGAAAGAAATAGAAACATTTCTATGCTTTCTAGAACTAGTTTTGCATTAGCGCTTGCTCGCTCGTTACTGCACCTGAGCGAATACTTTACCTTTTTAAAAATGCAAATTTGATATTAAGATTTCTACTGTTGAGGTATCGTTAGAGGTTTAACTCAAAAATCATGATAATTATCCCGTAGATAACATTAATTATGTTCCTAACCACGATAGTTTCAAAAACTATAACGATAGAGGTTTTTTGCCTGACTGTACAAAACAGCTTTTTCTATTGGTGTCCCAAATGACAGTGAAAAAAATATTTAAAATCGAAAGTGTCAATAGGGACAAAGTGTCCTAAACTTTTGTGTCCCAAACGACAGTAACCCCAGAAAGTGGTGAGAAAGTAATCCGACACGGTTACCTAAAGCCGACCATTTGAGTAACATTTCTGACATATTTGGCTCATTAACGTGTCTAAATCGAATCGACATCCTAAAGTTTTGTCTTACAGGCTTAGACTAACATGGAGAAACTTAAGATTCTTGGCAAAATCGTCTGGGATGGGTACACTGGGTACGGTGCGGTCGGTCGCAATTACCAGAATACAACCCCCATAAAACCGGAGCGATTGTACCGTTACGTTTAGCATCGAGACATTGGGCGCACTCGAAAACCCCCGACAAATGTACGTGCATGCGACGAGCGAGGATGCCTTGCTCGTAAAACAGTTATAATAGGCACAGTGCGGAAACACTGCTTTATGGGGTCCCTGAAACACGTAACATGCGCACTGAATTGATTATCGTATGGTTATTTCGATATTTGAAACGGGTCACGGAACAAAAAAGTATTTTATAGATCGTAAAACTTGGGTACAACGACAACAAACATTGATCAAATAATGTCAACGTTGCCGTTGTATGCGTCGCAGCGAGGTATAACCGCAGTGAACGAAGCAAAATTATTTTTCATTCTCCGTCAGAAACTGAATCATAATTCATCAGAATAAAGAAGTTGTTTTTAAGAAGAGAGTTAATAGGCACCTTCTGGGTAGGCTCGCTCCATCGTAGACCTCATTTTTTTCTGTGTAAGTTTAGAGGTCAAGAGCCAATCCATTCATCATAAAAAAAAAAGACCGAATTTAACAACACACAACACTATTTAAAAACCACCAGAATCCAAACAAAAACAAAACATTTGCGTCTGCCGGTGCTAGACGAAGACCTCTATTGTTTCAGAAAAGTTTTCACAGTTATCTGTCAACGAAAGTTTTGAATACTTTATGGGAAAGTTCTCGCGACAGTCTATACCCGCTGTTATCTTTGATTGCTTCCAAGTTTTTCTTAGGGGTTTCGGAGAATCGATTATAATCTTGAGGATAATAGCTTCTTTGATGAGCCACGATAAATGTAAAAAAAAAAGTAGAATCATTGTTTGGAGATTTAAGTGCCGGTATGGAGAAGTAGTCTTATTTGTTTGTTGTAGTTTAGTGAAACCCTGCCTTTGATTCAAGACCGTCTCGGGTGAGAAATGAACGCAGACGACAGGAAATTGCATTGGGCAATCGTGTCGTAAAAAATATCAATTTGCGTTGAGAAGATTCAATTGTCCGCAGGCGGGGTGAAGTAAGACGCGTGAAACATAGGAAGCTAATTTCCTCTGGGATGAGTTTCGCCTTGGGATATCCCAGTCTATGGACGTCAATACTAAAGTCACTACGCGACAAGTTTTGTTCAATTTAGGTTCGAACAACTAAACTATATTTAGGAATATTAAGCAGGTTTTATACAAAACCAACATTTAAATGTGTCGTAAACGTAATCAATTTTCTAAACATCAGTAAATTAAAAATAATAACAACCGCGTGCGAAGCGTCCGACTAGAAGAGACCAAGTTTGCTTACAATATCGATTAGATTAAGATGTTGTCAAAAGGCTGTCGCGGTTGCGGCTTGTTCCGCGTGACGCGTGTCCGCGGCGCCAAAGCACGTCTTGAGCGAAGGGAGCGCGGAGGCAGTCGCGTGTGCATAATGTAGGGCCGAGCGCCTCCCCAGCGGGCGCCGGCGTCAACGACCCGAGCAAGTCAAGGACGCCGCGCGCCCAGCGACACAGGCGACGACCGACGCCGAAACGCGATAAAACCGCACCGGGCCGAGTGCGAGCGCCCTAACAATACCAACCACGCGTCTGACGCTGATAAAACCTATCCGTATCTTTTTGCTTTTGCGAGTTACAAGAGTTTTTTTATAAACAAACAAACATTTATGGCTCGAATAAGTTTAGATAAATGACTACTTGTGTGTGAAAGCAAAATAAAAACATAACGAGATGGCTATTCAACACTTGTTGTTCAATGCCAAGGATTAAATAACGTGAAGATATCTGCTTCATGAATATCAATTGAATTATTTGCGAATTTTAATGTTCTGATAAGATGCATAAAATGAATTTAGCACCTTTGAGGCGATGTCAACGCACTTTAAAATATATCCTGTTTGGGTATAAATATCGATGAGTGAGTTGACACTGGGGCTCAGAGGGACCGGCCGCTTCGCTTTTATGCTCCACAACATATAAAACTCGTCTTATTGATATTTATTCACATTTTGTTAACTCTCGACACATCAAAATTATGGGTTAATTTTGGTACACAAATAGCACAGTCAGAACAATTGATGAGATTTCGGTGCGAACTGCATATCAAAATTGTTTGAAATAAAGAAAATAATAAGACTATTTTTCAATATGGATTTAAAATACAATTCGCTTTAAATTGAATTCACATTGGAACACAAAAGTGACCAGCAAAAAGTACCAGCGACAAAAATGCCTTCATCCCTTAAGACCCCTCGCAGACTAGGTATAGACTTTCCATCGGCCGACAGTTCAGTCGGGCTCGTGATGAGTATGGAAAAGAATCGTTGCAGTGTGCGCACTCACGCACGTACTTCTCCATACTCATCATGAGCCCGACCAATCATCGGCCGACAGAAAAGTCTAGTCTGCGAGGGGTCTCAGGCAACCTAGACAACTAAAGTTCTTTAGCACGACAAGATGCCGTCAAACAGGTTATGGTATTTGCGCAAATTAAAATGAGAATATTTATCGACTACACCGATTCTTTGAACCTCACGCTTACTTTTGTGATGTTAATTTTCTGGATAATTTAATGAAATATTATTTGCAGTGATTAAATATTGTACTAGCATAGCATACGCCATACAGACAGAATATTTATTTCGCCGAGAAATATTCTGTGAAATGTTCATGGAACGTACATAGTTTTCCGAAAAGTAGCACCCATTAAAAACAATAGATGGATGTCAATACAAAATGATGTGATGTTTATTCACAACATTCAAAGCACTTAACGTATAAGAAGCTATAAAAACGCTGATATCAAAAGGTTAATTTGTGTCAATAAAGGAAAGTGGGACGTATTTTTTTGCAAGTCACGCGAAATGTGTGAATAGGTAAACTTGATGTATACAAGTTAGCGCAATTTAGGTCAGTAGAATGTGTTGAAAAAATATGCGATGAAACAAAATGACTACTTACACATAATACTGATACAAAGATTAATAGATTTGTCAATTATATTAACAAGTTCAATAGAACCAGAAGTTTAAGGTAGCTACAGAAACTGGAAGCAAAGTTATCTTTATTTTCAGGAAACCATTGAAAAGACCATACGCAGTTTAGTTTCAGGTTAATAAAAAGCTCGATAGTTTAGTTGAAAGAGAAGCTCAATACACGCAACTAACGGTTGCTTTAACTTAAACAAAGACTGGGAGAAGCCCCAATATGTTTACATGTAATATGAGAGCAATTGACGAAAAATATCGATGTCAATATATCGTGTAACACCCGAAACTGTTAGTTACGTGCATCCCTCTATTAAAGTACCTACTTATCTACACGAGACTACATATTATATGAAACGGCTCAAATAGCACTCATGGATGTATAGCTATAGGATTAGAATCTTAAACTAAATGCCTAGAGTTTCTTTTGACTGAATAAATATTGAAAAAAAAAGCACGTGAGTTTCGTAGAACACTCGGTTGTAACGAAATTTCAACTTAGATATTTGGCATTTGTCAAATAAATTATTTATTAAAATCCTAGAAACGCTTTTCCGTACTAAAAATGTAACAATCTATTGGACTGCTTCGCAGCTGCGCACTTCGCACTGTGACGTTTTGACATATACATACATGTGTCATGACGAAAAAATTTTACACTTTTTTTCGTCTAGACCCCATCTGTCCAAAAATAAACTTCGTTCCAATATATTTTTGACTGACACATTACATACAGAACTGGTTGACGTACTTCCTGGGAAAGCGTAATATTCCTAACAATTGTGAATTTTATTTGAAACTCAATTTCAACTAGGAAATTAGTAGACATTGCGACCGTCACATTAATCATAATAAAATACGTGTCGAACAATGCCGGGACATTTTGTTCAGATTGTCCTCACACAATCGTATCCCATAGTAATTGTTTCTTCAAGCAATTGCCCGCAACAAGGTTTTGATTAAATTATTAGCTTTTCAATGCTCGTGAGCCCTCGAATGACTCATAAAGCTTGTTACGGTGTGGTGTCGTGTTGACAAAGTGGGATAGTGAGTGCCCCAACTTTCGATCGTAGGTTCAAATCCCGGTCGTATATCAATGGATTTTGGCCTTAACGTCCGTGCTGAATGGTACGTGAAACTATAGCAATGAAATTATTAGGTAAGGAAGCATGCATCTGAAATGACGAAATATGAGCAATAGTGACGAATTTCAAATGTAGGTGCTAACGGAGAAACTCTATTAAAGTATACAATAATATACACATGTTTACTATATTATTAATTCAGCTAACATCGAAATTTGTGACATGAAAATGAAATCAAAATTGCCGGTTAGGGCGACGTTAGTGTTAATATTGAATAAGGGAAAATAATTGCTCAAATTAGAGCTGTCGGCACATTGTCGTCGGACAACAATATGTCGATTACTGTCATAAATGACTAGTAAATTGTAGCGACAAAGTTAAGACCACTGAATTTGAAAAATTAATAGGAATTTGATGCAAAGGATGATTTTGGACCCTAAATGTTGATGAAAAATGTATGAATTTTTTTCTTTCAGGTAAAACGTAATGCGTTTTTGTGTTGACGAGCTTGTGTATGGAGTAGCTCAAGAAAGCAGTAACAGTTAAAAAGGCCTTCAACATTGTATGTGCGAGCGAGGGTATGTGATTGACTGCAATTACAAACAAAATTCCGCATACTTCAGTAACGACTCCCTAAACTGTTGCAATTAGGCGTAATGGGACAAAGTGGTTTAATATTTATTTAAATTTTACAGCCGAAACCGTAACGTTTCGTGTAGGCCTGAACACGACGGTCACGCTAGCTGCGGCGCCACGGTGGGGATTCCCGCCAATAGGTATTTTGCATTGTGCACGTGCAATTTACTGCACTTCATGAAACGTGTTTATTTATTGCTATTGCGGCGACTATTTATGGTTGTCAATAATTTTGATGACGTCTTTCTATGCGGCTATATGGTTTGGACAAGCTGTTATTTTGTGGTTGGCTAGTTTTAGTATTTGTTTGAGATTGCGATTTGTATACTCAATTTGCTTGCCACACAACTGTACAGAATGCAATCTTATGGATTTCTAACCGTCACATGACAAGGACAATTTTGAACTCTACATAATTATGACTTGTTGGGATTTTGTGAATGTTAACACGAAACAAATGAGAGGGTGATATTATCTCGAAGAGCAATGACTGTCTGATAAAACATAGCCAGAATGGGTTGAAAACTATGTCAGAAGCCTTTCAGCGAAATACATTCAGCACTTCGCAAAAGGTCTATTTAGTTCAGTTGATTACTAGTTTTCCTAGAAATCTAGCCTTTGCTTCCATTAATCATAATAAGTGATATTAAATTAAATGCCATAAAATTGTGGTGTCACTTTGGAAATAACAACATGGATTAATATTTTGTATCTCTAATAAACTTGTCTCTCGTTATTAGGTTAATCCTAATTGTGCACTATCAGGCCGAATAGTTAATTGAAACATTCTTGTGGAAACCAGTTTGGTCCATAAATATGAGAAGCTTCATCATGTCCATTCACACGAAGCGGCGTCGCGTCGGTACCAATAACCTGTTTTAACCATAGACAGGTGTCCCTGTTTTTTTCTTCGTCTTCTCGTCTTTAAGCGCAGCGAGCGACCTTAAGCGTGCCGGCAATGTATTCTTTCGTTTTTTTAAAATTGTATCAATAATTGGTTCTTTGACAATAAATTACAACTGGTTTATCGGGTAAGGGTATTTTTGGATGAATCAGGTTGATACCACCTGAGTTAGTCAAGTAGGGTAGCGTGTGATGCCAGGCGAAGTTCCTTGTTGAGGCGTTAGTTCTTTGTTACTTTATGAGCATCTAAACTTACTTTGACGAGCCTCAATTTTGTTTGACTGGCTCCCCACTGGAGCTTGACTATTTAGTTTTAAGATGGATCATCTAAAAGTCGCGAACAGTTAAATCGAAAGTCGAAACAGCGAAATTAGTTTTAAGACTATTCTAAGTGATCCCAGCAGTCCTACTGAAGAAATGCTTTTTGACTTTGACTTTGATAGTTGCGCCGTAAAGTAGTTACTTTACGGCAGTTACTTATTTATAGCGCCAGACAAAAATCAAAGCAAATAAGATTACAGAGAGCTCTATTGTTGTATTATATAAAGGCTCGTCTGAAAGCGTTCATTGTTTTATAATAAGTATATGAAAGTAATTACATTTTCCAGCAGCACTATACAGTGTGGCACGTAATTTCCCCCGGGCGATTTGATGTATAAAAGTAGCATGTTAAAAACTTACAGCGATTTGTAAAAACACGATTTGGAATTGATATAGAAACAATTATACGAAAAGGCGAGTCTCGATGAACAGTTACTATGCGATGTTAGTGTCTTGCGCATTTCGCAATTCAAACATGATTGCGTCTTGCAAAAATCATGATAAAATAACATGAGTGAACTCCAATCGCCGCCTTCTTCTTATCTAGTAAACAAACGTTTGCGCCATAATATTGTGCAATAAATTTATTTTATCAATGAACACATATTTCTTATCTGGAGCCTGTTACCTGGTAACGCCTTGACGTCCGCGATGTTTTGAACTAGTTTCCAGGGATGATAAGATTAATTTTGGCGCCAAGTCATAAATTTTGATGCATTATCGCGATTGCGCATGCGATACAGGTGCTCCAATTAACAAAGTTTTACATTCGCTGGACCTAAAATTAACTTCACATGGATTTTGCATTTTAAGCGTTTGACGATAGCAGTGTTACTAAACTTCAGTCTAACATCATCTAAATGCATGCAGCATTCAACGTTCGTCACAATGACTGGTGGAATAATGTAGGTCGATGTGGAAAGATCAATACATCTAAAATAGACACAGGAGAATCGTTCGAATCACCGCTTGGGACAACTAGTAGTATGATGTGATGTGGCAACTATTTGCATAATACTCGTAGGTTTCTATCCCAGCACAGAAAAGAAGTATTCTCAGAAAACTAGGTGCTTTATAATATTGTGCGTTGAATTATGGTTTTGTTGTATCCGGGTCAAAGGTTACCCAGCCTGGCAGTTTCAACACACGTGGTCAAGGATTCTAGAAGGTAAATTGTACGTCATTCACGAATTCTAGGAAGTTTCTGCTCGAATGTTCCCTCATAATTGGCGGTAGGTTAAGTATTGATTAGCAGGAAAACAACAAGGATATAAAGGTTTCGTCACTGCGATTAAACCGCGACGCCGCCGCCGCCGGTGCATAGTCGTCAAGGTGTGGCGCCGCCGACGTCGATAGCCGATTCCGATAAAAATAGTGATTCATAATGCAAGAAACTGTACCTATAGGTACCGTTCACCGTTTTGTTAGCCGCAGTGTGTTCCTACACCTTAAAACACATGTGATTTGAGTCCTACTCGATGATATTTTTGGGATGTCATCAAAAAATGACACAAACTTACATAACATCAATCACACTAACAAATTCCAAGATATCGATAATATAGAATCGCTTTCCCTCTAAATCGTGATAAGAATACCGGTTATACAAGCATTATCCTTAAAGGAATGTGATATCAAGCGTTGCGATGTAACGTTAGCAACAAGTTGTAGTGGATAACAGTTATTTATTGTGATAAATGCCATCAATGCCGCACAAAATATTACGAGTTGGGAACTAAGTCGATGTCGGAGATTACACACACAGTACATTTGTTCTTTTGTCTAGCATTTGGACCAGTTGACATTTGGCGAGTCTGTTACAAATAGATTAGATACGACAAATAGATCATCAATCTGGCGTTTAGCTTCTGATGAAGTGTGCATCGATAAGAGTCATTTGAAAAGCAAAACGTTTATCAAATATCACGTAAATTTAAACAGCAACAATCGATACAGCTATAGAGGATTGTCTCGTTCAATTTTAGGGAGACAAAAAGGATATTTATTCACAAAATTATAATGAGTTCAGGTAAGTTAAAGATGAAGTTGAATACAAAGATCACTATCACTTACCACAACACTATCAACTTATCGAAAATTGTTATGACATACCTGAAAATAAAAGAAAGCAATATTAGATTTAAATTAACAAAATTTTGTTAGAATTTGACCTCATTGTTTCAATACATTTCATGGCGCGAATGTAAAATGCGAATGTAAAATGCGAATGTAAACGTACCAAATTTCACCTTGTTTTTCCTCTCATAGTTTTAAGGAGTAAAATATTAATACGTTTAACAGGCCTGCCGGTATCGGGTTTCCAGCTAACTTAAAATATCAAGTTACATGGATTAGGGGTGGTTAAATAGCGTGCTTAATAATCTATTACATACATAGAACTATTTTCAATGTTTCAATGATAATGAACTCAAAGATTTTAGGTAGAATTACAGCATGATGGCGTTATGTGGTGTTATAATAGGTATGGGATATATAAGACATTAAAATATCAATTTATTTCATGTTTACATAGGGACTGGCTTAATTCAGGATAATTACGTTTTTATACTAAAAAGAAAACCGAATTCAATGTTTGACTCGAAACGCGGTGTGACTCCTGAGTCACACCGCGTTTCGAGTTGAGTTGAGTTGCGTTTTCGAGTTGTTTCGAGTCGACAGCTTGACGCCCTGGCGTCAAGCTGTCGATTCGATTTCTATTTTGTGACATGGCTAGGAGGGAAGGTGTTTAGAGTTTTACGGGGAAACTATCAATCCCTCAGGAATAAAATTTATATGGGACCACCTCTGGAGTATACCCTTTCAAACATGAAAAGAATTTTGCAAATCGGTCAACAAATGGCGGAACAATCGCGTAACAAGATACAAAAAAAATAAAAAAAAACATACAGACGAATTGAGAACCTCCTCCTTTTTTGAAGTCGGTTGAAAACAGGGAATCACCCAAACGACTTTGCGGTTGCATGACTTAATGTAGCATTATGATTTAAGATATTTAAAATGTTTTCTGAGCACGGCATCATGTATGCTGTTGAGGGAGCAAGGATCAAATCGTATTCAGCGGTACACATACGTTTTATCAAACATCGCATACGTATAATACGAGGACATTAATAATGTATCGTTTGAGGCCAGCCGCCTAAAGGTCAAATCTCCATTAGAAGCCACCCGGGAAAAGGTCGCGCTTTTGGCTTTCATCACACATAATTAAGACTTAAATATCCCCGAGGAGCATCTTTTTTTTTAAAATTTAAAAAATATCTGATCTCTAAATAAATATCTGGGACCATGTTTTTCAACTTTACGTCTTCCTAGTCATTTTCTGCTATTGGAGGTCTTAGCGCTTCGTCATTGCTTCTCTATAAAAAAAATAACCGAGACCGAGCTATGCAAATCAAATAACGATACCTATTCCTGATTCTACTGGTACATACTAGTCTGGAAGAAATCGCTCACAGCGATAAGACCGCCCATTGTATTTCGCTTTAAAATTCTCCTGTATTCTTGTTTGTTTTTTTCTGTAATGTCGTGTATTTTCTATCGTGAATGTTCTAAACCTTCTGATGTCTGTGTTCCAAACTAAAGGGAAAACTTTAAACGTCGATGTACCATCCCGCCATGGAATATCCGAATGAATATTTTGATCTATGAGGTTTCTACTAGATAAAACAGTTAGCTTACACCTCACATTAGCATATGCACGCTATTGGTCAGTTTACACTTTGTTGGAATTACTGTTCAACCAACTGCTGAGACAAGATTTACGTGTCAGCCAAATTATTAGTAGAAACTACAATCTTGCTAAATATTAAAAATAAGGGTGTATATAGACTCAATCGAAAGTCGAAGCAGCAAAGCTATTTCAGAAAAAACATCAGATATTATTTTTGCGTTTGTTTTGTATTACTTTTGCGATATAGAGAGAAGTTACCTAGTGTAAACGATCTCAGCTAGTATCAAGAGTGTAGATCCACGCTTATCTCACTCGTATTTGTATAAGTATAAATCCATTGTTGACAAAGTCGGGAGCAAATGTCATGACGGATACCGTAATTGATACCTACCGTATCCACGGACCACCTGCAACTAGCACTGTCACACAATAATACCGAGCTTTCTAGTGTGATTGATAGACGCTTTAGTCAAAAATATTTCAGAAAAAATTACATTTACGGCTAGCCTAATACATAGGTTCAAGAACTTAATTAAATATGAGCAGTACAAACATAAGATCCGAGCAAGACCCATGCCATTTATATCAATAAATATGTAGGCGATCGATTGTTGATAACATTATTTGGGCTACCAACTGCCTACATACGCCCACTAAGCTGACTAATAATACAAAACAGCAGTTCCAAGAACAAAACGTATTGAACAGTATAAACAAAATCAATACAGATTGTAGTCGCTTTTCAATCACAGGTAAATGAAGGGAAAGTAGCAAAGGGTAACAGTATTCATTTTTATAGTGAATCGCGGTTAGTATCAACAGTAATCGGAACTGATAAGTTATGGTCGGCCCCGGCCACTTCATAAATAAACAGGTAAAGTGTGTCGCGTACGAAGATGCAAGAATTCCGTTTTGCATTTTTGTATCAGGGAAAAGTTCGATTCACAAACCGATATTCAAAGGTTTCTGTTTTTATCAAAGTAATTAAATAAATTACCTTTCAAAAATCTTTTATTAGTACCTTTCAGTTGAGTTATTACTAGTATTCGATGATAACATATTTGTAACAGAAAGAAACCTCATAGCAGTAATGTTATCTCTATTCTTAGCTCCGCTTTATATATATAAAATCTTCATTATATCGGGAATACATAAAAGATCTGTGAGAATAACTCCCGCGCCGGTGATACAGCCATGATCATGTATTTTTTTTTCTAAATAAAAAAACGAATGCCATTGTATCGGCAAAATAACAGAGTGCAACTTAGTTACAAATTGGCACTGGCCAACCGATCGTTTCCAGCAGTTTTTTTTGCTTGACCACGGAATCCTAATAAGCCGCCCCCTCCCCGCGCCGGCTTCTTGGTAATCAAACCGCAACATTATCAGAGCCCCGTTGGATTTTTCTAATGAATTCCCGGAAGCCATTACCGGTAGTAAACGTCGTTTTGTTTGCCCCGGATTCGTTATTAACTGAGATAATGTAATAAGCTTTGATTTTTATTATAATATGAAATATTCTGGTTCTTTTCATACGTGGTTCAAAGAAGAATCGTGCAAGGCTGTTTTTTTAATATAAATCTTTAAGGATGATAAGAATATTTAATTGTAAAAAATTGGAAATTAATTTAAATATTATGCAAAAGTAAGTATCATGCCGAATTTATTCGATATTAATTATTATTTATCAAGTTACCATTCTCATAAAAATAGTACGTGAGTGTCGTGGAACACTCGGTTGGAACGCAGCAAAGAGTACTTTTCTATACTGGGAATATAATAAATTAATTGTCAATCGTCAAGGATACCTAATCCTAGGAACGCTCTTCCGTACGAACAATGTAAAATCTATTGACTGTGTCACGGCTGCGCATTTCGCACTGTAAGGATTTGGCATATACATGTGTCGTGACGGTAAAATGGAACAAATTTTCTTCGATACCGTCCGAAAAGGAACTTGGTTCCAAAAAAAGTTTTAATTTTAGTAGCCTACTAATACATTATGCATAAAGTTAGATCATAGGCAATTTGATTGAACCTTGCTCTTTAGATTTCCAATCAACGCAGAAGCAAGTGTATTGTCTTTATTAATGTTATACATTTATAGAGGAAATAGAGGCCTATATCTACCTAGCGGCTTGCATATGAAGAAGAATTATAGAGCTGACGATGTTAAAAATATACCTACCGTACCGATAATTTAATGTTGTATTCGAAGTAAGTAAAAGTGTCACGTGGTATAGGTAATTTCATCAAAAAACAAGTCAAGCCCACATGACGCGCAAAAGCAATAGTCGTGGCGCTACGTCATAATTTGCTAGGCGGGTGACGCACGATTCGTGATATAAGTACGTTCTATGATATATTCTATGCTGTATACAGCCTACATTTAGAACTGCCCACGCTCGCTCACCACCCTAAGTCGCTGTAACCTAATCTGCACCTATAGGTTTATAGCATACATGTGAGTGGTAAATAAAGGATCAGGAAGACGGTCAATAACAGCTTAAGCCAAGTGCCGTTTAATTCCCAGTCCTAAATAGAAATACGGCCGATGAAGCGAATAAATGACCAGCTTCGGAATTTATCCGAGTTACTTTCTGTTTCGAAAAATATTCAAACATGTTATTCAAGGCATGTTGAATATGTGTGACAATGTAAGCATTAAAGTAGGTCGATTTTCAAATATGTGCTGGCAGAATTAAGATTATTTTTGAGGGACATGAATGGAATAATCCCATTATAAAGTCCATTCATGTTTTATAAATAGAGGATCTCATCTAAAGGTTGTTTACTCGTGGACGCCCACGCAATCTCTCGTGCCACGTAACTGAACCTAGAAAATGTTCAGTTAAGTATTTTTAAAACAACATTAAATAAATTCAGTACCTACATGAACTTTATACAGAGTAGGAAAATGGGTTAGTAAATAATATTACAGAGAAAGTTGCAATTTTGCAGACGTTTTAGACGGGCAATTCTAGTAGCAAAGTCATTGTTTGCGCTTTAATTTGGACGGATGCTATAAAATATAGCAAGTTGATTGCTTAGCCGCAGACAGTCAATATTGAAAAGAGAAATTGTATTACATCAAATGATATTCGCGAATTTTCACAAATAATATCAGAGTAGTGTTGATTTACAATTCAACAAGTGGACATCCAACGGAAATACAATTTCCAAACATTAAAAACGCAAAACGGTTGTGCAATGTACACTATTACTATCAAATAATGGCGTCGATTCTGTTGTGCACTGATTAAAGTTAACTAAACTAAAATGCTTCATTCGTATTTTGTATACGATAAAGTCCATAATATAATGACTATTACATTAACATTTCTAAAATTAATTATTTTTAGTCAAAATCAAGTATTTGTGGGTAAAACTAGTCAACACCATTTTGCTTGCTGTGTCTATCAGCTGTTACAGAAGCTCAGAGACGCCATTTTAATTATAATTTTAGTAATGTCACTTTTGGTGACATGCCGTTTTCGTCTTTATTGAGAACAAAATAAGAACGTTCAAGTTTTAGTTTAATTAAGTTTAGTCTGTGAACAACAGAATCATCGCCAATATGTACTTAATAGTACCATTGAGTTTTAAACGAGATATAAAGGGAAATACATATTAGAAAAGAAAATTGCAGTATTGATCGAACGGCTTACTACTAGTTTACGTAGCAGCCAAAGCCTATAAGAAAAAATTTAATCACTCGGCCTCTTTACCTCCAAGAAGACAAGTGAACGCTAAAAGAAAATGAATTAGAAGAAATCCAAAGAGAGGCCCAGTGAACTGAACGTAGCTCCGTAATCGAGTTAAATGATTCATGGATCTATTTTAATCTGAGATACAGACTAAACGAAGAGGTTTATCAATCTTGAATGAAAAACATGATAAGGCTCAGGGAACGGATAAATTTTCATTTTGAAATAAATCTGTGTGCCTACTTTTCTAGTGATTTTGTGTGAGAAGAAACTATGATCACACGCAGAGTTAAAGTAATCTAAGAAATGTGATGACGATGATGATGTTGTCCAAGCCGTTTTTGGCTGCGGCGAAATGTACATAATTTGTAGAACTGTAAACTCGGACGGCCTCAGCCAACCTTCTTCTTCCTGCCCTTATCCCACTTAAGTGGGGTCGGCACAACATGTTTCTCTCTTCCATATCACCCGTCATATCAGAACTCACTCCTTTCACAAACATATCCGCATTCACACAGTCCATCCATCTTTTCTTAGGCCTACGGCCTCAGCCAACCGCCGCTTTTAAAAAAGTGTAATGGTTTTTTGAAATTTTAAAATATATTGAAACTTGAAAGTAAACACTTGTACAACTGAACTCATAAAAGCGAAACTATTATTTTACGTATCTACTACTTTTTAGTAAGCTAACTGTTTTGTTGTGCACTGATTAAATCCCTAATGAAGTTCGTTTGCGATGCCGTTTTAATTACAAAGGCGGTAAGAATGGAGGCGCTGTTAATTCAAAGAGAAACAAAATACTTCGGCGCATGAAAGAAATGAGATCTCAAAAAAGAATACCCTTTCTCGCGTTATCGAGAAGCAGTAAAGAAAATACGTAGTATAAACTGTATAACAGATCATTATTGACCACTTAGGTCAGCGGCAAACATTCTCAGCAGGCCAACGCCCCACCTTGCGGCCGGAATTGCTGCGACCGATTGTAGTCCGAGGGTGTGGAGGAAGAGATCTCAAATCAGCGTGGCGTCTTACGGCATAGTTGAAGCGGCTTCGTTCTATAGTTTGCGTCAATGCAGTTCCAGGAATGCATCGGTCTCCTTTGCAATATGTCTGTGTTATGGCGGGCCAATTTGGCGTTTATTTTTTCCTGGTAGTTGTATCGTATCATAAAATCAGAACACAAGTTAGCCTCGTTTATAACGAGTACTGTGGGAGGTATTGTATCGAGATTCATTTAGAAAAAGTGGGCGATGTTAACAATGGTCATATTTAGTTAGAATTTTAGCCTTAAAATTCTGCACTTTGCTCATTAATAGTATTGCGCCGATATTATCCCAAAGATATCAGAAATCCAGTTCAATTCACAATAAGATACTCATCTTTATAGCTCGGTGCAGTATGGT
Organism: Epirrhoe tristata; assembly: GCA_951394285.1. NCBI lineage: Eukaryota > Metazoa > Arthropoda > Insecta > Lepidoptera > Geometridae > Epirrhoe > Epirrhoe tristata. The sequence continues at coordinate 8,134,010 of OX596150.1, read as the reverse complement.
GCACTGCAGTATACGAAACTAACAAACATAATTTTAAAACAAAACTAAAAACTTCACGCTAATTTGGTATTTCATACGTACTTGCTTCTTAGAAACATTTTTATAAGAATGGTTAAGTATTTATTTAAAAGTTAAATTATAATTTTCTCCCAAAAGGAATCCAAACTTATTTTAAGCGTTATTGTTGTAGGCGAGCTTTTGTCGTGTAAAATTTGGCGGAGCATAAAAGCGGTGACGAAACGCCACACAATATTTAACTTTCACTCGCTGTAAGCGTGTGACAGTATTTCAGAACTTATTTAACTTAGCGTGCAACTTAGCTATTGAAAAGTTGATGAAATGCCAATCACGAGTGTAGAGAGAGGCAAAACAAAGTGTGCGGATATTCTTGGAAGTTTAGTCAAGCTTCTATTTGTGAAATACATGATCCTCGTAAAAACACTAACTAAATAGCAATAAAACTACTAAACAGCAGACGAAGTCAACGTTTTCTGTGTAGCTACAATAGACCATGGGCCACTGAGCAACTCTTTCATCCTCAAAGGCCAAAATATGAAGGGGCGAAAGTGGGTACGTAGACTACCGCGCATGAAGTTTTTCCAAGAGGCGTGTGGTGTGGGGATTCAGTAAACGCACGTGAAATAATTGAGAATGTACTATAAACAGTCTAGTTACCTTCCTCTTTGTAATGAGAAAATTGGACTACCTACTAAATTTAGTTTTGAGTTTTAATGCTTTCTATACAACTGCAAAAGACATAGATGAAATGAAATGACATAATACAACACCATAATCGGCACCGCAAGCGGGAATAAAACAAGAATCGCAACCATACATCATTGTGTAAAAACGGGGCACAAAACAAACAGGGCGAGAGATAAAACTCCCAAAATTTGGAAAAGCAACAGGTGAAAAATGCAGTATTCATAAAAAGCGGGCATTGCCGGAACTACTTCAATTCCACAGAGCTCTACCCTGTTCAGAAGCCAGCGACCAATTTTTTTTACGAAATTCCCATTGAATTTACACAACAAGACTGTTAGTTTATGAATCCGACTGGTTTACAAAAGGTGCTTAGGTGCTCTAATACTACTAATTCTGAATAATTATAATACATAATGCTGGACTTTTCACAGAGCAACATCTAGCCCCAAAGTAAGCAAAGCTTGTGTTATAATATGAGGTAAGTATTGTTATTTATTACTAACGAAATAGAAAGCCCGGGGCTTAATCAATGCTGTTTCAGAAAAATATTTTTTTAGTACAAAAGCAGCAGTCTCCTCTACAAAGGAAGGCTGGCGGGAAGCGGCGGAATCGTGAAAGCGACATAACGACACGCGACATCACTCGTCATAAATGCTCGTCTGCTAATGAGCAAAGTTTTGAAGCCGTTTGGCGTCCAGTCAGACGGAAGAATAACTTAACTGTTGATACAACAGCGTCTCATGCCTTTGATATTATGAATAAACACATCTATTAACTGGTTACTTAGTTAGAGATTAACTATAAACTAAAATTTACCATGTATATTTCAAGGAACTGTCTAAAACTGAACTGTTCACTTGAAAAGCGTTCTCTCAAAATATTCTTGAATTTAAGCGGCTTAATAAACGTGGTGTAAAGTTACGCCAGGTTTAAACTTAAAAATTGTATGGTTACTCCTAAGTTACACCCGGCGTAACTTAGAACCACGTTTAATAAATAAGGGCATCGCGGTTTAATAGGAATTCAATAAAATATGATCAACAACCTACTGACCACTTCTCATTGTGATAGAAACGTTATCCGTGATGGCATTTCTCGTTGGTTTATTTATTGTCTTAGCCCAGTTCCTTGCTTTCAATTCTATTTCAATCGTGTTCGAAATCGATTTTATTATTTAGCGATACATTACCGGACAAACAGTACAAGACGGTATATCATTCGATAATATCGATATAATTTTCAATGGTTAGTAACAATATAAAAAATGTTACAATGGCGTTCAGGGAAACCCAGTTCATGATATTTGCTTGTAACTAAGGATAATGTAACATCCGGTTTGTTTGCAAAAATAAATAAATATTTATAGATTTTCGATCCCCTTTAATTCAATAAAATAAACCGCTGTTTGGGGCTTTACTGCGATACATTTGATGTCTGTATGTGGTGGTTCAATAAGGAAGTAGCCAAACTAACGTTGATGCGCATCTAGGGAAGTGAACAGCAAGCGCGACGACGACCGGTCGACATGAATATCTCACTTATTTTGCATGCTAAGTAGCAACGGCCATAGTCCCAGAATGAACAATACTATTTAGAAAAAGATTATTCACTCCGATGACAAACAAATTCTGTAAATCTTCAATTGATAGGGTCTTATAACGAGAACACAAACATAATATAACTATTTTTATATAAATGATCTACGTATCCTTGAACATAAGACATCATCATGGTGTAGATATTTACTGTAGCTTTAGTGTGGTTTCAAAGTGGAAGATCTTCATTAGATGAAAACAAATCAGCTTGAGCAAAGAGCATAGTACGTACGAGTAATAAAAGCACGATCGACTAGCAACGGTTTAGCAGCAGAGCAATAAATCTAAAGGTGATGTAGCTCATTTTGCATTTGCGTTTTGGAGTGGCAGAGGCCTGGCAACGGTTTCTCGCAGGCGCGACGTTGCGTCACCGCGAGGCCGACCGTCGTTGCGCAATCCACTCACGCGCATGATACTGCCATTCATCCGACGCGCGCTTGGCAACACATTACGCATCATCCCATTAATCTCACTGCGCTGTTTTATTAGCAGAAACTATGAGAACCGACTTGGTAACAGAGGTAGGGTCAAATTCGTAAATGGTCAGGCGGCATTGGCCGACTGGCAGCTGCCTGGCGGGAAATAACAGGAGCACACCGCCATGTTGCCACATGAATTTTAAGTAAGCGGAAATATAATTGAAAAGACGAGCTATTGGCTTATTTGTATGCGTAGCTGAATCGTAAAAACGTTGCAATCTGACTGACATTTTCTGAGAAACGCGGAATTGCAGATTGAAAAGTTTATGCGAATGTTTCGAGTTTGCACATTGCAACACAAATTCAACAGGAAATGCATTGTCATTACAAAGCAACAAAAGCAACCATAACCATTCACATAAGATTAGCCCGCGCTGTTTCTATCGAAGTTGGTGCGATAACCGACCGGATGTTTGGCTGTGTGTGGCATTGTTCGCACTGGCCCATTGACTGCACTAGCTTAATAAAAATAAAACAATTAGCTACTTTGTCTAGACGAGGAACCAATTGAATTATGAATGAAGGTATTATTGTGAGCTTTCGATTGAAATCGCGGACGTTCTACTTACTTTTGTTGTTATCGTTTTGCTTCGATTCTAAAATGAACAAATCATTTATTTAATTGAAATCAGCTAACTCATGGTTTAAAAAGGTGATTTGTGATTTCATTAATAGCAAGAACATCTAACTACCACTATCAAAATAGTATAAATCCGAACATTATCCGATACCACATTTATTTAGATCCGGATATTGGATTGCACTACTCCGATTGGAAGTAATTCTTGTTAATTCAACGAAATAATTTGATAATGTCGAACATTGCCGGATGCCAACACTGCCGACACGAAAAGCGCTAATTGTCGTTTATCGAAATTAGCAAAAATGAATGTAAAATTTTACACTTTACCCGATCGTACAGAACGATAGTGTGAAGTGAGTGAGAATTTATAAGGCAACAAGCTTTTTTTTATAATATCAAGCTGTTTACGTTGTTGTCTTCGCATTAAATTATCTTTTTTATTTTACTCGTGCACAAATTGAATTGTCCAGAAAATATTTCGTTGTACAACAATGATAATCATCCATGTAGCAAAGATATAAATATGATGTTTATGTAACTCTAATCACCAACGACAAACGATTGGGATACCATTCATTATATGAATGGAGATATATACATATAATGAATATAATTATTCAATATATTGTATATTTTCAATTTCAAAACTTTCGAGAATTGTACTAGACTTATACTAATATCTCAGTATTTGTGCTTGTTGTCAGGTCTTTATTATTTATTAGTATTGCAAAAAACCCATATGTTATCGGTTATTCACGTTGTTGACCGCGATGAAGGTGCCTTCACGCAATCGCGACGGATGTTTACATTCGGCTGATAGGTAATATTTTCCTTACATGACTTTGAATCAGTCTTCTTATCGTCAATTCTTTCGAACCAGTGTGGTGAGAGGATTTTAACTGCGTCTCAAAGAGGCTCCTTTCGTGCACATGACTCATGTTTTTAATGTGTTTTGAATCAGTGTGGTACAGTAAATAATACATGGTTAACAAGTTGGTAATGTAAGCTTTGCCAAGGGCTTATTATCGAACATGTACACTATGAAATGTTTGAAAGTCTCGTTTTGCTAAGCCGATGACATATAGCGGCCGAGCGAGCGTCGCACTTACAAACTTTTAACAGCCGAAGACCGTTTACACGTAAAAAAATGCGTATTGGTTGAAATTATTCCATATAAATGCTCTTTTATTGTGATAATAATAATTAAGATAATTCAGATAGATCCTTCAAACCGTGATATGAAAGTCAACAAACAAAATTACCTACTTAAGTTGTTAAACATGATCATTAACTCTTAACCTGATCGCACACTCATCCGCGCCGTACGCGCTATGCGCCGCAGTCATTTTTGTATACAAAAAATGCTGATGACGTCAGAAAATGCGGCTCGCTTCTGACGTCAGTAGCATTTTCTCTATTGAATTGACAGTTCGGCGCGTTCGGCTCGGCTGGACTGTGCGACCACCCTTATTGTTACCTGTATGTTAGCGAACGGGCATTATTTGCGTGTGCAATAAATAAAATTGACGTATAATAACAGTTGATGATGATTTGGAGAAAGGCCAGGTCTAAACCGGCGAGCTTGTATGAAAAATGTAGAACAGGTAGTTGAAATCTGTCTCTATTTTAAATAATGTAACGTGCAGGCATAAAAACGACAGTCTTATCACGAGTTGCATCGAACCAGCGCTGCCGATATCAGTTCCCGACGTCATAGAGAGTAAGGTATACTAGAGTGGGCCGTCAGCGCCTGCGTCTCAACCGCGTCACGTCAACCACGTCAAACTTGCGTAAGCTTCGCAAACAATAGTTATATCGAAATGCTGATAGTTACACGTTTTGGGTAAACTCTATAATTGAATGCTGCCGTCATAACTATGGTGGCGGAAAGTGGAATTCCCTATTGTTCGAGTGGTATTGTGACTTGTGAGCGGAGATATAAAAGTGCGTTCCATTTTAGTTTTCAATTTATCAATAAAAAACTTCAATGCGTCTCTAATAGTGTATGGATAAATAATTGAATATTAAAGTAACAGGTAAATGCAAAACCATTTCATATTTCATCTCAATATTTTTTTTCGACAAAGCGTTCGTAAATTGGCTTATATCCGTATACTTTTGCAGATTATGATCAACGAAGGCCTTTGAGTCACCGGAGGCCATTGCTACTTCAGCTGACTCATTCACGACCGGAGGATGCTAATGGGAATCCCATTGTTTCTGGCTTATAAAAAGGATATGTCACGCTATAATAGAAACATCTCCATTTGAGAGGGCGTGAATTATGGTACTTGAGTTGTCCAAGACAGCTTTGTAAATCATGTGTCATTTCATAATCTTTTACAACTAGCTGTCCGTCGCGGTGTTACCCGCGGTCCCTCGGGAAAACTTCACTTTCCCGGGATAAAATATAGCCTATGTTCATCAGGGATAATGTAAGATTACAATTCATACAAACAAACAGTAGTGTCGATAAAGTTAGAGTTTCCTACAAAATGTTTTCTATAAAATAAAAAAAAACCTTCGTAAAAGCCTATAATTGTTTTAATGCGTTAAAATATGATTAATGAAGAAACTACTTTAGACAAGTTTGCATCATTATTGTCGAACAAAAGAAACCAAACAACCTGAAAATTGATTGTATGTTTATGTCATTTCGTTATTATAAAAATAAATGGTGAATTCAGTTTTTTCCGGTCGGGTAAACCCTTGTGTCACATCCGTAATCCCACGCGATTACCAAAGCTAGGTCAAACCTATTTTCGTATTTAACACTACGGCCAGAAGCGACCCTGCGACTCGCATTCAAAATCGCCATTTATTTCGTTATCATTTCTGTGTAACTTCGTTTACTAAACTATCTTTATCAGCTATGCCTACTCTTGACTCATTAGTTCAAAGTTTTGTTGACATGGCAATCCCAGAATTTAACAAGCAGGAAAACCATACGCGATAAGCGCATACGTTTTCTGCCGAGCATAACAAATCCTGGCGTGGGATTGCAAAGAGGATTCACGGTTGTAAATCCGCGAAAATTGCAGGTACATCAGTCAGCTGTTAAACAATACAAGGTGCGGCTCGGTGTAGCAGTGAATCAGTGACTGGCATCAGCTGATTCATTCGTCGGCGGCGAGCGGCCTTGCATGCACCGACTGTGAGAATGAACACACAAGAAACGCTAATCACCTACTTCGAAGGATTTCAGTTATATGAAGAAGTCAGCAATCATCTTTATGTACTATAAAAAAGACACGAGTAATATTTTGACTGCAAAAGTTTGTTTTCTCAACTGTCCATAACTCTTTATTAACAAGCTTTATTGGCTTACAATAATGTAATCGGCATCTAGAGAAATTGAAGGTTTTCAGATACTGTAATGTGGTTAATAACTAAAAATCAATTTAAGTGTTACAGTCGAGATTTACGATATAATGGTAGGCATTGTAACTAAACGTAGGAGCAACAATGATGAATGAAAGTCACTAAGCAACACGCGATAACTGTCGCTGATCAAGTTTCGGAAACAAGGTGACATCAGTGACCCCAAGGTGACCCGCACCTCAGGTTGAATAGTTCGACAACAGTTCGACGAACTCAACGCTTTATGTTCATTGGCACTTCCATAAGAGTTCTTCTACGATGAAGAACTTTATAAAGTTTTGAACAAGTTGTCATGATCACACCGACGCGGCGTGCAAAGAGGAGTCTGTGAATAAAAATAAAGTGCTTTAATAAAGGCTCCCACGATGCTTGTTACTCAATGACATTGGAGTTGAAAAATCAAACAAAAACTGTGGGGAACATGTAGTCGTGTTGTGGAGGACGCGAAAAAACAGTTTGTTTAAAAAGAAGAGTAAAGTAAAAAAGTAAAAAATGGGGCGTATTACCACCAGCAAGGGTAGGCAATAGAGGCAGACGCCAACTAATTGCGAAAAACGAGATTAACGCTCACTGTAGACTGTAGAGGCACTAAATGAGGATGGCTCTGTTTAGACCCCGGTTTTATTCCTTGTACAACATCACTTATAGACTTATTTTATTGAAGAGAAACGCCAAGATTACATTTATATTAGCATCATAGTGATTATCATAAAATTAACATTATAAAAACTCTACCCACTACCCCGCGTGGACAGTCGTTACGCGATAATTTTTCAAATTTACTTGTTTATTCAGCCATTCGAATATAATCAATCAATAAACGGCTGTTGCTATTTTCAGCTAAACTCGAATAAAAGTGCAATAACGAAATATATAAATTATCAAGCTTTAAACTGTCGTAAAACGTTGGTCAATGCTGGCGTAGTGAATAGTGACAAGAGCACAACCGGATCTGCCCCGGCGGCGGCTAATTACCGGTAACCGTCCAAACGCGATTACGCGGCCCGCAACGCTTCCACAGATTAATCTAATAGTTAGTACCATCTGCCACAGATTTAATAATATTATCTACGAGCAACGAGGCCCGAACAAGTTGTCACAACTTCAACGAAATTAAATTCAAGTATTGTGACAACTTTCGCAGTCTTGTTCCATTAGTAACTGCAAATTGTTCGAAGTGTATCTTTAAACGCTTCGGTCATAAACATTCTTCAACGATGACAGCACCAGTTAGGTAGGTACTTTCTACAATTGAATGAGTATTTAGGGTCAGAGTATGACCGACTCTAGATCGCGTCACTTCTCATCGTGTCCATACTAAAAAGCTTGTTTAAAATGTGCATTCGTTTTCAAATAAATTTAAACCTCTTTAACATCTAAAACCCTAAAGAGAGTTGATCTGTAATGAGGGTAGGCCAATATGTTTGATTTAACTGATGAAAACGCTGTATCAAGTTTCCAAACATTAAAGCAACTTTGCATGTAAAAAGGTGTAATCACAGTCTCTTGTCCAAATTCCAATACAAAATTAGCTAAACGCTACCATTCCAACAAACTTAGTATTAAATTAAGGCACGACAAATTATATTTTACCCAAATTGAATCAAGATAATATTATTTCAGGGGCGAAATACAAGCACCAAGGGCTGTTTTGTGATGTTAATTTTGGGAAATGAAACGGCCATAATTCGCTCTTACGATTGTGTACGAGAGTTGGGCTTTTTTATATGGAGCACGGAATGATCATTTAGCTACTGGACACGAAACCAGGACTAATACCACGCTATACTCAGTTAACGAGGACAAAGATTTTGAAGTTGAAGTTACTATATTATCAAACATATTACCTAAAGTCTCCACTTCTCATATCTTACGCAGTGGATTGATTACTAAGAAACCACAGAGTTCCATGAAAGCAAAAGACGAACAAAGCAAACAAGAGAACATTTCAGCAATCGATGCAAGTGCTCGAGAGTGGGTTAAGGACAAATTGTACGTTTGTGTCTCGGGGCTACACCCTCCGAGGGAAATTGTTTGTTTGTGATATGGGAATTTAATCGATTGTTATGTTTGTGAAAAGCACGTGGAGTGGGGCGGCTAGCAACGGCCGGTTAATTATTGAAGCCGTAACCATTCCGTTTCTGGGTTACATTTTGTTGTAATAACACGGCTCTGATTTTTATTCACGCACAAGATAACAAAAACCCTAATTTTAATTCAATTTACATGTTGCAAACCACTGTAAATTATACACCAATGTATACAGAATCTTTAATTACTGTGTATCTTGATGGTATATCTTTATATTTGGATATTAGGTTTATTTTGTGTACAAAAATAGTCATTTACTGTTTCAAAATAGGAAGCTATTATGGCAATGACGGAGTATAAAAAACGCTTGCATAGAGTACAAATTACAGCAATAAATCGGTCTACACATCACCAAGTTTGGAAAGACGAGACAAGGAACACTGAACCATAAACGTATAGAAATTAGCATCAACAGATTGGTGTCACAGTGAACGCAAGTATATAATAATAAGTAATAAAGTTACTTAAGCGTCTCCTTGAAACACTTTATTATCAGACGGGTTACGGGCGTGACATACATCTCACAAGTAAACACCGTTAAAGCGGCTACAATTTATTTTTAACCTGATGCAAATTGGACATGCACCACTATGTGCCCTTCCACATCGCATACATTTTTCTACATAAACTTTAATAGAGCAATTTTACAAGTCCCTACGAAATTGAAATAATTGCTAAGAGCCTCATGCTTCGTCATTGTTCATGATAACAATTATCACGTCAATAAAGAAACAAATCTATGTCACAGACAATTCAAACTAGTCGTAAACTGTGAATAATACACAAACGACTGAAACTACTAATTTAAATTTAAAGGACACCGTGTTTCTTAGTAAAGTGGCGCCTTTTCATTAAATATACAGCAAGTATAGCTTGTCCTCGTTCCCGTCAAAGTCTCAATACTTCACTCAGTATTGGGGCTATCTGTGACAAGGTTGTGAGCGGTGGACCACCTGAGAAACAACGTAAACGTGGACGTTTCCGAGTGAATCTCGAAAACCAGTGACGCGAGACCCCCGATGGCGCATTGTTCGGTTCACAGGCGCACTGTTTCATGAGCTCTACCTGTGAGGATGTCGACGAAGGTTGAGCGATGTCAAGTAAATTTTAACACGCAATTAGTAGCCCGCCGGACGCCTTGGCACCAATCGAATTGTCTAACGGATGTTCATTTACTGCTTCATAATTTTTCATTATTCAAAGGGAGTGGAAATTCAGAGTTCCGATATTTAGGGGACACCGCGAATGTTTTATTGTAGAGTGCTTAGCGCGCCTTTGTCCGTAACAGGCCTTTTACAAATGTCGATCATTGTTTTTGTGCACGCAATCTGATAGTTAAAGTACGTTCCTTGAAAGGGAATTTCGTTGATCTATCTAACAAAAAAGTATTTTTAATATTTAAATACAAAACTTATCGTATTGAGCGAGAGAAAATAATTACATACTTAGTTTAAATGACATCATTAGAAAACATAACCCTTCCTTTGGCAGTACGGGTAATAAAATCCATATACATCGTTCTAGAATAATGTAAGTAACGTTTCCATGGATCATAGAAACACATTAAATCAAACAAGATACAATCACAAGGAAGTGATAAGTCAATGAATGTTTTTGCATAAACAAGTAATAGAGTAATCGCAGTAGAACTAGTTTTCCTGCATATTTTGCATTCCACGTTGACAACGGAAACAATTATCATGTCATCCAGATACAACAAAGTTTAAGCTATCGATTGTACGAGTATAACATTAAATTTGTTTTACATGCACTAAAAAGTTTTCATGTTATAATCGTTATGCAAGTATACTATAAATAGATGTATAAACATTGGCAACATCCATTGGGTGAAAGGCCTGAACTGTATCCAAGCTATCCGAGATGGAATGGAGCTAGTTTCCAAGAGTGGGTAGACCGCACCCGCCCTGGCGGCGCCGGCTACAATGCTCCGGGTAGCAACAGCAGGGCAACAACGAGTGTGACGTCGCGAACTCACCTTGACTCACTTTAGCTGGCCCGTTTGCATTACGCTGTTTGCTAGCCCTGTACATGATTAGTCAGTCTTGCTAGAGAAAATATACGTTGACTTTCTTGTGATTGATCGATAGCTAAAACAGATGAGCGATGCATCATAGCTAGCGATAAATGCAAACAAAAACAACGCGAGCTGAATATAAAACTCAGAATGCTCTCTTGTGAAACTAACTATTACTGTGAATGAGCGATATCGCAATTAATTGCTAGCAGATAATTCAAACAGCTGACGCGCTGCCATTCGTGTCGTATCATCACGATAATATTCATGGGGCGAAAGCCTGGTACGATGACGACGTGCGCTGACGGTTTTTTGCTCAAATTCCACTCCAACTATTGATCTTGTTACATTTCACGTTATCATTGCTTGTTTTCTTTTGCTTTGCTCATTTTACAAATCCATTTTTTTTTCTGAAAACTAAAATTGCTGGATTTTGTAGTACCTATTCTTTGAGCGAAAAGAAAAAAGCTAAATCACGAACCATCCAATCGAACAGTCTAGACTTTGGTTAAGTATGAAAAGCGGGCAATCGCACCCGTTATCCCTAGAATATTACGATACTAGTTGGTACCCGCGACTTCATCAGCAAAATAACATACTTGAAAACCTCTAAATAGAACTGAAAACTGCAAGAATCTTCAGAAACTTTTAAATGCAATAATAGCGCCATCTCGACCTCAGCCATAGGTTAGCAACGGTATCTAGTTGCCTTTAACTGGAACTTCATACTCCCCATACAAACTTTCAACCCTTTTTTCACGCCCTCCATGAATATTTTTGAAAAAAAAAAGTAGCCTATGTCCGTCCCTGGGACAATCTTTATCCATGTCATATTTCAGGATAATCTGATCAGTGGTTTAGGCGTGAAAAGGTAACAAATAGACAGACAGACATTTTACTACATAATCGATAGCGACACAGGAAAAATCTTACCGCGCCGCCAAAACTCAACGATAGTTGAGTTTTGGGCTGTGAAACATATAAACTCGCTAATCTTCTAATTTTCAACTTTATAATATTAGTATGGATAGCAGTATGCACTATCTCCTTGATTTGAATTGAATCGTATTGGCATCGACGTGTCGGTTGCGAAATTCGCCTACAGGCGACCAGGCGTTAGTCATTGTCGTCTATTGCGGTTCAGACTCTGGTTGCTTCATACTTGCATTCATTGCTTTATCCGTACAAGACATTGGGCAGGTTAATCGTGCAAAGCTTTGAGTCATCGTGACATGTGTTTTGTTATGCAATCTGGTAAGTACCAATAAATGGTTAAAACTGCCAAGTATAGACGCAAAACGGTAGTACCAACGATTAAAAAGAACGGTGTAAACGCCGCCATTAAAAAATACGTCCATTTAGATATTGACAAACAACGCGGTTAGTTTCACTTACAAATGTACAAATCTATTGTCCGTCAGCGGAATGCAAAAGGCATGATGCAATTGGGTCATTTGAAACCAATAACTTCGGTCAGCGAAACCGCAATGTGATATTTATAGAGAACCTACCTACTGTCTTACCAATACTAACACAGACGTCATGATAACATTCGCAAATATATCAGCAGTACAGGTAAGTTTATCCTCAATTCCAAAATTAGAGTTGACAAATAGTTTATTGCAATTTCTAGTCAAGATATCGAACAACACGATTCAAAGAGATAAGCTATTTCATCTCGGCAAGACAACAAAATATTTGGAACTAGCTACGCTCCCGCGGTGTGACCCGTGGTCCCTCGGGATTTTTTCATTTTTTCGGGATAAAAGGTAGCCTATGTCCTTCCCTGGGTTACCTTTAACTATGCCAAATTTCAGCTTAATCTGTTCAGCGGTTTGGGCGTGAAAGCGTAACAAACAGACAGACAGACAGACAGAGTTACTTTCAGATTTATAATATTAGTATGGATTCGAAATATAATTATCAGTTGAGCTATCTACAGATCGTTTCTAACGATCCTTAGCTCCATAGCAATATGTAAATATGTAGTAGTTTCGTTTCTGTAAATAAACTTCGAATTATTTATTCTCTTAGATATCGAATCCAACTGATTTCATAGATCAATCAGTTCATCGATATAAATAAACAACAATTGGGAAAAACATGGATAAAAACATTTTAATAAATTAATATTTTATGTAATAAAAAATAGGGGTGTATATTTTCTTGATAAAATCAGTCACGCCGCCAAATTTATATAGCCGATTAAATTGAAACGACAACAATTTTTAAATAAACAAAGATTAATAAAAAAAAAAGATTAGTACAAAAACCATCGTTTGTTTGTATGAGGATGTTCAATTGAAGACTTTTTTGTACCGTCATTTAACTGGTTAGCGAATCTCGCGTATAATAGACAAAACATTTTTGTCCGATTCTCTGAACATCATGCAGCGATTTCCGTGCGATTCCGTGCTTCCTAATGCGTCACGGCTAAGATCTGGCATGGCGCCATGTAAACACACTACCAAATAGGGCAATGACCACCTCCAAACGCAAATAGAACTATGTCTATTAATAATCTGTTCAAAATAAACTGAGAGGGGAGTTCCACGTGTCCCGCACAAAGAGATTAATTGTCTAACACACAGATGAGAACACATGACTTTTAATGTCTTAAGCCGAATAATAAGTTTATTTTCTTTGTTCATCAATGCTCCGAAAAATCCCTTCCTACTCACGTTTATAGATGACTCGTGGGCAGCTTATAGAGATGGTAATATGAGAAATCAATGTTAACTATAAATACTTACTTACTATAAATAAAAACAATACAAAAACTCCGTTATTTTTGTAAACAAGGTATAAATAATAAGAGATTAGAAACCTAAGCAAGCATGTATAGTGAAACTTTCCACGTTTTCCCGAGTGCCGTCATTTGCGGCCGTCGCGGCCGATGTCGGTACAAGGAAAACTGACGTTTTATTACTAGGAGAACCACCAACGACGTAGTGAAAATTTAACACTTCCACGTGACTGAAAGGTCATGCCAATTCCAGTTCTGAGCGGGTGTGCTCGTAAACAAGACATTGAGGGAAAGAAATCATTTGTGTAAGGGAAACTGTTTTGTTGGAAAAACCTTCACGAGCCAACTGGCAGTTTAAGTAACCAGGTAGGTTGATACAAGATTAATCTGTAAACAGAGACATTTGTGAGGACACTCTCACGGTGATAAGGGTTTGCGACAAAGGAATTTTATATTACTTTAAAATCAGCCTTGACTCGTTAATTTTTTCCTCGTAATTTGTTAGCATTTTTATTTTTAATTGTATAACATCACTGGACACGGTGAGGATTACAAAACAATAAGTATGATCAGCTATTATGATAATGAGATGAGAATTTAAAATAATAGATGGAAACAAAGTGACCTGATACGGACAAATTCGCGTAGAGGACGTCTTTACACTATCGGGGCATTGCACCTTTGCCATTTGTATGTAAATAGTAAACATAACGTGCATCTAAATTGAAACCAAGATGCACACAGCTGCTTTCTCTGAATGAAATGATATCTGTAGGTCATTATATCATTCAGATGTTTTCTTTATTAATGTAATAAATCCAGTGCACCTACGCGGTCGCCCCCGGCCACCCACGAGCATCGGAAAGGTCGCCCAGTCAGAAGCTATCTCTTCAGTCTTCACCCTTATTACGTAGGATGGAAAATATTAAAACTTCACTCGTGTATTACGGTAAAGATTTTAATGCGAGGTTGATGATGTATTTCCGTATATGACATTGAAAGCGGTAATTACGGTAGGTAGTTACTGATCCGTATAAAGTAAACAACGATTGTTACACAAAACTATGATGATACTTTTTTATAAGTAAAAAAATAGTGACTTACCTCGTTTATATGTTTGTAGGTTTTGATGAGGTCCACGCTGAGTTTCCTTAGCGGTGCCGTCGAGGGATCCCGAAAGTGATGTGGTATTCGGGCTTGCATAGCCTGGCCAAGAAAAAATGAGGTCAGTTCATGTTTTAAGCTGAAAATCAATCACAAAAGCCAAAAGCGGAACACAAGCAAATAGAGATTCTAGAGAATGTAATCTAAAGCATGCTGGTGGATCTAGACTACAACAATATAAGAGCGCTAAGGTAACTAAATATCACACAGGGACAATATGTATCAATACACGAGACCGTTTGGGAAATATATCATTCGTTTATTCAAAAGGCTATTGTCTCAATCATTATTTTTGTAAGCTTAAATACTGAATATGATACTGTAAAATGCGACTATAACAATTTCAGCTAAACTAATTTTGACTTTGAACACTGGATTTTCTACCAATGATCTTCTTGTCACTCAGTTCGACTCAACATTAAAACTAAACTAAGATCAGTAATAAGCCAGCATTACACTGAGCTCATGAATGTTATTACCTTTGCGTAAACCGGGACGAAAATTAGAAATTTTATGGTGCTGTAAATAAATATAAATTTGATACAGACTACACAGTTTTACGAAAAACGTCTGCAGGTCATCGTTACCATTGTATACATAAGCCACTGTTACTGTTCCTAAATAAACTTGAAACTTGATAAATTACAAGTAACAAAATCTGTCCGCTAAATGTCAGAGGAAACACCTATTAATTAACCCAGTCTAGACGAAGGGTGTATCGATCGCCAGCTAGTATACAACTAGTGTTTCAGTGAAAGAGAACTTGAGTTGTACAAGGTAATTAGCGGCACTTTACCGACTAATTTATTTACTTGCGCGTAGTGTCTAGCTAGACGAGCGGTTAATGGCTCTTAATAAAACAATAGGTGCGCCGTTCGTAGGTCATGTGTGTTACGTACTGAGACTTTCATCTTTGTATTATCTTTGAATATTCATATTAATAATTAACTGTTTCCGAAAGTTACAGTTTAAATATAGGTTTTTTTTTCTTCCTCTAATAGAACTTTGTTAAAGTATCTTTCTCTGATGCAATAAAAAAAGGTAGACTAGAAATTAGCATTATAATTAAACTTTTAGAAGCAGGGTCAAAAGGAGTTCTTAATTAAACCGCGAGATTTCTGTTACTCCCGTCATCTCAGTCAGCTAAGCTTGGATGTGTTAACAAGGGTTCCTTCCCGCACCTGACTGCCGTTTCACAAACTGCCTCGTGCATCATTTACCTGGACAGGGGTATGGTAGCAGCAGAAAGCTCGAGGGTTGCGCGCTACGGCGCTCACCTGAATGTCTGAAGGTGCTGCCATAGCGGCGAGCTGCTCCTCCGCCACCAGCCTGCCGTAGAGAGGCACGTGCCGTCTCTCTCCCCCGGCGGGCTCAGGCATGCCACCACCAACCGCTCCCACTGAAAAAAACATATTACATTAAATACAGCAAGCAACAATTGATATGGCAAGGTTCATCCTATAACAACATGACATTCAAAAACGTCCAAATTGGGCTGGTTTAATTAACAGAATTGTATTAAAAATTCCCACGCTCTCTCTTTTCTCTCATCGACAAAAGATCATGGCTAAAACAAGACTTCATAAAAAGGAAAATCAATTTAAAAGTTGGATTGAAATTGGTTAATTATGATTAGAAATCAGTAGAATTGAGAAGTCTCATAGAAACTAGTTGCTAAGCTGACTCATCAAGCGATCGATGGACCGTGCGCGCGGCATCTCAATCAATATGACATCATAATAGCTTAAATTGCCGTGCGAACGAGCTTACACACCTGATCCGCCCACACACGACAGGCTTAGATACTGTTTAAAACTGAATGAATCATTTTAGTATATCGGACTTTGTTTTCACCAAGTTACGAGAAAGTTTTGGTTAGTATTTTGGTCACAGAAAACAAATTCTTATTTACGTAGGCATGTGCGTGCATTGTCTTTACGTGATGCGATGCTCTTTACACAGGATATGTTCTTTCTGCGTGCATCAAAATATATGGTAATAAAATGTTCCTTTAATATTTCCTTGCCTTCCGTACATATACGTGTATGTCTAATTAAAAACAAGAAAAGTTTCACCTCATGAAATTTAGGTATAATACATAATTTTTCTTTTAAATTTATAACAAAACGGATTCGCGCATAAACACCAGTCACGTTTTCTAATTTCAACGGGAATGTCTTGTACAAACTTTACAGCATGTGAAGTTGCTTGAAAGAATCCAAACTTGTTCCGCAGCGATGTAGTACAAGATCTTAAGTATGGGTTTACCGAAGTTCTCACATCAAACGGTCTCTAGCGGGTATTTTGTGTCTAATACAACAGCTACGTATACTTTAACGACCCATTCCTCTAGTTATTTTGTCGGTGAAACAAGAACATCTGATTTCTAGTGTAGTTTGTGGCATCTTGTCGTAGAATCACAATTACTTATTTTCTTCAAATCTGATACAACCGTATTTTTTAGCTGGTATAGTACCTATATGTATCCCAACCACAGGGAAAGAATTTTCACGTTCGATGAGTCAATTCGCTCATTGTATGTAATTCTAGAGTGAATGTGAACTTTATCGTGTTCAATCCAGAGGTCGCAGACGAGTTAATTCAGTGTTATTTATGTACCGTCTGGCAGAACGTGGCATTTATAATAAAACACCGACGTTCGGCTCTCTAGCTGCTTTTGTGCCACGCGAAAGTTTGTTGAACGTCTCGCAACTTCTCGTTACATTACTCACAAAGGTATCTTCAAATTGGCCCGTGTTATTAGGGCATCCGAAGGCGACCCTTCTAAAGTTTTGTCCATTTCAGGTATGATTATAATTTAATTTAGGCTAGATTGAAATATTTATTAAAATATTATGGAACGGCAAACCAAGCAAATTCCATTGAAAACAACATTGTGATAACAGACGACAACAAATAGCCTTCAATTCAAGTACCCTCAATTACACTAATCGATCCGTAAGTGCACATAGTTACACAAAATTGTTTCGTGTCCAATTTCAAAGTGCTAAACAAGGTGACCACAATTTAAGACCTTGAAAAGCTAAGCGTAGTATGTAGATATAAAAATACATCTGTACAGGTGAAATCACGTGACTGAACTACGCAACATAACGTCAATATTGAGGCCTATTATCAGTACACGCACACAAATGCATAGGCACGAGCGCACATGTGAGCTTAGCATGCACATTCAATGTAATATCGACACACATACTCATGGTATGCAACTGCGTAGTTTATTGTAAATGTGTCTTGATGTGTGCGAAAATCATGTGTGTGAACTCGTCTTCATGGTTGAATGTAAACAAACAGGGTTAGATTAGGTACCTCGCGTAGACCTGTATTTTTAATAAGAGATTCATGAAAAAAATTTATCAAACTAACAAAGAACTCAGCTCGATTCTAGATTTTCTTATGTCTTTAGTTCTGAACATGGTAACCTAGGTTTATACAGGCTTTAACGGTGATCTTACGGAAAGTGGTTTACAATCTCTCATTGGTAACCCAAACATATTTGACGACCTCTGTGGCGCAGTGGGTGAAAGCCCGCTTGGGACGCAGAAGGTTGCGGGTTCGATCCCCGCCGCGGGATAAATGTTTGTATGATATGCAAATATTTATCTCAGGTCTGGGTGTTTTGAGGTATAATATGTATGTATGTATTTACAAACAAAAAAGTATAATCAGTTATCCGGTTCCCATAGTACAAGCTTTGCTTAGTTTGGGGCTAGATGATGATGTGTGAAAATGTCCAGCATTATTTATTTTATTTACATACCAGTTACAAATATAACTATTAGATTTAACTCTTTAATCGCACAAAGCAGGTCACTAGGTCAGTCTAGGTCCACGATACACAAGTCAAGATAAAGTTTTTGTTCGAAACAAGAGTACAACTTACTATTAACGAATGAAATATGAAGTTGCATCTTCGTGATAATTTAATAGGATTCCTGTCATTCTTGTGACACACATAGATGTGCTAAAATTATCAGCATCCGGCGGCGTCCGGACGCTCGGATAAATGGTATAAGATGACCAGTGCTCGCCACGATTGAAAATCAGGCCGCATCCGCCTATTAGCATTATGAACGTACTTGTTAGTTCCGTAAGGATATCAGACATTTAATTACTTACTACTTATCATTTATTAAGCATATTTACTTCCAGAAGTTTAAATTTTTAAAACAGCAGATGTTTCATAAAACTTACTTTATAAAATAAATCTGTAATTTTAAATTTAACTTTCATGCTAGACAAATTTTAACCACCACACCAAGACATCAGTTCCAAAGTTGGCCGCCAAGCAATAATGTCCGCATTACAGTAACGTTTGAAAGGCCGGAAATTTCCGGAATTCACTGGCACATGAGACTTTCCACATTACGCCATAGGATAACAAACGCCATGCAATGCGCAAACCATCACAACAGCGGGTGTTGGTGTTGCATTGAAATGATACTATGCCTTGATTGGAGATAGCATACCGGTGTGGATGGAAGGACTTTTTGAATATAAATATCTTAAAAATAAAAACCATTTTTAAAGTATTAAAAAAAAGACCGCTGCATAGTTGAAATTAGCAGTAGATAGCATCAGATTTAGTTACTAAAAATTGGCTTGAAGGAACGAACTGCAAAATCATGTATAGCCTCGTGCAAACACAATTCGGCGTAGAAAAGCCTCGGGAAAATTGAAAGCGATCCCCACTCATGTATCAACTATTACTTAATCTCTGGCAGTGCAGTGACGATCGACGATACAATAACAAATGGATGCCGCTGCGTAGTAAGTTCATGATAGATGGACCTCTCTGATAAAGCAATGCAAATTGAACGAATTCCACTGGAATTCTGACAACTTTCACGTTGTTTCGACAATTTTACTGGGGGATTACATATGTGATAGTTTGCCAACAGGGACAATGACCTGAACGTCAAAGTGAAATACCAGAATTAGTTTAAGGTTTTTTAAAAGACCGAAGTTATAGAAAAATATCGTTCATATCGTTTTTAAGTATAAAACCATACTTAAAAATCAAGAGTTCGTCAAGTACAATTGCTGTAAAAGTTAAACTTAAAGTTTTTTGCAAAGTTCTGGATAAGTAGCACACCGGATTCCTAGTTTGGAAAGCAGGGCTATAACTTCAACTTTAACCTTCTGATGAGTCAAAGTTAAATATTACATTGTCGTACAAGAGAAATTGCAGCAGCCTTCGCGCCGAAACAAGAAACCTCTTCTACATAAGTAAGTAGTTATGTTTCATACTTAATCTCTCAATCTCAATTTAATAGTCTGAGTTTCTTTGGAATGAAGAGTTTATTTATATTACAAAAAGTATAGTAAGGCTTTGGAGGTAAGCATCAAGAAGGCACGGGGCCGATGTACGCGGCACTACGTCACGGCAAGCCATTCGGAACCGGCCAGTGCCGACAACCCGCGGTAGGTATGCCAGGAATGCGACTAGCCTCGGCAGATTGGCGTGGGAGGTGCAAGGTACCAGCGGCCGCAGTTTCGAACGTTCGCAATGTTCAGGAGTTCACTAGCCCATCTGCTTTATTAGTTGTAGGAATCTATTTGATGTGTTACAGAAAACCAGCGCATTTTTTCTTTAACCTAGTTTACCTATGTTCAACAGAGTGCTTTACTGCTTTTTAATTTTATAAATATCAAATCAAACATACAGATGCGTTTTATAAGCGTTTGCGTAAAGCCACAAAAGTTTAGAAATTAACATTCCGAGTTTACTGTCACACTTCGCTATAACTTAGACCACGCGACATATCAATCAATTCGTCGATGATCTCGTAAGTATTTTAAATTAGTAGTATTAAGCACAAGGTCGTATTAAAACCGTGATGGAAGTTTGAGCAAAATGACCAATAGCCGCAACTCATAGCTGTAACTGCGCAATTTATGATCGGAGACTTCAAAGTATCTATTAATGTGGACTCTTAGACGCATTACTCGGATAATACTGGTAGAAGATCTGGGAGGTTTTAAAACTCACCATGTTGAGCTTCAGCTTTAACGTCAGCCATTGCACTACCCTACACTACTACACAAACATGGAAATTATCACGGCACATTCGAGTTATTGATGCAGCAGACAGCATATCACAAACAAACCATTGCCATCACCGCCTTAGTTCACTTCATCGTTTTTCAGACATCCGCCTAGATATTTATTTGTTGATAGCTCGGTGCGCACGCAGTAGACTGGTTGTTAAACAATCAATCTATCGGGGCGCATCGGGGCAGCGTCGTCGACGGCGACGCGTCCTTGCCCGCGTCACCCACTTTGTTATTGTTGTGAAACAATGTTTATACACGTGGCGTTGTTGATGCGTACTTCACTCACTCGATAAGGACGCTATACCGGCGCGGCCTGCCCGCCACAACTAACGCGCGAAACCAATGCTGGCAAGTAATAACCGAATGGAAGGCCACGTGATTCAGACAGATGACAAACACGACGGTAAACTCTACGTTGACCGATCGCGGCGTCATTATCGGTGAACGATCCAAGGTTTACTATGTAGCTTATCACCATATCATAATATGATAGTGTTATTTAATCATCATTAAAATTGGCTATTGATCTAAGGGCTGGCTGTAGAAATATGTTCAGTTCAGCAGGCAATTAAAATATTTATCCGGCTACTTGAAGTTTTTTCTTTTACAATTTCGATAATGTTTGTTTCTTCGGGAGGAAAACAATAAAAATACAAAGTAAGTATAAAGAGAAACGCGAAGGACCCTCACCACCAAACAGTCATATGCATAAAACTACACGAATTCCTTTTTTCCCGGCTGCTGCCAACCACGCAATTTCTCCGATTGTATGCAAATCCTCGACGCAAACAAAGAATGAAAAAGCACCGACGCAGACGTTCGCTCTATCCCACCTGTGCATCCCCCGTCCCGTCCGCCTGAGCTGCGGGCAAACTAGCGGCCGCCGCGACGCAATCCGCCAAGAGCCGCTCCGTAAACAACCGCAATATTATTCCTGAATAGATCACATCTCTTTACATATCGACCGCAGTCTTGTCGAGCACGCTTTTATTAGCCCGTCTTCGGCTAGTGAATTATTCAGCGGGTATTCTATTAAGCACTTAGGCAAAGAATTATGCATCTAGTGGATTCTCAGAGGTTGGGTCGGGAACGGCTCATAAACACGGGACGTCGCGTCGGGTTTCTATTTGCATTACCTTGGCCGCAAACCAAATGATCTAAAAAGTATGCGTCGGTATGTGTGACCCATAATACAAATAACAAGCACAAGTTTATGTTAACAGAGCTATCTTTATTAGGTTGTTAGAAATTGACAATATTTATGATTTGCTCAAGCTTACTTATTCATGTCGCTAGGCGAGTAAATCACACGTTAAAGCAATTGTCGCTATCTCAAGTCGTGATTACTATGAAGTCCTTACTTAGTTCTGTATTTGGTCAGTAACAATATTATCATAAAACGGATACTGAGTATTTATTACATCAAGGCACAAGTTCATGACCCCAATAAAGTTTTATCATTGGAGCGATCCATTTGGCGCCAAACCGATTTGTTCTACAAGGCTTTACCTACTTGACAAGGTGCCCAAAAAATTTATTTGAATAATGAAACTTACGATTTTATCATATTCATCCTTGGAGGATGTGATATTAAACATTTATGAAGCGTTGAGTTGAAGTGTAAATAGAGATAATTATTGTTGCCAGTCAACAGACTTAGATAGACTAGAAGTTACACAGGTATGTAGTGAGGTCACTGCAGACTTTGTTTAGACTTTGAACGCGCGGTGTTATAAGTCGAAGGCCGATTCTCAGTCGACTCATAGTCGATTCGGAGGTGCTAGCCACGTGTTACGTATGCGAGAGGCCAGCACACGGGTCCTACGAAGTCTCCGCAGGTTTAACGGCCGGCCGCCCGTCTGTCTGGCCGTTCACCCGAGGCCCGGTGCGGGGGCGAAACGTGCGCGAAAACCGCGCGCGCGCATTACCACAATATACCAACACCACACCAAATATTCGATTCTGTGCATCCAAATTTTTTGTGATATCCGCGTGATGTATGGATTCCAGCTCTGCTATCGTACTCTATTTGTTTGACGTCACATACGACCATTATTTACTGCGGAAACTTGATCAAATGCGTGTTAAATTAAATTTAAAAATAGAAATAAAGAACAAAGCTTGTGGTTCGTTATTTAATTGCGACGCTTGAAGTCTTTGTTTATGACTAAAGTAATGAGGAAAATAATTTGTAACACGACATTATGGAATATTTGGATTGAATCCCTTTTGCTTTAGAAAATGGTCCATTGCAATCCATGATCCATCTATATATAAACTGGGCAATGCAACGTGTCAGTTTGGGCATTGAAGTATGTTTTAATTCCAGGTTTTAATAACGAGGAAACAAGCTACTGAGGTCTCGAAACGAAACCCGTAAATACAGTGTAATTAGGATCAGCAGCGGTTTTTGCGGGTTGAGTTTTCGCCAAAAAGCGTGCGCTTGTGGCGGCTCGACAGATAGTCAACGAGCAATTTCGTTAATAACAGTTATCGCTTACACACATTTACTGACACAAATAAAAAAACATAAATTTCAGATGATTTGATACTGTCCGAAAAGGAACTTCGTTCCAAAAACTTAGTATAACTGCCACATTGCCAAATGATTACTTCTTACTTATGTTTTTGCTCATGTACCTGAAGAAAAATTACCAGACTCAACGAATGTTAGGGCTAAAACCGAAAGAAAGAACATTATTGAGGTCTTGGTCAGGATACCAAATCTGAAGTACCTTAGGTAAGTTATACACTGACAAATAACAAGGCGTCTTGGTCTCTTTATTTTCAGACAATGAAAGGTAGCCGTCAGAATCCTTGACGTCTGAATGTCCGACGATCGAACAGAGCAGAAACTGCAAAATAATAAGTACCTACACAACAGTTCTTGTTTGTTTATTTCTGAACAAAGCCGCTATCAATATGATCCGAAATCCTCCATCATAAACCCATGATGCAATTCTAAATTGATATTGGATAGATAGAAAAGTACCTGGTACCTACCTGCCGTGTTTATTGATTTCTGACAAAGGAAGTAATTTATAATCGCTAGGATTCGAACTGGTATCTAAGTGTGTCGCTCTAGATTGTGCAAGCGGCCGTAGCGGGTCCATGTGCAAAAACCGACGGCCGGTCAACGACGTAGAGGCCCGATGGGGTTGAGGCACCACCAACAGACCAGGCCAAATTGAGCTTTGATATTAGTCATACATAATAATAGATTGCAAAGCTACCAGGTTAAGAAACTGTGGAGGCCAGATTGTTTTCGTCAAAGCCTGGTCTCGGAACCTGTTTGAAATCGATGAATTTGAGTAGACAACACCAACTAACAGTTGAGTATAGATGATGCATAAAATTTAAAATCGTATCCGCTTAAATGCTGCTAATTTCAAGTAAAATTATATTTTAAAAAACCTTCCCAGTATAAAACATAATTGGATCTGTACAAAAAAGCAGGAAATCTTGTAAAACGATTGTAAGTTGCAATATAATACAACAATGGACCGTGCCATTATGATACCATGTCGGCCTCCAAAGTTGGTGACCGCTTTCGGATATCCATTAAACGTCAACTTAGTTTGGTCTTGAAAGGTCTCAAACAGGAAGTCTGCTAAGGGCAATGAACACCGCCAGTGTGAAGGTTGGAAAAATAAATGAGCATAAGCTACCTAGGTACCTCGCTTTAATACATGTAGATTGTTGTGGACTGAATAATATGAATTGAATAGTCGGAAGCCGCTTTATAGAATTGCCGTTCAACTTTCAAACAAGGTTACTTGACTTATTATTTCATCGAAGGGTCATCAAACTGAGATGAGTAGACAAGCTTACAATTTCATTTCGAGACGTCATACGCTCAGTTCGTTAGGTTACCGTTAAGCCTTGCTTTCCATAGTCATTCAATTATTAAAATAACAGCACCGTTGAACGCGCAAAAACCTTAGCGGCCGGTCGATGACACCGTGAGGCACTTTAGGGCTGACTCCTCATATCGCCATTTTCCTTAAGTTGGTTTGACGCGGGAAAAATAAAAGTACCAATCAGTGTTGCTAAGTATTAACTTGATATATCGATTTTTAGTTAAATTGTTACATTTATGCTAGTAGTCTAAACAAAACCTACCAAAGCCTTCCGAGAACCACATAAGACATTAATACCCATTTTTTGAAGTGAATCTGAACTTTTAATTAATAATTTGCAAATTCTCATGTGGGTTCAAGTTATTATTATCCGGACATTTCCTTCGATGTCACTAAGGATAAACTTTTTTTATTAGATACCTTCAAACACTCTTGCAAACACGTTTATTCCATCATACATTTTCTTCATTGGCGATAATAATATGAATGAAACCTTGTAGTCAGTATAACACTTTTCGTCGAGTTTGTTGCCACAGACCACTATGTTTTCATTTGGTACCAGTTTTGAATCAGCTTAAGAGAGAATCTGTAGTTTATTACTAGACAGAACCCAGGGTCGAGCTGTAATCTACACAAAATGAGATTTGATCCAGCCTAAGAATTTTCTAATTATTCAAGACAATTTCACCTTGCAGAATGCGTACATAAGAAAATTTCGGCGTGGAGCACATAAATCGCTGTTCCGCATTCCAATGTGAAATTCATTCACGACTCGTAACGAAGTTGTCTAGACTGTGTGTCGGTGAAAGGTGACCACTCACCGGCCGGCTTGCTGGCTTGTGGGCCACACCGCTCCCAGACGTGCTGTGGCCTGAGATACCTTTGGTATGCGTGTTTTGGTACTGTAGTTGGCGATAAGAGATCGCTAAGAAGAGTTTTTCTGCCTCTGTTGACTATGCGTCTCGTGGTCTCTCCTAATGATCTAATTTTTTAAACACGTGCAAGCAATATACAAGTCTTAAAGCCATTTGTTATGATAGAAGTATGTTTTGAGAACGGCTCATTCTCATTGTTTTTAACTTGGTTCTTGGAATTTGCGGGTTCGTTAGGGTTCTTTTAACTCTAAAAATATGGTACTTGGTATCCAAAAATGTAAGATGAGAATAGGTACATATCAGTAAGAAGAAATCGAGGCGGCTCAAAACTTCCTAAGTGACTACTTTCCAAAGAGCACGATACAATCTACATGAGTTCGGTGCACGAGCGGCGAGCGTTTGGTTTTAATGACAGCGCGAGCAGCGGCACCGTGAGGCCAGCATCCGCATAGCAACAACATGAAACTGAATGAAAGTTGATCGCGCACCGCCGTTGTCGGAAAAAATGCGAGTTCGATGGTTCCGGTGCAAACGAGCGCTCGTAAATATTTGGGACTCACCGCGGCCCACTACCGTTCCAGCACAACTCTCTCAATTTTTTTTTTACGTTTTCTTGATATTTTGGCACGACAAATTCATCCCCTGTAATTTATTCAACTAAAATTTTGTTTTCTCGGCCATGCTGAGAGATAAATTAGCATGTTTTATTTGGAATTCATGAATTTCAAAGAGGTTGTTAACGAATTTGTCAGAGATCTACCCTCCTTATCCTCATGAGCGGGGAAGATTTCCCGTTTAGCCTAGCGGCTCTCGGGGAAATCCCAAATGATTATTTATAAAAAGCGTTCAACAGTAAATGAGCCGGCCGGTTGCAATGAAGGTATCTTTCTGTGCATAACTTAACAGACTGTCGTTTTACTTTAAATTTTCATAGCTTGGCATTTTATTATTTTTTGTTTCAGTCTAGGTTTGTTTTTAAAAGGTCAGCTAGAGGTTTAGCTACCTGACACAAAAGTCAAACAAAGCCGACATTTTGCGCTCAAATCTTATCCTTGTTTAGCCCACCCGAAACATCGAAATATTTTATTTCCTCTGGTCGAATACAGGCCATGCCCCGGATTTCTGAGAAACTAGGTATTAAGAGCAGGTATATTGTGTTATTTTAACCGTCCGATGCACCGAACTCAATCGGTGTGCCAAGAGCGTGGGAGTCATCGCTCGCATCGCAACCAAAAAAATACTGCACATTCAAGAAACATTTTGTTAAACATTCGATTGTACACAATATTTTATTTCGACATTTTGGTTTATCTAACTAAACTATGCCTTAAGCTTGACTTTACGGTTTTTTTTGGTTTTATTGGAACTCGAGAGTACGAGTAACTCTTATTACACTAGCATTAGCTTATGTAGCATTTATGAAAGATAAGCTAATCTATTAAAAGTATACCCAGAACAATTTTAATTTAATATTGGTGGTACCTAAATAAAGCTTGGTTCACAAGAGTGCAGTGACGCGCGGTGTTTATCTAATAAAAGCGTCAATGTAAGCATTCATCTATAAGGGCATCGTGGAATTAGGTTAAAGGTTGGGGAGGTCGAACTTCGGGGTCGCGACTATATGGACCGCTCATAATACGCCCCGAAATAAACTACGAATTATGTCGTAAAACAATCATCTTCACACTCTCGTCGAGTGAAATGTGCAATTTTATAGAAGCGAAACTTACACATTTCGAAAGTTAACCGTATGTCAAGCATATTCAAGAGAAATTCATGTTAAAGATGAGATAAACCGCAATTGTTTTGCATGTTATAAGAACCAGCAAAAATATGATGGGTGGAAGCATTGAAAAATGTGCTACTTTGAAAAGAATTGCCACGCCGCCGCAAGATGAAAAGTACCACGAGACAAGCGCCAAAACAAACGCCACGTGGCATTTGATGCAGTATCAGTTCTATAAAGTCGCACATTTTCATTATTGTTATGGTGCGATGGTTTTGAAGTTCCGTTATTTTTGTCTAGCCCATTTCGTAAGTTGGATAATTAGTTGACAGTAATAATTGTTCTTGTTTGATTGATGGGAACTAAACAAGGGACAGTCATTCTGAGCTATAATTACTTGGCACAATAATAGAAAATTGTCTAAACAGTGAGAACTAGACAAAGTGGCGAACATTTTATATGCGCGTTTCAAAAATTACATCTCGAAATAACGTGACTAATGATGACAAAGGTAGAAGGCTAGGCTTTTAGGAGATGAAATTGTACTAATAACCAGAATGTTTCCTTTTGCCTTTTAAATGAATATTTAGGTTGAAAACGTTTATACAACACTAGCTAATGCGCGCGGCTTCGCACGCGTGGTACATACATTAGGTCACTATCGGTTAATCGGTTTACTGGTTTAGGCGTGATTGAAACACAAACATTTAAACATACTCACAAACTTAATTAATGTAATGAAAAAATGTTATTGTAGGGTAAATAATGGTAGGTATTTAGCAAATACATCACCATGGTACATCAACCTTTCCCTTATCTCGCAAAAGGTGAGTCATAATGGTGAGCCACCATCTATTTCACAATATTGCATCAAAGGTTCTGTGTGTTAACCAAAAGCATAAATTAGCAATACTCAAGATATAAAGCTGGCGCCAAGCAGTTAATAATAAAGTCAATGAATGACACGTGTGCCTCTGATTAACCCTACAGAAATCCGATGATTGAGCAGTCCTGAGGATACCGTTGTGAGCCTATTTAATTCACATTATGTAAAGTTAGAAGAATTTCATGAAGAAAGAAAAAAAAAACTGGCCTGTCCGAAGGATGGAGGAGGACTTTGAATGTTATCACAACCATCAACCTACCAAGGGAATATGGGCTGAAATAAATCAAGATTAACTAATAGTCACAATTAAAATGCCTATTTGTTCTTCATTCTGATCTATGAAAGATAAAAACTGCAGTAGTAGTAATAACCTGATTTATAAATAGCTGTTGACATTTTAGATATATTTGTTCTATCAATATCAGGTCAAAGGGCTCTAGGCCAGTGTCTACCCCACAGGCGGGTTTTGTAGGTCGAAGGGTTGTGTGCATTCAACAGTACACAAACCCTTGGGTATTGGCTGCACTGAGTGAAGTGATGGAACGGAAAATTGCATTGTTACTCCAGGACCCGTGTAAAATACTTTGATGGTTATGTGGTGCAGTGATACTGTTAGTAGAGTTCATTTAATATTAAGTGTTTTATAAATACAGCTAGGTCAATATTTTACAGCTTGAGCTAAATGATCTGCATTCATGACTTGGAATTGAGTCTTGGATCTGTAGCCAGAGACCGTAATGAATGATATAGGACCAGCCAGTAGATGATCCTGTGAGCTATTTGATAACAGCAAACAGAGACTATCTAGTTCATCTGTTTGATGATATCAACGATCAAGGTAGGTATTAAGGATTTGTCTCTAATCATGATTTCGCTTACAATATTTTATCTTTAACTAGATGGGAATCTTCATGTTTATTTCTTGCGATTCTGGTTTTTTGTTTGAGTTCTCAAATACAGGAATACCTGACATACCTAAAAAAAAAATTTTACTTGGTATTATCTTCAGTTGTGTACTTACACTTATTTTTGGCATTCTCATCCATGAGCATGTTGAAATGGTGGTGCCTGTTCCACGCAGCCATTTTGCCTTCGTGAGGAGCCCCGAGAAGCACTAGGGCCGCCCCGGCGGGCCCAACTCCGTCTAGGGGCTCCAGTGTCCTCAATGCACTAAACTTTGTCACACACTCATAACCCAAGAAACATAACGTATCACACACACGAGAAGAGAGAAGCTATCGCTCTAGCGGCGGTGTCATCGGCGCACGAGCGCGCACATGCCTTGCACTTCCGATGTACACGCACTTCTGCACACGCAGGTAAACAAGCCAACGGCACCCGCGGTGATTCACCTCGGCGCGCTCCGCACTGCAGGCCCCGCCGACCCAAACACTGGCCCGGCTCACGTGTGCGCCCCGCACGCACTATCCCGCACTCGATATTATAAACACACCCGATTACTAAACAACACCCCTATATAATTCAGCGATCAAAATAATTCAAAGACAAACGACACGAGCGAGCGAGACGCGCGGCGCGGTCGCCCTGCCTCGATCCAATCCCGAGCGCTTCTCCTGATCGAACTCGCGAACAAAATAATAACAAATGTGCATGAGATGCTCGCTATATCATGTGCACGTGGGTTGCGTCACTGGCTGAAGAGACGAAATGTTGTGAAATCACAGTTATTGAAGAGAATGTTACTAAAATTGCGATAAAATATCTCTGAATACACTGTCGCGAGGCAGGTAACGATTATAAAATTTGATGAAATGCGAACTACACCGTTGCACACAACAGTATCAAAAATGGTAGACTAAGAAAGTTTCAAGTACATAATCGTAACACCATTGTTTATTACACTATTGGTAAACAAAACACAGCCCGTAATGCATTCATAAAATAACAATTCGGAGCACTAAACGCGAACGCGTTGATCAAGCGCGACAAATAGGACAAAACATGGCAGACTCGAAAGAAAAGCACAAGAATTTTGTCTGTGGTATTTTTATTTTTAAAATGCTACTTTGTATTTAAGCGTTCCTTTTCACGCTTTGTCGTTCTGAAATAATATTCATTGTGCTATGAGTTTTTTGTATCCACAATCAAATCAATTGTTTTTTTTTTGTTTCATGCTACCAAAAAAACAGATTTTCTCTTTTTCTAAGTTTATATATAACTTTATGCCTTGACTCTGATAGTTTTTTTTCTTCAAAAATTTAACTGATCTGCGTATTACGAAGCGAGTTAGGTGACATGGACCATAGACAAGTGTACTGAATTATTGCCAGCATAAATAAAATGAGTAAATTATTGGAAATCTAAATAATGTTAAGAATTTTAAATTTCTTATGATTATCAAAATCTGCTATATATATATAGGTTCTTAAAAAGTTTATTTGTAGGTACATAATTTAACTAAACTAAAGATGAAGTGTTCAAATCACCGACCGCAGGTAATGTGCCCAAAAGGCTGGCGGAATTACCTCGTTGGATGGCTATTATCCTCTGTCTGAGGTAAGCACCAGCCCTATGGTTATTGGTCTCGTCAAGTCAATCAACCTCTTGGATAATTATCTGAAAAGGTACTTAAAAAGTACTTATAACTCGAACGAAGATCGTAAACTTTGACTACAACAGTTCGATTTACTCACAAATACACGGGAAATAATCACAGAGGCCATATACCTACTACATTTTTTGAAGTGAAAACTTCACACGTTGGGAATTTTCGAGATGGGAAAAACCATCGAACTTGCGCCGGTGTATTACCGACACCATCTCTGACAGTTCACTTCGGCAAAGATCGACAAACTTGTTCTTAATTTCGTAGAACATTGTACAGCATGGATGGCAGTGACCGTTTGGAGCTCTACTTCTGAGTAAGACAATCGTGAGTTCAAGTTTCAGTAAGACATAACTTCTTGCACATTTGTTTGTACTTTTTTGAAGTCTAAAACCGTTACCAACACCTTGTTCAAGTTTTAATTCTGTCGGCACTCCCGGAGTGCCACTGTTTTTTTTTAAGTTTAGAACCGTTACCGTCACATCGTTAAAGTTTTCACTTCTGTCGGCATCATGATTTTTAAATCGAGGGATAAAAGGGGGGATAAGGGAGAAGTTTGCTGATGCGTTATTTATCGACGAATTAGAATCAAATTTGAGCACATTAAAGCCCATTAAGGATTTCGTTCTACACAAGATGCTACAAAAATATGCAAAAACGGGGAAAGCAGTTAAGGAAAAGCAGGGAAGTTTGCTACAGAGTGGACGAATTTCAATGTTTGTCTATTTTTCGGAACGGTACCTAGGTAGGTACCGTTCCGTTAGTAAGTAGGTACTTACTTATATCAATATAAACCAATCAAACTACCTCATAATACCAAAGGAACGCGAATAATCGCTAAAACTTATTCCCTTAATTTAAAAAATTCAAACACCTCACATTCCATTTATATACATACACATTGTATATGGACGTCGATTTCTTCTGAAAAATTGCGGTGTAGTTTTTACCCAAGTAAAGAATAAATAAAACGATGTATTTTTTTTTCATTTAAGTGACCACACTGGTGCTTCATCTCTTTCTGATAATTTTATTTCTCTGTTTATGAGGAAGGTCTTCCGACGACTAGGGATTCCAATTTACTGCTGATCAATATAGTGGATTTAATACGGATCGTATCGGTAGAATAAACATGGGAGAGAAACATTGAGACATTTAGACATTTATTTATTTACGACTTGCTAACATTACAGATTGTACTATTATCTAAGGCGTTAACCTAGTGAAATCAAACTAAAAAACAATATCGGTCCCAATTAAATTAATAATGGAACGAAGCAAAGAGTACTTTTCTATACTGGGAATTATAATAAATTAATTGTCAATTAGGTATCCTACAAACGCTCTTCCGTACTAACAATGTAACAATCTATGGACTGTGTCGCAGCTGCAGATTTCACACTGTGACGATTTGACATAATATACGTGTGTTGTGACGGTAAAATGGAACAAGATTTTTTTCTAGCCTGTCTTTTTTTTCTTCGATACCGTCGTACCGAAAAGGAACTTCGTTCCAATAGGTCCAGTAGAAAAATAATACACTTTAAAAATAAACAGCTCGAGTAAACATTCAAGAAGGGTAGGTAGGTGCATCAACAATAACTATTAGTTTTAACGTGGCTACCATGGCTTCAAAGACCTATCGGCCTAGAAACGCTCCGATTGAAGTATTGGTATTCGGTTCGGTAGTTTTTTAGTACTCAATTACTTCATGATGAATTACTTCAAACATACAATACACAATGAGAGAATTTAAGTGACGCTGCCGCTAAACACATACGATCCGTATCCGTTCCATGAGAAACTCCGAAAGTTGCTACGCTGAGATCGTTCGTTGTTGGTACAACATCATTCATCATTGGCCTCATTATCCATCTATTACAGATGATTTAGGCGGCGCCAGTCAGGACACGCTACAGTAATTAAGACCCGAACACTTTCGTTCGTGACTAAATAAGCCTATACGGGAGTGGCAGCCACGACCGCACTTAGTGCAAACAAAGGACCCTGGGGATGTTGCAGGGTTTGCGGCTCGTTGGTGGCGAATAGACCGCTTTTGTGCCAACTGGTTAAGCCAAGTTTTATCATGTGCGATAACACCGTCAGCCACGGTTTTCCTCCAGGCATCACGATCTTTAGCTTCACTCTCCCAGTTAGCGTAGTTAATTTTGAAACTAGCCATATCACGTTTAACGCTATCTTTAAAACGCAAAATAGGTCGGCCAACAGGTCTTTTAGCGAAGGCTATTGCTCCTAATAGCGCTTGTCTTGGCAAGCGAGATGGACCCATGCGATGGACATGTCCAAGCCAACGTAGACGTCTTTGCTTTAACATGGCCATAATGCTTGGTAGCTTAGCCGATTCAAGCACTATCTCGTTGGTCACTTTGTCTTCCCATGAAATGCCCAGTATTCTGCGAAGACAGCGCATGTGAAAGTTGTTGAGCCTGCGTTCCTGTTTGGCATATGATGTCCACGTTTCTGCTCCGTACAAGAGTATGCTCAAGATGCACGTTTGGTAAACTAGCATTTTTGTGCGATTGGACAGGTGTTTGTTGTCCCATACTCTTGTACTAAGCTTCCCGAACATCGTAGATGCCTTGCCAATGCGGGTGCTTATCTCACCATCGACCGAAAGGTTGCTCGACACTGTGGAACCCAGGTAACAAAAACTATCAACAACTTCTAAAGGCGTACCGTTAAGCAAGATGACAGGCTTTTCAGTCACACCTTGCGCCATTACGGCAGTTTTTTTCGCGTTTATAGACATAGAAAAAAGCCTACAAGTATCTGCAAATTTGTCCGTAATATTTTGTAGCTCATGAGGTGTTGATGCAACAAAAGCTGCGTCGTCAGCAAACAAGAGACTGTCAACAAATACATCCCTGCGATGACGTTGTGACTTAAGCAGGGCTATGTTGTACAGTTTGCCATCAGCTCTTGTATGCAAGTGGATACCTTGTTGCTAGTACGCAGCCCTGTCGCACACCTCTCCTCATTTCAAATGGCTCAGATGTTTCACCATTGAATATCACCTTGCCCTTCATGCCATCATGGAATGATCTAGTCAGAGTAAGTAATTTTGGGGGGCACCCTATTCTCTGTAATGCGGTGTAAAGACCTTCTCTGCTAACAGTATCGAAGGCTTTGTTGAGATCAACAAACGCTATGAACAGTGGTGTATTTTGTTCTCTAGATTTTTCCTGTACTTGGCGAAGCGTAAATATCATATCCGTTGTAGAGCGCTTTGCACGAAAACC
This sequence comes from Epirrhoe tristata, assembly GCA_951394285.1. NCBI lineage: Eukaryota > Metazoa > Arthropoda > Insecta > Lepidoptera > Geometridae > Epirrhoe > Epirrhoe tristata. The sequence continues at coordinate 8,099,980 of OX596150.1, read as the reverse complement.
ACACTGTGACTCAGGATAGATGCGGTTTGCAAGTTTTTGCAGTTTACTCAAGATTAGCCGAGCAAACACTTTACCTACAATGCTTAATAGGGAAATACCACGATAACAATTGCAGTCACCACGATCTCCTTTTCCCTTGTAAAGAGTGATAATGTTTGCATCACGCATATCCTGAGGCACAGTTTCCTCATGTTAACAAATAGGTTGTGCAGTAGAGGTAAAACACAGCGCACTTTTAGTAGTTCAGCTTCAATGCCATCTTCTCCGGGGCTCTTTCCGCATTTTAGCTGTTTGATAGCAAGATGTAGCTCATCTATGGATGGTTCTTCGTCCAGTTCTTCCCATATTGGTAAAATGGGGATCTTGTCCACCGCTTCCCGTTGTATGTTTACGGGCCGCGAGTACAGCTCCGTGTAGTGTTCCACCCAACGACACATCTGGCGTCCACTGTCATTGATAGTAGAACCATCAGCCTCCCTGAGTGGTGCTGTCTTTTTAGGGACTGGACCAAGTGCCCTTTTAATTCCCTGATACATACCGCCGAAGTGTCCGGTAGCTGCGTAGTCCTGTATACTCCGGCAAAGTTCTTCCCAGTAGGCGTTAGCAAAATACCGGGAGTTGCGTTGCAGTGCTGCCTTGGCCAATTTAAGGTCGGTTTTTGTTTGGCTTGATGGATTTAGGCGGTGTTTTAGTGCAGCTTCACGTTTGGAATCTAGTAGAGGTTTCAAGGAATCAATGTTTTCGTGGAACCAATCTTTACCTACTCGTTTCTTGAAACCAAACACTTCAGAGGCAGTATCAGTCAAGAGTTTTTTCACATTTGACCATTCTTCATGGGCAGTTATAGCGTTTGGGTCCCAGGTATCCATTTTATCAAAGACAACTGTTTTGAATTGGTCTAATAGGTCTTCATTATCGGTTTTCGTGAGATCTATCTTTTTAGTGCCTCTGGGACGCAAAGAGTGAATTTTTACTGGTTTCATAGAAACAGCTGCAACAACGAGAGAATGGTCCGTGTCGCAGTCAGCACTATGAAAAGATCTTGTGTGTCGAACATCCTTTAGATCTTTCTTTTTTGTGAGGACAAGATCAAGATTGGTACAACACTATTCAAATTATTTCCTTGAATCCCTTCCCTATGCATGCGTGCGTTGCGTGGTCTCTCGTTGCTGTGCTGAATTGAATGAAATGAATGGATTCAAAGAGCAGGCGAAGACCAAGCTACAAAGTATATATTAGGTTTTTATGAAAATACATAAGTACATTACAATATTTTTGAGTTTACTTCCGTGCTATCTGAGTGATTGATTTCTGTGGCGTGGACGCGTGGATTTGGTAGCTCCGACGATTCCCCGAGTCTGAGCTACTGCGTCATTCCGTGATAACCATATTCTCTGAATTCACTGAATAGCAGGCATCAAGATTTCGTTCAAAATGCCTAAACGTGGAGGACAACGGGCAAAGCAATGGAGAGATAATGATCATTTTGGTGAGTAACCTTGTATTTTGTGTGACAAAACTAATGTATGTACTATAATCATGCTGAATATGCTGATTTTATACGATCTGTATTGCAGAGCATGATGATCGCGCACCGTCTACAACTAGACGTGTTAGTTTCAAAGCTGGAACGAACAAAGGAAAGAATAAGTTCAACAAAGCATGGAATGATCCCAAGCTCTTGCTAGACGATGATATCGATATGGGAACTCAGAGTACCAATCGTAGAGGGGCATTCAGAGGCCGCGGTGGAGGTCGAATTGTCTCCGCGGCTATGGGATCAAGGTCACACATCCCGAGAAGAAAGTTTATAGCCGGTGTCCTGCCGTGGTACCAAGTGATAGTACCATATGGAGCGAAACATGAGAAGGAAGTCATTCTGAAGACTCTGCTCAGCTTTGTCTCGCCAGATATCTTCATCCCACACTACTACAGGGTCAGTGGAAATGCTGCGATATTCTACATTGATGATGCCAAACTAGCCGAGAAGCTGTTCAATGCTGATAGAAAGATTGTCATGTCCGATGGCTTCAAACTGATGGTGATTGTGAGAAATGCTGTGCCCAACGTGGTGGTTGATGCTGAGATGAAAGAGAAAATGAAACTGACAATGGCGAAGAGATATAACGCAGCTACCAAAGCTCTAGACTTGACGAAATTCCATGCTGATCCTGGTAAGATTTTTGAAATAATTCTAGTAGAGTTATTTCTTATTAATTTCAGTAGAGACCCCAGACAGGTGGGCCAGAGTGGTGACTGGTTGGATCCTGGTGGATGGCAGGCGACTTCGAGATAGGCCTAAAAAGCGCTGGCGCGATGACCTGCCTTTAAGGAAGGATTGGGGGAAAATCGCAGATGACCGCGACATGTGGAAGGTGACAGGCCTTTGCCCAGCAGTGGGACGGTATAGGCTAACTAAAAAAAAAATTTTTGTAGAAAATTCTGTTGATGAACAACTTAAAATCAGTTTTCGGAGTCAGGATTTCCTTATTTTATTCAACAGACCAAGTTGATAGATGCCTATTGGCAAGTAAGCATTTATTATAGCAGATTATATGCTTTATGCATTACATCATAATTGTGAAAGATACAAACTGACTTGTTTTGACAGAGTTGGCCACTGACTCATACAAACTTACTTCTTATGTTTCTCAGTGAGCCTTATGTTACTATATAAAACTTTCATTATCACAGTATCTGTTGCCATACTTAGTTTTTACTCTCTCTAATCCATTCACCACATTGGTTCGAAAGTATAGTGACACAACAAGTTTTTTTTTTCATCTGTGATCGGTCTTCTGACCACAAGCAGATTGCTTGAGTGATTTTTCAATGGCATTAAGAGTGAAGAGGCCAGTGCCCTTTCTCTCTTTCTTTGGATATCTGTCTTCTTCAGCCGTCGCAAGAAGAAGTTAAAAATTATTTCTGGTTATAAATCAATGATACCTTTTCAGACCTTGTCGATATATTCTGCGCACTATTCCGGCCGGCAATAATGATGGAGGCTATTTCCATCATAGCGGAGAACATTCCGGACATCGAGGCATTAAACCTCAATGACAACAAGCTCCACAGCATCGACCATCTTAAGACACTGGCCAGCACTTTCAAGAACCTTAAGATCTTGTACATGGGTGATAACAGGGTAAGAATCTTAAAATGTTAATTGAGTTTTGGCATTTTGTCCGTTTTAGGGTGTTAACTTTTAATAGTTTTATAATACATAATTAAGTCGACCATTGTGACTATGTATCTATGTAAGTTGACAAAACCAGATGTGCCTTGTGCTCCTATAGTGGATAAAAAACAGTTGAGGATGTTCAGCAACCTTATTGTCTTACTTGAAATCCATTCCCATTTGTCATCCCCATAGAGCTCAACCAATCACATAATAGGAAAATGACAATTGAAGTCCAGAATGGGTTTCAAATGTCAAAATAAAGCCCATGTCCATTACCAGTTGAATTACACAATAAGGCCATAAGAGTCAAAATGAATAGGTTATTATGTTGATGTATTGATTGTATTAGCATAAATAAAGGTAAGCTTGTGACCAACTCTGGTGATGGAGTTTTAAAGCTGCCTAAAAAGACCTCCATTCATGGCCTATCTTAATAGACTTAATAGCGGAGACTGGCAATTTAATGTGCCCTCGAAGCACAGAAGCAAGTTGCTGACCATTTAGAATCTTGCTTAGCTTCAACAATCTATCAAGCAAGCTACGCCACAAGCTCTTTAAAGTGCTTTATATCATTTTCTTTCTAGATTCCTCATATTGGAGCATTGGAGCCTCTGAAAAATCTTCCACTGGTGGAGATCTACCTAAAAGGGAACCCATTCGAGAAAAGGTTAAGTGATAGCGACAGTTACATCAGGTAATGTTAATTGCAATATGGTTGAAAACCAAAAATGGAGAAGCATTACTATTTGAGGATAAGCTCTTCACGCTGGCTTGAAAACCAAAAGTGAGTCTGAGACCTTAATGTCTCAGTAAAGAAAGTCAAAAATTAAAGAAGATTTTACAAATGAATGTGGTAAAGAGAAACGTGGTTAAAATCTTAAACTATTTTTGATTCAGGAAATCGTCTCCAAAGTTCTGATGGCCATTATAAAAAATGGTGTCAGTTAGTTCCATTGATGTATAATGATGATGTTTATGTAAATGAGTTGTCTTTTTTTGTTATAAAATCTATAATATGTGTAGTTAACTCAGATAAAATCATTATTTATGTACCTACATATTTCAACAATAATTATGTATTTATGAATTTTAAATTAAAACAAACCTGTCTCATAGAATGTGAAGTGTAGGAAGACTATGGAAAAGATATTTACTTACTTTTAAAGAGAGAGCATTCATTTTTGAGATCAACTGTAAGTCTTATATTTACAAAAGTCAATAAACATTTTAGCTTTTTAAAGCTGATTGTTTTCATCTTGGCTGCCGATCATTATTGTTTGGAAAATATCTTAGGAGGATCATGTTCACTGTTAAAATTCAAATTGTTGACGAGCATATGAAATTCAAGAGCTTTAAAAAACAAAAGTTTATTCACTGTATAAAAAACTCTGTTGATGCACGGTATATTATAAATTGATACACTGTGCGTCAACCAACTTATATAACACTAGCTGCGCTCGCGCGGTGTGACTTGCGGTTCCTCGGGATTTTTTGGGATAAAAAGTATCCCATGTCCCTGGGATACAACCTATATCCATGCCAATTTTCAGCCTAAACCGTTCAGTGGTTTGGGCGTGAAAAGGTAACAAACAGACAGAATTACTTTCACATTTATAACATAAAGTATGGATCTTCCATATACAATTTGGATGACTCATTTGGCCCAATGCCTCAAGTTGTGGTAAATGAGTAATTATATCAAGAATGTGAACACACAACTCTCACATTTGGATTCGGACATCCTTATAAAATCTATCACCAAAGAAATATCAATTGGGCCACAAAACGTGTAGTAGTTATTCTTGAAATTAGACGATTGTATCGATTCCATTAGTCGCGTACTGAGCGAGCAGCCTCGGTCTGAAAAATTATTGCACGAGGCAGCCGCGCGCGGCAAGGCCGAGCCACGGCGAGACAGCCGTTCGTTAAACAAGCGAGGCAAATACAACCGTCTTGATTGCGCGCGGCAAAACATACCGAGGCTTTGAGCATCGATAAAAACCGACAACGTAAGGCTCAAGCCGCGGCACGTCCTGACCGACCGAGGATTGCCGCGCGCGGCTGCCTCGCGAGAATGCTCGCTCAATCAGTACGCGGCTATTGTATTGTGTGATTGAAGACTCAATTGCCTTCAATCTTCACCTAATCTTCAGCCACTTGGATTTAGTTTCCATAATGTTGGGAAATAAATCCAACTACAGACAAGAATAACTTAGTCTTGGTTGTCTTACACGGCCAATTAATTTAGGCAGGTGAAGTTACTCGTTTCACATGCGCAGGTGTGTTTTTTCGTATTAAATTGTCTAAGGCCTAGATCATTTATATTGCACAATACTACATTGTACAATATAATGACCGTTTAGTGTTAATAAAGATTGCGCAATGATTGAATGAAAGTTTGAGCGAGTCTATATTTTACTGGACCATATTTTTTTTGTATTTGTATGAACAAGACATTAAATGTCTCGCTAAAAACATTGCGCAATTACTATTTATGTGCAATATAATTGATCGCTTAGATTCAAAGCGCCTTTCAATATTATTGTACAATAAAATGTATTGTACACTGTTATTGTAGGTCTTGGGCCCGCCTAATGCGCACGCATCGGAATGGCTAACTTCACGAATGCCTTAGTTAGATCCATCGGCCGTAGTACTGGCGAATCGAGTTCTACGCTAGATTTACCTCAGTTTCAAACACAGCTTTTACATATTGATCATGGAACTATCGGGCAGTTTTCTTGATTAAGCTTTATATTATAATTTATAAGTTAACAAAGATTTAACTAGTTTTAAGACTATCCTAAGTTTATCCCAGCAGCTTTAATAAATAAATGCTTTTTGATTTTGTCTAAGAGCATTTTTGCATAAAACTAAATCAAGAAAAATGCTACGATGTGTTTAGTTTTCAACTGACATCACTGGCGTTATTCATATTTCTATCGTTATTAATATTGTTCTACTTACCTTTTTTTTAAATATTAATTCATTCGATTTATTTTCAAACGATAGAAGTACAGTCAGCAACAAAAGTCGATTAACGTTTGGTCTTTAAAAAATTAGGATATTTCTGAAATCCGTAATATTTTGTCAATTTCTGTAGATTAGGCTCAGTCCAAAATAATTTTACAAGAAAAGTATATTTTTGTCATAGAAATCGAAAATGAGTGGCGATTTAAAAAGTCGTGTTGCTAATCGATTTTCGTTGCTGGCTGTAAATTAACGTTCCAGTCAATAGACATCCTAAATATTTATGTTTCGGGTTACCTATGAGTTATTGTATTTCTTGTGCTGAAGCTAACATTATTGTGAGTTTCAGAGTATTTCGACATGTGTTGCTATGTTCTTTGTTTTCTCCAGCGAGGTCCGGAAGAAATTTCCGAAGCTGGTCAAGTTGGTAAGTTTAGAATTGCCCGTTTATGAAACACTAGCGCGCGGCTTCGCCCGCGTGGTACTAACATTTTGAATAGCCTATATGCTATTACAGGGACCCTACTATGAGCTCTTATAGCGATCCAGTTTAGGTCCTAAATTGAACTGCTTCGCTATAGAGCGAGGCAGCTATACAACGCTATCTTTGTCTTTTACGCGTCATGTAGATGTACTCACACAGAAACAAATCCACACACAGTTAAGACGCCTTCGTGATATAGATAGAACTGTACTCTTTTCTGATACACACAATATGCACAACCAATCTTTAGCTATCTGAAGTAGTTGCGCAGAACTCATTTTTGATGTCTCTAAAATTCATGTTGTTCACTCAAATTGTATGTGTAGACATACAATTTGAGCGAACAACACGAATTTGAGATTGAACAACTGTACTATGGTTTCTTAGTATGAAGTCAGGACAGGACTGTTGGTGTGTTCTAACCCTTACAAACCCGTTATAGGATGGTATGGAGCTGCCACCAGCCATCGGTTTCGACGTGTCGGAAGACGTGGCCCTTCCTCCGCGCCAGCAATCGTTCCTCGTTGATCCGGCTGGACAAAACCTTGTGAGGTAAGCCTTTAAAAAACCGACTTCAAACTTTGCTAATAGACCAGACGAGTGTGTTCTTTCGAGCCTCAGTTAGACACCCTTACTTAGATTTAACACCATTGATTACTAAACGGGTAACTAGGAAGAATTAGGGGGTTATTCCCGTTCGTTTTTTCGTTCGTTTGATGAATATTCGGATGTTTCTTCTCACAAACTTTCAGCTTTATTATATTAGTGGGATGGGATAGTAGGATGTGTTAAAAATATGACCTTTTCCAGGGATTTTCTCACCCAATACTTCGCGATCTACGACTCTGAGTCGCGCCAAGGCTTGTTGGACGCCTACCACGAGCACGCTTCGCTTTCAATGGCGGCTGGTTATCTCACCAGCGATAAAGACAACAGAAACGTCTCTAGTACCAAGTAAGCAACTCTTTTCTATAATACGCACAATCGTTCTTTAACTCTCTGAAGTAGCGCAGAACCCATTTTTGATGACGCCTAAAATCGTGCTATCTCGCTTACTACCAAACCTGTGCAATCGTCTATTGCACCAAACTTCAGAGAGCTAAAGATCCGCTGTGCTTAGCCCTTCACCACACTGGTTCCGCGACTAGTGTCAAGAAGAAGATTTAAGCGAGAAACAAACTATCGGACGCGACTGATAGGTATCTGGCTAATGATTGTACACATTGCTAATGTTGTGAGCTGTGCAAACTGTCAGCCTAAGTCGCGGACGTATCCTTTGGCTGACCTTGAGCTTACGGACGTCCGACAAAAATCTAGCGCGTTGGGTGTTTTTGGAACGAAGTTCCTTTTCGGACGGTATCGAGGATGGGGGCTAGAAGAAAAAAAGCGTTCGAATTTACCGTCACGACACATACATAGGTCAAAACGCCACTGTGCGAAATGCGCAGTCGCGAACCAGTCCATAAATTGTTACATTGTTAGTACGGAAGAGGCGTTTCTAGCATTTTAATAAATAATTTATTTGACAAATGCCAAATGTCAAAGTTGAAACTTCGTTCCAACCGAGTGTTCCACGAAGGTTCCACGACACTCACGTACTTTTGGTACTGTGCATACCTATCAGTCCGTCAGCCGCGTCCGAAAGTTAGTTTCTAAATTTAAAGTTGCCTGCGCGGGAGTTTGCTAAACTGTTATTGAGGCTGTTATTCACTGCCTCATGTAGTATTGACCAATTAAATAAATAATGCTTGACTTTCCACACAGCATCATCTAGCCCCAAAGTAAGCAGAGCTTGTGTTATGGGTACTACATGACTGATATACTTTTTTGTTTGTAAATACATACATATTATACATAGAAACACCCAGACCCGAGACAAATATTTGTAGATCATACAAACATTGGCCCCGCCGCGGGGATCGAACCCGCAACCTTTTGCGTCGCAGGCGGGCCTTCACCCACTGCGCCACAGAGGTCGTCATTCAATCAATTATTCCATCTCTTTCAGACTGAACGCATACTTACCGAACAGCCGAAACATCCTTCGTATCACAGACAGAGAAGCTCGTCGACGGTACTTGCGTAATGGACGATTGCAAGTCGTGTCGTTCCTTTCAGACTTGCCCAAGACTACACACGACCTTATTGGTTTTGCGGTTGATTTGGTAGTGTTCACTGTAAGTATTAAATCACTTTCAAAACATTTCGACATTTTACGGAACAATTTTTTTATTTTTATTTAAGTACATTCAAAATGGCTGTCTCTGAGCGACTATACCGACCAATCAGTAATATCTTGAATGGTTTCACTTCACTTCTTGGTTTCTTCTTCTTCATCTTTTTATTCCTTCTTCTTTTTAATAATGGCAACTTTTTTTATTAAACCTACTCGTCCCACTACCGGACAAGGACTCACTACAAAATATAAATAAATATAAAAATGAAAAAGTATAGTAATTCAATATCCTTTGCACGTAAAATATCCGGCGCTTAAACTAAACAAACATGACCTTGACTCGACTGTATTCACAAAACACGGTAGACAAAATACTCTCAGACCTTGTAGGTATTCCAGATCCTTTGAAGATATCAAGAGCGTAGTTAGAGGCATGTCCAAATACGTGTTTTTGCTAGTTAGTGCACATTTTTGATCGTCCTTATGCTTTTAAATTACCATCCAGGTTAAAAAGATAGCTTTCATCTGTAAAGTAATCATCAGGATCGTGGTGGATGGCACAAGCTTAGGGAGGCCTATACCCAGCAGTGGGTGAAGTCAGGCTGTGGATGATGATGATGATGTAAAGTAAAATTTTAAGCTTAATCACATTTTGTTAGAAAATCAATGCTTTTCCTTACAGCCAATGATGATAGTACTCTCAATGAACGGCGTGTTCAATGAGACGTCGGTACAAAACACGCCGATGCGGTCATTCAACCGCACCTTCGTGATAGTGCCCAACAGTTCTGGTGGTTTCTCCATCATGAATGATATGCTCTTCGTTACCAACACTACCAGGGTACAGGTTAGTAATTCATCATTTCACTTAATAAGTTTTGTTTTATGATGAATGGGTCCTCCTCGAAAGACAAGAACACACACACACACACACACACACACACACACACACACACACACACACACACACACACACACACACACACACACACACACACACACACACACACACACACACACACACACACACACACACACACACAGGCAAGAATGAGGTCTACGATGGATGGAGCGAGCCTCACCAGAAGGTGCCTATTAGCGACAAAACCCTTAGGCCCTGACTAATAATCGTGGTATAAAGTTATTCCTGAGTGTAAACTGTCAAAATGTGTGGTTATTTTTAGTTTACTCCGAGGAATAACTTTACACCACGTTTATTAGTAAGGCCCTTATACTATAAATAAAAAAACTCGTCTTAAAAACAACAGGGTCGTAGCTCAGCGGAAATAGATAAATTAATAATAAACGGAACATCTTACTGAAGTCCAACCTTCTACTGAGTCACACTTTGCTTAGGCCCGTGTGTCTCAGTTAGTCCCAGTTTAAACACTAAGGCCCTTACTAATAAACTTGACATAAAGTTATGTCATGCATAAACAAAAAATTTGTATGGTTATTCATAGGTTATGCATGACATAACTTTATGTCAAGTTTATTAGTAAGGGCCTGAGTAGATAAAGATCTAAAAAAATTTAAAAATAATAAAAATATAAATCCCCTTTGAAATTCTCCTATTTCTATATTAGGTGTCGCAATACAGTGTGTACACTGTACAGTTTTACCTCGTGCCCTAACCTAAATACGTCAAAGTCAGTCAAACTGAAAGTAAGATTTGACCTCTGGTGACGGAGTTGCCGCTGAAGGCCTCCGTCATGGCTTAACGACTTAAAAGCCGGGACCGAGGATTTCACATGCCCTTATCGTATGAAGCATGGACGCGCTCAAACTGTAGTAAATAATATAAATTTACATGCCGACGTTAAGGTAAGAAAGTGTTGGTACTTTCCTCATTATCTTTAAGGCCAATATTGTACATACTTTCTGGCAAATAAATGATTTTATTTGTAGTATGTTTAATATCCTACATACCGTATTCAAATTGTATCAATAATCTTCTATTCTTTTGCAGGAGGAAAAAGCATTCTCAACAGGAATATCAACCCCTGCGCCGGCTCCCGTGGCCGCCGCCCCCGCGCCTACGCCGGCTCCCGACGACGAGGCCAAGAAAATGATGTTATTGATGCTATCACAACAGACCGGCATGAACGAGCATTGGAGCGTCAAGTAAGTAGCTCTTTTAATACATATGTGGTGTTCGAGTATTATGTATGTCTACAAAGAACATGGATAACATGCCATGTGGTGCCCATAGCACTGCTTAGGGGCGAAAGTAGAATACCCTACTATGGGCATCGTTTGCCATTTACATGGAAAAATGCACTGGACAGGGTGTGAAATGTCCATATCATGCATTATTTAATTTTTGAAATGTGGTCCCGTGAAAGTGATCCTGCCGGATCCTTGTGAGTGTGAATTCAGTTGTACACCAGCGACTTCTGCTAGTACTTTCAAATATTAAAGAGAAATATCGTGAGGAAATCGGCACCTAAAAAGTTCTAAACACAGTCATGCACAAAAAAAGCCTCTTTGAGGCGCACTTAAAATTCACCTCACTGTTTCAAAGTACAGTTTGCTAGATCAGTGGCGAAGAAGAAATCCAAAATCTTGGAGCTGCAAATAGAAACTAAAGTATGAAACTTATTTCAGTTGTCTTCAAGAAACCGGGTGGGATTTCCAACGAGCGATATTCATCTTCAATCAGCTGCAATCAACAGGAAAGATACCTCCAGAAGCGTTCATCAAGTGAACACAATCGACAATGGGCTGTGCCTTGTACATAGATAAGGAGAGATGTATATTTTTGTGCGCGAGTGACCGAGAAAGACTGATAACGAGTGATTGAGAAGATATTTTGGTCGGTTTGTTTTTGCTGATTTGAGTTTGATAAATGGGTTATGTTTTGGACGAAGTACTGCCCAATGAAAAAGCATTTGGAAAGTTCTCTACTGCCAGCGAATATGGATTACAATTCAATTTATTGATGCTAGAGACATCAATGAAAGAAGACCATAGAAGAATTGAAAGAAATTAAAAGTGAATCATCAAAATATTTACCTTTGAAAGCTACAACACAATGAAAAATTTGAACACAAATGGTGTATGGTGTTACAGTTATTGAAGATTAAAAAGAAGAATTTGTTAAAAAACTGAAGAATTTTAATATCAAGAATAGAAGATTTTTACCATAAGTACTTATATCTATGTTAGTTACATATCTGTATGTAAATTGGTAATTTCTTTGTTTTGATTTCATATATTATGCAATGTGATTCAAATGTAATTTAGCATTTCAATAAAATCGAATTGTTCCTTGTTGAAATTAGATTTATTTTAATGCTTGATTATAGAATATTTTTTGTTACAATATGCAATAATTATAAAACTTGACTGGAAAATAAATTTTTATAACTATTGCATAGATTTCGTTGTAAATGTTATGTTTTTCTGGTTAAAATTGTAAAATAGTTAGCAATAACTGATTTATCTTTGGTAAACTTTTAAACATAATATTGATTGATAGTAACTTTCATTGTAAATGTTACCCTATTACTCATAATGAATCAAGGCTTCCTTTAGTTAAAACAGCTGATAGACGGAGGAGCGTTGGTAAGATGAAATATCTTACCAACACTTTTTATTGAAATAAGTTTTTCAAGAAATAAAAGTTATCTAAAGCCTTGATAAATAACTATAAGTGAATATGAATAATAGGGTTATTCTCAAATTATGATCACACAGAAATAGTTTTGTAATACAATAATCACAACATGTATTCAAGATATGAAAAAATATGATATTTTCTCTCAATAATTACTTGTCTGAAGACTTCGTAAAAGAATTGCATAGAAATTTTGTTATTTCTGTATGTAAAAATAGTTGGAAATAGCTATTAATGTTCAAATTACTTCATAGTATAACCATTTACATTATTACTAACATACTGTTTGTACTGACTAGATAAAAGAAAAAAAGAACAACAGAAAAATATGAAACAAAAGCAAAAAAAAACGAATTCCTATGAAACTTGTAAATATTAGTTATCGTTTGGGGAGATACCACCGCAGTATTATGGAATACAAGTTCTCTTATCTTTAGGCGCATGTTATAGGGATTTATTAAACCAACGCGGTTGTATACCGCGGCCAATTTGGCAGGAAATGCGACGGAACCCTCTCATTATGTTATGGGCTAGTTGCAGATGGTCAATTGAACCCTGATTGCGCCTGATTTTGTCGATCGGAACTTTCCTGGCTGCGGTGGTTGGGAAGGGGCTTAGGGATCTGTTAGATAAGATTTAAGTAATAAATACTTCTTATTTTAAACTGAAATTTTGTTTTCTTTCCGATCCAAGCTCTTATTTGTATCTTATATCAAGCTAGTAGGTTGTCTCTGTTTTTATAAATATAGGGATTCATTTTTTCGCGCAATTTTTTAGATTTTTTCTGTCATAAAGTACCTTCTCCTGACAATAACAAACACAACAAAAAAAAAAAAGTGAAATCGGTCCAGCCGTTCACGCGTGATGGCGTGACCAAGGGATATAGGGATTCATTTTTATATACAGAAGAGATAGTAAAAGTTAGTACCTACAGTCTTACCCTACTATAGGTAGGTACATGGGTACAATACATTGAACTTTGGCTTTCTACTTTGCAGATCTCTCTAGCCTCAAAGGTTTGCAGGAAGAAAACACTTTAGGGTTAAGCTCGCCTTTGTAGATGTCCTTTCTTTATGTTTTTATTCTGTGTGTGTGTCTATTTGTACAATAAAGTAATTTCTCTATGTAGTTAAGGCAATATAATCTTTTACTCCGCTAGAACTCGAAATAGCTCAATGTAATTTCGCTATTTTCTACCGTAAAGATAAGGTGGTCTTCAAGTTTCACAAAGCTGCATAATACATGAAACTTTAAACCTTAGTTGAACCCCATGGCGACACATGTCAAAACAAAACTGTTACCACAAAAAAGCGTACGAGTATTTAAAGATCGTTTATCTAGGGACAGGTTTTTAGTCAGTCTAAACTCGGTTAATTTTCTTGTAATAAGACGGATTATATTTTCATTTTATTTAATAAAATGAAAATTGAAATTTATTTCACTGTTACAATTTTCATCAAGGCTGTTGCGTGTTGACGATTACGAAAATTATATTTGTATGGTGATACGTCCTACGTCGTTTTGATAACACCTATCTCTGTTTATTGTACCTTGCAAACAAACGCGGAATGATGCTTCGGAATGTAAGATACTTAGAAATTATGAATTAAGTAATCTAGACTAGGTAGATGCTATCTGCCGAGTTTTTTCAATGGTTATGGCCTATGAAATTCTCCTAGGAATCTGACAAGCTACGTCCTCGGCTGGTTCATCATTGTACCTATCTGGGGGGGTTAGAGGCAGATTGCCAGATTCAATTCAAATTGGTTGCAAGCCCACCGCCACTTAAAAAGAATACTCATTGGTTTCTCCACGATGTTTTCCTTAAACTTGCGCAAGAGGACTTTCCGAAACGAAGAATCTATTGGGATTTTAAACTCACCTTGGATTGAAAGTCGAGAGGTACCTACATCCTGTTAGTTAGACCATCACAGCTCTTAGGTCCTATAGGTACATATGCCAAAAAACGTCCCTTTAAGATATATAGGTACGTACCTAGCTGATGACTGTAGGTACCTACCAAAATATCTACTTTAGGCCAGGGTCCATTAGCGATCCTGCCGGGGAATCACCAATTCCGAAGGTTCCATCAGGGCCAGATGGTAGAGGAATCTTCCACGCGTTCTAATAACAGTGTTGACTGTAGATAAGACGGACAAGACACTAGGCAAATATTAGTGGTAGGTACCTACCTACAAACTATAGGTATAATTAATTACGTGGTAGCCAGAATGAATAGAAACTGCGGAATATTTTACATACTTAATATTTGACATCCCACCCCTAATAAGGCGGAATGGTGCCTCGTGCAAGGGGGTTACCAGTTGGGGTTGGTTTGGTCGTGGCTGGTCTAAGCCCACGAGTTCGTTTGGCGCTGAGAACTTTGATGATACGTTTTTTTATAGAGTAGCAATCCAATTTTTATGGCCTTTCTCCTTACCAAATGCCTATAATTTACAAAACTCAGAGGAATAATTAAACCATGTCAGATTTAAAATTCAACAAAGTAAAAGTGCTCTTTCCATTCTACTAATCAAGACTTTTCCTCTGTTCAGAATTTTAACAAAAACATTCACACATTTGCCCAACGGGCCTTGCCACTCAGCGTGGTCATTCCAGTGTATTAGTGATCTTGGGTCCGTTGTCATTTACCTACCTGCAGCTTGTTCTTACCAACAAATTCAAATTCAAATTGTTTATTTGCATTCATGCAAAGGTTGCCTGGAAGAGATCGCTTCTTAGCGATAACGCCGCCCATTGTACATTTTTATCTGGTTTTTCTTTTGTTTTTGTTTGTTTTAATTTTATTAATGGTGGGCAATAAAGAATTTTCATTCATTCATGTTGTGTTTGTACATTTGTAGGTGTTCTAATTTATTTTACATGGAGTCCTGGCCCTTGATTCATAATACAGCGGAATGCATTCGGTTCGGAATCGACCGACATCAACCAATCACAGTGCAGGAATTGATCCGAATTTGACGTTTCTTGCACTGTGATTGGTTGCTGTCGGTCGATTCCGAACCGAATGCATTCCGCTGTATTATGAATCAAGGCCCTGGAAGGACATCAACACCAACTGCTGGGCATAAGGCACCTCGCTCAAATGCCATTTCAATCGATCCTATGCCTTTTGTATTTAGTTTTTCCCTTGTATGGTCACAATGTCGTCTATCCACCTGGCTGCTGATTTGCCTACACTCCTTGGTCAGCGTTTTGGGTACCTCGTGGATTGATGATATAGAAAAAGACACGTGTAAAACCTGGATTAGCGACGCACTGGAACGAAAAGTTAGAGGCTTCGATATTGGCTTTTTTCAGTAGGTAAGTAGGTAGGTAATTAGCCTAGGCTAGGGCGTGCCTAACTATTTAACAGGTCACTGAACCTTAATGTCTTGGGTAGGTAAGTAGGTACCTGCCTTGCGTATGCTTTATTCACAAATGACTTCGTCAATCAAAACAATGTGACTGACCATAGAGTTTTCACAATGTTTTTCCATTGCACCTTTATAAACAGGGTGTTCAAAAAATGCGGTCAAATGAAATGAAAAGGTAAATAGCTACAATCAAGAAATAATTGATATAAACATTGCCTGTGCCGTACTCCACTTTCCAGCGATTCAAACTGACCCCGAGACTAATCGGCCAAGTTTACTTTCTTCTGTCTGTGCAGGTAGGTAGGTACCTACTACAAAGTACCTACTATACCAATATCATCACGGATAGTAAACAAAGGCCGCATTAGTGCGAATGTTTTGTCTTTGAAGCATTGATCATCATCATCTACATCTCGTCCTCGTCAGAGTATAATTTTCTTTTATCTACATCCAAGGATGTAGGAATAGGGTGGCCTCAAATGAATTGACAGACATGACAGTTTAAACACAATCGTGTTCATACAAATCTCGAACTTTTAGAAATCTTTTGATTTTTAATAATTTTACTAAAGTACTTACATTATTTTAACAACCTAGTAGTTACGTAGGTTTATTAGCCTATCGGTTATCTCTACCTGTGGACAATTTTGAATTTTATCGCTGTTGAAGAAAATATGCCGTGCATGCTGTGCATTTTTTGAGCAAAGGCTACTGTATTCTACCGTCTAAGCGTACTTAGTAGATAGGTGGTCATAGAAAATAGCAATTCCGAAGCAGGCTGGATGTGCACCCACCTTTACTACTTATTATCTTGATTCAGCTATCTCCTACCCGCGAATGTTTGCAGTCGGATTCTGACGTGCAAGACTGTCGGTTGTGTTCAGTGAGTGAGTGAGTGACTTGAGCCAGTGGAAAATTCAGGTGAGACTTATAAACCGTTTGTGTTATGTTACACAGGTCTTGGTGTTGCGTGAAATATAGATATCTATAACATCGTTTGCGCGGGTCAGTTTATGCATGATACCTATGTATGATACTTTCAATCCGAAGGTTGTGGAATCGAATCCCGGCCGTGCATCAATGGATTTTGCGTTTCGTAAAATTTATATGCGCTTTTAACACGTGCTCTAAACGGTGAAGGAAAACATCGTGAGGAAACCAGTTAGTGTTCTTATAGGCGGCGATGGGCTTGCAACCTGTCACGTATGGAATACTAACTTCTGCAAGATGTGGGCATGTATCAGATATGTATTTGGACATGCCTCTGACTAACCCCCCTTAGACATCTTCATAGGATCTGGAATATGTAACACAAAAAGATCTGAGAGAATGTCTACCGCACCTTGGGGATACAGTCGTGAACCTGTTTTTTTACCTATGTACCTACTTGGAATCTGACTGATGGCTTCAGGCTTGTCTAGTCTTAGTTTTTTTTTAATACTTATCTACTTTAACTATTGTGTAGTCGTACAGGAGTAGGTGCTAAAAGTCTGTAATGGTCAGGTAGTTCAATTATAAACAGATTGACTTAGGAATTTTTAAATTTTGATTCACTGATGTTTGCTTTGCCTGCGCAGGACAATTTAGACATTGACTGAATATCTTGAATGAAACACCTGAGTTACCTAATAGTAGTATTTTTTTTTATGATCAATGCATTTATTAAGCGGCTTTCATGAAGACATTTTCATGAACACACTAAGCGTAGGTTTAGTGTTTAGTTTAGTTTAACCAACCTAATCGTAGGTTGCAGGTAGGTAGCTATTAATATTCATAAATTTATAGTTCAGGTTGTGAGGTAGGCTTGGAGTTCCTGAGAGTTTGGAAAAACAAATTAAATTACCTAGTTAATATTAAAAACAACTTGCCTAAGGCTTACAATATATTTTAACTTTACCTACTAGTAGCACAAAATACAGAGAGCTAGTAGGCAAGCATAAGCGATTTTTTTCATAGTGATGAAGAAAAACCATAGTGATGAAAGGCTTCTATGTAAAGCTTCTCTTTTCTAAACGGTCAGGCCATTGTGCCGTGAGATATGGGGCGGTCACGGTGATTGCATTCTACGGCCTGATTCCCGACCTTAATCCGATAGCTATAGAGTTCCGATTCGGAAGTCTGCAAAGTTCCGTTTGTTGAGTTTATTTACCGGGTCTATAAACTCAACAACGAAGCGCTCGTGGCCGTGCTTGCTTAGTAGTTCTTGATAGATCGTCGAAGATAAGCAACGTTCGAAACGGTCTGTAAGTGGATGGGTGACCGCCAGTGGCATTTTCATCTGAGCGCTTCCGTGCTTCGGAGGACACGTTAAATTGTCGGTCCCGGCTTTTTAAGTCGTTAAGCCATGACGGAGGCCTAAAAACTCCGTCACCATAGTTGGCCATTGACTCATACGAACTTACCTTACGTCTAAGCTAGCTAAGTTATTTAATTACGCATGGCTATGGAGTTTGAAGAGTTTTGCGGATGATTTTCTTGTTTTATAAGTATTAAGTCTAGTAAGATCTAGAAGCCTTTTTGAATCCTCTCACCACACTGGTTCGAAAAAGGAGTGACATTAAAAAAGGAAAAGTAGGTACTACAAGTAGCCTTTAAACTGAGGCGTATGATTCAAAATTTTTAATTTTAGGTCTAAAATTTCGTTGGTTGGTGCATTTTTAAACGAAGTCTTTTGCTGCTGTAGTACACATACATGACAGGCTTTTTGTTTTTACTTGTATTCTTTTTTTTGTTTTCATTTTGTTACTGTATTTTGTGTGTGCTTGAGTGGCAAATAAATAAATGTCTATGTCTATGTCTAAGTCTAGTCCTATCCCCTACCTATAGCCATTATTTGTGTGAATGGTTTCTGAAAACGGCAACACTGTCATCTGCATGGTTACGCGACTGATAATAACTACAAAACATTGAAGAAAATACAATATTTAACAAAAATTCAAATCTTATTTAATAGAAAAAAGTTATTACAATATTCAAGATTATTTAGAAGACAATAAAAGATGCAAAAAGTAAACTCAGGTTCCTAAATATATATTTAATTGTATGTTTCTTTTGATTAAGTTTAGAAAATTTATTACTTGCCTACTTATGTTAGATTGTAAGTTAGAAATACCTAAGCTAAGTACCAAATGTTGCAGTGCCCCAGCGGGGTTCATGTTATGAAACACTATTTTATTTTAAGATCTATCTACTAACATGAAGCAATAAACGTTTTGAATTTGAATTTGACGCGACCACGGACCAAACGACGAGACTTCGGCGCCGACCGAACACGAGGGCGGATTATTATGCATTCCCGCATGTCTTGCCAGTTGAGGGGATATCGTAGGTACACAAGGTTAGATAAGATAAGATAAGATAATTTTATTTTCATAAAAAATGTTTATGTCTTAAAACTAATACAAATTTATCAAGAACAGTGAGTAGGTACAAAGAAATTAGCAATCAACAACAAAAGACTTATGGAAATACAAAAGTAAGGAACAATTATGGGTGGGTAAGTATATTAATCTAAAGTAGGTATTATTACAATCTGAACATAAGGCGCTGTTATTATGGCATTAGTATGAAACTTTACCTTCCGTGCTAGTTTAACAACTGTGTTACGGCAAGGTAAGTTAACACACCCTTACTACAATTTTGCTATAAACTGTCCTGTTGGTTGGTAACATTTTATAACGAAAAAGTAGGTACTACCATCACGGGTCACAGTAGTTTAGTAAACAATAAGCTCGTGTAGAGATTAGGTAGAAGATAAAGCTAACAAGCTTTTACGTAGAGTAGCATGTTATCAATTAAAGCGTTATCTACGTGATCGATTGAGCACTCCGTTTTAGGTAGGTACCTACGATCCACAATAACTTCCTATAAGAATAGAATAATAGTAGAATGAAAAATAAAATTGAAATAACGTTTTATTCGGCATTTGGTTATGTACTGGTATTCCAGTACATAACCAAATGCCGAAATCCAAAAAACGAATTCTAAAGAATTCTATCTATGAAAACTTTAACACCCCGTAGGCCACTGCCACTGCCCAACTTTGTTTGGACTAGTGTAATAACACTAGGTAAGTACATCTTATTTTGCGAAAACGAACCCCAAACAAAGTTGGGCAGTGGCAGTGGCCTACGGGGTGTTAAAGTTTTCATGGATAGAAAATGGTCAGACGAAGTCGCACGCGCTCCATTATACAGGGTGTAAAAAGACTACTACCGAAAACTGAGAGGTTGCAATCACACCATGATTCTAAACATATTTAGCGAAAAAAAACGCAAAAAAATCTTGACTTTGCTACGTCATTTTATGTTATTTCCGGTTATTTACTTCTAGTACAACATAATAAGACCATACCTACCTAATAACTTCATTTATAAAAGAAAAAAACAGTTAAAACTCAAAATGCAGCAATCTACGTAAAACAACGCGCCCATTACCTACGCAAACAGTAATCTTCAAACACTGTTTTCTCCGGATATAATGATTTTTTCGGAAAATCCTTTTGGATTTGGTTGTGTGTTGGGATGCTGTACCTACCCCTTTCGGCTTCGGTAGACGTCTTTTTACACCCTGTATAGTCCTTTTCACATAGGAACGGTTTCGTGACAAGGCTCTTGTATGTTAATTTCTGAAATTATCAAAAAGGAAATAGACAAAATCCTTATTGTCACTAGATTTCATTTATATCAAAATTTTCATTGTTTTAAGTACCTACAGCGTGAAACGTAAAAGTTCTGTGTCAGCGATACGTTCCTACGTTAAAAATACTAAGTAGGTAGTTAAAAACGGTTAGTTATAAAAAGTTCGAAAACATCAATCAAGTGCACGAAAGGAGCCTATAAGAGGCGCACTTAAAATCCTTTCACCACACAGGTTCGAAAGAACTGGTGACACGATAAGAAGAGGAAGAAGAAAAAGAAGTTATGCTCACCTAACTCAATCTTTTGGGCCCTTATTAATAAACGTGGTGTAAAGTTACGCCGGGTGTAACTTAGGAGTAACCATACAATTTTTGGAGTTTAAACCTGGCGTAACTTTACACCACGTTTATTAATAGGGGCCATAGTGTCTTCTCTTTACCACACCAGAAATTGTTCCTCAACTGCAACTGCAGGGTCCTTTATAATGATTGATGTGATGTCTGTCCTATAACAACAAAAAATATTACGTTCATATAGACAATTAGCAAAAACTAGTCACGGTATCACGTCACCCCACGATAATTGGTGGTTTAATTACTATAACGGCCAAGAATGAATAGGCTCAGCACGGTCTGGTTCCGTAGATTTATTTTTGTGGACAAGAGTAAATAGGACTATCGTTCTGTGTTTAATTTTTGTTTTGAAATTGTTTTTTTGTCTAAATTTTTTTTTTTTAATACAATTTTATGTTTTTAATTTTTTATTTTTCTGTGTGATTTTCTGATGTTTTTATTATGTGTACTTATATTTATTAACTGTGATGATCTGGAATGTCTGTAATGTCATAGTTTTTAAAATAGTTTTTCTAATAAATAAATTGAATATAAATTAAAATTGAAATTGAAATTGTGGTTCCGGAGTTTTTATTCGAAAGCTCTTGTTGTGCATTACTTTTCACTTTTATAACATTTCAAAATAGCCTGTTTGATAAATAAGTAAGTACTAAATAAGTTCACTACTTTTTGAAAAATGTGGGCAAGTGCTAAATATAATTGTTTCAAACAATCTTACAAATGTTGTTTTATCAACAGGAAAAGATTTATTCAAATAACTTTAGATGTTATGCGATAAACGTTATCACAGTAAGTATTAATAGGTTTTTGTAAATAAGACCAGAAATGCAAATAGTTTTATCTTCTGCGTATTACTACTCACTTTATAATTGGTACCCACTATACTTATAATGGTAGATATTTCCATACGATCTGTTGCTCAAAATTTCACTACTTACCTACAGAACCCTAAAATATTATGTTAGTAATAACTTTCATCGACTTGTTTAGCGTAATCGTCAAAGCAATAAAGTGATGCACGTTGTGTTTTTTCCCTAGATCATTGTACTTTATTCTGAAGGAATAAAGTTGAAAATCAATCGAAGATTTAGGTATACACTAGTAGGTAGACCTATGGACGGAAGTTTTTTTTTAAACATTTATGGCTACTGTACTCACTTCATGTGGTCTATAAGTGTGTGGTTGACTGACCATATCGATGGTGCACCACAATGGTCTCGATGATAGCATTCATTTTAGCCTTGAAAATTGCAATTTTCTGAAAAACAACAAAATTTTATTACCTATAAGTAGGTAGGTATATTATCTAAAAAGTTAAAAAACATCATGGAAACATAATACTACCGCTCAACGCTCTGTAGTGCCCGGGACATTGTTTGAGATGGAATACTTAGGCTTGCCCAGCCAGCACATAAACCATAAAAATAAAATAAAAATAAAATAAAAAGCCTTTATTCTACATACCATAAAAAATACTTTAACATTCAATTTATAAATAGGTAATTTACTTAAACTATTATAATACTTATTTTCTACACTATTCTAATATGAAGTCGCCTCAGCGGCGTAGGCCTCCCCCAATTTCTGCCAAGTGTCCCTCTCTCTCAGAGAGGGACATAAACCATAAAAACGACTAAACCACAACATATCCGGTACCTACGTTAAAAGTTAGACTCACACGAAAATAGCACTTATGTTTTCGCTTGTAGGTACTACGCCATCATCATCTCCCTGACCTTATCCCACGCTAAGTGGGGTCGGCACAACATGTCTTCTTCTTCCACTCACTCCTATCACTCGTCAATTGTGCATCCACTCCTTTTACATTCATATCATCTCTCACACAATCACAAATTGTAGGTACTACGCCAATGTGTATTGAAATACCCGAAAACATACTAACCCTCTGCGCAGTCTGGTAAGTCCGGACGTGCAATGATTTATTCAAATAAATATTGTCCGTATCTGTTGCGTGACTCCGCACGGAAGTTGTCGAATATTGGAAATTGTGTTCCGATCACGGTTCCGACAGTGACTCAAAGTAGAGCGGTTTTGATTAGGCTCAACGGAACTGCGATTGTGCTTCCCTGTGTCATCTATTGAATGGTAATACGACATGCAATCTTGCTAGGCTTTGCATCTATTCTACGTGCAAAAAACATTATAAACGAGTACACACTACTTAGGTACATCTTTAGGTACTTATACAGCGTCATGCAGGAGGCATCCTTACATTACGTATGCCTATAAGTTAGGTACTCAACGTGACACAGTAGGTAGTGCATGGGGTAATGTTTGAGATGGAATAGGCTTGCTACGGATAAGGCCGGGTTAAGTATGTATCCTCAGCTTAATCGGTCCTATCCGCAGGAAAGATAACGTGAGCAGCCGACTGAGTTACGGGTTTTAAATTTCTTGGTGAAGCCTGGCACGGGGTAGGGCAGAAGCCCCGGTTGTGGCCACCGACCCTTTTTGGCCATTTGGGACTTCAAATGGTTATAACTAAGGAATAGATAATTATATTAGTTTTTTATTTACGGTATATAAAATTTTTTAATAAATCAAAACTGATACCGTTATCAGCTGTGACATATTAAACTTCATTTTGACATAACAAGCCATTTTTTGTTTATGGTCGTGAAATGTGAATATTCTTAGCAAAACCAGTAAGGCGAGCGGATTAGTTTTCTGTTAATATTTTCGAAATCGTTGTTTATTCAATTCATATTTTTGTTTTAATTATATAAACAATATATTAACTAAGGGGAATTAAAGTTATTTTGACGCCATAGGTTTAAGAGTGATGATTTGAGCAGGTAGCCACTAAGGGATCCAAAATTTATGTAATTCTCCATCTTTGGCCACATGTAAAAAAACCCCCTAATTATCTGTTCATTTTTAGAGATAAAAAAAGCCTTTATCATCATCATCAGCCTCTCTCATTCCACTGGACATAGGCCTCTTTTTTATGGCTACTTGCCACTGTCCTTCAATCCTATTCAAATTTTGGCCCATAGACAATATTGGCCTGCTGATTTGACTATTTATCTTATTATATACTTTATTGTTATATAAAACCAATAAATATTGTATTTGGTTACTACAAAAACAAGAATTTACCATGCCTTGCTTATATAAGTATTAGCTACTTATATATCTATTTTATTGTTAATATTATGATCTAAAATAAATTATCAGTATTTTTTAAATAAAATAAATTCTTCTGAATTGTCAATGATTCTAATGAATTCTACTGAATTGAAATGTATACGCATTGCTGCAGGTAACGCGTAGCCTAGCCAGCTTTACAAAGTCGTATACTAAAAAGCCTGAATGTGTTAAACGCTTTAAACCGGACGTAAACGCAATTTAAATTTAATTCAGTAGCTAACTGCCTTAGTTGGTCATTGTGCTCGAGAAAGTGCGAATAATTACCCAACATGGCTTATCAGATCATGATGAGCTTCTACACACTTCCATTGTTTTCCTAGTCTAATTCGTTCGAAACGATAAAAAAAAAGATAGGTGAAGGAAAACATCGTGAGGAAACCAGTAAGTGTTCTTATAGGCGGCGATGGGCTTGCAACCTAATGGCTTGTCACGTATGGAATACTAACTTCTGCAAGATGTGGACATGTATCAAATATGTGTTTGGACATGCTTCTGACTACCCCCTTAGACATCTTCAAAGGATCTGGAATAAGTAACAAAAAGATCTGAGAGAATGTCTACCGCACCTTGGAGATACAGTCGTGAACCTGTTTTTTGTTTTTTTTACGATGACTACCCTCAAACATTTTGAAGTAAGTACGTATCTTGAATGAACCAAGTAAACTTTTACTTAAAAGTGAGTAGTAAATTAATTACCAGCAATTAATATTGTTTTAACGCAATTAAACTCAGGATGTCACTATCGCAGCAATTTTCTAGTGATAACGGAACTCCAAATCATGGGAAATATGAGATCTTACTTTCTCATCTCATTGTAAATGCCTTCAATCTCACAGTTACATTTGTAAATAGTAAAAGTTTAGATAATAAACAGTGAACGCAACAAAACGTGGAAACATTATTTCAAGAGAATTGCGCGCGTATTTTTTGGTAAAAAAAAAGAAAACAGTAGGTATAGTCTGTGGTATCGTCATGACGTGGTCACGACTGTATCGCCAAAGGCACTGGTTGTCAGCAGTCCATTCTATACAAATACTTATAGATTGTAGGAATTTTGCTCATGTTCACATTTTGGCGACAGCATTCCATACGTAAAAGGTTTAAACTTACAGTTGTGTAGAATTGAGGGTAGACAGTGGCGTAGCTACCGAATGGCTAGGCGGTGCAGTGCACCGGGGTCCCCAAGCTCAAGGGGCCCTCGGACTCTGAGTCCCGAGAGTCCGGAAGGTTTTGCTCTTAGCTAACTATAGGTATGATTATTTTGAAAATAAAAACAACTGCATTATAAGATTTTGAAATAGTTACCCAGAAAATGTCGAATCAAATCTTAAGTTTTTACAAAAAAATTAATACATTTACATTTTGCCACACCCTGTATATTTTGACTTTATAAAACCTAAACCGTTCAGTTAGGGCCCCCCCGGTTTATTTTGCACCAGGGCCCTTGGCTACCTAGCTACGCCACTGAGGTAGATAGGTATTGATAATTCTATACCCCCAATAAAAGATGCTACGTGACCACAAACTTTGCAATGTGTACGAAACGTCACAATACCTAAGTAGTTATTCAAAAATAATTGCTTATCCTCAAACAAATTCGTGCAATACCGGCTTACGTATTACGTATGGTCTGCAATTGTATAACAATAAAGCTGCATTTACACGACAATTTCAACCCATACGATATCGAATCGCACGGCAATTTTTCACGTGTAAACGCTCATCGTATGCGATTTGTCATAGTAAGCGCGATGCTCGTCGACTCGTTCAATGGGTGGGGCTTAGCAAATCGTATAAAAATCGCATCGTGTAAATGCACCTTAAGGCTTCGTGGGTGTCATAATTGATCGCATGTGCCAAAATTATGCAATAGCTTACGACATCACACCAATAACTGTTTCCTAACAGATTTATTCACATCACGAAAGACACGTGATGAAAATAATTTACATCCACAAAATAACAGAGCAACCTTCTCTGTTAAGATGGATCGATGATTGATATTGAAAAGTCCGTACTTAAGTAGATCCCTTTGCACGACTAATTGTCCAATTATAAAACGAAACAGATAGAAAATGTCCATTTACAAAAAAATCGAATTGTCCATTCCTATAAATATTCAATCGTCAAAATGTCCAATCATAAAAAAATCCATTCATAATCCATCAGTGCATTATGTCTAGACATAAAAGCCTTTGCAAGATTGGCACAGGAGTGAATTGAGAAAGGCTGAAGATGATCATGACCTGGGACCCTAATAATTATGAGCTCATAATATAGCGATCCAGTTTAGGTCCTAAACTGAACTGCTTCGCTAAAACGTACCATGACGTATGATAATAAAAGTTACTAATAAAAAAAATTACTAGACTTGTCGTAAAAACTAAATCGGTTTGCAAAATAGGGTCTTTCATTTTATACTAACTTAATTCAGGAATTGGGTTCAAAAAATTAATTAAAAAATATTTATGTAATGATTTTTTTGTTTTGGTATGAAAATCCCGAGAAAATCGATAAAGACTATCCTTTCAATTGATTGTTGCTTCTTGTGTAACTTAGCCCATTCGTGATGTAGCTGCGCTGCGATTGGTGGAACGTCGGTACTCCTTGAAAATCATTATGCAACAATTCTAAAAAATCAATAAAGGATTTTTGAAGTGAAAACTTAAATGGGCTTAGGAATTAAATTTATACTGTAAAACGTATATATTTACAACCCAAAAATGAGGCCCTGTCAGTTTGTGTAGTTTAAAATGAAAGACCCTACATACAAGTAAAACAATTGCCACCGTAAAAACTTTGCGATTCAGATAGGAACCTAAACTGGATAGTACCCAAACTGAATTATAGGTCATGGTACGGCACCTGTGATCATGACGAACCTTACAACGTGTAAAAATCCTTCCTTAAAATCCTTGTAAAAGTCCTTCGTGTAAAAATTCTAAAGAAAAAAAAAACAGTCGTCTTGGGTAAATATTATGCGTTTGTTACGTGAGTCTGAAACGGATGAACGCATTTTGAATTTATGATTGGGTAAATACTTACTACTCCTTTGGCGCAGCGACCCAAAGTGAGTCTTGGCCTCCGATACGAGAACACGCCAGTTTTTTCTGTTCAATGTAGTTTCTTGCCAATTGTCGGCTTGTGGGTCCCGCAGATCAGCCGTAGGCCGGTTGGTCGGCCTTAGTACCGATGGAATGATTGAGTACCTACATATTTTATTTTTATTAGAAACGGCTTGGTTATAAAATATGTTTTTTTATTGTAATCATTAGTATTATACCGTGGTTGCGTGATAACGACAGTGTAACTGATAAAACTTTTACGTCACTTAATTTACACGCTCTATTTTTTTGACGGTTAATAGTGTAGGTGAGTACTTACATTAATTAGTGAACAATTTTACCAAACAATTGAGTATAGTACGCACAACCGATCTTTGTCTGTCTGAAGTTTGGTGCACTAAACGATTGCGCCGGTTTGCGCGAGTAGGCGAGATAGCACAATGCAACAAATTAAGCGAGTGAGGCGTAATCAAAAATTGGTTCTGCGCAGCTACTTCAGAGAGCTAAAGATTGATTGTGGTTATCTTAGCAGTAAAATTACAAAAACTTTAAGTTTAGTTAATAGGTAAGTAGTAGGTATTCGTCTGATGAAAGTTTAACTCGCATTTACCTATAGCATCTCCTCAGCTGAGCATACCTACCTCCTGTAAAATATGGGCATGCATGTACGTACTTGGACATGCCTCTGATTACCCCAAAGTCCCCAATGTACTTAAAATAATCAAGGGATCACCCTTGATCCCCCACTCAGATCTTATTTAGAATGTCTACGGCGCTTTGAGGATACAGTCGTGATGATATTTGTTTTTTGTTGGTGGTAGAGGAAGTACTGCCAAGTAGGTACAGACATACTTACTGAGTATATTTTATGTTATCCTGCGTGGTCCGCAAATTCCCTTATCAATTGACGTCACGAACCGCAGAATACGCAATAGTTGCTTCCTTCCGCACACAGAATATAATTAATAGTGGTAGTTGGTAGTTTTTAGTATGGATATCAGTTGCGGTACCAAACTAAGTTACACCCTAATCTATGGTCTCTGCCTGTCTTGAGAAATAGGCGTGTTTTTTTGTGGGGGACAAGCCTAAAATATAGCAATCAGACACGTTGAAATCTAAAACTAAATACTAATGAAATTATACATATGTACCTACATTCCAACGTCAAAAGCTCAAAATAGGCGGAGCTACGCATGAAATTACATAGCATTTTTCTACGCTGTGGAATCCTCCCTCTTTTTTATTGTGCTTTAAACTTAGGCCTTTTAGATGATTTAAACAGCGTCAGGAGGCAACCTATGCCTACACTCAACGGGACGCTGTAGTGCCTGGGACTTGTGCTTCAACACTGTTTTACTCTGTGCAACCGCCTACATTCGTTAGGATCCGTTTGATATGTGTAATATCTGTAGTTACTTCAGGAACAGATAAGTAGAATTATGTAATTTTTCACTACTTATTATTTTTTAAAAGGGAAGGGCTGATGCCACAAAGTGCTAACTGTTCAATTGTTATATTTTAATTA
Organism: Epirrhoe tristata; assembly: GCA_951394285.1. Classification (NCBI taxonomy): domain Eukaryota; kingdom Metazoa; phylum Arthropoda; class Insecta; order Lepidoptera; family Geometridae; genus Epirrhoe; species Epirrhoe tristata. Next base: position 8,071,419 of record OX596150.1, on the reverse strand, counting down.
AGTATTTCTTGTTATTCTTTATAATGTTATAATGTTAACCGCGCGTGATGTCACCCTGTAAGGTCCAAACCTAAAAATCAGCGCTGTCTCCCTCTCCTGGGAGCAGCACTAAAACTGAGACTGGACCTTTTTGGCACCACATAAAAATAGGTAGGACATAGGTAGTTTGTTTTTATTTTTGTTTATTTTTAATTCTATTACTTTGTATTATACCTACTCGTGTTGTCTAAATGTTTGATGTTCTTAATTTTATTGTATCGTGTTGCGTATGTCAAATAAATATATTCTTATTTAATAAGTGACCAAGTGGTGCCCCCGAGAGAGCTACAGAAGAGTAGGTCGTCCAGCGGCTAGATGGATCGACGAGATTATAAAAACAGCAGGTTGTACATGGGTCAGACTGGTGCAGGATAGGGAAGGTTGGTTGGCACAAGCGAAGAGAGGCCTATGCCCAGCAGTGGGATGAAAAAGGCTGCGGATGATGATTATTTTTTTATTTTTAATGAATTTAAAAATGTTCACAACCATCCACTAATGTCACTTTCCCAAGCAGTTTTTCCATCAGTTTTCTATACTACAATCCTCTACGTACGATGTGTTGAAAGTTACTCTTTGACGCAAAAACTACTGAATGGATTTGGATGAAAATAACAGAGATAGATTATCATCTGGAATAGCAAATAGGCTACATTTTATCCCGTAAAATTTAAGTAAAGCGGAGCTCTGCTAGTTTTACAAAACCTCATTTCATCAGACCCTTTCAATGTCAAAAACGTTAGTTTACGTAAAAGTAAATCTTATAATCTTATAAACCGTGAAGGTAGTTATGAAACTATTTCCTTTAGCCTCGAGCTCCCATTAAATAAAAGTACCCAGTATTTATTCAATTTTACACGGTTATCAAAAATGTATTGCAACATGAATTGTTTGTATTAGATAATGAATCTGTATGAAACGTAATATATTTGTGATAAAACTCTTCTGAACTAGGCGCTACTAGGTACCTACTAGCATTCGCCCCCAGATTTGCTTATGTAATTACCTACTTGGAGTCTAGTTCTCGTCTCTCAGACAGAGTTAAATAAAAACAAATACTTTTTGTCATATTCCAGATAATTAGGTAGTGTGAGTTAACACGTTCAATGCCACTACTGGCTCTTTTAAGGGTTTTTTCTAGTAGGACACTCAAATCAAGTCACGGTAGAACTTATCTCAGATAGAATCATTCATGATCCTATGATGTCGGGGGTCAGAGTCATGTCCAAAGGAGGCGCGCTCACGCTCTATACAAGGCTGGGCCCAAAAGTCAAAAGTGCCGGCCTATGAAAAAAAAGGACACCACTTTTGGGAATGTCGATCCGAGTATTTTTTAGTATGGCACAAAGTCTCTAATGCGCGGTATAAAAACAAAACGGTTCGTTTTACCTACGGTACAAATCAATCATCCTACGGATAGTAAAATATTATACGGCGTCAGTTTAGCTGTCAAACTTTTCTAGGTGGAAACTAGTCGTAGCTTTTATCAAGACTGTCCGATGAATAGAAACCGGGCATAAGGCCACTACTTCAAAAGATTTAATAAGTTAAAAAATCTGGATTTCTATACAAACACGACTTCCGAAATCATTTGCAAAGTAGTTGAATTAGAGGGTGCCATATTAAAAAATACTCTGATTGACTTCCTCAATAGTGTTGACACCCTTATATTCGTTGGCCGCCACTTTTTATTTTTGGGCCCAAATTGAATGACCTCCTTTATATTAGTTATGGCTACAAAAAACCCACAACAGTTCTAAAGTATACCTATTAACAATAAAATAACCATCAAAGTTAGATGCCAGAACAAAAGTAACATAACAATTAATTAAGATACAATCGCCATTTACTTTCTATACTCGATGCCATACTCAGCGTCCTCAATTTATTTTAAAGCGCCATTTACACGATACCATTCTGGCATACGATTCTTGCCTCTTGCTATCAAACTCAAAGCTAATATTCTGTGGCAAGCGGCAAGAATGATATGCCAGAATGGTATCGTGTCAATGGAGTTTATCAGTGATGCATGTTACAGTCGTTCATACACATTTTTTAATGCTAAAACGTCTGAAAACCCCGCAAATAAATATGTAATTTTGACGCCGTTCATAAAAAAATATGAAGAATTATCTTTAACTTAATGTCTCTGAATATGAGCGTATGTGATTCATCATGCGCTTATTGCATTAATTTCCATGCGTTACGGTTTCTACCCGACTTAATGCTCTCGTTAACTGATTTATTTGAATAAACACCTTTAATGTTGAAATAAGGACTAGAAAAGTCACGCGACTTTACCTTTTTTCCTTTTTTTTCGACTGGTACGGTCAGCGTCACCAGCTGGTAATCCCCCGAATAGGCAGTACCTAATGTTCCTTCGAGCCTCGTTGAGAAAGAGCCGCCTCCAAAGAGCCGCGGTTGTGCCTCGACCTCGACAATCCGAAGGTCGTGGGTTCGAATCCCGGCCGTGCATCACTTGGTTATTTGTTTCGAAAAATGTATATGCGCTTTATCACGAGCTCATAACGGTGAAGGAAAACATTGTGAGGAAACCCGCAGCTTAGTCAGCTCCACACGTATTGACGTCGTTTTTCCTGTGGGCCAGGCTGATTAAGCTGAGAGGGTGGTTTAGGTGCTGGGCAAGCCAATTCCATCTCAAACAATGTCCCAGACACTACAGGGTCCCGTTACCTCCTGACGCTGTATAAATCATCTAATATAGATGTAAAGGCCTAATGATCCTGCGAGCCTCGTACGAGTGGGTTACCAGTTGGTGACGCAGACAGTACCAGCAATATCCGGAATCTTATCCTTGTGTGTAATCAATACAATCAAAAGAAAACCGATTTATATGTTCGTTTCAGGTCGAAAATTACAAGTAAGGATGAGGTTTTTTGACTTTTGCGGGAAAAGTATCGAAACCACCTGTGAAGTGACCCCTTTCACACAAAAAAATAATTTTCTAAATCGGTCCAGGCTTCTACGAGTTATCGGGGAACATAAAAGATAAAGAGATCCCGATGAATTGAGAACCGCCTGTTTTTGAAGTCGGTTAAAAATATCTCAGAGAAATGTCTGCCACGTCATCACGAGACGTGATGATATTGTAATTTGTTTTTTTGTTTATCTAAGACGCTCTTTACACGATGCAATTCTGGCATACTATTTTTTCCTCTTGCTTTCTCAAACTCAAGGAGCAAGTGCTATATAATATTCTGTGGCATGATGGCAAGAGGCAAGAATGGTATCGTGTAAACGATGTCAAATAATCTTTACTTTCCACAATGTTACTGACAGCTTTACGTGTTGAGGAACAGCAATAGTTGACAGATAGCATGCTCAGATACTGAGAGATACGACCATACATGAGTTTTCAATTAGATTTAGAAAGCGTGCGTTAAAATCAACCCAGAGCGAGGATTTTTTTTTAATAAATTGGTTCTTATTCTGATAATTTTTTTATCAACGATACGTACCTACACACAATACTAAAAAATTAATTTGAATCAAACTAAAGATAGTAAATAGAGTTCGTCACATCTTTCTTATTTTTATATTTTTATATTTTGGCCATCAACCAGTATCAATTTAATCTTTCCTCTATTTGCATGACAAACTGTCCTAATCTATGGATCGCAGACTGTTAGTAGGTTACTAGGTAAGGTGTTGAAAACCAAACAATGAACTAATCTACTCATCCGCCAGTCTTTTAAGTTCTAAGTAGCGAAAAATCTAGATTGAAAATCCCACATCTATAAAAGTCTTTAAAAGTGGTTTCTAAGATAATAGTAGAAGCGCCTAAGATATTTTACAGAGCATTACCGATGTTTAACCTTTTTTTTTACCTTCAAACTTCTTCAACTTCAACATGTTTCTACGAAACACTCACTTCTAGGGTTTACCCACAGGAAAGAAGAGATACGGATTATGACTGTATCAAGGATAAGAAGAAATTTTCTCAGGTTTTTATTTTTATTTTTAAACACAAGAGTTGTAACAATGAGGAGATACCTACACCAAGGGAGCAAGCGATCGATGGTTTTTGTTGAATTAAAGTAAAACATAGCCCATGTTACATGGGGATCCTACTAAATGAGATGTAGCCCACATCATTTAAAATGAGTAATATTTACAATATGACTCAATAGCATGAGACAAATCTTAGTGATTTATAAGTGCTATTATAAAACGTATTTTTTTGTATTTATTTTGTGATTTTGATAAATAAATTAAATAAATAAAAAAAAAACATATTGCCTTGTGCATAGAAAATTATGTAAATATACATACATAAAAAGGTACACAATAAAATCACGCCTATTTCCCTTATGGGTAGGCAGAGACTAGGTACGTATTTCCACTTTCTACATTTCAGACGCATCTCGGTGACCGTCGCACTTACTAAGACGTTCAGCGTGCGGTGAGCATTTACACGGGAAAAATTGGCATGCGATGCCAAATCGTACGTGCGCAGACCGTGTCGTGTAAATGCACCTTTAGAAATGATTGAATGAGACACATTTAGTACATTTAGTAGGATAGACACATTTAGTAGGATCCCCAAACCATTGATCGCTTGCTCCATTGGTTTCATTATTAATTTCTCAATTTGTATGAGCTTTTTCAACTCTCCTCAATCAAAAAGCGTAACTGCTACTCGAAGTTTTATCTTCATGTAGTTTCTTCTTGTTGGCATAATTGGATGCAATCTCAAGTTTCAAATTGATGAAGACCTAGACCTAGATGATGTTTATTACCGATTGGGCGATATAGTCGCTCAGCGACAAAGCCCTTTTTTTGTGAATAAATAATAATAATAAGTTTCAAATTTGCGCGAACACAAGATTTTTCGGTATGGATTTACGGAAAAAAAATTGAGTACCACCTCTAAATTAAGAAAGACGTCTTGAGAAAACCATAACTTTGGAAGATCCATGAATTTTCTGCGCATAGCTGTGAGCTTTTTGATTGAGATCCTCTTGAGATGAATTGTCAAAATGCTTGTGGGCTTAGATAACGGTGGAATAATTTGAAACAGTACGAATTATTGTAAGGTGCTTTCTGGTAAGATCGGACTATTTTTGAGAAAACCTAAAGAGTCTTAGAAAATATTTTATTGTATCGCCTCTAGTGACTCTTTTACAACGCCATAGCAACCAAACTGTTACAAAAATACAGAGGTTTCATTTCTTATTTGTAATGTTTAGATAAACACAACGGTTGATGTTTTATGAATGATCAAACAGAGCAAAATTTTTCAGAATGGCAAGTAAAAGATCGGACCGTGTTAAGGTAAGACCAGACTACCTTGTAAAATCACCTCTGTCACAGCTAGAATAAGCTCTATCACAGGAAAATATTCGGACTTACCTAATAAAAAACATAGTACAAATTGTTATTGAATTGGTTTTCAAATTTAAGTTTTAGCGAAGATTTAATACATTTTTTTACTCCAAATGTCCGATCTTACCCCGCATGCTTCAAACATAGATTTTTGTGTATCTCAAACTTTTACATCTAAAGGCTCATTAGACTCATAATTACAGCAGGCAGACAATTAACAAAATAGAAGTCAGTTTTCTGAGTTGAAACTTGCATTTTCAAGCTCTAATAATAACAAAAAAATTATTATCAATCAACTTTATTCATTATAAGCTTAACTTTTAATCTACAAACAAATAAGCAAAAAATCAAAAAACTTTATGTAAAGTTGAACATAACTAAATACCTACTGTTTAATAGGACGAACATTTCAGTCTGTAGGTGGGCACGTTACTCTTAATTTTTTTTTTTTATTTAACCTATACTGTCCCACTGCTGGGCAAAGGTCTCCCTCAATTATTTCCAACCATCTCTCTCCTTTGATAGGTTCCACCACCCACTATCGAAGGAGTCGAGGTCGTCTCTCCAGCGTTTCCTTGGCCGTCCGCGGCGTTGTCTCCAGGGTGTTAAGATATTTGCCCATTTTTCGCTGTGCATCCGGCTCACGTGCCCTGCCCAGTCTCACTTCAACTTGACTGTTTTGCGCCCTACGTCGACAATACCAGTCGTTGAACGCAGCGTGGTATTCCAAACTCGGTCAATCAACTAAAATTTTATTAAGTAATATAAATATGCAGTATTATAGCACGTGCTGTCAACAAATCTTAATACTTACGTATTTTATACAATCCAGAACAAACAAGAAATCAATAACAATCAACAACTAAACATAACAAATACTTCTTTAAGTAAAAACAAAAAAGTAAGTACTTTTACAACATTATTAGTAAAACAAGTTACATTTTAAACATCATAAATTTAGATAACTTTGATAACTTACTTACTTGTAGGCGAAAACAGCCAAGACATCCGTACAAAAGCTTGCGAAAGTGAGACGTTTGATACAAACAAATCGAATATTGAAAGTAAAATAAAAAGCATGTAAAGTAAAAAGTTTGAGAAACACTTTAAAGTGAAAGACCGGCGGATTATGTCCGATCTTAACCTACGAGGTTAAAGATCGGATCTTTGTCTACAAACGTCGTAGACGTGATTGTATAGTACTAATCAATTAGTCATACATCGCAAATGGTAATAAAACAGCAAAACTTCAAAAATAAACAAAAATTACCTACCAAATTGCTCACAGAACGTTTCAGGTGGAAGATCGGATCATGTCTTTTTCCACTTTTGGTACATCCTTTTTTTGAACGACTATAGCACACGTTCTACTGGGCATAGCGTAAAAAGCAGACTGTAGGGAGGGGCACAACAAAATGGCGCGTACGGTGATGTTGCCATCATTTAAAAATATTGCTGAATTTAGTAGTTACATGACTCATCCGGACTTACTACTTGTCCGGTCTTACCAGAAAGCACCTTAGTCAATTTAATGGATTTAGTGAATGTTCCACGAAAATGTTGCATTATTTCGATATAACAATCTAGATGATCTTGGCAGTTGCGCGCTGTTGCGTCCCTATCTATACAATCTCAATGCAGTTTTCACAATTACTTGTTATTAAAGTTTTGAAAGCTGACTGTTGTGAAAGATTAATTAGTTTGCGTGCATTATGAGGTGATAATTAATATTGATAGATAAACTTTATTTCTGAAATAAATGATTCGAGTGGAAAGTTTAATAATAAATCAATTGATTCCTTATTAATATGGCAAAAACAAATTATGCGTGTGTTTGTTTTCTAATGGGTTAATTGATTTTGTAGTTATGGTGCCATGGATATTGTTAGTATAAGTATTGAGTTATTATTACCTGGTACTCTGACACCAGAGTGGCCACTAACTTATACGAACTCACTTATTTTTTATTAAAATAAGTCAAAGGTACTTTATTAATGCCAAAAGAGACTTGTTCTTCACAAGGCTGCTCTTGACGTCACTCGCCATACTAACTGCTAGTTATCTGTAGTACATCGTGAATGCGTGAGTTTATGTGACGAGCTTCAATTCAATGTATTCTTTAAGAGTATTAGTATTAGATAAAGTTCACTAAGAAAATACAATTAAATAATAAAAACCTACTGCTAGACATTTTACATCATCTAGCCCCAAACTAAGCAAAGCTTGTACAATACGCACAATCGTTCTTTAGCTCTCTGAAGTAGCTGCGCAGAACCCATTTTTGATGACGTCTAAAATCGTGCTATCTCGCTTACTCTACCAAAATTGCGCAATCGTCTATTGCACCTAACTTCAGAGAGCTAAAGATCCGTTGTGCTTATATTATGGGAACTAGATAACTGATATACTACTTATACTTTTTGTTTGTAAATACATACATATTATACATAGAAACACCCAAACCCGAGATAAATATTAGCAGATCATACAAATATTTATTCCGCGGCGGGGATCTAACCCGCTGCCTTCTGTGTCCCAAGCGGGCTTTCACCCACTGCGCCACAGAGGTCGTCATGGTACTTATGTATAGTCTAACTAAAAGAAGACTGACTAAGCTGAACGGATTCTTATCAGATAAGAAGGTAGCACCAGCATAGGATCGTAGCAAGTATAAATCTATAGTCTCTCTACCAACCCCTGTAAACGGCAAAATGTATGTAGCGGTCCCCTTGTCGAACAAGCTCGTCAGTAAACAAACTGCTTCCTGATGCAAGTAACACGAGCATCCATATCACGTAATTGCAATGGGAACAAGTCAATGTATAGTCAGCGACACAAATTAGTAGCACCCATCCCCATTATAAGGCATTGTCCAAATAGCATAAGATTGCGCGATCATCGCGCAAACGTCTAGGACACATAATCGACATCTAATATGTTTGGAGCATCCAATATGATTATTGACGTTCATTGGTCGCGAAGGAACAGGCGTAGAATCATACTCATACTCATTTATTCGCCGTAGGTGCTCAAGTCACACTTGCTTTTGTCACTTAGGTACATGGTAGATATTAAACTAAGTCACAACTTCAGTGTAAGAGTCGCAGCCATAAAACAGACAAGACGGGTAACTTAGTTTAAAGACTATTTTAAGTGATCTTAGCGGTCCTACTGAATAAAAGATTAATTTTGACTTTGACTTTTGATCAAGCGTTCGTACGAACTAATTTCACGCGAACTTGCGAGCATCGAGCATTCGTGTTCTATTAGAACCATGCCTTATGTGATTTCAACGGCATGCCTCGTGCAGGGCTACAAATTGGTGATGCTTTGACCAGCCATTATCTGTGATTACTTGTTTTTTTCGTGGAAACGCGGCAGTCATTAGAGTATTTAGCTACGTAATTGAACTACAGTTAGCATGATTCTGATTGAATGCAACGGACAGAGAAATAAATTGCTTCTCATGTTTTTTGTTGACCTACGGTCAGTTTACTTGAAATTGCTTACTGTTTTCCAAGTTTTGATTACAGATTCACCTTGGTTAAAAAGTGTTGCTGACGATTGATAGGAGTGAAGGAAGGAGACCTGGGGCCTTATTGTGTAATTCAACTGGCAATGGACATGGGCTTCATTTTGACATTTTAATCCCATTCTGAACTTCAACTGTAATTTTCCTATTAAGTGATTGGTTGAGCTCTATTGGGATGACAAAATTAAATGGGAATGGATTTAAAGTTAGAAAATAGGGCTGCTGTATAGGCCTGCCATTTGCCTCTTGTCCATTTACGTTCCTGTCTGTTAGTTACGATCTGCTGATTTTACAAATGCCGTCAATCCATTTTGTATAACACTACGATCAGGGTTTTCCATTTTATCATCTGGTATTAGGTACATTACGTCAAACACAAGGTTCGATGCATTGTTAATGTGATTAGTGAATGCGCCATAGTCACATTGTACAAGTGTTTTATAATAAGCCTGTAGACCACGGATTGTAGACCCTGCTACGAAAAAACCCAGCCACTTCTAGAAAAAATTGACATAAGGAAGTTAGTCATCCCCTCATCAACTAGAAAAGAGCTGATGGTCTTCAAACGGCAGAACAGATTTTTACGAAACATGGCTAAGAATACTCGGAATAAAATTATCTTTGACAAAAAAAAATCAACGAAAATTGGTTCATCCGTTTGGGAGCTACGATACCACAGACAGATACACAGATACACAGAAAGACACGTTAAAATTATCTCTTTTGGCGACGGAGGAGAAAACCCCAACACATTCAAACGTTTTTTCGATATTTCAGCCTGTCACTCGCATGTAACTCCGACGAAATATCGGGAAACTCCAGAAATAATGCAGGTTGTATTCTGAGAATAAATAAGTTTAAAAAAAATGATTTTCAATAGGTACAATTTAATAGGTTACCGTGAGCTGATTCATTATGAGCCCAAACACGGATATTATACTATTATTCAGGAGGAGTTCCATTGAACGGCTTCTCATTTTAAAATTTTAGATGATACTTGATCGATTAACCAAGTTAATCGATCAATGAATCGATCGAAAACCAAGCTCCTGATTCCATCATCAAATTTACTCGTCCTCAGCTCGACGCATCCAGCTTCTGCCGGCAACCTTTCGCAGATCGTCACTCCACCTGGCCGGAGGGCGTCCTACACTACGTTTGCCGACACATTTTACATTTCAAGTTAATTATAAGCTTTTAAAATAATAATATTTACAGGCTAATTCGAATATTTCAACATTCAAGAATTCTTCTTCTTAGGCAAATATGATTTGCTAGCACAGTTGGTATAGTATTGACGTCTGTGGATTAGTGGTGTCTTTCTGTTACGTCTGCCTGACTCACCAAGACGTCAGTGAATTACTCTGAAAGAAATAAATGACGCTCAAGAAATATTTCATCAATGTTTAGGTTCGCTAAGGGCTAGTTTCACCAAACTTTATCTAACAGAGCGTTAGTTAATTTGACATCAAATTTAGTGAGAGAAATAACATTGGATTAAATATTTAACAGACCGTTACGATTGCTTTGTGCTCCATCATGCTTTAAGAAAGGAATATCTTCATTAACAAGCCGCTAAATCTAATCGCTGGTCGGCGGCCCGTTAGCTAACTAGCAGTTGACATCGTAGAAAATTAAAAATATGTCACAACAACCAAAAATCCGAGAGTGACAGAGAGCCGTACGTATGTCTGCGCAGAACACAATTTTGTATGAAAAAGTGTTCACTGCGCTGACAAACGGCTAACGGCCGATTTATTAACCAGCTGTTAAACTTGACTTTGGTGAAACTGGCCCTAAGTATTACATACTTACCTACGTAACATCCTTTGGTATCTTCGTAAAGTTTTGATTTATAGTAATGATAATGGAATTAGATATGATTATGATATTATTCAGTTTCATGACAACCTCTGTGGCGCAGTGGGTGAAAACCCGCTTGTGACGCAGAAGGTGCGGGTTCGATCTTCGCCGCAGGTTAAATGTTTGTACGATCTGCAAATATTTATCTCGGGTCTGGGTGTTTCTGACCAAATACTCCAAATCGAAAAATTGGCCCTCAAAGTCAGAAATCGTAGTAAGAAACATCCGAATATTCATCAAAAAACGAAAAAACTAACGGGAATAAAAAACAGGCCTCCTTGTGCTGCTTTTTAAACTTTGAAGTTCTTTTCAATTACAATAACGTTTTCATTTATTAATTCGTTCAAAAACTTTCACATTTATACAAGTACCTCGTAGGTTTTAAAGATGTAAGGGCTAAGGAAACCAAGGTTAAGTACGTAATGCAATGTAATTTGAATTTACGCATACCATTGATACCATCAAGGACTGCAGCCGGTCCCAGGCCGGTTTGGTGCGAGTGGAGTCAGTGTGCGACATCTTCTTGATTTGTACGGAATTCTTTTTGGAAATTAGCGAAAGTTGTAAAAAAGTTATTCAGATAAAATAAGGCAATAATGATAGGGGTTGTGCTAGTCGTACGCTTATGTTAGAGTAATCTAAATTTTATTGATGCTATGTGATATGTTCAGCATTATTTATTTATTTATTAAAGTTCTCTTTTAATTGTTTCAGATAAACTGCTGAGAGTTTGGTGATTTACAGTGAAAACACGTTTGTAAAATTTGGTAAGTCATATTTTTTATATTATTTTAACTCTATATGTTTGTTATAAATGAATTTTCATAATATATCTCCAAAAATAAAGCAACCTTCAACATTATTAACTCATATCTCGTTGATAACCAATTAATTCTTTAATTGAATCAATTTGCTCTTCTTCCTTACAATTTAGGAAAGAATAAAAAAATGTTTAATTTTGATCATATTTGGTTATTTAATTCAATTTCAATTTCTTTTATTTAGTCAGACCAAAATCCGTATATTGTTAGTAATAAAGCGGATTTTCTTCCAAGTATATTTTTTTTTTGAAATAATCATTTTCAAATTCCAGTTAAAAATGCCGCGCCTAGAACAATCAGCCCCTGAGGATTTCCGCCGCGTGCTCCGCGAGAAGGCTCTATCCCACAGCCTGTTCTACTTGAAGCTGGGCTCGGGCGCAGGCGCGGGGGTACCGGCGCAGGCGCACGCGAGGCGCGACAGTGCGGCCGCGCGCGCCTCGCACAACGGCCGCGCCGCTCGCCAAACACAGCCGCGTGTTTCCGAGCTCCTGCGCCGGTTCGAACCCTCCCCGATGCAGTACCTCCGCCCACCGCGCGCCTCCTCTCCCTGCGAAGACATCTCCTCCTCGGACGATGACGACCGCGCTGCTGTCAGACGCCGCAGCCGAGACCTCTCCGACGACTCTGCAGTCGAACTAGACACAAGAAGACGACACTCCCATCCAAGGGATATAACTCCACCACCGGATGCTATGTCACCACGAAGAGAGAGAACTCTTATTGAGGCCCATGTGGTAGAGTTAGGGAGGAGAGGCAGCGAGGGCTGTGAGACCAGGGGCAGGACTGTCCGAACTCCCAGTGTGGTTGTCAGTGACTACTCCGATGGTATTGCTGTTGGAGCTACTGAAGAGGAAGTTAACTGGCTGCGGTCCAGGTCGCTGTCGGCTGACTCTGCTTGTTCCTCCTGTTCTACACTTTCTAGTCGAGATGAAGAGGAGTTTGAGTCACCTACCATGCCAAAAAAGGTTAGTTCATTTTATATTTTAGCAACTCCAGTAAGGTCCTGTTGACAAAACGACAGATCAATATGCCTATTCGCAGTAGTGATATAGAAGCAGTTATTTTCTTAATCTATTTAAAGTTAAACCACATAGAACCCCCAAAAGGTATCATCGTTACCTTATTGAACTGATATACTTATCTACTTAAACTATGACATCCATAATTTTACTCTACCTCAGTTTGAGATGATTAGATCAATGTTATGATGCTATGAAACTATTCAGACGTGATTTGAATATCACCTACTCGTCGTATGAATTTAAAATGAGCCTATGATGAGTATATTACCTATACAAAGCCCTTCGTTTATTATCTTATAGGTATGTATTCAGATAAGTTTAGGACAAGCAGATCAACAAATCTAATAGACCTAGATTTTAAAACTGCTCGAGCGTAATTTTAGACCCTATTTTGAACAAACGGATACTTTACACATTCGCCGAACTATTCGCCAAACTATTATTTGGTCAGACGATGACAGGCGAATACAGGCGATGAGGCTACACGTTCGTGACCGTCGGCATTCGTCTATCATCAGCGAGTATGTAGAGGGCCCACATTAAACTAAGTTAACTCTTTGTTGTGTTTTTTATGAGATTCTATGCTCCCAATGGTGAAGTAAAACTTCGCGAGGAAACCGATGCCTTAGAACCTAAAATAGTTTGAAGACTTGTGTCATATCATATTATTCTGTGACGAGCACTTAAGGTGCATTTACACGACACGGTCTGAGCACGTACGATTTGAGCATCGCATGCCAATTTTTCCCGTGTAAATGCTCACCGCACGCAGAATGTCTTAGTAAGTGCGACGGTCACCGAGTCTAATTTACTTAGTTACTTAACATCCTTTCAACACACTGTTTCCTTAACTACACGACAAGAAGAAAGTTAGATACCTAAGGACCTAAGTATCTAACGTCTTAGGCTAAGAGTAGCTTCAATGTAGCACACCCAAATGTAGCTATGTAGGTGTAAATACAAATACATTTACTGCCAAAAATAGAGCTCACATAGTACAGAGTTAATAAAAATAGTGATAAAAATAGTCGGCAATTGGACTTCAGCGCTAATCTACGCACATTGTACAGTTCGCCCAACGAATCTAGGCCTTCGTGAAGTTAAAGCGTTCACTGCGCTAGCTAATTTCACGAATGCCTAGAACCGTTGGGCAAACTGTACGTAGTGCTGGTTTTCAGTTTTGCCCAGTCTTCGAGCTTAGGTGGTTGTCAAACTTTATGAAGTGAGAAGCAGGTTTATAAGTATTTTGACAAGTAGATACTGATCTTAAACAACGAACTGAGAAGGACATCTCTTTCTTCCAAACTCTATCAACACCAAATCAATAACAATGAACTTTGAACAACAATCTTAATCCTATTGTTGTAACAATAACAATTCACATTTGTTTTGGTTTATAGCTTCCTTATGCAAATGTTTACATTTTTTGTTATGCATCAAGTACTCATATATCTTGTTTACACATAAGTCATACCTAGTTCTTTACAAATATTTTGTTCACTGTACTGATTTATCATCATACCATTATGCCTCATGCCACAGAATGTTCTTGCTTCGTTGGTTTGAGAAAGCATGAGGTTATGTGTAGGGGTGGTAATAAATAGTTCTTATTGAAGTATTAATTAGGGAATGATTGCAAAGAGTGAAAGGTAACTGGGAAGACCTTTGCAGCAGTGTTTGTTGTTTGTTTTTTTTTTGTTTTTTTTTGTTTGTTTTTTGTACCACTTGTGCCTCTCTATAGTTAAGTTAAGTTTAAGTTTTAAAGATCTCACTAGGTTAACGCCTTAGATAAGAAAATATCTGTAATGTTAGCTTAAGTTGTAAATAAATAAATGACTAAATGAGCAGTAGGACAGCATAGGATAAAAATCTGTTTGTCGTCTTTATCAAATGTACCTATACATTATGCCAAATTATATATTTATAGCAGTTAAGGCTTCTACAACAAAAAACACAACATAAAATCATAAAAAGATCTGAGAGAATGTCTACCGCACCTTGGGGATATAGTCGTGAACCTGTTTTTTTTAAGGCTTCTGATCTAAGCCATTAATAATCAGGCAGGCAAATGGACATGGTGAATATACAGGGTGTAAAAAGACGTCTACCGAAGCCACCTTGTTTGCTAAGGATGGAATGCTTTTTTTTTTAACATTGAGCAAAATTTTCGAATACTTACTGTGTATGGTCTGATTGAACCAATTTCAACCAATAGATCAGATAATATTCAAGATGTGACGTCAATTTTAACCCCGAGAGTAACCGGTTGGACGGACAATTATAAAAACGGTGACATTGGGCCGATGTGATTTATTAATTTCTTATTACCTACTGTTTTCAATGTAATAATAACCTTTAGTTAAAACAATATTCACGAATTCACGATCAATAGAATGCATTTATATCATCAATGAATGAATGAATGAATGAACACTTTATTGTACACCAATTAATAACAAACACTACATAAATAAAACATGTTCAAAATTAGTATAATGGGCTGCCTCATCGCTGAAAGCGATTTCTTCCAGGCAACCTTTTTATCAATAGCTGCTTTCTGTGCTTATATCAGTGAATACATTACTTTTCCGGAGTAAGAGAAGTAAAAATCTCTTCAAAATTTTATCCAAAACAATTTAGTCGTTTTTGCATGAAAGATACAAACATCCACACAAACTTTCTCATTTATACCTAGTAGGTACTTATTACCTAATAGGATCATCATTTGAATAAATGAATGAATGAATAAATGAACATTTTATTGTACATCAATTGATAACAAAACATTTGCATCTTATTTTAGACGTCATTTTACTTGATCCTGTGCATTTTGCATAAATTTTACTTGTATGGTCACAATGCCATCCTACATGATGGTCCTTCTCCTAGGATCATCACCACTATCCTGCTCTTGTCACACACTATGTGGCCACAACATTGACGTTCAGTAAACACATTTAGTTATATTCGTAAATTATTACTGTGATTATATTATCTGTCACTTCCATTTCCATATCACATTTTATTATGATATTCTTCCTCTGACTAATTTTAAATATTTTATATTGTATTGACATTTTGACAACAACAAAATCTACGATCAACAAACAATTAATCAATGTTTCGATCCTGGATTCCGATCTGTTATTGTTTTGTATAGGTTCATAACATTCCTATAACGTAAACACGACTAGCTAGGTCAATAATACCTCAGTCACTCAACATTATTCTACACAACTTAGGTACCTACATGACATAATAAATAATTACGGTCAGCTACATAATTTCATGAATGTTTGATGTTTATATTATTATATATTAGATCTTACCATTGTGTATAGTTAGATAATAATGTTTCGAAAGTCGAAAGATGAATGAATAAATGAATGAATGAATGAATGAAAAAGCATATATCTAAAGTTGAAAAGAGTTAATGGCCAATCTATTTTTAATATAGTTGAAAATACTAGGGTTACACACCACACATTGAAACTAAATACCACAAAACAACGCAGTGAGGGACTTATCTTGTTGTGAGCAGGATGCGCTTATAAAACATTCCACTGATGAATTGATAAAACTACACTACTCAACGTGACCCCTGAAGCTGATTCACTGATGTAGGGGCACTGTGAAAGGAAATAACACCCACAATGCGTCACGTTAATCCTGAGCGGCGCTAGTGAGTGTACCTACGTTTGCGGATAAGCTGCAATAGGTTTTTTGTTTGTTTTGCTAAATTCCGCAGGACTTCTTTCTTGGCGTGAACTTACAAGTTACTAAACAAAAGTGTTCGAAACTACACTCATTCTTTTTATAGTATACTCTATTTCTATTGATAGAGATAACAATGACACGCTCTAACCAACAAAGCAAATGGTTAATCGACGCGGTGGTTGAAATAATGTTGGAGTACATAATGCGCACGTAAAATCTTTCGAATAAACATTGATTCACAATGAGGATTGAGCATTTTCAGTTTTAGCGTTATTTGGAATGATATAAAACAGAAGAAAGAAATAAAAGATTTCCACCATAACTAAATAAAAGAAAACTGAATAAATACATAACTGAATAAATAAAAGAAAAGAAAAAAAAGAATGAAAGATTTCCACCATAACGTTCATTGCCCATTCGTCTCGGCGAAGTCGTGTGTTGCCTGCATGGAATACTTTATTCTAGCGTATCGCATTCCATTTTTTTGCGTATAAACGGTCATCGGCTGCTAAAAGTTTTAGTAAGTCTCAGGCCATGGCATCGCCTTAACAAATCGAGCCAAAAATTGCATCGTGTAAATACTCCTAATGCTCTTTTAGCAATGAAAGTGTCAAAACCGCTATAATCCCAGCACACATCTCGCTTTCAATGCAATCGCACAACTACAGTGTAACTAATCTGGACACGCTCCACTTACCATGGACAATGACATGGGGTTAATGACGGATGTTGGCATCCGCTTGTTAGATATAGATTATAGCATTGTCCTCTGGGGCCTTTTCACTATAGTGCCTGGACTTGCCTCTAAATACACCTAAGCTTTAAGTTCCTTTAAAGATTAAAAAGAACAAAGATGGAGCTTCTAAATCTGTTGCTAAAACTTTACTTTGACAGGAGAGTGTCAACTAAAATAGAGTCTCTGACAGAGACACTATTTTTCTTGTCACTCTAGTTACTGTGTATAGCCATAAAAATTTTAAAGCCTTAGAAATTTTGTGATTGTTAGCACAATTACGCCTCAACCAGTTAGTGTATTGATTTGGAAGACGATATAGGTGTAGATAATGGTCTCGTCTATTAAATTACAAGCAAAACAGAGGCGTAGGAAAAAGCTAGTAAAACACATTTAAAGGAAGAAAAATCCGATTACTATGACGTATGAATAATGTCTTTATAACCAACGCTCCTCAAGGTTGCATTCTCGGTCCATTGTTCTTAATGTCAGTCGAAATTAATGGTTGTCGGGCTCATGTTGATCTTTAAGATTATAATACATTGATATATTACCCTTACTTATATCTTGCCTGATTTATTATGATGGGTTTATATTTTGTCTATAATCTGGTCTACGGATCAAAAGCTCACCACTTATATTCGTAGGTCTCGTAGACAACACCACAAATATATTCTAAATAATATCATAATGATTGTGTAAAGATACTTTTTATATTTAAAAAAACAACAGGGTTACTGACCGCCAAGGTCATTCTGTCAGATCTTTAAGGGCACACAAGGGGGAATCAGATATAATTCTTCTTTTAAAATATTCGGCACGTTACTTAAAATTTAAGTTGGTCACGTTCAACAGTATTAGGTGCTCGCTACGCGACTAAATTACTAAAGTAACCAGCCATAGGCCGGCCTTACACTTGTAAGTTTTACGTAAATTTTACTCACGTAAGTAACTTACGTAATAAACTTGCAATCCATTTGCAAACGTAAGCCGCCTTTACACTTGTAAGTTATGTAAGCAACTTACATGAGTAAAACTTACAAGTGTAAGGCCGGCCTTAGCTTGTTATGAGAAAGACCACAAATATCTGTTTGTTCTCTCTATAAGATGTAATTGAAAGACATGTGGGTCGGTGATTTCATGACGACTCTTCATTGAGAAAGCATATCCATTATTTATGAATGAACGGTCTATTGTCGCGGTAATGTACTGGGTAATGAATGGCGTATCTTTCAATTTTAACCGACATCTAAACAAAGAAGGCTCTCAAGTAACTAGAACCAATTTGGAAAATTCTTTGAAAAGGTACACCTTCACACACAATTGGTTCCATATAAATATTATTCCTGAGGAGTTGATACTATTCCCGTAAAACTCAAAAATCGCATCCTACGACCTACCTGAGTCGAACATTCAAGTCAGTTTTCTGTTTTTAGTTTTTAACCGACTTCAAAAAAGGAGGAGGTTATTAAAACTTAATTATGTATCGTTGCATAACGTTGTCATCTCTAAAATTGTAATTAGTTATTAGGTAAAACGATTAGTGCCGTGTTTTTCTTACGTTTGACAGTTGTTATAACTTTTTTTTACTATTTTTAAATACTTTAACCCTCAAATATACTCAAAACAATTAGGTCTTATTATAATTTTTTTAATGTTTACTGTGTCTGAACAAATTATGTTAAAGGATCGTTCCAGATTCAAACCGTTCAAGGTATCTTTTTTTACATTTGATACAATGTATGTGATTAGTTCCCATTGCAATTGATAAATGTAAGCTCGTATTTCTTGAGCTTGGAAGCAGTTTGTAAAACAATCGCAAGTTTTTTTGTTTGACGTGACTACGTCTTATAATTCGATAGAGCCGGCTGCACGCACGAAAAACATGACGTCATGAGGCGTTACCTCGCTCTGGGGCGTTCCATGTAAGGCTTGCGCAAGTGCAAGCGAGAGCGCGGAACGAGCGACAAAAGAAGCACAATCGGCCTTTGCGTTGTCACGTTCAACTATTGTCAGTAAACCGACTTTACAGACAACCATTTTTTTTATTTATAAAAAAAAAGGGCTTTGTCGTTGAGCGACTATACCGCCCAATCGGTAACATCTTAGGCTCAGTCTTCTTCTTCTTCTCTCTCACTTCACTTTTTTGTTACTTCTGGTTAAGTTGAACCACGTTATACGAGGTTGACTACCGCTACGTACATAATATATCACCTTTCCCCGATTCCAGATTTCTACGTCTCATACTTTCGCCAAAATAATTTCATTTAGTAGGTACTTATTTCTCATTTCATATTAACCTTCATTATTTTCGGGCAAGCTCACTTTTCTGGTACTATTGACCTGACCCATTTGTTAATTGGATAATTTTATTATAGACACTAGCTGTCCATCGCGGTGTTACCCGCGGTCCCGGAAAACTTCAATTTCCCGGGATAAAATATAGCCTATGTTCAACAAGGATAATGTAGGATTCTAATGGTGTAAGAATTTTTAGTAGTTTCGGAGCCTTTTCAATTCAAACAAACAAACCTTTCCTCTTTATAATATTAGTGTAGATAAGCATTGATGGTTTTTTTAATAGCTTCAGAACGTCGATTCAACAATACAACTGTCACATTGACATCAGTCCGTGTATGACATAAAGACATAAACCACATCTCACGGACGGTATTGACGTCATATTGCCTCGACCCACTGGGTACAAATATTTGAACGTTTACATTGCTAAGGGAACTAGTGCTATGGTTTATTGGCTGCATATTACTCTTTGTAAATACCGTAATAGCAATTGTGCTGGACTAGTAACTTTTATATGAAATGTATAAAAAATTTATTGCAAAGGAAGCAACTTTTTCCTACATTTAACGGGACTGCAGAGGGATAGTGTTGATCATGTTTTTTTATCTTAACGGGACGCTGTAAGTTACTCAGCCTATCATTAAATAAACAGCTTAATAGTCTAATATTACTCACAAAATAATTATCTGCTTAGACGCTACCTCGCCGAATAGATAATTGTACATTTGACACGTAAAACTAGGTTAGTTTTAAGTGTAGTTTAAAACTAACCTAGTTTTAGTTGGCGTACCTTTACTTGCCATATCCTTAAGAAAAGACAATACGACACGTGTAGATCTGAGTTGCTGTTGCGGGTTTCTTCACAATGTTCTTCACCATTCAAAGCTCGTGTCAAAGCGTAAAACTTCATCAGTGATATTGTATCTAACTTCATTTCTTATACGCTAATCACACGATACCATTCTGTCATACCATTCTTGCCTTTTGTCTCTCAAATTCGACGGAGCAAGAGCTAATATTCTGTGGCAAGAGGCAAGAATGGTATGCCAGAATAGTATCGTGTATGGTATTTTTCTTCGTGTTGTAGTAAAGTACTTAGGTGGCATTGAAACGCCCTATAAAGTGGGACAATCAAACTATTAGCTAGTGGCTGTCTTATCCTGTGTGTGTTCACACTGATATTTATACTCTGGTGACTAGAGTCAAGGAATAGCTAACAATA
This sequence comes from Epirrhoe tristata, assembly GCA_951394285.1. NCBI lineage: Eukaryota > Metazoa > Arthropoda > Insecta > Lepidoptera > Geometridae > Epirrhoe > Epirrhoe tristata. Next base: position 8,050,826 of record OX596150.1, on the reverse strand, counting down.
CTACGTATACAAGTGGCAAAATGTGACCACATTCAAGGCAATTAATAGGTACTACTTTTTATTTTATTTTTAAAAGATTTTGTTTTAAGGAAACTAAGCAAGATTTATTATTTTTATTTTTTTAGATAGCTTGACTAAGCCTGTTGTATTTTGTAAATATGTAAATATGTAGTAGCTTAGTTTCTGTAAATAAAGTCATATATTTTTTTAAGTAAGATTTATTTATACATAATATTAATGGGCTTGCTCTAGTTCTATCTTCAACTTACTGGGTATACTCGTAATATAAACATTCATGTAAGATTTTTATGTCTGGTTGTGACGATATAAAACAGTTTACGCGAATCAATGCCTCACTCCAGTGAATACTTCGTTTTTAGGGTTCCGCACCCAAAGGGTAAAACGGCACCCTATTACTAAGACTTCGCTGTCCGTCCGTCTGTCTGCCTGTCCGTCTGTCACCACAGGCTGTATATCATGAACCATGATAGTTAGACAGTTGAAATTGTCACAGATGATGTATTTATGCTGCCACTATAACAATAAATACTAAAAAACAGAATAAAATAAATATTTAAGATGGCTCCCATACAACAATGTTTTTTTGGCGCTTTTATAGATAATGGTACGGAATCCTTCGTGCGCGAGTCCGACTCGCACTTGGCCGGTTTTCTTTAATAATAGTGAAAGGCGAAATATCACGCTAAATGAACGGTCTGATTCCACCTTTACGACACGTAGCACTTCAGTAACTAATCATACTATACTAATACTTCAGGCGCGTCATCACCCACTCCGACACAATGTAATTCTAGGTTAAGCCTAGCTGATCTAATTTTGCTAAAAATAACAAAAAACATTTGAGGATAAAAGTAAGCTAATTCTTTGAACAAAAGTGGGGCAAACTTGGCAAGTGTAAATACCGACTGAATCATTAGGTTCATTGTTTGAATTTCATGAAGTTGCAAAATGTGAGGAAAAGGATCGAAAAATCTAGTGTTTTATTTTTTATTTTTATAAGATTCAAAAACATTGCTATTTTTAAATAGATATTAAAATAGCATTAATAAATAATTTTATTGTTTTTTATTTTTTATGATTGGATTTATGATTGGATTGGATAATTTTATTGTTTTTTATTTTTTATGATTGGATTTGTGTTTGTGTGGGAGCAGTCCACATCCTTCTTGGTCTTGATTGTCCATAGTTCGTTCGAACCATGTAGTGCAAAAAGGTTAAAATTCGCTTCAAATATGCATTTATTATACTCTTTGAGCCTTTAAAATTCTGCATCTCGGTATATTAGGTACCTACAATGATAACATTTTTTGCTTCTATTCTCAATCATATTATCGTTTGGAGTTTGGTATAAATATGTATTATCCTTGTTACTGGATAAATATTAACATTCAGTTAATTAATATAATCAGGCAGCTGCAATCATTGCGCCTAATTATTTTTATGTAGTTTTTATAATACTAATTTGTAAATAAAAAATTGTAATTATAAATCAAATACTAGTTCAAAGGCCACTAAACTCAATCGCCAGAGCTTGCCAACTGGTTGGTAGTTTTTGTCTTCAGCAAGTTTTCACTGGAAATGTGGGAGGCCTATGTTCAGCAGTGGACACTAGATGGCTGACATGATGATGATGATGATGATGATGAAGTTTTCACTGCTTAAAAAAACAATTGAGTTAGTACTGTACATAGTATTATATCGGTGGCAACCTTTTTTAACCGACTTCAAAAAACGGAGGAGGTTCCATGTTCGGCTGTATGTATATTTTTATGTATGTTCACCGATATCTCCGTCAATTATGGACCGATTTCCAAAATTCTTTTTTGTTTGAAAGGGTATTCCGAGTTACTACCAATAGTTACTACGGTAAAACTATCAATAGTTTTCCCGTAAAACTTAAAAAACCCTCTTCCTCAGTGAGAAACGCCGCGCCCTATAAGTCAAATATTGAAGTCGGTTTTCTTTTTAGTTTTTAAAAAACGTAATTATTATTTAAAAATAACGCAAATTACTTGATTACGGCTTTTGACCCAATTATGTACCCCTTTGTTGCATTTTTTGTAAGCAAAAACACTAACACATCTCATTGCACTTTACTTTGCGGTCTTCTTGTTCGGAAAGAACCGCAGAGGGTGGCAGCGAACGCGTTAACACTGAAATATTTTATAGCAAAACTAGTTGCGGTCCGCTTTGTACCCGAGGACCCCCGGGATTTCTTTACTTTACCGGGCTTTTTTTAAAAAGCAGCCTTTCGGACTATAATCTTTTTCTGTGCCTTTCATCCAAATCCATTCAGTATTTTTTTCGTGAATGAGTAACAAAATAGTCGCAAACTTTTGGACTTATAATATTAAAATATTCAATTCATTTCATCTGTGAAGTTAAAAAAAAACATAATTCGGGATCTCTAGCTTATTGAAGTAAATAACCTGTAAATAACCTTTTTTACTGTGTAGCGAAACAATGCCTGTTATGGTTCTCTCGTTTACCGTAGTAAGCCGATAGTTTTAATTTTTTTATATCCTCGTACTCAGCCATTGACGTCAATCGACCGGTTGCGCGACACGTGTGCCTGTGTGTGTATGTAGGTACTTCTATAGGGTTGGCACGTGCTTGGTTTATTTTTGAATTTAAAAAAAGAAAATAAGTACAGAGATAGATAACATAAGTAATATGAATTGAGATACTACATGAAGAAATAACATGCTCGACGTTTGAATGTGTTGAGAAATAATTTTTGAATTGAATTGACTCAATTTTAGTTTTTGGCTCGAATAGTTTTACATTGTTGAATGCTGTGCTAAACTAGCGCATGATTACTTAGATAAATCGCGTTAGTAGTTCATATTATTTATGTGTTCATATTATTTTCTTGTTTTATTTATGTGTTGTTTTGTTATTAATTGGTGTACAATAAAGTATTCATTCATTCATTCATTCATTCATATCCTTTTGTATGGATTGGACTAAGTATAACTTACTATCATCATTAGAGCGGTTTTAAATTATCCGATACGATGGCGGGGCTAGTAAAATGTATGAAATTGATAGCTCCGATATCCGATATTGGATAGGATAATGTGAAAGACAGGTACATATTTGATACATTTTACTTGCCTCCGATATCGTATCGGAGTCCGATACCGATATCGGATCAGATAATGTGAAAGTGCTCTTATAATCACAAATTCTTTATATCTGTCGGCACAACACTTTATACAGGAGCGCGTTTAAGTTTTTTGTTAAAGAATTCGATCTGGGTAGTAACTATTTTGTTGTTGTTTTATAAAAAAAAAAAAAAAAACATCTAATTTACGAGAGTGAATGTACCGTGAATCAATAACAAGTAATAAAGACACGGGACAAACCAGGCGCGCGTCATTTATTTCCAATACACCAGCTACCTATTGTTACAGTCCACTTTTATTTCATCAACCACTGAGTATCCCCAACAGTATTACTTATAAAGAAAGACATGAAAAATGCACACAAATATTTCCACCACAAAATAAAATCATGCACCAACCCTACTATTATTGAGCAAGTGTCAAATCGCTCGTACCATATACGTAAATAAAGTACATACCGTGTATGTGTGGGTGTGCATACAGCTCTTGTTTTATTACCTACTGTGTTATCCTGGGGGGATTCAGTTTCAATTGATAGCTACCAGACTTGTAGACTAGATTCAAATGTTCACCCCTATTTAGCCTTGTACAAAATAGGCGTTTCAATGTACGCATAGTTACGCGTACTCAGGAATGCTTGTCTGTACCTACAGGAACTGCAGGAACGCTAGTCCTGTACCTGCAAAAACTGTCGGTTACGCGTACATTGGAACGCCTAGCTAGTCCGCACAAGGGTTACGAGCCGTTCCAATGTACGCGTAGACACAAGTAACTGCAGGAACGCTAGTCCTGTACCTGCAAAAACTGTCGGTTACGCGTACATTGGAACGCCTAGCTAGTCCGCACAAGGGTTACTAGCCGTTCCAATGTACGCGTAGACACAAGTAACTGCAGGAACGCTAGTCCTGTACCTGCAAAAACTGTCGGTTACGCGTACATTGGAACGCCTAGCTAGTCCGCACAAGGGTTACTAGCCGTTCCAATGTACGCGTAGACACAAGTACCTGCAGGAACGCTATCACAACTACCTGCAAAAACTGTCGGTTACGCGTACATTGGAACGCCTAGCTAGTCCGCACAAGGGTTACTAGCCGTTCCAATGTACGCGTAGACACAAGTAACTGCAGGAACTCTAGTCCTGTACCTGCAAAAACTGTCGGTTACGCGTACATTGGAACGCATAGCTAGTCCGCACAAGGCTTACTAGCCGTTCCAATGTACGCGTAGACACAAGTAACTGCAGGAACGCTATCAGAACTACCTGCAAAAACTGTCGGTTACACGTACATTGGAACGCCTAGCTAGTCCGCACAAGGCTTACTAGCCGTTCCAATGTACGCGTAGACACAAGTAACTGCAGGAACGTTATCAGGACTACCTGCAAAAACTGTCGGTTACGCGTACATTGGAACGCCTAGCTAGTCCGCACAAGGGTTACTAGCCGTTCCAATGTACGTGTAGACACAAGTAACTGCAGGAACGCTAGTCCTGTACCTGCAAAAACTGTCGGTTACGCGTACATTGGAACGCCTAGTCCGTACAAGGCTTTTCAGGTAAAGCGGCGGAGCCTACTGTCCACTTTATTGTTTGCCATTTTTATTACAAAAGTCTCCCACACACACGTTCCAATATTAGTGACATTTAGGAAAAGGGTCATCAAGTACCCCAATAAAGCTTGTAATATGAAGAATGTAATGAGAGTAAGGTGAAAAATGTGTCAGGATAATTATGTTTCTAAGTAGATTACCTACTGCAGATAGTTATTAGACAAGACACGCGAAACTTAGAACAGGTGGCTTAGCATGAACTCTTATTGCCAGGCAGTTTTTGAACTGCTTGTCAATTCTGACATAAAGAAACAAATCTGAAATTGCGGCGTTTATCATGCTCTCTCGCTTACACATTGTGACTGTACTAGTGTGCAAGCGAGAGAACATGATAAGTTGCGACGTTTCTTTAGTGAACCGGGTTATTCGAAATTGACATTTAGTTCGAAAACTGCCAGGCAATAGGAGTTCATAGTAACCCCCCTGGAATGAAAAAGGTTTTGTTTGAAAACATCAGAATGAAACTGATTTAGCTCCACATTTTATTACAAGAATAGTACGTATTTTAAAGTAAAGTAAAGTAAAAATTTCGTTTATTGACATAATCAGAGTGTACAAAAAACTTTGAATCCATAGGGTCCCGAACTAGTTAAAAACGCCAGGAGGCATTATTGAGGCAACGTAAAGCCTAAGATTGCTTTGGGCAGTATTGTGTCTCAAAAATTGAGTTAACTACTTAGAACTTAAGGTGCATTTACACGATGCGATATCAACCGGTACGATTTAGCATCGCACGGCAATTTTTTTTAGTTAGCGCGACGCTCGTTGGCTCGTTCAATGGGCGGGGCTTTGCAAATCGTACGAAAAATCGCATCGTGTAAACCTTTACTCTCGAATTTACTCAGAAGGCCTCGAACAAGTTCCTAAAGACTAAGAATGTGCTAATATATATTTTTTTCACCGTTGTATCCAGGTCGCTCAGGTGTTCCTCGCTACCCTATAACTATTATTTACCGTGAAACTAAAGAGAAAAATTTGATTGTTCCAGATGATAAACGCTGATTGAGGGTGCGGAAGCTTGAGCGACCTGCGATTACTGAAGACGCCCCGCAATTGTCGCATTTAGCTGCTAGAACTCTGTGAACTATAAAGATTGACAGGGATTCCTTAGTTTATAATGTTCGAAACAAATTTTAAATTGAGTGCAGTGGCGGCGTAGCATGAGTTGGTACCCGGGGCGAGTCAAATGAGCATCCCCAGAAACCAGAAAACTTAAATCTTTTGTTTGCAAGTGTATGTACCTATAAAAAAAACTTAGGCCTTTACATCTATATTAGATGATTTATCAGGAGGCACAACCTATGCTTACACTTAACGGGACGCTGTTATGCCTGGGACATTGTTTGAGATGGAATAGGCTTGCCCAGCACCTAAACTATCCTCTCAGCTTAATCAGCCGCCCACAGGAAAGACGACGTCAATACGTGTGGAGCTGACTAAGCTGCGGGTTTCCTCACGATGTTTTCCTTCCGGTGAAGGATGTACCTATACACCACATCAAAACCTACTCTCTTGTCCTTTTCGATTGGACTAAAATAATCACATTGAGTTATACGTTTTGATGCGATTATTTTAGTTCGATGGGCGAACTGATTTTTTTTAGAAAAAATCAACACCATACATCTTGTTTTTGACTGTTGTAGGTACGAGTTAGGTAAGTACTTACCTACTTCTGTTTTGCATACCAATTACCTACTGTACCTATCTAAGTTTAACACAGATCTTGCAATGCCGTGAACTTCTTTCTTCATTAGGAGCATTTACACGATGCATTTTTTGTTTGTTAAGTTCACGGCATTGTAAAATCTGTGTTAGACTTAGGTAGGTACAGTAGGTAATTGGTATGCAAAACAGAAGTAGGTAAGTACTTACCTAATACCTACAATCGTCAAAAACTAGATGTATGGTGTTGATGTTTTCTAAAAAAAATTTTTAGAAGCAATCGACAAGATTAGTCTAGTTCTGCCGATATATAATAATAATATAATAATATATATAATAATAATATATATATAATAATATATAGTTCCGTGGAGCCTGGTACCCGAGGCAGATTGCCCCCCGCCCCCCCACAGATTACGCCGCCACTGATTGGGTGTTGTTTGCGCCAATTACGTCGTTAGTACACCGACGCATTCGCATACGAATGCGAAACGATGCGAACCCACGTCTCACTCTAGCACATAGTTAATGACATAGGTGCGTCCTTGTCGGATGCGATCTGTCGATGCGAATCGCACGCGAATGCGTCGGTGTACTAACAGGGTTAGTAATTTGAAATTTGTGGTCATGTAAAATGTTCTAAAGAAATTCTGTGGTTTGACTGGCTGGTTATAAAATCGTAAGTTCAAACTCTTTGATGAATGATTCGATTGAAAGTGTGCTAAAAAATGGTCTATACCTAATTACCTATATCATACAGAAATCACAGAATTCTTGAAACTCAAGGCCGCAAAATAATGAAACTCTTACTTAAAGCTGAACTAACAATAAATGGAGTCAATATTAAAATATCGAATTTCTTTAAGAAAATACCAATTTGTAATATTTCAGTGTATTTTTAATATAATAAGTCTTTGAATGTAATTAAAAAAATGTATCGAAACCTGGAGGCTCTTATTTTATTTAGAGCAACTCAAAGCAAGGACTTATTTTTATAATCATTATTTAATAATTAATTTAAACTCAATATTCAATAGTATCAGCCTGATTGGCGCGAAAAACTTTGGTTTCAAAATATTATATCACATGTTATTTTTTTATAATTTGAATACTTAGATTTAATGTAAGGTTAGTGATTGTTTAGATCATGATTTAATGATACTCGTATTAGCAGCCTTCACACGCACAATCTATCGCGAGTGATACAGCCGATCGCGCGCGAAAGAACGCGTAGCTTCAACCTTCAAAATAATTATCACTCGCGACTACGCGTACAGGCTTTCCCGCACATTTGCGTTTTGACAAGAACTAATGAGTAATCGCGCGCGAAAGAACGCGTAGCATCAAAATTATCACTCGCGATTGCGTGTACAGGCTTTCCCGCGCGCAATCCTGTACGCTCAATCACTCGTGAAAGATTGTGCGTGTGAAGGCCGCTATTGTCATTAATTTATTGTTTTTTACAGATATTTCTATGACTTGAAGAGTTTTTTCTCTATGTTTGTTTACCAAGAAAGTATTACTTTATAGAGTAGATTTTTCGTTCTGATTCCTATTTAAAATCAAAATTAAAAATAAATAAGTAAATTGATTAATCACTTTTTTCGTATTCACTAATCACTGCAACATTCGAATCATTTTAGATTTAAGAGTTTTCAAGCAATCAAGAATAACAGAGAATAATAACATATCATTTTTTTTAGATTTTAACTGACTAAGTAATTTAATTTGACTAAGTTTCTTATGAAGATATTAGTATGAGATTTTGCCTTAAGATTTTTAACACTCGTTTAGTCGATTAAGACACTATAAAACTTATTACTCAAACATTTACGTAATTTTTCAGTTATCTATACATTCCATATTATGATCTCAGGCCTTATATATACTAGATGATTTATACAGCGTCAGAAGGCAACCTATGCCTGCACTCAACGGGACGCTGTAGTGCCTGGGACATTGTTTGAGATGGAATAGGCTTGTCCAGCACCTAAACCATCCTCTCAGCTTAATCAGCCTGGCCCACAGGAAAGACGACGTCAATACGTGTGGAGCTGACTAAAAGCTGCGGGTTTCCTTACGATGTTTTCCTTCGCCGTTAAGAGCTCGTGTTAAAGCGTTTATAAATTTTACGAGACGATAAATCCATTGATACGCGGCTGGGATTCGAACCCACGACCTTTGGATTGAAATTCGAGGAACAATCCCATTCGACCAACACGGCTCCATATGATCACAGCTATAAATAAAACGAGTTAATTAATTTAATTAATATTTATTTTTGAAAACCATTAACTTGTAAGATTTAAGTTACGTGAAAGAAAAACAAGACGTATTCCTGAAAATATATTATTTCAAAAGTATTATATTAAATTATTTATAGCTTGCTAGTTCAGGCCGCTAAAATATAATAATAATATTAAGAATAATATAATATATTTGAATAAATTTTACCTGTTATACTGTTATTTTATTGTTTCGTTTCTAACCTCATTGCATTTACCATATTTTTTCTAGATATACCTACACTACAACCCATATACAGTACCTATTTGTATGCCAATAGACAATGGCTTAGGTAAATAAACATGCGTTTGATGAAACAATAGGAACTTATGTCGGTACATAAATATTACATCACTCAACAGAAACTAAGCTAATACATATTTACATATATATACAAAACACAACAGGATTAGTCAAGCTATCTAAGGAGAAAAACGATCTATAGATAGCTCAACTGAACTAAAAACTAACTATTAGAACTAAGCTCTTTCAAAGTTCTTTTATTATGCGCACTAAATATGTAAAATTACATTTGGAATTTGGACTTGAATTGACTTGAATTTGGAAGTTGAAACATTTAGAATCAGCTTCCAGCGTCTGTATTTCCGCTGAGCTACGACCCCGTTGTTTTTAAGAAGAGAGTTAATAGGCACCTTTAAGGAAGGCTCACTCCATCGTAGACCTCATTCTTGCCTATGTATGTTTCGAAGTCAAGAGCCGACCGATTATTAATAAAAAAAACAGTCATTGTGCAAATAAATATACAAGATCTCAAATCGATACATAAACGATATCGTGACCATAATAGCAAACTACTCTGAACAACTTAATTGTTTTTGAAGTGAAAGGCGCGCTGAGCATTTTTGAGATGGGAAAAATTCATTGAATTCGCGTCACCAATCGGCATATTGTAACTTCTACCATTCGACAAAGATCGACAAACTTTTGTTGTTATAAAAAAAACACTTCATTTAAAAGTATTTCCTGCACAATCAAATATTTCTTGACGATTCAAACAATATAAAAGAACAGGGATGGCGGTACTAAATTACACTTGAAGTTTTCAGAGTACAGTTGTGATATTGGTCGCGAAGGAACAGGAGTAGAATCACCTAGTTTTAAGACGTTTCAAAGTGATCCCAGCGGTCCTACTGAATAAATGCTTTTTGACTTTGACTTTGACTTTGATATGAAACACGTACTCCTTCACAAAATATAAAAGCAATAGCTGATACGTGTTGATGATTCTATTTTATAAGGAGAGATTTATATTTAAGACCACACAAAATAAGGACTTTATGTAGTAAAACGAACGCAGCTTTAAAAACTAGGTAACTAGAAGAATTTTCCAAAAAGTAAGTTCGATTAAGCTCTAGCGGTGAGTATCTTCATTTATAGTTGTTGTGCGGTTATAGCTTTTTAGACGTTTGTATTACAAAAATAGTCGTACGTTAGTAAATATATTAGATGATTTATACAGCGTCAGGAGGCAATCCATGCCTACACTAAACGGGACGCTGCCGTGCCTGGGACATTGTTTGAAATGGAATAGGCTTGCTCAGCACCTAAACCATCCTCTCAGCTTAATCAGCCTGGCCCACAGGAAAGACGACGTCAATACGTGTGGAGCTGACTAAGCTGCGGGTTTTTTTACGATGTTTTCCTTCACCGTTATGAGCTCGTGTTATAGTGCATATAAATTTTACGAAACGAAAAATTGATGCACGGCTATGTAGTAAATATACCTACATAACAAATATACCCAATTTGAAAATGTAGGTATTTCTTTAATATACTTCTCTTTTATTAACAAAAAATATATTAATAAGTAATTGATAGACATTTAAAATTAAAAACGAGTTACGAAACATACCCTTACATTTCAAAGCAATCACTCTCAATTTGTTACCAATTCAATTCGCATAACTTATTCATTACGACAAGGTTCTTATTTCTTAGAAAAATCCTGATATCAAGTACCTTGTCGAATTAAAAACTGGATAAGGAATATTTAAGTGAATTCTCGCCATAGCTCATATTAGGGCTCATAAAGGTGAGAGCGCACTGAGTAAATAAATAAGTTCGCTGCTTATTTATTTCCTTGAAAACAAGAAAAAAAAACAAACAAAACAAACTTAAAAAAACTATAGTACTACAAAAACACTGACATTAAGATTTTATGCTGCTTATTATAAAAACGTAAAACCTTAGTTGAACCCCATGTTGACACATGTCAAAACAAAACTGTTACCACAAAAAAGCGTTCTATGTACGAGTATTTAAAAAACGTTTTTCTAGGGACACTTTTTTAGTTAGACTTGGTCTAAACTCGACTCATTTTCTTGTGGCCCTATAAGTTTTAAATATTTTTTTACATGTTTATTAGTTTGAGTGTTTATAAAGCATAAAATGGTTAAACTGAATTAACAAAAAATAGTGCTACTTTAAATAAAAATAAATAAAACTTAGGTATCTAAATGACACGAGAACAAAAGTTAAAGATTAAAAAAAAACAGTTTTGTACCACAGCTTAAACGCACCGATAGAGATTGACTACCAAATCCGCCATTGATCGATATCTGGCGCGGTATCGATAGAATTTGTCGATAAAACCGCATCGATAAAACAATATTCGCCGTGATTTATGAGGTATCAACGCGTGATTTATTTGCGTGCCTCCTGACACGCTAAAAATAAGTATACAGGGTGATAAAATCTGATTATTTAAATAAGAATATATTTAGTTTAATTTATATTTAATAATATATTTATTTATTTCTCTCACAAACAATACAATAAAATAAATACAGAATAATGAATTAATATCTACGCTTCCTTTGGAGCTAGATGATGCTGTGTAAAAAGTCCAGCAATATAATGAATTAAAAAAAATAACAAATAAATCCAAAAAGGTTGTAGGTATAAAAAGCAGTTTTGTGAGATACTGGTGTCTGAAATAGGTATATAAAAAAAAACCTGTCGTTCTTATACGATAATAATACTAGAATAAAAAAAAATTTTTTTATTACTCCCAAGAAAAGTTGAAAAATATGACAATAATGACACAAGCAAAAAATTCTGTTTCCCCTAGCATATGTATCAACAATAGAAAATCGTCTGATATTTTGCTGTTGGTGAGTAGTTTTAAAGTTTAATTTTATTATACTTACAATAAAATAAATTAGTTACCTACCTAAGACCATTCATTAGGAGCCTAATTAACAAAGACAGAAAATTGGAGAGGCTAAGATTATGTAATTAAATAAAAACATATTAAATACATAAGTACTTACATAATATACTCAGCCTGTACTATCAGACTATCAGTTCATGTATAATAAAGCTGAAAGTTTGTGAGTTTGTTTAGATGTTTGTATGTTTGTATGTTTGTGTTTCAATCAATAAACCAGTGAACCGTTTTGGATGAAACTTGGAATAGGCGTAGATAGTTACCTGGAATAGCACATAGGCTATTCAAAATGTTGGTATTCGAATGCGGGCGAAGCCTCACGCTGTATAATGTAAAGTTGCCAAGTGAGGCTGGAATTTATTACGGTGAACAAGTACGGCACAAATTTAATTAAGTATTCATTGCGAAGAATTTGAAACGGTTGCATTTTTTATAATTAAAAATAAGAAAAGCAGGGAATGCTTTGCGACATCGGGCAGCCCAAAATATTTCTGAATATAATCATTTTGGAAGAACATTGCTTTAGGCCGGTGACATTATTATGTACTCACTATTTTTTACATACATACATAAAATCACGCCTCTTTCCCGAAGGGCAGAGACCACGGATCTCCACTTGCTACGATCCTGACACACAACTTTTGCCTCATTCACTATTTTTAATGGTAAATTACCTACTTTTTATTATTAATGTTACTATTTAGGTACTTTTAGGTACTTGTGTTTTTTAAATACCTATTCGAGTAAAAATATTAAGTATGTATTAGCATAATATAACCAACAAATGATATAGGGAATCCGCTGCAAATATCAGCTGTCTACGGCTATTTTTAATATATATTCAAATATTATAACTATCGCCAGTTAAAGTATATTTTCATCACTGAATCAGCCTCCTTAGCATGGCGTTTGTCTAGGTACCGGAGAATAGATATAAATGACAGTAATGGCATTAGAGTGTAGATAAAAGTAACTTACATCTACACACTTCCATCTTACATTCCCTGTTCAGGTTAAAACCGAACACGCAGCGAATATACACAAATGCTTCGTATGCATTTATGCACATTCGCTGTAATTACCTAAATTCGAATGAGTTCGCGTTTACCAGTCTTTGAGATATCGCGCGCTCAAACCATTGACCATTTAACCATTTTAATTATTACCATTTTACCATTTATTCCATAAAATCTAGTTACGTTTGTTTTATAGACTAAGAAAAGTTGTGTCATTACTATAAAATTTTAGCATCGCAACTCACGGATTTTCTATAACCATTTCCTTAACTAAACCACACAAGAAAGTTAAACCAACTCTTAGCCCACCATAGTGACTAGGAGTACAATTTTCTACATTCCCGTTTTATCCACACTCTAATGTCATTACTGTCATTTATATCTATTCTCCGGTACCGAGACAAAATCCATGCTAAGGGGGCAGGATTAAGTATAATAACATTGATATTCAATTAGATCTGTCCTATAAAAATATTTCAATTGATAAGTATTGGACGCTAAGTGAGCCATCACTCAGCTTATGAAAGCTTATTTTTATTAATGATCTACCTACACTTTTCGTTCATAGACCTGTTCAAATTCATCATTATTATGATAGGACTTTTGCACAGTGAATATAGAAAGGTCTGTTGATCGAAAAAATAATCATTATCATATACAGGATGTAAAAAGACTGGTACCAAAAACTGAGTGGTTTCAATCAGACAATGATTCTGAACATATTTAGCGAAAAAAAAACGCAAAAAAAATTTGACTTAGCTACGACATCTAATTTTATTTTCTAGTTATTTACTACTAGTACAACATAATAAGACTATACCTTCCAAATAATTTCATTTATAAAAAAAACTATTAAAACTCAAAATCTAGTAATCTACGTATGAAAACGCGCCCAGTACCCAAACAGTAATCTTCAAACGATGTTTTCTCCGGATATAATGATTTTTCGGAAAATCCTTTTGGATTTGGTTGTGTGTTGGGATGCTGTACCTACCCGTTTCGGCTTCGGTAGACGTCTTTTTACACCCTGTATTAATGGCGGCATCAAGGCGTCAAAGCATACAAAGTTGCAAAGGATGACGTCCAAAAATTGTTTTTTTTTAGTTCTTACCTAGAGATAAATGGTTGACGTGCAACAATGATCTTAAAAATAATAAACGAACAATCTTGTTATAATCACTTTATTGTTTAGTTTGATTCCCATACACTTTTTGCTCTAAAAAATAAGGGTATATATCTAATCTTTCTTTCGTGAGCTAACGAATGAACGCAGAAGATTATGATTTATAGTCACTTACTTGTAATGAACAACATTGTAATTATCATAACTTTAAAACATAAAATAAATAATGCTGGACATTTCACACAGCATCATCTAGCCCCAAACTAAGCAAAGCTCGTACTATGGGAACCAGATAACCGATATACTACTTATATACTTTTTGTTTGTAAATACATACATATTATACATAGAAACACCCAGACCCCAGATTAATATCTGCAGAACATACAAACATTTATCCCACGGCGGGAATCGAACCCGCAACCATCTGCCCCAAGCGGCCTTTCACCCACTGCGCTACAGAGGTCGTAATAAAAATAAAATATAAATCACATTATGCACATACGTATATTAGCTATAGTAAAAGACAGGTGTTGTGCTTAGTGCAAAAATAGTAACCCTCCATTTCGCGAAGTCGGATAATTAATACGACGAGGCAAGTCACTTCACTGGCCGTTACTACTTATTCCGTGTACTAACTCAGTAGTTGAACAACTCGTGGGCCGTTTACACGTTCGATATTCGAATTTGCGACAAAATTTTCAAAAATGGAATCGGTAGTGACGTGATGATTGTGTTATCGATGTCGATGGGTGTTTAAAATTGGAACAGTGGAAAGTGAAGTGACAGATTGATGAATTGGATTGTTACAGCGTCAGTGAACGCCGGTGCTTGTGTTTAGGAAAGGGTATTTAGTGTTGGTGCTATAATACTTACTTTTATGCGATAATCAGTTAATTGCTTACATAAAGTTAGCCACATAACTGTATCAAGAAAATACTTCTTCGTCAGGATGTTATCATTATTTTAAAATCCTACTTTCTCAATAAATAAGTCTAAGTAATCGTTTTTTTCTAGTTTTCTCATACATCAATTAGGTATATACATAAATTATATTATATATTTTAGCTCAAATTCATAAATTAAAATATAATGCTAACCAAATAGCCACGTAGATCTAGTAACGGAAACATTTTCATTTAAACTTCCCTGTTATTGTCCTTATAATAGAGAACAAGAAACAATTTACAACAACAATACAAACATTTTAATTGTACCTATCGATAATCGTGTTTATTGCGTGTCAGATCTAAAATATGATCTGAATTGATTGAAATAATCTCTGAATTGATCTTCACGCTGTCCGTGACGCTAATTGCCACATTTCTTATCGACGTCGATCTGCACTTTTATCGATACATTTGCATTTGTTAGTTTCAAGTCTCTGTTTTAATCCTAATACTTTTTAAATATTGACTAAATTGATTTATGCGTATTCTACCATTTTGAAAAATCAACAAAATTCATCAGATTTACTTTTTATTATAAGTAATAGGGTATTTATAGATCTAGGTGGTACTATTATTAATATTTATATTAATATTTTTTCGAGACACAATATTTTAATGACACTATGCTTTAATTTTAGTTAAGTTTAAGTTGCTACCTATATTTTTGACACTTTGTCCATCAAGTAACCTATTTGTAGTCAATATAAAGAACGTATCAGGACAGTGTAATATTTGCAAATAAATAATATTAAGACACAAGGTAAATAACTAATAAGTATTAATAAATTATTGTGACAGCATCATAGCGGATAATATTTGTAAAATAATATCACACAAATAAATAATATTCTAGTATGTAGGTACGTACTTATCAAGCTAGTGAATTAATTCTTACCTGTGTAAGTTTCGAGGTCAAGAGCCATTCCCATTCATTATAAAAAAAATTAGTAACAACTTGTCAAATGGTAAATAAAATATAAATATCAATCTAAATAAAGAGGTGAACTAATAATATAATTAAAAACATTTTGAAGCTCAACTGTTTATGATGTACTTAGAGCAAAAAAGTTCTTCTAATAAAATGTCACATATTACACTCATTAACTGTTAATAGCAAATATTTTAATACGGCGTGTGAAAAAAAACCATAACGGGAAATCTCTGAAGTGAGGTGCGAGATAGCACGATTTTAGGCGTCATCAAAAATGGGTTCTGCGCAGCTACTTCCGAGAGCTAAAGAACGATTGTGCGTATTATTAGCTACTTTTAATCATTATTAGCAACGTTCCGTGTAAAAAAAAAGTAATGTCCGCCTCATCGATTTCGACCACGGCGACCCTGACAATTATTTTTATTTTACAATTTCTTTACTATTTAAATATTTTTTTTAGTTAACCTGTTGTGTCCCACTGCTTGGCAAAGGTCTCCCCCAAAATTTTCCACTGGCCTCTATCTTTGGCGATCTCCCACCAATCCTTCGCAAACCCGTCGAGATCGTCGCCTTCCGTTCTCGGGCACCCAAGGAGCGACAGTGTTTTTTTTTTTTTTTAATATTACTAAACTATAAATTACTTACTAATAAATCTAATTAACTTATTTAATTTCTTATATAAAAATATTATATTAGCGAACCCGCAAGCAGAAACTAGTGATGTCATTATAATTATCACCCCGCTCATCATGACAGACATAGCCGTACAAACAAGTTCGTTCCATTTGCGTCACAAAAGAAACAAGTGTTTATAACTTTACCGACCGAATAGGAAACATGCTCAGCAGATGTGAGCTTCGAAGCTCTGATTGAGTGGATCCTGTTTTTGAACGGACATGAATAACGCACTTCGATCGTATCTAGGTAAAATACGGCAATTAGATGCTATGGGATTGTTGCGCGGATCGTGGCTTGATTGCTTTTGTGTGCAAAACTTTCATTCATAGGGTTATATTTTAAAAGATGCAAAATTTGAAAATCGAATCGCAATAGCTGACAAAAATTCCGCTGGAATTTATTGTAAATTGAAATTATTAAAAAAAGTTTTTTTTTGTACAACATGTTATTTCTTTTTCTAAGTTGCATTCATAGAAAATACTTTCAACCTTTCATAAAAGTTTTTTTTAATAAAAATGCTACGGTAAGGCCTCTTTAAATTTATTTTTACGTAAGGACAATTTATTTATTTCATAAGTATAACAAACCGGTTGACATTTACTCCAGGCTCCAATAAAATACAATGATTCTAATAGATACATCGTCAGTTGAATTACGGGCCACGGCTTGAGTCTGTATAGTGATAGGATTTGTGCATAATGTAAAAGGTACTTGGTATAATTTAAATCCAATTAAAATATTTATATTGACATATTGTTAAGTATATTATAAAAAAAACGTAAACAGGTTCACGACTGTATCCCCAAGGTGCGGTAGACATTCTCTCAGATCTTTTTATGTTACTTATTCCAGATCCTATGAAGATGTGAGGATGTGATGGGGGGTAGTCAGTATATTATTTACGTAGGTAATCAAAAATACATCGTATTTTTTACATAAAAAAAATTGTAACATGTTATTTAAAGTATCGAAGTAGGATTTTTTTTAAAAGAGAAACATTTTTAATAATGCGTAGGTAAGATTTATTTTAAGGCTGAAGAAATAAGGTTTTATTAATAAAAAGTTTTATTATCAAATTAATAAACTGCAAACAAAATTTACAGAAACTAAGCTACTACATATTTACATATATTTATAAAATACAACAGGATTAGTCAAGCTATCTAAGGATCGTTAGAAACGATCTATAGATAGCTCAACTGATCCAGGTCACTGTCAGTCGGAAGCGTGCCCAAAACACTGGCGGCATTACCACGCTGGATGGCAATGCTGATCCTTTGAGCCAAAAATGTGCCAGCTCTCGGATCACGCGTCGCTTCGACCAGACACCCTGAAATTATTATATGAATCAGACCCTTATAAATGTAGGCTTGTAATAGGTAATGTTATTAATATCTGGGCAATAACATGCATTGGCTACCTAGATAAATCATAAGCAGGATTAATGGTGCAGTGCTGACCTGCACAGAGCGGCTTGTAACTTACAACGGGTATTATACGAGTTCAGAATCAAATAAATATTATAAAGTATTAAATTTCATCATAACAAAGATTTGAGAAAAGATTATTACTTACACAAATATTTTTAAATACTCAATAATATTCCAATAATCTACAATTCAGTCAATGAAAATGTCAAGATTTTTTTTTAAAGTTGTCAGTAAAAAATAAAATAAGAGTTTTAATGAATATTTTTTCAAACGTTAGCGTAGCTATTATCTAAGTTCAAAAAATGATCTTTTCATTTTGTTTTAACTTTATAACCTAGTAACTTTTACTGTTCGATGAGCGGATCACTAGTTTAATTGTTTTTTTTTTATACTATCAGCGTGGTATGTTCCAGTATGGCTGTCAGTCAGTGTTTCACGGGACAATAGCGAGACACGCCTTATCGCTGTCAAATCTAGAGGCGGAATAAACTTTAGAAATAATTCATGTTGGCAGTTAACACCTTCAACTATCACTTGAAATGTAGGCAAAAAAGAATAAAACAACAGATTGCATCGTTTAGGTACCTATGTATATTTGTACAATGTTATATCGTAGGTATACTACGCATTAACAAAATACCTACTTAATTTTTTTTATTCTTAACGATATTGTTGTCAGTTTATTTTTTTACGGGTGAATTACATTTCTCTTGCTTAATTTAGGTAGTACCTAGTCCTTGAAGGAATAAAACAATTAATTAATTATGCTGCTTTAAAATAAAAAACGTAAACATATTCACGACTGTATCTACTTAACTGTTACTCTATGTAACTTTCAGATCCTTTGAAGATGTCTAAGGGGCGTAGTCAGAGGCATGTCCAAACACATATTTGATACATGCCCACATCTTGCAGAAGTTAGTATTCCATACGTGACAGGTTGCAAGCCCATCGCCGCCTATAAGAACACTAAATGGTTTCATCACAATGTTTTCCTTCACCGTTTAGAGCACATGTAAATTTTACAAAACGCAAAATCCATTGATGCACGGCCGGGACTAGAATCCACAACCTTCGGATTGAAAGTCGAGGTACAACCCCATTCGGCTAACACGGCTTTAAAATATAAATAAATAAATAATTTCCCAAGAAATATCTAGTTCAAAAATAAATAAAAACTAATTATGTACTTACCTTTAGAAAATCCGCCATACTCAGTAGCACCCAATCATGGTCAAATCGACATCGGCAAGTCGTGCCAGAAAGGGCATTTTATTAATTCCTTCATTTTTATCTAGATGGGGCATCTCCAGCCATATTGAAAAGGCTGTATCTTGTCAGCGGCTACTTTTATGTTGTTTTGAGAAGTGATTCAAGCTGTTTACAGAGACGTCAAAATACATACAGATAGTTTTACCTTTTTGGAGGATTTATAGGACAGTAAATTGTGGTTTACTTACAAAAAAAAGACTTGAATGTCTCCGCAACGGCTTCAAGAAAGGCAAACCTACCCCTAAGAAAGCTGTCGCCTCTTCGTAGATTTATCACGTAATTCAATAAAAAAAAATCCTTGCTACTTTATTTACAGAAACTAAGCTACTACATATTTACATATATTTACAAAATACAACAGGATTAGTCAAGCTATCTAAGGATCGTTAGAAACGATCTATAGATAGCTCAACTGATAAAAAGAAAATGTTCAAGATAGTGACGAAATGAATGACCATAGAATTAACTATTGAATAAAAATATTTTAAAAAATATGTAAGTAATAAATATATTTTGCTAGTTTAGTTTTTTCATTGGACTTGGAAGTATGTTGATGCTGAAACATTAATTTCTACTAGAAATATTAAAATCGAATAAATTAAAGATTCAGTTTTAAAAGTTATTATGCTTGATAAAGCCATCTTGTAAGGACGTGGGCGTGCGTTTGCGCGGCAATAAAATGAAATGGCAACAATTTTACCAAAATAAGATTTTATAGTTGTGACTATCACGCCGTTAGTACACCGACGCATTCGCATGCAAATGCGATACGATGCGAACCCACGTCTCACTTTAGCACATAGTTAATGACATAGGTGCGTTCTTGTCGGGTGCGATCTGTCGATGCGAATCACATGCGAATGCGTCGGTGTACTAACAGGGTCAATGATGATATTTTGTACATAAGGATTCGTTAACAGATAAGTGTCAGGGTTTTCAAATAAATGATTATGTTGTCTATATGTAAGGCACTTAAATGGCATGCTCAATGTGTTTACATTTTATAAGTAAACAAGAAACATTAATGTTCCTCGTTTACCTTAAAAACAGTATGTTTTGAGTATATTATTATTTAGTGACCATAGTGTGTGTACTGATTAACAATTTTTTACATGCTTAGGGACGTTATTTTTACCTAATACCTACTGTAAAAAATATAAACTAAAATATTTCTATAATCTATGACTTTACCTGCGTTATTGCATAATAAATAAGAGTTCATAATACTTATTAAATTTTAAAGTTTTTTAATGCAATGTCATAAATTTTGCACCATAAACAACAACCGACTCTACAATTTTAACCGCTCAATCTTCGCGTTCAGTTTTTGGCGTTATTGCTCATATTTCTTTTTAAAATACCGAGATGACACTGTTTCGCACATTTTTAACCGCCATTTTGTCCTATAAAGACTTCAAAGGTGTGCCGCGAATAGTTTTCACACGCATTTCGCAATTTAAAAAAATAAGTAGGTACTTTGTTTTTTTACTTTGGCGATGATCGCAAAATACAGAAAAAACACAAATAAATAAGATCATGAAATAAAATCAAATAAGGTGGCGATGGATTTGTAAACTATCATTGATTTGATTTAAAACCGAAATAAATGATTTCAATTTTAAAATGCTAAGTAAAGCAAATATGGGTTTGGGCCAAATACCTATGTATTAATTTAAACGTGTCTCTAGCCTTTTAAACAATATAATATTTAATATTATTATTTCTAGCCCGCAATGTCCCACTGCAGGGCAAAGGCCTCCCTATCCCCCTTCCACCTTTCTCGGTCTTGAGCTATGGAGGTCCAACTTTCCCTAAACGAGTCCAGCTCGTCTCTCCACCTCAATCTAGGTCTGCCGCGACGTCGTCCTCCGCCATCGGGGGCCCATTCGGTTGTTAATTTGGCCCAAAGGTCATCTGACATGCGGCAGACATGTCCGGCCCAGTACCATTTTAATCTAGCAGCCTTCTGGCTGGCGTCGTCGACGATCTTCGTGTTGGAGCGCAGACTGGTGTCCCTTATCCTATCGGTAAGCTTCACTCCGAGGTGTTTGTGCGCCATTGGTGAATATTTAATATATTAATTATTATTTATTTTTATTTAATTTAATACCCAAAGATCTGAGTGATTGTTACCGCGTAAACAGTCGTGATCCTGATAAGCTTTTTCAAACATTCGTACCACCAAGAATGTAAAATGTCTTCGTTAAAATTCCTCACGACGAGTATCTAAAAGTAAATGTAAAAAAAAAAAAAAAAAAAATGTAAATGCTATATGTAAATCACGAAAGCGCAGTTTAAACAATCTGCCATTTTATAGAAATATCAAGATGGTGTCGAAAGCTTTGAAAAAGGTTCAATAAATAAAT
Source organism: Epirrhoe tristata (assembly GCA_951394285.1). Taxonomy (NCBI): domain Eukaryota; kingdom Metazoa; phylum Arthropoda; class Insecta; order Lepidoptera; family Geometridae; genus Epirrhoe; species Epirrhoe tristata. Next base: position 8,029,166 of record OX596150.1, on the reverse strand, counting down.
AAAATTTTTTTTTTAAAAGTTTTTTCTCTAAATAAGAATTGGCAAATGAATAGATAATTATGAGAAAAATATTGCATTTTACAATAATTATAGGTACCTATTTTGTTCCACAATTTAGGTATGTATCGTAAAAATATAACTATAGCGTCGTGGCTCGCTTCGCTCGCGCGTTTAGGTGTTAAAAATTTAACAAACTGGATTTGAAATATCTTATAAGAAAAAACAAACAAAATCACTAGCTACTGAACATTCTCTCAGAGGCAGTTTAGGAATTAAAAAAGCATCCAATGAACAAAATTGAAGTCATTGTTTTCTTTCCTCTTATTCTCTTTATCTCAATGTATCGGTCTGCAAATACCTGTATACATACCTACACCCTGACAAAAAGTAATTATATTGCATGTTTCAAAAGATTACAACCCATTAACAACATAATTTTCAACTATTTGAAAATGGAATACCTGTGTGTGGGCCATGAAATGCTGGTCCCAGCCCGACGCGTACAAAACATGCAAGCGAATATAGGTAGAATGTAATAAAATGTGTCGGTTCCGTATATAAAACTTCATTGCTCTAACTTACTAGTACACAAAGTTGTAAAGTACGTGATAAAAAGACTATATGTGACAAATCAAGTATTATGATGACTTCTACAAGATTTCAAATGTCGATTGCCCATAAGCAAAGCCGTAAGGGATAAAAGAGATGTATTTTAAAGTGAGGAACACAATAAGAAAATTAAATAATTAATGATTACAATAGGTACCACCCATTTTTCTAAACTGAAACATATATTTGCATCACTTTCCCCGGACAAAAGTCATGAGAAGGCTTTATCCCGGGTACAAAGGAACCCCAAACACCGACTGGTTAAATACGCAGAAGAATCAGTAATCAATTTACGATACAGTGAGCGACGAATTACTGAGAACTTATAAATACTGACACAAACAGACCACCGAAATGACAAGCTTTTTGTAGGGTGTATGTGTCGAACCACACGCAGCGTATATCCAGATCGGTTTTGCCGTTTCAGCCTGATTGAGCAACAAGCATCTAAGTAATATTATCACCTATAGGTAATTTATGACATTTAAACCTTGCAATACGTGTAGTAAATTTTGACAAATTGTTCGACGAATAACGGGTGGTTTTACCTTTTTATATCGGCCAAACGTCAAACAAAGTTATCAAGGTCTACAAGATAAGAACAAAATGTGAGGAAAATTAGCCTTATATAGAGTGAACTTATAAATTCCTCAAGCCACGACAAATTGATAGAATTATTTAACCGACTTATGAATAGTCATGAGAAGGCTTTGTTTGGTTAAACTGTTAGAATTAAATACCTATACCACCCGCCGAGTTACCCGTGATCACTCGGGCCTAGATTCTAGCCTAGATTCGTTTATCCTGAGTACTACCTACCCCTATAAAATCATCAAAATCCTTTCAGTCGTCTCTGTGTGAAGGAACCACAAACACCATCCATCATAAAAAAAAAAACTTTCACATAGAATAGTACTTCGTTTGCGATGTCCTAACCTATTAGGTATAGACAGTCCTACAGTGGTGGAAGTGAGTGAAAGACGAATACATTTTGTGTCGACCCAAGAGTGGTATAAGGACAGAAGGAAAGAATGATTGCGAAGTCTTACCGCTAACAGGATACCCATTGACAGGTCATGCCGTTTGAAGCCCCAATGATCTTCCCGATAAAGCGACGTTTCCGATCATCTAGCTAGACTTTTACCCGATAAGGGTACGAACAATCATTACCTATTTACGTAGGAATAGAACGTGAGAAACGATCCTATTATCTTGAGTGCAGGATAGTAAAGTCATTGAAAGTACTTTAACATTAAAGCGGTCTATTTTCTTCGATACATCAACTTGGCGGTCATTGATGGGAAAATGCTACTCAGTACTCATATAACATGGCAGGATATGTCTATGACTAAACCCTCCATCATCATAGGATCTGTAATATACATAAAAGTCCTGAGAGAATTTCTACCATTGGGGACAGTCGTAATTCTGTTAGTTTTGTGTGTGCTCATGCCTCACTTCATTGGGTTAAAATAAGTCAATGTTTTTGATATCTACATGTGTTTATCTGTTTATTTTGCACTTGCAATTCAACTATAATATGCAAATTTCGACCATTCAACTAACCTTAACAAATATGATGCAATATACAATCAACGAACATAGTACAATGTATGCAGGGTTGCCTCCTGACTCCTGACGCTGTATAAATCCACAATTATAATAATTTATTACGGATAAAATTATGTGAAAGTATAATTATGGGCCAATGGCATTTTATAACTGTATAATGTTGTGTTGCCTAAAATAAATGGGTATTTATTTATTTTCTATTTTATTAAAGTATCTATAGTATTTTTCACGTAGCAACGTATCTCTGACACAGAAATTTTACGTTTTACGCTGTACAACAATGAAAAATTTTGAAACAAATTATATCTAGTGATATAACTAAAATAAATAAACATATAGAGACTTTTTCAACAGGATTTGCACTAGTTATTTCAAAGCAAACCCAAAGTGATCGTTGTGGTATTGCATAGACATGTCGATGATTGTTTGTATGTAGGTTTATGTAGACACCCTATCAATTTTATGGCTATCATACTACTTGTGTTATAAATCTTATGGATTGATCGCGTGGGACGATTGTGATAGGCCTAGAATAAATTATCAATCCAATTATTTATATTCCATTCAAAACGGGCATAAATGAGTAATAAACGAAGGATACCCCCCAATAAACATCTCCAAAGGATTTTGATTTACTTAGTTTAAGAGAATCTACTGTACGGTCAGCGACAGAAGTTCATAAACATTTGATGTATTTGAATCTCCAATATCTTCGAAGTTCGTAGAGTTTTAGACAAAACTTCACCTTACATTGGATGTTTTGCCTTGCACCATTACTGTTATGAAAAAAAATAGGCAATTTCCCACAAATAATGATGAAAATGAAGCTGTAAAATCTCCAATTGTTCATGAACTTCTGTCGTTGACTGTACCATGGAGCTTGATTTTTTTTAAAGTGACACAAAATTGTATTTCTTCTAAAAAACAAGCAACACAGCAGCTGATAGTTTTCTCTGCGGATACACAACTCATTCCTTCAATATTCAACAGAACAAAAACTGTATTTCTCTTATAAATGTTCTCTAAGCTTTTTACAACGGGCCACTAACTCATACGAACTTACTTCCAACTTGTAGGGTCGAACGATTTGTTAACTTGACTTATTGTCCTGCAATGCATTAGCTTAGTTTATAGCCGGAGCCAGTCCAAGTATGGCGGGCTAGTGGAGAAAATAATTACTTATGTATTTAATTGGGAAATTGCGCTGGAAGGGCTGAAACGATCCGGTTTAGCTGATGAAAGCGCCTGTGCATCAAAGGTTTTCTTTGGCAACCGATTTTATATCAAAGTTAACTACTTATTTGAAATTGGAATCGCAAGAAACCTTTTTAATACACTTCATTTTCTTTACACGCAAAAATGAAAGGTGAGTAATACTAATTACCTATTCTGAAAGAAAATATAGGGTCATTCATTTTATACTAACTTAATTCAGTAATTGGGTTCAAAAAATACATTAAAAATATTTATGTAATGATTGTTTTTTGTTTTGTTATGAAAATCTCGAGAAAATCAATAAAGACTATCCTTTCAATTGATTGTTGCTTCTTGTATAACTTAGCCCATTCGTGATGTAGCTGCGCTGCAATTGTTGGAACGTCTGTTCTCCTTGAAAATCATTATGCAACAATTCTAAAAAATCAATAAATGATTAATTTTGAAGTGAAAACTTAAACAACAACTTAAACTTACAACCCAAAAATGAGGCCTATCAGTTTGTGTAGTTTAAAATGAAAGACCCTGTATAGAACAATTTGTCAACGTTGCGTCGCCTTATGGCAAACCATACGTTTGTATGAAACTGAATCCAACGATTACGCAAACGTCAAACACAACAAAAAAATAACGCTCTTTTGGCCTCAACTAATGGTCTCTATTAACCTATCACCTTTCTTGACTCTGTGATGCCAAAACTAGATGCAAAAACACTTTTGAATGCATAAACCTAAGCTATGAAACTAATTTGTTCTAACATTCTTCAGATACTTCTTCTTACAGTCCATGAATGGTAAATTATTCCACAGCACGTACCAGCAATAAAACTAACATGCCTGAATTAAAATAAAACTCCTTATATAAAGCTTTTATACATAAAACGGTTCGCGGTTATGGAACTAGCGGTTGAAAAGGAAAAATTGTGGGAAACGACGCTTGGAAAAATTATTTTGATAAATAAATTCGTAGTTTATTCGCAAGGATTAAATTGTAAATGTACACGAAATGTCTACAAATTAATCGAGCTTCGCCTTAAACGGTTAACTAGGTTTTAATAGGCGGGTCATTAGATTATCATTTAATTATTTCATCAAATTCGTTCATTGAATAAGGATTATGACACAATTACAAAGTGAACTTTTTGCAGCTGAAGTGAAACTTATATTTTTAACCAGCTTCAAAAGGTTCTATGCTGTCTGTGGGGCTTATTACAAAAAAATGAGCAGAGTTAAGTGGTCTAAACTTGTAAGTCTAACTAAAAAACTGTCCCTAGAAAAATGATCTTTAAATACTCATACATAGAACGCTTTTTTGTAACAGTTTGGTTTTGACATGTGTCAACATGGGGTTCAACCAAGGTTTTACGTTTTTATAATAAGCAGCTGTATGTTTAACTTTAATCTTCCGTTCGCAGCTTTGCTCACGTAGAATCAACATCTCATAAGGATAATGTAGCCTATTTTGTGAAATCCTTTACCTACCTAGTGTTGAATTCCTTTACACTAACGAATGCCCAAACAAATACCTTTTTGGTATATAGATAGGTATTATTTTTGCACCGTCTTCATTCTCCATGTAAGTCACAATTTTGATATTTGGAGATGATCTCAGAAGGTTTTTTTGTGCTGGATTGACACCAAGCCTCTGCCTACAACAAAATCTTTCAAAAATTCTAGTACTTATCATTTATTTGCAAATGACTTAATTATTCCACGCCAAGATTGCTTTTAAATTCATTTTTTCTATGAGGTAGGTATTTAGTGAGCTGTCAAAAGTAACTGAACAGCGATTAAGACGAATGCGCGTGAGTTTTATCTTTGGATTTGATCATAAAAAAACTATTTGCTTTGGCAAAGTGAGTGCTTAGAGCTGTCACTTTGTAAGGTGTACTGTCCGAGGCTTTTAGTTTTGTGGTTCCGTGAAGGTACAGTTAGCATCGATAGTCAAAGTGATCCCAGCGGTCCTACTGAATAAATGCTTTTTGACTTTGACTTTGACTTTGAGTCGATTAACATTTGCATTGCACAAATCTGAATATTTCCGAAATCAGTAAAATCATGATCAAAAGTGTGACAATATTAGATGTCACAAGTGACAGTTAGCTGACAATAAGTGTCAGTCTATAATAATTTACCGTGAAAATATATTTTTTGTTTTTTATAAATGACATTTGAAACTGTTCTGACTGTACTGATTAGAAAATACGAAATTGTCTTACCTGGCTTAGTTATCCAAGTGGCTACTAAACATGTCAATTAATGTTTTTCTCCTAGTTTTTTATACCAGCATGACTTCGCTTTCATAAACAAATCTGCAAAAACAATAAAAAAAGGTTCATCTCTCTTTTACAAAAGACATCACTTTGACAAAATTGTTTAAACGACACGCTTACTATAAAACAACAGTAACATCTTTTTTTTTTAAACCTTAACGTCTACAGTTACCTTAGTAGACATTAAAAAATGATTTCTTTAAAAAAAATCTTTGATCGTTGTGGTAGGATTCCTAAGAAGGCCCAATCTGTACTTAAGAAGGCCCGGGCCTAGTATAAACTGCATTGCCTTGATTTCCACGTTTATTAAGTGTAATAATCACGCCATTAATGCTGACATGAAACCTCACCAATTGCACAAATCGATCACTAAATATATCGTAATTATATTAAATACATCGTGAATTACGTAATTCAGTAATAATGAGACTAAAATTAAGTTTTTATATGTCAGAGTAAGATAACTTACCTATGGTATAACTTTATAATACTAGGGCAGGTGCCCTAGTATTATAAAGTTCATGGCTCTGTTTCATAAAAATTATATTGAACGTTCTTTCGAATTTTCACAATGATCTCGTTATTGTACGATTATGAACGGTCCTGCGATGATCCTGCGTTCTCTTTTTGCGCGATAACTGTCACCAACCAATCAGAGGCTGCCAAGATTAGCAAGTCATAATAAATAAAATAAAATAAATTTATTTCAGACCAACCTAGATCCATTGTCAGTAAGACCACTTAATAATCTAATGTTAGTAAATATAATTAGTTAATCCTAGCACACTTTGGCACATAGATAGTTTGGGACAACACGCAGGCCAGCTACCCAACCAACACACGCATACAGTGTGTCAGGAAAGGGCTATCCCACTTATTAACTAACGTTGCCAGAATGATGTTGGTGCATTACGTAAGCTCTAACTTTTTTAACCGAGGGTAACTCTTAATATCTCAATGAAGAATCTTGAATGTATAAAGATCTGAAAGAATGTCGTGATCCTGTTTTGTTTAGCACCTAAATGAGTAAGATTCAAAAAAAATAATCTAGAAGACCTTTTGTTTGTGATCCTGTGCTAGTCCTATCCATATGCGACCCACGCCCACGCGCCCCTTTTTAACCGACGAAAAAAAGGAGGAGGTTCTCAAGTCGACGCGTATATATATATTTTTATAACTTCATAGTTTCAAAGTCAAAAGTTTACAAGTCTTTTCGCATCAAAAATCTTTCTCTTGTTCGATATTATTTATACCCTCCAGTCCTTTTTATATCTCTCAGATACACAAATGAACTGTTTCACTTAATTGGCACTTTGATCAGTCTTTACTTTTATGTTATTTTTTTATTAAATGGCGAGTGCTAATTTAATTTTACGATTGGTATTGAACTTTAAAGTGTTGCATTAATAATTTCATGACAGTTCTGATTTAACGTGAGTCAATAAAATTGATTTAATTATATTTTCACTTTGAGTGACTTTACGTGTACTTAAAGTACCTACAAAATTTTTACGAGGTAAATAAAAAACGTGAAACAACCGTTTAATTTCATTACATTTAGGTTACTTTACGTAGGAGCCGTGTACAGAGTGGGATGGTGCCTCGGCTTTCTTTATATTTTGTCTTTGATTTTAAAATATAATAAACAATAATAAATAAATAAATAAACTCATAGTAAGAGCTCATAGCTTTGAACGATAACATTGCGTGAAAACAAGATGGCCATGTGTTTTAGGCAAATAAGGCCCATAATGTAAAGAAGATCTTAGATGTTATCTAAACGACCATTGCTATAATCAGTTCTCAGGGTAAGTTGTCTAGGCCAGCAGATTTCTTAATATTCTACTTTTGAAGCGAATTGCTCTATAATTTAAAATTTATTTGCCACAAACTTCTACGTCTGAAGTTGATACCGACTAGATTCACTTGTAAATGCACTAGTCATGTTAAAAACGATTAAAAAACAGTTAAAAACTAAATCTTCCGGTGGCAGATACCGACACGGCTGCGATTAAGATTATTAAATAATAATGTTAATGATAGGTAACTATAACATGTTATAATTCACGGTACGTCCGCCCATTTAAGCATGTCTTAAGGTTTGTTTACGTTAACAGTACTCAAAAGTAAGGATGTGTGAAGGTGTGCCACTTGCTCGTCTGCCCCCTCTTCCATAAATAATAAAAAAAAGGATGGGAATACCCTCTCCAAAAAAGAAATAGTTTTAAAGCGAACGTAAAAAAGAGTGATATAGAAAATTAGGAATATAAGAAAGGACAGCTATTTTATTTTAAAAATATAAGCTAATTTATTTTATATTCCTCCAAATATTTAAATACTTACATTATTTTAAATTTTTACACAAGAACCCTTGCATTTTCGAGATCACGTAAAACATGCGTAGTACCTATACTTCAAGAGTTTTTTATAAGATTTAATTAATTAAAAACTATCGAGGTAATTAATACCACCTTGTTATGGCGTTTGAGGCTACAATGTGAATGCCTCTTAAACAAACTCGTTTAAACTGTGCCAGTTTAAAAAGTGATTGTGCGAAACTGTACCATCGAATTAAGTTTGATTGAGTGTTTATGCCGTGTAGACATCGCTTTACTTTGATACAGAAAGTTGTTTATTTTTAATTTACGAGGAAAATGCTACGCTTTTGATTAACATATAAGGCGTTGAAATCTCAACGATCTTTTGAAATCTTACAAGGAAACTCAGTTACTGTATATTACAGATATTATGTTGCCTTGTAAGACAACAGTAACTGTTGTACATCGTTTCAAGTGTTGCTTCATTATTTATTCATATTCACCTGTCTATTTAGCAAGGCTTAAGATAATGCAATTGTTTGTCATTCTAGTCACTAAAATGAAATATTATTTTACTTATATTGCTAAACCATCTCCGGTTTAGCAATATAAGTAAAATAATATTTCACAGATTTTTGGCCGTCAAAATATAAAATTAATGCTTCAGATATATTTTTTTAAAATTCTATAGCCAGATACTTTACTATTTCTAATGAGTTTTATTGTAAACTTAGGTACCATTCGCCCCCATCGAAATAGGACAAACGGGAAAAATCTTCTCGGTCGTCCGTATCTCATGAGAACAAATGGTAATAACCCATTTCTAAGATCATAACACAATAAAAAAAGATTCATAACTGTGGAAAACAGTCATTATATCTACCAATTAATATTTTCTTCAGTAGGTACCTTTATGACATTTCAAACACATCCCAGGACAATTAACTTGTAATAAAAACTCTACAATCTGTACAATGTACTTTATTATTTCTTTCAGATATAATTAATACCTAGTATTTAATATCTAGGTGGTCTCATCATTGGTATTCTATTCAGTACTGGGAAAGGACGTGCTGAGAAAGACAATACTGTAATCATTTTATAGGTATCTGTTATCTATTTATGACTCAGGATATATTTAACTTAACTTTTATATGCGCTTTAACAGTGAAGGAAAACATTGTGAGGAAACCCGCAGCTTAGTCAGCTCCACACGTATCGACGTCGTCTTTCCTGTGGGCCAGGCTGATTAAGCTGAGAGGATGGTTTAGGTGCTAGGCAAGCCTATTCCATCTCAAAGTTTAGTTTAATTATATACATATGTATTTTTATGATTATTTAAGTGTTTCGTGTAATTTTACTGCGTACAATACTGAGTTGAGCGTTGAGTACTATAAGTATTCATAAAAGGCATAGAAACTATTAGAAATTTGTCAGGCCATTCTAAAAACAAATTGTAATTGAAATACATTATTGAAATACTTGCATTCGGTACAATGCGACATTCTTTAAATTCGCTGTGGTTGCGCACAGATTTGTCAACCTCTGGTAGCGTAGCCACAGAAAAGGTAAAATAAAAACCAGTAAAAACACACAACATTTTAATCCCGACATCTCAGAAGAAATTGTAGAGTTAAATCACTTAGCTCGTAGGACCATTTTTAGTGACCCCAGCAGCAGCCCTATTATGAATGCTTTCTGGCAAGTATGGTGAATAAAATTAATACTAATAGGCATGCTGATCCCACATTGATTCCATGTTAGGATATCAGAAATGAGTATGATTCCGAAACACCCCGAACAAATTTTTTCTTGCATTTATATGAGACGAAGTCACGGAAATAACTAGTATTCATATAAATTTATAAAAAAACACTATACTCATTTGATCCATTTATCGTTTATCGTTTGCTTACGAACATACTTTTAGGGTGGTCGCCGACCTATCCGCGCTGAACTGTCAATTCAATAGAAGAAATGCTGAGACGTCAGAAGCCAGCCGAATTTTCTGACGTCATCAGCATTTTGATCATTGAAAAATGACTGCGACGCGTACGGCGGCCAAATGTGCGATCAGGTTTAGGCTGAAGTTTGATAGGATTAAAAACTAAGTCCGCTATAGTTTTACTGTGCCTTAGCTACTTTAAACTAAATATGCCAAATATGTCACTCAGGTGAGATTGTACCTGTATAAGGATGTGGGTATGAAATACTTTTGTCTAGCTAGTCTAGTTTAGTTTATCTGGCGTTTACTCGGAACCATTGTATTTTTTTATTATTTTAGTTTAAAAGACGTGAAAATTTGTTGGGAAAGCATACTATTAAATTATTTCGATGATGTACCTACCTATTGGTTTTTGGAACAATTTGTATCTCTATATAAGAGAAATTGGTAATTTTTGTATGTTTGGAGATCTCCCACTTTTCCGTCTCAGACCACATTTCATCTTCGTTTCATTTAATTTAATAAAAAATGTACCTAATTGTAGATTTTTTTAGGACAAATACGTCCAAACGACTTTAAGGCACTTTTTGCCCACATGCAAATAAAACCTTGTGAGTAGTTTCGTATCTTCTTTAAATTAATTAGCTATAGAGCCGTGATCATTTTAATTAAATATTTAGTTGTATAATTACATGCGTATCATTAATCATTCTTACCAAAGCATTTAAATTAATTTTCGCTGGTGTGAAGATTTTTTAATTAGTTTCATTCTATTTATTAATTCAAAATGATCTTGAAATCTATTTTTGTATTTACCCCGTCACCAATAAACCTGAAATAAAGTTTTTCCAATGTTCAACTGCAGAATAAGCAAAATCACCACCAATAAACCAATTATGAAGTTACACCTTGCATAACTATGACATTTCTTTCATACAAACGCTATTTCGAAGTTACACAAGCCTGCCCCCTAGTATAAATCTAGTGTAACCACAGAATACATGTTAGTATGTATGTAAAAATATTTTCTGGTAACACCAAAGAGTTCGTATTATATTCTACTCGCACATACCAAGGAGTTTTTGTTTACTTGTTCTAGATACATATTGCACCTAGGTACTGTTTGTTTACTTTTCCATACATTACAGGCGAAAAAAATAAATTACTAAAAAATGGAACTGAGGGCAATAGAAGACGTAGAACGAGTGAATTGTATAATTAATTTCATGCAGCCAGAAAGACAAGAAAAAGTATATAAAAAAAGAGAAAATCCTTTTGATTTGTACAGCGATGAACAGTTTCGATTGAAATATCGGTTTACTAAAAACGGTGTGATGTATTTGGACGAATTGTTTGGTAGATCTCTCAATATGAATACGCGTGGAGGTGGATTTTCCTCGTTCTCCCAGTTGACACAGCGCTCTCTCTTAGCCATTTTTTCTCAAGATAAATCCAAAATATTGAAATAAATTCGCAACAATCTTTAATTATTTGAATCAATTTTGTAGCACAATACGAATTCCCGCCACCGCCAAAATCAAGAAGTTTCAAATTTGACAAATATAAACTGTAGTCATTGACAAAAATGATACTTTTTTAGAGGTTTCTCTTTGGATGCGATGTTGCCGATTCGTGCATCTTGACGTATCCGAAAAATAGTTTCATCAGAGTTCCACCTGGTTTATTGGTGAGAAATTATTTATGACATATTCTGAATTTATGCAAGGTTTATCTATGCAATGCGTAAATCTGGTGGAACTTCGGAAATACTAGTTTTTATTGGTGAGCCCATTAGGTTTATGAGTCTTGACACAAATTTCAAAAGTATATGCATTTCATTCCGCTGTCGTCTTTAAGATAATGTTATATATTTTTTCATAAATAATGTAAAAACAAAATATTGTTACTCTGGTCACGACTGGATCTTGTTATTCGAATGACAGCAATAATCTTGTTTTTTCCATTTAAAGAAAGTACAATAAGGAAGCCGAACTACATACTTTTTGCGCAAGAGATGATCAAACTTCGTCATATTATCGGATGGGTATCGGTTAGGGTTGCCAATATTTATAAAAAAAATATATTTTAACAAAAAAATCGTAATTGCTTGCAGTTACGACTCAATTCAAAAACCACGTCCAACTACATAATAGTTGGATAATAATAAATACCATAGTATTTATTAGGTATTTACCGATAACGATGAACATCGCAAAGTCAAGTCTGAATCAATTCGATTACGTTCGCAGAATATCAAATTTTCAGAATTATGTTAAGAGGAAGTCCCTTATTGTTTAAGTTCGTATGAGTAAGTGGCCAACTCTGGTGACGGAGTTTTTTACTCTGCCTAGGCCTCCGTCATGGCTTAACGACTTAAAAGCCGGGAGGGAAAATTTAACATCAACCTTCGACCATCTATCAAGAACGACTAAGCTACACCACAGGAGCTTTTTAATGATGTTGAATATTTGTGTCAACGATGGCAGATATTAGCAGCCTTAACACGCACAATCTATCACGAGTGATACAGCCAGCACGAAAGAACGCGTAGCTTCAAGCTTCAATAAAATTATCACTCGCGATTGCGTTTTGACAAGAACTAACTAAGTAAGCGCGCTCGAAAGAACGCGTAGCATCAAAATTGACACTCGCGATTGCATGTACAGAATTTCCTGCGCGCAATCCTGTACGCTCAATCCTGTATGCTCAATCACTCGCAAAAGATAGTGCGTGTGAAGGCCGCTATTATTGTAGCAGCCCTAAAGGCAGACCACCCGCGGGGCGCGCTTGTATCGACGCCATGTTTCTGATTTATTGTATTTGTCGTTAGTGACGCGCTAAGTACGCCCCGCGGGTTTGCCTGCCCTTATGGCCGTTGGAAACTTGCTGTAAAAAAGTTACAAATTGGCAAACAAGTCGATAATTAATGATTGTTCTCTGAGTACTACGTGAGTAACTACGTAAGTTTGACAAATGTAGGTAAGCTCGTTGGTTATTTTTAAATCGGATTATTAAAGAGCATGCGCCGAAATTATAAGTTTTGATTGATACAAAAATAAATAGGAACTATAATTCTCTAGACACTGTAGTAGGTACCTACATACCTACCTACCTATCTATTATTACACTAACTCTCGCATAGGTTTATTCAAAATCCTTTTCTCATAAAAATTCTATTTAAAAGGGTATTTAAAAGCACTTACATTAGCTACATATTTTTAAAAAGAAAATAAAGTGTTTGTTGTTCAGTGGTCAAAAAATTCAAAAAATAAACTACTTGCTGAGAATGTCTAGTTATTGCTATTAGAGCAGTCAAAAGTCAAACTAAAAAATAACAAAAATATCAAAAGTCAAACAAAAATATTCAGTCGGGCCACATTTAGACGTTTATTCACTTCTTCTTCTTCTTCTTTTTATGAATGGCAACTAACTGTATTAACAGTATAATTCTGCCAATGTCAAGTTTTAAATATGTATTCATGTCATGTCAAGTCAAGTCAAGTCATGTCAATTTGGTTTTGAAAAAAACATGGCGGCTTGTCATTTCAGAACTACAACGGAAATCTTTCGTCAAATGAGAAATCTTCTTGAATACTCCCCCATCCCATTTGCCAAATCTCCTGTTACGTATCCAGGCTTCATTAGTAAAATGCCACCGAAATTACATAATAAAACCTAGTGCATTATTGACACCGCAGAACGTCAAGATTTTAAAATGCATGCTAAAATAAAGTCGCTTATAGCAGCTTAAATTCAATTTTCAAGTATCTTATTCAAAGAAAAATATAGCTATCGTTATTAAATTATTACGGATTTATACAATAATGTAAAATACGATATCATAAACAATAGTAGAGCTATAACTGTTTATCAATGAATACGATCATAAATGATTTATCGTCGACTTTACATTTTAATATCGAGTGCGTCGACTCGAAGGAAACGTAGATTATCCGAGTATCAGATTATACAATGTGTTACGTCACGAGTGCAGAACTTATGGATCTAAAGATACAAGAAGCACAGACAAAAATCATTCAGTGACTAGGTAATTGGTTTAATTCATCATCATAGCGCGAAAGACGTATAAAAAACTTGGAGGACTCGGGGCCTTTGCTGACCTACGCTACAAGCAAGAATAGCTTATAGCAAGAATATGCTTCTTGATACTGCAGTTGTCTGTGGGCGGTGGTAATCACTTAACATCAGGTGTGCCACTGGCTCGTTTGCCCCCTCTTCCATAAAAAAAAAAAGAAACAGCAACATCGTAATAATTGTTGGTACTTAGTCCATTTTCACCTTCTAATAACGAAAAATACGACATACTCTTTTGGAAAAGCTTAGAAAAAGACAAAAGATCTAGAAAAGGTACTAATAATGTTCTTTCACGATTTCCTTCAATCTAAATCTAAAATCCAAATTTCAGTGTACGGTGCAAATTAAATATTAACATGATCATTTGCTATGCAATGAAAGGAATAATTAAAAATATATGTATCAGGCTGTTTTATATGAATACGAAGCTCATTTAGTTATACACGTTCTGTGTAAAGTCGCACGCAGGTGTGGCCAGGCTAGCGTGCGAAGGCTGAGTCTATGTGGCTAGAATAAATAACAACCTCCTGATTCTGATGTCAACAAACTATGCATTTAGCCAGAAATATTCTAACAAACAAACTTTGATACGTGTATTTTGAGTCAACTTAAGACCGCAATTAATATAACATTCGGTATTAGACTATCTAACTAAGTAATAGGAGATGATTATGACTTATTGAAAAGATTCTTCTGTACTACTGGAAAGTAAGTATTTCAGTCTAGCAGCTTAGATAGAGAATTGAAAATTGACATAAATAAGTCGTCATCAATTATGTTTGTATGAAAAATGTTTGTATGACCTACAGATATTTGTCTCGGGTCTGGGTGTTTCTATGTATAATATGTATGTATTTACAAACAAAAAGTATATAAGTAGTATATCAGTTATCTGGTTCCCATAGTACAAGCTTTGCTTAGTTTGGGGCTAGATGATGCTGTGTGAAAAATGTCCAGCATTATTTATTATTTATTTATTTATTTAATTATGTTTGACGTCATCAAGATTATATTCAATACAATGCGGAAAACTATAAATTATAAGTTCAATTTACTTTATCGCATTTTTCAAAACGGCACCAACACATGAATACCAAACAAAAACAGCTATAAATCAAGAGAAGCAATAAATACTGATATCTTGTCAGTACTCAAAATGCGGGTTTTGAAAGCATACAGTGCTAAGTAAATAAAACAGTGTTTAATAAAAAACAGTAGCAAAAGTGCTTCGAAGTTTTTGACTTCAATAACTCAGTGATTAGTGAAATCTCGCGCTACTAATACAACAATTCTCGAAAAAGTCCACCCAGTACTTCTACCAAAAATTTTTCTTCAAATTTGTCGCCACATCTGGCAAAATCTCCCAAATGCGCGCCACAAAAATGACGTCATCCCACTGCAGAAGCGTGACGCCGCCACTTTCGCGGGCGTCTTCCAGCGATCTCCCTTTACCCCTTTGCCACATCTCTCCTGACGTCACTAGAAGAACATTATCTCCCGATATGATGGCTTTCCGACGTCCTTTATCCTCTAACGCATTGGAAGCATACAGACCGCTATCTCCCGATATGGCTAGAAGATCACGATCGCCTGCAAAGCCAAGGTCTTTGATGGAATCTCTGCTGGTTGCGAAGATGGAGGCTTTGAGTACTGGGAAGCTGGTGAGGACAGATTCAATGGATAGCTGCAGCAGCTTCGGGTCAATGTCCTCACTGCCGAGTGATGTGTGCAGGTGTGATGACTGTCTTTTGGGCATCGTGGACTTCTATATGCCGGGACCTGATGATGGTAATCGGGCGTTTAGAAAGGTAAGCTTTGCATTTTACTCTAACTACTTACCTTAGTAATATCATCATTAATAGTAGGTATCTTATGTACTTAGACATGGCTTCTAAAAAAACATTTAGAAGGTATTAAGCGTCGAAATAACTATTATTTGTAGGAATCACATTACTTTGTATTACGCAGAAATTGTGTTTAAAACCATGTAATCTACCAAGCCCAACATATTTACCAAGATTTACATTTCTGGTCCAATTTATCTTGTCTGGATGTAGGAATAATTTCTAGCTTTTAGCTCATGCAAATCGCCGTATTGCATTAGCTCTACACCATTACCTTGTGCCTAGCTCATAGATAACTTTAGAAAGCGCTTCCTAGAGTATCGAACTCGGAGCTTTTCCGGTAGAGCAATTATCCGACTAGTAGCGCCATCTCGTTTTGTATCTTGCAATTATATCGACTCGTTCAACTTGTACGCTTGAAGTTCTGTAGTCAGTGAACAGATGGCGTGATATGTTCGAAAACTTTGACCTAAAACTATGGTTATCCGGATCAGTGTTTACAAAATAAAAAATGATAAAGTATTTACATGACCTTTGATAGGTTGTACACTTGTACATAATATATAAGGAAAACTAAGCAATAAAAAACTTCATACATTTTGCGACCAATACCTACCGTGAAGGACCAGGAGTCCAGGACTAACAGATGGTTTGGGGCATAGAATTATTTTAGGCGATCCACTCTTTTAAATTGACTTCAAGCACACTTCTAACGTGGAGTGGGTAGAGCTAAATGGTTGTAGTGTAGACATAACACAATTGTATGGATGATATCATGTAATTGTTTAAGCTATTTGGTCCACAGATAACGTTGATAACCTAGAGAGGAATTTACAGCTACCAATTGGCGCTTAGGATAATTGGTTCATTAACAAAACCTTGTGATTCTCAGAATACGAATTATTTTACAACTTCACGACTATTTATTATATTCAAAACAAACTTTTCTAGGATCTGGAGATCAAGAGCTTATGAAGATGCCTAAAAGGGGAGACAGAGGCACGTCCAAATTCATTGGGCCTATGATGAGCACCGTGACTGAAGTCTCTCGTCTCGTTTTCTCGTTAAAAATCGTCATAACTGTGTCTGTCGTCATGCGCAGCCCATTATTTCATATCGTTATGTCAAATTGTGAGATAATGTGACATAGTCTCTGCCATGGCGCTCATTTTAGCGCAAAATGATAAAAATGCCGGCATGACAAATTTACTCATCTCACGCCGTGACAATTTCACGTTGCTCATCATAGCCTCACATGTGCCCACATTTTGCATTAGTTCGTATTCCAGTAGTTTGTTTCGTACCCGTTATATTTTTGGGCCGGATGCTGTTACAAAACTGAAATTTTCAAGTGTCTTCGGTAGACTCATCAAAGTCATCAAACACACCAAGTATCATTTTGTGGTATGGTAGGTAAATTGGTTTTAGATATATTGGGCTCTTGTTAAGCGTAGACAGGAGCTCAGCTAGCGGATTATCGATATATATTATCGATACAGCGGCATGGATGGCCTCCTGATGCTGTATAAATCATCTATAATATAGATAAAGGCCTAAGTTTTTTATTACAAATAAAATAATTTATTATTATGTAGACAGCGAGTTGAATTGCTGGTGTAGTCAGCTGCCATTGTTTTAACCTTGTTGTAAAATATATTTTAAAGTAGATTATTAGTTCGTTGACCAAACTCTATTCATTTCTGTTGCATACATTTATGTTAAAACCTCATTTGCCTAATTTGTATGACTAATGTCGATTCGGTTCGATACATTTTATGACACACATTCTTGTCTTCTTCACAAATCAAACTGCCTATAACTTACAGTAAACTAGTCTTTATGGATACGGGATAAAGCTGAAAGTTAGTTTCAGGAGTGTTTAGGTAAAGTTGTCGCAGCTGTCGCGTGACGTCACGACGCGCTTCGTGCTGAGTTCGGACAGGTTACGGACGTCATTGTGACGTCATTGCTGTCTCTAAAGGCTTTCTACCATACTTGGGATGCCATTTTTGTCGAATCATCCGCCGTGTGCATTTTCAATACTTAATTTTGGAAGGAAGCAGTAGGTACTTACTGCTTGTGTTAATATTTATTCTGTACCATACTAGGAATATTCCTATTGAAGTCCGTTCTTAGAAACCGACTTTAAAAAAAGGAGGTTCTATTTTGAGCTGTGTTTGTAATGTTTTATAATGTCGTCAAGTTGCGAGTCGATTTTATTTTATTGTTACTTAAGGGATAAATTTATAAGATAATTTTCCCGTAAAACTCAAAAATCTAACCCTGACTTGCAAATTTCAGTTTGGATCAAACAAATGGAGTTCGTTTTTTGGTTTTTAAAACGCAAAATACCTAATGCTGCTTATTACATAAACTTTAAACCTTAGTTGATTCCCAAGTTGACACATGTCAAAACAAAACTGTTACCACAAAAAAGCGTTCTATGTACGAGTATTTAAAGATCGTTTTTCTAGAGTCAGTTTCTTACTTAGTCTTAGTCTAAACTCGGTTAATTTTTTTGTAATAAGACGGAAGTTTTCGTTTTATGAAATCATAAGTTCTAACCAGCTTTTCTGACGCTAACTGTAATGAAAATGTCATCATACGGGGAATTATCTGAATGTAACCGACACCATTTATTCCGTCATCATTGTGGTTAAGACGACATTATAAATAACGTTTGTTATTATCCTTTTCAGTGTTCATAATAAATATATTTTCCGTTTATTCATTGTTTGGTACCAAAAACTTAAAAAAGTATGTATGGCAATGGTATGCTCATTGTAAATTCCATAGTAATTTCAATGATTAATTGTTTTAAGTAAATGTAAGCAGACGCTTTGATAACCGTTGGTATAAAGAAATGTTAAATTTAATTAGTGCATATTAATCATCATCATCATTTTAACCCGGCACATCGCATTTTTTGTTCTATGTAGTAGGTTTTAGGTACTTGATCCTGGTTCAATAACTAATTATTTCAATGTGATTTTAATACTTGCTACAGTCTTACTAAGACAATATTAATAAAATAAATAAATAAATAATACTGGACATTTTCACACAGCATCATCTAGCCCCAAACTAAGCAAAGCTTGTACTATGGGAACCAGATAACTCATATACTACTTATATACTTTTTTTTGTAAATACATACACATTATACATAGAAACACCCAGACCCGAGATCAATCTGTATGTCATAATAGTTGTTAATTAATCACAATTCGACAGGTAGGTATCTTACTTACTATGACAACAGCTTTTTTTATATTTAGGTATTTAAGTTAGACATATAATTATATAGCATAGACATAGCTGTTGTAAACTAGGATAATATTGTTACCAAGCTGTTCTCATGAATCCTAGTATACGTAAATCACCCGGAAAACACAAAAGGTTAGCAGTTGGTGAAACTGACCATCATTGAATAATGGAACGCAAATCGCAAACAGAAAGAATCTTTAATGACACGAATTAAAGATAATAAGTTGAATGCAGTTTTTAATCATCGACACGAACTCTTGTGAATGATTGCGTATTTGATAAATTTACAGTCCTTTTTTTTTTCAATCGTCAAGATACGTTAAACCTGAACCTGCTGTCCGAGTATTGTAATTTTAAGAAAATATTGTTTGATTATTCTCTAACAAGACATAATGGTCTATAAATCATGAGTGGAAAATAATCCACTGTGGAAGTGGATCAGAGTGGCATAAAAACTTGAGTGGAAAATAATTCACCGTGGTTGTGGATTTAGAGTGGAAGAAAAAGTGGACACTAATCCCTTAATGGATTCGATTAGTGGATCAGAGTGGAATAGGGCCAGTCACACGTGAAGTTAGAGTCAACTATTTGTAGATTCGGTAAAACAAGTAATGAGATAAGAATCCGTTTTTAACTAAGTATTGATATAAGGTATAAGGTTAAGTGGTATAAGTTTGATGAAAATCTCTTTTAAAATTCGTATCCACACAAAAATTTTAACATTCAAACTGCTTTGACTCATAAATAAGAAATTAATGCTAATGAAGTTTTCCCCGGGTCAAACAATACCTACAATGAGCAGTCGTTGACTTTCGAAAATTTCTAGAAATTACTATTTTTTGTGGCCACTATCTTTTACTCTTGTCTTAGCGCAAACATAGCGGAAAGAACGTCGTAGCTAGGTTAGTATATTATCAGTTATCTAGTACCAACTTTGCATAGTTTGGGCCTACGTGGTGCTGAACGAAATGTCGATGACAATTTTTTATTGAGGACCAAAGTATTATTAAATCGGTTTTGGAACATTATAATACAGGTACTTAAGTGTAAATGTAGGTACGGGCAATGTACGCCAGGTATGCGCTCTACCTTAATGTAATCTTCACTCAGATGTATTACGTAGCATTTGGTAATTCTGCTTTCCTTGAATATCTTCTAGCATAAAAAATACAGCAAAAAGTGTGCAATACAGTTTTGAAAACTGACTCAAAGTTGCAATAATAATGACGTAGAATTATATAGGGTCTTTCATTTTATACTAACTGAATTGAGGAAGTGGGTTCAAAAAGTAAATTAAAAAAATATTTTTGTAATGTTTTTTTTTGTTTTGTTATGAAAATCCCGAGAAAATCGATAAAGACTATCCTTTCAATTGATTGTTGCTTCTTGTATAACTTAGCCCATTCGTGATGTAGCTGCGCTGCGATTGGTGGAACGTCTGTTCTCCTTGAAAATCATTATGCAACAATTCTAAAAAATCTATAAATATTAAATTTTGAAGTGAAAACTTAAATGTGTTTAGGAATTAAATTAATATGGTCAAACGTCTATTTACAACCCAAAAATGAGGCCCTGTCAGTTTGTGTAGTTTAAATTGAAAGACCCTATATTATTAAGAGTGTGCAGTAGCGTCGACACGAGACGCATTTCGTGCCTCTCTTTCCTTCACCCTTCTACCTAAATACGCAACACCGCCAACACGAGATAAAAGTTTCCGAGATAAAAGTTCGAAGTATCATTTCCCAAAATATGAAGGTGGTAGCTTTCACAGATTCTGAGATAAATAACGATTTGGAACTAAAAAATCACTTATGGCACACTCTTAATTTCAGTAAGTTCAATTCAATTTCAAAGTATTTATTTTCAAAAAGATTACAATACAGTAGGTTATAAACTAAGGTGTTTAAATAGTTGATATTTATATCCTATATTCCTGTAATTAGCTAACCTGATTCTGTATTATACAATTCAAAACGTTAAACCTTGCTCTAACTAAGTTTAAAACTTGTATTTAGACACAAGGGTCTCTTCGGCTCATATTATATACTGAATAGGTTATATACTGATAGGTATGTTACTGGTATGATTTCCTACCTTTATTTTAAAGTCAACTTAACTTACTTTCAATAAGTTAAATGTTTAGTCCATAATAAGAACACCAGAAAGATTTGCAATTTCTTAAGATAATTGTCTTAAATACTTACTTAACTAGCGAGTTGACGTATGATGTGCGAAAATTAAAATCAAGTACCTGCTATGTATAATTTATGGTCAAATTGGCAATTACGATAAATGCATTCACGAAAAACTGTATTTCATACAGTAAACAAATAAAACATGGCGACCTTTCTGAGGAATTAGACATTTTGGTAAAAAAATAAACAATGTCACTAGTTTTCCAAATCCATACTTACCTATATTATAAAATTAGAGGATTAGCTAGTTTATATGTTACGTTGCTCAAAATGCAACGATAGCGCGATCTAATTTTTCCTGTGGGGTTATCTATTATAAGTAAAATGTCTCTGTCTGTCTGTCTGTTTGTTACCTTTTCACACCTAAACCACTGAACAGATAATGCTGAAATATGACTTAGATAAAGATTATGTCCCAGGGACGGACATAGGCTACTTTTTTTTTCAAAACTAATCATGGAAGGCGTGAAATAAGGGTTGAAATTTTGTATGGGGACTTAAAGTGAAGTTCCAGTTAAAGGCAACTAAATGGCGTTACTATCTCTGGCTGAGGTCGAGATGGCGCTATTATTGCATTTTTATTTTAAAAGTTTCAGAAGAGAACCTTCTGAACAGCAGTTTTACAGTTCTATTTTTATTAAGTATGTTATTTTGCTGACAAAGTCACGGGTACCAGCTAGACTTGTTCGGGGAAAGCGTGAAAGCCTTTTTAAAAAACAATAAAATTTTGAATTATTTAATATTGAGGCTTAAGATGTGTACAGTTTAATGATTTACAACAGAATGAATTAATGTCTAGAACAAAGCTGTGAGGTCTACCAGCGCTAACTCAGCAAAATTACATGATATCTGGACAACAGGATATAAGCCAGACTTGCGTGGGCGCTTCATATGAATCGAGCCTTAAAGTGCACGATCAGCTACAAATACAGTATGAGTGGTTGATGTAGGCAATATAACTCCTCCCTCCATAAGATCGAGATTATCCGAGGGATGAGGATTATCTCGAGTTTTGGCTTTACATAAATTTCTGAGTTTATACTTAAATACTAACAATAAAAGACAGATTACTACAATTACGCAAAGCACAATGCTTCCTATACTAACACTTTTATATTCTAGAGCACTACGATTATTTTCACTATCGCTAATAATTTCAGTTTCACTTTTCTGCAATAAGTGATTCAGGAACTGGATATCAGCAAGATCGATTCCGTTGAGGTTGACAGGTCTTCTTAACATGTCTGAAGGTGTTATCTGTATTTTAGGCAGGTTGATTACTGGAAACTTCTTGTAAAGTATTTCCTTTCCTAGATTCTGATGTTTCTTTAATTTCAAATCCTTTATCTTAATTTGGCAATCATCGTCCATAGTTAACAGGTAAGTTCCACAAACCGTTTCTTGTGTTATCTCGTCTTCACAATATTTTGTGAGTAGCGTTTCGGTTTTAACGTAAACGATCCAACGATTAAGCTGTATAAGGTTGGCTTTTACATCATTGATGGTAACAGGAACCGGATGACAACTCGAGATATTTGTGAAAATTTCATTAACTCAGTGATACAATCGTCTTCGACTAGCAGTGAGATATCGTTTTCGTAGCACAGGAATCGAGCTTCGTCGATCTCGCGGCATGACTGGGAGAGCGGCCTAGCTTTCAACCCTTTCACAAGGCCGTAAGGGTATTTAGGAAGGATGAGAGAGGTAAGGTCATTGACTCTATTATGGACAGGTAAGGGAATCAATTTAAAATAATTATAAACTTCATTTCTAATCAAAGGAATATGCATAATAAATTTTATCTGATTTTGTTTTATGTACGCTTTCATCTCTATACATTGCTCTATTTTAACTAAATTTTCAATATTAACTGGAAAAACCAATCTTTCTGTCTTCTCAATTTCTTTTAACAATATAACTAACTCATCCGTATCCACAATTGATTGATGTAACAATTTAACTTTAGCGAAAGCAATAGCCGTTTCAATCTCATTCAGTCTGATGTAGAGTATTTGAAAGTTATGTATAAACATGTTATAAAAATGTATTAGTTTATTCATTGTATGTATTAATTTTGTTTCATTTAAATTTCGAAGAATATCTTGAATGTTTTCCTCAATCTGAATGAAAGTGCTTTTAGTAGAGTTGGCTATATGAGTGAACGTACTCACCATTTCGGCAACGATTGTTAATTTATTTGACATCGCGTTTTGTTTTGTCTTTACATCATGAATTAACTTTTCGTACATTACAGCATCGTCATTATCCAGATTACCAGTGATTGTCTTAATTAATGAACCGATAGGGTTTATTAGACCACGCTTAGATCTTACTGATGGAATCAATTGCTTATACTTTACAATAGTCATATTCATAATGTAATCTGTTTGTGATCTTACTTCAGTAAAGTCTGAATCAAAAGTTTTGACGTCGAAAAAGCTTTCAAATCGTTCTTTCAATCTTACATAGCTATCTATATTTAATTCTAGTTCCTCATGAAGAAGCCTTAAATCTAAAATCTTAATTATAGTCCACGTGTCATGACTAACAACAGCTTGACCTTCCTTTACAGGTAGCAATCCTGGATTCTTGTCAATCTGCTGCAGATGAAGGGCCTGGCTTCGGATCAATTGGACCGCTAGAAGCATTAACCTGTGGAGGACGCCTTATATCTTTAATGGGAACTTTAGTATTCCGTTTATTCGTAATAATAGGTACTATGTTTCTTTCTACAGCTCCGATGACCTGAGCTTTCTGATATCGAGGCTTATCTTTGCTACGCCTAGTATTTACGCCTTTAATAAATACTGTATCGCCTACGTCTATATCGAATTCTTTTTCACCACCACGTTTCTCTATTATAGTTCTCTTTTTATCAATAATTTTATCCGTCAAATATTCATACAAATATTTTGTTCTCTTAACGTGTTCTCTTACCAACTGTTGAGTAAATTGTTTATTGAAATCTACATAAAATGCGCTGTTGGATTCGGTGTGACCGAATACTACTTCAAAAGGGGTAAGGCCTGTAGTAGAATGAATCGAGTGGTTATATGACATCACTGCGTAGCTCATGATAGATGCAGCGTCTGTTATCTTCTGTTCGTACTTAGCAATACGGTATATCTCTATAATGGTCGAATGAAATCGCTCTACAACCCCCATAGAGTTGGGATTATGCGGGGTACCAATATGAAGGTCGATCTTATAAAATGCTAACATTTCCTTCATTAATGTGTTGTTAAATTCCGTACCAGGGTCCGAGCTGATTCTAGAAGGTGTTCCATACAAAGAGAAGTATTTTATCAAAGCTCTGACTGCTTCCGGGGTGGACTTCGTGCTGATCTCAAATGCTTGTCCTAGTTTGCTGAAGGCATCTACTATTGTAAGGTAGTGTATCCCCTCAATTGAAAATGTATCTATAAACACTTCTTGAAATGGTCTTAATTGTGTTTGTGATAGATTAAAACTCAGGTTTAAATGGTTTCCTGTCATACTTCATTTTCTTACATAGTTCGCAAGCATTGATGATGCTAGCAACTGTTTGATCCATATTGTTCCAATAAAAGTTACGTCTTAGATGAACTAACGTTTCTTTAATTCCCCTGTGACTGTTTTTCCCTTCGTGATATTTTAGAACAACGTCTCGTTGTTCCTGTTCGCTATCTACATAAACTACTCTCTTAGTACATTCGTAAAACTTAACTGTTCCTTTCTGAAATAGCAATACTGAAGCCTCTGAAAACTGTTTACGATGCAATTCGTCTTCAAAATAAAAGAAATATTTTATTTTAGGCCTGATATATGATTTCAGAAATCTTTTGACTAATTCGGTATTATTTAAAGGTAGGTGGATCTCCAAAACCTTTTGTTTGTCCCTAGATAAATCTTTGACTGTTAATTCATTTCTGTTCCAAGTATGGACGAGTATCTGATTCGGCTTGGTGTCTATAGCTTCCTGTAATATAAGCATACCGTCGGTATCTAGATTACGTGTCGAATGTACTGTACCAATACTTGCGTCGTCGTCTCGTCCTTCAGATGCGGATGCCGTAGTACTACCCAAAGATGGATGTGAGTAGGGTGATCGCGTTCTATTTCGATTTACTGATGTATCACTTTTCTCCGAACCCGAAGAAATCAGTATTGGAGATGGAGTTCGCTCGTGTGGTGTAGATGTACGTGATACGTTTCGATCTTTTTGGTCTACATTAACTTTCATTGAGATGTTATCATCTTCACTTAAAGCATTTAACCTGATCCGTGATAAAGCGTCTGCATTTAAATTTTGTTTTCCTTGTTTGTGTTGAATATCATAATCGAATTCCGATAATCTCAATTTCCATCGTGTTAGTTTACTATTAGGTTCCGAAATCGATTTAATCCAAACGAGTGGTCTATGGTCCGTGTAAATAATAAATTTCTTTCCATACAAGTATGGTCGGAAATGTTTAGTAGCCCAGACTATGGCTAATAATTCCTTTTCTATCGTACTGTATCGAGTTTCGGCTTCATTTAAAGTACGACTAGCGTATGCTATCGGCTTATCACTACCAATTGGTCCCTGTGAGAGCACAGCGCCTATGGCATAGTTGGACGCATCCGTCGTAAGGACGAACGGTTTAGAGTAATCAGGAAATTGCAAAAGCGGTGCGTTTGTTAAAAGCTCTTTACACTTTTCGAACGCATCGATGTACTCTTTTTTTGTCGGGTCGATCTTATTTTTCTTTTTTAAGCACGATGTCAGTGGCTGTGTTAGTTTAGCGAAATCTTTGATAAATTTCCGATAATACCCTACCAAACCTAGAAAACTCTTGATTTCGGTGGATGTTCGCGGTATAGGGAAACTCAAAACAGCTTTTATCTTGTCATTATTAGGCATAAGGCCGTCTTTAGAGATGGTATGTCCGAGATATAGGACTTCTTTTCGCAAGAATTCGCACTTATCGAGTGTTACCTTAAGATTTGTTTTCCTAAGTCGCTCGAATATCTTACGAAGTTTCTGAACGTGTTCCTCTAGACTTGATGAGAAAACTATGATGTCGTCAAGATATACCAGACAGTGGATACCCTGAAGACCTCGTAGGACATTATCCATGGCTCTTTGGAACGTTGCCGGGGCTGTCTTAAGCCCAAAAGTCATCCTTTTGAACTCATAATGACCTGATTGTGTCGTAAACCCAGTTTTAGCTCTATCCGCCTCATTTACCTCAATTTGGTGATACCCGCTAGCAAGATCTATTGTG
Source organism: Epirrhoe tristata (assembly GCA_951394285.1). NCBI lineage: Eukaryota > Metazoa > Arthropoda > Insecta > Lepidoptera > Geometridae > Epirrhoe > Epirrhoe tristata. The sequence continues at coordinate 8,002,588 of OX596150.1, read as the reverse complement.
CTAAAGTATTGAGACTTGCCTATCTTATCAAAAAGATCGGTTATATTGGGCAACGGGTATTTGTCATCAACTGTAATTTCGTTTAGACGTCGATAGTCTATCACCATTCTAAATTTCTTTTCTCCGGATGCATCTGTCTTTTTAGGTACCAGATGAACTGGGGCACTCCAAGGTGAGTGAGAATCTGCAATTACGTTATCTGCCAAAAGTTTATCTACTTGTTTTTGAATTTCCTGATTTATAACAGGTGGATGTCTATAAGGTCGGATGTAAATCGGGTCTTCGTTCGTTGTTCTGATGTTATGTTTCACTTGATTAGTGAAGGACAAGGGTATTTGGTCGCAATAAAATATATCACGATACTCATGACATAATCCATATATTCTATCACGCTCTTCTTTGTTCATATGATCTAATCGCAATTTATTTAAATTTTGGCTCAGTAACTCACCATTCATGCAATCATCTTGTACAAAATTCACCTTGCATTCCGAATTATCAAATTTCGTGACCTCAAATGGTTCGTGGAACGTGATACTGACATTTTCGTTTGATGTATTTTGTATTACTGTTTCAGCAAAATAGTTTTTGCACGTTACTAGAGCGGTAGGCATACGAACGCCTCTATCGAACTGTAAGTACTCTAATATTGCTTCACCGTGCTGTAAGTTAGTAGGAATCCTAACTCTTGTTTCAGATCGTGGCGGTACATCAATCTCGTATGGTGGGTGGTAAATGATTGGAATCGTCGCATTGTGTGTCAGTAGCCGTTGGTTACGCATATCAATATTAGCTCCTAATTTCGCTAGAAGGTCGGATCCTATCAAGCCATCGTACAATTTATCCACATCAAAAACGTAAAATTTATGATGGAGTGTACTTTTAAAGGTCTTAAGTAATGGTATGTATATTACTTCGTTATGTATGCTTTTAGCATGCGTGCTTATTACCGTGAACGGTTCGATGTACTTGAACTCATTGAAAAACTCGTTAACTTTTGCAGGGCTTATAAAAGATCTACTACTTCCAGTATCGATGAGAAACTTTGAGTTTATTTCGGGGACTACCACGTGAGGTAATTTTAAAATACTTTCGCAGTAATTCAAACTTATAACTTCACCACATCCTTCGAGGCTGATTTCTGAAAATCCTGAGTTTCAGTTTCCGAACAGATGTTTTCCGTATTCGGGTGGTTCTCCATGTACTCATGAGACTCTACATTATCGTTGTATGTATCATTATTTTCATAATCATAACCTTCGTTTTCTTCGTAAACCTGACTAGAGGGTTCGTCTGTGTAGTAGAGTTCGTCCCTAGTCATATTTTGTCTTATCGGTGCTGTTAGCATAGTGACGTCTGAATCTTGTAACCTAGGCTCTTGCACCGGGCGCTGAGTGCTGCCATATCTATACTGATTGACTGCTTGGGGTTGGTTCTGAATACCGAACTTAAAACCTTGCTGCTGAGGGATACCAAACCTGTAACCGCCATGTTGGAATGGCGCGCGTTGTGCGAATGCCTGACCGAAAGTACGTTGGGGCAGGTTTTGACCTAATCCGAATCTATAACCTTGCGTGGGTGTTGCAAAACGCATTTGTTGAACAAAGTTTGGACGGAACCCACCTTGATTTTGTTGCGGAACCCCAAATCTAAAGTTATTTGGCTGTCTAAAACCGCTATTTGTCGCTGAATTGAATGTTGGTTTAAAACCTTGGGTCACTGGATTAAATTTCACTGGATTTTGTGGATTTGGTAGCTGCGATGACATTTGCTTTAGTTGTTTGTTTTTAGTATCATATTGAAACTTAAAGTTCACCTCCTCAGTCACAATGCTTAAAGCTTTTTCCAATGTAGAGCAACCTTTCAGACGCACAATTCGAATCATATCTTCAGGTAAATTATACAAGAAGACATTAAGCGCGGTGTTGTTGTAAACGATCATTTTCGCTGCCTTGATTCCTTCATCGGTAAGTCTATTCACCTTCGCAAACAAAGAACTCCTAATATTCTGAATTCTATGACAAAACTGTAAGTACGTTTCGTTCTGATTTAACTTCAAGGTCTCGAGTTGAATAGCAATGCATTCCTCTGATCGAGGGTCGCCGAAATGCTGTGTAAGAAGATCCCTTAACTCTTCATACGATGTTATATTCGGGTGGTCACTCAGTAGAGCAGCAGCTTTACCTGTGAGTCGGCTCGACACGGCATGAAATAAATAAATATTCTGTGCCGCATTTCCTACGATCTTACTACCATTGACAACATATTCACACTTAGATATGAATAAGTTCAATAAATTCTCTTCTCCGTCATACTTAGGAATAATCGATAGAGTTTCTTTAGGTATGGCCTTGAATTCCATTTTTAAAATTCACACTTAATATAGTACACTTAATTAATTGAATTACCGATTTTAGTGTAAAACAATATGACTAAAACTATACAAACTAATTAACGCTTATGGATCTGTAAATGTGGTACAAATCAGTCTGCCAAATTTCGTGCAAACAAAATCAGATAAACGCAATTAATAGGCTCGACAATGTTTGTTCGAGGGATGATGGAGAAGACACAGGAAAATGAAAACAGGAAGTGAAAAAGTTTACTCACAAGCTGCTCGATCCCATGTCCTCCGGGTGATTCTTTCACTTATCACTGATTCTCACGCTTTTCCAGAGACGAGAGTCGTATTTATTTGGTTCGTTATTTTCCACGTCCGCTAATTTGTCGGTTTCGTACGAATTTCTATGTCCGTGACACCGATTTTTGTGTGTTCACGAGCGTAGATTTTCGGGAAAATCGTGGAAAATCCACAAGGCTGCGCCAGACTTGTTCGGGGAAAGCGTGAAAGCCTTTTTAAAAAACAATAAAATTTTGAATTATTTAATATTGAGGCTTAAGATGTGTACAGTTTAATGATTTACAACAGAATGAATTAATGTCTAGAACAAAGCTGTGAGGTCTACCAGCGCTAACTCAGCAAAATTACATGATATCTGGACAACAGGATATAAGCCAGACTTGCGTGGGCGCTTCATATGAATCGAGCCTTAAAGTGCACGATCAGCTACAAATACAGTATGAGTGGTTGATGTAGGCAATATAACTAGCTAGTAAACATATAAATTAGACAGGTATGATTTACTGTGACAAGTATTATTTTAGTAAAACCAGTGTTGGCTTTTCTGAGCCTATAGACAATGTAACAATCGAGTGTCGAAAGCGAAGGTAGAAAAGTACAAAAATGTATGGGGGGTGACTTGTGCCTTAAATATGTCACGTGATCTGGTTGTCAACGAATAGATATTCATAGATAATGTACTAACAGTTCGTTTCCATCAACCTATCGACAACATCGAATGATTACTTTAATACAATTGGACTTTTCTACCTTCGCTTTCGACAATCGATTGTTACATTGTCTAGTAGCTCAGTTCTGTCACCCATATTTTTAGTCATAATCTCCTCAACTCAACTTCCACTCAACGTCGAAGTGCATTTTGGTATGCTTGGTTGTAAAAAAATCCTCCACTCATTCTTGCCATTGCTTGACATTTTCATAGAAAAGTACAGAAACTGTCATCTCAAGGTAAGTCGCGACGTACCTTAAGATGACAGTTGAGTGGAGGATAAGTCGAGAACTAGAAAACGACTAAAGCTATAAATAGGTACCTACTTAACTAGGCAAACATATTAGATCAAGTAATAAAAATCAAGCGTTTTCTGAATTGCAATAATTATTAAGTTTTCAAGTACCTAATGTGTACGAAAATATACAATACTAGCTGCGCTCCCGCGGTGTGACCCGCGGTCCCTCGGGATTTTTTCATTTTTTCGGGATAAAAAGTAGCCTATGTCCTTCATTTGGATACAACCTTTAACTTTGCCAAATTTCAGCTTAATCTGTTCAGCGGTTTGGGTGTGAAAGCGTAACAGACAGACAGACAGACAGACAGACAGATAGACAGACAGACAGACAGAGTTTCTTTCACATTTATAATATTATCTTCTCTATATATAAAAATGAATCCCTATATCCCTTGGTCACGCCATCACGCGTGAACGGCTGGACCGATTTCGTTACTTTTTTTTGTTGTGTTTGTTATTGTCAGGAGAAGGTTCTTATGACAGAAAAAAAATAAAAATTGCGCGGGAAAAAATGAATCCCTATATCCCTTGGTCACTCCATCACGCGTGAACGGCTGGACCGAATAATGCGCAGACGAAGTCGCGCGGGTCAGCTAGTATACAATATATACAAAATATACAATATACAGCAATCATGACCAGCATACGCGTGGTTATGCGAACTATACCATAGCCTTTACCAGAATCTTGTACCGCGCGGTTAGTTGTTTCGCGCGGTATCGCGCGGTCATGTGAACTTAGCCTAAAATATAGACCTCTGTTTTGATTTTAGTTTTTTTCATTTTGTGAGAATCAGTGATTCATACACAATTTTAAATTTGGAACATCTTTGTCTATTACATAATTATAAATTGCATGACGTTTTTAATTATATTTTAATGTGTATTGTCGTTAGTGAATGACCGCGCAGTTAATTAGAATGACGTCATTAAAAGATACTAAATTATCAAAATCATAAATTAAATTTGTCAATCTTGATGTATCTATAATTTATTGATGTTTGTGGTTACATCAAACGTTGCGATATTTATATACCTAAAAGTAGTTATTTAAATTGTCTAATATTGGCAAAAGCCAGAATACTTAGACTTGACGACCTCTGTGGCGCAGTGGGTGAAAGCCTGCCTGTGACGCAGAAGGTTGCGGGTTCGATTCTCACCGCGGGATAAATGTATGTATGATCTGCAAAATTTACCTCGGGTCTGGTTGTTTCTATGTTAGTATAATATGTATGTATTTACAAACATGTTTGGGGCTAGATGACGCTTTGTGAAATGTCCAGCATTATTTATTTATTTATTTTCTTTATTTATTGTGTCTGACTAGGTACCTTTGTGTTTAGACATCTTCAGGTTCTTGATTAGGTACATAAAATCTGAGATATAGTTTACTGCACCTTGGAGATACAGGGGCCCAATTCTTATTTTCGTACATTTGATGAATATTCGGATATTTCTACGATTTCAGACTTCAAAGGGCAATTTTTTGGACCAAATATTTTTGGTCCTAGGTTAGGACCGTGCTTTAACCTTGATCTTATCGCGCAAATACAATGTAGCTAGTAAGAAGCATCCGAATATTCATCAAACGAACGAAAAATCGAACGCGAATAACCCCTGGCATCTTCCTAATTTGTTTTGAAATCTTCTGTTTTATGTTTTTTAAACTAAACGCATATATTATTTTCAAGAATAAATCTGCAAATTAACATAATGGTCCCTGTCCCTACCGCACCTCCAAATTACCTTGAAGATCTTGGTTTTTTTTTACCTTGAATTAAACTCCAATAGAATTCCTAACAACCTAACAAAATTCGCCTTGTTTTCGCTGTAGGTCATTGTATGTTGAACTTATAAATAAGCCACTTAATGTTAAAATTTACGGTGCATTTACACGATGCGATTTTTCGTACGATTTGCTAAGCCCCGCCCATTGAACGTGCCGACGAGCGTCGCGCTATCTATGAGAAATCGCATAAGATGAGCATTTACACGTGGAAAATTGCCGTGCGATACGATATCGTATGGGTTGAAATCGCATCGTGTAAATGCACCTTTATCTTTGAATATTGATTGGGTCGGTTTTGGACTCCAGGGCATAAGCCTTAACATATATAAGATAAGTACAAAAATATACAACTGTTTTGTTCAAACTTTGAATTCATAACACTATTGTAAGTTTTAATACAAGTATGTTTACTCTTGTAGGCTAAGATACAAGTACTTTAACAATTCAACAAAACCATTTTCTAAACCGTTTTGTGAATAAATACTTTTTAAATTTAGATATTTTTAATACCCTACATCTTCAGAACCAGTAGGTTTTGAATAATATAATGGGGATCCCGTTATTATAGATTACAGGTCATAAGTTCAGTGACAAGTGACAATAGTTCATGAACATTTTGATGTGTTTGAATCTTCTTTATTCATAACTCGTATGATTGTAGGTAACCAAAATTTTAGCTTACCTATAATAAGATGCTGTTCTTTGCATCAAATACTATTTAAAAATTAATAATACAATTTTATTAACGTTTCTAACGATCCTTAGATAGCTTGACTAATCCCTTTGTATTTTGTAAAAATATATGTAAATATGTATGAATCTTAGTTTATGTAGTAGCTTAGTTTCTGTAAATAAAAATTATTATTAATTAATCAATAAAATCGCTGTACCTACTATAATTATCATAATTTAGACATTAAAATATGTAATGAAATGTGTGAACAAAAATAGGAGGAACAGGGACAAGTGATATTGCGTTAACTCTTCTTAGGTGTATATTTTCTATTAATAGGAGATATAAGATCGAATATTAATAGCATTAGTCTCAGATGTCTGCTACTTTAGTTAATTACTCAAACTTATAATTGTGCATTGTTATTTATTTATTTATTGTTAATTTTAAATGTGGATTTCAAGTGTTTGTTAATTAATGTAAAACTTATTTTATGGATCAAATGGGTCTGTAATAAATGATTTTTATTATTATTTTATTATATTAACAACTGTTAATATAATAAAATAATAATAAAAATAAAATATAAATAATAATATAATAATATAAATATATAATAATATAAATAATATGGACAACTGTCCATACCATGCTTCTAGCAAATAAACCATTTCATTTAATTTGAGTTAGATACTGTCAACATTCAATTAAAACTGGAACATGTAATTAAATACTCGTTTAGCCTGTATGTATGATAACTGTACACTAAAACAACTGATGAAGTCATAAAATATAAAATTTTACCTTAAATACTTGCGAACTATTTTTCAACTACAAGCTATAGTTACGTAAAATAATATTTTATGATTAAATAATTATAATACTTCAATAACGAAGGATATTTTAAGATTATTTATGTATTCCCGATTCGTTGGAAAGTACGTTTAATTAATTTCTATTCTCGCAGATGTAAAATTTCAGAATGAATTTTAAATTCTGAAATGATCCCAATGCTATAAAAATATAGCCTAACTTAGGTGCAATACAACATTAATTAATAGTTCGTAAAAAAAAATTATGCATAGGTATTCAGTCAGTAGACTTTGACTACAATTTCTACAGCCAACCGAGCATTGTGCTAACAAGCTACTTCGCTAGAGTTCAACTTCTTCGGTAAAACTCGGCAAAAGCCAGACAAGACAATATTCAGTTGATGTTCCGCGCGCGTCGCGAGCGCACGTGTTCACACAATTTTGTAATAATTAAAATGTCGTTGAATAAGGCTCTTGTGAAGTGATCATGCCGGAGTGCACCGAATTTACCATCCCCATCATTCGATACACCATGGATCCGGAAGACAGGAGTGAGGAGCGACAGACTCTAACCAAGAAGATGTCATTAGTGACGACAGTGAAAATTGAGACCCCTGACAATGGACGCAGGCTCTCCGAGCCAACTCGATACTACATCCCCCCACAATGCAACAACAGACTATCCCCTAGAAGTGCTAGAAAACGTGACGCGAGAAGAAACTCGCGTTCTGAAGTGAATGAGGACTCTCCTCCTAGGGAAACTCTAGGCCCGAAACCGTGTAACTGTGAGGAGTGTAGGGCATCCAGTCCTTTACCGCCGGGCTATGGCCCGCAGACTTTATCCCCTGGCTATGACCAGATGAAGATATCGTTGCTCGAAGTGCCGTGGAACGAGGATTACACGGAGGCGTCGAGTGATGACCTCAGTTCGGAGTGGGATTCGGACGTTCCTGATCCTCCGCCACCTACGCAGAAGGTAATTTAGACATATCCCTGCCCTTTTTCTGTATGTCTTCAATTCAAGACAGGAAATTCATCATTACTGACAGCAGGGATCACTTACCATGTCTACTGAAGTGTGATGTAGTGTATTATTATTGTATACGTCTATTAGTAGCGCTAGTCCTCATTGTCTTTTGCCTTATTCATAACAGTATTATAAACCTTTGATAGCAAAAAACGGCTGATACGGTACTACATTGATAAAACGAATCTAAGCTTGTCCTTACATTTTCGGAAGATTTGTTTGAAGCCTTGATAAAATACTCATGTTTTTAATTAGGCCCCCAGGCGTCTAAACCTGTTCTACGATGAATATAAAAACTTTAACTTATTGTATTTGTAGGATCTTGAGTAATAACGCAGGTTTCGGACGTTAATTAACAGTTTATTAAACGAAATTAGTGCAATAACAATATAAGCAGGTGACAACGCGGTGCATAGGTTGCGACTGACTATAGCTACTTACTTACTATACATACGTACATCTACATAGGCACAGCTCACGTTACTTCGCTATTCCTAACACCTCCCCTCGAAGTCGTGAGCGAATCTGTTCATACTTACATAGGGTCACTCACACAACATACCTAGATTATGCATGCATTCTTTATGCTTTGTACCACTCAAACCCTTGGTCAAAACATCTGCAGGCATTCTCTCTGTACATAAGTATTTCAGATTTATAACACCTTGCTCGCACATATCTCGAACGAAGTGGTGCCTCACGTCGATGTGTTTAGTTCGTGAGTGATAATTCCTGCTTTCAGCAAGCTTTATCGCACCCTGATTATCGTTGAATAATGTCACACACTCGCATTCCATCCCAACATTATCCAACACATCACGCAAATACATGGCTTCTTTAGTAGCTTCAGAAATGGCCATGTACTCGGCTTCCGTACTCGATAACGCTATACTACGTTGTTTACGTGCTTCCCAGCTGATTGGGGCACCCGCTAATATAAACGCAAAACCAGAATAAGATTTACGATCAATCGCATTCGAACCCCAGTCTGCGTCAACCACACCAAACAAAGGTAAATCAGTCCTTTCATACACCAAACCATAGTCTGACGTTCCCTTTACGTATCTCAATACACGCTTCGCCGCTTTCCAATGTTCAACATCATAGTTAGTATTAAATTGGCTTAAATAGTTAACAGCGTACGAGATATCGGGTCTCGTTGTTACGGCTAGATACATCAGAGCACCTATTAAACTCTGATAAGGATACTGACTCATCACATCATTTTTCACACATTTAGGTTTTTCTAACTTTACATTCATATCAATCGGAGTCATTGTAGGTTTACATTCACTCATACCAAAGCGCTCAAGAATTTTACACACATAAACACTTTGATTTAAGTACACTCGGTCTTCTTCATCACGAGTAAATTCAATACCTAAACAATGATTAATTTTACCCATATCTTTCATCTCAAACGCGTTAGATAATTGCTTCTTCACATCACACAACCAATCATCATCATTTGTAGCTAAAATTAAATCATCAACATAAATCGCAATTATCATCATTCGCTCACCTTTTCGTGCTACAAACACACATGGATCCTGGGGAGTTGCCTCGAAGCCAACACTCTTCAACTTCCTCACCAGCTCCTTATGCCACTGCAATCCAGACTGACGCAAACCATACAGACTCTTCTTCAACAAACACACACTATTATCACATTCACTCAGTACTTTGTTCCAGCGTTTAGCTGTTTCGATAATTTTCTTATCTTTAATTATTTTCTGTTCTGTTCCAATCTTTTGGTTTGCGAGTATTCTGTCAATAACTTCGCGTAGCTGTTCGGGTACTTCCATGTATACTTCTTCTTCCAATGAACCATTTAGGTAAGCTGTCACGACGTCCATTTGATGCATCTCTAGCCCTAACTCTGCCGATACTGCAGCTATGAGTCTTATTGATGACGATCTCACGACTGGAGACGAGGTCTCATGAATATCCTCCCCTGGCCGTTGAGAGCATCCTTTCGCAACCAAGCGTACCTTCTTTCCTGTAGTTTTGGTACTAAAAACGAATCTGTTTCCAATTACTTTTCGATTCGATGGTCGAGATACTATTTCCCACGTGCCATTTTTAATCTGTGCCATAAACTCGTTTTCTAGGGCACCTCTCCATTCATTCACGTCGTTCGTCTTTTCAATTTCACTCCATTTCATTGGTTCTATAGTAGCAATTCCTGCCATTAGCTGATCATCTGATTCTTCATCTTCTGATTCCGGTTCAGTATCCGTTGGTATTATTTCATTAATAGGTCTATATTCGTTCCTATACTCTTGTCGCGTTTTTCCAGTGCGAACTAGTCTTCCTCGCCCTCTCTTCGAAGGTTCAATTAATCTCTCCCATGAAACTGTCGCTGTTCTTTTTCTCAAAGTAACTCCTCTATTTCTTTCTTCATCAGGTTCGTAGACGCTTTCAAGTGACTTTCTTGTCCTTTCTCCTTCTCTTTTAGCTTTCAATGGAGGTTTTCTCTGTTCTTCACACCTTCCACTAGGCGCGTTAAGATCAACAATAATCTCTCCATCCATGTCTTCTTCTTCAAGTATTTCTTTATACTCATGTCTGAACGCCGTCTCATTCATGAATTTCACATCACGAGTTACAATGATTTTCTTTGTCTTAGGATTATGTATTCTATAGGCTTTAGATTGGACATCATATCCCATGAATATTCCCAGCTCAGAACTTGAATCAAATTTCCCCTTCTGGGAACTTTTATCTTTGTAGTAGGCTTTCGATCCAAATATTTGCATGAAGATTACAGTAGGCTTCTTTCCTTTCCATAATGTAAATGGTATTTCACCATTCAAGGCAGTAGTTGGGCAACGATTCCTGATATAATTCGCAGTATGAACTGCTTCCGCCCAAAACGCCGGTGGGCTGCCCGCCTGACGCATCATGCACCTCGCCATTTCGATTAAAGTTCTATTCTTACGCTCAGAAACACCGTTTTGTTGGGGTGTGTAAGGCGCTGTCAATCTTCTTTGAATCCCTTCTTTCTTCAAGAAATCATCGAAATCATTATTTACATACTCACGGCCGTTATCAGATTGTAAATTCTTTATTTTCTTTCCAGTGAACTTCTCCACATAGGCCTTGTATTCTTTGAATACTCGCAGGACATCACTTTTATTTGCTATGAAGTATACTTCACACCATCGAGATTTATCGTCGATAAAAGTGACAAAATACTTTTTCCCGCCAAAAGACTGCTGTCTCATAGGGCCACATACATCACTATGTACTATTTCTAGTAGCTCACTCGTGCGCTCTGCACTACCTTTAGGAAACGGTGTGCAGGTTTGTTTCTCACTTATGCAGATTTCACACTCAGATAATTTTTCATCATCTTTGAATGTCAGCCCATGTACTAAGCCACTCTTGGACATTGACTTCAAGTCGCGCTCATTTAAGTGCCCAAGTCGCTCGTGCCACATATCTATAGGTTTCTTCACCTCAGCATTATTAGCACAGTTCTCACTCATTCGAACATGGTACAGATTACCAACACGATCTGCTCGTAAGTGAATCTTATTTTTCTCATCAATCACAAAGGCACCATTTTTCTTGAAATGAACCTCGAACCCGCGATCTGTGATTTTCGCTACTGATAATAAGTTGGTTCGTAAGTCTGAGACATAAAATACCTTTTCAATGTCTATGCGGCGCTCTTCGCTGCCTGTATCAACTGAAATGCTGACCTTTCCTGCTCCGGTGATATGTGTGCGCTCACTATTAGCCAAATTCAGCTCGGAGTCCAGTCGCGTAAAACCCTGAATCATGTGCCTTTCATTACACATATGTCCCGTGCATCCACTGTCGATACACCAAATAGGGTTTCTCTCGTCACCAAACATCACCTCTTCGGTGGTGCTCATCAACATCGTCGTCTTCGAATCGCTATCTCGTTCTGATTGTTTTGCGCTCTGCTTGTTTTTATTGAAGTTCTTTGACTTACACTCTCTCGCCAAATGCCCACGACGACCACAACGATAACATTCAATTTTATTCTTATTGTAGCCTTGATTCTCATTAGAGTTCTTCTTCTGGTTGGCATTTGTGTTGGTGCGCTTGACGAACATAGCTCCCTGGTCCACTGCTGATTTTCTGCCATCAAAATCTTCGAGGATCTTCACTTTCAAAATATCTGTTGAAGGTAAATCATCTCGCGATTCCATTGCCGTGCGAAACATAGCGAAGGAATCCGGCAAACTATAAAGCAATAATATAGCCAGAAGTTCATCAATCACGACCAAACCGATTTCTTTGAGCTTTTTCACTGCATCGAAAAAATCCGCGATGTGTTTCTTTAAGTCATCTGCTTCCTGCATACGTGTTAATACAAGTTTCTTCAACAATGAGGCTTTCCTTGCAGGCCCGCTTGACTGGTACAAAGACTTCAACTTATCCCATATTGCTTTTGAAGTTTCCAAACCGTCCAATGCAACCAACTCGCTGGGACTGACGGCCAACAAAATGTCCGATTCGGCCTTTCCATCATTTTTAATCCATTCCGCATACTTCGGATCCGAACGCCCTGGCTGAGGCAATGTTCCCGTTACATATTCCCACAAGTCATTTTTCTTCAAAATAGCTCGCATTTGAATCTTCCATGTATCGTAGTTATCGCCAGTTAGAGGATCAATTTTTATAGAAGCAGCCATTATGAAGTTTCTTCAACTCCAAATAAACACAATTATAACCTTTTACGTTATAAAAACACAATGGAATGTCCCGGCGCATTAACGAGTGCACGTGTCCGTACGCAGAGATAACATAGAACTCGCCATTAGACCGGCTTACGCACTTGTTTACGCAAAGTTTTGATTTTACTTATTTCACTGCAAATCCAGTCAATTTAGCACAAAATCACTGTTATTTCACCACCTGGGCCCATAACCTGTAGGATCTTGAGTAATAACGCAGGTTTCGGACGTTAATTAACAGTTTATTAAACGAAATTAGTGCAATAACAATATAAGCAGGTGACAACGCGGTGCATAGGTTGCGACTGACTATAGCTACTTACTTACTATACATACGTACATCTACATAGGCACAGCTCACGTTACTTCGCTATTCCTAACAGTATTGTACACAACTGTCTTCACAACTATTTCTTTCAACAAATAAAAAACCATTACAAATATTGAACACTCGCTGCAGAATTTGATTTTCATCTGTTTTAACAACTGTTTAAAAAAAATACCTAATTGAAAATTGTTTCTACTCATTGCAAGAATTTTTAGCGGACTCTTAAAACACTCGGAATAAATTGTTATATTTTTAGAATTTTGTAAGAGGCTTAGGTCATGCACCATTGATAGGCATTAAGTAATTTGTTAGGAAACTAGGAAATAAGTTTTGTAAGTATGTATAATAATAGAGCGCCCCTAGCAAAATATTGCTGTGCCCTAACAGGATTTATGTTTGAAACAATGTATGTTACACTAACACCTCCCTAACAACATATGTGCAATAAATATTTCTATTTCTAACTTGAAGTCAAAGTTGAAGTCAAAAACTATCTATTACTTGTGTAATCTTCGATCGTATCGAAGTGTGTAATGTATCATTTTCGATTTGGATTAAGTGAATCCATGAAGCAAAAATAATGAAAAAATATGATTTACACAAAAAATACCCACCAAAAAATATATCGTTTCTATTTGGATTCTAATCTTGTATCCAATGTATCTATACTTCAAAATTTTACTAGCATTCGTTTTTAGTAGGCTTTTCTAAAAGCTAGATTGGTACTTGATTTTAGTCTTCTATTGAGATGAGATTAACAATTAATAAACGTGGTATAAAGTTACTCCTGAGTGTAAACTGTCAAAATGTATGGTTATTCCTATTTTATTCCGAGGAATAACTTTACACCACGTTTATTAGTAAGGCGCTAACAGTGGCTACAAACTTTTTATGTTAACATTAGATGACATTAATAGTGAACTAATATGATTTTATCACAAATCTATACTCTAGTACTAGATAGATATTGAGTTCAATAAAGTACAGTCGCCGACAAAATCATCTCCCGCAGAAAATTAAGTAGGCATTGAGTTTTATAGCAACGTTGCGTTTAGTAAAGTTCTGATACAACAGGATGTATGTATATGCTAGATGCATATTCAGAATGACGGCAATATTAAAAACAAATTAAAATGCAGAATTGATGAAATGACGACAAATCACATACACAGATGAATGGAGACATTTTTGGTACCTTAAATGTGGGAAATCTATTTGTGATTTTTCAAACTATATTTTTAGTTGACTATTGATTACGTATAGATATTTATCAATATCAGATATGGATCTAGAAGCACATTCCGACAATACCTTCATTCATATCTCGGTGTTGAATTAAGCAATGTATGAGACTCGAGAATAAATTAAAACAGCCATTAACATGTTAATTTTGAGAACAAAAACTCTTTTGAAATGTTTTCTACAATATATACATCCTTGACATATTATGTGGCATAAAATATCATGTTACTTGTGATAAAAGTATATGTTACAACATTTTTGCAAGGTATTTAAAAATAACGAGTAAAACCTAAGTAGGTAAAAACAAATTTATCTCCTTTTTCAAATAAGGCCCTAACTTACGTTTCCTAAATTGAAGACAAACATACATACAAACTTTTATGTTTAAAATTTAAGAATTTAAAATTCTAATAAGTGTGTGATAAATATCAATCTTTCAATTTTATTTTCTTTGATACGTGGTGGCTTTGACCTAAATTCAAAATAGCATCGAATATATTTCTGAATATTTGATAACTGTGAAAGAGTTTAATTTCAATTGATGTCAACTTCGATCAAAGGCTGTCAACATAGATTATCATTTCCTCACATCTCAATAGTCATTCAACTTTTATCAAATTCATAATATATTTTCGGTTAGGTACTCTCTTTTCTCAGCAACTGTACCTTCTAAAGTTGATTTATTTTGTAGTTCAGAATAAAATTATGTATTAATATCAAATAAAAATTAAAAGAACACATTAAAATTCAATAACATATCAAGTTGACACGAGAACTTGCCGCTTATCAACACTATAAACAACTTATTAGTTGTAACTGCGTCAATAGAGGATTTAGCTCCTTTTTTACACAAAACCACATTATATTAAATGCGACGCAGGAGGTTGCGGGTTCGATTCCCGCAACGGGACAAATATTTGTAAGATCTACAGATATTTGTTTCGGGTCTGGGTGTTTCTATGTATTCTATGTTACAAACAAAAAGTATATCAGTCATGTAGTACCCATAACACAAGCTCTACTTACTTTGGGGCTAGATGATGCTGTGTGAAAAGTCCAGCACTATTTATTATTTATTTTATTAAATAGAAAACATTAATAAAAAACAGCAGAGAACCATTTACGTAAGTCTAGCTACTAAAAAAACAATGTAACTTCGTAAAAAAACGTTTAATGGAGTTCTGTGTGTATAAATTAGTTTACTAGACTTAAGTCGTAAACAGTAAGATTAAAGGTTTAACCTTTTACATACTTAATTAAAAGGACTGCACAAAATGGGCATAAAATATATGAATTTTTAACATCACAACATTTTGAAAGACAACTGATATTTATACTTAATTTTAATTCATACTAAACCCTTTTTGTATACCTACATTTTTATCCACTTATGTTTATCATTGTCTGATTTTCAAATTTTAAACATTTTTTCATTTTTTTTTTAATCAACCTATGGTGTCCCACCGCTGGGCAAAGGTCTCCCCCAAAATTTTCCACACATCTCTATCTCTGGCGATCTCCCACCACTCTCTCTCGAACCTGTCGAGATCGTCCCGCCAACGCCTTCTCGGTCGGCCTCGTCGTCGCCTTCCGTTCTCGGGCACCCAAGAAGTGACGGTGTTTGCCCATTTCTCGGGTTGCATTTTTTTTTTTATGGAAGACGCATACGGCTAATGTAACCAGCCCAGTCCCATTTGAGCTGGGCTGTTTTTCTTCCAACATCGGCAATGCCAGTAATCGAACGCAGCATTGTATTGCGCACTCGGTCAATCCGTTTAAAGCCTAAAATCCTGCTGCTGCTGCTGCTGCTTTACTTTTTCATTGTGTAAGATTTTTGTATGTGATTGTATTGAGTTCGGAAAAGTTTACAACTTTCTTTTTGTTGACAAAAACTGGCCCTATAGTGTTGAATGAACACGCTCTTTTAAGAAAAAGTAAAGTTACGAGCTCCAGTGATGGCTTTATTACGTGGGAAGAAACTGTTCGCATTATAGCGAGACAATCCCTTATTTATGACTGCACAAAGTACTGTATTATTGATATACACGCAATAGCGAATAAATCAAGAAAAAGGAAATTAGCTCTTGTAAAGTAAGTAGGTATACTTGCGTTTATTTATAATGAATGTTTTTCAAAGGTAAAAAAAGGTTCAAAGTTTTTTTTATCCATACTTCCATACTTAATATTATAAATGTGAAAGTAACTCTGTCTGTCTGTCTGTTTGTTACGCTTTCACGCCCAAACCGCTGAGCAGATTAAGCTGAAATTTGGCATAGTTAAAGGTTGTATCCTAGGAAAGGACATAGGCTACCTTTTATCCCGAAAAAATGAAAAAATCCCGAGGGATCGCGGGTCACACCGCGGGAGCGCAGCTAGTAATGAATATTTTTGGAACGAAGTTCCTTTTCGGACGGTATCGGATGGGGGCTGGACGAAAAAAAGTGTATATGTCAAATCGTCACAGTGCGTAACCACAGCCACGACACAGTCCATATATTGATTTGCTGTTAGTACGGAAGAGCGTTTCTAGGATACCTAATTGACAATTTATTAAGTATATTAAGTTGAAATTCCCAGTATAGAAAAGTACTCTTTGCTTCGTTCCAACCGAGTGTTCCACGAAACTCGCGTCCTTTTTTTAGCTAGTGTCAATGATAATGAAGCTAGACAAGAACATACCCTACAAAAACCTAGACGGAATAAAAACATAGGATTGGTATATGTATAGGTTGTAAGCAAAACATTTTCTAGTGTTATTGCTCTACCGGATCTTAATTTAATCAAAAACATTAGGTATCAATGGTATTAATGAATATTCAATCTAAAATACAAACTTTTTACTTTTATTAATACATTTACATTTGTAAGTAGGTATCTTTAAACAGAAATAGCTCGATATGCATACTTGTTATTATGAATTATTATTTGAAATGCGTAGTAATTTTATAAATAAATTAAATAAATAAATAAATAATGCTGGACATTTCACACAGCATTATCTAGTCCCAAACTAAGCAAAGCTTTATAATTTATTTTATATTTTATTTTTTTATTTATACGTATACGCCTATAAGATGATTTTAAATGTCATCTCCCTCAATTTACATCAAGAACCTAATGTAACTAACAAGCCGCCCGCGGCTTCACTCATGGTACCAACTTTATCTATGCTACTCAAAGATACTGTAGAATTTAATATGGATGACTCGTTTCGGAGATTACCTGATACATACAAATAAACTCTATAATATTAGTGTAAGAGTTTTTTTTGCAAGTTGTGATTGTGATAGGTACAGTCAGCAAATAATGTGGTCTACGACCCTACCGTTGACGTTCATTTGAACGTCATAAAACAACAAGGTTGATTTGCCCTTGCAATACGAGTATTATGATGATAGTTAGAATTAAAAGTAAACCTTTGCGATAGTTAGATTTCACAGAAACATTTGTCAAAACTGGTAGACCACTTTCTTTGCTGACTGTACTCAACTCATCAACTTTGACTTTCAACGTTGACAAGAAAGTTTACGTTTGAAAGTTACTATTTTTTTTTTTTAATTATTATGTTGGTTACAAATAATCTCTCGAGTGCTAAAATGGCTATGAAAATATTTTTATGGACTACCTTATTAACATTCTTCATTTGAAATTATACGTTGTGTCTTGATACTGTTGGTCGCTAATATTTTCAGGACATTCTTTTATGAGTCTTGAAAAGTGATAGAAGTGAGTGGAGAAAGAAAATATGCTGCGCCGACCCTACTCAGCGTGGAAAAAGGGCAAAGGAAAGGATTCTTTTAAATTACTTACACTTGTGTCTTTTTAATCCGTAATGTGATTAAGACAAACGTATCGACTATTTTGAACGATTATACTAATCGTTGACAAGCATTTATTCGAGTACTTTATTAGTAAGTAAAGAGGTTACTGGTACAAGCCAAGTCACATACTGTAACGGTTATCACGCAGTATATGTCACAGTTACTACAGAACCAGAGAAAGTACCGATGATCGATGAGTATCGAAAAGCGATCTACTCGTATGTGCATCGAACAGATATTGAACACTTTTTTTTTTTTTACAAGCTTTATTTTTTATCTGACTCCCCCATAGACATCTTCAGAGGATCTGGAACACATAAAAAGATCTGAGAAAATGTCTACCGCGCCTTGGGGATACAGTCGTGACCCCTGTATCATATAACTTGTAATGATTTCATTCTGTCCGAATCACATCTTACAAGCTAATTTTGGACTCACTTTTCAGACAGCGAGCTGGTCTGATGATAGAGTTAAGTCAGAGAGCTGTTCAAATAACTCTTCCTGTTTTTATCCGTCAAATTATCACGGTTGAAAAGATACAACCCTGTAATAACCCACAAAATGAATTGGTACAAGAGCATTACACCTATAATAATGGCCGAGCGAGTGTCGCTTTTACTAAAACTTTTAGCAGCCGATGACGGTTTACACGTAAAAAAATGCAGTGCGATACTAAATTGTATCGGTTGAAATTTTTAATATGCTCTTGAAATTATGGTATTAATATTTTCATTTTTTAAATTAAAAAAAATTTAAACTTTAAGCTACATTGCATCAGACACAACAAAAACAAGATGGAAATCAAACTTGATTGCTAGACATAATCCTGCCACCGTCATGTCTGACCCATATACACACGTGCTGCGATTATGAAATGGACACGTGTCTATAAAACATTTCATGAATGTATCAAGTTTTGCGGAACGGGCTATTGTTTTTGATATAATAATCCCCATATTCGGAAAATGAATGCATTTGATTTTTGTTGTTGATTTTGCAAGGCTGATAATGTTTTTTATGTTTTATTCTTATCACTAAGACGCTGTTTACAGGATACCATTATTGCCTCTTGCCACAGAATATTTAGATCTTGCTCCGTTAAGTTTGAGAAAGCAAGAGGCAAAAATGTTATGCTAGAATGGTATCGTGTAAACAGCATCTTACAACTTGATTTCTACCATATATGTAGAATAGAGTAAAAACATTCAAGTTAAGGCAAAAACAAATTTTCTTTAGAAAAGATCTTGCAGATGGTAGAGACAGCCGTAGGAATCCTATAGGTATGAATCCAAAAAAGTACATGAGTGTCGTGGAACACTCGGTTGGAAGTTCAACTTTCATATTTGGCATTTGTCAAATAAATTATTGTCAATTAATAAATATAGGTACAATAGAAACGCTCTTCCGTACTAACAATGTAACAATCTAAGGACTGTTTCGCGCCTGCACGCCTCGTGACGTGACGCAAAAATCTAGCACTTTATTCGTCTGGCCCCCATCCGATACCGTCCGAAAAGGATGGAAAAGAAAAAAAACTCAGATAAGGTCTAACGCGCTTTCATGGAGAGAATGATACTTCCCACTAGTAAAGTTTGGAAAGAAAAGGGATTCAGTCGTGATCATGATCATGTTTATTTCTTAAATTTTATTAAAAAAAAAAAAAAATTCATTATAACTTTCTTAATGTAAAAACGAAAAGCTATAGTACAAAGCAATCAGTTACAATATTTATCGTAACATAAACATAAAAACCAGTAATCACCGACTGAATGCTTGTTAATTGAGGACAAATGTCAATGATTTCAGTAATTTACGTCAGAACGGGTTTTTAAAACAATAGGGTGCCATTTTATAACTTAATTTAATATCGATAAGGTTATATTTATAAACAATAGGTTGAAGTAGAGCTGTTAGCTGTCATAAACCAAACTACTACGAGTAAACTGAGCGATTGTTTCATCATTGACTGCCTGTAAGAAAGGCTCAGTAGGTGGTCGGTACGATTCCCATCCGGGACCAATAATTGTGTGATGGACATGAATGATTGTCTGAGTGAAAAAAAGTAGGTATTTATTTTAAAAAAGTACGTGAGTCGGCCAAAAACGTTAAAACACGGTCCTAACCTAGGACCAAATATTAAAAACTGAAAGATTGGCCCTTGAAGTCAGAAATCATGGTGGGAAGCATCCGAATATTCAATAAACGAACGAAAAAAGGAACGCGAATACAGCCCCTGCTTCGTTTTAGAAGATGGATAAAGGACAAAGTACGTTATTATGCAATAGTCTGCATCTTCAGATAACCTTTGCCCTGTCTTTGCTATTATCTTTCTTATCAAATGTCCGACTTTGGAGTATCGATGCGAATATGAACTTTACTTCGTTAAAATAAGAATTATGCTTTATTACATTGTCAACGGGAATTTTCCCTCCAGACAATGTGATAGCTACGAGACAGTTTAATTGTTTTTTTGGCCTCGATTTCAAAAGTCCAGAAATGAGGCTGTATGCACAGCTATTTATTTCGATCGAATATTGATAGATTCGGCTAGAACCACAAGCTGTCACGTGCCGGACGAACTGTGGTCCAAAATAACCACTGATTGGAGCCCTGAGACAGTGAGACGGCGCGGCAGACCACGCAAGCGATAGCGCGACGAGCTAGACACCTTCAGCGACTATCAGTGGCAGGCAATGGCGTTAGACTGAAAAGCTTGGAAAACTCGAGGGGAGGCCTTTGCCAAGCAATAGGATAGTACAGGCTAAATACAATAACAACACTTATATGAAAATGCAATGATATTTGGAATATGCATGCGCTAAATACATAATATAAAGAAAAGGTTCTGACTACTCCTCAGACGCTAGTAAATTAGTTGAATACAGTCGTCAATTTTGTTTATATTGTTTCTTATGTAATTTGGTTTTATAAACAGTATTTTTTTTATATTGGTATGATAGTTACCATATACTCCCGCCCCGCCAAGACAAGTTAAAAGAAGTGATTCATATTTTTATTGCTAGCGAGTGAGAAAAACTAAAAGAGCTAAAATATCATTCATAAGTACAACCTCCTATTTCATCGTTCATACACTCTAATTCAGTTAGCGGATCTAAATTAGTTCTAACATGCTAAAAACTTGTTTTTTTGTACTTAACAAAATCTTGAAAAGGTCGGATATGAATCATTTGGAATGCAAAAGAAAGGTTTGTTGAAGACGGGAGTCGTTTTTGTTATTTTAAAAGTGAAAAACAAAAAATATGACGCTGTTTAAACAAAGATCGTTACTGGTTTAGTTTTTTTCATTAAGTGAGTTTAAAAAGACAAAAATTATGACGACTATTGAAATTAGTTTTTATGAATACCAAGTCCAGTACCCATAACACGAGCTACTTTTGGGCTAGGTGTTGCTATGTGAAATGTCCAGCATT
This sequence comes from Epirrhoe tristata, assembly GCA_951394285.1. Lineage (NCBI taxonomy): Eukaryota > Metazoa > Arthropoda > Insecta > Lepidoptera > Geometridae > Epirrhoe > Epirrhoe tristata. The sequence continues at coordinate 7,981,106 of OX596150.1, read as the reverse complement.
ATTTATATATTTATGTGGAAGCCAGTACATTGTATGGTGTTTACGACAAAAACACGATCTTCACAAAATGTCAACCTGCGTTTTTTTGCCAGCACTTTCTTTGCAAACCACTTTTACCCTGACTTTTATGGGTCACCGGTAAAATAACTGCGGATGCGGACTGTCATCATCATCATGACTAGCATGCTATGGATAAGTAAAATTGTATTTGAGTTACGGCAAAGCATCGTTTCTACAACCGAGATAGAACTCATGACAAAATCGTCTAAAGTCGAATGTTATTTTACTCTTTTCTACCTGGAAGTTTTACAGAAAGCTGGTGTCGTAACATGACCTACAATTATTATTTGTTTTAGGTTTTAATCGCGTCCTCTGGTACCGATTCTTTGACTCTAATGGGGCATTTACACGACACGGTCTGAGCACGTACGATTTAGCATCGCATGCCAATTTTCCACGTGTAAACGCTCATCGTATGCGATTTGTCATATAGATAGCGCGACGCTCGTCGGCACGTTCAATGAGCGGGGCTTAGCAAATCGTACGAAAAATTTCATCGTCTAAATGCACCTTTAGTAGTCAATAACATCAAAAAACAAACAATAGATTGTTGAATTGTGTACGATATCTAAATGATTTTAAAATATTTACACAGACCAGCTTTACCACGCTTTACATGATCCTCAAGAAGAGTTCTTGGTGCTATCGACAAATCGCAGTAAAGGACTTCACTAGATGGAAAGACGATCTGGTAAAGGTTGCTGGGAACCGTTGGGTGCAGGCTGCACAAGATCGATCGCTGTGGAAATCGATGGGCGATGCCTATGTCCAGCAGTGGACGCTAGATGGCTGAGATTATGATGATGATGATCGACAAATCATTTTACAGGAATCCAGCCAGTTTCCTGTACGCCTAAATAACTCATAATTATATTTTCTTGCACACCGGTATCAATACCTAATTACTGAGTCCTTACAGGGCGGTATCGAAAACTTGCTAGATCTCGTTCTATGCATAAACACGACACCTGTTATCTGATAATTGCCTTATTAAACTTTGCTTGGTGTACTGTACAATACCGCTATGCGACATGCCGCAGTACGTTTTATGAGATAAGGCTAGCTAGAGCAGTTAGAATAAACACCGCATCAATTTATTTACTTTTTTAGAGAATGAGAAGAATATTTGTATTCGTTGTGTAACTGAAAATCGATGAAATGCCTTTCGGATTTTCTTCTTTCGGCTCATATCCGATGCAGTAAAGAAACGAAGTCGCAGACTTAATTCAGTAAAACCATGTTTTAAGTCATGATTATTTAGTACTAGCTGCGCTCCTGCGGTGCTACCCGCGGTCCCTCGGGATTTTTTTTATTTATTTCGGGATAAAAAGTAGCCCATGTCCTTCCCTGGAATACAACCTTTAACTATGCCAAATTTCAGCTTAATCTGTTCAGCGGTTTGGGCGTGAAAGCGTAACAAACAGACAGACAGACAGACAGATAGACAGACAGACAGAGTTACTTTCACATATATAATATTATTAGTATGGATGGAAGTATGGAAGTATGGATTGATTTCAAGGTGTGGTAGACCTCATTATGCAAGTTAATTTAAAAATTATTCACAAACATGCAATATCCGATATCTTTAAACTTTACTCTGAACAGAACTCGTTAAGTTAAATCTTAATGCGTTTTCCGATCGATGAGATGTTAAGATAAAAATAAAGTACTCTCTCTTCTGAAGCCATTTGTGCCTAAATATGATTACCCTACGTAGATAAGCAGTAGCAATTCTGATTTAGGTAGAAATAGTAGCAATTTTTATTTAGGTAGGTAATTTTAAAAACAAAATGAAACATGATAACGTATATATTTCCAATGCAATGACTTTTTACGAAAGCAATGAAGCTCCTTTGTAAGGTATGGTCTAAGATTGGTAAGGTCGTCAGTAGCATGTTCATTAAGGAGGTACCTATTTGACACATTCCACATTTTGCAGAAACACAGCGTGATAGAATACTAGAGATGCTTTTCCTTTTGCCCAAGCACAAATGTAATTTTACTGTATCCTCTATGACATGGTAAGCAGGACCATCATTTTTTCATAAGATTATAAGGCTTTGGTGGACATGCAACTCAAGAATATAAATATGAACTGTAACTATTTGTATAAAAAATTTCATTTTTGCATAAGTATTCGCAAATGTCAAAATAATAAAACCGAATTTTAATGTACCTACAACAATTTTAAGTACTCATAAAATTAGCGTGTCACCGAGAAATATGTGCCTACCTACGTTTCAACTGGTCATGGTTTAATAAGTATATGTAGTAAGTAGGTAACCTATAACAACTGTACATATTTAAAAAATGTACGATGAAAATGACACTTTGGTGTAAAACAGACAAAACAGAAAAAATCAAGTCACTCTTTTTACCGAATTAAATTTTTGTAACCTTATCTCTTATAGTTAGACAACACCTTTCTACTAAGGCACCTATATGTTTTAAGAATTTATTTTTATATTTTTCCGACATCCCACAGCAAATAATTATCTAAAGGACGCATACACATTCGTACTAACTGGTCTAACTATAAAACTAACTGCCCTTTCAAATGATTTTACTGAGTAATTTGACGGATAAGCACGTAATGCAATTAGCTGGTACCTGCCCCCTAGGTGGTCTGAGAATAAGCCATGCCTTATGAGATTTGCACGTGCTTAGAATATATCGGGGCCCGACATTTTTTTAGACAGTTAAATTAAAGATCTGTATTAAGAGGAAAGGATACCGGCTCTTTCTCCATACAAACGTAGTCGACTGTTTCCTCCCTGGATAATGACACTAGAGAAAATATTGTTGTACCTTATTACCTTTAACTACCATGACCATGCCCTTGCCATGCCTAGGGCATGACAAGACCTTGCCCTAGAATCGAAAAAAAATAAGACCTAGGTCTTATTTTTTTCAATTCTAGTTTTTTAAGACTCCTGTTTCTATGATAATTACAGTCGTGATCTTGTATACCTATGTTTTTAATAGTTTTCCCGTAATACTTAGAAATTCTCATCTAAGTTTCTTCTTAGTTCTCTACGTAGTTCTACATTGCAGGACACAGCCTACTTAATGTTTTTTTTGTACTGTTTATAACGTGATACCATAGACGGTAGAATTTTTTCGTGGCTAAAGTCTATGGTACCTACTCTTTCTTTACTTCATTTTACTCAAATGAAATGGAAAGTTGAAGATATTGTTAACACGCGGACATCATGTGGTATATTGACGTCACAATTCACACTGATACGGTTGGCTAGTCATGAGCAAAGATAGAAGGCAGGTCAAGCTACATTGCGACACGCATCAGCAAACACAAGAGGGTTTACTTGACTTCTGACGTTTTCAAGCAAAGTTTTTATCTTATGCCTAGTTTTTTAATAAGTAAAGATGAATTGGCCACGTCTAACTACTCAACATTAAAAACAATAATGGTTAATTTAATTCCCACAATAATTATCTAGACAAAAAAATACCTTAAGATGTTATCAAGTGGCAACATAGTGTTGAATAAGACCACATCTTATTTTTTTGCCAATTGTAAGTATCTAGGAAACCCGCAGACTAATACTTAGCTCCACGAGCACGACAAGCAAGCTATACCAAAAGCGCTTGGAGATAAAATATATGCATATAATCAATGACAGTGACCTGGGTCAGTTGAGCTATCTATAGATCGTTTCTAACGATCCTTAGATAGCTTGACTAATCCTGTTGTATTTTGTAAATATATGTAAATATGTAGTAGCTTAGTTTCTGTAAATAAAATCAATGATGAATTTAAAATGTCATTGCATGTGATTCAATGATTTGATAGTTTTGACAGTAGCGTGCTTGTAGATTGGTGTGGTGTGCCTCTAATTAGACACCCATTACGGGCCGGGCTAATGACAATTGTAGACGGTCAGTGTCGCCATTCCGAATGGACCTCTTGCTGGCTCTTAATGGAACATTGAGACGTTCCGTTTTGTGCTATTGCGTCGTACACAGATTATTTCATTAGTATTTCCACGTACTCGTATACGTAGTTGCAGAAACTTAAAAACTCAGGCTTTTACATCTTGCAAGCTACGCCTACACTCGATATGGTGCTGAGCGCCTGGGACATTGTTGAGATGAGATTGCTTATCAATAAGCTTGCCCAGCACCTAAAACCTCCTCTCAGCCTTGTCCACAGGAAAGCCTGTGGAGCTGACGAAGCTGTGGGCTCCCTCACTATTATTTCCTTCGCTGGAACTAAGTTGCCACATATTTAATAACTGTACAACACACACTAGAATCAGATTGCGCTGCGCCACGGGTACCTACCTACGGCGCCACTGAAAACCAGCGCTCTTCAGCCTCTTCAGTTGTTGGAGCAAATGCTGAGGGGTAGCTATATTTTCACCCACATAAAAATTAATAGATTTAAGTATTTATTGTGGAGAAATAAAATTATATAGATTAGTTATCTAATAATCGTTGAAAACGATTTACTTAGACGAGTAGATAGCTCAACTGATTCACTGCCTGAACGTTGCCAAAAACCCGGTTGGCATAACCATGCTGCCATATTTAAGTAAGTTGGTAAAGTAAGCTCTATCACGCTACTCCTGACGATTTTGCGCCATCCAGAAATAATGAACAAAAATTTTACTAGCTATAACTTCGTAAACCTATTAACTAGGTGACAAACCCAGGCACTAAGTTTTGTAAACAGTAACACAAAATGTAAACAAACAGACCGTAAACTGTATTTGCCAACATTAAACATGTTTTGCGAACAGGTGCTAGAATGACACACAAAGTTGCCAACTTTGCTGATCTAGAAAGATAATATTTTGGCCAAAATACATGCTCTTTTCAATTGAATGTTGTAAAACTAGTTATTTAAATAAGTTCATGGACTAATCAAGTGAGAAAATCTTTTATTTTTGTATTCGAGTTTTTTATTTATATCTTGTGCCTAAATGTGCCAATAATAGGTAAATAAGAAAGTTTGTATGGATGCATGTTTATTTATATTTTTTTTATGGGTGATAACTATCTCAAGCCCAACTATTATTTATTTATTATTTATTATTTAACAGTTACCTAACCTGGAATTTTTATTAGCCCAGAAAAGGGAAGTGAGACGGCGGGCAGGTCAGAGCGCAGTTTGTTTACATATTTCTTTCCTACGCTCTTTAATAGCCAAGGCACTACAGCGTCTCGTTGAGTAAAAGCACAGGTTATAAATCATGTAGTAAAGATGTGCGTCCTACCACATGACATACGGAGCCGAAACGTGGACACTCACAGTACGGCTAGTCCACCAGTGGACTGCCATAGGCTGATGATGATGATGATGATGAGTAAAGATGTAAAGGCCTAAGTATTTTTATAACAGCCTCCAGTATCGACTTTTAGCCTACTCTGATTGATGATACTTCACCTCAGGCTATCGCTCACATTATCTTAATGATACTGCGAGACGAATGACCTTACTCATAACTTAATAAAACTAATACGAGTTAGATGAAATCACAACGTCTCCCACGAGATATATTATTATCACAATGAGTTATAAAGGAGTCTCCGTGATGCTAATTTGAGATAAGATGGCTATTGTTGATGCCAATTTAAAATGGAATGGCTATTAGGTTAAAAAACATCCTGAAGATAAGTAACTTGTTTTTAGTTTGTAATTGTAACTAGTATAACGACTTAATTTAGAACTATAAAAAAATATTTTTTAGATCACAAACATTTTGTCCCGCCGCGAAATCGAAATCTTGCGTTTCAGGCGTGCCTTTTACCCACTGTACGACAGAGGTCGTCGCTTTTGTAGTTTATGTGTCAAAAATAATGTAACGACGCCACATAATAAAATGTATAAGGTGCAAAACGCGTCAACATAATTACTTACGTTTTTTATAAACTAAAAGAAACCGACTTCAATGTTTGGCTTTAGGGCGCGGCGTGACTCAGGGCGTCAAGTAAAGATAGGCATTAATGGCATATACACTCAAAAAACAATAACACAACGCTCCTTCTGACGCATTTGCGTGCACAAGAATGAATTTCGTAGGTAAGTAAGTATATGAATTACTTGGAAAATCTCTTGTCAATAACTGGAAAGTTTTTGATATTGTTTACAATAACATACTTTCCGTATACATTTTGAATGCCTAGCAGTAAACACTAAATATGCAGAATATTTTTTTGTGAAAAATACTTAGCAGTTTTGTGCAACATCCTACGTCATAAGTGCTCTAAATATTTCCACTGAAACACAATTCACTGTCGTTATAATGACGTCATTCAAAAATATTTGTCGGTAACATAAGCCTTATTTCGTTTGAATAAATACCCCATAACAACACTTTTTTGTTGTAGGTATTACTGAATAGAAACATGGACCAAAAACCTTTGTTTTTTTTTAGATTATCTTCACAGAGAGAAGAAGGATTCAAAGTGATCTATCTAACAAATAAAAAATAACAATTTTGTAAATATATGTAAATATGTAGTAGATTAGTTTCTGTAAATAAATTGTATTCATTTGTATTCTAAAATATTCTAACAAACACATTGTGACCCCAAGGCAGGATAGGTCATTATCTCTTTGACATCACAGGAATAAGTGATTTGATCTCATAGAAAAACATATTACTCGTATAATGATTTTTTTGGCACTACCCATCATCTGAAGTGAAAAAATCAGCAAATTCAATGTTTTTTTTATCCCAATCTGAGAATCTTCCACGAGAAGCCGGGTGAATCGCTAGTTCATTAAATCATACAAACGCTCTATTGTTCATACAATTATATGACGCGCAAAAGCTGCCGTGACTAAAGTTGTTTTGGCAATTAAACACGTTATTACGCCGACACGTGAGCCGAGAGCTGCATATTTGGCTCAACAGATCAGCATTGCCATTCAGTGTGGTATGCCAGTGTTTTGGGCACCATTCTGACTGAAAGCAAAGACCCTTTCCTTCCTGGATTTTGTACGGACTATAGTTGTTCTATCTCACAAAAGCGGGTTGGTCTTAATTGTGTGTGTAGATTTGTTTCTGTGTGCGGAAGCGATACTGAGTTCTCATTCGTCTATGGAACGTTCCCGAGCTTACACACACACGTGCATGTGCAGCTACACACAATTAAGACAACCCGCATTCGTAACCTTATGATAGAACAACTAGGTATCAGGGATTAAGAAGCCTCAACAAACAACTTACAAACTTACATAATTTAACTCTTTAATAGGTATCTAGGTACTGGTTGTCTTAAACCTGTTCATAAGAGTAGGTAAGTACAAGCACTGAGACTGGAATGTGCTAATGCAAAAGTAAAACGCATTTGCAAATTGACTTGTAACAAAACATAGGCTGGTTTCAACCAGAATCTGGTTATTCGAAAACAACCTTTAACATTTAAAGGATAAAGTTGAAAATATCAATGGCAGAAGTGGAATGATGGCAAATTATCAAGACAGCGCTTGAATAAAGAAGAATGCCGAAACCAGTTATTGTTAGTTCTTTAAAGACTTCCAAAAAAATATTTAAAATGCAGTAGGTATTCAGGTAGAGAGCCTGAATAATTATTTAACTATGGAGATACTACCATTATTTATTTGCTTGTTCGCTTTTTACAATGCAGGAAAACATCGTGACAAAGCCCGCAGCTTAGTTTTTCGTATGGACGAGGCTGAGAGCATGCTAGTTTAGGTACTGGGCATGCTTTAAACAAGGCACTACAGCGTCCCGTTGACTGTATTATATGGCTGTGGATGTGTGATGATTTCTATATTAATCATCTAGCATAAACGCAAAGGAATTAAGATTTTTTTAAGAATTTGTATGATATGTAAAGTGCTACCTGTGAATGTCGGAGTTTGAACTCGTTTAAAGACCTCCATCATGGACTTTTAATAGAAACCGCAAACCTTTTGACGATAAATATTTCTTCTATTTTATTTTCCAATCTGTGTTCAAGCAATTACATAATTCTCTGCTATTTTGGTATAATTTATTGCAGAGCCGTCAGTTACAAATGGCTGTAGAATTCATTTCGATTCGCGCAATTTTCAATATAAGTATTTAGGTGGGTGGTATGACAGGAATTTGTTGTAACTACTAGGCTTTCGTAACCAGTCTAATAAAGTATGGCTCAATTATTAGAGCCTATAATATGATATGTGTTTATTATGTCTATTAAAGTAACTGTTTATATAAATTACTAAACTTTGACGGGCCTCAACTTTTTCAATTGGTTTCTTACTATGGAGCTTGACTAAAAAGCTAAGTAGATATCGGTTTAAGAGGATGGATTAAGTAACGCAAATGGTGCGAGTTCTATTCTCTTGATAGGACAAAGGTTTACATGATCAGATACCTATCTGTTCCGGGTCTGGGTGTTGTGGTACAATATTTTCTGGTCATAAATTCTAACCAGTGATTATGTAAATAACATCAATTACATGTCTCTATAATAACTGATGTCATAAATTAATTTCATCCGATTTTGCCTTGACCCGTATTTTTAATTAACCAAATTACCTAACAGTTTATATGAAATATTTAAATATTAATTTGAATAACTATTATGAATGTTCGATTATATAATATTGTTCTACAACGAAGGATTTTTGTAAGCAAAATATTAAATAGACGAAGAAGAAAGTAAATACACAACAGTGCTACAGTGCTTAGAAAAACGATGCAAATTAAAGCAGCAACACTAGATTACATAATTACATAAGTATTGTTTGCAATCATGTTTTTTTTTAACAGAAGAATAACACAAAAATGTACTTGTTAATACATATTACAAAATGCTATACTACCTTTATAAGCTTGTGAAAAGCCGAAACATGGCAGCAGGAAATTAACGAAGCATAAACTCTCGACTACAATGGTTGACATTGCCACAGTTGGTTGCGCTCCAGTGGTTTTCAATAAACTTTTTACCTAGTTATATTCCCGCGCACAATTTGCGTCATTCGGAAATAATGGATAATGGCTGGTCGCCGCAAAAGTTTTTCTTTAGAGCACTTAGAGACAAATAATCCCACTAATATAATATAATAAAGCTGAAAGCTTGTGAGTTTGTTTAGATGTTTGTATGTTTGTGTTTCAATCACGGCTAAACCAGTAAACCGATTTGGATGAAACTTGATATAGTGAAAATAATGACCTGGAATAGCATATAGGTTATTCAAAATGTTGGTATAAACGCTAGTAAATAATAATTGTAGTTGTACTTTAAAGATTTTCCATATAAAATCTAACGATAGCAGCCCGTTATCATTTATTCTCACCCTATAATTAGGTAAGGTTTTATTTTTATGTTACCATGTTCTCCGGTTCTTATTATAAATGAATAACAAATATTATTCTCTTACAGGTAAATCGATTTGGTCAATTTTGAGGTTCGTGATGGCTTTTGTTTGCACGTGGTAAGTTGAGTGTAAATAATATCACGAACGAAGTGTGAAAGACGCCTATTGGAATACAAACTGGTTTTCTCATCGATGTTTTACTTTACTTTTAGAGCAATTTCAATTTTTTTGAGAGAAGACAGATTTCATTCGGATTCAGACCCAATATTTGGATTAAAATTCGAATTACCAGGCGTGCGGTAAGCGGTAATTTTTTAAGCCCTGACTAATAATGGTGGTATAAAGTTATTCCTGAGTGTAAACTGACAAAATGTATGGTTATTTTTAGTTTATTCCGAGGAATAACTTTACACAGCGTTTATTAGTAAGGCCCTATGTGTTCAGGTAAAAATATTCTTGCTGTTCCTCACACTCGTCATTTTTTGGTCACCCTGCAAAAGTAGAGTAATAGATGGGTTGCGGTTTCCCACGTGGCCCTGCGTCATACTCGTACTTGACCTATTTCGTAAGGACAAGGCATTGAAGATATTCAGTGGTGCGATTATGTAAATAGGTACATTATTGTAATTCAGCTGGTTAGCACAAGTTTTTAAGTGATCGACGGTAACTGAGTCCGTCTCAAATACACATAAGACTAATCACAAGACTGAACAATCTGTTATAATAATTCTGACTTCTTTGAGATTCCCAGCTTTGGGATACGATTGGATTGTTCAAAACATGAATACTTTTTGCTCTTCCAACATCCAGAACAAAAAATTGTGGAACTATGGAAAAGGGTATTGCAATTTAACTTTAAAAATATATCTATATATATTTAGACATAATTATGTCTATATATTATGTAGATACTAGCGCTACTCCTAAAGGACTTCTTTGTAGTGTGGACTTTGGTTTATAATGAATGATTAAACGAACTTACCAACTTCACTAAGTTCTATCATAGTTTTATGTAGCAGAATATTTTGATTATTGTGCTAAACGCTTATTTTGAAGAACAAGGCAAGATAGGTCACATCACAGTAAAATACATTGAATAAAACCGATTATAGTAATCTATGAATAGTTACGAAATATGTCTGTAATAAAATGCTTTGTTTAAAAATAATATGTACCTACGATAGTCACGAGACATGCAAATTGGTTCGAAATATTGCACACTATAAATTATAAATTATCTATAGTCCTTTTTACATAGGATCGGTTCCTTTACAAGGCTCTTTTATGTTAATTTCTGAAATTATTAAAAAGGAATAGACAAATTCTTTTTTTTTTAAGTTATATTTTTAGTATTATTACTAGATTTCATTTAGTTCATAACGTTTGTTAACGTTGTACAGCGTGAAATGTAAAAGTTCCATAGAACTGACACATTATGTCAAGGGTCAGGGATACGTTCCTACGTGAAAAATACTGAAGTAAGAATAGTAAAGGCCTAAGTTTTTAGTAATGTCCGAGACTTTAATATCACTCAAGGAACTTGGGATACAACAACTTGGATAATTTCCTTGATATCACCCTAACCATCAGACCATTTGTTTCTACGTCACACAATACAAAGCAATACTGACGTCAGCACGCTTGCAAAATGCTGCAAGCCGGTATCCAAGGCCTCAAAATTGCAGGTTATGGTTGTCAATGAATATGTGCCATCTTTACAGCTTAGATAAGTATAACTATCAGACCCTCCTTAGAGTTTGCAACTAGTTAAACGAACATGAGTTTTTCTGTAACTCGCATATTGATGGGAACCTAATGAAATCGTAATTTGAACGTACCGTACCTACCCATAGAACTGAGGTAAGTATTTTTATTGATTGCCTACTGTGACGCACACTTTTTTTTTTTGACAAATGTGCTTGAAGCAAGGACGAATGTTCTTGGCGTTCTATATGAGCGTATCTTGAAGGAATACTTTCATGTTTTATTTTTGAATTTACTGTCAACAGACCACAGAGAGAACAGACAGACCTAAAAGTGGACAAACTTTGCTATAGGTAACATATAAAAAATCTTATAAAAAGGTGCATTGACACTCTGTACTCTTGTTTATTAGCTATAGAATTCACGTCAAGCTATAAATTATACATTTATAAGAAGCTTATCTTTATTAATAAACTAGGATATCAGAGACGGTACCATTTCTAGAGCTAACCAGTTGGATGTGCTGTTTTTGTGTTCACTTGATAGCTAAATATAGATTATCTGTGAGCATCGAGTACAAAACTAGGTTTTTTTTTGAGAACTCTCTGGTACCCGCGACTTCGTCAGCGAAATAACATACTTCTTAGGAACTACCAACTCCCCATACAAACTTTCAACCCTTATTTCACGCCCTCCATGACTAATATATAGATTTTTTCTGTCATAAGAACCTTCTCCTGACAATAACAAACACAACAAAAAAAAATTATGAAATCGGTCTAGCCGTTCACGCGTGATCCCGTGACCAAGGAAAATGGGGATTCATTTTTATATATAGAGATTATTTTCTATATTATAGGTAGTTTTAGAGCTGGTATACAATAAGCGTTTTTAAGCGCGCGCGAAGATATACGTTGTAAGATTTTTGTTACTAGAAGCGCGTTTCGTCATCGCGTAATGTCTGAGGATGTATTGGACCACCTAGTTTTTTAAACGTTACCAAAACGCGCGCTTCAAAACGCCTAATGCCTAGGGGTCAAAGTTTTCTAACCTCAAAAGTATCGAATCATTGTCTACGCTAAAGTTCCCAAACATGTAAGTTCAATGACCATTCTGACGTAAGATAATAATTGCTTCTTAAAAATTTAATTCAAAGGTGGCCGTGGTCACATCACACTTAAATAAGCATAAATACAGTTCGCCCAACGGATCTAGGCATTCGTGAAGTTCGCCGTTTGTCTGCGCAGTGACCACTTTTACATACAAAATTGTGTTCTGCGCAGACAAACGGCTATCTTCACGAATGTCCAGATCCGTTGGGCGAACTGTAAATAGGTACTGTCGGTGTGTATTGCACAATACAATATACCCTATTAAACATTTCAACACGTATTGTACTAAAATAAGGTGTAGCTTGGTGACGCAAATGACACAAAAACAACTTCACAATGTCCAATCTACACAATCAATAGAGTACCTACTTACCAAGGTTTTTTTTTTAGTTTATATTGTTGTTATTTAAATTGAATTACGAGTATCAATGTGAGTGTAATTTGAAGTCATCCAAGCTTTTGATAATGATGCCTTATTAATTTTAGACACGGAAAAAATACTTTTCTGACAAAAAATCCCACCAAAAATCTGTTTCGAAACTATTCTCTTTATATAAAACTGTTGAAGCGCACCTAAAAAGCCATTCACCACACGACAAGAAAAGTTGTATTTTAACAAGGCAGTGGAAGAAAACTCACAAACTACTAATGATATCCGAAAAGTCTGAGTAGCATAATAGTATGTAAAAAGCTGAGTAAATGTGAGAACTAGTGTTAAATCTCAAATGGTAATACCAACTCGTACATGGTAATAGAACCTGCTTCGGTAGTATTCAAATAATGAGCACTTATCAGGCAGCGATCGCATTTTTACTTGCATTCGGGTCAGCGAGAACATGTTGTACAAGTCGTGTTCATGCCAATACTAGGCCAATAAATTATACTAGAGCGAGAATAGTTGAAAACTCAGGCCTTTACATCTACGATAGTACCTACCAGATGATTTATACAACGTCAGAAGGCAACCTATGCCTCTCAACGGGTCGCTGTAGTACCTGGGACATTGTTTGAGATGGAATAGGCTTGCCCAGCACTTAAACTATCATCTCGCTTAATCGGCCTTGCTCACAGGAAAGACAACATCAATATGTGTGGAGCTGACTAAGCTGCGGATTTCACGATGTTTTCCTTCACCGTTAAAAGCTCTTGTTAAAGCAAATATAAATTTTACAAAACGGAAAAATAATGGTTAAAACTTAAGCATTCGATGCAATTTTTGGCACGTTTTGCTAAGCCGAGCCGATGCCATACAGCGGCCGAGCGCGCGTCGCACTTACTAACACTTTTAGCAGCCGATGACCGTTTACACGTAAAAAAAATCCCGTTTACACGTAAAAAATTGCCGTGCAATACGATATCGCATCGGTTGAAATTCTTCCATGCGTTGTCCTAATAGAACGTGAACGCGTGATTATCGCGAGTTAGCTGGTACATACGTACTCCTATATATACTACTTAGTAATCTGTGCTTCTACGTTGAAACATTAAGGCCCTTACTAATAAACTTGACATAAAGTTATGTCATGCATAAACTAAAAATTTGTATGGTTATTCATAGGTTATGCATGACATAACTTTATGTCAAGTTTATTAGTAAGGGCCTTAAGAAATATGCCTAAGTAGAGCACGAAATGCAATAATCTTAAAAGGTCCTCTTAAATGTCAAATATGTAGGTATGTAAAATGCCAGATTGTTATTCGCATAAAAAAAATCTTTTTTAATATAAAACTTAATTAAAATTACTGTTGGTATTTTTTGTAGTATATATTTTTAGTAGCTTCTGTAATAACGAGATAATTTCCAGAATCAGTTTTAGATTGAATCAGTAATAGTTTCAGATATTACACAAACAAACAATTATCAGTTTAGGAATGGATGAGTTTCAATTAAAAATATCTTATCCAATTTAATCAGTCCATTGGATCCCACTACTGGGGAAATGCCTCTTTTTTTTCTATTCCCTCCGGTCCAAAGCCTCGGTTTGTCTCTCTACCATCACCATTTCGGTTCTTTGTTACGGGCGAATACGCGCGAATGAAATGATACGAGTATTGATATCATTTCATTCGCCCCTATGATCATGCTATCATTGGACAAAACCAAACCGTATCAGGGGCAAATTTAATGTGATATCATGATTAGGAAAAAAAATCTAAGTTTAATGGTTACCTACTATTTTAGCTGACGGGTAAAAATTTTCGTGATTTATTATTCAAATCACTAATGCATTTCAAAAATACAATGAACTCACTAATGTAATGTAAGGCTAATGTAATTTTTTTCCTGAATTATGCATTATTTTGCAAAGCATTTTATTTATTTATTAAAATATCTTTTGTTCTTTATCTTTGTTTATTATTAAATGACCCAACACTTGAAATAGGAGTTGACATAATAATGTTATATGTATTATTTATAAATACCATAATAACACTTAATTATGTAATAGCTATACTGGATGTTGATTGTAAAGGTATGCGAGGCAATTTTTGCATCATGGTTCATAAATATATAGGGGTAATTACTTATAATTTGTTTCTACTGAGAAACTTTGTAGGTACCTACTTATATTTTACAGTGACTGACGCATGATCATAATCTCCGTAATGGGTTAAATTATAAAATAAGAAAAAAAAAACATTTACTATGCTTACTATCTATATAAAATAACTAATGAATGTCACGAGTCACTTCAGTAGTTGGAAATAGTTAAAACAAAATAAACAAAATAAAATTACTTTATGTTGTATCAGCGGGCAAAGTCGAGAGCGTAAGCTAGTCAACTATTTTATGCGAGTAATTTCCGTGTTAGAGCGTAAAATGTATCAAATATGTATCTGCCTTTCACAATATCCAATCTGATATCGGATATCGGAGCTATCTAGTTCTTACATTTTACTTGTCTTTAGTCCGATACCGATATCGGATCGAGAGCGGTTTCATAGTCTAGTACAGTTCGCCCAACGGATCTAGGCATTCGTGAAGTTAGCCGTTTGTCTGCGCAGAACACAATTTTGTATGAAAAAGCGTTTACTGCGCAGACAAACGGCTAACTTCACGAATGCCTAGATCCGTTGGGCGAAATGTAACGAGATAGTCTCATAAAAGTGGTGTAAAGTTATTCCTCGGAATAAAATAGGAATAACCATACATTTTGACAGTTTACACTCGGGAATATCTTTATACAACGTTTATTAGTAAGGCCGTTAAGCTGCATAACGAGGCATAAAGTTATTCCTCGGAATAAACTAAAAATAACCATACATTTTGACAGTTTACACTTAGGAATAACTTTATACCACGATTATTAGTAAGGCCGTAGGTATTTATTATTATAAATGAATGACGTTACGTAAACTACGGTGAAGTCCACACTCCATGCTAGAAGTTAACGTGTAAATAATATGGTTACTGCGTATGTTCAGAGTTTGATAAGTTTGACGTCATGGGAATTAATAAGGATATTGTTGTGGATTTTACATGCTTCTTAGTCTGAAATATTCCTCGAATTTGATTTAATTATTATATTCAATTCATGTTTTTACGTACTAAGTTTAAGCTTAAAACTTTGAAACCGTCTCAAATATTATAGTCCTTTTCACATAGGAACGGCTCCGTGACTCTTTTATGTTAATTTCTGAAATTATTAAGGATATATATATAGATTATTAGGAAATAGGCAAAATCTTTTTTTTTTTAAGTTGTATCTTTTAGTATTACCACTATCATCATCATCATCATCATTATCAGCCTATGGCAGTCCACTGCTGGACATAGGCCTCCCCTAGTGCGCGCCATTGCGCCCTGTCCTCAGCCCGACGCATCCAGCTTCAGCTGGATTACCACTAGATTTCATTTATTTCAAAATTGTTCATTGTTGCACAGCGTGAAACGTAAAAGTTCTATGTGTCAGGGATACGTTCCTACGTGATACTTATAAAACTACAACTTAGGTAAACTGAGTTCTAAATTTATTGCCACTCAGGCGTTTTGCGTCTTAGGTGTTTTAACTTATCGTATATATATCGATAACTTATCAGGCATAAAGCTTTTAAGACATCTATGTTAGGCATTTTGCTACAAAGGGTAAAAGCGTTTTAGATGTACCGCTTATGAGCGCTAATAATGACTGAGGGTAATCAAAAGAACATTCCAAACTTTTTTAAATTCCTTATTTGTTATAAATAAGAATATTTTATTATATTTCTTAAAAACTAACGAGCTAAAAATTAACACGAAAAAAAATTTGGGCTCAACATTTTTTTGAGTAAAACATAATAATTTGGACTTGAATCTCAATTTATGGTCTCGGAAACAAACATCAAGGAAAAATGTATTTCGCATAACAATTTAGCGGGCAAATAATATCCATGGAGGTCTTGTTAGCAGCAAGTCAAAGCCATCTTGTGCGTCAATACTGCTCTTGACATAATGGTCGTCGCACACACTGAAGACATTAAAATACTTATTGAATCTTAAAAGGTTGGTTGAATCGTTTTATCTAACGAAGGCGGGCTGGTCTTAGTTGTGTGTAGATTTGTTTCTGTGTTATGTAGTGTGTAAGCGATATATAGCACATTCGTCCATAGAGTTGTGTGCGTAAGATACCGCTCAATAGTCCATGGTGCGTTCG
The DNA here is from genome assembly GCA_951394285.1 of Epirrhoe tristata. Taxonomy (NCBI): domain Eukaryota; kingdom Metazoa; phylum Arthropoda; class Insecta; order Lepidoptera; family Geometridae; genus Epirrhoe; species Epirrhoe tristata. The sequence goes on along the minus strand of OX596150.1, from coordinate 7,964,292 downwards.
CGAGCTTACGCACACATACCTTCGTAAAATATAACAACTGTATAGTACGGGCGTAATGTAACCTATAGCGAGCGTTCGTGCAGTTGTGTACGGGGAGACAAGGCTTTTAGACAGATTTTAGAACATGGTGTAACGTAACATGTTCGCTGCGAATGGTACATTACGCCTTGTATCGCCTTGTATCATCATCTCCCTGACCTTATCCCACGCTAAGTGGGGTCGGCACAACGTGTCTTCTTCTTCCACTCACTCCTATCACTCGTCAATTGTGCATCCACTCCTTTTACATTCATATCCTCTCTCACACAATCCAACTACTTCTTCTTCGGCCTTCCTCTTCTTGCATACCCAGTATGTATATATACTTGTATCGCCTTGTATATTCTACTAATATTAGGCGATGCGATTCAATTTGAAAAGCCTCATCGCTTTGGATAAATGCCCTATAAGATTGTTAAAAACGACCGCAAACGATCTCAATAAAAAAATTGCTAAAACAAAAACTGAAACAAAAACTTCCAAACCTTGTCCAAAGAAGAGACAATAAATTAATATTAAAATTATCATGTTATTATAAAATATTATGCACATAGTGTGTGACGGGCTTAATAGCACCTTCACACTTCCAAAACAGTCAATTTTAAAAATGTCTAGATACGTAATAGTCCGTAAAAATAAAAAATAAGTATAGTCTTTTATAAACTTGTGCACTTTTTTTCACTTTTATGTTAACTATCTGCGCTCTCGCGTTGTGATTCGCGGTCCCGTGATTTTTTCAAAATAAAAGTAACCATCCCATATATATGTATGTCTTTCCCTAAGATACAGCCTCTAATCATGCCAATTTTCAGCCTCTGATCAGTGGTTTGGGCGTGAAAAGGCAACAAACAGACAGATAGATAGACAGACAGAGTTACTTTCAGTATGGATAGTATGGATAGGTACGGATTTATGATTGCAATTTTGCATTTACTTTTTTAAATTATACCTACTTTAAATACTATAATTTCGATGCTAGTCAACTGTCTTTATATTTCAGAAAAATATTATTTTATTTGAACTAATTTATACAGAACATCAAAAAGATTTTTTTCCGTTTTCTCGAAATCACGTTTTTGCTCATACTGCGTTTTAGTGTTTGCACGGCAGTATTGTAGGTAATATTTATTATGACATTGGAGTTTTTTATGTTTTTGGTAGATTGAGTTACTAAGGAACCTTGGAGCTCTAAAGATAGTAACAGCAAAGTGAAAACATCAAACATAAGCACCCGATCTTTTTGAAGTTGGTATAAGTATGTACAGAGGCTTGAAGTACATGTTTAGCTGTGTTCATTGTATTTCAAGTACCCACTACCTTAATTGGTTAAACTTAAACCAATAATAAAAATAACAGTCTTGTGTGGTTTTGGGAGTTCCACCCACACGTTTAATTTATTATTTTTAGTATCAAAATAAACACTTACAAGTCTATCTTATTTTATCTTTCAATAGACTAGCGGCCTAACCAATAAGCGTGTTAGGTACCTACTTATAAATATATAAGGAGCATAACCTAAGAATAATATGTTTACGCGATGTTGCAAAAAAAAAAATAGTCAATTTATATTATGCAAACTGCCTTCCATTAAGTCGTTTATACTTTTTCTCACTTAAATGGTTGCCTGGAAGAGATCGCTTTCAGCGATAAGGCCGCCAGTTGTCTACCTATAAGTTAAGTGTCTTTTTTCTTGTATGTCTTTTACGTGTGGTATGCAATAAAGAATTATCTATCTATCTAATAACTACACTTACAATATGCATAACCAATCTTTGTCCCTCTGAAGAAGCTGCGCAGAACCCGTTTTTGATGGCGCTTAAAAGAGGAAGTCAGCGTTGAATAGCTGCCTCGCTCACTCGCTTAGTTTGTTGCATCGTGCTATCTCACTTACTCTAGCAAACCTGCGCAATCGTTTGTGCACCTAACTTCAGAGAGACAAAGATCGGTTGATACCTTTTTGTTGATTGGACTAATATGGACTATTTTACCCAAGGGCCTGCTCGATCCGTGGTCATCTAATCAACTGAGCTACTATTGCGATCGACGACTCAGTTAAATTTTACTTGAAATATTAATAAAATAATAGATGCTGTCCCTTTCTTATGCAAGAATTGAAATAAGTGATAGAGTAAATCTGCTTTAACAGCCAAAGTTCGTTATATCTAAACAAAAGATCTCAACGCGCTCACATTTCAGAAGAAACTTGTGTTTTTTTTTAATTCATCATGTTTTTTAGTGCTTAATTAATTTATCACTTCGGATTATTATTAATGATTGCAATTTCCAAATTCTAATATTAAAGATATTAGAATTTGGAAAGCAATTCTCTATAAAGTAATGTTTTTGTTCCGGAAAAGCTATGTCTAAGATAAGATAACAGAGCTTTTCAAATTATCTTGAAGTGATGGTATAAAACACAATTCCATCATCATTTTCATTACTCACTGTATTCAACATAAAAGCATTGTTATTTATTCTATGCCTTAAGGGTTATGCACAAATGACACAACAGACCGCTAATTTCACAGAACCATAGCATTCCGTTTCCTGTAACATTACTCTTGCGTGTGTCATGTGTCATATCATGTCACAGGGAGTTATTGGAACCAGTTTTTCCTATTACGCAATTTTGTTGCACGTAAACTGCGTAATAATGTCATTGGAATAATACGTAGACAAAATCTCTATGCTACTTTATGTGAAATTAAATGTTAAAGTTGAAAGTTGACTTGAGTCATGATTGACTAATGAGTCCTGCATGGCATGTCACGCTTCATTTGTTAATTCTTCGAAAAATTACATTTCTTTCGATGAAATTCGTCATAATGGCCTACATCAGAAAATATCATGTATGGAGTTAGGTATACATGGCATGGACTTTCCATTAGCGAGCAGTGTAGCACTTCGCGCAAGTCGAGACTTCACTTGAAAGATAGATGCTCTCAACAAAAAAAGCCTTCTTTAGTTCGGTCATATAACTTAATTAAATTAACCGTTTTCTCTTGTTGAATTTATTTACACACGCTTTTATTAATTAAAATTTTCAAAATATAAAAAACCATCACACACACACATTCTGATTTTTTTTTAACCTTTGACTTGAACCGAAAAACAAATCATCGATTTGTCACGGGGGCTATTATAAAACTATTCGAGAAAAAGTATCGATCGCATTGCAATTGAGCGACAATTATCTGACTTTCGCACCTTGACGTACAAAAAACAATCTGCCAATTAATTCCTCAGCTTAATAGTTCGTTATTTCGTGCTGATTGTAAAAAGCTTAATTGTAAACGTTGTCAGTTTTTGTAAAGCACGTGAGCACATGTTCGTTATAACACGTGCTTAGTAAAAGAGACACTTACAAAAAGTAAGCGCAATGTTGAATTGGGTAATAAATAAATAAGTAGAAGTACTGACTTCTCATTGCACATATAACTGGCAATATGTCCTTTAAACAGAGTTTTTGGGGAGCTATTCCTAATTTAAAAAAAATCATGCTATGCCTTACGTATTTTAGGGTTTTTCCTAGGCTTCGAACACGTGGTTTAGCATTTTAGTACTTACTCAATCTTTATTAAAATACCTCTCAATTTAATTTGTAAAAAAATGTTTTTAAATGACATTAAAAGAGATTTTTTTGGGATACATTTAAAAATCATTAAAAGAGAATTGAATATAAAAAAAACAAATGGACACTCAAGCCAGGGCACCCCTTGGAAAGGTTAGTTTAAATCATTTTGGCCTTGAACTTGGACGACTGCTTTTTTACATTCAAAGTCAAACCAATTATCCCTTCTGAATCTGACCATAATACTTAAAATAACGTGTATTCGTAGAATAGAAACAAAATAAAGTTGTGAAAAAGGACTACTAGATACCTACTACGGTCATAGTACGTATCATCTGCCTTCTATTATGTAGGCATCATTAGACTTTTTCAACAAAGATCGAGACTTTGGCCATTATAGAAAATAAAATATTAAGTTAATAAAAATATGAAATAAACAATCATAAATGTTAATTGTTTCCAAATATTTTCATTAAAAAAAAACTTAAGTTATGCTCTATTTTTTATCACTTAGGCTAGGTATAACAAAAATTATAGTAGTATAAAAAAAGTAAACATGAACCTACATAGGTTCTTGTTTACTTACTACTCCCCCAAAATCTTACACGTAAAATTAAAAAGTCTTTTACATTTCATTTTTTAGAAATTACATAATTAAAAAGTTCATTATAGTAAAGCAGATAGATAACTTGGTGTACAATAAAGAATTCTCATTCATTCATTCATTCATTCATAGATTAGTGACGCCCCCTAAATTTCAGGCTGCGACCGCGCCTGACTAGACGTGTACTAAGCCATTCGTTTTAAGTATAATCGGTAGTTACAGTTGTGGTGAACGTAAGCATATGATTTAATTCACCTCTTAAAATTGCAAGCCCAAGAAACCGATGACTGTGAAACCATCTTTCATTAAAGGTAGCGGATTTTATTAATGGACTCGCCCGGATGCTTTTACGAGGAAAAACTAAAAGATTATTTTGCATCTTTTAAACATAACCTTTTTTTTTATGCAAATGGAAATAAGGCAGATCACAAAATAAACAATTGTTTTTTTTTAAAGAAACAAAACAATTGTTTATTGCTTATCGCTGAGCGACTATACCGCCCAATCAGTAACATCTTAGCTTAGTCTTCTTATTCTTCTTGGTTTCACTTCACTTCTTGGTTTCTTCTTCTTCTTCTTTTTATTCCTTCTTCTTCTTTTTAACAATGACAACTGATTCACTTCACTTCAAATATGTATTATGTCACGTCACGTCACTTGAGTCTTGATTTAAGAATGCTCATCAGAAATTAACAAGTTCATAAATTCTATTTGTTTTTATGTTGTTATTACCTATGTGTTTTTTAATAGATGGTAATTTTCCCTATTTATCGAACTATACTTAAATGCGATTGTGATGTAGGTACGGTAAATTATAAATTACACACATAATTATTTATAAATCTATGTAGGTATATTATACGAGTATACCTACAACTACATACTTAAAGCAAATAGGCAGGGTTTTTACTAGCCTATTAGCGTGTCATAGATTCTAGAACTAAAAGCCTATTTCAAAATGGTAGAGCATATTTTAGAAGTGTTTTGCAGACTTAGCGTTTATAATACGAAACAGAATCACGACTGTTTTCCCAAATTCAATTCAATTCAATTCTTCTTTATTTCGTACAACTTTAGTCCATAGTTACATGCGTAGGTAGTAACGAAGCTCGGTAGACGTTCTCTCGTACCCAATCCAGATTAGGTACTCTAGCTGCAATCTGCGATCGTACCTGATTAGCTTCACTTTTTCGTAATAAAAAATAGACTATAATGATATGAGCTACGTTCACCTGTTCAGAAGGACGCCTTCACCCAAAAACGGGTGCCCAATTCGCCGTGGTTACTTTTGCACCATTGATTTGCCCATTAATGGTGCAAAAGTAACTGGTTAGTAATGTTTGCACCATCAGGCCAATAATAATTTAACAAAATCAATATACATCAAAATAATAATAATCATAGATATTACGTACTTATTAATTCTATTATAATAATAATCATATTTAAGCATGCTAATATTTATGAATTGTAATTTCTATGTACGTAAAAATAAGTTTTTTTGATTGGGAATAAATGGCTATATATAACGAATTTCACTCATATCAAATGTTGCCATGAGTAAAGAATTAACAAACATACATAGGTACAAACAAACTCTCGCATGTTAAATATTAGTGTGATTAAGACGTGCATTCACAGAAATGCAAATTGCTCGTAAAAACAGCGTTTTAGTATAAAAGATGAATTGCAAAAATTTTATCATGCAGTCAGTTGTGTTTTTATAAAATACTATGGCACCTTTGAAGTGCCACCGTATAAGGCAATTACACTTTTAATTACGTAAACAATTATATCGTTTAAACTTAACGGTGTACGTCAAGCACTTACTTTCAAAAAATGACGTTGTGTTGCCATATACGCCATGTATATGCCACGATTTAAACCAATGAGGCTGCTCCATGCCTCTGACGTTTTATTGACGTCACGAGTAGGTATCCTGAGTCAGTTAATATACATTTATATTGGCAATACACTATCATGAGCCCAGTGTGTCTTAAACTTCGGCTGCATAGACATCAGCTTGTTAAAGTGACAAATTAGTGTTGGGACAAAGTGAAGTGTTTTGTAGTGATGTATTCTATGAGCTTAGTTCGGAGTACGGCCTCATTCAAAATTGAAAATTTTATGGATGTGGTTTTCTGCGTCTACGTAGCGAACACAAAAAAGGTTTGTTTTGACTTATATGTATAAAAATTTGGTCAAATTAATGGTTCATTAAGTACCTAATATACATTTTTGGTCATAACAGGGCTCAACATGTATAATAAGTAGGTTCACTTCGTCGCCCGGTGGTCAAAATTCAACTGTAATTCATATTTTTTTTTATTAATTTGACATTGACCCATATGAATCATCCGCATTTGTATGTACCTACCCATTTCGCTCCAAATATTTATTGTATTATACCTTTATCTTTTTTTCAATAATTAATGATTGATGGTCGGATAACATTACCGGGAAAGCTTAGTACCTAAACAGCACAGGGTGGATAGATATTACCAGCAGCAACAGCGTCGATATAAAAATTATATAGAGGATGATACTAAGTTAATATACTTCTATATTAGATGATTTATACAGCGTCAGTAGGCAACTTTTGCCTACACCTAACGGGACGCTGTAGTGCCTGGGACATTGTTTGATTTGGAATAGGCTTGATAGTATAATAAATACCAATAAAACATTAATGGTTTTGCTCAGTGACACCTACCGTAGTATAAATGCGTCACTTTTCCAATCTACTTCACTTCGCGGTTTAGGAAGTGTGAAACTTGTTTATGATGCTTGAGCACGTCCACATTAGTTATGTCATTACTTTGCAAATCATTATCATCTTTTTGCCCTTAACCTAACTAAGTGGGATCGGCACATGTTTCTCTTCTATACCTACGAAAAAAAATTACTTACATTGGTCGATGGAGTTGATACAGTGAGAGTTGAGACTGATACCAAAAACTGTAAAGAAGCTACTTGGATTAGACAAGTATAACGCATTTAGTCTTGGGCTTTTTATAGGCAAAAAGCGTATGGACACAAACGACATTAGACCTACGTAGGAAAACCTAGGACTAAAAACGTGATAAGTAATTTGTAAACCGCCTATTACAGTCCTTTACAAAACAAAAATGTAAAACATTGAAGATTTCTAACTATGATGGCTCGTTGATTTCTATTTTTTTTTACGACCTCTGTGGCGCAGTGGGTGAAAGCCCGCTTGGGACGCAGAATGTTGCGGGTTCGATCCCCGCCGCGAGATAAATGTTTGTATGATCTGCAAATATTTATCTCGGGTGTGAGTGTTTTTATATCTAAATACCTAAACTAAGTACCAAATGTTGCAGTGCCCCAGCCGGGCTCATGTTATGAAACACAATTTTATTTTAAGATCTATTTACTAACATGAAGCAATAAACGTTTTGAATTTGAATTTGAATTATGTATAATATGTATGTATTTACAAACAAAAAAAGTATACATACTTAGTTTGGGGCTAGATAATACTGTGTGAAATGTCCCAGCATTATTTATTATTGATTTTTTTTGTTTAGATTGTTATATAATTTTTACCTAAACATCTTATTGAATAATTATGACGGTGGTACGTGTATCTACTCATTATAGTTTCTGAGTCCAACAACACAGGAAGTTCCTATGCTTAGGTACTTTGAACATAGACTTAGGTACTTGGAGCTTATCAGTTTAGACAAGATAAAAGACAATAATATACTGGGAAATTGATCATCTTTCATAGTTTAATTTAATTATTTAATATGTTTGTTTGTGTTACTGTCATTTGTTGACTTTTGTGGTGAAAAACATATGTATGGAGGTCATAAAATCGCATAAATACGCGTAACAATTTGATAATAATAAAGATTTTGTGCATGGTTCTATTTTATTATGATAGAAGGTGTGCTAACTAAACACAACTTTTCTTCCATTATACCTACTCTTGTAGAAGTATAGAGTAGGTACCTTGTTTCAGATAGTTATAGATAAATCATCACAATAGTATCATTAAGTTAAAAAGGATTTTCGTGGGATCTAAAGGGCTAACGTGGGAAATAATAATAGGTGCTAGATAATACAAACAATAGAATGTTGTTTACTATGTTTTGTAGGGCTAATTAGCTTTTTCAAACTCGTTAACTAGTGTGAGAAATTAACTAAATAATTGTTGCAACTTGCATGAAGATTATTTACAACTGTGCTAGACTAAGCACGTCAAATTAAGTTCAATATTTTATTTCGAAAAATAAACTGACTATATTCGATTTGAGTAGGTATTATTTTTATCGATAGAAAGTAGGTACTCATCGAGTCATCGACATGTTCCACCGATGACAGTTTAAAGTCAGAAGACAGTTGAAGAGGCGTTCAAATATTAGAGTACAAAATAGGTATTAAAAAAAACAAGGGATCCCCTCTGTATCTTCAAAGGAGACACTCAAGATTCTTTGATTTTGTAATAAGTAACATTTTTTTTTTTTTAATTCCAGCAATCAGAGCGATGGAGGAAGCTTCGTAACATCGTCCAATGGACGCCATTCTTCCAAACCTACAAGAAGCAGAGGTACCCTTGGATCCAGCTCGCTGGTCATCAGGGGAACTTCAAGGCAGGTCCTGATCAAGGAACAATTTTGAAGAAACTATGCCCGCAAGAGGAGAAATGTTTTCAGGTAAAGAACATACAAAACCAATGATGTTTTGGACTGTCTTGATATGAATGAGAGCTCTTTAACTATATCTATCCTTTTCATTTCTATCATTTTTGTCTGTACGAAAAAAACGGCAATACTTTTGTAATTGAACCCTAGGTTGTCATGGCTTAAAAAAATTGGGAGATTTTCTCAAGTGTCATAAGCTCGAAGTGTTTGTTCGAACAATGATAATACTTACCTACTACTTCTTGGACCTCACGTACTTACCTAAGTAAATTCATGTTCAAATAATTGAGAAATGTAATACGTGCTTTTTATCACGCTTCGAAAACAAAATATTTGCAAATGGCTGTAAGTATCAACCCAAAGCCCGTAGCCTAATAAGGAACAATTTCGTGTTACCGCATGTTTCAGCTAAACATAAGGTACGAATCGAAATGACTAACACGCGTATTTCGTAGCAAAATTCGTTGAATTCATTCTGAATCTGACTCAGAAAACTCATCATCTAAGTTTTTGTTTATTGAAGTATAGTTGTTCCATCTCACGAGAGCGGGTTAGGTACTTATTTGTTTGGTGTATTTATTTTTCAACCCACAGGTTCATACCAAAAGCCGATAATAATATTCTTTTAATTTTCTCTTTCTGTGAGCGTAAGCGCTAGGGCGCTCATTCGTTGGAGCGTCCCGAGCATAGACACAGAAACAATGTGCCGCCTTTTTGAGTTTTTTTTGAGTGAAATTATACCATATCTGACATGGTTTTCAGAAATTCCCTATAAACCCCTATTTACAAAACATTTGTAATAATTAAGCTTAATGAACAGGATATTTTGATTTGTGGAAAAATGTAGCAGTAATGTTCTATTTGTAACTCATTAGGTAGATTGACAACTCTATAATTAGATGAAATCGACGTCATAGATTTACCCGTTATACAAAAACCACAGTCAGGTCTTTCCTCAACCTTAAATGGTTTTATAATGTGGTGGAATAACCAAAATATCCTTTTCTCATTAATTATTATCAATGAACAGAGAAAGCCCAGCGGTTACAGGAAATATCTACACAAATGTGTTTGGGGAAAGACCAAAATGATGACTAAAACGAAATAAATTAGATGGAAAACCTTTCTGCATATTCTGCATTTCAATTTTTTTTGTTACATTGGTCAAGGACAGTGGCAAGTAACAAGAAGTAGACTGGCAAGTGGTAAGCACCTAGACAAAAAGGTAGCTCGCCACGCTCACCACTGTCTGATCTGCTTACCTACTGTACTTGTTCACTTGAATTGTTACTTGCTACTGTCCTTGACCAATGCCGACCGCCATTTTCTCGGCATCTTGGTCTCATGTCCAATAAAAAAATCATGTTTTTTTTTTTGTTTTTTCAGTTTCTGATGAAAGACATCCTTAGGCCACTGGTTCCTGAATACAAGGGCCAAGTCACCTGTGACGATGGAGAACGTATCCTTTTTGATAAAACTTTACAATACTGCTAAATCGTGATTCAGCTTGAATATTTCTGAAACTAATTCATAATAAGTAGGAATTCCCAAAGTCTAGATATGAGTACTCGGTCGTCCTCCGGATTCAATTATTAGGTGCCTATACCATGAAGTAAAACTAGTTTAATATTTTTAAAGTAACATATAACGTAGTACCTAAATAAATACCTAGCTGCAAAAACAACGTTGAAACCATTACGAGATTGCCACCTTTGAGTACCTACCAACCTACAAACAGACCTGTCTCTTAGCATATGACCTTAGATATTTATTGGATAGGTATTTCCAAATAATCTAATCCTTTTTATGATATTCTCCAAATATTTCCTTAACCCAGCATTTACAACAGTGTACCTACAACTGCAAGACCTACTAAGCGACTTCGATAGTCCCTGTGTCATGGACTGCAAGATTGGCGTCCGAACATACTTGGAGGAGGAGCTAGCCAAAGCAAAGGAGAAGACTAAGCTAAGAAAAGTGAGTAGAGTAAGAGACTCCTTTGCAAGATTAATGTCCAACCTATAGTATTTTTCACGTAGGAACATACTGACACATAGAACTTTTACGTTTCACGCTGTACAACAATGAAAAATTTGCAATAAATGAAATTTAGTGGTAACACCTAAATACTACTTAAAAAAAAAAGATTTTGTCTATTTCCTTTTTAATAATTTCAGAAATTAACATAAAAGAGCCTTGTCACTTTGTTACGGAACCGTTCATATATGAAAAGGACTATAATGATCAAGACGAACCAAATGGTACCAACAGTTTAAAAATATGCTTTTCCTGACTATATCATCCTATCAAAATCAAAGATAACTAATACTTGTTTGTTTCTATTACTTATATTTAAAATTGAGCGTAGAATTAAAAAAGACACTCTTGACAAAGTTAGGTAAATCTTTTTTTCTCAGCATCAGGTTTTTCACCTCGATCCGATCGTAGACCGAAAGTCTAGATCGGCTCAACAAACCCCATACTATTGATAGTACAATAAATCTAAAAATAAACATTTCATATTACTTTAGCAGTATCTTTAGGTTCAATAATGTCAAAGACTTTTAGATAGTTGAACTGGTATGATCTGTAATATAAATAGCAACTGTATTACGTCACAAGTCCACGGAAAACAACTTGATGATACGAATTAAATCTAAATTAGAATTTACTTACAAAAATAGCTTATCATAAATCTTTTTTTTTCTAATGATGAGGTCGGAGCAAAAACAGAAACGACCCACACCAAAGATTAGGTACACACTTCGATTGAAGTGTTTGTAATTAATTTTGAAATGATATGAACATTTAATATTAAGTTAAATGAACTTGTTGCGATACTAATATTGGTTCTTTTATCAAATTAATAAAAATAAATGAAAATAATGCTGGACATTTCACACAGACATCATCTAGCCCCAAACTAAGCAAAGCTTGTACTATGGGAAACAGATAACTCTATTTTTTTTGTACTTGTTCTAGAAAATCTAAGAATTACTTCCACTATGATATCAAACAAAGAAGATGCTTTACGACACAAATTGTTTTAAATTTGGTTAGTTGAGAGAAGAGGAATAAATCTAACATGCTACTTATTTCCAAATTTCCAGGATATGTATGAGAAGATGATCCAAATAGACCCGAAAGCTCCAACGGAAGAAGAACACAGAAGCAAGGGAGTCACGAAACCTCGCTACATGATCTGGCGAGAGACCATAAGTTCCACCGCGACCCTCGGCTTCAGGATTGACGGAGTGAAGAAGGCTGATGGCACCAGTTCCAAAGACTTCAAGACAACGAAGACCAGAGATCAGATTGTGGAGGCTTTCAAGGACTTTACAAGCAACTGTCCTAATAGCGCGGTAAGTTAAGGTTTACATGATTTTCAAAAAGTAATAGAGTACTTTGAATAAAGTGTAATTTTAGCCACCTGATAAAAGATCAGACACTTTAAAAATAAGTACCTATGTAGGTATGTAAGTACTTACAAAATTAAGTGACAAAAACAAGCCTACCCCTCAGGGCTCAGCATTAATGGCTTTTGGAGCGCTTGTTTTTTGTGGCGCCGTAAAAAACGAAAATTCAGTATTCAAATATAAGAAGCTTTATACGCAAACGTCACTTAAAAATGTTGAATATCATTTCATCATCTAATCACGATAAAATATTGTTATGCCCGCTGGCAAAGATATGAACAAAAAGTCCATTATATGCAGCAAGAAACTCATATGGGTGATGAGTGAACTTTTTTCGATAACACGTTTCTTTTTGGTAGACCACAAAAACACAGGTCGGGCGTCTATTGCTTAAGCACTCTTAATATCAGCGAGTACCAACCTACTTTGGAACCGTTCAAAATATCCTGTACCTACAGTATTTTTTTTTTATTTACAGGTCCGATATCTAGAACGACTAAAAAACATAAGATCAACACTTCAAGAGTCTCATTTCTTCAGAACACACGAGCTCATCGGCAGTTCCCTTCTCTTTGTCCACGACAAACGGAAAGCCTCCATTTGGATGATAGACTTCGCCAAAACTGTTCCCGTACCTGACAATGTGAATATAGACCATAATTCTACCTGGAAAGTTGGGAATCATGAAGATGGTTATTTAATAGGACTTGACAGCATTGTTTCTATTTTCGAGTCTTTAGTAAAAGATGATAATGGGAATATAAGTTATGAAGGAAAAGATCCCGATAGCTTGGGTACTTGATTTAGATGTATCGAGAATTCGAGAAATCATTCGCACTGACGTGCCTCGCGGTTTTGCTGCATTTTCGACGCTATGACGATGTACATTGATGTAAATAGTATTACTAAGTTTTGAATACTCATAGGTTAGGTGATACCACCAATATTTGTTGTATACGTACAGAATCTCTTAACATTTTGAATTATTTCTCACGACTATTTTATTTTTGACTTATACGTAAAATTCACGTAATTTTTATCTTTTTGTATTTATTTGCTAATTATTTTGTTAAAATGCTGATTGATAATGTATTGAAATATAATTGACCAGTCCCTACCTTTTCAAGGTATCAATGCGACTGACATGTTTATAGCTTTTAACTATACCGTGCCTACACTATATTAGTGTAACTAGGCTATACCGAGTGCAAAATATTTTTAAGACTATCCTTGGAGTTACTGAATAAAAAAAATACAATTATCTTATTTCTTTTCTTTGTGATTATTCCTCAGCTATTTCATTGTCTTGTCTGAAATTCTTTTTTTTTTTCAAGAAAAAACAATAATTCGTTCATATGAAATGCAAATAGTTTATATCCTATGAGCCGATTCTATTCCTGACCAATACTGTAATTTTATGCTAGTTTATGAAATGAAAAAAACATAACTTTGGACGGCGTTTTATTAAAACTAATTACCAACTAAATAAATTAATATTCTAATTTCACTACACTACGTATTGTCTTTCATACTATCTATCACAACATCAGTCAGACTACCCCTTCTTGAACTCCCTTCATCTATCGCCACATTAACGCTATCCTTTCTCATTTTTGAGAAATATCTTGGTACTGGGCCAGTACTGGGTCTGGTTTCTGGGGCTGGGGAGTATCTCCTCTGTCTGGGTTTTGGTTCTTCGTTCTCAGTTTCCGTGTAAGGTGGGGGAGGTTGGCTTAGTAATGACATACGGTTCTCTCTAGCCGCGGTGGCTGTTATTTGTAACTCAGCACCAGCGACTACTGTAGCTAAAGTTGGGGTAAATTGAGGAGCAGCAGCTCTCACTGAGACCCTTCTTCTTCTTGTACCTACTTCCTCTTCTTTAGGTGTAGACTCAGGTTTGAATGCCTCTGGTTTAAATGCCTCTGGTCTGATAGAACCACGTCGTGGTCTGATCAAGTCCATTAACCCAGATGGTTCAGTATTATCATTCCCTGTAGCTGTCTCTAAAACTGCCAACGCTCTAAGCAAATCCGCTACACTTGTATGCTCGAGCACTTCAACTTGCTCAGATTCTGGTAGAGTTGATATGTTCACATCTGGATCAAAAAGACTGGGACGGCCACGGCTTGTTCGATTTCTATAGTTCTCTAGCTCACTAGAAAAGCTACCACGACCGTTTTGTGTCGAATTTTTATAGCTTTCTTCGTCATCTGAGCTTTTGCGGTTGCGTTTTGAATTGAACTGTCTGATGCTAGCTTCAAGATCCCCAACAGTACTGTTACTTGGGGAACTGTTCTTCCTTTCTTTACCGAAAGAAGGGAATAAGCTTCCGCGACCTTTTTGAGTCTTATTTTTATAATCTACGAGCTCGTCTGAGCTTTCTGGTAGGATTTCATCGTCGTCATGCTTTTTAGACTTTCCGAAAGTCGGGAACAAACTGAGCCGTCCTTTTTTAGTTCTGTTCTGATATTTCTTAACTTCATCTTCGTCTACAGTGTCATCATTATTCGAGCTTCCAAAATTGAAGCTGGGGAATATACTGCGTCTACCCTGCTTTGTGCTCTGTTTGTACTTTTCACCGTCTTCATCGAGATCACTGAAGTCGAAATTGGGGAAGATACTTCGTCGTCCAGATTTAGTTCTTTCTCTATATTCTTTTGCTTCGTCTTCATCTTCAGAGAAATCGAACGTTGGGAAGATGCTGTGACGTTTTGACTTCTGCTGGTACGCTTTTATAGCGGCTGTGTCTTCGTCTTCGGAGAAATCGAAGGTAGGGAAGATGCTATGACGGCCTCTTTTAGTTTTCTCCATATACGCTTTAGCCATAGCTTCTTCGTCTTCACGTTCATTGAAGTCAAATGTTGGGAAGATGCTATGTCTACCACGTTTTGTCTTCTCTTTGTACAATTCAGCGTCTTTGTCTTCCGATCCGAAACCGAATGTAGGAAAAATGCTACCACGTCTTTTAGTCTCTTTATCACCTTGCTCACTGACTCTACCTTTCATTGTATTCTTCAGATATTCAGAAGGATTATCACTTGTACTGGGTTTCTTGAAGAAAATTCTAGATAAAATATTCTGCGGTTGATCTTCTATTTTCGCTGGAAGAGATATCTTACCGCTTCTCATATTAGCTTCACGTCTAAACTTCTCAGCTGAATCTCCATTGGTCCAAGTGAAATCATGGTCAGTATTTACCGATTCCTTTCTGTAATTAGGTACAGCTACACTCATAGCGCGATTCCTTATCGGTGAACCAGATATAACATCATTACCTATGCTAAACAACGGTGGTTTCTCATTGGCTAAAATGTGTTCATCGTCGAATAAATGAATCCCTTGAGCTCGTTGGGTTGGTTGATCTAAGCCTCCTAAAACGTTTACTACCCTAGCAAGTAATTCAGCTGGTTTAACAAGGGCAGATGCGGTGAATGTTTTTTCCTTGTCTATCCCTAATAAATCTGTGTCTGATTGTATTCTAAGCATGTCTTTAGCGGTGAGTTGGATGTTTTCAGAGTTCGCACGCTTTCGTTTGTAGATAGGTCCTCTCGGTTCGACGTCGTAAGTGAGAATGGGGCAGCTTTGACTGCGAATGAGATGTGGAATGTTTTCTACGTACACTGGCTGGAAATAAATTAAAAATATATTAGTTTCCGTATTGTATAACATTAGTAAAAAATGTGGTATGTCAAATCAACGGTACGAGTGAAAAAGCAAATCGAACATTCCCAAAATCTGGTTTTGTAGTTAAAACAAATGTAAGATTCTTATCTTATATTTTTTTTACTCTAAAAAAATGCGTCCGTTTCACCTAGTTACATTGTAGTTACATTGATGTAACTAGCTGGACATTTTTATTCCAAGTAGTTACATTATTTAAAAATCTAACTTCATATACCTACAATTTGACAAATCAATGATTTGAAAAGTGTCTGCGCAACCCCGGACAGTACAGGAAGCTATCTGTGTTCTACAGCAGTAATAGGGCTTCAAACCTTCAGTAAAGAAATCGTTAAAGTACTATCTGGAGTTTTGTTACAATTTAAATAGTTCACTTTCATTCATTTTCATTAATTGTTCATTCATTCTTTCGTTCGTTTTTTGGCCATATTATTGTAACTCACCTTTATTTTAATCAAGTTAGCTTCATTAATAATCTTGCGTATCGCCGATATATCCTTAGTGAATCCCTGCAGTATCCGATTCTGTGTGTTTTTGAACTGAGACGCGAACTTTTGCTCCAACTTGTGAATTCTTTCGGAACGCATTCCAGTTGTTATAAAACCTGGAAGGAGAATGAGATGTAATAATTGATTATTTTACTTACACACCAATATTATAAAACAGCTTCTGCCCGCACTTCGCCACATTTTTAAGAATAGCCACAAACTTTCTACGTCTATTCTAAGATTCATCAAATTTTGTTTTTATGAAGACTAGCTACTGCTCGCGGCTTTGCCCGCGTGGTACCAACATTTTGAATAGCCTATATGCTATTCCAGGTCCACTATCTGCGCCTAAATACATTTTTTTGCGCTTACATTGCAAACGCTGCCTGAACCCTAATATTTAGTATCAGCATTACAGCCGTGCGAAGCCGGGGCGGGTAGTTTATAATATACTTATTTTACGCATATTTTACTTTTACGAATCATGGAAAGTTACGTTCTCAAGCACCTGTCAAAAGTTAAATAAAACGGAAAGACTTTAGTAGGTATGAATAATAGTACATTATGGTACTAGTGTGTAACATTGGTGATTACCGCCGAGGCGTTTTGAGAGCCGAGCCGTTAGGCGAGGCTCTTAACAGAACCGAGGACGGTAATCATCAATACACACGTGTATCATACGACGTTTTTCAACACACTTGTGAATCAAATAAAAATAAAAACTCATTTTCAACAGTGAAAACGAGTTGTGAAAAATGTTTCGATATTGCGGGAAAAATTAATCAGTTTTCCTATGCGCGCGCATTGCGATCGGCCACAGACTATATTTCCGCGCCGCGCATAGGGTTTGCGGCCTATTCTGCCACGTACAAAATGGGGAATTTAAAGTTTTCTTTTATTACAGATAAAACAAAAGTTATATTTGAGTGAAAGTTTTATTTATTAAACACGTACGAGTTAAAATTATCTATTTAAATAAGAAGTTGCATGAAATGAGCAAGCAATAGGAACACTAATTTATTTGTTCTATTGAACACGATCTTTTTAAGAAGAAAGCAACTCAACCAATAAAATTAAAAAAAAAAAACTATTACTCACTAGTGAGTTATAGTAATGAAAAAGTCACAGTTTGATTATGTGCCTAATTGCAGTGACCATAGAGCCACTTTATGAGCAAGTGTGTTGAAAAATAACTTACCCAGCAGCATCACAATATATCCAAGTCCGAACGTGATCCAAATGATAAGGAATATTTGGTACGTGAAGAAATAGCCCGACTTGAAGCCATTATTTATAGTGCCTGAAAATGAAGAGAAATTTTGAGTGTTTTCATACATTTCTTGATTAACTTAGTTAACCGATATTTCAATGAATATCTATTTTCCGTTACCTTGTCATCATGGCTGCGTGAAATGCATAAAATTTTCATAAGTATTCAGGTCATGATTATAGATAAACACATCGCCGTGCTAAGCTACGACGACTTAAGTTGGTGAAACTGGGTTCAGAATATTAATAACGGTGAAGGAAAACATCAAAAATCTGTTAGGCTTGAGGCTTGCAACCTGCCACGGATGGATTGCTTAATCCATCCGTCCATTGCTTATAATTTCCCTAAATATGAAGGTTGTAGCTTTTACAGATTCTGAGGAGATAAATAACTACAAAATTGCTAAAATCGCTCCGGCACACCCTTAACCCTCCTGCAGTCTTCTACACAAATAGTAGTCAATACATACCCGCTACTAAATCTCCAAAGCCGATAGTAGTAAGAGTCACAAATGCGTAGTACACAGACGCCACATAGTCCCATCCTTCGAACAGCACGAAGATGCAAGCAGGAAGGAATATAAAGAAGGTGAATCCGGGCACTAAATAGAGGAAGATTTGGCCCAACATGCCGAGATTGTTGAAGAAAAAGTCCATTTTGTCAGCACGTTTCTCATTTCGACGCTTGTATTTACGGTAGACTGTTATGAGCTGGAAAGGACAAATGATTTTGAATACAGTGAAGAAGAAAGGTCTTATTTTTTTGTGATCCGACGTAAATTGTGTGTTCAAGGTTTTAATTATTTTTTTTTAAATAGAACAATATTTATTTTGTGTTACGTTGTATACGCTCGACGCATCTTCCGTCAAATGTGGATCGACCCTATAGTTTTTTTTTTTTTTTTTTTTTTAATTAAATAGGTCAGCATTTGACCTCCCTCTGCCTGATGTTAAGCAGTAGTGAGGTCTAAGATGGAACATGCTTTACTAGAAGGAACCTATTTACTCTTGATTTAAAGACCCCTATATTGTACTTTTCGGGAAATACGGTACCCGGCAATGAGTTCCACAGTTTGGCAGTGCGTATGAGAAAAGTGGACTCAAAACGCTTTGTACGAACTCTGGGAATATCAACCATGTACAAGTGGCGTCTTTCGGGGAACCTGTTGGTCCGATAAAAGAATGGGGATGGCGGAACTAAATTATGGAGCTCTTGTGCACACTCTCCGAAATGCAGTCGATAAAAGACCGATAGACATGCGACTCTACGGCGATGCTCAAGTCTTTGAAGCCGAGACTCGACCAGGGTGTCATCACCTATTAGCCTCTTGGCTAGTCTCTAGTTGCTTGAGCTCTCTTCAAATTCACCATAGACACGAAGTAACGCTGCAACTGCGCCTCCAGATATACAGTGACTCCACTGCACTGCTTCCTTACGCCTCTAATTTGAAGGCGCCCTGAGTCTGTCACTTCGATTACCTTAGCGATTGTGAAAGCGCACTGAGAATTACTTTACATGGAATCATACTCAAATATGGCGTACAAAATATATTAGGTGTACAATAAAGAATTCTCATTAATTAATTAATTAATTAATTCATTCATTCATCCAAGACAAATCTCACCTGACGACCGAAGTATTCTCCGAGATTGGCGAGAAGGATACCGTTGATGGGTATACCGAAGAGGCCGTAGAATATCATCAGGATCCTGGATAAGTGAGTGGTGGGTGCCAAGTTTCCGTAACCTGAAGAAACGATACGTTCATCTACACTAATATTATAAAGAGGAAACATTTGTTTGTTTGTTTGTTTGTTTGTTTGAATTGAATAGGCTCCGAAACTACTGGACCGATTTGAAAAATTCTTTCACCATTAGAATCCTACATTATCTGTGATGAACATAGGCTATAAATTATTTTCAAAAAAATTAGAGATCCTTATGAAAATTGCAATATGTAACCAAAGGTGTAAAAATTTTGAACATAAAATTCTTCATATCGCGTGCGCTGCGAAAACTTTTGATGATAGAACAAAAAAATGTTCTACAATATTAAAGAACGTATCAATATCTACAAAAAAGTCAGCGATAGCATATGTCCAACTATTGTGGTTGTGTCAGAATAACAACTTTTATAATTTAAAAAGTGAATAAAAATGACGACCAAAAGCAGACCACGTTATTCTTATTTTGGTATTTATTCTTATCCAAATAAATTCCTTCATAGTAAAGGCTGTTTCAGTACCCGTCGATTACTTTTTGAATGATTGAAATTGGACATTTTATTCAAAAGTTATCATGAGTTTAAAAATGTAAGATATATCGCGACCACAGAATAAATATCAGTTAGTACGGTAGGACAAGTGTCTGGGATTTTTAACACAGGTAACGGGATATTAACCATGATTAATACCATAGATACTATTGATCATGGCGTATGCAACTGCGCCGAAATATCGGGAAACTCAAAAAACATTAAATCATGGTAAATATCCCGTTAACTGTGTTCAAAATGTTGAAAACCATGATAGTTTAAAAAGTGCCTGGGAACTATGGAATGAATGGAAGGGAGTGGTAATATATCAATGAAATATAATATGGGAGGTAGGGGAGCATTGGGCAGTAGAGAGGTTTGGACACCCCCGTGTCATGTCGGCCATAAACCATCATGCCTATCGTCAAATCGGAATTTGATCAGTTAGAATTGACCATGTATGGGGGTGGATTGGCATGATAGTGTATGGCCGGCATAACACGGGGATTTGCCGGTGGTGTCCAAACCTGCCTTACTGCCCAATACTCCCCTACCTACCTTAGACTTTACCTACATATTAACCTCTAAACTTTAAAGGATCATACATCCCGCTCCGGGACCGCCATGTTGTTATTAAATTTTTGTTAAATACCTATAATAAACCCGTGCGAAGCCGGGGCGGACAGCTAGTACATTTATATGAAGAATACACAATTGTATACCATGCTAAAAGTCTTTGCCATTATAATAGTAGACCGTATATTACATAGAAATAAAGTTTACTTTGGGAATGAGTATTTGAATTTACTCGCTGCAGATAGATACACAGGTACTCCTCACTACATTTAGATTTTTGTGTAGCTTCATTTTTATTAAGTCATATTCACCAATAAAAAAAAGTATGTGAGTGTCGTGGAACCTCTGTGGAACACTCTGTTAGAACGAAGTTTCAACTTTGAAATTTGGCATTTGTCAAATAAATTATTGTCATCATTAATTTAAAATCCTAGTACTAACAGTGTAACATACTATGGACTGTTTTTCGTCTGCGTACTTTGCACTGAGACGTTTTGACCTATGTATGTGTCGTGACTGGTTTTTTTCTGGCCTCCATCTTCAATACCGTCCGAAAAGGAACTTCGTTCCAAAAACTTTGTCTTTCCTATGATCTGGGGTTTTGCCCTATTGAAAACCGTTGGTGGATGTTACGGTACGGAACCCTTCGTGTGCGAGCCTAGCACTTGACGGTTCTTTACAAATCATAAGTAGGCAACAAAATATGCCGACACTCATAGTTAGTGTTAATGCGCATATAAATTTTACGTATATTTGGATTGAATGCACGAACGTACCCTACATGCCACTATGCTTCACATCTTGTCATATTTATTTCTTAGGTATAAAAAGCGGTTGACGTTCTATTTCAAGACAAAAATCCTTATTTTTTCCACTCTCTATTGTGAGCTAATATGGTATTGCGGAAAGTGTGAGTCAAGTTTGTCACAGTCGCCGCGGTTTGGCGCAAATGTCGTCAAATGTATACCTGCCTAAATTAAATTATTCATACGTAAATCCCACCTCTTTTCCGTATTGGTTCCACAGATTTCCACTAGACAAATATCTTAGGCATGATTCACTATCATCGCTTAGGGTGCTTTTAACCAAACTTGTCACTAATCAGGTATCTTTGCCTTATTTTTGCAGTGCACTTCACAGGATCACGGCATTTTATTGTAGAGAAATTAAACTGATAAAAGTCACTGTGTCATAAGAAAAAACCCTGTCGTTCTAGTTTCTTCGTTTCCTGTAGACATCTCTTATCACCTATAATTGGATAGTATGTGTAATTTTACGTTTCTCTCCTGGCAAAGAGATGAACTAATTTCAAAAATAGCTATGAATATTTATTTATTTATTGGTTTACAACAACTGTAACACTAATAATATTATAAAAGTGCTTAAGTATAGAATAAAACTAAGCGCACAGTTTTCTACAGTAAACACATCATGCTTATAACTAAGTGCTTATTTTATATTTTTAGTTAAAAATTAAGTTACACAAAAAATATTATGTGAGACAATACAACTCAATTCATGGTGAATTGAGTTGTATTACTTGATTCTTAAATGCATTGAGGGTAGTGCCAAAAATGTCGAGACTTTTACTGTTTGCGTTATAAAGTGTGCATAACCTTGAGACGGGAGAATTAGAGCCAAGAACAGTTTTACGAAACGGGGGGTAGAGAAGAAATATACATACCAATAGTACTGACGACTGTATAAGAGAAGAAGAATGAGTGATAGAAGTCCCATTTGAAAGGAGGCTCCTCATCTTCAGTCGTGTAGTTGAACATGGACTTCCCGCAGTATTCCGACAGCTTTCGCAGGATCGAATCCTGCTTCTCCGGGTCATCGGGAATGTAGTTTTCATACAGAAGATCTGGAATGAAAGGTTTTATGCTGAGAAATATAAATAAATGAAAAATACTTACTGGACCTTTTACACACCACATGGTTCAGCAGAGCTTGTGTTAAGGCAACACCACATACTGATTTTATGTAAATCCACATAAGTATTAAAGACTAGCTGACCCGCGGCAAACGCTGTTTTGCCAATATTATCGCTATTAAAAATTATGAAACTTTGAAACTCCATTTCAGCCCTTTTTGAGGGTTGTTTTAAAAAACTCTGAAACACATGTCCATTTATTTTTAGTTATTAGTATTCAAACTGAGTTTCAAGCTAATCCCTCGACGCATTTAAAAGTTTAATACCATGCCATGGGCGAAAAGATACACATTATAGGTCGTGTAGCCTTTATAAATCTGTAGCTAACCAAGATACAAATTATTACACTGTGTAAACTAGACATCTTCGTGAAACAATGTATTTTAACAGTTTTCGTGACATTCTTGTTAGCCCACCGTCTTCCTTAACAAATATTTACATAAAAACCTCTAAACAAATGGTATCTAAAAGTAATAAATAGTTTGGTCACGACAAAAAAATATGGGACACTAATTAGAAAGAGATTTTTTGCTTCGTACAATTTTACGCGCGATTCAACACAAATTACAACGCTACTGTTTCGTTTTTACTGTGCATTTAACAACTGGATCATCGTTTTACGGGAATTTACATAAAAAGTGTTTGTTTGAACTCATCTTATTGTATTATTATCTTGAAAATTACACGCGTAAAATTGTTTTTATTTTTCATAGTTAACAAGGCGAATAACGCAGGTTCATTGCTGGTCACTGCTTGCAACCTGTTTCTTTTTACTTACCTATACTTCTGAAAAGACCCTGAATGTCTCTGACTACCTCATAGCCATTTTCAAATGATCTGGAATTTGTGTATTTCGATTTTAGAGACCGCGCCTTGGATATTTTAAATCTCTCGAGTTTCCCATAATAAATTTAATCAAAATCATAACATTGCGGTTACGGAAGCAGTTAGTGGTATGAATGCGTTCAATGAACGCGAGCAAAGGGCGCGGTGCTATTGTGCTAATGCCATTAAATAGGTATTAAACGGATTCGCGATTAATTGAATAGACATTGTTGATCAAGGCCCTGTCACTGTCAAGAGCACACGAGGACGGTCAAGGACATCATAGATTAGACTAAAGTTCATACTATACTTGCAATGTCATGACATGAATGGAATGCTATTGCGAAATGTAGACATGAGTCGAATTTGTAGTTGAATATGTTTCTTATATAGATACATAAAAAAGCCCCTCTTTCCCAAAGGGGTAGGCAGAGACCACGGATCTCTACTTGCTACGATCCGGCCACACAACCTTCGCCTCATTCACTCTCATAACAGATGTTTCTTATATCACCCTAGAAACAAGGGATAGCAACTGACAAAAGTTTTTTTTTTTAAAAAACATACATAGTCCATCCCACACGAGGATTCCTTGAGTCGTTGGTATCTCAAACTACGAATACCATGGGTACAGCACCCAGACAAGGAGCAAATATTTACACAAAAACTTGACAAAAGCAAGTAAATGTCCTTATAAATAATATTTATTGTTTTCAATGTTCAAGAGGACACTTACGCACAGATCTCTTAATCGATAAGAGATTCTTAGTAACATCTAGGACACTAATCAACCTTTAAGTTACAATTGAACTCGTGAATGTCACCAGACGTGAGACGAGTAGGAAAAATGCTTCTAAAATAATAACGAGATTATCCTTTACTAAAGTGTAATAAACTATAGGTTGTCGTTGAAACAAAGTTCAAACATCTACTAAAAGTGAAGATAATAAGATCATACATAATATCATCATCATCATCATCTCTCTGCCCTTGTCCCACTTTTAATCTGAGGTCGGCATAACACGTCGTTTTAACACTCACTCCTTTCTTACCTTTAGCATCCTTCACACAGTTCATCTATCATACTATCAAGTGACCCTACTAAAAGATGGTTTATTATTACACTCATCATTGATCAGCACGGAAACTGCAGCTAGACAAAAGCTTGCCAAATGTTTCTCGATGAAACAATAATGGCAATGGAAGCTTTTATTAGCCAAAGCCAGTGGGATAAATTCAACGCATCGTACCACAACACAAACCAATACTGATTTTTTACTTAAATTTGTTTCTAGCAGAATATAAAATAATAATTAATTTTCATTCGTGATCCAAAATGTTTACTCGATGACTGGAGGTTAAGAATTTTAAGCTTGCAACTAAATGTCCTTGAGAAGGTTGAAGCACCTATCCACATCGTTATTAACAAATCCAGAATACAAAGAAAAGTACTTATCTGTTAAGTATTTAGATATTTAAAAGTATTTGTCCAGTACTTTGTCGTCAGCACTGTAAATAGTGTCGGTAACATCACTAATTTCGAGCTAATTTCTACAGCACGACAGACCATTGGCTGAGGTCGTTTATATTTACACAAAAGTGTCACAAATGCGACAACACTTCAATGTAATGAGAGCGATTTTCCTCAAAATTCAGGATTTCCTTGGCAGATGCTAGATGAAGGTTTCTCTTACAAGACCTTATGTGTGGTGTAATGACACAAAGTTTTGAGCAGCTGGTGTTCTTTTTCACAAACGGCTTTTATAAAAAGCATAAAAATACCTATGGAAGATTTATGGATAAAGATATTTTCAAGTGGATGGATGTACCGACTGCTGATGTCTGACTAATACTTCTGCGTCTTACTCATTTTATTTACCTCATCATAGAAACTTAAAGAAAGAAATCATCACTATTCACGATCATCATTAGTATCGTAAATATCTAGGATGCTAACATAAATTATTTGCAACAGCTTGAGCTATGGCGTATTTACGTCCATGTAATCTGGTGATGAAAGACCCCTAAGCTATTACTAAATGCTTCTTCTTATCTTTTCACTCGTTTTTTGAACCAGTGTGGAATGAATGAATGAATGAACACTTTATTGTACACCAATTAATAACAAAACACCACATAAATAAAACGCGTTCAAAACTAGTACAATGCGCTGAAAGCGATTTCTTCCAGGCAACCTTTGGATGGAAAATAAACCAAAGAAAGGAGTGTGGTAGCGAAATTAGAAGTAAACCTCAAAGAAGTTAGTTTCGTGCATTGTTTCAATGTACGAAAATCCAGTCTTCTGTTGTTATCTTCCACGTACTCACTTCATAACACGTTATAAATAAACCGGAATGCGTGATATAGGGAAACAGCAAGCCATCCATCACAGATTCAGTAGGCTCACCTGTCGGGGACGTTGTCGACTTGTCGCCATATAGCCACGTTTTCCTTATGCCTTCCTCGCAACAGCAGTAGCATGCTAATGCTGAGGTATGTTATGGTAAATTTAGGAAATTTTATAAGACTATAAAGGTTTGAAAACTAATTTTCAAGGTAATAGACATAATATAAATAATGATGTCATTACCCAATATTTCGAAGGGAGACCTATTCCCAGTAGTTTTACCGAGAAGTCTTACCAGTTCTCGAATGGATTTTTCGTTTCTTAAAATTTATATGCGCTTCAACACGATCGAGCTCTTAACGGTGAAGGAAAACATCGTAAGGAAACCCGCGGCTTAATCAGCTCCACACGTATTGATGTTGTCTTTCCTGTGGACCAGGCTGATTAAGCTGAGAGGATGGTTTAGGTGCTGGGCAAGCCTATTCCATCTCAAACAATGTCCCAGGCTCTACAGCGTCCCGTTAAGTGTAGGCATAGGTTGCCTCCTGACGCTGTATAAATCAACTAATATAGGCCTATGTTTACCAGTTGAACTACTGTAATTTTCTTTTCAACAGATTTACTAGTAAGACCACTGAGTACTTTAGTGATTTCAATTACTCTTATAATTTACGTGTCGGTGTGAAAACCAAGGATAAGAAGACGGGATGAGTTAGAACCTTATCTCAGAACCTGACCATTTACAGTGGATTGCGAAGAGTCGACGAAGGGAAATGAGCACCTGCAGTCCCTAAATACCTACTAATTCATGTCAAAGCTGAAATA
The DNA here is from genome assembly GCA_951394285.1 of Epirrhoe tristata. Classification (NCBI taxonomy): domain Eukaryota; kingdom Metazoa; phylum Arthropoda; class Insecta; order Lepidoptera; family Geometridae; genus Epirrhoe; species Epirrhoe tristata. The sequence continues at coordinate 7,937,794 of OX596150.1, read as the reverse complement.
ACTTTACAATATAAGGATATCAAAACCATGTAAGCATATACACGTAATTAGCTGAAACATCAAGAACGAACAAGTTAAAATAATAGTAAAAATCAAAGGCCTATGAAAATCACTGAAATTAGTTTACTTAGTGTTCGTACGATATTGATATTGTGCAGCAAGAAACACATGAGATATGTAAGTAAAGCTCCATGAATGAATAAATTGAGTTTTTCTATTAACACTGATTTATTGAAAAAAAACCCTAAAAGGCTTGTGCAAATCATTTGTACATGCCATTTAAGGTTTTTTTTAATGGACAAGCCCAACCCTAAGCCATTTTTTATCAACATGACAACGATATTTTAATAGTTGTGCTGTATATTGAAACCCCTTACTAGAATATATGCCCGAAGTAAACATAGCACCTATTGCCAAGCTATGATCTACATAATATTGTATTCTATGTTTCATCTGAATCTGTCCACTGTTGAGGCATGATTGAAGCACAAACATATTCTTTCGCAATCTTCTTACTTTACACTTCAATAAAGTGTTCATTCATTAATTCATTCATTCTTTCGGATGTATAATACTAGTAGGATAATTCGATTTTTTTTTTGCATTCATTCATTTAATTATCCATTACCATGATATCTCTGTTACATCATAGAGTAATATCGAACCTAATAAATTCAAATCCAATAAATACAGCCATTAGACGATTAAGCTAACATATAATAATACCTGTTTGAAGTAATGCTCATGACCGAGTTGTAATTTTAAGGCAATCCACCTAATTATAGTGGATTATCATCAGGATTATGTTTATGTCTAGATAGATTGTTCTGACGAATAGAAATGTCCTAGAAGAGAAAATGGTTTAAGTATACGATTAGGTTGATACTGGGCAGACGAGATTGTTCACGTCGCGAGCCAGGATGGATCAGATTAGCGCAGGGTCGTGGTGGATGGCATGAGCTTAGGGAGGCCTATACCCAGCAGTGGGTGAAGTTGGGCACTGAGACATGACATTGGAGGACTTTTTTAATACAAAGCTGATATTTTGGAAGATGATTTTTTTTTTAACTCATTAGTGAGACAGTTAGACAGTTTTTACCAGACAAAAAAAGGAGGTTTTACTATAATATGTTCACTGATTTCGTGGTGGTCCCATATTTTGATTCCTGAGGGATTGATACTTCTCCCTTAAAACTAGAAACCCTATGCTCGCTTGTATTTTTCTATGTTGTCCAACTCTGAAGTCGATTTTATTTATATTATTAAAAATGTTGATTTTGGGCTCATTTAACTGTGTGTTGACTGCCTATTGATAATTTATGTTTCTAGTTTCATGAGTGATGATCACTTGAGATTATAGACTCAGGAATATTGCATAGGCGCCGGCGTCACTTATGTAAATGTTATTGATAACAGATATTTGTCTTTTTAGCGATATGAAATATCATATTATTATATATCATATCGCATAGTATCGTAATAACGACACTATGTGTCCTAGAGTTCCTTTCTTATTCAACAATCTCAAAAGAGAGCTTTATCGCTATATATCGGATTTAATATTCTTGTGTCAGTAGTTCAAGTGACTGATTTTAAGTTAGCCTAAAAAGCAATTCCCCCGATTTACTAGAAAAATATGATGAAAAGTATTGAAGAGAGAGAAGCGTAATGTAAAAAATATTAAAACTAATTTTGGCATATTACATTGCTTAGCTTTCTAAGGATGATAGATGATTTTAGTCACCAACGAGATCTATATTAGTATTTGTGATGTTAGCCATTTGTCTGCGCAGAACACGATTTTGTATGAAAAAGCGGTCACTGCGCAGGCAAACGGCTAACTTCACGAATGGCTAGATCCGTTGGGCGAACTGTACCTAATACTGATTCTCAAATGATATAAACTTAGGCCTTTACATCTATATTAGATGATTTATACAGCGTCAGGAGGCAATCCATGCCTACACTTAACGGGATGCTGTAGTGCCTGGGACATTGTTTGAGATGGAATAGGCTTGTCCAGCACCTAAACCATCCTCTCAGCTTAATCAGCCTGGCCCACAGGAAAGACTACGTCAATACGTGTGGAGCTGACTAAACTGCGGGTTTCTTCACGATGTTTTCCTTCACCGTTATGAGCTCGTGTTAAAGCGCATATAAATTTTTCGAAACGAAAAATCCAGTGATGCACGGCCGGGATTCGAACACACGACCTTCGGATTGAAAGTCGAGGCACAACCCAATTCGACCAACACGGCTCTCAAATTATATAAGCACTAAATATAGGTACTAACATATATTCTAAGCTATTTATAATTAGACTTAATAAGATTGTAGCAAATATGTACTTTAATTACCGGTACATTAGCGTTAATTGATCTGCTATTGTTGTTTGTTCCATCTCTCTGTTTCCTATGTCTCAACCATTTGCAAATTCTCTCGTTTAACATGCTCCATTCAGGTTATTGTCACAGTAAATACGATCGTAAAGTTAATGTGTTAAGGTCATTTCTAAGATAATGGGTGTTACATTGCAATTGCCTAACTTCTTTCTCATCTCTAAGCACTCGATGTCTATTTTATTTTCAACTAGCTGGTACCCGCGACTTCGTCAGCAAAATAACATAAGAAGGTACTTGAAAACCTATAAAAATAATCTAAAAGTATAAGCAGAAATCTCCTTTTAAAACTCAAAATGATCGTATGTCGATCTCCGCTATAGTATAAACGCCACCTAGGAGATTTAAAAAAAAGTTAAAAGCAATGTCCGTCCGTGGCGTATAATCTTTATCCATGCCAAATTGCAGCTTAATCTGTTTAGCGGTTTGGGCGTGAAAAGGTAACAGACAGACAGACAGACAGAGTTACTTTCACATTTATAATATTAGTATGGACTAGCATACCACTCTACTAGTGATAGTCAATAAAGGGTTTTGGAAATTTGTAATTGAGCATACCGCCCGCGGCTTTTCTCCTATGGTGCTAACATATCCCATGAGACTTTAGAGCTCGAATAAGCAGAAATGATTTCCCTAGACTAATTGGAACTCAAAATAAGTAAAGGTTTTTGTTAGGAAATTCACGAGGCCAATAAAATTACAAACCTAGGCGTTTAATCAAGTCTACAATTCATAGAACGATTAAAAATGTTTCAATACAAAATAATTCGTGTAACTTTTTGTATTATGGAGAAAAAATATACATTCTATTCTAAAATAAGGAAATATTCCTACAGTTTCATGTTTGACCACCACTACAATGGCCTTAAAATAGAGCAAGCGCAGTTTTGTCCGTAAAAACGGACTAGGTATAGGAAAAATATATTTGTCGAACAATAATGTCACCGATGGATAAGGTAAACGGCAGATAGGTTTGCGAATATAATTACGCACTATAAACTGTCGTCACGTAGTAATCGATGGCAGCACCACTATTATTGAATTATTTAGTGCTGGTGCATGAGATCATCAAGTAACTAACCAAAAGGGTCATTCTAGCCAGGGATGCATTTGTTCAGTTTTTGATAGTTGAAACAACTACGAGTATAAAATGAAAGTAGAGTGTTATCATTTCGTAAGCTTATCCGACCGACTGTCAAAATATCTACATCGGTTAATTTCCGATAAAAAATGTCGGATTTCCGACAAACTAAAAGGGGTACCTCCAGTGCGCGTCTCGAAAGCACAGTGGAATTATTTTATCACTCGATTGCTTGAGTATCTAATGATAAGGTTGATTGACTTCAATCCTGCTTATAGTTATATTCTGCGTTTCTCGGAATAATATCCAGTAAAATTTTATTTTATTTCCCGACGTTTCGCCTGTGTTGCAACAGGCGTTGTCGCAGGCGAACTGGAGTATGTCACGGAGCCCCTGTCGATGAGCGATAGTTTTTACAACTACCCTCACATCTTATATATATCTTCAGAATCCGAAACGACGACGTTTACACCGGCGCACAAGACACTAACGGCTCGTCTTACGTGGGCGGTTTGACGCGAACGCTGAACGAATCTTGGGGTTACTTTCGTTTGGGACACAAACGTTTTGGACACTTTGTCCCTATTGACACTTTTGATTTTAAATGTTTTTTTCACTGTCATTTGGGACACTATCAAAATATTGAAGCTGACACCGCTGCGTAATGTTACGACGCACATCACATCCAGTAAAATATCTGATGTCTTCACCATGCCCTGAGGAATTCTATCGTAATCCTGGTTAGATTTTTTACGTTTAAGTTTCAGAAATAGCACGACAATATTTTTATGTCTGCTTTTTTCAAAGCAATTAAAGATTAAACACTGTTCCTGTTTCTGGAATCACGTGTTTTATGATTACACATGTTTTTTGTTTACATGTCATTCTTTGTAGGGATCTCTTCGGCTATTTAGTCATTTACAAAAGTCTGTATTATGTTAAAAATTACCTATCGAAAAAAAGGTAAAAATCTTAATATCCTTTTTTTTAGGTATTATAGATACGAACTTGAGAATTTGAATATCGATTCTGTAAAAGATTACCCTAAAGGTATTTTAAAATCCCTACATGTGCAGCAAAAATATTCCTTGTTCTTGATCAAAATGAAAAGAGGGTGGCAAAATTTTTTGACAACCAACATTATGTTTGATTCCTAAACATTTACTTAATGTCACTATTATACACGTAAGTAACATAGGATAAAGTAAGATATGAAATTATATTTCTAAAATTAGGAAGTCGTGGTGGTGATATATGGATATATAAAAGAGCTCTGCGTTTGCATTTTAACAACATATCATGTACATAAGCAATGTTATCTGGATTATGACAAATCCCTTAATAGATGTATTAAGCTTAAAATAACAAACTATCATGAACATATCTAACGATTTATTTATCTTTGTCTTTATACAAAAGAAAATAAATCATTAACATAATGCATATTTCAATCGGGTTTTTCAACTGTATTTAATTATATAAGGAATCGTACTAAGTAGTTCAGTTTATTTTCAAAATGCTAATTTAGAAATGATCTTGCATGAATAGATTTTTCGTTTATTAACCTAAATAAAAAAAATGTGTGAAACTTCGTACGATTTTTTTTATAAAAATAAAACCAAAAATATCTGATAGAAATACGAGAACATTGAACTGCGAACGCGTTAGTCTTAGTACCTACCTTAGAATAATAAAAGGTAGGTAGGTACTTTATTGAAGCTGAAGTATTTTCAAGTCACGAGAGTAAATAAAAAGAAAGGAAATAAACAAAATATCGGCGAGTTTTATAAAAACAGTCGAAAATTAAGTTAATTACTCTACCTCGACTCTAATATACACTGACACTATCCTCAATTTAAAGTCTTCAGACTTTTAATTACTTAGCTAAAAAGTCCCTAACGCAAAGTCCATAAACCAAAGATATGGTTAAAGAGGTTATTGCCGATCATCTGATAGAACACAACATTGTTTAACAAAATCCTTTACTATGAGTTACAGCCGAAGGTCTCGGCGCAAGCGCATGTAAACAGATGCATTCAATTGCTTTTTTATCGAGAATCACGGATAAGACAATAGAATGACACACATACTAATAATTGTGGGGCGTGATGAGTCTGAGAGAAATTCTACTCAGGAAAATAAAGCTGCGTCCATAAGCTCATACAAAACTGACACTATTAGTATTTTAGTTAGCATTGTTAAAGGCGGCAATGGGTTTGCAATCTGTTACATCCTAATATCATAATCATTATTATAATATAAAGCCATGTTGGTCGAATGGGGTTGTGCCTCGACTTTCAATCTGAAGGTCGTGGGTTCAAATCCCGGCCGTGCATCAATGGATTTTTCGTTTCGTAAAAATTTATATGCGGTATAACACGAGCTCTTAAAGGTGAAGGAAAACATCGTGAGAAAACCCGCAGCTTAGTCAGCTCCACACGTATTGACGTCGTCTTTCCTGTGGGCCAGGCTGATCAAGCTGAGAGGATGGTTTAGGTGCTGGGCAAGCCTATTCCATCTCAAACAATGTCCCAGGCATTACAGCGTCCCGTTAAGTGTAGGCATAGGTTGCCTCCTGACGCTGTATAAATCATCTAATATGTAAAGATGTAAAGGCCTAAGTTTTTTTATTATAATATATAGGAACAGGAGTAGAATCACCTAGTTTTAAGACGTTTCAAAGTGATCCCAGCGGTCCTACTGAATAAATGCTTTTTGACTTTGAAAGTCAAAGTCAAAAAGCATTTATTGATAGACTTTGAATAAATTAAAAAGTTTGTGTGGATAGATTTTTATTACTCTTTCATGCAAGAAACGACGAATGCATTTGAATGAAAGGCATGGAGATAGATTATAGTCTGGAAGAATAGCACATAGGCTAAGTAACTAAGCTACAAGTTTTTTTTATACCGCGCCTCGGGTAAGTACCTACATATTCGTGATTCCTTATTCGTTTGTACTATACTGTCCCATGATTCAAATTATCACAATGATCTGTCACATTTCGTGATAAATCAATTATGATCCATCTAGAATTCTAGATAGTCGAAAGCGTGAAATGAGTCCCGTGAATAGTAATAAGTTTTCGGAATAGCTTCCGAAGCTCTAATTTGTAGGTGTTTGAATAATGTCACAATGTCGTAAATTATATAAATGGTGAATTATATAAATGTAACAGTGACAATGTCCTGTATTTATTATTGTAAATTACAAAGAGCTTTTCCTATCTATGGCTGCAGTGGGCAACTTCTAGATTGGCCCACTGCAGCCATGGATAGGAAAAACTGGAAAAAAGGGAGGGAGGCCTTTGCCCTGCAGTGGGACAATACAGGCTAAAATAATAAAAATATATAACAATAAAAATAGAAAGATGAGTTTAAATTATAATGTCAACACACGAAGTCCCATAACTGAATATCCTGTTGTGTGTATAAAATATAATATAAATCGAAAATAAACATTGAGAAGGAAAATGTTCAATAGGTACATGTACAATAATGTACATCCCAAAAAGGCAATTTGATATTGCTCAACGTGATAACATTACAGTAACTGTTTATGATTTCCAATTTTAAAATAGGATTAGTAAAAACATTTTAGTCACAGAATACAATAAGTTAAAAATACTGCCCTACATGGGTTAGACGACATGATAAAAACAGCAGATCGTACATGGGTCAGACAAGCTCAAGATAGGAAAGGTTGGCACAAGCGAAGAGAGACCTATGCCCAGCAGTGGAATGAAAATGCTGCGGATGATGATGCTGAATGCTCTATAGGAAGAAAAAGTTATTTTATGTTGTATATGTATGTAGGTAAGTACAAAAATTATAAAAAATGCCTACTAGGAGTTATTTTGCAATATGGGGCTCATCGTCTAATTAATATACGAGTAGCTATGCCCAATGATATAAATAATAAAAAATTGTTTTATTTTTTCAAAACAATCGAAGCCATTTAAAGGATTGCTCATTTAGGAATCTGTGCGTATTGAAGGATGATTTATCAAATGGATTAGATGGAGATAAGAGTGGATTATGTGAATATGTAGGTGTTTTAGCAAATATACAGGCATGTGGGTGCCATTTCAATATGCATTTAGAAGTTTGGACTTAGAAGGCTGAAAATTTTCCTGCCTTGATCGGTAAACTTAAAAAAAACATATTAAATTTACAGAAACTAAGCTACTACATATCTATACTATCCATACTAATATTATAAATGTGAAAGTAACTCTGTCTGTCTGTCTGTCTGTTTGTTACGCTTTCACGCCCAAACCGCTGAACAGATTAAGCTGAAATTTGGCATAGTTAAAGGTTGTATTCCAGGGAAGGACATAGGCTACTTTTTATCCCGAAAAAATTTAAAAAATCCCGAGGGACCGCGGGAGCGCAGCTAGTATATATATATATATATATATATATATTTACAAAATACAACAGGATTAGTCAAGCTATCTAAGGATCGTTAGAAATATTAAATTAAAAACTACTGATCTACTTACAACGTAAAAAAACATATAATTTTCTATGTAACTCTTCTTTGCATAGATAACGTTAATAAGTACTTTAGTCTACTTTTTAGTTACACAAGGCCAGTGAATTCAAACAATTGTTTATTAAAAAATCATCAGGTAGTAATGTTAATACTAAGATAGATTTGTCCTACACTAGTTAAACCTGGTGGACACATGTTTACATTCACAAGTGGGTCGATAGCTAGATACTGCAAATATCAAGTGTTGCAAACTGTATTGAAAAATGCATTTTATTCACTTATCTGATAGGCTCCCGGTATTGATACGCATCGGTTTTAAATGCACTGATGTAAAAATTCAGCTCTACTTAAAACCCACAAAATTTTAAGAGCAACTTTTAGCAAAGGAAATTAAATATGGATAAGTACGTAAAAATAGATTGTCAACATTTTTCCAAAATATTTTTTAAGTAGTAGGTAGGTCTAGTAAGAGTTGAGCGCGCGAGTTCACATTTGAATTCAAAAATGGCAGGATCCTATTGCTTTGAGGTCAGGTTGCAAGGATATAAACATTACTTACTTTGGATTTCAAGCCTTTCTAGTTTATCTTCGGCCCTTTGCTGCACTTCTAGCGGACTCTCGATATGGTAAAATATGCTCGCACCGACCAACAGGTACATTATATGAAGCGCCAGCATACACGCCAATTGCTTTTTGGACATCATTTTGATTATTTATAAATTAAAATTTAAATCACAGTTTAGTTTATCACAAGCGTCACTGAATCACATGGGAATCCATATTGTCCTTTCGTCGGTACGCAGCATCGTCAATGTTGCTATTGATCGGATCGAGTTCAAACTGAAGTGGTGTTTAAATGGGTTCTTATTTTTGTAGCACATGTTCTCCTCATCTGACTGTCGGTCAGAGAACTGGCGGCATCCCGACGTTCGGTCGTAAGAGATGCGGTGGAGTGAATCGCGGCGCGCACGCCTATCGCAACTATTCGCGCCTACTTTACGCACCTTTATACTACTAATTTTTTGAGTGACAACGGCTTTTAAATCGTAAAGGATAATAAGAGAGGTTATTGCCGACATAACTATAAGATACTGACGCAGTGATAATGCTATGGGAGGAAAGATTTCGTTTACAACCGGGGATTAACGTGGATTTCGTATGATAATGGCCAGAGTTGGAGATAGTGTTACATCATCTGATAGTATACAACCTTCGCTGGTACTAATATTTGGGCACGTACGTCGACTACAAACACTTTAAAAAACTGTTTTTTTATATAATTAAATGGGGATAATATTTATTCATACAATTGTAGTTTTTATAGCGGGTTTAAGGTATTACCTATCGGGATTTACAAACGTAAGAATGACGTTGTACATACAAACTAATGACGCTTATTATTTTTATTGATATTTCGATTGGAACAATACCTAATTAAAATTCATTTAGCGCTAGCGGTGCGGTTCAATGATTATAATACTTTAAAATCACTTCTTTTAACTTTATTCTTACACAATTTTAAGCAAAGCAAAGCTATAGCCTTAAAATTTTTCTTAAACTTGTAAATTAATAAAAACAGTTTATACGGGGCTTCATATATTGGAAAATATCATTAAAATGAATTTAATAAATATATTTTAGATAAGATTATCAAAGCACAAAGTAAGTAGACTGTGTTTTCTTTTTGTGATTAAATTAATGATTTCAATTACGCGACTGTTCATTAACTACATTTGCATAAGCTTAAAACAATCGTTTTACTTCTTTAATTGCGTGCTGAAGTTGGAATGAAAAAAAAATTCCTGCCAATATAGAAAAACTGATCCGCATACAAATCATACAACTATAGGGAAATCATTGCAATGTATTTGCCTAACCCCATCACAATACCACGGAAGATGGGTGTACCTATCCTTACACAAGCCTTCAGCATAATTTTTCCATCTTACGAAGACGGGTTGGTCTTAATTGTGTGTGTAGATGCACATGCAAGCAAGTTGTTTCTGTGAGCGTAAGCGTCGGAACCTGTGGTCGGAACGCTCCATGGACAAACGAGCGCTTAGTATCGCTTACGCACACATAAACAAATCTACCTTCCTTGCGTTACTATCTAACTATTTAATTGATCGGACACAGAGAGTTAAACTAGATAACAGCACATACAGCAAAGACGAACCTATTTCTGACTATGGCGTACCGCAGGGAAGTGTCCTCGGACCTACCTTATTTCTCACATATATAAACGATCTGACTAATATCAAATTAAACAACGGTAAAGTTTTTTCTTATGCTGATGACACGGCCTTATTATTTCATGGCGACTCCTGGGGCGACGTGTATACTACAGCTGAAACAGGACTTAAAACTATCATAAATTGGCTAAACCTAAACTTACTTACTCTAAACACATTTAAAACTAACTATATAACATTTTCGATAAATAAATCTACTCAACCTGACTTGAACCTCAACCTAACTGCACACTTTTGCAAAAGTATATCTACTTGTGACTGTGAACCACTGAACCGTGTAAAAAGTACTAAATATTTAGGTGTAATTTTGGACAGTCATCTCAGCTGGCGTCCGCAAATAGAACTAGTATCAAATAGATTAAAAAAGTTAGTTTGGATCTTCAAAACCCTACGAGACATTGCTGATATACAACTGCTCACCTACATCTATATAACATTAGCACAGTCAGTTCTCACATATTGCCTTTCGATCTGGGGGGGTACACACAAAACAAAACTTATCAGCATTGAAAGGTCACAACGGTACATACTAAAAGTGTTACTAAGAAAGAAAAAAACCTTCAGTACGGACCAACTATTCAAAGAAGCTAATGTTTTAACAGTTAGACAACTTTATATTCTAGAATGTGTACTAAAAATACATAAAAAGTTAAAACTTGAGCCACATATGTTAAATAAACGTAGATTTAAAATAATAAAACCAGCGAGTAGAGAACAGTATTTGCATCAAAACAGTTTTCCGACCAATCAATTCAAATATACAACGATATAAACAAAAAATTAAAAATCTATACTAAAACTTACCTTCAATGCAAAACGACAGTGACAAGTTGGCTTAAATCCCTAACATATGAAGAAACGGAAGATATTTTAAAACTAGTAATATAAACACATTAGATATAAAATTATTTCCAAAAACCTACCATAAAAATTCAACATTTAATAACACTTTAAATACTTACCCTAAAATTAAGAAAATAATTAATGATACTTACGATTATTAAACACTAAAGCTTAACATGATAACATAAATGTATAAAACCTTATAAGTATCTTATATATCTTATCTTGTATCTTCAGTATCTATAAAAATATATACATAAATTAAATTACTATTTTTATATACTTAAAATAATATATGTAATATACATTATTATTTATTACTTATCATATTTATAATTATATTTATCTATATTTATTTTATGTACATAATTATTTATTTATTTATTATATAAACTGTACCTACATCGCTCAAGTATTATTATTACTTTTAGTGTATTTATCATTTGTTATTTATTAGTCTTCATTAAATTCTAATACCTACCTATACTATAACTTACTAGATAATTATCTCACACAAGTGTTTAATGACCTTAAGAAAGAGGGGACTCTTCTAACACAAGTTTACTTAACTTAACTGAAGAGTTCCCAACCCTAGAATAAGCAACTCACTTGTAAAAACAATAAATACATTTTTACTTTACTTTTACTTTACTTTACACACACATTTAAAACCAACCCGTCTTCATGCGAAATAACAACTATAGACTAGTTCCACAAAATAAAAATCCATAATTCATCTGAATAATGGTACATAAGGGGGAGCCTTTTAAACAAGGGTTCCACCCTTGAAGCCACACCCTTGATTTTGGTACGGTACGGATTGGTAGATAAATACAGGCAAGACATCCAACATTATGGGACCTATTGAGCAAACGCAGTGGCCTTTGTCCAGCAATGAAAGTCAAAATGCATTTAATAGGACCGGTGGAATCACTAAGCACAGTCTTAAATATGGTGGTTCTACTCCTTCTACGATGCGACTGTGACCAATTGCAGTGAAGATGGAGAAGGGAAAGCAATTAAGAATTACCTTTTAATACTAAAAAGAAAACCGACTTCAATGTTTGACTCGAAACGCGGTGTGACTCAGGGCGTCAAGGAGGGAAGGTGTTTAGAGTTTTACGGGGAAACTATCAATCCCTCAGGAATAAAATTTATATGGGACCACCTCTGGAGTATACCCTTTCAAACATAAAAATAATTTTGCAAATCGGTCAACAAATGGCGGAACAATCGCGTAACAAGATACAAAAAAAAAAAAAAAAACAACATACAGACGAATTGAGAACCTCCTCCTTTTTTGAAGTCGGTTGAAAAGAAACCTTTCTCCTATCGAAGACTCAACTTCTTATAGATACATATTATTTTTATTCTATCAAACCAGCAGGTCACTTCTGAACCTTTATCTTTACAGAGCTTGTATTTCTATCTGATGCAGAAGGTCGCTTAATAAAGACAAAACTTAGCCTCTACATCTACATGGTGTAAAAAGACGTCTACCAAATCCAAAAGGATTTTCCGAAAAAATAATTATATCTGGAAAAAACAGCGCTTGAAGATTACTGTATGCGTATGTTCTGGGCGCGTTGTTTTACGTAAATTGCTGTATATTGAGTTTTAATTGTTTTTTTCTTTTCTTTTTTAAATAAAATTATTAGGTAGGTATGGTCTTATTATGTTGTACTAGTAGTAAATAACCGGAAAATAACATAAAATGACGTAGGTAAGTTAATTTTTTTTTTTTTTTTTTTCGCTACATGTTTTAAGAATCATGGTCTGATTGCAACCCCTCAGTTTTCGGTAGTAGTCTTTATATACCCTGTATACTTACTAGACGATTTATACAACGTCAGGAGGCAACCCATACCTACATTCACTATGTAACGCCTTGGACATTTTTTGAGAAGAAATGGATTCATAAAGAACGTTCTTGATAAAAGGATATCAATTTCCTCAGCGTAATCTCTCCAAACAAGTAAAGTCCAATTGCAGCCAATAAACCTTGAACACACAAGCCGAACCCTCAGATCAGATGATAGTTAAGTGACGCGGGCTTTCACGATATCTCCTAAATCGTGGATTAAGAGGATAAGCTGGCAAATGTTTGCGACTTGACAGTGACAATTGACCGGCATTCCAAGGTCATTGACATTGGAGAATTTGCAGGATTAAGTCGTAAGACGTAGACTTCCGCAATTGTCTGAAGGTAACGGATCTTCTGATGTTACGTAGCGAGAACATGACCATACTTTTAAGAGAACCTTACCTTATTCCTAAACAGTCTAACCGTACACTCAAAAAAAGCTACAAAACTGTCTTTTAAAAAAAATCTTGTAGGAAACAAGTCTCGAAAGGTGTTTTGAAGTAAAGTATGTATACAAATTGTTTGCTGGGAACGTGGTGCAACTTAGAAGACTCAGAGGATAAATATTGGTATATTTATTCCCAAAATGTGATGAGAGTAAAGTCTATCAAATGCGTAAATTCTCAGGTACAAAACCTCATACATACAACGTCATCAAACTCTACAAAATACCGCCGTTATTCATCTATACTTAGGTCCGTACTCAATTCATGGCACGTATACGGAGTTGTTACCCATGACTGTGAACGAATTGACCACAAACCCAGTGACTTGCACATTATCCAGGAGTCTGATGATGGTTTTTGATAAACCATTTTCAAACATCTGCCTATAGACTTTTGTAAGGATTTTGAACTGTAGAAGAGACGAAGAGCCAGGCCATTAACAGAGTTGAAATACTAAGATTCAAATAGAATATTTTTTCTTGAATTCAATGCGCGACGAAAATTTTGATTCAGATCTAAAGCCTTTGGGCGCTTTCTACACTGATGCAACAGTATACTATATAGGTATGGATTAACCCTTAATAAAACTGATGCAACATTAATAAAAGCAATGTCAGATGCGCATACGCAAAGCTGCAGTTTCTTTTACGTCATTAGTTATCAAAGCTGTTACGGTAACTCTACTTGGCCCTACAATGTAAATTGTTTGAGGTGTACTATGTAGGTATGGATGATAGACACTGTTTTGCTGTGGCACAGGTTTAAAGTTCTACCCCTATATTTTCTTTTGATGATTAGGTATCTACCTACGTCACAGTAGTAGGTAAGTACAGTCAGCAACCAAAGTCGATAAACAATTTTGATGTTTCAAAAATCTAAATATTTCCGAAATCCATAACATAATTATCAGTACCAAACTTTTAACAAATTCCGAAGATTAGGTTTCTGAAGATTAGCTCAGTAACGCAATAAAATCTGTAGCAAAGTTTATTTATTGCTAATAAATCGAAAAAAAAGCCGTTTAATAAATCAAACTGTTTATCGTCGACTTTCGTTTGCTGACTGTGCCTACCAAAGATTAATCACTTATTACTTTTATTAGTGTGATTGGTTTATATGACACATATGTGCCTGGTTTATCCTAATGACGTAGTATGAATCATTTTTGGTACTTAACCATATCAAGGTTCAGTCTTTTTCTTTCTATCAAGGTAAAGGTGCATTTACACGATGCGATTTGCTAATCCCCGCCCATATATATACGCTTACTATGACAAATCGCGATCGCGTTTACACGTGAAAAATTGCCGTGCGATACGATATTGTATGGGTTGAAATCGCATCGTGAACTGATGATTTACTGCGCGATGAGGACAGTACCTAAAACATTTTTACAAGTTCTTGTAAGTTGCTGTTGTAAAATGACATTGGTATTTGTTTGATGGAATTGCAGACTTAAAATACCTACGAACTGTTTTACTGTGCGGTGTGTATGCAGTTATCATTTATTTACGAGCCCTTTTTGTCTACCTCTTTTTCTATAGGGATACGTAAAGATTTTGAGTGACGCACCTTTCGCCCTATCTAGTCTTCATTCTTTATACAAAAGAGTTTTTAGGGTAGCTTTTTCCAAAATACTACTACCCCCCCCCCCCCTTTCCAGCTGACTCATATAAGTTAGGTACTACTTATGTGGTTAAACTTCACTACTAATACATTTGGAAGATGATAATTTAGAAAATGACAGTCTCAGCTCCTATCAATTCTCAATCAATAGATCAGTTAAGTTGGTGGTACTTTAATAGGCACTGTATAAGGTAGCAATAGCCAATCAAATAAATCTTTTCGCTGTCACGGGCGTCCCCGCTCCCTCATTACGTATGCATGACAGTTGTACTAATAGTTGCATTATTGCATCGACCGGTGAACACTGCCACACTGAATACTGATCGAATCGGAAGATCGGAAGTCTGAATGATGAAGGTTAGAGCTTCTAGATTTGTACAGATTTTCGAGAAGGCCTTTCTGTTTATTATAAAATTATCTATAAATATAAAAGAGCTTGACCTGACTGACTGACTCATCATCGCCGAGCAGAAACCGCTGAAGCTAGAAAGTTGAAATTTGGAGAGTAGCTTCCTTTTATAACATGGACACCCACTAAGGCGGGATTTTTCGAAATTCAACTCCCAAAGGGTTGAAAAGGGGTGAAAATGAAGTATGAAACTTTTAAATGCGTCGAGCGATTTGCTTGAAACTCAGTTTGAATACTATTAAGTAACTTAAATTATATGGAAACGTGTTTCAGGGTTTTTCAAAACAAGTCTCAAAAATGGCTGAAATAGAGTTTAAAATTTATCATTTGGTTGAAAACCAGAAAAATGCTGTTCTCTTACTTAGCATTCAATTGATAAAGGTGACGATGCATGCCACTCTGTCAGGGAATGATCAAGTTGAATTAGCACTTTGTGACACTGCGGTGGTTGATTATGATGCAGGAGTCAGCGGGAAGAACATCCACGTCACATACAAACTAACAGCCAGTCACCGCAAAAAATATCCTGTAATACTTTTTTTCTAACTGTAACGATTTTTACGGAAGAATAGAGAAAAAACATTGTAATGAAGAGCCACCACTAGCAGCGCTATTCTACTTACCTATACCTAAACTCACTTCGAACCTCGAAGCGAGGATTACTCAGTGAGATTATAGTAGGTACCTAACAAATCGCCAACAAATCGCCTGCCAAATGCAGCTCGAAAAGCACGAATGCGCTAAAAACTTCGTGAATGCGCGAACCCAAGGTATAGCACACCTGTGGGTTCGCGCATACGTGAATATGTGAGGGGCCCCTGTTCCATGTAAGGATGTCGTAACTTGCTCTCAGACTAGTCAAAACCTAAGTATTATTTGCTTCGATCAAATTATTTGTCAAGTCTGAAACCCTGGGTCGATCACGACTTCGCATCTACGCCGTTTGACAAAGAAAATTCGTAAATTGTCGATTGACAACTTAATGAACACAATAGTTCGAGGCCAAGTGATACGACTGAATTAACTTTAAACATAGGAACCTGGAAAGGTCGTATGTTAATATTTACATAGGTATGTTATTAAATCTCAATTTATTTTTACTTTCAAGATAAAAGTAATCTCAAAAAAAAAAAAAAGAAAAAAACATACATACAGCCGAACATATAACCTCCTCCTTTTTTTGAAGTCCGTTAAAATGAAAATTCTACCTCTTTTTAATATCATAAGTAGGTACCTATATTATAAGTTGGTATGTGCTTTAAACATGTGTGAATCATTAGACCATACAATCAAAGCTCTTGATGGGAGCCAATTATAGATGGTTGGCAGTCCACAACTGTGCGGTTTTCACGCCAATTCCTGCCTCGCACAACAGACTTATGGAATCAGCTGTCGCCAGCGGTATTTCCAGACCGATACGACTTAGGCACCTTCAAGAAAAGAGCCTATTCCTACCTCAAAGGCCGGCAACGCATCTGCAGTGCTTCTTGATGCTGCAGTTGTCTGTGGGCGGTGGTAATCACTTACCATCAGGTGTGCCACTGGCTCGTTTGCCCCCTCTTCCATAAAAAAAAAAAATAGATAGGTAGGTATTCCCCACAGCTTCTCTCTTAGCTTATTTTCGAAACCCTTTTTCACCTATTTCAAGTTTCACCCAAATACTTCCACTGGTTGAGACCACAGAACTCTAGATATAGTTCTGTGGTTGAGACTATGGAAACAAACATTCAATCTAGTTATATCTTCAAAATTGCCTTATTGGGCTATCCTAATCTATAATATTAGTGGGATAGTTGCCTTGTTGGGCAATCTTGAGGATGGGGCAAAGTAATTCTCAGTCTCTCCACATCAAATTGGGCTGTGTTTATCTAAGTACTCATAAATAGTAGGTATTTTGATAATGATAGATTTAGAAACTTACCATTATTTCATACTTGATGCCCGGATAGAAATTTTCCTTCATGTGTCTGTCCTATGTGTAAAAAAACAAAATAAGTAAATAAATAATTATGCCAAACCACTCATCAACTTTTAAGATTTATGTTTTCTACACTCGTAATATATATATCTAATATATCTTTTATTCCTGAAAAGTGAAGTTTTCTTGAGTGACCGTGTGCCGTGGGTAACACTGCAACGGGACGGACAGCTAGTTAGGTACAGTCAGCGTCACCAATTGGTAACCCCCTAACAAGGCGGTTTGTGTGGCATGCGGCAGGTGGACCTTCAGAATGAAAGGTTTCACAATCAGCCAAAGGGTTGTACCCTTTGGCTGATTGTGCTGTTTTGCTTCCTGCATCCATATCCATACTTCCATACTAATATTATAAATCAGAAAGTAACTCTGTCTGTCTGTCTGTTTGTTACGCTTTCACGCCCAAACCGCTGAACAGATTAAGCTGAAATTTGGCATAGTTAAAGGTTATATCTCAGGGAAGGACTTAGGCTACCTTTTATTCCGAAAAAATGAAAAAAATCCCGAGGGATCGCGGGTCACACCGCGGGAGCGCAGCTAGTCTTTAATAAGCCTTACTAACTACGAGTTTATGTACATGTGACCATCGTGTGTCCCATGCACTATTCGCCGCACTACGTAGTCTTTGGATTAGAGTTACCTTTACTTGTTGTAGTAAGCATCTTTACGTGATAACCTCAGCTTTTCTTGGTTTATGGCTTCTGCGACTTGAGTATAGTCAGTCAAACCGATTAAAAATCAAATTACTTTTGTAGGCCAGGCGAGCTTTTATTATTGTTTTGAATTTGATAATCAAAATTTGAGTTTTTGTTTGTAAACAAAAATGACTTGACAATTACAATGTCACTTTGACGTTGATAAGTAGGTAATCTGTGACTTTGATCTTGACAGTTTGAATAGTTGTATTTACACAAAAGCTTTTTTTTTGCTTCGCACCTGCTAGGCTGCTATTGCTAGTATTCTTACTTATTCATATTCTGTCTGTGGGTTAAAGTTTAGAATAATTTAGACATGAATTAAAGAGAAAGGGGGTGGGAAGGAGGGGGGAGGGTCCTTTTCTCCCCCTAATAACACTCCGCATTACACGGAAATGCCCCATTCTTGAGAAAAAAACAATTAATGTAACCTAACCTCAAACAAACAAAACAGTATAACAAACATACTCGGAAAGTAGCTGTTCTGGCACTCGCCGGCCGCTACCGCGGCACGCTTCGCTCGGCTCGTGCGTGGTTGTTCACTATACACATAACCACTCGTCGCTTCGCTCGCTCCTCGCCTCGCAAGTCGCAACCTTTGCTATAGGTCTGTCAGTCTGCCCCAAAAATGATTACCACAGACAATAAACACAGGTCCAATTGTCAAATTGTCCATTCTAACGTCACGTTTCACTTGAAATTACTACAATATATTTATGAATTTTTCGAAAACTAGGCTTTTCTGTGTGATTAACGTGGTAGATAAATAATCAAGAAGCAAACCCCTACTGATTTAAGCCTATAAAATCATCAATTCATTTATAAATAATTCTAAAGTGGAGCCGACTTGTATCCAAAGCCCATAAAAA
This sequence comes from Epirrhoe tristata, assembly GCA_951394285.1. Classification (NCBI taxonomy): domain Eukaryota; kingdom Metazoa; phylum Arthropoda; class Insecta; order Lepidoptera; family Geometridae; genus Epirrhoe; species Epirrhoe tristata. The sequence goes on along the minus strand of OX596150.1, from coordinate 7,918,838 downwards.
AAAGCCTAGCTACTATCTCTACCTAGATAATGGAGATGATGGTACAATTGGCAACACTGTGGATGAAATGAATGAATGAATAAATAAATAATCTGTGATTCTGTGATGTGATGTGATAATGTCCACGCACGTTCATCTTGCTTCCCGTCTGATTTCGAATATTTTAAGCGAATTTTACTAAAATTTCAGTATGGACCATGAGAGCAGGCAGTTGGCTGAAGATTTCTTTCTTCGGGAGCCTGTGGACGCACGTATAAGGTGATTTTTCAATACCCTATCCCAAGTTGTCAGTATTATTTGTACCTATCATCAATATTTCTTTTACTTATTCAGGAAGCAGAAAGATGAACTGAAGGAGGAGGATCATCCGACACTCAGGGTTGAACTGCAGACAGTGCGGCTCAACCCAGACTCCCAGAAACTTGTTTTAGATACGCTGAGGTTTATTCATGGTCCTGATTTCAAACTTGGAAGCGCCAGTGGCTACAAGGTACTACCTGTCTAACTTCTTTTTAAATCTATATACCTGCTAATACTTACCAGTTTTGGTAGAAAAGCTCTATTCAAGGTTTTAGAGAATTACCTTATTTCATCTTACAAAATATTATGAAATTGCTAGTACCTAACACAGAACAAGATATTGCACTAGTTATTGTTCTTAATAAAGAAGTGCTATGATTTTAGTCTCTTGAATTATAAAATTTAGACCATTTTTTTTTATTTAATTTAAAAATCATCAGTAAATAACCGGTGTTTTAACTGAATTGTTAAATTGTTGTTGAGAAGGGAAGAAGGTCATGTAACAAGAAGAATGCTTGGTATGAATGTTGATTTACAAGCAGAGGTAGGCCAAAGAAAAGATGGATGGATTGTGTAAAGGATGACATGAGTAAGAAAGAGGAAGTTCAGATGACGGCTGAAAGAGTAGAATGGAAGAACACATGTTGTGCCGACCCCACATAATGTGGGAAAAGGGCAGGAAGATGATGATGATGTTAAAACTTTTCTATTTCAGGATAAAGGCACAAACCTTGGTAACCGATACTGGATGGAGCGAGGCAATCTGGTAGTCCAAGGAGGCTGTGATTACTCAATAACTTCAAAACCAGATATTCAGACCTCGGAAGCTAGGCTGAGAGCATTTGCACTTGCAAAACTAGAAAAGTATGTACATATAAATTTCATTGCTAATTTAATTTGTTGAATTGCTCATACATCATCCCATTTATGAAAAATACCAAATTTTATTTAACAATTAGCTGCGCTCCCGCGTTGTGGCCCGCGGTCCCTCGGGATTTTCCATTTATTCGGGATAAAAAATAGCCTATGTCCTTCCCTGGGATACAACCTTTAAATATGCCAAATTTCAGCTTAATCTGTTCAGCGGTTTGGGCGTGAAAGCGTAACAAACAGACATACAGAGTTACTTTCACATTTATAATATTAGTATGGATATTCTCGTTTTAGATATAATTTTCACAAAGCACACTGCTCTGAAGCTTTGAATGTGGCTGCTGAAAGTGTAGACAAGGCATTAGAAATATTGTTTTACAAATACTTCCGAGTAGACCCTCAAGACAAACCTACACAGGTTCCTACAACCACCGAACTCCTTGAAATGAGGAGCGATGAGATTGCAGTACTTGAATCAATTTATGAATCCAGCTTCCGCGTCAAAGAAAACCATGTTTGGAGCGTCAATCTTAACCTAGAATATTTAACAAAATTGTATGAAAACAAAGATGTGGCGAAAAGAAAAGACAACATAAATTATAATCAAAGAGATCAAAGAACAAAACCAAAAGAGATCTGTAAGCTGTTCTTAAAAGGGCACTGTAGATTTGGTGCTAAATGTAAATTTTTACATCAAGTTCAAACTGAGAGACAACTTGATGACATTAAAGAAAACTCAGCAATAGAGAAAATTGTATATGAACTTGAGATACGTTTTCCCGAAGACAGTGTGTACCCATACCAACCGCCTTTAATATTCTTTAAAGTAGAAAATCGTAAAGACGCTATACCAGAGCTGGCATGTCTTAAAATAGCAGCGAGACTGCTAGATGAAGCGAAAACGTTAGCACAAGATGGAATCCCGAGCATGTATTCTTTAGTAGAGCTACTAAATAATGAAGAGGATATTAAAAACTTTATACAATTCGACACAAGAACCTATTTAGACCCAAGCGAAGCACTCTTTCCTCAACTGATTGAAGAGAGTGTTATAAAAGAGAAACTACCTTCACATTATAAAAAAGGCTCGGCTGTAGATAAAAGACCGAAAGTCAATTTTGAAGAGATATTAAAAGAGAACAGAGAGATAGCAAATAGGTATTTGGAGAAGCCTGAGAACAGTAGGTACACAAAAATGATGTCTGCCAGACGGAAATTACCAGCGTGGCAGAAAAAGAATGATATTTTAAATGCATTAAAGAAATCACAGGTTAGTTCTTATAAATTAAACTGTGCAGTCATCATTAGTATTATTTTAAAAGTTATTTTTCATTTATAAGTTGAGAACATTGAGAATTTAAAGTTAAATGTAAAAAATTCTATGTTTCAATCAAGCACTATGATTTGTTATGAACGAGTTCGATTGAAACTTAGAATAGGTGTAAATGGCGTAAAATTGCATTATTTTGGTTCCATGTGAGCAACAGTGGACAGAATCTAGTATTTTTTTTTAATAATGTCTCCAATTCATTTATCTATTTAATCTTGTATTATACATACATAAAATCACGCATCTTTCCCGAATGGGTAGGCATAGATAGACCACGGATCTCCACTTGCTACGATCCTGACACACAACTTTTGCCTCATTCACTCTCATTACATTCTTCATACATGCTCGCCGGTTTAGGTCACTTTTGACCTGGCCCTTCTCCAAAATGTCGCCAATTTGATCCAAGAAGATTCGCCTTGTATTATAAAGATTTTATTAAACAATAATCCATTAACTAAATCACTCATTTCGACAGATAGTCGTCATAAGCGGTGAAACGGGCTGCGGCAAAAGTACGCAAGTTCCACAGTTCATACTTGACCATTGGTTAGAAAACTTCTCAAAAGATGGCGCTGATCATGCTGAGATTATCTGCACCCAACCAAGGAGGATATCTGCGATAGGCGTCGCCGATAGAGTTGCTGATGAAAGGGTCGAGAAGACCGGTCAAGTTGTGGGTTACCAAGTAAGTTGGGTTTTTAAAAAAATGCGTGTTGGTCGAATCGGGTTGTTCCTCGACTTTCAATCTGAAGGTCGTGGGTTCGAATTCTGGCCGTGCATCAATGGATTTTTCGTTTCGTAAAATTTATATGCGCTATAACACGAGCTCTTAACGGTGACGGAAAACATCGTGAGGAAACCCGCAGCGTAGTCAGCTCCACACGTATCGAAATCGTCTTTCCTGTGGGCCAGGTTGATTAAGCTGAGAGGATGGTTTAGGTGCTGGGCAAGCCTATTCCATCTCAAACAATGTCCCAGGCACTACAGCGTCCCGTTTAGTGTAGGCATGGATTGCCTCCTGACGCTGTATAAATCATCTAACATAGATGTAAAGGCCTAAGTTTTGTGTTTTTAGACTTAGATATTCATAATATAACATAAGACACGTACAATGTACAGTAGTGGTATGAAAAGGTTCGCCAGTTTTCAAATTGATTCATTTAACGTTCCGCAAGCACATATTACCTTTTCAAACTAAGTCACAGAACAGACTGGTTCACAGAAAATTATGTTTAACTGTTTGACAATAAAGTTTAAAATTACAGATTATACTTGTTTGATTTTCTGTCTTGACCAAGAAGATTATATAATGTAAAAACTTTTTATTGGTTTCAACATCTCGTTGTCTGTCATTGTTGACATTGCAATTTTATTTTTTCACGTTTCTATATTTTACATAAAATGCCGAGACCTTTAAGTGTTGTAGAAAGAGCAGCAATTATTGCTGAACATGAAGCTGGCTACAATATCAGTGAGATATCGCGTCGTCTTAATGTAACCAGGGATAGTGTAAGATTTTGGATCCGGAGATATGGTGAAGAAGGTGAACTCATAGATCATCGTCACAACAATTCTGGTCGCCGTCCTATCCTTAGTGCTGCACAAAATGCCGACATGAGACGGCAATATGAAGAAAATGGCTTTGTGTCAACCAATCATTTCGCTCAACTGTATGAAGTTTGTCCTAGAGTAATAAGAAATGCATTACACTCAATGGGATTACATTATAGACGACACTCAAAAAAAGTTGCTCTGACACCAACCCATAAGGAAGCACGCTTGAGATTTGCAGAGACCTATTTGAACTTTGATTGGAGTACCACTATATTTACCGACGAAAAATCCTTTATGTCAAGCCAACATGGGAGGCTTCATTTGTGGAGGTATAACGGCACGAGATATACAGAAGACCATGTAGTGCCCAATTTTAGTTCTGGACGTATCTCTGCCAATATTTGGGGGTGGATGTCAGCGGATGGAGTGGGCGAGCTCGTTCTTCTTCCTTCAAGGGCAAATGCAACTCACTATCTATCGGTTCTGGAAGACAGTATGCTACCAAGTGTCCGTACCGTATATACAGCTGCTGACTTACCTCAGGTCAGCTACGTTCAAGACAATGCTCGCACGCACACTGCTCGTATTGTGAATGAATGGTTCAATCGGCACAGTGATATAGCGGTGATTCCGTGGCCAGCAAGATCTGCAGATTTAAACCCGATCGAGAACCTATGGGGTTTAATGGTGCAGCGATGGGATAATAGAAACGAAAGAACCAAGAAGGCTATAGAAGACCACTGCCATATCATTTGGGAAGATACACGAGGGACGGACCTATGCTCTCGCCTTGTTGGTTCTATGAGAAACAGGTTACAATGTGTGATTGATGCTAATGGTGGTTATATACGTTATTAAATAAAATAAAGTTATTATATTACTTATTCGTACTATTCTTTCATATTCGGTCCTATCAACAAAGCGGTTTACCCCGACAGTAATATCTCTGTCAATAAATCTTGGCAGTCCAGGAAAATAGAGTATAATTAAAGATTACAGTAATCTAAATAACGTTTAAATACAAATAACCTATATCAAAATCTTGTTGTTATGGGTAATTGTTATTTTTGTAAAATTGACAGGATGGAGTAAAACAGTAAACAAATTATGCAAAACCTTTTTGATATGTCATTGCCTATAATCGATAGTAAACGCTAAACATAACAAAACGTAATATTTATTAATTAAAATGTTGGCAGTACTGGTTCTTGCACTCGTGCAAGCAAAAGTCGACTTTAAGATGACGAACCTTTTCATACCGCGACTGTACATACACATACATCTTCACTCGGCCACGGCTAACACAGTTGTAACGTTTAAAAAAACCTTTATTTATAGTCTTTTCGTAGCTTATTCCATCTCAAACAATGTCCCAGGCACTACAGCGTCCCGTTGAGTGTAGGCATAGGTTGCCTCCTGACGCTGTATAATAAATCATCTAGTATAGATGTAAAGGTCTAAGTTGTTTTTCGTAGCAGCTTCGAAGTTACTTATAAGTTTTGTATGACTTCTGTTAAATTTCACAGGACTATTAATTTTATTTTGACTTAAAATGTTAAGTACTATTATTTGATAAGATATTTATGTTTTCAGATTCGACTAGAAAGCAAAATATCATCAAAAACGCGCCTTACTTTTTGTACTACTGGAATTTTACTACGAAGACTTGAATACGATCCTCAATTAAAATCAGTCACTCACGTTATAGTAGACGAAGTACATGAAAGGTCTGAGGAGAGTGATTTCCTCTTATTAATACTGAGGGACCTTGTCAAAATAAGGAAGGACCTGAGAGTTATACTCATGAGTGCGACGCTAAACGCTGAATTGTTCTCGACGTACTTTGAAAAGGTTCCAGTTTTGGAGATACCAGGTAATTGTTTTACAAATGTTCTTAGCTGTAAGTTTACCGAAAATTCAAAATAAAATTTTATAAAGATGCATCCCAAAAATTTGCACCCATGCGGGATTTGAACCCACGTCCTTACCGACCCGTGATAATGTTCTAAAAATAATGTAAGTATAATGTTTGGGATGCATTTAAATTAAAATCTTTAGATATCCCAAACCCTCAACACTATAAAAAATATAATCCGCATAAAATTTTATGTGAAGTTTCATAATAATATAAGAAAACAATATTTTTCCATTTATGGAGGGAATATATAGCTTTGGACACTGGCAGCCGCACTCAGAGTCACTAACGGCTACTTTAAATAGTTCCTTAGTAAAGATTTTTCCATTTAAAATTGTTACTAAGCAGTAGACGTTAGTTATTCTGAGTACCGTTATAAAATGTTGCATTTTCTACACACCCCTATAGATATGAAAGATAACCTTCCTTAAAAAAAATTATTTGAGAAATAAGTAAATGAACATTCGTAAATCTCTGACTACAATAATGTCGGTGCCAAAGTTATAAATAGCGCCATCTTTTTCAACTTAGCAGTTTAGCGAGTTATTGATTTGTCTGTATTTCAGGTAGAACGTTCCCGGTAGAGCAGTTTTTCTTGGAAGAAATAATGGATCTTACAAACTATGTGCTTGAAGAGAACGGCCCGTTCGCTAGGAAGGTGAAAAAGGGTTGGTAATCATTTTGTAAATTTTTCATTTAACAAACATCTGCACCTAACATTAGGTGCAGAGTAACAAAAAGCTGAGACTGGGTCCTTTTTGGTACCTACATCAAACACAGACCTTGCACCTGGGTACATAAAGCTATGTTTTATTTTACTTTCTTCGGTCTGTATGTCCTAATTAAAAAATGCCAAATATCTTGAATGTGTCAAATTAGTGTCAAACTGCTTGCAAATCGACTTCATTCGAGCAAGTAATCTAAGTTTAATCGGTTTGTCAGTTTGAAAAGCGTTCGAGAAACCGGCCGTAGTCTTTTACATAGGCTTTGACTTTAAAAAATTGTCTCACAAAATCTATTTTATATTTCAGGTGAAAAGAAGCAAGATCTAGAACTTGAGTTACAAACGTGCGACCTCAAATCAGAGTCAGCCGAGCCACCGAAAGAGTCGATACGAGACGAAAACCTATCAGTTGGACAAATGTTAGCGCGGTACCCGAAATGCACTAAAATAACATGCAAAAATATGTATCTTATGGATACTGAAAAGGTATTAATGAATTTACCTGATTTTTAATATCCTAGATGTATCAAATACCTATATAGCCTATATTAAATCCATACTAATATTATCTGAAGCTGAAAAGTAAAGGATTAGCGAGTTTATATGTTACGTTCCCCAAAACACAACGATAGCGCGATCTAATTTTTCCTGTGGCGCCATCTATTATGTAGTAAAATGTGTCTGTCTGTTTGTCTGTTTGTTACCTTTTCACGCCTAAACCACTGAACAGATGATGCTGAAATATGACATGGACAAAGATTATGTCCCAGGGACGGACATAGGCTACTTTTTTTTTCAAAACTAATCATGTAGGGCGTGAAATAAGGGTTGAAATTTTGTATGGGGACTTAATGTGAAGTTCCAGTTGAAGGCCACTAGATGGCGTTGCTGTCCTATGGCTGAGGTCGAGATGGCGCTATTATTGCATTTTTATTTTTAAAAGTATCAGAAGAGAATCTTCTGAACAGCAGTTTTCAGTTCTGTTTTTAATAAGTATAATATGTTATTTTGCTGACGAAGTCGCGGGTACCAGCTAGTAAACTATAGATATGTTATGTTATGAACATAACGTTATGTTATGAACATAACATATCTATCGTATCGAAGTTTAAAATTTGAGCTTGGAACACGTGACTGTCACTGGCTAAAACGTCGCTCTGTTTGACTCAAACTGAAGTTAAAACTGTGCTAATAAGACTGTTTCGATTCTTCAACTTCCACGCGCTGTAACGTATCTATATTTTTTAACATCATTGCCTTTAGCTGAAGCGGTGAAGAAAAACATGGTGAGGAAACCCGCAGCTTAGTCAGCTCCACACGTATTGACGTTGTCTTTCCTGTGGACAGTGCCGATTAAGCTGAGAGGATGGTTTAGGTGCTGGGCAAGGCTATTCCATCTCAAACTATATCCCAGGCACTATAGGCATCCCGTAAAGTGTAGGCATAGGTTGTCTACTCACGCTATATAATCATCAAATGTATATGTAAAAGGCCTGTTTTTTTACGTTTATGAAGATAATACTCAGCTGCGAATAGCGCCATCTAGTTTGATTGTAACAAACAATTACTGTCTCTAGACAAAATGTTATGAAAATGTGATTGATATTTTTACTTTTTGCAGATAAACTTCGATCTGGTAGAGCATGTTCTGGACTACATAGTAAATGGTGATCACAAATGGCCGAGAGAGGGGGCTATCCTCATTTTCCTCCCAGGCATTGGTGAAATAATGGCGCTACACGATCAACTCGCCGAAAGTCATACGTTTAGTCCTAAGTAAGTAGTTTTGATGCTATTCCAGGACCCAGGTCATTATCTACCTATCTACGCCTATTCCAAGTTTCATCCAAATCGATTCTCTGGTTTAGGCGTGATTGAAACATAAACATAAAAACATCTAAACATACAAAATTTCAGCTTTATTATGATAGTAGTATATAAATAAATAAATAATAAATAAATAAATAATGCTGGACTTTTCACACAGCATCATCTAGCCCCAAAGTAAGCAGAGCTTGTGTTATGGGTACTACGAATGACTGATAAACTACTTATATACTTTTTTTTTTGTATATACATACATATATTATATATAGAAACACCCAGACCCGGGACAAATATCTGTAGGTCATACAAACATTTGTCCCGCGGCGGGGATCGAACCCGCAACCTTCTACGTCGCAGGCGGACCTTCGCCCACTGCGCCACAGAGGTCGTCATATGATAGTATGTATGATAGTACAAGGGAAGGAACTAGACATCACGACACAGGTTATCCTAGTGTGAGGCCTTTTTTTTTTTTTTTTTTTTTTTTTCTCGCTGGGAAAAATGCATTACGCATCCCCTCCGCCGGGGGGGCGAGAGGGGTATGTGGGACTCCCCGGGGACTCCCGGTATACCCACTAAACGACCCAGCGTCATTCCGGCGTCGCCTGGAATGGAGGGGGTCTGGGAAACCGGCACAGCCTTTACGTCCAGTCCCCCTCTGGCGATCCCCGCCCTTAAGGCGGCCCCGCGTCGTGGTGAGTAGTGCAAGGCGGACGAAGGTGCCCCCGCACCTAGCGTCCGCTACTCACCACGAAAGCTCCTCGCTCCCTTCGTCCACTGCGCACTCTAATGAAAGAGGGCGTGGAGAAGCCTCCAAAACCGGCCGCAGAGGATAGGGAGAGCGGCAACATCCTAGTGTGAGGCCTAGGCCAGCTGTTGATTATCATAAACTAAAAACCACTGAAAACCAGCGCTCCAACACTCGAGCTGTTCGAGCAAATGCTGAGGGGTAGCCGTATTTTCACCCACATAAAATTATATAGATTTAAGTAGGTACCTATTGTAACTGTTGGATATGATGTGGAGAAAATAAAACTTTATTATTCTTATATTATTCTTATCATAATAAGTAGCTTCCTATCCTTTGCCTCATAACCATATTGATACTACCTTGCTCCCTCTTCCCAGTCAACAACCTAGGTACTCTGTGCGATTTTTACCTACCTACCTAATTACTTTGTAAAATAAGCTGCTAAATTAATAAAATTCATTTCATCGTAGCCCTTCTGGGGCTTATTACAAGAAAATGAGCCGAGTTTAGACCAAGTCTAACTAAAAAACTGACCCCAGAAAAACGATCTTTAAATACTCGTACATAGAACGCTTTTATGTGGTAACAGTTTTATTTTGACATGTGTCAACATGGGGTTCAACTAAGGTTTAACGTTTTTATAATAAGCAGCTCTATGTTTCAGGACAGGTAAATATATCCTGGTGCCACTCCATTCAACACTGTCTAGCGAAGAACAAGCATTGGTTTTCAAGAAGCCAAAGCCAGGTGTAAGGAAGATAGTTCTATCAACCAATATAGCTGAAACTTCGGTCACTATAGACGACTGTGTGTTCGTTATTGACTGTGGACGGATGAAGGAAAAAAGGTAAGTTTAATTTAAAATACTAACCCCACGAACCAACCCAATAACTAAAAGCCGTGTTGGCCGAATAGGGTTGTACCTCAACTTTCAATCCGATGGTTGTGGGTTCGAATACCGGCCGTGCATAAATGGATTTTGCGTTACGTAAAATATCTACACGTGCTCTAAACGATGAAGGAAAACATCGTGAGGAAACCAGTTAGTGTTCTTATAGGCGGCGATGGGCTTGCAACCTGTCACGTATGGAATACTAACTTCTGCAAGATGTGGGCATGTATTAAATATGTGTTTGGACATGCCTCTGACTACCCCCCTTAGACATCCTTAAAGGATCTGTAATAAGTAACAAAAAGATCTGAGAGAATGTCTACCGCACCTTGGGGATACAGTCTTGAACCTGTTTACGTTTTACTAAACCCCATTAAATACCCAGCTCAGCTATAGATGCACGTACACGTTTGTTTTTGTGTGTGTAAGCGATACTGAGCGCTCATTCGTCCATGGAGATTTCCTGAGCTTACGCACACAGAAACAAACGTGTATGTGAATCTTCAGCTGATGAATGCTCCATGGACGAATGAGCTGTCAGTATCGCCTACAGTACTAAAACAACTACACACGCAATCAAGACCAGCAGCCTTATTGTCTAAATTGAAATCCATTCCCAGTTGTCATCCTAATAGAGCTCAACCAATCACTTAATAGGAAAATGACAATTGAAGTCCAGAATGGGTTTCAAAAGTCAAAATGAAGCCCATATCCATTCCCAGTTGAGTTGGACAATAAGGCTACAGCCTTATAAGGCTCGCCTTCGTGAGAAAACTATTCCCATAAAAAATACCTAGTACCCCAGACCATATACTAATACGTAGTACGTATGATACGTATGTATGTACGTATGCTAGTACGTATGATAAGTACTTGTAAACAAAAAATGTACTCGTAATTATAATGTGTACAATATTTTCTGGAGTTTTAAGGACAGCATTTGACCTCCCTCTGCCTTATGTTAAGCAGTAGTGAGGTCTAAGATGGAGCATGCTTTCCTAGAAGGAACCTATTTACTCTTGATTTAAAGACCCCTATATTGTACTTTTCGGGAAATACGGTACCCGGCAATGAGTTGATATCAATAATATTGTTGCAGATTCGATTCAAATCGCAACATGGAGTCATTAGACCTCGTGTGGGTATCCCGCGCCAATGCGAAACAGCGTAAAGGGCGCGCGGGCCGAGTCATGGCCGGCGTTTGTGTACATCTATACTCCTCGCATAGATACCACCGCCATCTGTTGGAGCAGCCGGTACCAGAGATACACAGGTAAACATTATTTTTTCTTATTGCACGAAATAAAATATGCATGGGAAACTTTAAAACTGATTTTATTAAAGTAACAGTCAAGACACAATCCGCCATCAAAGATTTTACAAACAGGAAGAAGGAAAAATGACACAACACAAAAACCAACTACATTTTTGTCAGTGTTAGCATTTTAAATATAAACATTATTTAACTGTATTGCCAGTTAAAACATAAAAAAACTACTATTTAATTTACATTTTTCTATGTTTAGATTGTTCTTAACACTTATCATGCGATCAGTCGTGCCAACTGGCAAATGAGGTTAGTGCTTTCTGAGCGGTAAACTTCAACTTTCAAAAGTTAGGCAATAAAGAGATTTATGAGTAAAAATTTTACAACTTACAATACGCACAATCGTTCTTTAGCTCTCTGAAGTAGCTGCGCAGAACCCATTTTTGATGTCGCCTAAAATCGTGCTATCTCGCTTACTCTACCAAACTTGCGCAATCGTCTATTGCACCTAACTTCAGAGAGCTAATAGCGCGATCTATATTATGAATGATTGCATGTATTTTTATTGTTTCACAGAATACCACTGGAGCAGTTACTATTGAAGATAAAGATACTACCACTGTTCCAGCATATGAGCGTCCATGAGGTTTTAGGTTAGTCTTTACCTTCTAAGCTGGGGGATGGGCAGCAGCACCCGCCCTTCATTTAACAACCAGTACAGCTATTATCTGCGCTCGCCAACCCGCATGCCCAGCGTGGCGAATATGGGCAAATCCCCCCTGATAATGTTACGAAGACAGACCAGGACCAGGTGGAATCGACACAGTGCAAGAAACGTCAAATTCGGATCAATTCCTGCACTGTGATTGATTGCTGTCCGTCGATTCCAAACCGAATGCATTCCACTGTATTATGAATCAAAGACCCCCAGTCCCCGGCGGACCCGCTATTCCTGGTATACCATGGTAACGGCGGGGCAGGGGTCCAGCAGAATCACAGGATGCGAACCGCAGTAGAGGACGGCCCCCACTATATGGAAAGACGATCTGGTAAAGGTTGCTGGGAGCCGTTGGGTGCAGGCTGCACAAGATCGATCGCTGTGGAAATCGATGGGGGAGGTCTATGTTCAGCAGTGGACACTAGATGGCTGACATGATGATGAAACATAGGCCGTTACATCTATACAAAAAAAATATGTATATGGTCAGGAGGCAACAATGCCTACTCTTAACGGGACGCTGCAAGTGCCTTCTTTGAGATGGAATAGGCTTTCCTAACACCTAAACCATCCTCTCAGCTTAATCGGCACTGTCCACAGGAAAGACAATGTCAATACGTGACGAGCTGATTAAGCTGCGGGTTTCCTCGCGATATTTTCTTTCACCCTTAAAAGCGCATATCTTACAAAACAAAAAATCCATTGATTTGCTGGGATTCAAACCTTCGTCGGATTGAAAGTCGAGGCACAATCTCTATGCTATAAAGTAAGTTCGTAAAAGTCAGTGGCCAACTCTGGTGACGGAGTTTTAGGGTCGCCTCAAGACCTCCGTCATAGCTTAACGACTTAAATAGCCAGGACCGACTATTTAACGTGCCCTCCGAAGCACGGAAGCGCTCAGATGAAAATGCCACTGGCGGTCACCCATCCACTTACAGACCGTTCAGAACGTTGCTTAACTTCGACGATCTATCAAGAACGACTAAGCAAGCATGACCACTGCTATCTCTATGCTATGAAAATTAACCCACTGTTACTATAATCCCTTTAATTTGCAGGCAAAACGATAGAACCGCCGCTGAAAACAAACATAGATGGCGCTCTCACAAGATTACAAGACGTTGGTGCGTTGGACAAACGGCATTCACTCACAGCCCTGGGCAAACATTTGGCCGCGTTGCCCGTGGATGTTCGGATAGGCAAACTGATGTTATTCGGGGCAATATTCTGCTGTGTTGACTCGGCGTTGACTGTGGCAGCTTGTCTTAGTCATAAGAGTCCGTTTGTCGCGCCTTTTGGGAAGAAAGTAAGTACTTTTATATGAACTCTACTTACTTTTTATTTATTTTCAACCGACTTCAAAAAAGGAGGTGTTACGCGATTGTTCCGCCATTTGTTGACCGATTTGCAAAATTCTTCAGAGGTGGTCCCATATAAATTTTATGCCTGAGGGATTGATAGTTTCCCCGTAAAACTCTAAACACCTTCCCTCCTAGCCATGTCACAAATAGAAATCGAATCGACAGCTTGACGCCCTGAGTCACACCGCGTTTCGAGTCAAACATTGAAGTCGGTTTTCTTTTTAGTATTAAAACGTAATTATATAATACAGTGTGGCAAAATTTTACCGCATTGAGGGCAGCTACCGTTTTATTTTTGTAGTTAGAAGATTTTGTTAAATCTTAGAAAACTATAGGTTTATTTTGAAGAAAATACTACAATAATAATGTAAAATTTTGCCACTCCCTGTATATTTATGTACAATACGTACAACCAATCTTTAGCTATCTGAAGTAGTTGCGCAGAACCCATTTTTGATGGCGCTTAAAAGAAAATAAACAATTAAAACTCAAAATCCAGCAATCTACGTATAAAAACGCGTCCAGTACATACGCTTGACCAGCTGTGCGAGGTCGGTTTTCTCCGGATATAATGATTTTTTTGGAAAATGCTTTTGGATTTGGCTGTGTGTTGGGATGCTGTACCTACCCTTTTGGCTTCGGTAGACGTCTTTTTACACCCTGTATAAGTGCGATATAATCTTAATTTCATTTACTTTACAGACAGAAGCTGACGCGAAGAGGAGAGAGTTTGCATGTTCAAATAGTGATCAGTTGACTACATTGCGAGCGTATCGGGTAAGTTACTATTAATAACGATACGTCATATGTCGGCTCATTGTAAGTAATAAAAGTTTTATAGTAAGTAAGTTCCCTTATTCGGAATGATAAGAAACCTTAACACGTTAAGCTTTAACACGTGCTGTAAACGGTGAAGGAAAACATCGTGAGGAAACCAGTTAGCGTCTTGTAGGCGGCGATGGGCTTGCAATCTGTCACGTATGGAATACTAACTTTTGCAAGATGTGGGCATGTATAAATATATGTTTGGACATGCCTCTGACATCTTCATAGGATCTGGAATAAGTAACATAAAAAGATCTGAGAGAATTTCTACCGCACCTTGGGGATACAGTCGTGAACCTGTTTACGTAAGAAACCTATGTATTCATCCAGGGTATTTATTATTGTGATTATTATACAAACACATACAAACTTTCAGATTTTTTATTTAGTAACATTTTCTTTTTATGCGTTCTAGATTTTCCATTACGTAATTATAACTGTAATTTCATAAAATTAGAATATTTGCATCACAACATTATTATGATTACGCGTATGTCAAAGCTATTTATGTAATTTAAATAGATGACATCATCAATAAAATAATTAGGTACTGTTTCTTGTACTTCTGTGTTTTTGATGAAAATAATTTGTAAAAGATATTGAAAATTGTAGCACAGGTTTTTTATATACCTATTTCAGGCACCAGTCTCTCACAAAATAGGTTTTTATATCCACAACCTTTTTAAGGCGTGTCGCTAACAGAAACGAAAGTCGAGGCGGGGGCGCGACGCGGGCTTGAATCTACGTTGAAAAAAGTAGAAAACAAACAAAAGTCAAGAGGCGAGGTGCGAGCGAGGCGGGGGTGCGGTGCGGGCGAGGCGCGCGCTCCTTCAGCGACCCCTAATCACCTGTCTCTACTCATCTTTTGAAGATGTCATGTTGAATGACTGAAACAAGACATACACGTCGCCGTCTCGACGCTTAGCACACGTCAATTCCGCCCCGACGCCGCTCCGACTTTGCTGTTAGCGACCTGTCTTAGATTTTTAATGTTTTTATATTTTAGATTCTTTATTGTGTATTTATTTTAATATACATTTTGTTTAATAATGGCGATGATTCTGTTGTTCACAGACCAAACTTAGTTAAACTAAAACTAGAACGTTCTTATTTTGTTCTCAATAAAGACGAAAACGGCATGTCACTAAAAGTGTCACTAAAAGTGACATTAAAATTATAATCAAAATGGCGTCTCTGTCTCTTTTGTAACAGCTGATAGACACATCAAGCAAAATGGTGTTGACCAATATTACCCACAAATAATTGATTTTGACTAAAAATAAGTAATTTTAGAAATGTCACTGTAATTATGGACTTTATCGTATACAAAATACGAATGACACAACAGAATCGACGCCATTGTGTATTTATTTTAAGGTATTTTTTTATAATATTTGAATTTGAATTGAAATGCCTTGCCTTATATATTTTTTTTTATTTCAGAAATGGCAGCAAGCGATGACACTTAGCACCCACGCCGCTCTAGTATTCGCGAGTGAAAATTTCTTATCCCACAAGACATTGCTAATGTTGGCTGATATCAAGCATCAGCTGTTAGGTCTGCTGGCGTCGATAGGTTTCGTGCCCGACATGCCGGCTTTAAGGCGGAAGATGAGGAAGGATTCTGTGCTCAGTTTGACTGGTGAAGAGGTACAAATAAATGTTTATTTCTCATAATTACGTTTTAAAAACAAAAAAGACTTGAATGTTTAACAGGGTGATGAGGTTTTTAGTGTTTTACTGGAATACTATCAATTCCTCAGGAATAAAAAAAAATTTGGACCATAGGTAAACCCTTTCAAAAAAAAATACTTTCAAATTATCCACAATTGACAGAGTAATATCGGTGCACACGGCACATACAGTACGCACAACCGATCTTTAGCTCTGAAGTTAGATGAACTAAACGATTGCGCAGGTTTGGTAGAGTAAGCGAGATAGCGCGATGCAACAAACTAAGCGAGTGAGCGAGGCAGCTATACAAGTCATCAAAAATGAGTTCTGCGCAGCTACTTCAGAGAGCTAAAGATTAGTTGTGCGTACTGTACATGTCATGAAAAAACATACGTACAACCGAACATAGAACCTTCTCCTATTTATATTAATACAGGTATGGCAATGGTCTCCGCACTAAGTCTAGCCAGTATCCCGGAAACGCAAAAATTTGGTACAAATGTTACACAAAAAGAACATTTTATTTAATCTAGTCATTTTCCAGCTCAACGTCAACGGAAACAATGATCGGCTATTGGCAGCCATCTTGTGTGCTGCACTATATCCGAATGTCGTCAAGGTAATTTTTTTTAACAGTTTAATTGAATGTTGTCATATTCAGTTTAAAGCGTTTGATATAAACTTTATATTTGTTACTCAATCACGCTGAAACGGCTGATCAGGGGCCTGGCAATGGACATCGGCTTCATTTTGACATTTGAAACCTAGCCTGGACTTCGATTGTCATATTCGTGTTGTAATTGGTTGAGCTCTATTGAGATGACAACTGGAAATGGATTTCAAGTTAGACAATTACGGCCTCACTAATAAACGTGGTATAAAGTTATTCCTCAGTGTAAACTGTCAAAATGTATGGTTATTCCTATTTTATTCCGAGGAATAACTTTACACCATGTTTATTAGTAAAACCCTAAGGCTATTACAAAAATATGCTGAATTGGACGCCATTTCGTAGTTTTAGAGATTAAATTAGCTATACTTTTGTTTATTGCGACAGCGGACGGTTTTAAAAGTGTGATTCTTCGAAGAAAGAATGCTTGACTGTCTTATCTTGACATAATGGAGCCAATTAAACTCAAAATGACTTCTTGATTGGTATAATTTGGAATGAACGTAATTTTAAAATAAAAGGTGTGCGTGCCGTTAGCCGTAAAATTGGAGATGTAAGTTGACATTGACATTTGGCATAGACAGTAGTGAATTATGGAACACCTGTCAAAATATGATTAGCAAAAGAACACCACTGACAAACACTAGGCCCTAGCCTCAATATTGACAGATAATAATTAGTGATGGGCCGAATGTGGTTTTAACCGAATACGAACTTCGGCCGAACATTCGGTTAAAATGAAAAGTTCGGCCGAACTTCGGCCGAAGTTCGGTAGGTACCTAGTTTCATTGTATTTCCTCGAAAGAAATACGTTAAATCTTGTTTACGCGATCGTTGAAGTTTTCTAGAGTAGATGTAGTGTGGTGCTTGTACTGCTTTTCGCTGTGACAATTATGGATGATTGGGTTGTCGTTACAACTACTTATTTTCAATTCTACGACTGTTCAGAAGGTACGTGTACGTACCTACGACGCATTTCACTATTTTTAATTGGCATAAATCGATAACACTCACGGTTAACACTGTAAAACCGTCCGATTTAACGTTTTATAGTGTTAACTGTGTGTGTGACTTTAGTTGATCGAGTGAGCGAAGCGTCTCAGTTTCGAGATTGGCCAAAAAAATCCTTTTGTCTGTCATTCAGGTCGCATTTTTTAACCGATTTTGATGTAAAGAACGTCGTCGTCTCAATACAAACTGTGACCTGGCTCAAAAATTATCGTTTCCAGAATTGATCTACAGCCTGATTTCTTGCTTACGAAGCCACTTGCCGTATGCAATTCGTAATTTCTTATTATCAAGCCGAAAAATAATAATGACTATTTATTTACCCCTAAAATGTACTGAATTGGTATATTTTTTAACTATGGAATATTTGAGGTCCGATCTTGCCGTCCTTCTTTGAACATAGGTTCCGTAAGTAGTATAGTAAGGCCGGCCTTACATTTGTAAGTTTTACGTAAGTTGCTTACATGAGTAAAACTTACAAGTGTAAAGGCGGCTTACGTTTGCAAATGTATTGCAAGTTTATTACGTAAGTTACTTACGTGAGTAAAATTTACGTAAAACTTACAAGTGTAAGGCCGGCCTAAGATTTATAGTTACTTTTGTCGATCGTGATGTTTGACTGGGGTGAAATGGGAGGGAAACGGGGGACTACACAGTCCTCTCCGCTTTCAAGAGGCGAACCAGTGAACACCAGATTCTACCTATTAGGACCAAGGGAACGCGCGTCGTCTATTGAGAAAACTAAAACGTACTTAAACGTCAAAAAAGTCTACCTTAACTTTTGAAAAATTCAAGCACCTGAAATACAAATTAAATTCGGATTTTCTTTTTGGATGGGAGGCCTTCTGCTCTCACAGAATCACTAGTTTTACAGTGTTCTGTTTTTTTCTCACACTTAGGGATCATTGAGTTGTCACACACAATGAAAAGCTGTTTATGTAATGGTTGAAACTTTGTAGGAGTACTTATACTTAATGCACTTAATGTACTTAAGTGTAGTAACCATCACGTCGATTGCACATTTGCTCAGTTGGTAGAGCGTCACTGGTTTAGTTTTATTATATTAGTCAAGCAGTTGTGTTATTGGAACGAAGTTCCTTTAGGGACGGCATCGAAGAAAAACAGGCTGGAGCTGGAAGAAAAATGTCATTCCATTTTACCGTCACGACCGCCACGTCACGAAATCGTCACAGTGCGAAGCGCGCAACCGCGAACAGTCCATAGATTGTTACATTGTTAGTACGTAAGTGTGTTTGATTTGAATTTGAAGTTTTCAGTATAGAAAAGTACTCTTTGCTTCGTGTTCCACGGCACTCACGTACTTTTGATTACTATATTTTGTAGTACCGAACTTCGGCAGTTTGAACCGAATTTCGGCCGAATGCCGAACTTCGGTTCAAGCTGCCGAAGTTCGGTTTAACCGAATGTGAAACGAACTTCGGCCCATCCCTAATAATAATACATTTTTATTAAGTAAAAAAATATCTTCTAGGTACTAACACCAGAGAAATCATTCCACATGCAAGCCGGCGGCGCTATCCCCCGACAACCAACAGCAGATGAACTAAAGTTTAAAACTAAGACAGACGGTTACGTAGCATTGCACCCTTCGTCTGTTAACGCACAAGTGGGTCACTACCCGAGCCCTTATCTCGTGTACCAAGAGAAGGTGAAAACTTCGAGGGTTTTCATACGGGAGTGCTCGATGGTGCCGCAACTGCCTTTGGTACTGTTTTCAGGTAAATACTGAATTTCTTATTTATATAAATACTTTATTGCACAAAATTAAAAGAAAATTGCACAATTGGCCTTTCTGCCCACTGCCACTTCAACTTGCCAATTCTGTGGGCTATGTCGGTGACTTTAGTGCGTCTACGGATCTCTTCATTTCTGATTCGATCTCGTTGAGAGACACCAAGCATAGCCCTTTCCATAGCTCGTTGGGCGACCTTGAGCCTTCTTATGAGGCCCATAGTGAGGGACCACGTTTCAGTTCCATATGTCATCACTGGTAACACACACTGATCGAAAACTTTTGACTTAAGGCACTGAGGTATTTTGGACGATTCTCAATTCTCTCGATTTCTCAATATAAGGATAACAAAATAAAAAAAAATTACATAAATATTTTTAAATTTATTTGTTGAACCCAATTCCTGAATAAAGTTAGTTTAAAATGAAAGACCCTTTATACATTTTATAATTTCAGGATGTGGTTTAGGAGTGGAGTTACATAACGGGACATTCATAGTGTCCTTGGAAGATGGCTGGATTATGTTCCAAGTGGAAAAACATGAGGTCAGTTATTTATATCGTAAAAAAAAAAAACACAATAATATTTATATCGTACCTATATTATAATTCCATAATAAGGTATACTAAGCACAACGGATCTTTAGCTCTCTGAAGTTAGGTGCAATAGACGATTGCGCAGGTTTGGTAGAGTAAGCGAGATAGCACGATTTTAGGCGACATCAAAAATGGGTACTGCGCAGCTACTTCAGAGAGCTAAAGAACGATTGTACGTATTATATGCTTGTCTGTTCTATTATGCCTCAAATAAACCTACACATTATGTTTTGAGAAGTTAATTCCCGCTTGCCGTGTCTTATGTCCACGGTAGAATAGAAAAAAATTACTCCATTCCTCCGTGGAATAGAGAAAAATTAATCTTTTTTACTAAGCTTTTTCTAAGCTGACCGACGACCTCTGTGGCGCAGTGGGCGAAGGTCCGCCTGCGATGCAGAAGGTTGCGGGTTCGATCGCCGCCGCGGGACAAATGTTTGTATGACCTACAGATATTTGTCTCGGGTCTGGGTGTTTCTATGTATATAATATGTATGTATTTACAAACAAAAAGTAAGTAGTAGTAAAAAGTAAGTAGTTTATCAGTCATCTAGTACCCATACCACAAGCTCAAGCTTACTTTAGGGCTAGATGATGCTGTGTGAAAAAGTCCAGCATTATTTATTATTACATTAGTTTAGAAATCTAAAATGTAGTTTTTTACGTCATAAAACTAGTAAGTAGTAAACAGAAGTAAATTTTGTAAACATTTTTTGTGTTTACAGGTAGCAGAAATGCTGAAAACGATAAGAGTCGAACTAATAAACTTGTTAGAAGAGAAAATAAACGATCCCGGATTGAACCTGCTACATCACGAAAAAGGAAACAGGATTATAAAGACTATAGTGCAGATTGTTACTAAGGATTGAGGTTATGAACCTTATGTTAGTGGCGTAGAGTTCAAATTAGCGTGATTTTGTGCTGATTTTTAAGTTTTTTTTGTGTGTAATTTTTAGTTCAAAAGCAAGGTTTTTGATGCCACGTTCGGATGATTTACAATGTTGATGTTATTTTCGAAAGTAGTTCAGAAAGTGGAATTTTATAAAATGCCGTGTTGGCCGAATGTGGTTGTACCTCAACTTTCAATCCGAAGGTTGTGGGTTCGAATCCCGTCCGTGCATTAATGGATTTTGCGTTCCGTAAAATTTATACTTATGCGCTTTAACACGTGCTCTAAACGGTGAAGGAAAACATCGTGAGGAAACCAGTTAGTGTTCTTATAGGCGGCGATGGGCTTGCAACCTGTCACTTATGGAATACTAACTTCTGCAAGATGTGGGCATGTATCAAATATGTTTGGACATGCCTCTGACTACCCTTAGACACCTTCAAAGGATCTGGAATAAGTTACATAAAAAAGATCTGAGAGAATGTCTACCGCACCTTGGGGATACAGTCGTGAACCTGTTTACGTTTTTTTAAGTTTATATAAATAATGCTGGAATTCTTTGGGTTTATCATCAGAATATCTGTCATCACTGGCTGATAAAACTACGTTTTTTCGAAATGGTTGACAGTGCAAGAAAATTCAAAAAATGTTGTATATTCAAAACCAAAAGCTTTGGTCGCGATATTTGACATAAAATGTATGTCATGTATGTCAAAAATTTCGCTAATAGAGCTCCTAGCATAAGTAGTACACGTCTTAGTAGAAATTGTACTGTAGTACATTCATCTCTATATAAAAAAAAAAGAATCCCTCTTTCCCTTGGTCACGGCATCACTCGTGAACGGCTGGACCGATTTCATTAAATTGTTTTTTGTTGTATTTGTTATTGTCAGGAGAAGGTTCTTATGACAGAAAAAATCTATATATTAATCATGGAGGGCGTGAAATAAGGGTTGAAAGTTTGTATGGGGAGTTGGTAGTTCCAGTTAAATGTAATAGATGGCGTTTCTAATAAGTATGTTATTTCGCTGACGAAGTCGCGGGTACCAGCTAGTATTCTATAAAAACTATTTAATGTGCATTACAAAACAAAGTCGAATGAACTTTGTAAAGCCGATTTTTTCACAATCACTTTGTAGTAGAATCTGTAATGAAGTAAGATAATTTTTTACCCATAAATATACTAATTATCATTATTTATTCAACAGTTTTCTACTGAATTTACTTGTAAATAAATTAACGAATTTCGCTAAATAGTAATTAGCTTTATAAGTAGATTTTGCACTAAATTATTGTGAAATAAATTAGTCTTAAAACGTAGATTTTATTTATTTGCAATTCGTTTCAAAAACTGAAATATTGTCAAAATAGTGAAGACATTTGTAGACTTATTAGATACCGCTTTATACATACACACTCACATAAGTACACAAACACACACACGCTACTCAACATTAGAACCTTTACAAAAAAACTGTTGAATTTTTGCCCAATTGTATTGAGCTAACAGTAAGCAGTTTTTTGTTATCATAGATACACATTAAACAGAAATTAATTTTAATAAAACAATTAACCTGAATTTACTGTAGAAATTTTATGATATATAATTGTAAAATTCGTATATTGTGGAGAAATAAAATTGTATTGTATTGTATTACAATTTATAGTTAACTTAATAATAATGGTAAATAATTAATGCTTCAAACAGTATGGTGTCTAAAATGGTATTTCATTTTAAATCTTGTAATAACTCAAATTAAAAATAAAAGAGAGTAGTGGAATTGTTACTCAGGTAATTTACTACTTTACTACTTAACAAGTTTCAAATGAAGTCATCCCAATTTTCTCAGTAATAATATGTTGTAAACTTAATATTAATATATTTTTCACCTCACTAGCTCAAAGAGGGCGCTTTTGCCGCGTAAAAACAGTGAGCAAAACTCTACTTTGCTCACACTATGTGGAAAAGTGATTTGAATCTAGAATGCTGCAAGCAATGAGAAGCGAATAGCATTAGTAGGCGAAGGAGGTTTGATTTTTGGACTTTAGCCACTTGAAAAAATATTTTGCGGGAATTGGTTTCCTTACATCTTGTATCTTTTCGCTAGTAAGGTGAAAAGTTGTATGTATCACACGAGAGCAAAATAATTTGTTGCTTGTGCTTTTGAATCCCTCACTACACTCAGGATTCTAACTTAGAATAACTCGCTACCTTCGCTTGTTCGGGACTCGCAACAAAAACTAATTTTGCTCTCTTGTGTATTTCTAATGTACTACCGCCATTTTTCAGTGCTAGCTTTCGTTTGCCTGATTCGGCATTTCTAATTTACTCTTTGTGCCCGGTCTAACAATGTCAATGGATTAATCTATGTTAGTCTTAATAATTTCAGTGATATTATGAAATACGATAATTTATTTTACAAAAACATAAACGTTTGGAAATAAATGTATTTTGTTACCGATGATAAATGTATTTTTATTGCCGAAATCCTGTAGTAAAAACACGCATGAGTATTTCAAGTGTGCATTGCGAACAGTGAAAACATAGAAAAAATTCAGCAGAGAGTATTTTATAAGAGCGTTGCAAGCGTTGCAAGCGTTGCTTTTATCGACTTACGAAATTCATTCATATATTCTCAGGCTGTCATTAATAAACACGAACTAGGGTGGTATTAGCCATATATATAAAAAAGGTACCATGCTAAATCTATGGTATTAGCGCTAATCCAAAGCATAAGGCTGTAGTAGGTCAATTCAGTATTAATAAACAAAGACCAAGGAAGAACTAAGCTAATTCGACTCTACTCTCGGAGTAAGAGTTACTCCTAGGCGCCACCTAGTATAGAGATGGAGTAGGCAGACGTAACACCAAAAAGTTTTAGAAGAATAAAAACTCTTTGAATAAAACAGATTGTCAAATACAAATTATTGTCTATCTCTGTCATTCATATAATTAATGACAGAGATAGACAATATTTTGAATGATAATATCATTCGTTCATTCACTCTTTTTCTACTAATCCCGATGTAAGGAATGTATTACTCATTCGAGGCTACTACCAGTTTATTAATAACATCAAAATATTCAAGTTGCCCCTTCGATACTAAAGAAGTAACAAGTCTGAGAGTAGTCTCGTATTAAGCTAGAATTAGGGTAATCTAATTAATAAGGCCGTCAGAGTCTATTACTCGGTCTTTCTTTCTATCATCTACAATACACACAACCAATCTTTGTCTCTCTGAAGTAGCTGCGCAGAAAACATTTTTGATAACGCCTAAAAGACGAAGACAGCTTTAGACACACCGCTATTATACGACTACCAAAAAATTTTAAGGACGGTTGCAGAAGATTACCTAACCACCTAAGTTTAGCACCTAACTTTAGAGAGACGATCGCTTGAGCTTATTAAACATACCTACAGTACGCACAACCAATCTTTAGCTCTCCTGAAGTAGCTGCGCAGAACCCATTTTTGATAACGCCTAAAAGACGAAGACAGCGTTGTATAGCTGCCTCGCTCACTCGCTTTGTTGCATCGTGCTATCTCGCCTACTCGCGCAAACCTGCGCAATCGCTTAGTGCACCTAACTTCAGAGAGATAAAGATCGGTTGTGCGTAGGTACCTACTGTACCTAGGTATTTCTATCTATCCACACATTCCACATGTACTATCATATTTTAACCGGGACCTTGCTCACAGTTATTCTCTTCTAAATAACTTGAACCTTACAAAATCCCGCGATCCATTCCTATAATTCCATTTGTCGTGATACATCACGGTCGGACGGTCGTTAGGGGTGTCCGCGACAGCCGTTTTGTCCGTCTGTGATTGATGCCTTCATATTTCACGAATGTAGGGTTTAGGTGCTATTTGATTTGGTTTTTATATAGGTACTTAGGGCTTCGTGAAACGGTTTGTAGTTTCGTCATGGCTTGGTACATAAATAACTGAAATATTTTTTGTTGGTAGCTACGTTCTTGCCCTGTCAGGTGAGACGACTTGATACCTAGCCAATAATGAATATCTAAGATAATGATACCTACCATACGTCCATAACAGAAGAAAATAGGATGTCTGTAGAAGCCGGAAGTTGGAAAAATCATAAAAAAACTCAGGAGTAGATCACACACCTCATAAATCTATTTTAAAATCAAGGTTTCACCATAATCCTGACCAAAAAACATGTAAAACCTGGTCACATTAAATCACCGATGTTATTGGCAATACTGACGGACGGGATAGACCTATTCGCGTCCAATAGTGCGGTGCGGACCCACAGTCGTAAAACGCACATGTTTGCCGTGCTACATGTGTTTGAAGGGCGAACTTTTGGGTCCGTCCGAGCTGAGACATAGTGTGGATACGGTTTTATTTTTTATTTGAAACGAAAATGCAGAAGTAAATATTAGCCTTACCAATAAAAATTCTGTTTATTCTATAAAAACCTTATTTTTAATTAAATCCCTGTTGCGTTGAAAAGTTCACGATTCCTTATTGCCATCTAGCGACGAGTAGATTCCACATTCTTATTGGATTTTTAATAAAGTTAAGTTCTCAGGACACTAGATGGCGCTGACTTACTCCAACCACTCCAACTGGAGATCTTGTTGGTTACATCGTGCGCTAAAATGCTGCATCATTAAAAAAAACTGTAATTTTATAACACTTAAAAATATCCTACATCTTCACCAGTCACTAATATGACAGCTACTTGTGTAAGAAACATTATCTATACTTACCACAATTAAAGATTTATATTAGGTATTATGGAAAACCATTTGGTACCTATACTATACCTACTATAGCTACCTATACTAGAATTATAATTGTCTAGGCTATTACTAAGGAATGGATCTAAGTAGGTAGCCTTTGTGTCTCTGGGTTTTCGATTTTTTTGATCTGATTTTCCGGTACCACCTACTCGTAACATGAGGAGCTGTTGAAATGGAAGTTATCTAGTTTTTCTGTCTGAACAATTTAGAACCTACCTACATTTCCAGAGTCCTCACTATCCCAACCCGCACTATCCTACCGTGGGTCCATTTGAACCCGCGTCACGTCCGGGGCAAGCGTAATTGGCGCCATTTACCGCCCCTGGTCGACTCGTTACGTCCGCTGCAATATGTGCCTCTGAGAGGGAATTCACAAAAACTATCATAAAAAAAAAACACAGAACTTTTACTTTGTTTTGATTAAGTTTCTATAAAAGCGATACCTAGGTACTTACTAAGTCGTTGAATAACTTTTTTTCACCATGATCATCATTCGTATCGTATTCCGATTAATTTGGAAAGACACAAAAATTCAAGCAATGTCAATTTCCCAGGCACAACAGTGTCCCATTTAGTGTAGGTAGGTAATTAGCTGTATAAATCATCTACTTTCTTACTTAGGTAACTCATTAATCTACGTCAAAAATTTTACAATAGGTTGTAGGTAGGTACCTACGTAGAATATAGGTAGGTACCAACTGAAAATGAAATATCTCACAAAATACGTAACCTACTAAAATTATCAACGATCCGTTGGTCCCTCTGAATAAATCAACGAGAAAGCCGAAATCCTGCGATAAATTCTCCCAATCCTGGTCATCGCGACCCAAAAGGCGTTTTAGCGTTAACCCAGGGACGGACCTTTCCGCTAAATAAATCCCTTATCTGCATACGGCAACCTTGCTAGGGTCCAGCTTAATAAATTCAGGTTGGGTTTTGCGAAGTTTGCTCGTGGAACTCTATAGAGATGATTTTTATTGTATTTCAGATGTGTATAAAGTACCTACCTATAAACAGGGAAACTTCAAGTCTCAATAAAATTTTCAGTTAGTTAGTAGTAAGAATCTAACGGGCTGATTAGATGGTACAACAAAGAGTATAGATACTCTTTGCTAGAAGGTGAGTGAGCATCACTAATTTAAAATTGGTAAAAGCTAAAAGTTGATATTGTAAAATGGTTTCGGTACTTTAATAATGAATTTGCATTTATTTCCGTTTTGTTTTTGTCGTTTTAGATGCAAAAAATGGTCGCCATGAAAATATGTTTTATTTGAGCGTGATGTTAATCAAGAAATAATTTTGAAATCGGATAATGTCTCGGTAATCACCTACCTTAAATACAAACAAAACATTTACTTTGTACCTTATAATGTAATAGGTAAATCGAACGGCAACACCGCGGCAGCCCTAGATGGAGCGACGAGCTCGCCAAATTTAGCGTCGACTAGGCCTCGCATAGGAGAAAATGAATGAAAAGATGTCCAGTTGTGGGATATTGAGGGCTTTTTATAATAATAATAGTGTAGATTGTATTATCAACTCTAGTGAGATATGAAGGGTCTGCTCATTTGAAAAGCGGTCGAGCGGTTAAGCTTCCAAATCAATAGTAATTCTGTGGGTAATCCTATAGCCTACTGAAAAATAAGAAACTTAGTTCACTGACAAAATGTATTTCGTTTCGGAAAATAACTATTAACTAAGTCACCATCTTTCTGTAATTCAAAATACATAGATCTAGGCATCTACTAAATGTTATTGGACGTGCCACTGACTAACCTCATAGACATCTTCAGAGGGTCTTGATAATTTATGATCCGAGAGAAGTTCTACCGTCTATTCTAGTTTGCTACAAACGACTGACCTGACTGCTACGAAACTTTCACTTTTCTGCAACTTATATTCTGATAACTTAGCAAAAGCTAAGTTATGGCCCTCCATTGATTATAATATTGTCCTTTTAAGATTTGGAGACAAAATAAACCATTTTTGATTTGTTTTGAATTTGCTACGAATTGGCTACGAATCATTTGTATACGACATCATCGCAGTGGGCGAAGGTCCGCATGCGACGCAGTAGGTTGCGGGTTCGATCCCCGCCGTGGGACAAATGATCTACAGATATTTATCTCGGGTTTGGGTGTTTTCTACGTATAATATGTATGTATTTACAAACAAAATGTATATATCTAGTATATCAGTCATTTAGTACCCATAACACAAGCTCTGCTTACTTTGGGGCTAGATGATGCTGTGTGAAAAAGTCCAGCATTCTTTTTTATTTATTCACTTATTTATCCTAATGTAGGTCCACATTATTACCTACACTTACACAGGTGGGTACCTACGTGTAATACCTACGTACTTGACTAAGTAATTATAGGTAGGTACCATAAGTGCTTATTTTTGAAAAAATATCTGCACGTGGTATGATCAATGTAAAGTACCTAGTAACGTAAGATATTAACTTTACTCTCAATGGACTGCGTGTTATTTTGTAGGTAAATTTGCAAAACTATTACCCCCTAACTTGTATTGCGAAAGGGTTCATGCCACCCTTTGTAGTATATCCTTATCTACCCTCGCTTTTTTTTGTATATCTATCTCTTTCTATCAATGACCGCTTGACCATTGGACGAAGGGTCTACTACACACAATGTTTGAGCATGTGTGAGTGAGGGCGGGGAAAATATTGGCATTAGTTTTACTCCGTTGGATTTTGGTAGGCAATAGTGAATCATACGGAATTCATTTTTTGTAGTCATGTTACATAGGTTTATAAGGAAAGAGAAGAAATATCAAGTTGCTTTTGGATAAATTTCTGCGTAGGTATATTAAAAAACGTTGGTTATTTAAAAAATATTCAAGAAGGATGCAACTCTTACTGATTACCTACTGCTTGGTATCAGGTCATTGAATGTTAAATTTTCCGTTTAAGGTCAAAAAGCATTGATGTATTCCAGTAGGGCCGTTCTAAGAGCAGTTGAATGAAAGAACGATAGTCTTTTAAACTAGGTGATTCTTGTCTTAAGATTAGGATATAAAATATACCTTCGCAAGTTGCGAATCGCAATCAATACCGTGAATAACCAGATCATTAAACACGGCCTAGATTTATTCAAAGAACCAGAGACACGGTTTAGCTGTCTTCAAAGTGATCCTTTCTTTTAAACCTTAATTCCAGTGGGGAGCTGCTCTAACAAAGTGATTCTATGTTGCCTTTTCCGTTCATATTACGTAATGTTTTGATTGTTATCAGTGTCTGGTATCTATCTATAGATGGTAACAAAGATAGATGCGTTGCTAGGGTCGACCCTTACTGCGGCCATCCCCAAACTTTCGGGTAAGGATGGATGCTTAGTTATATAACAGATTTTGTCCCAAGTTATACTAAGTATAGCTTAATGTAGCTTTGTTATGTGATTTTAATGTTTTAGGAGATTTGAGGACCTAGACCCACAGATAAAAGTTATAGCTCTTTGAATTACTTAACCTGGGGCCTTATTGTGTAATTCAACCGGCAATGGACATGGGCTTCATTTCGACATTTGAAACCCATTCTGGACTTTAATTGTCATTTTCCTATAATGTGATTGGTTGAGATCTATTGGGATGACAACTGGGAATGGATTTCAAGGTCGGGCGAGCGCGATGCGTCGACTTTAAATACCAAGTCATGGGTTCGACCATGAGAATTTTATATTTCGATCTTTTTAAATAGACCTATCTGCTATATTATTCAGAATTGATTTGTCCCAACACCGCGAGAATCGAATTTGCACCTCTTGCGCCCCAGATATCACCCACCGAGGTCGTCCAATGTCCAAAGTCATGCACTGTAAATAAAATTATCTTATTGCAGTAGTCCCAACCACATATACCACATACCTACGGGCTTAGATAAACTTCGTCTTTGTATGAAAACTGAATTTGCACAAAAACCTATACAAATGTGCGCCCTAAGTAAGTTCGTATGAGTCAGTGGCCAACTCTGTTGACGGAGTTTTTAGGCCGACTTAAAGCCTCCGTCATGGCTTAACGACTTAAATAGCCGGGACCGACAATTTAACGTGCCCTCCGAAGCACGGAAGCGCTCAGATGAAAATGCCACTGGCGGTCACCCATCCACTTACAGACCGTTTCGAACGTTGCTTAACTTCGACGATCTATCAAGAACGACTAAGCAAGCACGACCACGAGCGCTTCTATGTGCTGCTAATGTGCGCCCTGAAGTTTTCAGAGGCGCACAAACAAAGATAGGTACCTTAAAATAATATTACCATAACAAAACAGGCATCAGTGAAAGATATTGCATCCATTTCCGACATGCGTTGATGTCTCGGAGATTGGTGGCCGGCGGTACTATCTCTGTTTACATCGGGCCGTTACAAATGAGTTACATCAAGACTATCTTAAGGAAGGGTTTAGGGCTGACACGTTTAAAAGGAACGAACGGTTTTTTTTTCACTATAACTTTTGAATGAGTCTTTTAAAATGTCTAATAGTTACCTACAACTACTAGCAAAAGTTCTTAAAACACTAGGTAAGTACTAAAATATAAAACATAATAAAAACGTCATCTGTAATAAAATCGTGTTTGAAGATGACCTACACTAACTGAGAGTTGACCTTACCTGTTATTAGGTACCTAATCAGGTGTTTGTCAATACCCATAGATATGTAAATTACCGGAAATAAATATTCATTTGACCTCTCACAGCATCCCCATTAAACTGACACGTGAATTGACCGTAAAAACTGGTTTCAGGAATCTCCCCTTGATATAGTTTTGATCTTGTCCAGTAAACCAATTCATTTGACCTTTGACTCACAGCATCCCTCGGTAAGGGAGATGGGTAATTGAAATGTAAAGGCCGTTGATCCAATTTTGATCTTTGAAACCGGTCAAGGTGACCTTAGACCTTTCTTGATTCTCATCATCCCATATCCTACGTGGAATTTATGGGGAAGTTTAAATTATAACCCTATTTCTGTTTGTATGCGGTCAAATTTATACTTAGTTCAAACTGTGTTGGATTAGTAGCTTAGCCGGAATCAAATTGAATTAATAGATCAATTATAAAAAAAAAACAAGTAAAAGATACATCTTTTCATCCTGTTTGTTTGACTTGGCTTCGTTTTGTATTCATCACTTTGAAATAAAAGAAAACGGTTTTATAATTCCGTTGATAAAAACCGGTTTATGACCTGCAAAGGTGACAGCCCTGTATGTTACAGTTAAACGCGTCATATGTATGTTTCAGCCAGTGACCAAACACCCGCCACCGCGTCCGGACTCACGGAAATAGAAAGCACAGGAGAATCTATGGAGTTGGTGTTTGTATAAACAAAATGGGCTTGAAGTCATTCATTGCTCTATTTGGCTTCACGATAGACTCGATGAGCTCAAGCTCATTATACCTTATTATCAGCCTGTAGCAGTGGGAGAAATCGAGTTAAAAATATGCGCATACCTATCATACCTATTTCGTTATTCGTTAGAGATATAAGTTGTTGTAATCATATTTTCAGGGATCTAATTTGAAAGAATTAGTGGTATGAAAAGAGAAATAAATAATGTAAAATATTTATCTTCCCAAGTGGTACTAGGCGTACCCGCAAGCGATAGCGCGATGAGCTAGACACCTTCAGAGACTATCATTGGTAGACAATGGCGTTTGATCGGAAAGCTTGGAAAACTCGAGGGGAGGTCTTTGCCCAGCAGTGGGATAGTACAGGCTTAAAACAAAAACAACAACATTTATCTTACCGGGATTCTGTATAATCTATTTCTGAATGTATGAATTATACAGATTGACGTTATCTTACATAATAAACATAGTTATTAGTCGATTATCGATTAATATATAAAATAAAAAGTATTTTTCAATTATCGACTCCACTCTTTTTTGTATGCCAATACATATTGTCCTCTACATTTGGCGAGATGATCCTAGCCTCGTCCCGAGCCAAATAGGCGTCCCTAGTCTACTCACTTGTCACTTGCTGTCACTAAATTAGGCGCTGATTAGAGTAGGTAGTTTAGGTAGGTCATTATCATCCACAGCCTGACTTCACATACTCCTGGGTATAGGCCTCCCTAAGCCTGTGCCATCCACTACGATCCTGCGCTAATCTGACCCATTAACGGCCCGCGACGTGTACAATATCGTCTGCCCATCTGGCCGCCGGACGTCCTGCGTTCCTGTACCCAGATCTGGGCCACCATTCAGTCAATACTCTACTCCACCTGTCATCACCACGCCTCGCCCAGCTCCATTTTAGGTCCATTATCCTATTCCCGACATCCTGGACTTTGGTCTGTTTTCGGATTTCGACATTTGGAACTCTGTCTATAAGTTTGATGCCGATGGCGCACTCCATGGCCATCTGTGTCATCCCTCATCCTATACACAGCCTCATGGGTTAGCGTTCATGTTTCGGCACCATGTCTTAGGTAGGCTTAGGTAGGTACCTAGATATAATATGATGAGCACCAGGGCGTGTTGCAATAAAATTAAGAAAAATCCGTTTAAAAAATGTGTGTTGGATGAGTACCTAGATATTTTGTGGTCTCGACTTTTTTCTTATTCCGGATCCACTGGCACCCTTAATTGGCGTGTTTCAATAAAAACTAATTTTATACTTTTTAAGGTTCCGTGTTATACGAGTGTGACAAGGCATCGAATTTTTATTCTAAGGTTGTGGATTCAAATCCTGGCCGTAATATGACCGTACATGTGGCAATGTTTTACAGAAGTTTGCATGTTTTTCCTCATGATACTTAATTCACTGTTTTTTTTTAATTATCGGAACTGAAAAAAAAACTAATTAACGCAAGGATTCGAAACGACTTGATTAATAAATAAATAAATAAATAAATAATGCTGGACTTTTCACACAGCATCATCTAGCCCCAAAGTAAGCTTGAGCTTGTGGTATGGGTACTAGATGACTGATAAACTACTTATATACTTTTTTGTTTGTAAATACATACATATTATACATAGAAACACCCAGACCCGAGACAAATATCTGTAGGTCATACAAACATTTGTCCCGCGGCGGGGATCGAACCCGCAACCTTCTGCATCGCAGGCGGACCTTCGCCCACTGCGTCACAGAGGTCGTCAAATAATACTCAAGACGCTTTTCCAATCAGCCAACAGGTTCACACTCGTAAGATTATACAATTATTTTTGATTCCTACTCAATAATTCCTTGCGATAAATTAGGGCAAAACCTCCGGACATTTTATACGTTATGTAAACGATAGGCTTCAAGGTTGGGGTTAGTGAGAGGCTGAAATATCGCCCGGTCGGCTTACGGCGATTTAACCATTAATTTGAACACCCAGATCGTTTGCACACGATTGTGCCAATTTATAATGAAATTATATTTACTACAAAATTCGACAACTATAAATATTTCAGGATTAAAAGTATCCTATGTTAGCATCAGGCGCATAGCATAAGCTATGAGTTATCTTCCTAACTAAACTAAGCTGTGCAGCGTGTGATGAGTCGTCCACTGTAAACTAAATTTTCAAACGAATTAATTAGGTAATTATAATGAATTCTTAAAACATGACCTATTTAAGGGTAGAGATAACTCCTCAATCGATTCTGATTGAGCAGAGCTGCAGATGAGCATTATAACGATGGAATGCAAAACCATCGCCACTTATTAAAATGTTTAATGGTATTTCGAGGTTTTCTCGTCCAATACACTATATTATTTACCGATCCCCCCAAAACCTAGCCAAGCCTCATGTGCCTCAACTTCGTATATTTATCGATGTTTTCATAATTTAGTGAGGGGACACACCGCGCTTTTTATTTGCGCCCTAGTTGAAGATTCATGATCTGGTGATATATTGGGATGTGGCGTTATTGGATCTGTCAGTTTCTGTATTAATAAATAATAAGGGGTTTTTTACACTATGTTGCGCAGGTAGTCTTAAGTTTTTTGGAATCTTTAACACGTTCCTTGCCACTCACTGCGGTGTTCTCCGGAGCGTGTCACAGCTCAGCGTGCTTCATATCCCCTATGTCTGCTGGCATTGCACATGTTATTGAATGACACCTAAGCACTAGACTATAATAAGTATAGCCTACTAGATACCTAGGTAGATAGGTTAGTACTACTACTCGTATTCAGGTGGTACAAAACAGTTGAAAAATAAAGAAATTCTAATGTTTTCCGGACCACGTTCTAAACGCCCTAGTTAGTTGTTGATAACGGGCTAACATTAATGATGATGATGATACATGAAGTCTAGTCGAAGTAAAAGTCAAGACTGTACTTTCTCCATCACAGAGAAATATACTATTCATAAAATATATATTTGGGTCCCCATTGAAACTTTTTTCATCTGGCCTCCACACACAAAATAACAGAGAAACTTAAGAACAAAAACGTATAAAGTGCCATAAAGGAGCTTTCCTATGTGCCGCAAAAATCTCCAAGATGGAGTAATCGGGCATTTTACATAAGAAAATAATATATTATTCAAAATCCACACTCGGGCTCACCGTCCCATATACTTATCGGTAATAATGCTCTCTTTCCATTGCTGCTAAGGAAAATGTAGATAACTCGCAAAACGTTACATTCTGGAATATCTGTTGCTTTTGATCTGGGTGTTTTCGTACCATAGTAGGTAACTTGGTGTTTACAAAAAAAGTGTTAAGTGCTACTAATCAGTCATATGGATTAGGACCCATATACAGGGTGTAAAAAGACGTCTACCGAAGCCGAAAGGGGTAGGTACAGCATCCCAACACACAACCAAATCCAAAAGGATTTTTCAAAAAAATCATTAGATCCGGAGAAAACCGACCTAGCACAGCTGGTCGAGCGTATGCACTGGGCGCGTTTCTATACGTAGATTGCTGGATTTTGAGTTTTAATTGTTTTTTCTTTTATAAATGAAATTATTAGGTAGCTATGGTCTTATTATGTTGTACTAGTAGCAAAAAACTAGAAAATAAAATAAAATGACGTAGCTAAGTCAACAATATTTTTTGCGTTTTTTTCGATAAATATGTTCAGAATCATGGTCTGATTGCAATCCCTCAGTTTTTGGTAGCAGTCTTTTTACACCCTGTATATATATAGTGTTATAGGTAACACCTGCTTACTTTGAGGCAATAAAGTGCTGTACTGTTCGCGACAGTAGGGACCTACTTGCTACGGAGTTGAAACTTGTAAGCTGCTGTCGGACAGACTATCGGACAGTTTTCTTGCCAGTTTCTTAGGGTAAAAGTAGGTGAAGTGAGGCTACAAATGAACTTGTTGATGATAAAAGCATATCACTTTCATCTTATGTAATGTAATTTAGAAGTGCACAAGCTTTCAAAGTTTAAAATACATCCCAAAAACTGCATGCAGGACTTGAACTCGTCACCTTCACCGATCCGTGATGATGCTCTTTCCATCTATATATCAGTCATCTAGTACCCATAACACAAGCTCTGCTTACTTTGGGGCTAGATGATGCTGTGTGAAAAAGTCCAGCATTATTTTTATCTAAGCCAATTTGCAATCGACAATAAGAATAATTACCTATTCGCAAAAGTATCAAATTAGGAGTTATCCCAGTTTGCTTTCCCGTCCAGCCCACCTTGCTCCTTGGAAATAAAAATAGAAGCAGCGTCTCGGGCAAATCCTCTCCGCGTCGCCCTATTATGATTTTTCTT
Source organism: Epirrhoe tristata (assembly GCA_951394285.1). NCBI lineage: Eukaryota > Metazoa > Arthropoda > Insecta > Lepidoptera > Geometridae > Epirrhoe > Epirrhoe tristata. The sequence goes on along the minus strand of OX596150.1, from coordinate 7,883,439 downwards.
GATTCAGAATCCCTTTGACTAGAGGCTCTTATACTTGCAGATTTAAATGCAGTTTCAAATATGGGCAGTATTTCTTATTGAGGGACAATTTACAGAAACTAAATACTTTCATGTTTTAGATAACTTTGCATTATACTTACACTAGAATCAGGGAATCAGGTCTGCCAGTCAGAGTTGCCCAAAACAGGCGGTATCGACGCTGAATAGCAATGCTGAGTTGAGCCAAGAATTCGATTAAAAAGTTAGAGAAAACTAACTATCAAAACATCTGTGGATCTAATTCCTACTAGCTATTGGACACCTTATTCTTCGCGTTAAGTGTAGGTAAAGGCGTACTGAATTAGATCATCTAACATAGATTGTAATGTAACTAAGTCGGGGATTTCCATGAGAGAAAATAGCCTTCAGGTTCGCTAAATCCACAACGAAATGAGACCTGAACCAGGTAAATCCAATGACCTCACGAAACGAAACAGATGGCTTAGCACTGGTTACACACTTCATCAGAATTAGGGCGACAATCATATTTTGGCGTCTAGTTTTTTTCCGTTCATATAAGTAGGTACTTAAAAATTTTTGCATATCGAAGAATGAAAAGGCAAAGAAATAGGCATAAGTTGCAATAGCAATAGGCCTAACACTGCATCAATGAGTAAATCATGAACACATGAACTTGTATCAACCAGCAAGAAGAAATCATGGAGTCCGAATAAACAGCAGTCATTTCACGTGGTTCTCGGCCAGGTCCTCATCTGCTGAAGCGGTAAAAACCTGTGCTTCATCTTCAGAAGATCACGTCAGATAAACTACCTCCACCGATGACGTCATAAACAAACGTAAGCCAGCCCGAGAGCATCGTAAACTGGTTCCCAATAATCCGGCGTCAGCAGAAAAAATAGCCATAGTAAAAACTCCTATCCGGACCTAATAACCCGAGAATATTATCACAGAGTCGTCGGGTCATAACCCGAAATTGGTTTCGGGGTCCGTAAGTCCCCAGTTTTATATGTAGCATTATGAAGGCCGTCAAACGAATTCACGTAGAAAATCGAATCTATATACGGTGATGTTACCGTCTTCTGGCTGCCTTTAGATAATAAAATAATATACCTCTTTTTACGCCACCTCGGCTCTGTTTGGACGGGCCGCGGTGACCTGCGAGTTTTATGAATTGAGCATGAAATATAGGGTTGACGGTGACGCCAGGTAGGGGGAGGTACTTATTTTACAAAGTATCGAATTTTATCTTATCTAATAAAATAAGCTCATCAGTCTACTACTTCATACTTTACTAGCTATATCTTTTGCGTTTGGCTTTTTACATTTTAACCTCCACCAAGAGCTTGTTTTATTAGTTACTAAGCACCAATATTATTAAAAAGCTAGGCCCCAAACAGTGTTTCTTGTCCTGGTTCTTCACGGTATTGGTCGCAAAGGAACAGGAGTAAAATCACCTAGTTTTAAGACGTTTCAAAGTGATCTCAGTGGTTCTACTGAATAAATGCTTTTTGACTTTGACTTTGATTATCGCTTAAAAATGAGATGAAAAAAGCAAAACCAGATTTTAAAGACAACCTAAGTGTTGTGAATCAGATCCTAGTAGTTAGCATTTCACGTGATAGGTTTGTGTTAATACGCATGAATGCCAAAATTTTCCGTGCACAAAAAATCTGCTTATTATTAGCAAATCGGTAGGTATTTTTCCGAATTTCAAGTTACAAAGTGAGCTAAAACAATGCTTACAATAACAAAGCTTGGTCACGTAAGATTCCAATGGCAGTCGATAGGATGATTGTCGATCTGCTCGTAAAGAATATAAGCTTTTAGGTGTATCAGTGGGACGTGATGTGGGGTCGAAAGTGCGGCGTATTCAGTACTTGTTTTCTCATTTTTGTAAAGGATCAAAGCATTACGATATAGTATTGTCCCCTGATATTTGCGCGTATTTATATAAATTAAAATATTTTTTCATAATATGAACTACGACATCGATGCTTGAGGAAGATTGGATGGAACGTGACAGAAGATAGAGACTGATGGAAGACTTTTAAAAATATATTTGCCGAGTAAGACAATAATGGTTGAAATATTTATTCATAGGTACAAAATTGAAGCCCCCTTTAAAGTTATGAACTGGTATCACAGATTTTAAACTTTATTAGGCTAACATATGTAAAACATGGATCCATACTTTTAATTCAAAATCTCTTAACAAGACTTCCACAGTCGATGACGTAATTGGATCCTGTGATGCTCTTGGCTTTATCACTGGCAATAAAAGCGACCACTTCAGCGATCTCCTCCGGCTGGCTCACTCTGTTCTGGATAGTTCTAGACTTCAACACCTCTATGTTCAACTCCGGACAATTTAAAAAGATCTCCGTTTCAACCGGTCCAGGGCTGACTGTATTCACTCTAACTTCTACTTCAGATAGCTCCAATGCAGCGACTGAACCGAAATGGGATAATGCAGCTTTTGAAGCGCGTATGCAGCGTATTCAGGTGTACCTCTTACTGCACCAATACTGGACACATTGACGATGTTGCCTTTAGTCTTACCAAGGAATGGTGCGGCTAGGTTCGTCAAAAGAAAAACTGGACGCAAATTCGTGTTGAATACCTCATCGTAGACTGAGACAAGGTTTTTGTCCAGAATTTTATGTGCATTTCCAAGTATCCCAGCGTTGTTGACAAGAACATTGATTTTTCCAAATTTTAGGATGGTAGTCTCTATAATTCTTTTTGCTTCTTCGTCTTTCGTTATATCAGATTTGAGGGGTAGTGGCTTCTTGTATTGGGAGCATTTCTTTGCTACTTCGTTTAGTTTTGTTTCGTTTCTGCCGACAATGACAACGTGTGCACCTTCCTTGGCTAAATGCAAGCATATGGCAGCTCCTATGCCAGCACTACCTCCCGTGACGATTACTACCTTGTTTTCAAAACTCATATTCGTATCTTTAAAAATACCAGACTTGTCGGTAACCAATACTAAAATGAATACATTACACAATGTTGTGTGTTTATATAAAAAGTCGGTAGAGGTAGATGCGATGACGTAATCCCATATCGTAACAGCTTCTTATCAATCGTGGTTTAAAACTATGAGTGTTTACACTCGGCTCAATACTTCAAGTGCATAATTGCTGTACCTATTTTCTGTAAACACTTATGTATAGGTACTTGTAAGATAATGTTAAAAATTGTGATCCAGCCAGAGAAAATGTCAGATTTTTTTGTAGCTGCTGTATTCTGTACCGCTACTTTGCCTGTGTTCATGTTTCGAGAGCGTGATCAAAATGCCCCTCAAATAGTTTTTCCCAAATATCTTCTAATTACAGACATCGATAAGATTTATAACTAGAAGTTTTTTTAATTAAGACGCGTTTTTTTGTGATACCTATTGTGTGTGTAGCTTTTAGATTGTAGAACGGATCAAAAAACACACCCTAACACACTGCACAGTTCTATTAACCCCACAAAACTTCCCTAAGAGATATATTGCAGTGTCCCCTAAAGTCGTTTCTTGGCTTTTTATCTTCAATGGACAGACAAACAAAATGCTTAGCTTTTTATGTGTGCAATTTTTGAAATGTATAGCTTCCTTGTTTCAGGTTATCATTATAATCATCGTAATTAATTTGAAAAACACCACAAGTAGGTACTTACCTATTTAAGAGTGAAAAAAAAAATATTCACGATTGAGTCAAATAAAAATTGACTTGTTTTTATTCATCCATCCATATATGATACTTAACAAAATACTCTGGAGTTCCAAGGAGTCTCACAAAAAACGGTAGGATCGATAGTCAGACATGACCTCTCAAAAACTTACAAAACATCACGTGTTCAATATTTTCAAGTCACAAAACAGCCAATCAAAATGCATTTCAAAATCAAAAATAAAAACAAACAGAAGGAACTACTTTATTAAAACCCCTCTATATTCATAACGCGCCAGCGACACTATCACAAATAATATCACCCTCGAAGATGCATTGCTAAAGAAATGTATCAGAAAATGTATAAAAAGTAGCATTGTCAATGTACTGGTGGCGAAGAATGAGATTTACTAGATGTGGCTTACACTTCTACAGTCAAATAATATTGAGATATATAAATGACTTAGGTGAGTACATACGTAATCCAATTGAAATTATCTAATGCGCTTGTGGTATAGCTTGTAGTTATAGATTGTAGAGTAGAGCGACCTTTTGCATTGTCTCAAAATGGATGGTTGACCGCTAGAGGCATGTCAGTACATTTTCGTAAGATTATTTGTAAATCTGACGCTGTTTTACTTCAAAACAATCTCTAAACGCATCCTACAGTAGGCTTAGAAACTACCTACGAATACCATGGTATCACAACATCAAGCCATAATAAAATAAAGAAGTTTTAATGCAAACTTTTGTCCAGCCTGCGCATAGTCAAAGCTCCACGTCTCAGTCGAGCTACGCTTTAAAAAAACCATTTATTTCAACACAACATACTAAACAATTAAAAAAAACGGCCAATCTCATCTCACTTATGACGTAAACTTACACTGGTATTCACAAACATTACTTCGAGGTCTCACAGTGCGCGCGGATGCACAGGACCCCAAAACCTACTCTTTTTGGGACCCTGTGCGTCCGCGCGCACTGTGAAACGTCATAGTAATGTTTGTGAATACCGGTGCTAGTCCTTTCCAGTTTTATTCCTAAACTCGTAGTGACGTAGGCGTGTGCGGGCGTCCGTGTGATTCTAGTAGGGAGATATGGGATTTTCAAAGATATAAGCCATCCCGACTAGACTGGACCGGGTAGGATGGCATTCAGCAGAATACTTCAAGCGTAAATAATACGAGCAATATGTGTATTAGTTCGAAACGTTATTAGATACCGTTTGATATTTCCCAAGAAAGCTTTATACGGCTTTTCATTTTGATAAAATGTTTTTGCTACAGAAGTTTAGACGCTGTCTAGACTATTATAGGGATTGGTTTAGACCGACCCGCAACAAGTAAGTAATCAATACTTACCAGAACATGTATTTAGGGACAAAAATAAATAGATCGTTAACATTTAAGCCACGATCTGTCTAATCATTAAATGCATATTAATTTTGCCTTATTTTACTTAATGCCCTATCGTACAAATTCAACATTATCGAATTTTGGCCATTAGGTACTCCGAACAGCATTGTGTTTCGGGTTGTTCGGGTCATCATAGAATCTGGATCCTTAGGTATGTTTCTGTGCGCTTGTTGCATAAAGTCATTCAAATATCCAATTCACGGTTACACCGTTGGCGGTCGCGAGGCGTCATTGATGCACCATTTCAATACCCATTTACCACCATTTCCTACACTGTTGCTCAATAGATACATAATTTACACAACTATTGAATTTTTCTTACTTTGGTATCTAAAGGCTTAATTTACAAGCCAGTGTGATTTTATACCTATTTTTTAAAGTGGTGAACTCTAAAAGCTATTGGTAAGTTCTGTTAACGGGCGTAATGATCTTCATGTTAGCTCGGATAACAAGAGTAACACATCTTTAGATAAAATATAAATATTCCTGAATAGTTTTCAATAAATATCTGATGGTAAGTTGGTGTAAAATAAAAATAAAAAGCTGTTTATCACCGTGAAGGTTTTTAAGTCTACGGGCAAGCTTCAAACTTTTGAGCTTTTAGTATGTTAAAGTTTCAAAGTAAGTATTTACAGGTAGACTTCAGATTTTCCCTCTTCAGTTCATTTGTTGAAACTTTCCATCTATAATGCAGCTTAAAGATACGTAACAAATGTGCAACATTAGGATAAAAGACCTTCTGCTACACATCCAATATTAAAATTATATGGCCGTGTCGCCCCCTTCGTCGGCACCAAATGGGCAATTTTTTACATTCAATTATAAGTGACCCCTCTAGATAAATTGATCTGTCTCTCCCTAATAAATGGTATCTGGCTACAACATGGTGTGGGTGGAACTTGATGGATAGTTGCTATTGGCGAATGCTTGATTGACCGTCGGCCATTTTGGAAAATTGGTGCAATTGATGTTTTTTCTATTGAGAAGAAAATGCAAGTGTAGGCAGCTCATTGTATGAACTAGTTTTAATGTAAGTGACGGAAACATAGAGAAACACATTTTTTCAACATTTAATATGCTTCGCTTTGTGGATGATAAAAAAATATATTGTGGCCTTCGAGAATATTTTCACTACCTATGGGCGTTGCTGATGATGAACTTGTTAATTTCATCAACTATTTCTAATATAAAAACTGTCTGACAGCATGCTTTATTATTGTCACAATTTTTAATATAAATTTCATGTATTATCTAACTTAGAGTTTAACTTTTACGAGTCCAATCCATTCCATATAAATGCCCATCGATCTTTAAAACCTTCAGCACATCGGGGACGTTATCAAATATGAGCCTCTAAATCCTCCCAGAGGGCTCAGTTAACTCGGTCTCCTGCCGAGCGGGATTATAGGAAGAAAGAGCTTTCTTCAGGAATCGAGTCGCCATTGTCAAGCAAAAACAGTTGGCGCGAAATTCATAAAATATTCAGAGTATTGGGGCTATCGATGTGTTCGAGAAAAATCTTTCTTTTTCGATATTGTGTTGTGTCTAGTCATACTGGAAAAAGGTATGTTTTATCGAAATGAAATGTAAAATTATTTATTTAAAATTAAAAAAATAAACTAAATTAAAAATACTTACCAGTAAAGTAATAAAATAAATAGATACTTAATAAAATAAAAATAAACAATAAAAACAAAAAGTTGCAGTTTACGTAAATTCTCTCCCGTTGTTTTTCTGCTCTGTTTTTTTCCAATTGCACACATTTTCATTACACATAGTCTCTTTATTCAAATCTAACCCACGTTTACTAATACCTCGCAGAATAGACCACACACTCGTCCCGTATCTGTGTGCAACTGGTTCAATGGTACGTTTTTTTATTCAAAATAAGTCCTTAAAAAAGCCGCCACCCCAGAAGCCAAATGGCCCAGAATTTGTTTAAATTGTCACGTACAGACACCGCGTGGTTACACAATCCCTGCGCACAGGTTTTCAAACTTTATTCAATAAAAGTTTTTGCAACTTACTGTCACGGTGTTTGAAAAATTTGGTAAATTCCGAGCTATTTTTGGACATATTTGGTTGCCTTTTAATAAAATTTAGAATTTTAATTATTATACCTTGTTGTGCAACTAATTACAGCATTGCAAAAGTGCGATATCAGCAGGTAAGTAGGTAATTAGGTTTTTATAAATAGAAAAGGGTTCAAATCAAAATCATTCAAATTTTAAAACATACTGTAGAGTGTAAGTATCCCAGACTATTAAGATGGCATTTTTTAATTAATTAGTTGTACAACTTGACACGTCAAATCCCAGTTTGAGCACCGCTGCCCCAGACATACGGTGAAGGGTTAAAAATGCATCGTAGTTGCATAAAAAACTCTATACAGATATCGGATTTTAAATTTTCAAATGTGCATTGTATTGAGCTCCAGGGATCGGAAATCGATTGGGTCCGTGGGTACAAAGGGTTAACCATTAATAATAAAAACCCATTGATTTTAGACGCGACAGCTTGCGTGTTGAACTTTTTTAATGTAAATTGGTTAGGAGATGATACTGCCAGGAGATATCAATATGTTATTGATAGGAAATTAATTAGAAAGTTAGTTGTGTACTAAGTAATTAATTTCTGCTTTGATTTTATTGATTAATTTGTCAATTTTAGTTACGATCTCTCTTCTATTTAGGTATGTTAGACTTAATAGTTAGTTCTATATACTTTTTTAAGGCATCTAAGCTTACTTTGACTGGCTGCCCACTGGAGCTTGACTATTTAGTTTTAAGATGGATCACCTAAAAGAATGCCAGGCCCCAAACCGTGTTTTTTGCCCTGATTCTTCACTTCACGGGATTGGTCGCGAACGAACATGAGTAAAATTAGTTTTAATCTAAGTGATCCCAGCAATCCTGAATAAATGCTTTTTGACTTTGAATATTTTAGATCTATACTTAACTTATTTATTTCAGGCAACATTCGTTTCATTGTGATAGAGATCACAAATTTGTTTTTATAAATGCTAATAAAAACGAATATCCATACAATGTAATATATATAAATAATATCAATACATTGGTAAATACTTTAATTTACCAATAATTATTAAAACTTCAACAACACACATGTATTAGTCACAAAAAAAAATTATTTTAGGTGCCAAAATCACCTACTGTGCGATAATTGAGCACCGCGGGTTAGTAATGACCACCTAGTGGCATTTACAGAACCAGGGGTAAACAGTTTTGATTGTGGCCTAGAATATAAAAAAAAGTTTGAGTTTATGTATATTATTTTCTTGCAGAAGACAAATCTCTCATGTACGTACTCAGAGACGTTTAGTAAAGATTTTCCATTTGTATAATTTATTATGGCACGGATATTAGTAGCCGTTAACGTCTCTGAGTGTGGACGTCAGACAAAGAGTCATGAATCTATGTAATATCGTGATAATATCGTTAGCATAATGACGACAGCATTTTCATATGATGAACTGCCTACGTATAATCGAATCACCGATACAAAATATAGAATTGTATACTCGGACTATCTATAATGTTATATTGATGATTCTGGCATAGACTGATTAATGGATTCCCGATTTTGGATACAATGGGCCACTGTGACCCTGAGATTTTTTAGGGTTAAAGTATTCGCAGGTTTCCAAGTTGCGTTGTGTACATTGCAGGGTTTATTAACTTTTTTGCAAGTGTGCTGTACTAAAGCGTCGTTGGATAGTGTGGATGAGGTGTGATTGCTTTTATGGGATTATAGTACAAAGGTAGAATGTAGGGTTGTCGCCAGGACGGTGACTGGTGATTTTGCGTGCGTTATGTTGCGGGAAAATAGTGATTTTGGAAAATTGACTGTTGGTTTTTTCTTAGTTATTCAGATAGCAAGAAATAGGTACAGATTTGTTTTTTTTTCTACAAAATATGAAGACTAGTAGTTAGTATTTTTTTAAGATTACATTAGATAGCTAACAGATTTTTTAAAGTAACCTTATTCGTGTGATTCTTTGATAAATGTTAAAAACGGCTTAATATTATGTGACTGGGTTAACAGCTTTCTTGCGGATCGGAGAATTAAGGTTGTAGTAGACGGGTTTTGCTCCGAACCTAAGTCTGTGAATGCTGGTGTACCTCAAGGCTGTGTGCTATCTCCAACCCTGTTTCTTCTGCACATCAATGATATGTTATCCAAAAGTGATAACATTCATTGCTATGCGGATGACAGCACAGGAGATGCCTTATACGCCGGCCGTGCTAATATTTCTCGGGAACACGTTGCCCAGTGCCGGAATGAACTTGTGTCTGAAGTCGAATCTCTGCTAAACAAGGTTTCGGTCTGGGGTTGACTTAACTTAGTTGAATTCAATCCTAAGAAGACACAAGTCTGCGCGTTCACCGCAAAAAAAACTCCTTTTGTCGTAGCTCCTAGTTTTGAGAATACTCCCCTCTGCACCTCAGCAAAAATCGGAATCCTTGGGGTTGACATCACGAGCGATGTTCAATTTCGTGGTCATCTGGAAGGAAAAGCTAAATTAGCCTCCCAAAAGCTTGGAGTACTTAACCGGGCTAAAAAGTATTTCATGTCGGCTCATCGATTGCAACTATATAAGGCGCAAGTACGGCCGCACATGGAATACTGTTCTCATCTTTGGGCTGGGGCACCCCAGTACCAGCTTCTTCCTTTTGATCGTATACAACGAAGAGCCGCTCGTGTTGTCAACGACCAAGTCCTTTCCGATAGGCTTGATCCATTGGCTTTACGTAGAGATGTTGCATCTCTATGCATCATGTACCGCATATACAATGGGGAGTGCTCAGAAGAATTATTTGGACTGATACCAGCTGCTGAATTCCGCCATCGTATGCAGCGACAGCAATACTCATACCATCCACATCATGTGGATGGTTGGCAGTCCACAACTGTGCGGTTCTCACGCCAATTCCTGCCTCGCACAACAGACTTATGGAATCAGCTGTCGCCAGCGGTATTTCCAGACCGATACGACTTGGGCACCTTCAAGAAAAGAGCCTATTCCTACCTCAAAGGCCGGCAACGCATCTGCAGTGCTTCTTGATGCTGCAGTTGTCTGTGGGCGGTGGTAATCACTTACCATCAGGTGTGCCACTGGCTCGTTTGCCCCCTCTTCCATAAAAAAAAAAAAAAAAAAAAACCATTGTTTAAAGTTTTTGGACAATTGAAAAACTTACTTACCTATGTAAAAACTCTACATGATAACAACAATAACAAGAGCGTTTCATAATTTCAAGATGAAGAAAGAAGACTGACCTAAGATGTTACCGATTGGGCGGTATAGTCGCTCAGCGACAAAGCCCTTTTCTTTTATGTTTAAATAAATAAATAAATAAATAAATAAAAATCGGTGGAAGTTTATTCGACAGGTATTACGTCAGTTTCAAAAAGTTAAAATAAAACTTCAATAATAAAGCGACATGATGAGAGAAGGGTATCCAATATTCCTCACATCCTAGATTAAAACCATAGCGGGGCTTTGAGCAGACGCGGATCATGTTACATTTTTGCTATGAAATTATATGGAAAATGCTTTGATGGCTATAAAACTTTAGGCCGTCAACGGCTTCGGTTTTAGAATCCGTGTTGACCGAATGGAATACCTTAGATTACATATTTTGTTCCGAATCACGGCCATTGCATATTCGTTAAAAGTTGCGCATCACAAACTCTACAATGATACAGGAAAATAATGTGAAAACAAATAAATGCCAGTGCTCGATCAGGAGGTACAAGATGTTGAAAGCTAATTTGCGGATAGCAACTTTTGTGTTACGAGTACGAGTAGTTACCTACCTACCGCTATTCATCTGGCTCCCCGAATGCATAATTGCCTCCCAATAGAGAGGTTGTGCATTTCTATGATATTTAGGTTGTATAAATACGGAAATGTTCAGTCAATTTCACTGTTGTACATTTAGAACCGGATACAATAACACTTGAATTTATTTACATTGAACACAAAACTAGCTAGTCGCAGCCGCAAACCAAACGAGGAGCAACAGAAAATGTAAGACTGCATTTACACCAGAAAACAGATTTGTGTAGGAATTTTTATAGCCAGAAATAGTATGAGATGAATATTGTGTGTGACTTGATTATAGCCGCTCAAAGAGAAAAAAAAAATGGTTGTCTGTAAAGTCGGTTTACTGACAATAGTTGACGTGACGTGACAAATCCAAAGGCCGATTGTGCTTCTTTGTCGCTCATTCCGCGCTCTCGCTTGCACTTGCGCAAGCCTTACATGGAACGCCCCAGATCGAGGTAACGCCTCATGACGTCATGTTTTTTCGTCCGTGCAGCCGGCTCTATCGAATTATAAGACGTAGTTACGTCAAAAACAAAAATCCTTCTCTTCTTGTCATATTCATGTTGAAGGCCGTGAATGGATAGCATTAGAAACCGCGCTGTTGAGTAAGGGGCAAAGATGAGACCAACTAATCATCTCTTACAATACTAATATCTTTACCTCCCTCTGTACCCGGCGCCGTGGAGAGCATTGCAAGCTGCGCTGTTGCATAAAGATTTTTAACCCCCGACGCAAGAAGAGTTATAAGTTTAACGTATCTGTCTGTGTATCACAGTATCTGTATATCTGTCTGTGGTATCGTAGCTCCCAAACGATGAATCGATTTTCGTTTAGTTTTTTTGTGTCATAGATAATTTTATCCCGAGTGTTCTTAGACATGTTTCATGAAAATCAGTTCAGCCGTTTGAAGATCATCAGCTCTTTTCTAGTTGATGAGGGGATCTGACTAACTTTCTTATGTCTTTTCTAGAAGTGGCGGGGGTTTATTCGTAGCAGGTTCTACGGGCTTGTTTAAAGACGATTCGGTCCTACTAAATAAATTTTATGTAAAATAAAAAACAGTAGGTTAGTGATATATACCCGTTATAAAATAATAAATACTAGCTACTGCGCGCGGCTTCACCCGCGTGGTACCAATATTTTAAATAGCCTATATGGTATTTCAGGTCACTATCTACGCTTATTCCAAGTTTCATCTAAATCAGTTCACTGGTTTAGGCGTGATTGAAACACAAACATACAAACATCCAAATATGAAACATCTAAACAAACTCACAAACTTTCAGCTTTATTTTATTAGTGTGACGGTGGGATGGGATAGTGGGATTATGTACTGTTTGACTTTGGCTTTGACGTTTCCCTCTATGTATCCGCAAGTACCGGTTACCAGCTTCCTATACAAGCAAAGGTTGGAGCGGCGGTCGCGGATGCTATAATTTCCCTCAGGATGCATCTCAACAAGGATGACTGATGTCCGCCCGGACTGTTCCGTAACGTGTGTTACTTTGTTTAAAAAAAATAAAATGCTTTTCTAGAAAATGAAATGATTTAGGTAAAAAGTAAAAGCTCATGAATATTTGATGACTCTAAATCTTCTTTATCTTCGGATATCGTATTATTTGTACAATTACTATTTATGAACAAAGTAGGTACTTAAAGCATTTTTCCACATAATTATCATAATGTAAAAAGTACTCTAAAATACTTTTCAACACACTTGCTCATAAAGTGGCTCTATGGTCACCGCAATTAGGCACATAATGACACCCATAATCAAACTGTGACTTTTTCATTACTATAACTCACTAGTGAGTAATAGATTTTTTTTTAATTTTATTGGTTGAGTTGCTTTGTTCTTAAAAAAGTTTTTATTCAGAAAAAAGATCGTGTTCAATAGAACAAATAAATTAATGTTCCTATTGCTTGCTCATTTCATGCAACTTCTTATTTAAATAGATAATTTTAACTCGTACGTGTTTAATAAATAAAACTTTCACTCAAATATAACTTTTGTTTTCTCTGTAATAAAAGAAAACTTTAAATTCCCCATTTTGTCCGTGGCAGAATAGGCCGCAAACCTTATGCGTGGCGAGGAAATATAGTCTGTGGCCGATCGCAATGCGCGCGCATAGGAAAACTGATTCATTTTTGCCGCAATAGCGAAACATTTTTCACAACTCGTTTTCACTGTTGAAAATGAGTTTTTATTGTTGTTTTATTCACAAGTGTGTTGAAAAACGTCGTATGATACACGTGTGTATTGATGATTACCGTCCTCGGTTCTATTAAGAGCCTCGCCTAACGGCCCGGCTCTCGAATAACGCCTCGGCGGTATTCACCAATGTTACACACTAGTACCATAATGTACTATTATCCAACTAATATAATAAAGCTGAAAATTTGTGAGTTTGTTTAGATGTTTGGATGTTTGTGTTTCAATCACGCCTAAACTAGTAAACCGATTTGGATAAAACTTGGAATAGGCGTAGATAGTTAATGTTGGTACCACGCGGGCGAAGCCGCGCGCTGTAGCTAGTTGATTATAACGACTACATTTACAGAGTTGTTCGTTGATATTGTTTAAAAAGTTGACATGCCGATGATAAAAAGCGATTCCGTTATCTTAAAATACCGTTCTTCGATTCCCACACATCTACAAAGGGTTAAAAGACTGCCTTGTAAGAGGATATCTAATTTCCTTCAAAATAAAATTGGCGTAACATTGCCAAGGTATTTTTTTTACCACTAACCCTTTGCCTTTGTCGGGTTTTTTTAAAGCGTAAAGAATAGGCGGTAAGTTTATATCCGGCCTCCTTTGACATTTGGAGTAGTCGGGTAAGCCAATGAGTTCTTTAATTATTTGAAGTGGATTTGGACCCTTAAAAGGATTGACGTGAATTGTGGGCGGTTGTCCCTTTTTTTAATAAACTAATTACTATTAATACAAGTAATTGGGTACTTCAATCACAGTAATGGTACTTTTTGTTTTACGGGAATTATTGGCTTGAAAAGTTTCTGATCATTCTATATTTTTTTCAAAAATGAATTTTATTCTACTGTTTAAAAGTTTAACCCTAAAGTTTTTATGCACCGCGATTTAATTTACTCTTCATAAAATCTCAAAATGAAGAGGAAAAAATCTGAGTTAGAAATACTTCAACCTTCTAAAACTGAATTATGATTTTCATGATATTTTTTAAACATAGAGGATTTCAAATTAGTTAGGGTTGTATCATAATAAATTCGGGATCTAATAGTCTTCGAAATTGAAAAGGAACCATACATTTTCACACTTCATCAGACAACGTGGGATGAACATGGCGCTCATTAAAAAAAAAAGATGATTTCACGCGAATCAGGAAGCATCTGTCCACACCTGCTTTAACCCTTGATTTATTTAAGACAGATCTTTCTCGGGGTCTTTTAGACCCTGCATCAAAGGGTTTGCGCAAGAACAGTTATGTTACGGTTTATAACCAGGTGTTTAGGGTTAAGTCTTCCAAGTTCTCACGGACTTTGCAATTTTGAAGGGTTAAATTGACAGCAACTGTATTTGTCTTGGCTTGCGAAGGGTTATGAAGGTATTTTATTAAAAGGGTATTGAGTTTTTATAAAGGTCAACTATCTTCTAGTGCTATTGAATTACTAAGACGAATAGACACCTACTTGAAAATTCATTATCTAGTCTCTTGAAATCTATTCTGTCTAAAAAAGAGTGCGAATTGTATCTGTTTGTTTTTTTGTAGATGATCTTTAAAACCTAAATAAAATATTTTTTATTAAATTGTATCTAGACGGATTAAGTCGAAGCGGACCGCTTAAAAACAATCTTAAAACCAACTTTGAAAAACATCGTAAAGAGACAAAGATAGAAGCACGTAGAATACGTAGATGCACCACATTTGAAATTCAAAGATATCTATAAAATATCTGTGTGCAGGTCATGTGAAGCTTTTATTCCGGTAGACGGAGCGAGGTAAAGACGCGACGAGCGTGTGTGATTGACTATTGCGGAGTCTTGGTTTCATCATAGATAGCCTACAAATCTGAAACCTCAGAGAAGCTTTTTATCTCCAATTCATGGTATACATTCTCTTCGAGATACAGCTCTGAACCATATTATTTTTTTAAACTCTCTGAGGTGGCTGTAATAGTCATTCGGTAGAGATATGTATCTACCGTGACATCTAGGAAATCCTAAGCTGTGCTGGCCGAGTGGGATAGAAACCACATGTTTTGACTAGTTCTAGTTATCACCACACGGATTGACGTTGTTTTCCTGTCGATAAGACCGATCAAGGTTTCTAATTTTAAATCGAATGTAATTCGTTTTGCTTTTGACTCTAGGCGAGACTGGCCTGTTGTAGCTAATAAATGTCTTTTTCAACAAGGTGTCTCATCTACTCCTCGCCCCGTCCATATTCTTTGGCGTGGTAGTTCTGTGTTGAGGGCGAACAAACATGAGCATATTTTTTCTTCGCTCATATAACAAGTTATGATAACTTATTTATATTGTGAAGGTTCGACGAATTCGCCAAACAATATTGATATCCCAATTTGGGTTGTAAATGTACGGTAATACGAATTCTTCGAACTTTTGAGTATCCCTTATTACATTGGAATACGTTCTGTTTTTCTCTGATTTTTTTATTTAATTAAATAATAATAAATAAACACATGCAGGTATCTTTAGGTATACAAACAAAAAGTATATAAGTAGTATATCAGTAATGTAGTACCCACAACATAGGCTCTGATTACTTTGGGGCTAGATGATGCTGTGTGAAAAAGTTCAGCATTGCTGAAGCGCTTTATTAATCTGATTGTACTGTACTTATATTTATCAAAAAACCTAGATAATAAAGATAACGTAGACTGTATCTAAATGTCGCTAGTAAAGTAGCTCCCGTTGTTGTCTCTATTCTTCACGCAGACAAAGTTTTAAAACAATTCGAAGTTGTGTCTTATTAGGTACTTATTTTTCTGGACTGATCAACGTCATATTTAAGAAAGAGGATGCAATCATCTCAGATGATTACCACAATGATTTCCACCTCCCACGGGCAACTGCATCATGATAAGAGTTTCAAGTGCGCTGTTGGCCTTTGTACCCAATAGTTTTAGACTCTTTTCTTGCTCTGGTCCCTATAAATTATAATGTTTCTTTTACATTTTTCACGAATTTCCACAGAAATATCTGTATACATGCCTATACTTTTATATAATGTTTTAGCAATAGATATTTGAGTTAGTAACGCGATAGCCACAGCAAGATGTTTGCCGCACAAATGTTATTTGCTTTGCCGAATCCATGGACCAGTGCCGGTGTCACGTTGCTAACCCAAATATACTAGAGTTGGGTCTCGAAATAACACGAATTTTCGACTTCAAAGTCATTCGTGGCTTAGTAGTCCTTTGACAGCACTGTATCCTTTTGTGCATAAAAAACATCAATCGCCACAATAAAAATAACTACAGGTACTAGGTATTTGTTGTACACACATAACCAAAGGTGCGGGCAGCCAGCATAGATAAAATGGGAACAGCTCGGATTATCACAACAATAATGTAATACGACGTTATTGTTCAAACTAATAGATGTCAAGAATAAAATACATAATAAAATTATCAAATTGACCGAAAAAAAAAATACCGAATTTTGTTACAACTCTTAATAAACTTTATGTTTGTTTGTACTAGCTTGGCGACTGGCGTCGACACTTTCAATAGGAAAAGGATAAGTAGTCATATTCTTGCAATATTTTAGGAATCGTGTAGGTATTTGAATATAATGCTAATTTAGGACATTGAAACGTATGAAAGGTATAAATAAGTGCACACACAACTGAAATTGCAGCCAGTCAAAAAGTTGGTTGCAAAATGTAAGTTTAGTTTGAAAATATGTTTTCTTTAATCTGTCATACGTATTGGAAAGAGTTGTTTTAGATAAATGTATGAACGATCTAAAGCTGATTTTGTAAGATGCAAAATGGGCATAGATATCTACATAAATAGGGATTTTTGACCTGAAGCCAATCACATCACATTGAAATAAACACAAATAGGAAGCCATATTTTCCACCAAAACCCACCCCGGTATCCGCGCGTCCGAAAAATAGTAGATAATCTAACTTTTTCTAACTCCCCTGGTTCAAAAAACTAGTGTTACCTGATCTCAGAATTAGAACAATATTCCAAGATTTGTAGGTCTAGTTAGAATGGTGTATAGTTGGGGGCGTAGGATAGGGAAAGCGCTGCAAATCATTACTGACAGTTGACCAAAGCGGGGTTCGTGCCCCTAAAATATGTATGAGGCTACGAAAGTCGTGTTATGGTGTCCGAATGTTGATAAGCCAAGTATTGGGGCAAGGAGATTGGATGGGGTACCGAGGGACGCGTGATTAGGATTGTCGCGAATTGCTTTGAATGTTTTATGTCGACTGGCTTGCATTTTATCGATATTTTCTATTTTTGTATACCTCGTAACTTTTATTTAAATACATTTTTTAAAGCGATAAAGTTGCTGTTTCTAATTTTATCTGAGGCAAGTATATTATTTATTTGTATTTGTGTGTGTTTTTTCTCCGGATATAATGATTTTTAAGGAAAATCTTTTTGGATTTGGTTGTGTGTTGGGATGCTGTACCCGACCCCTTTTGGCTTCGGTACACGTCTTTCCCTGTATAGATGTAGGATATGGTAAAGAAATAGTTATATCTTTTATTAGCCATAATAAATAAAGAATTACTTTCTTTATTTATTATGGCTAATAAAAAATACAAGGAATATTTCTCAACTGATTCTAGGATAAACGTAAAAAAACGTGAGAAATTATCAAACTAAATAGACACTAAATCAAAACAAATATCTATCTCCACAAACGTCATTGTTGCCACAACAAAGTGTCCAAATCCCTTTAAATCCGAAAAATAGGATTTCAAAAAAGATTATAAAAAAAGTCTCGTTGACTTTGCGAATCGATACAATAGTTTTGGGTTCTGTATAAAAAAACTGAGAGTTGTAAGCTAGCTATGACTTATGAATGACATTAGTGCGAACGTAAGCGAAAGGTGTCATGTAAAAACAGGGTTAAACTTAAAATTAAATTATGATCAGCCCCAAAAAAAAAATTATTTTTTATCAAGACAATTTGTTCGCAAGTTTTTACTTATTAGGTATTTACCTACTTTTTCTTGCATTTTCTACATAATCAGTATTTTTTCTCATTGAATTATTAAAGTATCTATTTGTGCTCATATAATTCCCATTCTTCTTACAACGCGAGTCAATTTCTCATTCAAATTGTAAGCAGTAGTTAGGTATATTTCGATAATAGTTGCTTCCTTGCTGTAAAGTTCATACTGCGCGTACATATGAAGTGTATGTTTCTATAGCTAGTTCACTTACTCTGAGGTCCAAAGTGTTGTAAGCGTTGTAAGCTACCGAAATACTACCTACAATGATTGTTACATTTTTTATTACATTTGCACTATCAAAGGATTTGAAGTGTTGTATCGGGCACACCAACATAATAGGTTTTCTCAATAATATTCATAACAAATAATAATAATTGAAGTTTCTGTTTAACCTTTTAGTAACACAAAAATTATCTATTGTGAAAAAGTATCAGTAGTCTATTTTCAATAGCATTATGGTTTTCCAAAAATTGTTGAGAGTATACTAATAAAGACCTGTTATTGAAATACAACACGACTTATCTAAACATTTTTCAAAAAACAAACTTACATGTTTATGATTTATCGAATATGATTTTAAATGAGATAATCGGTAAACAATTTAATATTTGTCGCCAAAAAAAAGTAAATCAGTTGCATGTTCCCACCAAAAATTGACAGCAATAAATTAATGTCATTAGCAATATCGATAAACGCTCCAAATCATCAAAATACGAACACCCTGTGCAAAAAAAAACAACCCAAAAAAGTACAATCTATACAAACACAATTAGTTTTGTATACAATAATATATCACTCGATTTTACCCGAAAACACGCACTTTAACCCTGTTTCCCTGATTGGGGTATTTTTTGCCCAATCGGTGTTGTTGATGGTGTCAAGAGTCGATTTGTGTGAAATTTTTCGTGATGCGATTTAAGTTCTCATGACCCCGTGACATTCAATAAATATGTTAAATCTGCTTTTGCTGTCTAGATTGCTATATAGTAATGTATATTTTTATATGAATTATTTAAGGTATATTTTGTCCCAAATCTTCACAGTATTTCAGAATAACTGTTAGTAGAGCCCCGATGTGCCTCAGTAACAGTCGTAGTTCGGTTTCATTTTATTATTATTCGTTTTTAAATTGTATTTGCTATTGTAGGTTGTTGTGTAATGGTACAAAAAAAATAAAATTTAGTTTTGGTTTAACCATATTAAAAATATACATACCTATTATATTATATTATTATGTTTAAAATTTATTTACAGAAACTAAGCTACGTATTTACAAAATACAACATGATTAGTCAAGCTATCTAAGGATCGTTAAAAACGATCTATGAATAGCTCAACTGATCCAGGTCACTGTCAGTCGGAAGCGTGCCCAAAACACTGGCGGCATTACCACGCTGGATGGCATTGCTGATCCTTTGAGCCAAAAATGTATTATTATATTAGTTAAACAAAAATAATACTCGCGAGTTCTTGAAACTAAAAATAATGAGCTCCCAGAAAAGTTCAGTACTCGGCATTCGATGAATTCAAAATGCATTCTAGCAAAGACCGTTAGTCCCATAGACTGTATGGCATAGACAACAGACCCTTTCTAACCGACAATGGAGACTTAACCCTTGCATAGATCACGAACTTTTATTATTTTATTAATTTGAATGTTGCAATTTTGCGTATACCTGATCTATGACAAAAGGGTCTATTCAATTTTTGCATAAGGGGCGCATAATACTTGCATTCAATGTGGTGAGAGGCAGATGCTTCTAATCGTTAGAATTTTGACTATAATACTGTTTGTTTGAGTTTATAAGTCTTCCAACAAACTGGTTCGTACGTATTGGAATTGGAATATGTTTTTTTAATAATGAATTAATAACTTAGGCCTTTACATCTATATTACATGATTTATACAGTGTCAGGAGGCAATCCATGTCTACACTTAACGGGACGCTGTAGTGCCTGGGACATCGTTTGATATGGAATAGGCGGGAAGCCTTAAACCATCCTCTCAGCTTAATCAGCCTGGCCCACAGGAAAGACGACGTCAATACGTTTGGAGCTGACTAAGCTGCGGGTTTCCTCACGATGTTTTCCTTCACCGTTAAGAGCTCGTGTTAAAGTGCATATAAATTTTAAAACGAAAAATCCAATTAGCAATTATTATAATGAATTAATAACAATTAAAAATAAAAAAGTATTTACTTCTATAAGTAAGTAACATCAATCTATATCGTCAGATTAGATATTTACCAATTCGAAAGAAATACTGACCTCTTCCGTTTTCAAGTACAATTAAAAATTATCTGATTTTCAACCGACTTCAAAAAAGGAGGAGGTTCTCAATTCGTCTTTTTTTTTTTGTATCTTGTTACGCGATTGTTCCGCCATTTGTTGACCGATTTGCAAAATTCTTTTCATGTTTGAAAGGGTATACTCCAGAGGTGGTCCCATATTAATTTTATTCCTGAGGGATTGATAGTTTCCCCGTAAAACTCTAAACACCTTCCCTCCTAGCCATGTCACAAATAGAAATCGAATCGACAGCTTGACGCCCTGAGTCACACCGAGTTTCGAGTCAAACTTTGAAGTCGGTTTTCTTTTTAGTATAAAAACGTAATTTGTTTAATTTATACAAAAGGTTGAATTGAAGCACCACTTCTCTTATCAGCAAATCAACAATAAGCATACGGTGGGTAATTAGGCAAATAATTTGAAGTCACAAAACGCGGCACATGTCAAGTACAAAATTAGCTTTCAATCTAATCTTAGATCTTCTGCAAGTGCTTTTGTTGGTTTTATTGTTGTTGATTTTATTGAAAAACAAAATTGTTGTTGTAAAAATACACTAGAAACTATTTAGATAATTGAACAAATAAAAAATACTTTTGAAAATGTAACTTAAAAAGTCTAAGCTAATTGCCATTTTTATTTTTATGACGAGCTATCGTTTACGCTTCAATTCAAATATCGAACGTATAACTGCAACGTTTTGTTACAGCCGATCTGATTTATGGCCAGAGACAAAGTTTAAAAATCGAATGTTTTTTTTCTTAAATATTTGTGTTTGGAACGGGTGTTTTATTTGTGTCAAAATTCGCAAGGGTCACAGACAACGGTACTTCGATAAAGGGTTATTACTATTACTAAAAAGTTAGTTGCTATTGTTTGGTAATGAATTATTGGGTCGCTACTTTCAGGTACATTTTGCAATGAAGGGTTGGTTTTGCTGTCAAAGATGACAGTCTAAAAGTTCACACGCGAAAGTGCAGTCAGGTATTGCAAACTTTTGCAAAAAAAAACCTCTAGAAAATGTTTTTTGAAGTTTGTTTTAGTTTTCAAAATACATACTTGAAGTTTGTTTGTTTTAATAGTGGATTATTTTCCTGTATTCAAAAAACAAATTACAAATATGAACCAATTAAGTTAAAGAGATTGAATTCATTTTAGAATAATATGATTAAAAAAAATATCTGACGTTGACGAAGAGTGTTTAGAATATTAATTATTCAAACTCACCTAGCACACCACGCGTGTAACCTCAACTTTACCCAAAACCCGCCGGTAGCTTCTTTGTGCCCCTTAACCCTGTAATAATAATTACACCTTTTGTGTGTTAACCCTTTAACGCGCCGGTAATTCTTAAGCCCGCTACCTGACCCCGCGGGTCTACCTTACTTCCTGATCCATTCCTTTCTCAAACTTTATCTGGAGTGCGTGTGCGCAAGTGACGTTCGATTTTCAAATCGATGTTTGATTTTAAAAATGAAATTCATGTTCAATTTAAAAAGTGGCGTTCGATATTCGAATTATTGTTGTGCGAAACGTTATAGTGCGAATGTTATGTTATCGACTAATGTAAGTAAGTGATCAGATTTTTTATTACTATCCATGTCAGCGCTTTTATGTCATTATCCAAATAGGACGTTCGCTTTTAGTAATGATCGCAAAAACCTACATCTTTCCTTATTACTCCCCGAATCGTAATAAAGCCGTAACATAATTTTATTCATGTGAGGCGAAATAACAAACATGAAACCGTTACGTACGTCAGCAGTTTCGAGACAATAAAAGGAGGCTGGACTCGTCAGAGTACGAATGTCCTCATACGCCCGGTATCCATGCGAAGGATGATACGCTGTTATTTCCAACATATTCCAATATATTATTTTTTATTGCCCTCCCTGGGAGGGGGCGAGTCGCGTCATGCGTGATATTTGATATAAAGTCGGAACTCAACTTCGTTATGCGATATTCTTTTTTCAAAGGACAATGGTTCTGAGACGTAACATATTTTTGAGGAGATGGCTTGGTATTTTTCTTCAAGCTGCTCGGATAGGTCGAATTATTCTCGACATGGGAATGTTTACGATGTTAGTTTGTTACTGAAGTTTCTTTTCTGTGACAAATTACCTTGTTAGGATACTTTTGAATTTTATTTTATTTATCTTTACATGCCTGTAAATGCTACATTTGAATAAGTTAATACTCGTACGTTATTAATTTTAATTTTATTACTAACTAGCTTCCGTCCTTGGATTAACTCGCGTGGAAGCATTTTAAATCATACAAACATACTTACAAACTTTTAGATTTATGATGCCTTTCCAATTATTGAGATAGTAGGTTTTGAACATACTTTTTTACAAACCTGTACAATATTTATTCGGTCGCAGTGTTAAGTCTTATAATTAATAGAATAAATATCCTTGTTAAAAAAAAAATACCTACCATGCGAGTAAACCATGCGTTAGACATCGCACTAAACCTATAGGCCCTTATTAATAAACGTGGTGTAAAGTTACGCTAGGTTTAAACTCCAAAAAATGTATGGTTACTCCTAAGTTACACCCGGCGTAACTTTACACCACGTTTATTAATGAGGGCCATAGGCTGTCATTAATAAACACGAACTAGGGTGGTATTAGCGCTAATCCAAAGCATAAAGCTGTAGTAGGTCAATTCAGTATTAATAAACAAAGACCAAGGAAGAACTAAGCTAATTCGACTCTACTCTCGGAGTAAGAGTTACTCCTAGGCGCCACCTAGTATAGAGATGGAGTAGGCAGACGTAACACCAAAAAGTTTTAGAAGAATAAAACCTCTTTGAATAAAACAGATTGTCAAATACAAATTATTGTCTATCTCTGTCATTCATATAATTAATGACAGAGATAGACAATATTTTGAATGATAATATCATTCGTTCATTCACTCTTTTTCTACTAATCCCGATGTAAGGAATGTATTACTCATTCGAGGCTACTACCAGTTTATTAATAACATCAAAATATTCAAGTTGCTCCTTCGATACTAAAGAAGTAACAAGTCTGAGAGTAGTCTCGTATTAAGCTAGAATTAGGGTAATCTAATTAATAAGGCCGATAGGTACAGTTCACCCATCGGATCTAGGCATTCGTGAAGTTAGCCGTTTGTCTGCGCAGTGACCGCTTTTTCATACAAAACTGTGTTCAGCGCAGACAAACTTCACGAATGCCTAGATCCGTTGGGCGAAGTGTACACCTTGTTTGTTATATTATAGGCGGCCATATCGTCAAAAATCATCACACACACTACCCGTTCTACATTTCAAATCAAAACAAAGATGGCTGGCACATCGCCTGTTCCATTTTCAAAAAGTTTTAAAAGTAATAATGTTCCAAATTTAAAGTGGTAATATCGTGTTGATCATGCTAAAGTTCCGTTTTCAAAAATTTATAAGAATAATAAGTGTTCCATATTCAAAGTATGCAGGGCGGCCATGTCGTGCAAATAAAATCTGCAGTAAATAGGGTGGGGTGGTCAGTCCCCCGCCCTCTGGCGAGTGGGGCTTGCTCGGCCGACCGACCACTAGGGTTATAGTACCTGATGTTTTTTTTCTTAAAATTTTTGAGAACATCTAACCATAATGTTGGACATTTCGCATGGCATCATGAGTGTGTCACTCCAAAGTAAGCAAGTTATTGCTCTTTGACTTTGACAAACATTTCTGGTATAGAATTTATTTCTAATACATTTGCCAATTCTAGTCCAATTCAGCGCTTGTGATAAGGACACAGAAGTAGTATGCAATTTACAAAAAAAGTTGTTTTAATATTATTTGCGTTTTGAAATATAGTTAATAAATTTACGCTCTAAGCCAAAAAAGTGTTCCTAAAAAAAAAACTTTCAAAACAAAACTGCTACTTTTCAGGTAACAAAGTATTTCCAGACTTAAAACAATTTCCTTCTGCTCTAATAACACCCTGAATTAAACACACACACACATACACACCCCACATTAAGTTGCCGAGACAGCGGGGTGGACGGCTACAAATGTCGCGGTCAGTGCCCCCCACCCCACCTCTTGTAGCACCCGTAGCATCGCCGCTACGCCGTAGCATAGCCGCTACGCCACGGATAAGCAATAACATTTTGTAGGGTAAAAGCGAATGAGTTTTTGAACTACATGGACGACATGAACTACACAATTATTTTAAGTTTTCATTTTATTAGTTTATACGGTGAATTCGGTTACTGATTTATAGCTGCTTATTACAAAAACGTTAAACCTTAGTTGAATCCCATGTTGACACATGTCAAAACAAAACTGTTACCACAAAAAAGAGTTCTATGAGTATTTAAAGAACGTTTTTTAGCTACAATTTTTAGTTAGTCTTAGTCTAAACTCTGTTCATTTTCTTGTAATAGGACGGATATAGTTTAACGTGAAACAGGAGTTTCAAAGAGAAATAAGCACAATTTTTTTTGTTGATAACTTAAAATCTTAGTCTCTGTCGTTCATGAATAGAAAACTTAAGATAGTTTGCCCTTTATGGTGATTAACATAAAATAACTAGTGACCCATATTTTACCCCCCTCAGTTTTTGTTTCGTTTATTAGTATCAATAGTTTTTAAATAAATAAATAATGCTGGACTTTTCACACAGCATCATCTAGCCCCAAAGTAAGCAGAGCTTGTGTTATGGGTATTAGAATGACTGATAAACTACTTATATACTTTTTGTTTGTAAATACATACATATTATACATAGAAACACCCAGACCCGGGACAAATATCTGTAGGTCATACAAACATTTGGCCCGCGGCGGGGATCGAACCCGCAACCTTCTGCGTCGCAGGCGGACCTTCGCCCACTGCGCCACAGAGGTCGTTTTTGAATTGTTTTAAAAAAAAATAACCTATTCTTTTTTAAACGGCTAGTTTCTATGAATGTATAAGTGATATTATGAGACAGTTTAGTAGATAACTGATATTCTATACAATGATATATGAATCGATACCTATTTTCATCTTCATAAATCTTTGTCCAAATGTTAAGTAGCTGGCTATTCTACGCTGTTTGTCTTGCACGAGTCATTGATTTTTGAAACTTTCTCCAACTTTCGGAGGACACATGTTTATTTGGGGCAGATAGTATTGACTCTTGTCCTCCAATTCGTATTACTTCAAACTGAAAATGTAATTTTATTAATATCTGCGGGGTAATTACCATGGGTTTTGAGTTTTGTTGTTTTCCGATTTTTGAGACGACATTTTGATTTTGCATCACGGGACAAACTCATTTCGTTGACTTATATTTGTATCCGTAACCATGATAATTCATCATCATCTTATTGTATTGTATTGTATTTTAATATTAATATATTAAGTTTTATCAATAAATTGAATTGAAATTGAATCTTTCACACAATCCATACTTTTTTGGCCTACTACCTACTATTTTCAATGTTATCCAAGTCATAGTAGTTATTTAGATATACCCTCATCAGACTATCTTTAATAGTGTTTTTAACGTGATCTCCGAGCATGGAAGCGCTCAGTTTGCTATTAACAGTCACCCATACCCATTTTGTGACCATTCAGAATTTCACTTCTTATATCATTTCGCTGAACACAATTCAATATAACGATTTTAATTCAATAACTCAAAGATCGCCTAAGGATAAAATTGTATCTCTTCTCTCATAGTTTAATTGTATTTTGAATTCTATGCGTACTGTAATAAGATTGCAATCATAATGTCTAAACTGTAAGTATTAGGATCGGTCACCATCGTTACGATAGCTTAGCAACGCCATATTAGGCTATATATCTATGCTTATAAGGTATGATTTTCCCGGACAAAAATGCGTTGGATATAAATAGCCAGACGTTTTTCGAGATCTCAAAAACTGGAACAGTCTCTTCTATACATAATAAAAATAGTTCTTTTTAAATAGAAAGCTTAACCCAAGTAACTTAACGTAATGTGGAAGTAAATATTTATACATGAGTTTAATTTGTTTTTTTTTTCATTTCAAAATATTCCAAACAGCGCTCTAATGGGTAATATCAGAATTATTTATAACCCTGTCTGAAAAATTTATTACATAATTAATAATGACTTCGCATAAGGAGCTGAACATAGATAAAAGATAATTGCTTTTAGCATCTTGAGTCCTCTAAAAAAATATAGATAATAACTTTATTTGCTACAAATACAGGCAACCTAAAAAAACATGGTAGCAAAAAAAAAAAGGAAGGTACATAATTTAAACTCACAAAAGTAAGTACTTAGAGCCTGAAGATCTAATATTTGGGATACAGGTTGTGCCGAGCCCACATAAAATCGGACAAGGGCAGGAAGATGATGATGATGACAGCTGTGATCCTGTTTTATTTTCCAGTTCTATGTTGTCCCATCCAGCATCTGTAATTCCACAAGCAAAGGTAGCGGGACAGTTAATATATTTGAAGTAAGGTAGAAAAAGGGTTTCAGTACTACCTTTGTGTGGGGATGCCCTTTAGTGGGATCTAATAAAACCTTGTTACGGCCAAAGGGATACCATCCCAATATTGAATGTGTTCTTTTACATGATACGGAATTTAGGGACTTCTCTGGTGATATTAAATCGGGGATCTTTTTGGTAATGTATGATGGTTTGATGTAGATTCGAGACGTGGATATGGTCTGGTATTAAATAATGAACCTAATATACGTGTTTTTCCAAAATATGAAACAGGATTGCTTGCAATAGAAAAAAAACATACAGTGTATCATTGTAAGCGAGTAGTGCTGAAGCGGTTCAAACAAAGAGACGGACACACTGAAGTCGATCAGTTTTTCAGGTCGTAGCTCAGCATTAAAAAAATACGTGAGTGTCGTGGAACACTCGGTTGGAACGAAGTTTCAACTTTAGCATTTGTCAAATAAATTATTGTCCTACTAATCCTAGAAACGCTCTTCCATCCGTACTAACAATGTAACAATCTATGGACTGTTTTGCGACTGCGCACTTCGCACGGTGACGATTTGACATATACATGTGTCGTGACGCAAAAATCGAACACTTTTTTCGTCTAGCCCCCATCCGGTACCGTCCGAAAAGGAACTTCGTTCCAATATCACTATGGTGGCAATCGTCCATACGCCCTGCCTGAAGAGCGGTACCCATAGCCTATGTAACACTTAATACCTCTTACGAACATCTAAGAACAAATACCTAACTCTTAATCATTGTCTTTACAAACAGTGCGATGAATAAATCATGATAAGTGAGTCATACATCGACAATCAGCTAATGTAAGTTCGGTTGAACATCGTCCGGCAAACTGACATAGATTAGGGTCACGGGTGGATTAAAAATTGTGAGTCTTACAATACCAAACCCCTACAAGCTACAACGGAGGCCCCCAAGCAGCCTGAAAACTCCGTCTAGAGTTTATTATCATTAAGAAATTAAATACAAAAGACGATATAAAAAGTTACATTGTGAATCACACAACTTTACGTTTCATCGACTAAAGTATCTTCATATTTGTGTGCAAATAACAAAGGTAAGCGATATTGGTCCGTATAGTATAGTACATAGGGGGCAGGTACGCATGCGCCAGTGGCCGAGACTACCTGACCGCGACCGGACACTGATCAATATTAAAGTCCGAGGGAGGATGCTGGGATGTCTGTTTGTCTGATGGAATTGTATAGAGATGATAATACCTACATATGTATATTTTTTTGATCAAAATAGTATCACACTTGCTTAGTATTACTCCGCGAGTCTTTGGACACGGCATACACAAAAGGCTTACAATGCTCTGCGGATCCAGTATAATAACGCTTTTAGGGTGCTGTTGCGGCTCCCGCGCTTCTGTAGTGCGTCAGGCATGTTCGCTGAGGCGCGGATAGATACATTTAACGCCATCTGGCGGAAGCGGACGGCCTCATTACTAAGCAGAATGCGCGCGAGTAGCAACAGCATTCTAAAAGAAATTGCAAATAATTATGCGTGTCCTCTGGTTTTTCAGCTTTCCCAGAGGACGAAATCTGTCTTAGTTATTAAGTACTAACCCATATTGTTTAAGATTTTACTAACACTGTGGATTCTGTTGTCTTAAATAAAAACTATATTATTATTAGTATTAGATGTCGCTGTGTATTTTTTTTTCCAAAACTTGTTTTTTAAGTACTTCAAAGAAGTTTTACAAACCAATGCATAGTCAGTCGTCAGTAAAGTGATACAAAATTATTAATTCATTTATTTCACCACAGATCGATGTGACTTTACAATAAAATAATAGGAGATCTCTAGATTTTTGGTCAGTTGAACTAATAGACTAAATAATAATAATAGACGAATAGTTTTTGTAGCATAGAAACATTACAATCTTGATAAGAAGAACTACATCTACCAAAACGGTAGAGACATTTATCCAGATCTAGGGGTAGTGATTCACATTCAAATTTTATTAATTTCTATGTATAATATGTATGTATTTACAAACAAAAATTATTTATGTAGTATATCAGTTATCTGGTTCCCATAGTACAAGCTTTGCTTAGTTTGGGGCTAGATGATGCTGTGTGAAAATGTCCAGCATTATTTATTTATTTATTTTAAATGTTTTGGCATATACTAACATTTTACAGAATTAAAAAAATCTTTACATATTTAATAGATGATTTACACAGCGTCAGTAGGCAACCTATGCCTACACTTAACGTGGCGCTGCAGTGCCTGGGACATTGTTTGAGATGGAATAGGCTTGCCCAGCACCTAAACCATCCTCGCAATTTAATCAGCCTGGCCCACTGGAAAGACAACATCTATACATGTGGAGCTGACTAAGCTGTGGGTTTCCTCACGATGTTTTCCTTCATTTTAAAGAATTAAGCCGCATACCTAACAGATTACATGGCTTTCATTCAAATAACGTTTATTTGTCTCACACAATGGTTCACATAAAATGTAGTTAGTACAATATAAATGTAAGAGCGAATTGTTTGAATTACATGGCTTTAATCGTTTATTGAAATACTGCATGGCTGATTTTATAGCCACTAACATTTTTTTCATAGAAGTGGTATTATCAACTCCATACAAGTCTATCTTAACTCACCTTTCTGCGGACACTACGGGGGGAGGGTCCAAGAGAAATGACGACCCTTAACTAAAACACACACATATACATGTACGTTCCACCCACACTAGCACACTTTCCTTTCACTTGACTCGAAATATCTATGTAGTTGTGTGTCTGTGAACGAAATGAGGGGTATCTTTTATGTGTGTGTGTCCAGTTTCCGCGCTCCTGGGTTTTGTTAATTTAATTAGAGGTACAAAAAGATTAAGGCTTTTGAGGACGCAGGCATTAGGAAACTGCTTTTGTTGAGGTTACTCTTTGTAACTGTGTAGGCGTAGATGGGTAATGTTCTTTGACCTTGTTCAGAACTCTATAAAATTGAATTTGGGTTATTAATATGTAACTTTAATGATAGTTTGGCATACATTTACTGCAATTGATCATCACTGGCGACCTCTGTGGCGGGTGTGAAATCCCACTTGGGACGCAGAAGGTTGCGGGTTCGATCCCCGCCGTGGATTAAATGTTTGTACGATCTGAAAATATTTATCTCGGGTCTGGGTGTTTCTATGTATAATATGTATGTATTTACAAACAAAAAGTATATAAGTAGTATATCAGTCATCTAGTACCCATAACACAAGCTCTGCTTACTTTGGGGCAAGATGATGCTGTGTAAAAAATAAGTCCAGCTAATTTATTATTTATTTAATGGACAGTATTTGTTGTATTAGACAAAAAACTCTATGATATATTTTAACTTATACAATTCTGCATAATAATCACTTATAATTGTTTAAACATCGGGTTGAACTAAAATCACGCTGCAAAAACATTTCACATAAGCAAATATCATTCGAGTCGCCGTAAACACGTAAAAGAGATTTTCCAAAACGCTCTTTTTTCGACATATGTTTGTCTTCAAAACAGTGGCCCATTCCAACACCGCGATTCCGTTCGAATATAAAAAGTAAGTCGATAGCTTACCGGAGAAATTTATACTTTTGGATATTCGAAATATGTTCGCACCACCGCCGTAACTTGACCCTGCATGCTTCGCACCGCGTTTATTGTGAAACTTGCCGAGGGATTTTTGTATGGCGTATGAGGGCTCTTTGTATGATGGCTGACTGAATGCGGAGTATATCGTATAAATTCAGCCCACGGGTGAATATAACCGTAGTAGTATCTGGGTTGTTTTCACATAATAGAGCCATTTTCTTTTGTTTTTGTTACGTTGCCTCGCGTCTCTCGTTATAGGTACGCAGACAATGAAAACAAAAGACGGTGTCTTATTCCCAGTTTTTACTTTCGCTTTTTTTTATAGTGTATTTTATATTGCCTGGTTTAGAATAATAAAGAAAAAATAAAGGAAAGACGCGTCGGATAGCCATTAAATTATTTGCATTAAATTATCCAGCACAATGCTGAGTTGGGGCCTGTTTGCTTTGACTCTGCTGCGCACAATTTTAATCGTAATTTTAGGCATATCTTTAAGCTTAGTGTGTTTGTGTTAGTAGTGTCTAAACAAATAAAAACATTTTCTTTCTTTCTTTCTTTTCACATGTAGGTAAGGTACTACATGCACGCAGAAGGCCAATTAAATATATTGTTGCTTACAATCTATCTTTATTTCGTACCTAATATGTATTTTTCTTTATGTATTTAAGAAATATCAGCACGAACAAAACTTTTCTATGTATTTGCCTATATATAATTCCTTGATGGAAATATCGGCTGTTGCCTAATCCTTATAGAGCTAGCCTAGTATTTCATATATTACGAATTTAAGCAATGCTCTGCATGATAAAAAACGATATTATAATAATAGTATTTTGATTACTGGGCTATTTAAAAGTACATCGACTGCAAAAACTGTATCGACTATTTTGTAACTGTGTATATGTGGAGAAAATAAAACTTTATTCTATTCTATTCTATTCTATTCTATTCTATTCTATTCTATTCTATTCTAAAATCATCATCGGCCATATTCTTATTCAAAACTCTTTCACCACGATCACTTCGCATACGATATGAACTTAATTATTCCGTCTGTATGTGACTGTATCACCTACAGAGATACACGTAGGTAAATATTGGAAATTGATCTTAGAGTACAGTCGCCATCACAACTACAAACAGCATTCCGGCGAGTCCGGCTCGAAATGGTCTCGACTGTAACGTCTGGAATTTAGTTCCATTCAGTTACCGCTTCCTCTAGCCTTTGGCAGCTGGTTTAATCGGGTGTCCATGACTTTAGAACTAAAGCGGAACTGCAGCAAAATATAGACATGTGACAAAAAGTTACTCACGTGCTGATTGCCTATTTAATGTCTCGAAAGGAGGAATGGTGAAGATCGCCAAAAAGGACAGTTTGTTTAAAATAAAAGCCACATTTTTTTCGTTTTTAGAACTATCCTATTATTTTTTTTATCACAGCTATCAGGAGCTCAGTGTCTGTAATTATTAAATTTATAATTCAAATGGATAGTAAAAAAAATCGATATTTTAAATCCTTAAGTGTTTTTTCTACATAATAACTAACTAAATAATTTTGATTTAGTAAAATGTGGTAGGGTTTTTCTAAACATTTTTTATTAAAGTAAACTGTTGAAAATGGGTAACATTTAATTTATATCAAAATAATATTATTCAGTTCTGATTAACTAAAAACCATGGTTACAATGGCGATCGGAAACTTGCTAAAATACAGCGCAACTTGTTACCGGTCGGTTTCAGTACGAATTCGTAATACCGTTCCGCTCGCAAATTGTTGGCTAGTATGTAATTTCTTTTGAATGGGCTCGCTAGGTTTCCAAGCACTTTTGTTTGTGATATTACTATTTCCTTTTTTTGTCCGTCTGTCTCTATGTTACCTTAGTTTAATATACAGATTTGCCTGTTCACTCATAACATACATAAATACATACATACATAAAATCACGCCTCTTTCCCGAAGGGGTAGGCAGATACCACGGATCTCCACTTGCTACGATCCTGACACACAACTTCTGCCTCATTGACTCTCATTACATTCTTCATACACGCTCACTCATAACGACTGAACAAATTCAAATAGAGTTCGGCAAGAAGATAGATTGTATTGTAGTATACATTATTATAAATTGAAAATGTTTGATAAATATGGTGAACCGCAAAGCTTTTCTGTTATAATAAGTAGGTAACTGAAAAAGTGCTACAGAAGATAACAAATACGAAAAATTCTTTAGCGCTAGCACTGGTTTTATCATTTTATGAGTTGGTATAAAAACTTGAAGCTGCAATGGTGGTGTTGTTCTTGTTATTTTTGTGTACTTGCATTTCTATATAGAAAATGTGCAGCGATGACCTTTACTGGTCTCGACTGAAGCTATGACAGAGGCTTAGAAACTCCGTCACATTTGGTCACTCACTCTGAACTTTCTTTTACAAACTGTCACTGCCTACGTTGACTCATTGTTTACAAAATACTAAAACTTACTGTACCTACCTGTTTTTCGTTGTTTTTGTTTTTTTGGAATAAGTACGTGGAGCTTAAAAATGAAGATTTTGGACGAATGAAGATTTTTTGAAATATTTTATTTAATTTTTTGAAATTTTTATGTTATGGGCCGAATACGGCAAACAATGTAGGACAATGTTGTTTTAATAACGAGACGAGATCGCGTAAAAGGTTTTAGATAATAAATTATTTAAAACATACAAGAAAATGAGCCGAGTTTAGACCAAGTCTAACTAAAAAACTGTCCCTAGAAAAACGATCTTTAAATACTCGCACATAGAACGCTTTTTGTGGTAACAGTTTTGTTTTGATATGTGTCAACATGGGGTTCAACCAAGGTTTTACGTTTTTATAATAAACAGCAATGAGTTTAAATCGTGTGAGTTTAAAAAGTGAATGTAGGACAATCTCCGAACTTCCGCGACACGAATATGGCATAAATCACCTTGTAGGTACTTTTTATCTTTTTTATTTGCTGTTAAATGTATATGTCTGTGTGTACCTACTGTGTGTTGCCAAATAAATGTCCTATCTATCTATCTAAAACTAGTGCTATAGTATCCGCAGGCGGACCGCTGTCACGTCCTGCGTGTGTCCAATGATAGCTCTGAAGAGGGTCACGGCAGAAAGAAAGTTATTATTTTGCTTTAAATGTTTGAATACGGTCTTACCTAAATCAAATGGACAGATTTGGGTTGGGCTGATTGTAACAAAAAGTTAGAGTATTCTTGGTGGGAGTATCTACAAATTAAATTTTTGGAGGATTAGTTTAGGCATACATTGAGGCGCCGTTCACAGTTTCACCCGAATTTTTAAGATTTTGAGCGCATTATTTACCACCTTAAGTAATACACAGAAATACAATGCATTAGGTAGGCCAGTATTTTTTATGATTGGTTCCCTTTACGTCGAGTCCCTCTACGTCGAGCGGTGAGAGTCACCACATTTTTATTACCTCAATGTCGATTAATGAGTTCTTCCTCGCTTTCATTCCCTTAACGTCGAGTCAAGACAGTGCCGAAAGTACAGTCACATAGTAAAATGAAAAGCTATAGAAAGGGGCAAAGTTTTTACAGATTTGATAATGATGTGATTGTATAATAATTGTATATTGCAGTAATATTTCATAAATAAATAAAGTAAATTTGTTGTTTTTACGATACAATGTCACTTAAACAATATTATACATAAAACCAACGTGATTATCAAATTTAATCCTTTTCATAAATCAGTCAGGTAAATTTTAGAAGCCGTCTCTTTTACACGTATACCTGTCTTCTTACACCTATTGTTCTTATCGCATCGCTGCACTACTTGTTTTCAAATGGGATGACTTTGTTAGTATCAGTTTTGACTTGGAAAGTGTATGTACAAGTGTGTATAACATTAAAGTATTAATTTATAATAACAACATGTGAAATATTATAGAAATTCAATCGGACACTGCGAGAAATGTAAATAGACTACTGTACCTATATTAAAAAATAGAGAAATTTTATCAATTTATTTCCAAGATTTTTATAAAATATATATTCTTTATCTATTCTACTATCATAACCATGTTGTGTAGGTACATTTTAAAATGTATGTCTAGTAGAACTAATTGTTTATGAATTTGTCAATATATTATTAGGTATCATTACACAGTATGACTTATTTAATAAGTATTTGAAAAAATGTTAAGTTAATACACATGACGAACCGATGCGATGGCATAACGAATAACAAAGCAAAATGGCGGTCGCCTGGTGGCCGTGCATCCTCATGCATCGTTCAAAAATATTGCTTAAAACTTACTACTTATTCATTAAACTCATTACTTGAATAATACTTTAATGGTTATTATACCATTCTAATATTTGACTATTTGTTCTAGGAATAATTGAAGTACTAACTCAATCTAATAGGATAATATGGATTTGGTTAATTTTTGTGTTACATTATTTTTTAGTGCCTACCTATTTTATTGTAGACACGATGTCCTTAACTGTGTGCCTGATTACAATATTTTTAGTCTATGTTACCAATGACACCAATACTTAGTCTGAAATGTTAAACGATTTTGATTTGTATTAAAACTGACTGATTATTATTTTTTGTTTCAATTGTACCTTTCCAAAATCGATGTAAAGGGAATAGGAAGCGTAAACAGTAATATTTAACATAACAATAGTCTTTCAGACTCGACGTAACGGGACTCGACGTAAAGGGAACCAATCTTTTTTATCATGCATGCATTTACTTAAATCTGTCAAAGTTTTGTGAACGGCCTCTTAATGTACTACTAAAAAACTAACGAAATACATAAAAAAGTTTTTAATACTTTATGAAATAACTTAAAAATCATTCGATTTACCATATTTTCACCGTGTAGTGCTCATATTAAATTTTCCGAGACGAAAAATCCATTGATGCACAGCCGAAATTTGAACCAATCCGAAGATTTAAATGAGAGAACATCCCATTTAGCCAAATGGGCATGAATGTAATTGTACTGTTATATACAGCCTTACAATTAACAAAAACATTTTCATTCGGATATACAATAACTGTTACCTATGCAGTTGGACCTTACGCGCTTACAAAAAATGCAACAAAAAATAACAAAAAGGGGTGTTGGGTGGACCCCTACCACCCACCACCTTGTATCTGTGCACTCGCCAACGCTAATCCCCCTATATAATAAACGTAATTTGTGCACACGAAACCCCATTGCAATATCAACTTTAAACTAATGCCACTAAGGTGATAGTTGCGTGAAAGTCTCAAGGATTTGCCCATAAAGGACTTTCGGAAAACAGACAAGGGGAGTGAGTTCAGCCTAAAAATGTGGAAACACTGATGAATGTCGTCCATTAGATGTTATTTATTTAGAATGCGTCTAAAAGGGACCAGTTTAAGACCACCTAAGGTTTACTTAGGACGAAGTGTATTGGGTTAACTGAAGACGTTTTCGCCTCGAGATAAATTACAAACAGTTATAGGGGTCCAGTTTTTTGGGTTTTGCTTTATGACGTCATTTGTCATGACTATGTGCGAATGACTGGGGTCTGCTTACTCCAGTACAAATGGAGGTTCTTACCCGCGATTTTATTTAGAAATAGGAAATATGAGCTTTTATTTAAAGATAGTGGGTTATACTTTTGATTGGTGCGTGGATTCGATCGGGTTACGTCTTAAAATTCACAAACACGTTTCTGAACGGAAGGAAAGCTAGTCACTTGTTATACTCGTATTTGTCCATATCTTCCGTAAATGAAGCTCACTAAGGTTGATGATCGTAGAAGCCAAAAGTACTTGATTAAAAATATGTATTTAATAATGAATTTTCGATGAATCAGTTTCTTATCACCCGGTGTCAGTGTACCATCAAGTGATCACCATAACATTAAAAAAAAACTAAGTACTCTTATTTTATTTATATTATTTATGACTTTATAAATTCGGGCAATGATATCGATTCGGTTAAAGTCGGTTAAAAATGCTCATGGCTATCTCAGCTAGTTCGACTGAAACTCTAAACCACATTTATCTTATCGACTGCTCGAGTTAGTCCCCTACTAGACGTTTGCGAAGCTTAGACTTTAATAAAGAAAAACTATTTTAGAGACAAAGAAAAGTCATGAGTCATACTGCTGTTTGTATTTCTGAGTATCTCATCTTGTGCTTAAATAATCATAAATACCATAATACGTCTTTTACAATTAAAATACAGCACAATAAAGTGAGTACATACTGACCGCCTCTACAAGGCGTATTACCATTCGCAGCAAACATGTTAAGTACGCGGCGTAACATGTAGACACATGTAGTACACGGCGTAATTTGTTAAAACCGTCTAAAAGCCAGTCACTGCTCGCTGCGAGCTCCTTGTTTTCCCGTACTTACTGAACGAACGCTCGATGTGTAACATATACATTACGCCCCGTAACGCCGGTCTGATAATATCAATCGAGTTCCTTTCGAGTTTCCTTAGTAGATCATGAGACAAGCGGCACGTACCGATCTGTCTGTCGGTATGTCAATAGGTGACTAATGGAAGCCCAGGACTGATGGTCCTCCATGATGGATCCGCTTCGAAAATTACCGTACTTTTATGTTGCATGGTGTGACTGGATTATTTATAAATTTTGTGTATACTCGTAGAAATGATTAGGTAATTTAAAGATTTATAGATAATTTTCATAAAAGGTAAAAATTTATGTTATCAGTGCACGAAAAGAGCCATATTATACAGTACTCAAAATCTTTTCACCACACTGCACTGGTTCGAAAAGACACGACGCTGTTTGATTTTAAAGTCACTTCACAAAATATTAAAGCTACTAAATAATAAAAAATGTATCTGAAAGAATCTGGTAAAATGAGCATCAAAAAGCACGTTATTTTATTAAAATCACTTTTAAAACCACACAGCGTTACATGTTACAGGTAATGTATATACGTTCAAACAGTCTCACGTACTATATAACATTATGTCGTATTTCAGTCTAATGTATACTATTTTTTAATACATCTACCTATCAACTCGCATTATGGACGAGTGAACAGGTACGGTGCGCAAAAACAACGATACGAATTTAAAAACGAAACATGAGAATTTTAAAATATGAATACATACATATACAGGGTGTAAAAAGACTACTACCGAAAACTGAGGGATTGCAATCAGACCATGATTTTGAACATATTTATCGAAAAAAAACGCAAAAATTTTTGACTTAGCTACGTCATTTTATTTTATTTTCTAGTTTTTTTGCTACTAGTACAACATAATAAGCCCATACCTACCTAATCATTTCATTTATAAAAGAAAAAAAACAATTAAAACTCAAAATCCAGCAATCTACAGATAAAAACGCGCCCAGTACATACGCTCGAACAGCTGTGCGAGGTCGGTTTTCTCTCTTATATAATGATTTTTTTGGAAAATCCTTTTGGATTTGGCTGTATTTTGGGATGCTGTACCTACCCCTTTCGGCTTCGGTAGACGTCTTTTTACACCCTGTATACATAGAATCACGCCTCTTTCCCGACGGGGTGGGCAGAGACCACGGATCTCCACTTGCTACGATCCATATGAATGAAGGACTGAAGGTCCTAAAGGTATGATAAAAAAAAAAGATATTAGATAAAAAAAAAAAAAAGATATTCCAGAGGTATGTCTAAATACATATTTATCACTTGCCTTTATTTTGCAAAATGCACCACAAAATAGCGTTCAAAAGCTTTAAAACATAGCGTTGATTTCTTTGCTATTAGATAATTTTTATTTATTAAAAAAAAATCGGTTCAACCAGTCTTCTTCTTGTAGGTAGTGTCAAAAGGGCACAATTTCTTGTAGTGGTAAAAGGGTTTTAAGTAAAAACGCATAAAAGATGGAGCCCAAAAAATCATCTAGACGACGACCTCTGTGGCGCAGTGGGTGAAGGTCCGCCTGCGACGCCGAAGGTTCCGGGTCCGATTTCCGCCGCGGGACAAATGTTTGTATGACCTACAGATATTTGTCTCGGGTCTGGGTATTTCTATGTATAATATGTATGAATTTACAAACAAAAAGTATATAAGAAGTATATCAGTTATCTGGTTCCCATAGCTAGTTTTAGTTTAGGTTTAGTTTAGTTTATGCTTAGTTTGGGGCTAGATGATGCTGTGTGAAAATGTCCAGCATTATTTATTATTATTATTTATCTAGTAATGGTTAAAACAGCTTAGTTTTTCACCAACGGTACCGAATTCACCCGTCCCCGACAAATGTTGTGGTGAATTTCATATTTTTGTAAGTATCTACTTCGTCTGTTTATTCTACATGTGTTTCGGTTCACATGAAAATTTTCTTGATTTTTTACGCTTTCGTAGGCTTTATGTACGCTCTCGAGAACTCTTTGCGTATGGAATATCATATTATACCACTTTGAGCTGAGTCATTTAGTTTTTATATTACCTGTCTTTTATAATCTTTTAAATTTTATATATTATATAGTGTCTTTCATTTTATACTTACTTAATTCAGGAATTGGGATCAAAAAATAAATTAAAAAATATTTATGTAATGGTTTTTTTTGTTTTGTTATGAAAATCCCGAGAAAATCGATAAAGACCTTTCAATTGATTGTTGCTTCTTGTATAACTTAGCCCATTCGTGATGTAGCTGCGCTGCGATTGGTGGGACGTCTGTTCTCCTTGAGAATCATTATGCAACAATTCTAAAAAATCTATAAATGATAATTGAAAACGTAAATGGGCTTAGAAATTAAATTGATACGGTCAAACGTCTATTTACAACCCAAAAATGAGGTCCTGTCAGTTTGTGTAGTTTAAAATGAAAGACCCTATATTTGCTTGAGTGATAAAACTAGACTTTTACTGGTGTTATCCAACGCAAAGGCCTAATCTTTTAAGAAATGATCCTTTTCATTGATAGAATAACTGATATTTTTTCAAAAATCTACATAGTCGTTACAACTCTAAAAAGTGCTTAGAAGTGTCAGTTTGGTGCTTAGCCACTTTGGAAAATGATATCTGAAAGCTTTACTTCTAAAGTAATTCACCCCATGCTTTGAAACGTATGCAATGTCGCGTATATATTATTGTCTAAACAAATACTTGTGATTCTAAAATTATCACTCAATCTTAAACAATAGATTGAAATAACAAAGTCAAATTCGAAAATAATACCATAATTACTGCCCAACAAAGCTCAAAATCGCGAATTAATTTGGGTGATTTAGTTTTTAAAATACAACTTTTCAATGCCAAAGAGGTTTAAATACATTTAGAAAATCGTTCGAAATTTGAATTTATTTACAGTTCCAAAAAGGCAAAAATAGGTTGCGGATTCTTTGTTTGAAATGTCAGATGAAGCAATATATGTGTTCATTTTTCAAATGTTTGAATAACCGTTTGTTTTCTGATAAATTTTGAATCTTATTTCAAATACAAACGGTTTGAAACAACTTGTAATGTAATTGGTGGATAACGCAAGTTTGTTTCGGGTAAGTTTACCAGTAGTCGGTCCATAACAAAACACATAAATTAAGTGCTCAATAATAAATGGAAATGTCCCTTGCAGAGGACAGGGCATTAGGGCGGGATTATGAGGAATGTGGCCCTCTCGCACTCCCGCTTCGGACCGGCGTCTGTCCAATACGACTTTATTTAATTTATTCAGATTCCTTATTTAGCTTACTATTTAGAAAATAAAAGCTTCAAACTTTCATAAATCACACTAGTTTTAGTTTCAAATTCACAATAACTTACTAAAAAAGAAATTTACTTATTATACAGTTACGCCATTAAAATATAATGTACCTGTTTAGTTTAGACGATTAGGTTTGGTATCTTCTTTTTGGAAAACAGACGGGTTTTCAGTATTGAAAACAAACATTCAATCAAAGCAATAATTTATATTTAAATAAGTGTAGTCTTTATTGTTGTGGCTTTAAGAATTATTTATTCAATACGCAGATAAATATACACCAACAAAATTACAATAAATCTTTCACTATCCCATTCATCCCATTATTTACAAACCACTATCATTCAAGAACAGGTCTCCACGCGACCAAACAACAAAAAATAAACGTATATTTAGGGAGAGCAATCTGTAAATCCCCCTGTCAACTTCTGGCCACTAAGTGGCCAAATATATAGCCCGTGTCAAACTTCTTTTTGTCACACAAGTACCTGTCTCCAATGGACAAAAGGCAAATGTTTACCGATCCTTTGAAAGTAACACCAACATCCGAGGTCCATCGTCAATTTACAAGCTATGAAAAAGATACAAGCTTTCGCTTATCGACCGATGTCACGCGTAAGGGGACGCTACCCTATTCTTGTATAGTGGACAAACTGGACAGGGCACGCGCCGTGGGGAGTTACAAACCGGTCAGTCATTGGTCAGTTGGGGGATTTGAATTGAGAATGCTTTGCTGGCAGCTATTGGTCGAATTCTCCAGGTGCGAAAATGCCGTTTGAAATTAGAAATAGTTCGAAATTGGAACGAATGTAAGTTCGTTGAACTCATATTTTTTTCTTATATAAAAATATCAAAGGTAGGTGAATTCTTTCGTTTTGCAAAATAAATACAATGTGTTACAGAATTAGAATACCAAGTCCATAAACCGTTAAATCGATAGATAGTAATTGGAAGGGGTGACTCAGAGCAGGCGTGTGCCAAATGCATGCATCCGTTTGAAATATAATATGTTGCACTCTCCGAAGCATGCATAGACTCACTTGAGTAACGTTTTTACTTCTAAGGCGGACGCAAAAGTACCATCATCATCATCATCATCCACAGCCTGACTTCACCCACTGCTGGGTATAGGCCTCCCTACGCTTGTGCCATCCACCACGATCCTGCGCTAATCTGACCCATTGACGGCCCGCGATGTGTAAAGTACCATAACTAAATAAAAAAGTAAATAAGTAGGTACTTTCTTTATTCCTTCTAAAATATTTACTCTTCGATCAAACCAAATAATGATTACTAATACGGCAAAAATACTTTTTTTTTAATCATCTAAGTACCTATAATTACCTCGAATAATTTTCATCAATCTACTTACTTTGTTTCACTTTCTAATGAAACTTTCTGAAAAAAATCTTCAATCATTATTTCAATCGAATCGAACACTTGCATGCTACAATAAACTAAACATTCGAGAGCAAAAAAAGCTATTTACAAAAACTATAACACAACCCATTACACACCTCCAATACCATTCGAAAAGCCATCTCATTTGGGCGCATCACTAAATTACAATACTCGGCGTTTTGGGAAAACAAAAAACATTTATATCAATGGCGGGCGTGTTCTAAATTTTACTAGTCATTGACAGGCCGTAAAGGCGAGGCAGGACCCGCGGGACTCGTTTGGCGGAGTAAGTAGATAAGAAAACTGGAGGTACTGCCCCCAGTTAGACTGTGACCAAGCATGGAAGGATCCAGAGCTGATAAAACACGAAAATGTTTTTTTGCACACACAAATTACATTAATGAAAATTGAGACACATTAATAAAATAATTAATATTCATAAATACAAAAATGTAGCAAAACAATTTAGCGTTTGGGTGTTATCTCGTATAATGCATAATGTCTGTATGTAAAATGAAATGAACAATGTCCCAGCCACTACAGCTGCGTCCCGTTGAGTGTAGGTAGACATAGGTTGCCTCCGGACGCTTTACAAATCATGAAGTATAAATGTAAAGCCTAAATTAAAAAAGGAAACATGGGTCGAACCTACTTACAAAGAAAAGTTCATAGAGTAGTAAATAAGTCGGTAAAAAAATAAAGTAATAAATTAATAATGGTATTATCAACTCTATATAAACCTTATCTTCCAGGGTCAGAGGTAAAGTTTTCGGACGGTGGTTACCCAGGGGACGACCCGGGTTCGAACCCTGGATAAAACTCCGGGTAATTCTCACGTACTACCCAGCATTTGTCAGTGGAACCCTTGTTTTCTAAAGATATTATTTGTTTTTATGGCGATACTTAATATGTTTTGTTAATATTCACAATAACGGAAGTTATAGATTCGTGTACAGGCCTTTACATTTATGATAGGATGTATGAGGCAAAATTTTCACGATGTATGTCAGGCATTGTAGCAGGTTGAAATTCGGTTTTTTGATTTTGTGTGTTTATTAAGCAAAATAACAATATACGAGTAGATATTTTTCTCTTAACGAATAGATTTTTGGAACGAAGTTCCTTTTTGGACG
The DNA here is from genome assembly GCA_951394285.1 of Epirrhoe tristata. Taxonomy (NCBI): domain Eukaryota; kingdom Metazoa; phylum Arthropoda; class Insecta; order Lepidoptera; family Geometridae; genus Epirrhoe; species Epirrhoe tristata. The sequence goes on along the minus strand of OX596150.1, from coordinate 7,840,740 downwards.
GTATCGAAGAAAAAGAAGTCCGAGGCTGGTAAAAAAAATTTGTTCCTTTTTACCGTCACGACACATGTATATGTCAGATCGTCACAGTGCAAAATGCGCAGCTGCGACACAGACCATAGATTGTTACATTGTTAGTACGGAAGAGCGTTTCTAGGATCAATTTATTATATTCCCAGTATAGAAAAGTACTCTTTGCTTCGTTCCAACCGAGTGTTCCACGACACTCACGTACTTTTTTTTTTATGTAGTGTCTGTAACGATGACTAGACCAGGAATAAATGACGGTCATAAGTAAACTGTACATAAAATGTTACGAGAAATAAAATAGCATTAAAAGTACTAAAACATTGGAGACATTTAAAACTACAGGTAGGCAAACGTGCAGCTCGTCAAATATTTATATTGACTTAGGTTAACCCTTGCTGGAGTCCGTCCATCAGACCCTGAGGCCTCGTGGGACCGGCCAGGTACAGGAAGATGTAGGAAACTATGCGAAATGGCAAAAGTATATAAAAAAGCGAAATCAGTGTGTGTTACCAGTGATGACATATGGAACTGAAACCTGGTCCCTCTCCCCATTGGCCTCATAAGAAGGCTCAAGGTCGCCCAACGAGCTATGGAAAGGGCTATGCTTGGTGTCTCTCTACGAGATCGAATCAGAAATGAAGAGATTCGTAGACGCACTAAAGTCACCGACATAACCCACAAGATTAGCAAGTTGCAGTGGCAGTGGGCGGGGCACATAGCTCGTAGAACTGACGGCCGTTGGGGCAGAAAAGTTCTCGAGTGGAGAAACCGCAGTAGAGGACGTAGAAAGACGATATGGTAAAGGTTGCTGGGAGCCGTTGGGTGCAGGCTGCACAAGATCGATCGCTGTGGAAATCGATGGGGGAGGCCTATGTTCAGCTGTGGACACTAGATGTCAGCATGATGATGATGATGATGATGATATAAAAAAGCAAGATAAATATGTTCATAATATATAAAACGCCATTGACACATACCATTCTGGCATACCATTCTTGCCTATTGCCACATAATACAACACATCCATACGATGACCGCGCAGTACGTCGGCAAGTACGATTAGGTACTTACTTCAAAAATGTATAATTAGAAAAATATAAGATCGGTATCCAAATTGCAAGCCTTAATGACTCAATTAATATAGTTGATGTTGAACTCTCATTTGTTTTGCTTAAGGTCTATATAACTTACAGGATTTTTCTAATTGTTTTAGATTACAAAAGAAGATGACATGAAAATGGTAAAAATGAAGGAACAGGTGCCTTATTGTGTAATTCAACCGGCAATGCACATGGTCTTCATTTTGACACACACAATCACACCCACCACACACAACCCAGAATTGTCAATAAATTGAACTTCATTGAAATGGAGGGACATATTACTCTTCTTACATAGAATTATGTGAGAAACTGGTGAGTAATCAAATTGGTTATGTCCGAAACTAGACAGATACTTACAACTTGCGGGTTGCTCTTCAATAGTGCATAGACGAGATACAAAAAACTTGAGATAGGGTTTTAATAGATTTCCAGGCAGAAGTCGTCATCGTCAGCTTAAATAGTGCCGTAGGTACACAGCATGGAAATAACGGTTCATATTACGAGGGAAGTTTAATTGTCGAACCCAGCTATTACCTTAGTCATTAAGCCATGACAGAGGCCTTAAGACAGCCTAAAAACTCTATCTCCGGAGCTCGCCACTGAATCACAAACTTATTTTTGAAGTGAAAGCTTGTTTAGGCGCGTTAGGCACTTTTTAAGATTGGTAAAAACCATTGAACACGCGACACGGTTACCTTTACTATTACCGACGCCTCTGTTTGAGATGGGAAAAACTATCGGTTAAAGTTTTCACTTCTGTCGGCACTCCCGGAGTGCCACTGTTTTTTGCACTCTTTCTGACTTTTCTACGTCTTATGAACTCTATAAGATCCAAGGGTCATTCTACAGTCTGCAATAAAATATGCGCGACGGACGACTGGAGCAAAAATGTTGTTTTTAGAACCCTCAATAATATATCCTTTAGGTAATGTTAAGTGCTTTTTACTTTACTTTATGCTAGCTATATTTTAAAGTTACTTTTTAAGGTTGAATTTTTGTAAGTAGCAACTTTTAATAATAATGTAGTGTGTAGGTAGAAATGTTTGAGGCATTAGTACTAGATGATGATTTATACAGCGTCAGGAGGCAGCCGATGCCTACATTAAACGGGACGATGTAGTGTCTGGGACATTATTTGACATGGAATAGGCTTGCCTAGCAGCTAAACCATCCTCTCAGCTTAATCGGTCTTATCCACAGGAAGTAAGACGTATTCTTAGTATCTTTTAAAATAAAGATAATAATTATAAGATTAATTAAAATCTCATAAAGAGTGCTTCGGTAGGTACTCTTCTTTTAAGGTTGTATAAAGAATTTTATCGTGAGTAGTTAAGGTATATTTCTTCAAAAGGATTATTTTGTACTCCAATTTCAAAGTCCCTCCATTATTCACCTCTCATCAAAGTAAATGGAATAAGATAGTTGGTTGATAAGCAATTAATACTTCGTTAATCCAACGGAAGGGATGACCCGTGGGATGACCCTTGCTCAGCCAACTGTTAGGATACACGTTAATGGATATCTTTAAATATACCTAGCTCAGTTTGCACTGCGAAAACGAATCACATAGAAAACAATTATGGAAATATGTGCCATAAACAAGTAAGTAACCTACCGAAAGTATTCGTAGAACCACATTGTGACGTAACTGTTCAACTTAGGGTCGCCGCACACAGGCCACCGGCCACAACCACAAAATGCCACCACCGGCATATTTCCTGTAGTTTTCATACATTTTAATTCTTTCATTTTTATACGTTTTGTGGTTGTGGCCGGTTGTTCGTGTGCGGCGACTCTTAAGTAAATTTTCGTCAACTTATTATATCGAAGGGTTAATAAGTTGTTAATTGTTAATAAGTAGTTAAAACTTTGCATAATTTCTATAAGGTCAAAGATGATTAGTTTTGATACAAGCAGACTTAAATGTTTTTGAATTTTGGAATGATGTAAAATGGTAGGAATAGTTCAAAAGTACTGATTTATAAAAAAATGGGATTCATCTTCGCAGTGTCCTATACCACATAGCTACCTACTGAATTTATATTTAATGTAAATAAAGCTTATTATTTAATAAGTTTAAAGTCTAATTTCTTAAAAAATAAAAACACTCTTTAGAAATATCAAAACGCTAACTCTTATGTCTAGTTCGAACTAGGCTTGTATTTTAGTCGAGCAGCGAGTAACTTAGTATCAAAACGTGTCCGAATACCAAAAATTTAGTCGAGTAGGTTAGTGAGTAATTTAGTCAAGTCGATCCATTTGACTCTATTTTTTTGGGCGAGTAGCACCTCTCACCATGCGTCCATGCTACTGGTTCACCGACTAAACAAGTCAACCTGTCGATTTTAGTCGAGTACATGGATCGTACTCGCTACTCGACTAAGATAGTAAGTATTCTAGTCCGTGCGAACGATTTGGCAGTAGCGAGTAGTTTGGCGACTATACTAGGTACTCGCTACTCGACTAAAATACAAGCATAGTCCGAACTAGGCTTTATTGAGGTAGCTTTTGTAAATAAACAATTTCCATAGATCACACACTACGTCTTACAATCAAAACTTTATTCCCACGCATTAAAAATGTATAGTCTCAGGAGATCGAAATTTTGCAAAAAGCAGTGCTCCCAAAACTTGGTAATCGATACGGCCTCAGGGCTTTGGGATAAATTAGAAGTACCATCGATCACAGACGCCCTTTGCCCATCGCCTCGTAGTTTATTGATAGTGCTCTGTTCGATAGTTTAGTGGTATTACGTAAGGTTCTTGGAATATTCGAAGTCTTTGGAATGTTTGAGTTAGTATGAAGTTGTTTTTTTGAAAAACTCTGATATTATGTTGCTACTTTTGCTGTCATTCGCAATAACTACCAGAGAGTACTCCAAGTTCAGTTTTTTTTATAATCGAATGTAGTAGTAAGCAGGTAAATGTTACCAAGTTGATGAGCTAGTTCCTAACTATAGATAGATAGATATTTTTATTCAGTAAACAATCAATACATATTCAGGTAGGAAGTGTCTTGAAACTAAAATAGGTTTGACTAGACACTAAGTTCTCGAATCACACATAACTACACAACAAAGCTGACAAGAGTGAACACAATGATTTGAGTATGACAAAAAAACAATAATAGAGGTATGCCACGCCGAGCACTATGGCAACGGAAATGACATTTTAGACGACCTCTGGCGCAGTGGGCGAAGGCCCGCCTGCGACGCGAAAGGTTGTGGGTTCGATCCAATGTTTGTATGGTCTACAAATATTCTGTAATTCTGTTATTCTTTATTGTACAAGAGACAATGGTTACAAAACAATAATTAGAAAGTACATGTACAAAGGCGAGCTTAACCCTAAAAGAGTTTTCTACCAGCAAACCTTTGAGTCTAGGGATATTTGTCTCGGGTCTGGGTGTTTCTATGTATAATATGTATGTATTTACAAACAAAAAGTATATATGTAGTATATCAGTCATGTAGTCCCATAGCACAAGCTCTGCTACTTGGGGCTATATAGATGAAGCTGTGTGGAAAGTCCTGCATTATTTATTATTTTATTTATTATTATTTATTTGATTATCAACAAATACTTGGACGAAACATAAACTGAAAATGCTTTGTTGAATTTGTTAGTTATTCGAATGTATAAGTTTAAAACACATACTTAGTCATTACATTTTTTTAATTACCGTGATGAAAATCAACATCATGGTTGCTGTAATTCCTGAAGTATTTTGGCAATATGTTTACTCTTCTGTTTATTACATCCATCATAAACGCCTTACTGATTGATACATAGGCCAACATAGATCACTTAACAAATTGACGTCAACTTTGATCGGCCGCCAGTTAAAATAAACAGAGTTCAGATAAATGAGTTAAGTCGGGGTCATCCTTCGGGAGCAAAACTCCGGAGGTTCTCGGCGATACAGGATTAATTAGGGATGGGGTGGTCGACAGGGATAGATGATAGCAGAAGTGTTAGCATCCAATCTATACACTAACGTAAACATTATCACAATTGTATAGTGTATACCCCAGGCGCGGTAGACATTCTCTCAGATATTCATGTAGAAATTGCAGATGTCTTCAAAGGTGAAGATGTCTAAGGGGTAGTTAAAGACATGTCCAAAAACATATTTGTAAAAGTTCGGTAGTATTCTACTTATAGCTACGTGATAGGTTGCAAGCTCATCGCCACCTAATAAAAGTGAATGGAATAGAATAAAGTACCTAAATACATGATTTCTCATCAGTATTTTCCTTCAGATTCCGATTTATACATGGGTTTAACAAAGATAATGGTATCCTTTGCCGTTCATAATTTATTTATATCAATAAATTAATGGATACGGTTGCTACCACAATAACTAAAATTAAATCGATGACGATTTTATCTATTACCTATGCCATGTCTGTCAGCGTTGTACTAAAAGTCAAAAAGTCCCAGACCGTAAAATACATCCAAATACTTATACTTATAATATTATAAATGTGAAAGTAACTCTGTCTGTCTGTCTGTTTGTTACGCTTTCACGCCCAAACCGCTGAACAGATTATGCTGAAATTTGGCATATTTAAAGGTTGTATCCCAGGGAAGGGATACATAATAATGTGAAAGTAAATAATGTAAAAGTGGAATACCACATAAGCTACTTTTTATCCCGAAAAAATGAAAAAATCCCGAGGGACCGCGGGTCACACCGCGGGAGCGCAGCTAGTGTTTTACAATTTTTAAAATTAATTTTTTAAAACACTTGTGTACAGGACTGTCCTAGACAGGAGGGTACTCGTCCAGCGGTTACCTAACTGAATTACCTATCATTTTGATTGAACGTTTGAAAGCCTCTGGAGGAACGGTTAGGCTGCTATTTACCTGACACGTTAGAACTTAAGTTTTTACAGCAACGAACTAAATAATACTGTGTTGGCCTAGTGACATATACCATCGCTTTAAATCTGAAGGTTTTGAGTTCGAATCCCGGCCGTGCATCAATGGATTTTTTCAATGGTTATAAGCTCTAAACGGCTTCTTATAGGCGGCGATGGGCTTGCAACCTGTCACGTAATAAATGTTTTCATATATAACTTAATACTCAGAATTCCGGATTTTAATTCAAAATTACTATCTGAGGCTAGTTTTGATCTGATCCAGCATAGATGTTTTTTAGTACTTAATAGGTCAAAAATGTATACATATATTGTTGTTTTTAACGGGACGAGATCGCGTAAGAAAAATGTATATATTCTTCCATTAATTATGCATATAACTATGTAAAACGATGAAATATATAACAGATGTGAAATATTCTATATATTTCTATACAAAATATTATTCAAAACAAGCTACAATATTGTAGACAATCCTCTGGTACCGTTGGACACCGCAATTTATAAGCGGGCCGAGTCGCAGAAGAAAGGGTTAAGTTCTGTTATTGTATCGGAAGGTAGCCTCCTAACACTCTAGGGTGAACTACGAACATAAAGACATGGCAAAAACTCCACAATTAAATTATTATTATTTTATTTCGTATTGGGCAATCTTATCGTAATAAACATACTCTTAAGTTAATTTTAGCAAATAATGCTATTAGACGCAGGTGGAGTCTAAGCGTTATCTGTCGATTCGATATGTAATGTGTTCAATTTATTTGTTCTCTCATATTTCCCTAACGACTGGATGCATTTCGACAAGATTTCGACATTCAGGGTATCGTTAGATTCGTCATAATAACCTGATTGTAATGTATGACCACGCATAACTTTTTACAGAGTAGTCAAATTTAGTAATTAGTAGATTATAGCCACATATTTACCATCCCTAATATCTAATTTATATAACTAATAGTAACATTTAACCCCTGTAGAGCGGACATTCGCCTACTGGTAAATACCAGTAGGCGAATGTCCGTCGACGACGCAGCAGGTTGCGGGTTCTTTCCCCGCCGCGGTATAAATGTGTGTTTGATCTACAGATATTTGTCACGGGTCTGGGTGTTTCTATGTATAATATGTATGTATTTACAAACAAAAAGTATATAAGTATGTAGTATATCAGTCATCTAGTATCCATAATACAAGCTTTGCTTACTTTGGGGCTAGATGATGCTGTGTGAAAAAATCCAGCATTATTTATTTGTATTTATATATATATATATATTGTTTTCCATAATACTAGCTAAAAACTAACCTTTAAACTAACGGCCTTACTAATAAACGTGGTATAAAGTTATTCCTGAGTGTACTGTCAAAATGTTTGGCAATTTTTGTTTATTCCGAGGAATAACTTTACACCACGTTTATTAGTAAAGCCATAAGAATGTATGTAAGTATTGCAACACACCACGTATTCACTTTAAAACAATTCTTAGCTCTACAAAGTCACATTTGCAAATACAACGTGTTCGAAGTGTTGGTGCGTACCTACAGCTGTCCCTTACCCACACAAGCGAAAAGGGACAAAGGTCACCGGCCATAGCCTTCTTATATTTGTTTAAGACGTGTATTGTACCCTGAATACCCTTATTTTACTGCACATTCTGATATTGGATTAAAGGGACAAAACAATACCTTCCGGTCTTCCGGCATCGTGTCTGTGTTTGATAAGGAATTTTGTATAAACAAACGCATTTTGTTATCTATCTTAGACTATTATTTCTTATATAAAAAAAAATGTATCTTCTGAAGAAATGATAAATCAGTACATTGCGTAAGAAAATCTTACACAATGTACTGTGTAAGATTGTATATATTATATTTATTATTAAGCTTGTATATATTATATATATACAGGGTGTAAAAAGACGTCTACCGAAGCCGAAAGGAGTAGGTACAGCGTCCCAACACACAACCAAAGCCAAAGGAATTTTCCGAAAAAAACATTATATCCGGAGAAAACAGCGTTTGAAAATTACTGTTTGCGTAGGTACTGGGCGCGTTTTTTTACGTAGATGGCTGGATTTTGAGTTTAAATAGTTTTTTCTTTTAAAAATGAAATGATTAGGTAGGTATGGTCTTATTATGTTATACTAGTAGTAAATAACATAAAATGACTAAGCTAAGTCAAAAAAATTTTTGCGTTTTTTTTTTTCGCTAAATGAGTTTAGAATCATGGTCAACCCCTCAGTTTTCGGTAGTTATCTTTTTACACCCTGTATATTGTATTGATGTAGCTGTCAAACTTTTGTATGTGGAAACGAGTCGTAGATCTTACTTACGAATGTCCGTTGAATATAGAAACCGCGGGTTAGACATCTTCAAAGTGGAGTATAAATATAATCTTGAAAAGACTAGTCTGTGATTGAGAAAAAAACAATAAAAGTAAAGATAAAAAAATTAAAAAAAAAGTAATAAAAAAAACATAACGTGAACATACAAAGAAAAGAATCTCTAACAACCCCTCTTGCCTTATTAATAAAAAACTGTAGTAAATATAAATCATCACTGTCATTCTTCTACGTCTTTTATAGGTTTAATATGTTTAAAAAAGTTTAAAAATCCGTCAGATTATATCATAAGTAATATTTGAAGAAAACGTAAAATTCCTACATATTTTCAGGAACTGCGATGTCTAGTAGTGGAATGTGAAGAATCCTCGCGTGGAGACAGACTGCCGATATTACCTGCATCACACTGAAAAGGTATGTGCGCTGACCTTTGTGACGTGGAATTGTGTATTTGCTGAATACTGATCAAATAAAAAAGTATATTTCCAACATTTTTTACTCAGTGATATATATTTGAACTGTGTTAAAATAGTAATCAAACCAATTATTGGCAAATTGAGATTAAGTTTTGTTGCAGTCTAAAATAATATGTACGTAAGAAGAAACGTGGCTCGTAGAGGCGCACTTAGAATTATTTGGGTTTGGAAAAAACCAGACGAAAATACGATAATAAACTTAAACAGTCATTTCCTTATAATTCATTATGCTTAGAAAACAGAAAGATCTGTTTTATATGGACCTTTGAAAAAGAAAATATTTTTATTTATTTTAAAATGTCATGGACCCGCTGGGAATCAAAGTGTGAACGAGTCGTGGACCTCTAGGAATAAGCCTACAAAAATATATATAAAAATCAATCTTCTTGTGTATTTCATAGTACTGCCATGTCCAATACCTATGTCCATACAAGAAGCAATATTGGTACATCACTCGTCCGTGTCCAATAAAAATCTGCACGAGACGTGTCGAGCTATGTTTTGTTAGGGTTTCGTAGGTAGTATATATATATCTAGGATAATTTATTTATGAACTATTTCACAGACAACTTAAAATAGAAATCTTGTCTCGTCACCTAATCGACGCATGAAAGTGTATGAACTGTGTAAAAATAAAATGAACAAATAATATTGATAATTTATTACCTTTTACTTACACAAAATACAACAACAAATATGACCAAAAAAAATCTTGCATACATACAGAGTGTAAAAAGACGTCTACCGAAGCCGAAAGGGGTAGGTACAGCATCCCAACACACAACTAAATCTAAGCGTTGTTTTACGTAGATTGCTGGATTTTGAGTTTTAATTTTTTTCTTTTTTTAATGAAATTTTCAGGTAGGTAGGTCTTATTATGTTGTCCTAGTAGTAAATAACCGAAAATATTATAAAATGACGTAGCTAAGTCAATTTTTTTTTTGCGTTATTTTTTCGCTAAATATGTTTAGAATCATGGTCTGATTGCAACCCCTCAGTTTTCGGTAGCAGTCTCTTTACACCCTGTATAGTATTGGATTGTTGTTTTCATCTTTTCAATACGGTACCCTAAATCGTGTTGTTCCAATACCATCACTGAACGGCATGAAACAATATAGGTAGACAGAGTACAGAAAAGGTAACAAAATATATTTATTGTATTATGAAAAGTGCACTGGATGAAATGAAATGGAATTGAATGAAATTGTTCTACGAGATTATAAAAGTCACAGGCTTTTAAAACTGACAAGCGATGTATGATAAATTTAAATTAATGAGTCAATGATGCATAAAAATATGTGTCAGGAATGTATTTTAGTGGAAGTCTATAACTACTCAAACAATCAGGCGTGATTTGATTTTATGTAAGTAGGTATGTATTTTTATTATTAATTTGTATCTAATTGCAAAAGTTTTCGAAAGGTTTACCGATAAGGTATTTACATATTAGGTGATTTATACAGCGTCAGGAGGCAATCCATGCCTACACTTAACGGGACGCTATATTGCCTGGGACATTGTTTGAGATGGAATAGGCTTGCCCAGCACCTAAACCATCCTCTTAGCTTAATCAGCCTGGCCCACAGGAAAGACGACGTCAATACGTGTGGAGCTGACTAAGCTGCGGGTTTCCTCACGATGTTTTCCTTCACCGTTAAGAGCTCGTGTTAAAGCGCATATAAATTTTACGAAACGAAAATCCATTGATGCACGGCCGGGATTTGAACCCACGGCCTTCGGATTGAAAGTCGAGGCACAACCTCATTCGACCAACACGGCAATATAATGTAATGTGCTGTATTTACATATGCATCATCATTCCCTTGCCCTTATCCCACGCTTTATAACCATTTAAAGTTTGAGCTTATAGAGAAACATTAGACAAAACTTAGAATTTTAATTAAATAATGCTAATGTGAGCCAAAAGTCCGGGCTGGGCAGGCCTAAGCTAACTAATTTAATCCCTTGAAAAGCTTTACGATATCTGTGCCTAATGTATGCGAGCCGGATGTAACCCTTGCTGCGTCCACACGTACTTGCTACTTGAAACAGAAGCTAGTGAGTAGACAATAAAATAAGTATTTCAATAAGCTAAGGTACCTGTAAGCAACAGAAGCAAAGCGAGTACAACAAGAGACAACCGAAGCGTAGACAGACAATAAGACATTTTAAATATATATATATATATATAAAATAAATAAACACTATAGGAAACCAGTAGAAACAAGCAGAACGTCGCCTAGCTTTGAGAAATTACTAGGATATTATAGAAAACAGTGAGTTTTATGATCACATTAAAACCGTCTCCTAATAAGAATGAGCTTTAAAAAGTATGGAGCTCTCCAAAGTTCAAAATCAAATGCCCTCAGATTTTATACCTACATCTTTATTTAAATTAACACTTAACATTGTTTGGAATTGCCCATTCACCTCTATTAGGCAAGTAACTCGCCTGACGAACTAAACTCAGCTAAACGCCGCACAGTACAGCCGACCCTTTGCGGGCAGTTCACCCTGCTGCGACCACTACACCCTCCCTACACCCTACTTAACAAAAAAACAACACAACAGCCACTAAACGCCACACAAAAACCTATCTTATGCCCTCATATACAAGGATTAAAACAGCGTGAGGGTTAACTGTGGGCAGTGAGGGGGACGGTCGAATCGACCCACGGCTACTAAAGGATTGTAGTTTTGATTTCTGTATTGGTTCTGTTATAAAATATCTGGGATACAGGGTATTTGGTTGGAGAGATTTGAATAATTTTGGGCTTTGGAGATAGGTATTTTAATAATTTATGATACTTGGTATATTGCCTATGTCTTTTCCTGGCGGTAGTTTTAGAGGCTTCAGCTAAAATTGCTCTTCAAGATAATAGTGTCACGATCAAGATGAAAATCAGAATAAAACAGGATCTAGGAGGTTATTCGCGTTCGTTTTTTCGTTCGTTTGATGAATATTCGGATGCTTCTTACTACGAGCTACATTGTATTCAGTCGATAAGATCAACGTCAAAACACTGTCCTAACCTAGGACCAAATATTCCAAACCGAAAAATTGGTCCTTGAAGTCAGAAATCGTAGTAAGAAACATCCGAATATTCATCAAACGAACGAAAATAAGAACGGGAATACGGCCCCAGGACTACTGTCGTACCTTGTAAACATTCTCTCAGACATTTATTCAAGGTTCTTTAGGATAGGGACAGTCAGCACATACCACACATAGCCAATTACATTTTTAATTGTTGTTTTCAGACTATGAAGCGCTCATGGTCGTGCTTAGTCGTTCTTGATAGATCGTCGAAGTTAAGCAACGTTCGAAACGGTCTGTAAGTGGATGGGTGACCGCCAGTGGCATTTTCATCTTAGCGCTTCCATGCTTCGGAGTGCACGTTAAATTGTCTGTCCCGGCTATTAAATTCCTTAAGCCATGACGGAGGCCTTAGGGCGGCTTGAAAACTTTGTCACTAGAGTTGGCCACTGACTCATACGAACTTACTATACACTATTTAATTTTGCCAAATTAGACCTCCATTTTTCTTAGCATAAATTGATCGGGTTTTGAGCTGGTGACAGTAAAAGAACAGTCACTCTGCCTACGTGGCCTATCGCAAATTAAAAGCAGGAAAACTCGAAAATGTTACCCTTTTCTAAACATGACATCGGCAGTGTTTACACGTAGCTAACGCCTCAACTTGAAGAAATGCCCCCATGTGTAGACGTTAACTTTGGATACATTTCGGTGGGTGGTCCAAGATATTATATTTGTAGCAAGAACTCGTCATAGAATAGTAGGTAGGTACTTGTAAAAAAGATTTGTTATTTAATTATAGAAGTCAGCAACGAAATCGATTAACATTTATGATACTTACTAAATATAAAAATATCTTGGAAAATTAGACCCAAAGTAAGCAGAGCTTGTGTTATAGATACCAAATGACTATTTGAACCGTTTTATGTAAATAAGCATTAGTCTTTATACACAAACATATAAATATAATAAAAAACATTTTAATCAGAGACAAATATTTGCTCATTCAAACATTTGTACTGCGGCGGGAATCGAACCCACAACCTTCTGCGTCCTTCACTCACTGCTTACAAACTTAGTAAATACAGTACCTAGGTACCTAGATTGGCGATTTTTCACACAAAATTGTCTATCCATCGTGCAAAAATGTTTAAATCGCTACAGCTTATGACCAAGCCTTGCCCCCTGGAGCGTGACAGGCTGACGCGGGTCCGGCAACACGCCGCGGTCCGAAATAGATATTTCGCCGGCTGTCTTGTGTGCGACATTACAAACAAATTTTCTTACATGACGTGAGGTTTTTGAAGATATTGTTTTTAAAGTATATTTAGTGTGTACCTTCGTGACCACGATCGGTGCAACCCGGTCGAAACGTCGAGGTAAGGTAATAGTTCGATTATTATCTACAACCGTTACCCGATCTCGTCCCGTTAAAAACAACAATGAGTTTAAATCGTGTGAGTTTAAAAAGTGATCTTTAGTGTGAACCAATATCAAGGTAGACATTCTTTGCTCAGATATTTTAGGTAGTTCAACTGTTTGAAAATTTGAGTGGAAGAAGGGCTTGTGCCCTGTAGTCGAACGAGAATGGCCAAATAAAAAAATCTATTTGAAAATGGCTGATGAGGTAGTCAGGTGCACGTTCAAATACATTTTATAACAGGCCCATATTTTGCTTTACCGCAAAACGCATTTGTTTCAAACGCATTACCTAACAAAAAATTATTATAATTTTTGGTTACTAAGAAATACCTACTTATCTGAAAACTTTCTAACTGTTTGATAACTTACAAAAAAAAAATTCAATGGATCAAGACTAGTAATTTAAAACACATTTAAAACGTTCTTATTAGAACACACTACTTTAGGAAGATTTCGATGTTCATGAACACTCATAACTTGTCTAACAAGAACACAGAGAATAAACTACACCACGCCATCTATCGTTGAGTAGCGCACCAATTAAAACGTGGAAAACAATATTGCGCATTTTCACCACTGAGGGCGCTAGTAGGAGGCACATTTTTATAAGTATTGCAGCAATGATATTAAAAATCAGTAAGCAACTAATTTTTCCGTGATTCAAATAATCAAAATTATTATATATTATTATCCGCAAATAATTTATCGTTTTCTATTAAAAAAATATTTTCTACTCATAATGTAAAGCTTCTTGTAAGTTTATCATTCTGTTAAATAATTAAGTTCATATTCACTAAAGTCCGAAATATAAAGTTGCAAAATTTCTGAAAGTTTGCAGTGAAAGCGGCGAGCGGAGAGAAAAATGCAACCGACTTTAAGAGTGAAAGTAGTTCTTTAGTTATAACCTTGTTTAAGTTAACACTTAAGTTTTGTCTTTTAGAAGGAAGGGTTATACTTTAATGTGTAAATTATAATAAATACAGAAGATTTCTTAAAATCCGATTAAGCAAGACAGTTTAGGTGCTAGGCCTATTCTATCTCAAAAAATTACCCAGGCAAAAAAAATATTATTATTGCCGTTGGCTTATAGATTGCCCTCTGACGTCGTATAAAAGTTTTGTAAAGACAAGCTATTTTGTTTAAAAAATCACAAAGCAAGATTAAACTAAGTTTAAATGCATAAACTTTCATCTTATCACTATAACTATTAATAAAAATCTGTTGCGTAGAAATATATCTAAGCGTAGGTATAAAGAGGAAGGCAGAAAGCAATTTTGTTTTAAACTATGTAGAGAAGACGTCTAGAAGGTACGAATATGTCCATGTAAACCCCATCACTCCATCAACAGAGTGAAAATGGCCCATTTCCTACAAAAACTCGATTATTCGAGCAGTTAAAATGGGCGAGTAGCGCGGCGGCGGCCATATCCGACCCGATTGATTCGCTGATCAATCGCGCTGATTGAGTGTGTTATGACGCGGTTGCAAGGTTGGCTTATGAAAAGCTTTGGACGTTAGAATACGGCCGTCATGTAATTATTTTAATAATATTTCTCTATTTTTCATTTACTCTTGCCATGTTTTATACAGGGTGTAAAAAGACTACTACCAAAAACTGAGGGGTTGCAATCAGACCATAATTCAAAACATATTTAGCTACGTCATTTTATGTTATTTCCGGTTATTTACTACTAGTACAACATAATAAGACACCTGCCTAATTATTTCATTTATAAAAGAAAAAAACTGTTAAAACTCAAAATCCAGCAATCTATGTAAAGCAACGCGCCCCGTACATACGCAAACAGTAATCTTCAATCGCTGTTTTCTCCGGATATAATGTTTTTTTCGGATAATCCTTTTGGATTTGATTGTGTGTTGGGATGCTGTACCTACCCCTTTCGGCTTCGGTAGACGTTTTTTACACCCTGTTTAAGGATCATTGAAAATAATCTAAAGATATTGCAACTAATCCAGGTCACTGCTAATCGAAAGTATTGCCAAAAACTCTGGCGGTACTACCACGCCGAATGGCAAATAAGATTAAGACGGATCTTATACGATTATTTAATCTAATAGAACCCTTGTTTTTCTAGTTTGATATTGTTTTCTAAATCTGGTTGGAATCATTCATATAAAAAAAATCACGAAAAAGTCGAGAGAGTAGAAGTAGAAATCGTGGTTTAACCGTACATACTACGAGTAGCTTTGGTCTACATCTTAGTCTGCGGAAATAGAAATCTTGCGTTTGTGTCGGACTTATATTTTTAGGGTTTTGAAATATTTTGTTTATTTAGGTCTAGCGAAACTTGAGCATTGACCCTTGAAGTTCTACGCGAACGAAGCAGCGGGGCACAGCTAGTTAATATACCTAGGACCAAAATTAAAATAGCCTAGAAAAAACTATACTACTTCTATTAATGTTCATCCTAATTGCATTTCTGTTTCTGCATGGGTGAAAAGTCGACTGAAAAAAAAAAACTTTTTTCTATTTATTCAGACTTGACATAAAGTTATGTCATGCATAAACTAAAAAGTATGGTTATTCATAGGTTATCTGTCATAACTTTATGTCCTGTGATTACTTTTTTATTTTATTTACATGAACAAAAAAAAATAAAAGGGCTTTGTCGCTGAGCGACTATACCGCCGAGTAACATCCGTAACATCTTAGTAAAGGGATCTTCTTCTTGGTTTCACTTCACTTCTTAGTTTCTTCTTCTTCTTCTTCTTTTTATGCAACGTTTATTAGTGTTCGTGATACGCACAGCGAGTGTGAAATATCGAATCTTCTGTTCCCGATGAACGTTCAGAAAGAGGGTTGTACTTTGGAAAATAACTTCCTTCAAAACACCTCCTGTCGAATTGAATTACAAATCTAATTAATAGGAATTTCAATAAGAATTTGATGTGTTGGTCTAGCTGAGTAGTCTTTCAATCAGAAAGTGGGTTCGAATCTATAGATGATTATT
This sequence comes from Epirrhoe tristata, assembly GCA_951394285.1. Taxonomy (NCBI): domain Eukaryota; kingdom Metazoa; phylum Arthropoda; class Insecta; order Lepidoptera; family Geometridae; genus Epirrhoe; species Epirrhoe tristata. The sequence continues at coordinate 7,824,485 of OX596150.1, read as the reverse complement.
TTTGGAAATTTTATATGCGCATTTATACAACATCTAAAGTGTGAGGAAATTAGCTAGTTTTCCTATAAGAGTATAATTTTGTGTTTATTGGAACGAAGTTCCTTTTCGGACGGTATCGAAGAAACAAAAGGCTGTTTGAGGCTGGAAAAAAATGTTTGTTCCATTTTACCGTCACGACACATGTATATGTCAAATCTTCATAGTGCGAAATGCGCAGCCGCGACACAGTCAATAGTTTGATACATTGTTAGTACGGAAGAGCGTTTCTAGGATACCTAATTGACAATTAATTTATTATAATTTACATTTGCCCATTGTACAATTTATTTATTTTTATATATTCTCTGTATACGGTTCTTGTGTACAATAAAGCGTTAATCTATCTATCTATATTCCCAGTATAGAAAAGTACTCTTTGCTTCGTTCCAACCGAGTGTTCCACGACAATCACGTACTTTTTTATATTTTATGCCCAAATAAAATAATACCTAGAGTGCTCTTATAAGAATATCTAGTATTTTTTGATAATTATTTTTTAAATTGCCACGCAGAGTCGAGACCTGGATTCAAATCCCGCATTAGGTAAATATTATTTCTCGGATGCATTTTATATATAAAATATTTTGCAATTGTACATAAACAGGTGATACACAACCATTTTAAAGTAAATATTCTGAGAGCTCTTGTAAAATAAATATTGAAATATTTCAAGCATAATGTCAAAGCACTACTGTTACATAGTTTCCAGAATTTTCTCAGCGAACAGATAATTTAAAAGTGGGATTTTTCACGTGAGGGCGCAGGAATAATGAGACAAGAAAGAACTATTTACAAAGGACTGCTTGGACTCCTGCCCTAGTCTTTAGTTTTGAATATTTTCTTTAAAAGCTTATTCATTTGTAGGGTTCCGTACCCAAAGGGTATAACAGGACCCTATTACTAAGACTCCGCTGTCTGGCCGTCTGTCACTAGGTTGTATCTCATGTCCCGTGATAGTAAGACAGTTGAAATTTTCACAGATGATGTATTTCTGTTGCCGCTATAATAACAAATACTAAATAAAATAAATATTTAAAGTCTCCCATACAACAAACGTTATTTTTTTGCCGTTTTTATAGTTGGTGCGGAACCCTTCGTGAGTTAGTCCTACTCGCACTTGGCCGGTTTTATTTTATTCAAACAAGGTATTAGTTGTCGTAGGTACAAAACTTGTTGATGTTTGCCAAGTCATTGTGTTTTGTGCCAATTGGGAGGCATATGATTAACTTACATACTTGAGCTATCTATAGATCGTTTCTAACGATCCTTAGATAGCTTGACTAATCCTGTTGTATTTTGTATATATATGTAAATATGTAGTAGCTTAGTTTCTGTAAATAAACATATATTTGTTGTGAAAAAAAAAACTTGCATACCTATATTGTTTTTAAGAAGAGAGTTAATAGGCACCTTCTGGGTAAGCTCGCTCCATCGTAGACCTCACTCTTACCTGTGTAAGTTTGAGGTCAAGAGCCGACCCATTCATCATAAAAAAAAAAAAAAAAATACCTAATCAAAACCTTGTTGCCATAGCAAAATTATATAATTATGTCTCTAAAATTCATATTGCATGTTGTCACTAGGTGTCCCTAGTGCAAATAATAATAGCCCTTTTTCGACCCCCGTTCTAGGGTAGGTGGGAGTGAGAGGGTTGATAAAAGGGAGATGTGAGATGCTAATGGATGGACACTAATGGCGTCACCATTGGTATTGTACGACTTACTATGAGCTGTTAGTGTTAGAACGATAATTATAACAAAACCGGCTTCAAACTTAATGACTAGGTATCTAAATATGTAATTACAAGTGAGTATGATTTTTTTTTACGAGAAAATAATAAATCCCTCAAGAATAACATAAATTTATGGCTCCACCTGAAAAGATACCCTTGAAGCAAAATATTTTCAAAATCAGTGTCAAAAAATATTAAACTTAGTCCTAAACTTAAGGTACAAATAAGGGTTGTGCGCTCGCTTCCGACTGACTTGGTCTGGATCAGTTGAGCTATCTATAGATCGTTATTCGGGGCTAGATGATGCTGTGTGAAAAGTCCAGCATTATTTTTTTATTTATCGTTTATATTAAATTATCCTTAGATGGATCTACTTTAAATAGTATTTTATAAAATGTGATGTAGAATCATCTTCGCTTTTGTAAATAACTTTACAAATACAAACAATTTGCTAAACACAAAACCCAAGGTCCATCAGTCAAGTTTTGCAACGGAAATAAAATCATCCCTGCTCACACCTCCATCATGGCCGCGTACATTAATCATGTAGGAAGGCTATTTATTGTATCACGTGTAGACGAGACCTTTATTATGAGTATTTTATAGGAAAAATGTTTGATATGAAGAAAACATTATTTTAGACAGAACTATTACACCTAGTCATTAAGTTTTTCTGAATATTTATTATGCTTACAAGGCTTATTTACTGAATAAATTTAAAACCATCGGTTGGTTCGAATTAATTCGTCGTGGAATGGAACCAACGACCTAAAGCATGATGGATAACTATACCAACAAGTTGTATAGTCATAATAGACAGGCCTTATCGAAACAAAAAAAAACTTATTTAGGACTCGGATAGGATTTAGGTCTCACTGGCTCTACAATACAACATGCACCAGTTGAAATTCATAAGGCTGAGGTGGCGATTTTCCGCCTGGAAACCAGAGAGGAAAGAAAATTTATTTAATACCAAAAGGATACCAACTTATTTCTTACTTACTTACTTACTTACTTATTTCTTGTTTTGTTTTCTCTGTCTGTGCTTGTCTTTTTATGGACTTACCTGGGGCTTTAGCCAAGATGAAATTGATTCGTTTCCATTCAATTGCTACTTTCAACATGGAGTGCAAAATCGCCAAAATTTTGCACTCATTATGCACTTGATTATGCCAATATAATCTTTGTAATCATTATAGATTACAAAGATTATGTATCAAAATAACGCGCCATAATGAATAGAATGGAAAACTTGGTAGCCAAGATGCACTTTTGACAGTCGCAATAGATACTGCTGCTTATTATAAAAACGTAATACCTTGGTTGAGCCCCATGTTGACACATGTCAAAACAAAACAGTTACCACAAAAAAGCGTTCTATGTATGAGTATTTAAAGATTTCTAGGGACAGTTTTTTAGTTAGACTTGGTCTAAACTCGGCTCATTTTCTTGTAATAAGACCCACTTTGTTAACATTTTTGATCGCTGAGAAAGCGGTCGCAGAAACCCAGTGGAAATGAAAACAGTATTGTTTTTAATTTCCACCATTGATTTACAATTTGTGTCTGAAAATAAATTTCATTTAATTTCCTCCTGATCGTAAGGGTACCCATTAGGCTGATTCACACTGTCAAAACAGTACATAGCAATACATAAGCACAGATTAATTATCAAAAAGGGCCGCTACACACGCCGCGTTCAGATTGCGGGCGGGCCAACCGCCAATGATTAACGAGCGGCCGTTCCTGTATCGTATGATTAATACGTCGCATTGTGCGTGCTTACTGTGTACCATGTACTGAGTATTATACTGTGTATACGTGTGGAGATGCCTAAATATGAATATGACAAGGTATAAAGATGTAAATAAAAAAAGGACGTGTTTTGTTTTGTTCTTAAAAATAAAGACTGTATCGCGTAAGAATTTATTTTCGGCGTTTCGTATACACCACACCCGTATTTTTTAATTACAAAAAAAAATTAAACATGGTCTCGGTGTCTATTACTTATCACATTTATGTAGTTAAAACTCAAAAAAAGAGAAAAAAAAATTACCTAAAAAGGAGACGAGACGAGTCAAACATGGATTTATGATAGCTACTGGGGTTTTACTGACTGGGGATGATACGGGAGCATAGTTTAAATAAGAATCCGTACGAGATTGTTGTCTGTAGTACTTATTTATACAGTTTTCATAAAATTTTGTTCGGTTTTGTTTGCCTACAATCCTCGATAACTTTGTGATAGTTAAATACAAAAAATCTGACCATCCCATTATCATTTTCTGCATCTACCGCGACCGTCCTTAAATTTTTTATTTGGTAGTCATAAAAAGTACCTAAACAGATATAATGGATATTCTGATACGTTTATGAATGCATCTTTAATTCCGTATGAAAAAAATTGGGGTTTATTTCTTATTTTTATTGATATTTTTCATTTTTATTACTCTCTCTGTCTACCCTCTAAATAACTGCAAAATATCAAGAGTGACTTTGACTTTATCTGAGAATCATGCCTAAATAAAGCCGTCCACCAGTTTCATATCATTTGTGTAATATTACATTATCCTAACGCTAACCTAGACCCCAAAGGCCCCAAAATGTACAGGCATCCCCAAGATTACTCAACAATGCAATTTCGTACCTGTTCCAACTGCGCCGACGCCTGCTCCAGTAAATCACTGCAGTCCCAAGGTAGAGCTTTGTTTGAAAGCACACACAGCACATCAGAGTCCACCACAACCGTAATAAGAATACAAAACCGAAAGGCAGATGAGAGACCGCCGTGCGTGAATTGCCGCCGCCGAACCGATGAATGTCACCCATATCAAGATGGCGGCTCAAGTCCCGAGCATAGATTTTTTCGATCGAATTGACGTGAGCCCGGAGTTGCCATGTCGATTGGGTAGATGGCGTTACGGGTTCTTCAGAGCGCGTTCCGGCTATATGGTTAGGTCGTAAATTACACGATTGTTAATCAAAGGGTATGCCTGAACATCCTCCCCCCGAACCAAGGCTAGCCTTGGTTGACCCTAATCACGAATAGGGAGTCTGCAAAGTTTAGAAACAGGGCGAATAAGGGTACCCTTCTGAGTAAGGACCTTAACTACCCTTATAATCGAGTCTTTCCCCGGTAACAGATCTACTATCCTACCCCGTCTCCACTCTAGAGGACCAGTATTGTCTTCCTTAATTAAAACTAAGTCATTTAACTGTGGCGGGTCGGTTTGGTCATTCCACTTATGTCGTAGCTGTAAAGTTTGTAAGTATTCATTACGCCATCGAGTCCAAAAGTTTTGCGAAAGTCTTTGTAATAATTGAAATCGATTGAGTCTACTAATATTGACTTCGTCAAAATTATATTCCGGCAAGGCTACCAACGGCTCACCTATTAAGAAGTGACCAGGGGTTAACACATCCATATCTTTGGGGTCAGTACTAAGTGGAGTTAATGGTCTCGAATTCATTACTGCCTCAACTCTAGTGAAAAAGGTTGTTAGTTGTTCGAAAGTGAATTTTTGTTCACCAAGAACTCGACGCATGTGAGTCTTGGCTGTTTTAACGGCAGCTTCGAATAGGCCTCCCATGGCAGGTGCACTTGGGGGGTTAAAAAGCCATGTTACATTAGATTTCGCGAGCTCTCTACCTATCTCTGAACTGTAGTCCCGTAAATAAATATAGACTTCCTTCAGGTATTTATCCGTTCCTGTGAAGTTGGTTCCACAATCCGACCGGACAAGAGAGGGTAATCCTCGTCGAGAAACAAACCTAGTGAATGCATCGACAAAAGCCTCAACAGAAAGGCTAGAAACGATTTCTAAATGAACTGCTTTAGTGGCTAGACATACAAACACACATAAATAGCACTTTTCTACGCGAGAGTTTCGAAGAGAGCTAGACCGTATGTAAAATGGACCTGCGAAGTCTGTACCTACACCGAGAAATGGTCTTCCGCATCGTACACGATCGGGTGGGAGATCAGCCATGAGTGGTTGAGTGGTGCGTGGTTGAGCTTTGTAGCACTGAATGCATTTAAATGTTACACTCCGAGTTAATTTTCGTACAGATAATATCCAGTATTGGCGCGATAATATCGCCGCTAGTGAATTTGCGCCAATATGGCAATGTGTTTTGTGGTATTGTTCGACTAGAAGAAGTGTAAGGCGACCCTTCCCCGGGAGCAGAATAGGGTGCTTGGAGTGGTAAGGCAACTCTGAGTGTCTTATTCGACCGCCGACTCTCATAACACCTTCATTGTCAAGAAATAAGTTTAGTTTTTTTAATGGTGATTTTATTTTACCTTTTGATTGTAAAGCGCTTAGTTCATCGCTAAAGGAGTCTTTTTGGCAAATCAAAACTAATCGTTTGATTACTTGTCTACGCTCTCCTACAGTTAGATATTTTTCTAGAGTTTTAGTCTGTGGATGTCTAGTGTTATTTATGAATCTAAGAATGAAGCCAGTGATATTCACAAGTTTATTAAAGGAGCTGAAACGGTCTATAAGGTCTAGTTCTACTGAGTTAATTGCGGTTGTGTTTGTTACGAATTGTGACTTGATGCCTGGAAGGGCATTTTCCGGGACCTCAACTATCTTTACGGGCCAGCTTGTAGGCGAATCTCTTAGCCAGCTTGGGTTAAACCAAAGAGGGTGGTTTATAAGTTCGGCTGCTGATACACCGCGAGAAGCTGCGTCAGCACAATTTAGTTCACCTGGGACATGTTTCCAATTTATTGAAATATCTGATGCAATGATTTTTGAAATGCGGTTACCTTCAAATACCTGTAGTTTATGAGGTGGAGTCTTTATCCATGCTAGCACTATGGTACTGTCACACCAGCCATATATCTGATCAAGCGTTAGGTGCAGTTCTTTGACTAGAGTACCATGCACGTGGTTGAGTAAATCAACTAATAACACTGCACCATTCAACTCCGATTGAGGAATAGTTGTTTTCTTTTTTAGAGGCAAAACTCGCGATTTTGCTAACAAAAGACTAACACTGGTACTATTGTCTTGGCGGCACGTGCGTAAGTAAACTGCGGCACCATACCCAGAGGAAGACCCGTCGCAAAAGCCATGTAAGGTGAAAGAATCATTGTTTGAGGGTTTTGGTCGTATGCATCGTGGAATAGAAACTTGTGTCAAATTAGGTAGATCATTCAAGAGATTTTGCCATTGCTGAACAATTTCACTCGGGGCGGGTGAATCCCACTCGATGGTCCGGCTTTGGGAACTTTGACTGAGTAGTGTTTGGAGTAGAAGTTTGGCTCGGAAAACCACTGGGCAGATCCAGCCTAAAGGGTCGAACAATTTAGCTGTAGATGATAATATGACACGTTGGGTTACTATTTTTTGAATAGGTATATTAATTTCATATGAGAAGTTATCAAATTTTGGGTTCCATTTAATACCCAAGACCTTGACGGAACCAAAGCGATCTTCTCTGTCAAAGCTGGGGGGTGTCTCACAGTGATCATCTGGTATTCCTCTCAGGATATCTGGATGGTTTGAAGACCATTTTCTAAGATCATAATTGGCCGTCTTCATCATGGTTACCAGTTCATCTCGCAAAGCTATGATTTCTTGTAGACTATCCGCAGATCCGCTCAAATCATCAACGTATGCCCTATGCCGTAGAATGTTAGCTGCTTTAGGGAAACGTTCTTGTTCATCTTCTGCAAGCTGCAGTAGGCATCGGATGGAAATAAAAGGGCTGGACTTCAAACCGTATGTGTTAGTTGTTAGTTGGTATACCTTGATTGAACCTGAACTATGCGGGTTAGTTATGTGGTCACTAGTTTGTTCATCGCGCCATAAAATTAATTGATATTTTCTATCGGTGGGATGAATCCATGTCTGTCGAAACATATGTTTTACGTCAGTTGTAAATACATATTTATGGAATCTAAAATGCATTATTATTTTTGTTATATCATTTTGTAATTTTTCACCCGAATATAAGCAGTCATTGAGGGACACCCCGTTTGATGTTTTCCCGCTACCGTCAAAAACGACCCGAATCTTCGATTTGCCCGCTGAAGTTTTAAATACACCGTGATGAGCTAGGAAATAATGTTCCTCCGAATAATTCGTAAAATCTGATAATTCCATATGACCTAACTCAATATATTCTTTCATGAATTCTGTGTATTTTTTCCGAAAGTCAGGCTGAGCTCTAAAACGTTTTTCAAGCGCTTGGAATCGTCTATATGCCATCTGTCTAGAATCTCCAAGCTGTACATGTTCAGGTAATAGCGGTAGTCTGACCATGTACTTACCGTCAGGTCCGCGTACAGTCGTTACAGAAAATAGCCGTTCACACTCTAAATCTAAGGGATCCTTAACCGCCGCCGAAGGTGGTTCTTCTGCTACCCAAAACCGTTCAACAGCTTCCAATAAAGCATTGCCCGCAAAATATTGACCGACATTATTTTCAGCCTTGAATTTTTTATTAATTACCACCGCCGTTAGTCCGTGTTTAGTAACCGCCGCCGATATATCATTTACTTTAATTACCGCCGACATATTATTTACTCTATTAACCGCCGACATATTATTTTTATTAACCGCCGACATATTGTTTTTATTAACCGCCGATATCACATTTTTGTTTACCACCGCCGGCGCCGCCGCCGTTTTTTGCGGGTCCATAACAGGCCCATAAATAGCATGATCAAATACCGTTTCCAACAAGTATGGCCCACCCGTGCGTAAGGCCAACTTACCGCCGCCGTTACCTAATATTTCACCCAAAATATCACAACCAAATATAATATCTATTTTTGTAATATTTGGATAATTATCAGTGATACCTAAACCCTTTAGATTATTTTGAAAACCATCTGTCTTATAAGAGGTTGGTGTTTTCATAACAATAGCTGGAACTGATAAATATTTATTAAAATCCTCCTTCGCAATGATAGTGAGAACAACCCCGTGCTTAACTATTGTACCGCTAGCAGAACCACCCACCCCTGAAATTGGTATATTGCAGTTATGTCGCTTCAATCCAAGTATATTAACTAAATCACTCCGAATGATTGTGATCTGAGAGCCCAGGTCAAGTAGTGCTTGAGCTGGTACCAGTGTTCCATACATGGATTTAACATAAACAATAATGGTAGGTAACATAATATTACGGTTAAAATTTATTTGAGTTGATGGAGCGACATGACTGCAAGTTAATTGCTATTCTGATCTATTATTATAATCTATCTGTGGCTCTACCTCTGCACACGCAGAGTTTTGTTGTGAGCAGACATATCCCCTTTGACTGTATTCATTATTCTCAAAATCATGCCCATAATTTTGTCCTACAGATTCTTGTGAACTAGGTGTACCGTTCACCCAGTATGAATCTTCTTCAAAATATCCATCACATTCCGGATAAAATGTCCCCATATTTACCTGATGCACCTGATTTTTCTCAGAGTCATTACGGGTGTACAAACATATTAATTTATGGTGCCCTGGATTTCCACAAACATGGCATGGAACATTTCTATTACAAGAAACAGCCGCATGTTTACCAAAGCATCTGTAGCAGAGGTTATTAGACCTAACCCAAGTACGCCTATCTTGTAGTGGGCTGCTACAAAATTTTTGACAGTCCGATAACCTATGATTTGTTGAGCCCATGCAGAACGCACACCGTACCTCACCGTTACCGCCCGCGCCTCGCAGGCGCTGCCCGTTATCGTACCCACCAAATTCAATACTACGGGGACGTATTATACCCCCAATCCCAAAGTGAGCGCCGCCGCCGCCGCGCGCGCGCTGTCCGTTGACGCCTAGGCCACTGGCGCGGACCCGTTGTCCAATTCCACTAAGATCAGTAACTCTTGAATCAGGCGTAGAATACGTAATTGAAGCAGTTTCTATGAGATGACACTCGTTTTGCAAGAAATCAATTAGGTTTTCAAACTTAGGTAGCTCATTCCTAATACCACCGTACTTCTGTTCAAATCTTGACTTTATTGTCGTTGGTAGCTTATTTAGCACGATAAAAACAAGCATGTATTCTTCGACGGATAAGCCGAGGTTTTTGAGTGACCTTGTACTTTCGAGAATGGGGTTCAAAATCTCAACGCGTAAATTACGCGAGTTTACCAAACAGGGCAGGTTTATCAAACGTCCTAAATGACGATCTACCAATATTCTTTTATTTTCGTACCTAGACTTTAATATTTCCAACGCTGTATCTAGAGATTCATCGGTCATATCCAAGTGTTGGACCAAAGTTCTTGGCTCTTTTTGCAAGTGCGAAAACAAATAATGATACTTTTCTGTTTTGGATAGATCTTTCCTAGATAATACTACTGATTTGTATAGGCTCACAAAGCTATACCAACCGAAAATGTCCCCCTCAAAATTAGGCAAATCTAATGTAGGTAGCCGGGCGTGTGCCGCACTTTCCGTCGTTACGTAAGAACCCTCACTTGTTGGATATTTTGCTAAAACTGCGTCTAGCTCATTGTACAACATGGTAGCCTTTTGAAACATTTTGTCGTAGATTTCAACTAGATCTGTTTCATCTTTAGAGTAAGTCTTGAGAAGATTTTCGTAAGAGGACAAAATACTTTGGTAGTGTTCCTCCAATCTTCGAAGACGAGCCGTTAGTACCCCGGACGGATAGCTTTCAGTAGCGTGGACCATTGCCACTGATTGAGTTAACCAGTCATATTCAATTTTAAATTTTACCTCGAAACCTTTAGCCGCCATTTTGCACGCGAACTTTTGCAAAACCTAACCTTACAGAAACTTCGCATAAACTACTTATTTAGGCGCCCTTTAATGGTTCGAAACAAGAAACCGACCAGCTCGATGGACCAAATTATGTGTAATATTACATTATCCTAACGCTAACCTAGACCCCAAAGGCCCCAAAATGTACAGGCATCCCCAAGATTACTCAACAATGCAATTTCGTACCTGTTCCAACTGCGCCGACGCCTGCTCCAGTAAATCACTGCAGTCCCAAGGTAGAGCTTTGTTTGAAAGCACACACAGCACATCAGAGTCCACCACAACCGTAATAAGAATACAAAACCGAAAGGCAGATGAGAGACCGCCGTGCGTGAATTGCCGCCGCCGAACCGATGAATGTCACCCATATCAAGATGGCGGCTCAAGTCCCGAGCATAGATTTTTTCGATCGAATTGACGTGAGCCCGGAGTTGCCATGTCGATTGGGTAGATGGCGTTACGGGTTCTTCAGAGCGCGTTCCGGCTATATGGTTAGGTCGTAAATTACACGATTGTTAATCAAAGGGTATGCCTGAACATCATTTTTATAATAATTTTTTTATTACGAGGAAAGTATAATGGCAAAAACATCCCACGATTGCATTTGTAACTCGTACATACCTAGGCGGCAGAAGGGTGTGGGTTGACTCCCCCCTCCCCGGAATTTTGGCGGGAAACATTCTGCATGGTCATCCCCGGTCATAATTCTACCGGATGACATGGTATGTGAAATTGTTTTAGGGAATTTTCTTTGTAATTTGAGTGTTTAAATAGTTAAAAATAAGGATATAAAAAAATCTTTCCGGTCGCGTGATACCTGACCACCTCTGTGGCGCAGTGGGCGAAGGTCCACCTGCGACGCAGAAGGGTTCGGTCCCCGCCGCGGGACAAATATTTGTATGACCTACAGATATTTGTCTCGGGTCTGGGTGTTTCTATGTATAATATCTATGTATTTACAAACAAAAAGTATATAAGTAGTATATCAGTTATCTGGTTCCCATAGTACAATAGTACAAGCTTTGCTTAGTTTGGGGCTAGATGATGCTGTGTGAAAATGTCCAGCATTATTTATAAAAAAACAGGTTCACGACTGTATCCCCAAGGAGCGGTAGACATTATTTCAGATCTTTTATGTTACTTATTACAGATCCTTATTATTATTATTATTTATTTATTTATATGCTTCGACTTTTGATAAGCTACTTACCTTATTTTTTTAGTTTTGCTAGCCCATTGCCGCTAGGTACCCCTTATCCCTACATAAGCTTATTACAATCTTTGTAATGAAAAACATTGACCAATAAGACTCCCTCTATGTTTAAATGTAGCGAACCTAATGGTACAATTCGCTTTAGGAATTTTGATGTTCACTATTCCGCATGGTCATTGCCCGTTTTCACAATTTCACTCGTATAAGCATCGCAGTGTAAGTTTGTTAGTATGGAGTGTGCGTTTTGAAAAAGATTCGTATAAACGTGCGGTCAAACATATTGATGTGAATATGGTGTTCTAATTGACGTTAACGCGATGTTATTGAGCGACTCTGCTTATTACAAAAACGTTAAACCTTAGTTGAACCCCATGTTTTGACATTTCAAAACAAAACTGTTACCACAAAAAAGCGTTCTATATACGAGTATTTAAAGATCCTTTTTCTAGGGACAGTTTTTTTAGTTAGTCTTAGTCTAAACTCGGTTCATGTTCTTGTAATAAGACGGTATAGGTTTTGATGGTTTTAGCGATGGTCGCATCGCACGCGTTCACTATTTTGAAATTCATGACATTCGATATCAATTCGCATTCTATTAGGACGATGCCCGCTCTTTAGAAAGTTCTACTCTCAGAAAAACCAACAAAACAATCCCATTAATAAAATAAAGCTGAAAGTTTGTGAGTTTGTTTATATGTTTGGATGTATGTATGTTTGTGTTTCAATCACGCTTAGGCGTGATACTAGCGAACCGATTTAAATGAAATTTCGAATAGGCGTAGATAGTGACCTAGAATAGCATATAGGCTATTCAAAATGTTGGTACCAGGCGGGCGGAGCCACGCGCAGTAGCTAGCTACTGCGCGTGGCTCCGCCCGCCTGGTACGTCTGGTCCTGGTACGCCTGGTACCTGGTAGGTCGTTAGGCTTAAATGCAAGTAAAATGTAGTAAATTGTATAATTTACTATTAGGACGTTACACGTACAATTTGGCTTATCAGGTACTTACCCCTATTACCTGAAGGGTTTACCTCTTCGTTTCATTAGCAACTATAATATCAATCTTAAAAAATGACCTCTTCCGCTTTTATGACCAATCTAGGCAACTGTTTGGGATCTTGATAAAATCAATTTCATATTCTTTTACATAACTCTACCATGTAACGGGTGACCACTCAGTTGGTTATTCCTAGCTTATTTATGCTCTTCATACTGACACGACAAAAATAAATTTTAAATCATCAAAGTTTTATACTTAGAGAAAAGCCGTCTCCACACTCGCAAATGAAGATATTTGCAGAATGTGGGTCTACACTTGATATTTTACGCGACTCGTTTTAACAGGCACTAACACTAAAATGAATAATTAAGCAATGTTTGTGTAAGTTTGTATGCATACAGGAAAATTACATTTGGACAATTAGATTAAAATTCTGCTGCTTTCTGTGTTTAATCAAAAAAAGTTAATTAGATCTAGTTATTAGAGTAATAGCTATTAGATTTAGATTAATCGCATTTTGTCTCTTGTTCTCAGATTATCTTCAAGCCTCTACAAGTGTGTCTATCACATCAAGATTGAAGAGTCACCAAGGTATTGGTACGAAGCCAATTCTCCAAAGCATTTACTTTAAGACGTGAAAATCTCGATCGCGACCGTTATTTCTTTTATTTTTTATTCTCGTTAATCACTCGTTAACCGCCTTAAGTGGAGATGGGCAGGACACTTGGCTAGAAGAGATCACGGCCGGTGGACAAAGGCAGTGACAGAATGGTGGCCAAGAGACGCACATCGACCACGGGGCAGACCACCAGCCCGTTGGTCAGACGACATACTCGGCGTGGTTGGACGACAATGGATGAAGATAGCACGGAGCCGAGAGGAGTGGCGGGCTAGAGAGGAGGCCTACGCCGAGCAGTGGGTATTAATAGGTTATTGATGATGATCATTTATTCTCGTAAATCTATATAAAGTGTGGATCATCAGATATCTCAGGGGTAGTCAGAGTTCATTGCAAAAAAATACTGTTAATTGTTATTGTTTTCTAACAGATTTATGGGAACAATAAGAATCAGTTGACACCAACAAAACCGTTCGCCCAAATTCATTGCGCTTTCCCAAATTAGTCGAAACGGCGGCAAGATTCGTCCAGACTAATTACATTAAAATCACCGACAGCGCCACACTAAATCACTGTACCTATTACGTACCGGAGGCCTCATCCACGGACAAATGTATAAATATTCTAAATATACTGAAATTTCACCCAAAATTTCCGTCCTAACAAAACTCTTTGCTATTCCAAACCAAATTGTACCATAACTTCTGCGGTTGGAGGTTGATTGTTGTCAATTTTGCGTGCACGAGTTTTGAGTTGCGATCTTTTGGTATGGAATGGGTCCTTACAATCCTTTCTGTTAAACTATTCTCTTTGAATAATTGCTGCATGGTCCTGAAGGGTTGAGTATTCATGGTGTCTCATTGTGGTTGGGGACCGGGGTCCTTGTACATAGGACGCGTGGTCAACATGCATTTTGAGGAAGATTCTATATATCGCACCTCCGATAAAATAGGGTTACAACTTGAAAAAGTTGAATTTTGAGTTAAATATACAGAAATGCTTGAAATTTAATTGTCTTTCTTCTCAAAAATGGTTACAAACGTAACTCTAAAAATGTCTGCTAGGTGGAATTGTAACACTACATCACTAAGACATTTTTGGACTTGAGTTTTCTCAATCAGTGTAACATTTTGAGTTGTGAAAGGTGGATGTGTACATGTTCAGACAAAAAGTGCTACAATCCAAGAAGTATTGGTGTCATTGACAGGTAAATTACATTTTAATGCATATTTTTTTCTAATATAATGTAACAAGTACAATTATTACCCTATAGTGTTAGAAGATTGTGAGCAAGTAAGTTAAGATTTGTATAAAAAAAGTGCTATATTTTAAATTGTATCAGTGTTTTAGATTCGATTCGGTATGAGAAAGTGTTACTTTTCATCTTATAACACTTTTTGAGAAAAAAAAACAAAATTGTTAGGTAAAAACATTTCAATTTGTATCGTTGTATTAATAAATAACCACTGTACTACTCGTATAGGTATTCGTTTATCTTATAAAATTATATTATTTTATTCTTGCTATTGTTGGTTTCTAGTGTAGTAAGATGAAGCGAAACGACGCTGTTTTGTTTAGCTTTATCGAATGATCTACCCGCAATTAATGATCGTAAAACCGTCTTGGGATCAAAATTATCAGGTAAGATATTGATATAGTTTATTTTTATAAAGAATCTTGTGAAGGTATTTTAACTTTAAACTGTAAACCCACTTTATTGTATTATTGGTTAATTTAAAGGATTTATTTACTTATAATTTACTTTCAGATCGAAATACAATTAGAACTCGCCGGTACTAGGCATGCGGACGTTGAATTACCACAATGTTTAAGCAAAAATGCAGGCCTTGAAAGTCAGATTGATTTTTCAGCTGACAAAGGTTTTATTTTAATTTACCTACTTATAAATGAATTGTTATTTATGGCTGTTTATTTTAATTTTACATTATGATTTATACTCAACAGAAAATGTGCAGAAAGCAGAGACCAAAGTCTTAAACAAATAGGAACACCTACTGTTGGTTCTTCAACCGATTGTTCCTCAGATACAGACTTCCTCTGATTCTTTGAGCTCTTTTAGTGAAGATAGCGATGACTCTGTTAGAGATCCTAATTTTGAGATAGAACGACGTCACTCCATCCTTGAAGATTTTGAAGATGAAGACAACATCGGTGGTATGAATTTAGAAGCTACATCTACATCTTCAGTCCCAGCAGCCGATATAAATGAAACTCCTTCAACATCAAACGTACCAGATATAGATGGTTCGCCTTTACCGGAAAACGGACTAAACGAAGCAGACGTAGAATGTAGGCGATTCAGTTCACTCTGTTATTGAAAAATGTGCAAAAAGGAGCCTAAAATTCGGCCCAATTTACGTGCCCTCCCAGTATGCGCAAATAATAAGAAATGCTAAGAAAACCGGATGTCCCTACAATGTAAATGAGCTATCATTCAGTGACTACACGCAGATCTGCGTTTGGTAATGAGTAACATGAAACTGAAAGATGTCAATGTAGTGAAATTCACGAAAGAAAAACCTTGTGTTCTGTTTTACAAAAACTGTTATGAAGAGGAACGATTTTCTGAAATTAAACCTTTCTTAGAATTTTTCTTAGATAAGAATGGAATCAGTACCAGTGATAAGTAAAAATTATACTTAATGAAAATAATTTTGTTAGTTTTAAGTGTGATTTAGTACCTGTGTAACAATAACAGCTTTAAAGCAATTCTATATGAAATGATTAACACCTGACAAGTGCTACTAAGCTCCTTTAAAAGGTAGATTATTATAAGAGGAGATTACTAGAAAAAACTTTGTTATAACTAAGAATAACTGATTGGTGATTTTTGTAGAAATTTTAATGAAAGTTATGTCTTTTAAGTTTTCTATGTGCTTATTTTTGAAACAGTTTTGCTAGGTTTGTATATTTTACTGATATTATGTGTCAAAAAATGATAATTTCATGAAAATAAACATTATTACAAGTTAAAATGTGTATATTTTTTACAAAATGTTAAAATAGTTATCTAAAATAGCGTTACAATCGAAAATTTTCAGGGTTTTTTTCAGGAAAATACATAAATTAAATATGTCATTTGATAGTGCTCCTTTCGAGATTTTCAAATATATATAACATGTTATATATTCTAAAAATAATGTATGAATATAGACCGATAATCAAATCTGCGAGTTTATTTTCGCTCTCCTGAAAATTAAGGGTTTTCGAGTTGTAACCCTATTTTATCGGAGGTGCGATATGAACATGAAGGTATTTAGTAAGTTAGTTTATAAGTATACTCGTAACGATATGAATAGCAGAGTATTGAAGGGTAAAAAAAATCTATGTAAATAAGAATTGTTTAGTTACTTATTTCTCTTTGTAGATAAAACTTAATCATTATTTTAGTAACTAAGTAGGTAAGGTACTTCTGTTTACGATATAATAAAATACATACCCTACTGTTTAAACCCACACAGAAAAATTTGTTTATTTTTGACCAAATGTACCTTCGGGCATGGAGTAACAATAAGCTGAGACTGGACCTTTTTGGCTCACTACAGCACACAGACCACTGTTGCACCCACCTATGTAGGTGCCAGACTACTAGTTTTAGGTGTGTATTTCTTTTTTTTTTTCTAGTTTGTTTTTACCTGTGCGCCTACATACTTGTTACTTGTCTTTGTTTTTGTGTCTGTGTTGAAATGTTATGTGTGCCAAATAAATATTTTATCTATATATCTATCTATCTACCATGTTTTTCTTATCTTCTGATCTTTCTAGTCGGAGTCAACAGTTATGAAAAACAAACCTATTCCACTTTAACCCACAACTTTGTCCATGTATCACGTATACTTTGAACAGCCACATTGATCACAATAGTCCGAAGCATTAATATCCAAGACAGTTTTGAACTCGGAGCCAAGCCTGAGGCTATGCAGCCAACCCTGGTTATAATTATTCTTAAAATTATTACTATTACGTTGGATTTAAAATATTTGGTTTAATCACAAAAAGAGATGAAAAAAACAGGTGACTATATTCACAAGACGTGGTAAACATCAACCAAAATGATAAAATTAAAATGACAAATCGATTACATACCATTGATTTATGGCTTATTTTTTAAATATATGAGCCCTCAGAAGTCGTATTGCCCTGAAAATTATTTCATTAATTATTTTTATCTTGAATTATCCCGATATTTTGATTTATATTCTGTTATCCGGGACATAAAAATACAACAAATATCATAAAAATGGTCCATTCGTTCGTATGGTTAAAACATTTCGGCTATAGATAACCCTTTGAATTGTAAATCATTTAACTCAGAGCAACCTGTATTGTCATAGGTGTATGGTCATGACATCTCATTGAGATAAATCCTAAACCGGTTCTACCCAGAATCCTGTACAGGTCACGACCCTCAGGTCAACTTAGGGATGCTGTATTGTGATAGAGATAGGTCAATTTGTAGGTCAAAATGTCTAATTTATTTCTAAAAAGGTCTCAATCAAAATTATTAACCCATTATTAGGGCATCATACGAGTTAAAATTAATGGTGTACCTATTATGACATAATAATTAAAGCAACACACTTACACTGGCTTTATTCGTTGTTGGAACAGACTTCAAATGCAAGGACTCATGCTACAGTACCTCTTTGAAATTACTGTTTAGTTTTTTTCAAAATACACTATTTAAATATTAAAAATACAAAATACACTGAAAGAGAAACCTGATAAAAATAATAAGTATAGTTTTAGTCAAAAATGTGTGAAATTATAATGTACTTACTTATAAAAAGAATTACTTCTTCTATCCAAATCTATGCGCAATTTTTTACTTTACTTTTAATAATGAGGCGAGTCGACATAGTTTGAATATTATCCAAAAACCTAAGCGCGATATCGTCCTGTTATTAAAACCAATAAATCAAAGCGCTAAATACTGAGTAACTAGATACTTGAGGCAAAAATACGATTTTTTCATTTAGAAATTGGAGTATAATAAGGTAGGTAGTTATAGTCTTCTTGTAAGTTGTACCTAATACTATCCAGTAGAGCCATAAATATGATCTACGGCAATTCAAAACATCCATACACGTGCGAATTGTGTGCGAATGGACAATAGCTCTAGTTGGAAAATAAATTAAACTATGAGACAAGTTATAAGTAGACCTACAGATTAAAAATGTCTGGATATTTTTCACGGAGTAACAGCGGACTAGACTGGTCGTCCAGGGATGGAGCACTCATATTTTATTAAAAAAGATTCTAAATAAATGCGTTAAAAAGTACTTCACAACTTTCCACATACCATTTTTGTGGATACTACCTACTTGTAATTATGTTTCTATTTCTGTAGTTTGCAAAACTATGTTCTCGATCTTTTTAATCAAAACTGTTCTTAAGTAAACTTATCATTACCTACATAGCTTCCATAATTAATTATTATACATTTTACAACATATTTTTTTTTGTGATATTTACTAACTTCTGCAAGATGTGGGCATGTATCAAATATGTATTTGTACATGCCTCTGACTACCCCCCTTAGACATTTTTAAAGGACCTGGAATAAGTAACATAAACAAAAGATCTGAGAGAATGTCTACCGCGCCTTGGGGATACAGTCATGAACTTGTTTACGTTTTTTTATTTACCAACTACCTAGTCAACCAAAGTTTTTGCATATTTATTACTGTTACCCAATGGTTAAACAAAATAGTTCAGCCAGAAACTCGAATCCAAAAACAAGCGAGACGCAAGATATCTTTCCAAGCCTTTGACACAAACAATTGGAGACAAAACTTCAAAACTAACCTCCAAACCAAAGTTTTCGAAGTTCGACCCTGCATTGGCCGGACGGAGCCAACCCTACCCCACCCTCCCCGAATTAATTGCAATCAAAAGGAAGGACACGAGTGTAGTCCACCCCTAACTTGGTGTGCCATGTTGAAAATTTGCCCGACTATTTGCGCTTGTGTGCGTGGGACCGCGTGTGTACACAGCCTTGTTTGTAGTGCTTACATACTTTATACTAGGATAGCTATCGTTTGTTTTAACCACGTGAGTATTATTTAAGAGTTCAAATTGTTATTTTATTTGCTTCTATTAAAAATAAGTTTTAATAGGGACCTCTATGATGTGAAAAACTATTATTCTTAGAATAAAAATATGTAAATTGACTTGTAAAGTTGAATAGTTTCATATATTAGATGCGTGAAAATGATAAATTTCGATATTTATTCAATTTTTTTTAAAGGTTATATTTATTAAGAGTATACCTACCTCTATTTTTTCAAATAAGAACATAAAATACTAATAA
The DNA here is from genome assembly GCA_951394285.1 of Epirrhoe tristata. Classification (NCBI taxonomy): domain Eukaryota; kingdom Metazoa; phylum Arthropoda; class Insecta; order Lepidoptera; family Geometridae; genus Epirrhoe; species Epirrhoe tristata. The sequence continues at coordinate 7,804,800 of OX596150.1, read as the reverse complement.
GGGACATTTATTAGTATTTTGTGTTTTCTTCTTCTTCTTCATGTCTTGTCACCCGTTCTTTCGAACCAGTGTGGTGAAAGGATTGTAAGTGCGCCTCTAAGAGGGTCCTTTCGTGCTTGACACATGTTTTCGAACTTTTAAGATTCTACGACATGCCGGTTTCCTCACGATGTTTTCCTTCACCGTTTGAATAAATGTCCCGAAAATCATTGTAGCATTTGATTGGTATTATTTGTTTTTCAAACATTTCACTTGCACCAAACTCCCTTAAGAGCTAGCGACTTAACAGACCAAAATCGTGGCCTACTTGAAACCATTAGCAATATCTAGAAAGCATACCTCTCATATACGATTCTACGAAACTACATTAATATTTCAGAGTCGGGTACAACTTGGGGTCCTTTCTAAACAGCCCTTGGTCTTCTAAAGTTATTCCAACTTTGCTAGCAAGTTCCCGCTCTGGGGCCAGAGTAAAGATTACTTTGTAAGGGATGGGGTACGCCTTATCTAAAGTTTGTTAGTTTGTGCTTTTTGATAATAAATGGCGTTTGTGTTGTCCAAAATCTGGGATTATTGGGCTCCTGGGCGTGATAACAATTTTTATTTGAAGTTGTTAGAATATACGCTGTGTGCCATGTTTGGACCAAAATCTTAATGTATATTGACTTAATATCACGAACCAAAAGATTCGAAACATAAAATTGAGACACGATCGAAATATTAAGAATTTTAGTGTTCTTAAGTAGCACGTGGTTGACATGCGGAAATGATCTACAGAAGAATATGACAGTGAATTTAAACGTGTCTCTGACTACACTTGATACATTGATTAGATGCATCCATTTCTGACCTATAGCTGCAAAAGGGATGAGTTTTTACATTTTTAGTTTTGGAAAAAATGCAGTATTATGATTGCTGGTAAATAGAGCAGTACAGTCGCTAAATAATAAATATTCAAAAAATAATCTTTTTTTAATAAAAATCTAGATAGGAATGGAACAGAACAGGCAGAGCTTTCATAAACCTCTTCCCACGGTTACAATAACAAAAGTACTATCTGTTTACCGAATAGTATTCAACCAAAACGAACTAAATCTAAGATAAATAATATTCAATAGTTATCTTGCCATAACAATAATATTAGCCCTTAAAGTACACTCGACGTCACAAGTGATAAATCAGTACAGTCGCGTACATAAACAAATCGTTGTAATCTGGTTCGGCATATGCTAGTTTTGATACTATCTTTCTGGTTTAACAGAGAGAACTGATGCGGTGTTGTTTAGTTGTAGGGTGACAGTGAGTTTCAATAATAGTGGAATTATTTCAACTTAATTAAATCGATCCCATTTTTATGTCATCAGTTTCATCAATAAAAAAATATACTTGTAGATACTTGTGTGTTCTAAAATTTAATAAAACATGTTTACGTTGAGATTCGTTCTGATTTTTCGGCTTCCTTGAATAGAACTATAACTATAGCAATTACATCAGTTTTTTAGTCAATTCTAAGAACAAGTTAAAAACATGTAGTCAGTGACAGAAGTTCATGAACAACTGGAGATTTTAAAGCTTCATTTTCAATCATTATTTGTGGGAAAATTGCCTGTTTTTTTCATAAATATTAATGGTGCGGCGAAGCATACAATATAAGCTGAAGTTTTATCTAAAACCCTACGAACTTCGAAGATATTGAAGATTCAAATACATCAAATTTTCATGAACTTCTGTCACCGACCGTACCAAGCGATGGTGGTTCTATTGGTCTATTGCTGTCGATGCTACAATTTAAATCTCTAATATATCTTTCTTGAAAAATATCTATCTATGTGGCATTAAATCATTATTTTCGTCGCAGGCAACATACATATTGTGATATACTAATTACCAAAATCCGCAAAAATAACAAAAAAACATACACCCCACTAATGTATACGTGGCAAAGTCAAGGAGCCAACGAGATTTTGACCAATTTATAGCGTGCCAAGTGGAAAGATAAGCTAATACGACTTAGAGCAGGGGTTTGTATTGGCGAACTAATTTTGCATACATTATATACCCTTGTATTTGAGTGCACTTGAGTGTATCTTAATTCAGGTAGATGTTTCATTTTCGTGATTGAGTAACGCTTCATTACTTCGTATGAATGGAGATGGAATTACATGATAGTAGCTTGCGTCATCGATCATCATGAAGCGTCAGTATTTTGCCAGCAAAACGAAACCAAACAGGATCATGTACCTTCTCACAAGGTACGGTAGACTTTCAGAACTTTACTGAAGATGCTTTTAATTTAGAAGGGGATAGAACGACGCTTGTCAAAATATTTGTTTAATTTAGGCACATGTCCAAATTGCTTTTACAAGGACCATAATAAATTGATTGATTTTATTGAAGTTCAAAGGACAATATCCACGTTTCATACATTTTTGGTCCAAAATCCAAAAGTGCCGGCAAAAAAAAGTGCTGTATTCTGATAGAACACGTTGGCCTTAGTATTTGTTAATATGGCACCAAAGCTATAGAGACCAAAATAGATGATGTTCTTTATATTTTGAATTAATTCCCCGATTTCTAGGGTAGAGGAGGTATTGTGTATGCTCTATAAAATATATTGTATAAGCATATAATTCAGTACCGATATTTTAATAAATAGTCAAAGCCATACCTTCATAAACCATTTTGTTTTAGTTCAATTAGAATTTTCCAAGAGTTATTCGCAAAGGTGATTATCATACAAATATTCGGGGCCGTAATTAAAGAGAACCTTTCACCATACCTATTTATATAGCACTAATGACTCGACTTGGACCGAGGGGTGTCCGGCAAGGAACGACTCCTAAAGGGTTTACCCCAAAGCGGGCAGAGACGATAATTAATGCCTTAAAACGCTACTTTAACCCTTTTCTCCAAGGAATAATGAACTTTATCCCAACGGCGCAAAGATTAAAGTTTTCAAGGTTCGGTTGTCACGTTTGGTTCAATTTTATAGTCTGGGGTGGCAAATAATAAGAGGACCGTACATACAAAGTTGGTGGCTGATGAATGACACTCAGAGGGCCCATTGCCCTTCGAAGGTTTTAAGTGGGTTGGATAAGAACGGATATCTAGTGAAATATTTCGTTAGTTTGTTTGTTTATGGTGATTATGTGAGTAATTAAAGTCGGTAATGGGCGGACGGAGAGAGTTTTGGATTAGTGATTATTAATTACTATTTAGAATAGTTTCCTTATGTTTATTAAAATATATTATTATATAATATTATACAGGGTGTAAAAAGACGCCTACCGAAGCCGAAGGTCAGCATCCCAACACACAACCAAATCCAAAACGATTTTCCGAAAAAATCATTATATCCGGAGAAAACAGCGTTTGAAGATTACTGTTTGCGTATGTACTGGGCGCGTTGTTTTACGTAGATTGCTGGATTTTGAGTTTGAACAGTTTTTTTCTTTAATTAATGAAGTTATTAGGTAGGTATGGTCTTATCATGTTGTACTAGTAGTAAATAATCAGAAATAACATAAAATGACGTAGCTAAAGTCAAAACAATTTTTACGTTTTTTTTTTTCGCTAAATATGTTTAGAATCATGGTCTGCTTGCAACCCCTAAGTTTTCGGTAGTAGTCTTTTTACACCCTGTATATATTAATTATCTCATTCTTGGGACTTCAGTTGTGAGCCTGTTCATGATCTAAATAATGGATCAAATGAACTCATTAAATAAAATTACGTTTTGCGATCAACTTTTTTTTATATATTTTCACATCGAATAAAGAATTTTTTATCTTTGAAATAAACAATTCCTAAGGGATCAATAGGTACTTTTTCCGTAGAGTACATACAACATTGAAGTCAGTATTCTTTTTAGTTTATTAAACAAAAAAATTGAAAGCAATGAACGTGATTAAGAGAAAAATTAAGAACTTTAGCGGTATTTCATAATAACGATGATACATTCATATGTTTTAGTTAACCGTATCGAAATATATAAATTATGTTATGTTACAAAAGGGTTTCTCCCGAACAAGAATATCAATAACAAATGGTATCCCTCATTAGTGATTTCGAAAACCTTAAAATATTTACCAAACACGCTTTTGTACAGTACGCACAACCAATCTTTAGCCTTCAGTAGCTGCGCAGAACCCATTTTTGATGAAGTACATACTGTACCTATGTTATGAGATGTTTTTTTCGAAATAAATAAACGGAATCCAATGTTATTCTGATCAAAAGTACGATCAGTGACGAGATTTCACATTGAAAATAATATTTCTTTAAAACCAGTAGGTTTTTAACTAAAACTTTGGATCAAAATTACTGGTCTCCACGATACAGGCTTTGCAGTGTGGAGTCCGCTGATAAATATGTAATTGTATTGTTTCGATTTTAAATAAATATTTTTTCATTTTTCATTTTCATTTTCAAAGTCAAAGTCAAAAAGCAGTTATTCAGTAGGACCGCTGGGATCACTTTGAAACGTCTTAAAACTAGGTGATTTTACTCCTGTTCCTTCGCGACCAATACCGTGAAGAACCAGGGCAGCAAACACGGTTTGTGTGGATCCTTTGCCTTTCTATTCACATTTATTGAACTCACACATTGAACTCAGTGAAGAGATTTCACATTAATTATTTCTTTGAAGCCAGTAGGGTTATAATTTTTTTTGTCTATTTACATTATTTGTTGAACTTAAATTAAATTCTCTCGCATATCATGATAAAAACTAGATTTGACATATATTTTTATTGTCGTGTTGGCCGAGTAGGATTGATACGTTATTGTTTTCCTTTTTAGTTTTAAAGAAAAAATAAAAAAACAAGTCTAATGGCGTAAGTTTTATTTCAAGTCACAAGTGCACATTTTGGTAGAATATTTTATCAATTTAGCCAATTAAAAGCCATAAAACCCTTTCAGAATTTCGTTTCAAATTTCAAAACACTAACAAGCCATTAGTGAAACTTACATTATAATCAAGGGGCTATAATAGGGATGTGCTAAAGTTTCAAATTTAAAAAGATAATTATAATTGAGAATCTTCTATAAAACTTACCCTAAGTATACTATTAATGTGACGACCTCTGTGGCGCAGCGGGCGAAAGTCCGCCTGCGACGCAGAAGGTTGCGGATTCGATCCCCGCAACGGGACAAATGTTTGTATGACCTACAGATATTTGTGTCGGGTCTGGGTGTTTCTATGTATAATATGTATGTATTTACAAACAAAAAGTATATAAGTAGTATATCAGTTATCTGGTTCCCATAGTACAAGCTTTGCTTAGTTTGGGGCTAGATGATTCTGTGTGAAAAATGTCCAGCATTATTATTAATATAAATCTGAAAGTTTGTGAGTACATTTGTATGTTTGTGTTTCAATCACCTTTAACCAGTGGACCAATTTTATATGAAACTTGGAAACAAAGTGGATTGACGTATAGGCTTATAAATGTTGGTCCCACGCGCGAAGCTGCGGACGGAAACTAGTTATTACCTATTATGAATATCAGTATCATTCAAAGCCTGACTCTGGTATGCCTTACATCCATCGCTTACATGTATTGCTATTTTTTTTATTAAATGAGTCCTTTGCCCAGTAGTGGGACAGTACAGGCAACAAAACCAAAGGAGCCAAGATTCAACGGTATTAAATAGAAAAAAACCGGCCAATTGCGAGTCGGACTCGCGCACGAAGGGTTCCGTACCATTATCTAAAAAAACACGTTTGTTGTATGGAAATATTTATTTAAGTATTTGTTGTGTTGTGTTCTGTGAAAATTTCAGCTGTCTAACTATCACGCTTCATGAGATACAGCCTAGTGACAGACGGACGGACAGACAGAGAAGTCTTAGTAATAGGGTCCCGTTTTACCCTTTGGGTACGGAACCCTAAAAACGAACTCCTACATACATATTTGGCCTGAGTACTTGGCCTCATCCCTAGTATAGATAATTAGCCTCTCAAATCCACACCCTTGGTATGGCGTGATGCAAGTCATCTCGTAGATGGGGGTCGAGATGAATCATTTATTCTTCATGCCGATGTGCTGAGTTTAATGAAATTTGAGCACCATAACTAAAAAAACGCCTAAAAAATCGAATTCGGGTCTATATCTTCTGAGTTTAGACAAATATTTGTAGATCATACAAACACTGGTCCCGCCACGGGGATCGGCGGGCCTTCACCCACTGCGCTACAGAGGTCGTAACTACATAAATGTGATCAGTAAAAGCAGACACACACCATGTTTAAATTTTTTTTGGAAATTAAAAAATAGCTTGTTTATTTTAATTGGTATAATGAACTATGTGCAACTCAAATAGTATGTCAGTTTATATCGGTTTTCATCAACTGGATAATGCAACTTCTCTTTTCCATTTCAACTTAAGAATCGTAAAAAATGCTCTATATATAATTGCTCCAACTGTATATTCATAAACAACAAACATAAAGCGCAATACACAATAAACATCACAAATTATCGCAGAGCCTTTATATTCAGACATAAAACGCACAAAGCCCGATGCGTCTTTATGAAACTATGAAAACGTAATGACCATATGTCAGCTCGTAAATACCTAACAAAACAATGGGAACGCGCGTCAGAAATTAATATATCATTATGTCAGGCCCATGTAGGCAACCCCCTTACCAAACACCTATCCCTTTCACTCCAGTTCCAGTTTATATCTCCTGTGCTACTCTTGGGCGGAAAACTTTGCTATGAATGCGCGAATCTCCCGTGATTGGGATTTGTTAATCTACCCGCAATGCGAGCGGGTTTAAAATTCTAATGTTACAATGGCGTTTGTGGTGTTTATTGGAAATTAGAAATAGTCAGTGTTTTGTTATTTATTTGTTTATAAAAAATAGTGCATGGAAAATGCAAGTGTGCGTAACCTTAAGAGATAAAATAACTCGCTTTGAAAATAATTGTTTTTTTTTTGACAAAGCCACAAGTGAACAATGTAATACGTAAAACATTCGCGAACAGTGGGTAGAGTTGTATGAATAACAACTTTAATGGAATCCATAAAAAAAATTTAAGCACTCTTCCAAGAAAATAAGTCACAAGTTTACATTTTGGAAGTTCATAATTCAATCATAGCAATTACTCTAAGCCCTCTTACGCATTAGGGCTTTCATTAATAAACACGAACTAAGGTGGTATTAGCGCTAATCCAAAGCATAAGGCTGTAGTAGGTCAATTCAGTATTAATAAATAAAGACCAAGGAGGAACTAAGCTAATTCGACTCTACTCTCGGACTAAGAGTTACTCCTAGGCGCCACCTAGTATAGAGATGGAGTAGGCAGACGTATCATGAATTTTGTCATTTTTACGTCACAAAAAAAGGTTGTGCAAATAGGATGGATTATGTTGATGATTTGAGGAAGAATTGAATGAGGATGGATACCAGTTTCAAAAATGTGGCGAGTGAAAATTTACAAGAATCTATTGGACGATCTCGAAAAACTGAACTTAAAATCCAAGTAACACTGCATAGGTATAGATTTTGTGGTGAAAAACCATTCGGATTAGCAAGAAACAATAAAACAGTTAAAATGACTAAATACTTTTTTATGATAAAAAATTTTTTGGTCAACAAAGAACACCAAAAAGTTTTAGAAGAATAAAACCTCTATGAATAAAACAGATTGTCAAATACAAATTATTGTCTATCTCTAGACAATATTTTGAATGATAATATCATTCGTTCATTCACTCTTTTTCTACTAATCCCGATGTAAGAAATGTAATACTTATTCGAGACTACTACCAGTTTATTAATAACATCAAAATATTCAACTGGCTCCCTCGTTACTAAAGAAGTAACAAGTCTGAGAGTAGTCTCGTATTAAGCTAGAATTAGGGTAATCTAATTAATAGAGATAGGCCGTAGAGGTTGAACCGCGGGGCGGCTAGCCGCGTGGCGGGCCGCTTTTCCAGTTTTATATGCAACCGCTTGTGATTAATATAAATAATGCTGGACATTTTTCACACAGCTTCATCTAGCCCCAAACTAAGCAAAGCTTGTACTTTGGGAACCAGATAACTGATAAACTACTTAAATACTTTTTGTTTGTAAATACATACCTAATATACATAGAAACACCCAGACCTGAGATAATTATTTGCAGATCATACAAATATTTATCCCGCGGCGGATCAAACCCGCAACCTTTTGCGTCCCAAGCGGGCTTTCACCCACTACGCCACAGAGGTCGTCGATTGCACAAATCGTATAAAAATTTTAGCCGCTAGTGCGTAAGAGGCCATAAAGTCTAAAACACGTTTCAACCAAAAGATATCCGCAGCGAGATCGCCCCACACAACAATTGTGCCAACTACGAACCGGGGCACGTCAGACGTTCCTTTGCCGCACTTCACATCACAGGCTAATTTACACGGCGCGGTACAAAGAAAAATACGCTAATTAAAAGAGTCGTCACAAAGTGTCATCGCAGAGGGAACTTTGTGCTTTTCGTTCGGATTAGAGATGTGTTTGACAATGTTTTGTGAGTGTAATTGGAAAGGTTTTTTTTAGTTTGACACTTTTGATTGGCGGTTTTATAGTTTTAGTTGGATACCTACATGAATGTTAATATTATGATGAATCAAAAAGGGTCAATATAGAAAAGTACTTGATTGAGAACTAACTAATTAAACTAAGTATTATATTTGTTTAAGAAATAGAATTTATTTACAGAAACTAAGCTACTACATATTTACATATATTTACAAAATACAACAGGATTAGTCAAGCTATCTAAGGATCGTTACAAAGAAATTACAAGTAGGTACCTATTATAATCGATTCGAGAATTACGATAATATTGTAGAGATAATAACTATTAGGTATTAACTAAGGAGAGACAATTACTATGAATACGGTTCGATTATAATAGAGTATTCACTAAGTTGTTTATTAAGTTTACAATAGTTTACTTAAAAATCAATGTGATCTATTGTGTATTTCACTTAGCTAACTATGGGTACTTTCAAGCAGTAAAAATAATTTTTATTCATTCTTATCAATATTCCGTGTGCTAATTCTCAAAATTTTCCGTGTTATTGTAATCAAACATGCAATGTTCGAAATCATCATTATAACCATTTAAAATACATAGAATGCATTTTTCCTTATAAAAAACAACATTAAAACTAGCATTGATCTGTTTTCAACTACTATGTTCTATTATGCGCGTAACAAGCTCATATTGCAATAAAATATCTCATAAAACACGATGTCTGAAGGAAATGATGCGAGGAAAGCCTGTAATGAGCTGATTCGAGTGCATTGAAAGACTCTGGCTCATGTCAATGCAAGCTGGCAACAAAGGTCTTTACATTATGGTTTCAAAGGAAAAAACGGAGCGTAGTTACCTCTTTGCTTGATAAAGATGAGAGGCGTTCTAATTTTAAATAGTTGTCATTTCAAGAAAATGCTGGCAGCTTTTTTGTGTCGTAATAAAATGGTCTTATTTTGAATTTTTTTAATTCCAGTTTAGAATTCAAACAAATTGCATAACATTTCTGTTGTTTTTTATGGCAAACACTATGCATCATACTCGTGGTAGTTAAAAAATGTTTAAAAAATGTTACTCATTCAAATATTTTTCTATGCTTGTTTCAGATCTATGTATCGGCGGAGTGAATGTGAACAGCATCAAGAATTAAAAGCCTTTTAATGATGGCCCGCTGTGCCTTTGCCTGTGGACGGCATTCTGTAAGATGAAGTGATGCAAATTAAAAGAATTTATGATTTTTTATAAGTACTTAAAGAATGGTTCAGTTTTGTTATTATTTATTATTGTTATTTATTTATTATCTGAAACCTGTGAAGGATTTAAAAAATTACATTAAAATTGTGTTATTCTAATAAAATATAGGTACTTAAGCATATTTCTAACTTACAAAGTTTATCTCAATAAATTATATTATTTATGTAAATGCCTGATATTTAATACTTAGTATAATGTATAATATTTTCACACCACCAATTATTAAATCATGATTCTTTGAACAAATTATTTGACAGTTGAAATACAATTTTAGCGCTTTCTATATTTATTATCAAACACATTTTTGTATCACACCATCCCCTTTAAGTGCTGTTCTTAAAACCATACGTGGTTTTATCGACGGAGAGCGTTCAGCCGAACCAGATGGAAACATACATTTCCAATGACTGGTTTTAAATATTCAAACATTTACTTGCATGAAAGAAACGTTTTAATGTATATAATGGGACATTGTTGATAAACGGTTTTCACATACATATTAATGGTGCAAACTAGTTACTTTTGCACCATTAATGGGACAAATCAATGGTGCAAAAGTAACCACGGCCATACATCTTCTTAGTAATAGTATGGTCAAAAATGTAGAGCTAACTTCGCTGGCTTTCTCATAATTTTCCTTCACAGTTTAGAGATTATTAAATTAAATAAAAAATCAATTTCAAAACTAAGCCGGTGCGCAGACCAGATTTTGAACAAATAAACTTTTAGTCTAAAGTTACACCCTGTTGTTTTTGCAAAAAAAAATGTTGAAATATTTATATCATAATAATATGAACTTAAAATCACTCTGTTATTTTACATCGTAATTACAATTTTCTCCTTTTCAATCAATGGAAAAAAATTGATCAAACACACAAAGAACTCTACTTCCATTATTCCGTGCTGAGTGTCAGTTAATTAGTACCTCTTTTAAAACTGTAAAAAGGCAGCTAACAATTGCGACACTAGCGCCCCCTACATGTCACAGAATAGTTTTTAGTACTTGGGTATTTGTTTTTCACTTTTTTGCAATGGCAAGTAAGTCGCCTGTCGTAGAACTTAAAAAGTTCAAAAACACATGTCAAGTGCACGAAAGGACATTGAGGCGCACTTATAATTCTTTCTCCACACTGATAGAATAGTGACCATGTGTGAGTCATCTTGAGTTTTGTAATTTATAATTTATTCATAATGACAATGCGGTAAGTAATAAGGGCTATGCAGAAATATGGTGACACTGAGCTAATCACCTACTAGATTGCGGTTCATGAAGACCATATATTTATGTTGAGACAATAGAAAAAGCTTCATTTGTAAGGGTTTTTCAGTGTCAACGAAAAACGGACACGGGTTAAAAATGTAGGTAGTTCTGAATTGGCATAATATTACACATATTCGTAATAAAGGATGACCCGTTGCCTACGTCAAAGCAATTTGAACTATATTAGCAAGAAATAAAGATAATTATCCTATGCAAGTCAGTTAAAGTAATATTTGCCTACCAAGCACTGTAATTGGCATCAACACGTGATTTCCACAATGAGGGAAACGCGATAAAAACCTACAATCGGCGAAAAAGTACCAACTTGAAGCCACTCGGTAGTTCCAACGCTAATTAAGGTGTCGTATCTTGCATTGTATCATCCACTGAATTGGTGCACATACCTACTTTACGACAAAATTAAAGATTGAGATGCTCAAAGACGTTTGGATGACTATGCAGGGAAAAATTGGAAAATTGCAAAGGACCGTAGATATTTTTTTCAGCCCATGCACTGGTTTGAATGAACTAGTGATATTTAGAACTAGAGTGTGAAACGCCATTTACACGATATCATTCTGGCATACCATTCTTGCCTCTTGCCGCTGAATTTATTACCTCACTCTCCGTTGAGTTTAAAAGCAAGAGGCAAGTATGGTATGCCAGAATGGTATCGTATAAATGGCACTTACTTTGAATAAATCCTTTTTTAACAGTATCTTTTTTTTATGATGAATGGGTCGGCTCTTGACTTCGAGACTTACACAGGCAAGAATGAGTTCTACGATGGAGCGAGCCTACCCAGAAGGTGCCTATTAACTCTCTTCTTAAAAACATCAGGGTCGTAGCTCAGCGGAAATACAGACGCTGGAAGCTGAATTTAATACAGTGCGCATAATAAAAGAACTTTGAAAGCGCTTAGTTAGTATCTTAGTAGGCCCAATTCAAAGTCACTATCTAGAACCAGTTGGGAACATTAAGTACAAATTTAGATTACAAGAGCGACGCCTTTGCCAAATGTTTTAACTCAAATCCTACCAAATAGTGTAAGAGTTAAAATAATATGGGCCTTGCTAATAAACGTGGTACAAAGTTATTCCTCGGAATAAAATAGGAATAACTAATAAGGTCTAGGTACAATAATATGGTGGTCTAAAAATACGTGGCGCGTACGTTGCGACAATATGCGATGACCTTTATAATGTAGACTCTTCTATCATCATTCTATAGTAAGAAATGTACAAAAAAAATTGTATTTTCTATAAACTTATTGTACTATTTTATTTATAATATTAAATATTTATATCAGACTTAAACATTTATATTATACTGTAAATGAATATATATAGAACAAGAATAAAGACGTTTTTTTATCTTATTTTATATGGACATGGAAATACTTAACTTGTCTTATTATTATATAATTTTATTTGAATGAAATATGATATAAAATGTACATATTGCAAGACGTTGATTAAATCAAATTGACGTGACATGAATACATATTTGAAGCGAAGTGAAACAGTTGCCATTATTAAAAAGAAGAAGGAATAACAAAATGAAGAAGAAGAAACCAAGAAGTGAAGTAAAACTAGTTAATATGTTACTGATTGGGCGGTATAGTCGCTCTACCGACAAAGCCCTTTTTTTTTTTTTTTTTTTTTTTTTTTTTTATGATGAATTGCTCTTGACCTCAGACTTACACAGGCAAGAGTGAGGTCTACGATGGAGCGAGCTTACCCAGAAGGTGCCTATTAACTCTCTTCTTAAAAACAATAGGGTCGTAGCTCAGTGGAAATACAGACGCTGATTCCAAATTTTTGCAGTGCGCATAATAAAAGAACTTTCGAAGCGCTTAGTTCTAATAAGTGGAATATCAACCAGATGAGGATGATAATCAGCTGTGCGTCTGAAGTCCCTGTAAAAGAACGGTGAAGGCGGAATAATATTTATTTTTTGTTCATGTAAATAAAAAAAAAAAAGGCTGACCGTTACTGTACCGGTAGATATACATCTACGTAATACGCAATAAAACAATTTGATTTGACTTTATAAACCTGAGTCCAACATTGAAGTCGGTTTGATTTTTTTTAAACGTTAGTATTGTATTACCGTCATCTTCCGTACTATGCTGTATATGGTAAGCTAGGCCACTATCTAAGTGACAGCTCAGTAGCGTCCGTCGTCCAATAGCGGAGCGAATGGTCGTTTGTATGTTAATTCCGATGCCAACACTACAGTTTACGTTTGTTGTGTCACAAAACTGTGTGAAGAGATTATACAAATAAAAAACAGTAATATGCACTATTTAAATAATAAAACCTGGATTTGTACCGTACTTTATCGCTGAATTATCATCAACCAGCATAATATTAAAGTATTAATTATTTATTTCAATAAAAAAAAGTACGAGTGTCGAGGAACACTTGGTTGGAACGATGTTTGTACCTTTGACATTTTTGACATTTTGCGCACCACTTTGCACACTTTGCGCAAAATTTTGCGTAATTTGCACACCACATTTCGCATTCTGCGCATCCTTTTTTTTGCACAACTATGCGCACCATTTTGCAAAATTTGTGAAGTTAACAACGAAGTCAATTTAAGTCAATTTAAAAATACAAGCACCATGTTTATATTCCCCTTGTACAACCTTAAGCCTAATAATGGATGATATTGTTACCATAACAAGTGATATTGAAAACACTATCCTTATGGAGTCTTTTACTTGCTCTCCCGAAGAAACTTATAAGTACCTTCAATATGGTAAAGACTCTCTGAAATTATTCCATATAAACATCAGAAGCATAAATTGTAACTTTGACAATCTCTTAACCACTTTAGTTAGGATTAAATGTGAATTGGATATTATAATATTAACTGAGTGCTGGCTAAGTAAATGCCCCAATGTTCCTTCTCTTGCGGGATTTAGTTCATTTTCTTCTAAATTCACAACGCAAAATGAAGGCGTCGTCGCCTACATACGGGCCGGCCTACCCTACGAAGTCCTAACTCCTGATTTCGTAGACGCTAACTGCCTTATACTTAAAATTGATAAAAAAATTGCTATTATTGCCCTCTATCGTTCACCTTCATATAATAACACTGATGGGTTTATCAACAGCCTTGATGACACTCTAACTCATTTAATGAGCTTTCCCACAGTCATCATTGTCGGTGACATAAATATCAATATCTCTTCAACCTCTTGTGATACTAATACTGATGAATATTTAAATCTAGTAGCTACTCACGGCATGACACCAGCGCATACTATACCCACTCGTCTTGATAGATGCCTTGACCATTTCATAGTTAAATCACCATATCCATCCGTCTCCCTTGTTCTAGATTCATCTGTGACTGACCATGCTCCTATACTCCTATGTATTGCGCTATCAACTCAACCCTCAAAACAGATAAAATCACTAAAATCCAAACTAAACATTCCTGAAATTCAATAAGAATTCAATTTCATTAATAATGAAATTGATAAAACTGACTTCTCTCCTATTCTTTTAATACAGAATGCAAATATCGCGGCCCAAACCCTTGTTGGTATTCTCTCTTCAATTGTGCAAAAGTTTACCCAAAAAAGTATCCCGAGCAAAAAACGCATTATAAAACCTTGGATTACTCCTGGCCTTCTTAGATGCATACGCCATAGAGATAAGCTATATAAAAAAGTTAAGAATAACAGAGAGAATCAATTCTTAAAACTTACTTTCACCCGTTACCGAACTTTCTGTAATAACTTATTTAAAAAAATTAAGCGTGAATATGAACGGAACGAGCTTAGGAAGGTCAAGAGTAATCCAAAGGCTACTTGGGACTTAGTTAAGAAGATCGCTAATCTTAAAAATAAAAATAAACAGTCTTCATCCGAAAAATTAATTAATTTAAATTCAACCCCGGAAAAATCGGCTAACCAGGTGAACAAATTCTTCGCCACTGTAGGTAAAAGTCTTGCTTCCAACATAATATCCCCATCACAGATAGCTTGCTTACCAAATACCGCCCTTACTGATATAAAAAAAAACGTAAACCCCCCTAACTCAATGGCTTTCTTACCAACTGATTGCAGTGAAATAGAGTACATCATTTTAAATCTTAAGGACAAAAGTTCTACAGGCTGGGATGGAATCCCTACATCTGTAATCAAAGGAAGTAGAAACACACTTATTCCCATACTCCACTACATTTTCAACCTTTGCCTGTCATCTGGTATCTTTCCTTCGGTGTTCAAAAAGGCCATCGTTCACCCAATACACAAATCAGGAGATTGTCTAAATCTCAATAACTATAGGCCTATTTCTGTTTTGAGTGTTCTATCAAAGATTCTTGAAAAGATAATTAATCGAAGATTGGTTCATTTCCTTAATAAAAAGTCAATTTTAGCTCATAATCAATACGGTTTTCGGAATTGTAAATCTACTGAAGATGCAGTAACGGAACTCACAACTACAATAGCCAGAAACTTTGATAGAAAGCTTAAAACAGTCGGCGTATTCCTCGACCTCTCGAAAGCCTTCGACACTGTTTCTATACCCTTACTCTTGAACAAACTCGAACAAATCGGAATAAGAGGCAGTGTCTGGGATTTGTTTGAGAGTTACCTATCTAATCGTACACAAGTTGCCAAAGTCCTCAACACCTTCAGTGGTGAGGAGCACGTAACTTTTGGTGTGCCCCAGGGAAGTGTTCTCGGGCCAACACTGTTTCTGGTATACATCAACGATCTTTGCAAGCTATCTCTTCCAAATTGTTCCATATTTACTTATGCTGACGATACCGCCCTTCTAATTAATGGAAAAACCTGGATAGAAACTCAACTACTGGCTGAATCAGCCCTGAATGTTGTTTTAAATTGGCTGTCTCTAAATCTATTAACCCTGAACATTAGTAAAACAAAATTTATTACTTTCACTCCATCTTCCAAATCCCAACCTTTATTCTCTTTATCCGTGCCCACACTTGCTTTGATCCTACTTCTATCACATGTAACTGCCAAAACTTAGAACGCACAACCACAATCAAGTATCTTGGAGTCCTTCTAGACAACTCTCTCTCCTGGTCTCCGCATATTCAGTCTATGGTGTCCAGAGTTCGTAAGCTGATCTATGTTTTCTGTAGTTTGAGATGTGTTTCTGACTTTGACTGCCTCAAAACTGTTTATTTCGCGTTGGTGCAATCTATATTATCATACTGCATAACAGCATGGGGTGGAACTTTTAAAGGACCAATGCTGAGAATGGAACGAGCTCAAAGATCAATTCTTAAGGTCATGACCTCCAAACCTAGGCGTTATCCCACTAGCTTACTCTACTCCCTTTGTGAAGTCCTAACAGTAAGGCAACTCTTTGTTTTGGCGACTGTTCTTCGCAAGCACGCCCAACTAAATTACGATGCAAACCTCGTCAGAAGAAGACGCTCAGATTTGGTATGTAAAATCGAAACACGTAGGACAGCTTTGGCAGGTCGTAATTTTCACTATCTAAGCTCTCAATTGTATAATAAAGTAAATAAAGTTTTAAATATATACCCCCTCCCAAACTATAATTGCAAAATAAAAATTCTAAAATGGCTGCTTACTCTCTCTTACGAAGAGACAGAAGACATGCTAAAAATTCCTGAATAACCACATCACATCCTCACACACACACACACACACACAGACACTCACACACACTCACACACACACTCACAGACACACACACAAACACAGAGACTCACACACATACAGACACTCTCTCACACACATACAGACACTCTTTCACACACACACACACACACACACACACACACACAATTACTGTATAAATACATGCACTTAAGATTCAATATTTTTAACCTTATGATGTACTGTATTTATTGCTCTTTAACTTTCATATAATGTTCTTGTTTGAAAATCTTTAGTTTAATTTAGAATTAGTTTATTCTATAGTGTTAAATGATACCTACATAAAGTTTCCTTCAGAACTAGGTACCTACCTATGTTGTAATGTCAAGGAGGTGGCGTTGAGACTGCTACACAGTTTATTAAACTTTTGCAGTTCTCATCGTTCTTTTGTAATCAGTTTTTCTGTGTACATTGTTCTGAATAAATAATTTTGAATTTGAATTTGAATTTTGAAAACATGTATTATGCTTCTCCTGTAAAGTTGTGTTTTTGCAGTTATCTTATTATTCCCCGGAGACAGCGATATGTCGTGACGGTAAAAATGTTCTTCCAGCCCCCATCCTCGATACCGTCCGAAAAGGAACATCGTTCCAAAAATAATTAGGTAATAGGACATTGAAGACGATCTGTAGATATCATAACTACTAATCCTGATTATGAACTATCAGGTGTCTACCAAAGCACAAACTCATCATCATCATCATCATGTCAGCCATCTAGTGTCCACTGCTGAACATAGGCCTCCCCCATCGATTTCCACAGCGATCGATCTTGTGCAGCCTGCACCCAACGGGTCCCAGCAACCTTTACCATATCGTCGTTCCATCTATTCTAGTCAAGCACAAACTGTGTCCGGGAAAATATCAGATTTAGATACAAAAAAATATCCCGCTGCAAGACTTGCGCCCCCCGCCACATCAAGGTTTTCATATTTTTCTAAACAAGTCAAGTTCTAAGTAGGTAGAAGCATCAGGTGGCGCCACTGGTGCGTCAAAGCCTCAGACGGACTACTATCGAACCAGAATGCAATTTGTATAATGGTAGTTCTGAGATTGATCTCTTTGTCTCTCTCCGTTTGAGTGGAAAAGGGTCCGTTTGAAAGTTAATGAGTATTGGCTAAATTTATTGACGCAATTGGTTGATGAACAAGATTTTCATTGGCTTAAATTTTTCTTAAAAAGTTTCTTTTTTGATTTGACAATGGAACTCTTTGTTGAACTTTTTCATTTAATGCGTATTCCAGATTCAAAATTGGATTCTTATTTTGAATTAATACGAGCACGTGAGTCGAAACGGTCGAAACCTGAAGTGATCTTAGGTCGAAACTAATAAATTATCATTTGTCAAAAGCATCATCAAAACTCAACACATTTCAATGATAATTTGTCAATGTTAACCCTCTATAACCCAAGCGGTCTATCGCGCCTACTGTTGACAAAACTTTATTACCGAATTGACAATATTACCCCAAAAACGGGCAATAGTTTTTTTGTAACCCACCGCGCAGTTGTTCGAGTATTTCAATGGCTTGATCTAGTTTTGTGACCCCAAAATGCTGTGTATAAAAGTGACAATGAAACTTGATATACAGGTTTTAGGATTACGTGTTTTTGGTTAAAATTATTTTTATAATAATGTTTGGCATCGTGTTCTTTCAATCTGAGTGTTTTTTTTTTTAAACAAATTCAGCGTACCTAAGTACCTACATCAGAAGCAGTTGTCTTGTATTCTAGTCTTTTGAAATAAATAGGAACAGTCGTTTGCACTCAAATTTAAGCCCATAACACTTCTAATTTGTTGTGGGTATGTACAATGTATACAAAGTGAAGAGAAGGTACAAGGAGAAAAGGAAAAAATAATAATTTAATTTGTTATTTTTATCAAGCGTTTTTTGCCATATTTCAGGCAATACTTTCAATATTACTTACCTTGAACGTGTTACAGGTAATTTCATTTTGTATTAAAATTTTATTAAAAGTGGTAAACGAAAAGGATTGAGTTTGTTTTCACTCTCACAAAAGCCCTTACCTCCGAAATGTGCACGTCAAGAAAAAAAAACTTAGAAAACCTCCAAAACAAAAGCAACTTCGCACTGCAGTGCAGACTCAGTCCGTCTAGCTACGAACAATAGGTCACTATTGTTACCAGCGTCCATTTTAAATGAACAAAATGGCGGCCGTTCCGAATTCAAACATAAAAGCGAAACTCCGGGATTTGAAACAATGCTCTCTAATCCTCGAGAAGGGTTAAATGCATGCTATTGGTCAACTGTACCCCCTGGCAACTTTTGCGCTTGTGTGAGTTGAAAAGTTTTCGCGTTAATGTTATTTGCATGTGACAAAGTGTAATGGCTTTTAGGACTCGTATTAACTAACTAGTTTTAAAGTTAAATTATTTTAAATCATAAAAATAATTTATTCAAGAAATTGATCTTAACTATTTTAGATATGCAGATGAGAGAGATAGATGATAAATGGTATAACACAGCCATGTTATTTGATATCTATCAAAGCAAACTACCTGAACGCACCGCTTGAAACATCAAACTAGTTTTCAGTGCCAAACTATAAAGTTTAGTAGGTACGGCCAACTAGTCCAAACTAGTAACTACTATCACATAAAAACAAACAGTCCAAAACTTGAAGACTATTCATCGAAGCCGTCAACCAAGACAGGGAAATCGCAATCAAAACTTCCCTTTCGTGGGCACATTGGGTACTCGGTACATTGTACCGACGCCTCCGCGGCCCACTTTTCTCCCAGAGACCATTATTTGAATGTCTTTCAACCCGTGAGAAGGGTCTAAAACACCCCGGACCCCCACGCGTGTGCGTCTCTGATAATGTAATTAAAACAACACCTTTATTCGCTTGCCGCAGTTTTAGTTCAGAATTGGAATGTTTTGCTAATTTGAATTTAGGCAAATGTGCAAAAGTACGTTACTATTTTTTTAATCAGGTCATTTTGTTATAACAAAATAAATGTTGGAACAAAACCACCGTTTTAAAATCTTTAAACACAAATGTAGAGTTGTAAGTAAACACACATTATTCACGAAATAAAGACAGCTAAATTCGGTCCGGAGAACATAGTTTCACTGTAGACAATAATTACACTCAACCAAAACAAAAAACACGCGTTCCCAGACAAACACAATCCATAAACAAAGCAAGGTTCCAAAACCCGCGAGATTTTCAAACTGAGTTTTCGCAAAATTTGGGGCAATTCGGGGCATTTCGGGTAACATTATACCCGTACATTAGGGCTAAGTGATACCGTCACATTTGTTGGATTAATTCATCATCTGAATTGCCGTGGCCAGACTGATGGCCCGGAACGCCCCCACCTCCCCTTAGGGGGATAACTTTCCCGACCGTTACGTATGGGATTTTAATTATGCGTTGTTCTTGATGGGTTGTTTGAATATTTTGTTTAGGTGTGAAAAAGGATTTTGCTAGACACGTCATATAAAATGTAAGAACTTTTTATATGTGAGTTTGTTAGTTTGTCAGAACAAGATTAAAAAATACTACTTTTCTGATACTTTTTACAATGAATTGCTTATTGTATTTTTTGTAATACATAATGCTTAAAGGTGTAATTTTTATAATACATAAAAAATCTTAAGTTACTTTATACCCTTACTTTGAATAATTTGGCCACAGACAAAAACACTACACAATTCCACTAGGGCTTAACAAAGGACATGACAAAAAGTAACACTTTGAGCGTAGTTGCGCCAGCGCCCATTGCCCTGCACCCCCTGAATTAGCACCCCCCTAGGGGCCGCCCCCACAGGACAGTGTAAGGATAAATGGGAGGGCTGGCTCTTCTGGTTAAGTGTAGATTTTCCGAATGCGGTGTTGATGACGGCTGGCTAGTGATTGAAAATGGTGACTAGGTTTATCGATGAAAATTATAATATACTATAATATAATGTACTATATATTTTTTGGCAATGTTGTTGCCAAAAAAATATACTACGCAAATGCGGTGTTGATGGCAGAAATTTAGGTTAAGCTCGCCTTTTTTATAAATAAAAAATAAATAAATAATACTGGACCTTCCACACAGCATCATCTAGCCCCAAAGTAAGCCGAGCTTCTGTTATGTTATGTTAATATATTATGTAGTATTTATAAAATCTTTTTGTAATTGTTCTTAATGTTCTTATATAGAATTACAGAAAAAAATATGGCATAGTTTAGTTGCTAAGTTTCTGTAAAACAACGTATTAGGGTTATTAGGGTACAAAAAAATAAACTTAGATAAATTAGTTTTTTTTTTAAATATTATATGACATTTTGAAAATTATTGATGACTACCCTGCAGACCACTCTGTAGAGTTCGTAGTATTTTAAACATTTTATTTTGTATTAAAGGTACTTATTATCTTTCCTTCTTTAATAAAATGGGGTTCTAAAGAGGCAATAATAGGCTTTTTTCCTTATTTATGAAATTTATCGAATCATAACTAACTATCGATAGTTTTACAGCACATCACTAGTGGTGGCAATTTCCCTAGACCGTTGGACAGCGGGGTTGTAAATACTCGTGTAAAATTGTCCACATTCCACCCTGCTTTTGTGTTATGTATTTCTTTGTTTACCTCCGGGCGTTGCGGCGTAGGTTACCTGGCTTTTTATGTACGCTTCAAATTATTGCTAATGGCTTTTTGAGATGTGCGACGTTCACCTATTGTTGGTCTAAGTACGTACCTACCTATAACATGAGTGAACCCTAAAATCTTATCCTACTTAATATTATAATATTTAAGTTTGTTTGTTTTGTGTTTCAATCGCGTCTTATCCAATGGCAATATTTGAAAAAAAATAAACTTAGGCCTTTACATCTATATTAGATGATTTATACAGCGTCAGGAGGCAACATATGCCTACACTCAACGGGACGCTGTAGTGCCTGGGACATTGTTTGAGATGGAAAACGCTTGCCCAGCACCTAAACCATCCTCTCAGCTTGAGCCACCCACAGGAAAGACGACGTCAATACGTATGGAGCTGACTAAGTTGCGGGTTTCCTCACGATGTTTTCCTTCACCGTTATGAGCTCGTGTTAAAGCGCATATACATTTTTCGAAACGAAAAATCCATTGATTCACGGCCGGGAGTCGAATCCACGACCTTCGGATTGAAAGTCGAGGCACAACCCCATTCGACCAACACGGCTCTAAATATATACATTATATAATATTTGAATGAAACTTAGAATAACATTACTTATACTGTGAACTGGAATATCATACATACCTATTAGTATACAATATGCAGTACAACCCATAAAATGGGTAAGTGTATGTTAATGCGTATTTTTTTATAACAACAGGCCACAAAAAGTAAATATTTCTGGAGTGGATAGGGTAATATTTGTACCAAAACAACATCTATGCTCAACAGTGAGTACTATACAGGCTTGGCGAGGCTGCTCACGCCGCCGCTGGTTAATTGCTGAGCACAAATGAGTGGAGCGAGGTACCCCGGTTATAGCCGGACGACCGACACCTGAGGGAAGGGTGTGCGGACACTGAGGTGGGTAACTTTTGGGTAATTCTTGGACTTTAAGATGGGTAAAATAAATGTTTTTTTTTCTGTTGTATGAATAAGTTAAAAAGATAGCGCTGCCATGCGGCATCGCCAGTTTGTAGTTTGTAAATTCTTGTTTATTTTGTTATCAAATCAATGTATCAATAATGAATTTGTCAACGCTGATGATTTTCATATGTAAATTAAATATAAATAGTTTTTAGTAAATCTTGATTAAAAAGACGACAAAATGTAGAATATTATTATAAAAATTATGAATCAATCATCAATCTTTTCAGTAATAAAATATTTTTGTAAAAATAAAATGTCATAAGAAACATCATACAGTTGTTTATTTTTATTTCCTTCATTTGTTTTCCTCCTTTAGGAAACCTATCGTTCTTGGTAACCTCAAAAATGTCTACTGAAAACATTAACCATTTTGAGCTAATGGCCAGTTAGACTAAATAAATTAGCCAATAAATATAAAATAAAAATACAAGCAAGTTCAATCTTATACATCCAGAAATAAAATCCCATTTAGGTACACTGTGAAGTAAGACAATATTAAAACGGTTAAAAATTGTTTATTCATGAACAACAGAAAATAATACACTAAAATGTTCCAAATAAAAATGGTAGGTACCTGTCGGGTAAACTTCAAATGTACGTCGCGTCTTATAACAAAATGTCTCCCTTTCACCTTCTACTTTCGCTTGGATAATCTTATTTTTGCCTTAGCCAAGGCAGTTTAATCCATTCCACTTTCTAATAAGGTTTAAAATTGCTCAGCAACTGTGCGGGAGTTAAAATGTATTACCTTTTATTGTGATCCTCAACACGGATTAAGAGAGAGCGCGGTTTTGAATTTTGATTCAGATTGTAGCGCTCAACTTGGCCGTTTAAATTAGACCTCTCGCGGATTATTTGTTCTCCCGTTTTTACTCCAATTGTTGAGAAGTAAGAGAGGGGTGGAGGATCAAGATAGCCTGGTATATTCGTAACTATGCACACCTATTTTGCCTATTGCTTTGATTACATTCTACAGAATGGTCTTTAATGAAGATTTTGAATGTCGAAGGCGTGGTTTTGGATGTTTAGAGACTTAAGTAGGTACTGTTATTGTCTAAGTATAGGGTTTAGTTGTTTCGAAAAGTTTCATTTGGTTTTGTACCGTGCTCTAATTTTGGAAGTTGTTCTATACACACAAATGAGGTTGGATATGATAGTTTTTAAATAAGAATATGAGAGAGATTTTGTCTTATCTTTTCTTTTATTTTCATATACCTACTTATAAAATAAATTAAAATAAATAAAGGAGACTGTTCAAAAGCGGTCTATGAACCAATAGCAATACTGTAATGGTATTTGTGTAGGAATGCCTCATCTACATATTTGTGCAATGGGGCATCAAAATCTGACTGTACCTAAACTTTTTCCAAAATGTGTGAATGCAGTTTAGAATATCTCAAAAAGTTATGGATAGTTTCCTAGGAACGTTTTCCTGTAACTAGAAGCCCAGTCAGATTTTGATGCCCCTTTGCATAAGGATGTAGTTGAGGTATTTCTACAGAAATACCATTACAGTATCGCTATTGGTTCATAGACCACGTCCCATACAATTTTGAACAGTCTTGTTTAATTACTTAGTAAATTAATCAATAAAAATGTTAAATATCACAAAATATATACGCGTAGCACTAATTCTACGGTGCTACGATCGTAAACGCATGCCAGTCACGACGCTTAAGGCAGATTTACATTGAGTCAGTAACTGACGTCAGTGCTGGCGCCGAGAACTGACTCATACTATTTACACGCAGTTTCGTTAGTAGCAAGTCAGTAGTCAATTAACGTCAGTAAATCAATTTACACGATGGCAATGCCAGGTCTGCACTGACTCGGCAGTGGACTGACATCAGTTACTGACTCAATGTAATGTAATGCCTTTACACTAAAATGTCGTCCACATCTTTTAGTCGAGATTCGTTAAACAGTTTTATTTTAACCGGTTAGTGCTTGCATTCATTAAATTCATGTGGCCAGTTATTAGGGCGTTTTAACCCTTAGCTGGCCGGGCCGATGTGACCTGTACGACCCATTTCCCCGTTTTTGTTAAATAAAAGCCCCTGCGCGTGCTATTGTGGGGTAAAAATGTAATTTTCTAGTAATATTCGTTTTATTATTTATTTTGTAACACATGTCATGTCCACACTTACGATTGTGTTGATGTGCCAGTAATTTATTAGTATGTAGAAAGCTTAAAATTTATTAGTTTGATTCATAATAAAATATTTTTTATTACCTACCTAGCTAATAAGTTAAATTTAGTTCACAGTTTTGTAAGTAGTTTTATTTTACAACATCCAACTTTTAAATAAGAAAATAATAAAAACTGATACCATCCATAGTATAAAACTATTCCTTCAACATAAAATGATTTCAAGTTTATTATTTTTAGCACTACGCTTCACTGCAAAAATATGAATCATATTCTTGTTTTGAATGCAAACTAGGAACCAGTTTTTCTTGTTAACCCTTTCACTTGCGAAATGCATTGCAAAAAAATTGCATTGTCCATTAAGCAGATGGCCAAAGTTGTAATGACTTCATAAAATCAATATTGAATCTAACGGTCACTGTGAAGTTTTGAATAGACCTGTAAAATGTTATTGTCATTAATAACGAAAAAACATATCGAAGTAAATTGATAGTTCAGTAAAAATTTGCAATAGGTAAGTATTCTAAGTGGGAATAGGAAATTATATAATAGATGGTCAATGACCGAATTGATCCGAGACCTGTCGCTGTTAATGGTCACCCTCTTGAAGTTGTTTCGCAGTACACATACCTTGGGCAGATTTTGCAGTTAGGTAGAAGCAACTTTGAGAAGGAGGCCAAGAGGAGGATTCAGCTGGGCTGGGCAGCATTCGGAAAACTACGTCGAGTTTTCTCGTCACCTATACCACAGTGTTTGAAAACAAAAGTTTTCAATCAGTGCGTCCTACCTGTCATGACATACGGAGCCGAAACGTGGACACTCACAGTACGGCTAGTCCACCAGTTTAAAGTCGCTCAGCGAGCTATGGAACGAGCTATGCTCGGAGTTTCTCTGAAGGATAGAATCCGCAACGAGACTATCCGACATAGAACCAAAGTTGTCGACATAGCTCAGAGAATCAGCAAGCTGAAGTGGCAGTGGGCTGGCCATATCTGCCGAAGAACCGATAACCGTTGGGGTAAACGAGTTCTTGAGTGGAGACCGCGACTTGGCAAACGTAGTGTAGGACGCCCTCCGGCCAGGTGGAGTGACGATCTGCGAAAGGCTGCCGGCAGAAGCTGGATGCGTCGAGCTGAGGACAGGGCGCAATGGCGCGCACTAGGGGAGGCCTATGTCCAGCAGTGGACTGCCATAGGCTGATGATGATGATGATGATGATGATAATAGATGGCTTTGCTAGTTGTAATTATATTCGGTAGAGTAGGTAAATGTTAGTAAATAAATTACCTACCAACAAACCTGTTTGTTTTTATACTTTATGAACCAAAGTATTCTACATGTATTCAAACATTATTATGATCAATCTCAGTTCTAAAAACCATAGGTTTATTAGTATTTATTAGTACAGACTAGTATTAAAAAAACAACTACGAATAAAATCAAATAACTCACCCTAAAATTCGTGCGCTTCATAACTCGCCTACTAAATAAAACCCCTTATGACCACTGTCCACCTGTGGGCGTGGCTTAATGTCCGAAACTGCCCATTGGTCAAATAAAATGGACTGGCTCTATTCAAACCCTCTATGAAGGGGAGAGGAGTCCAGTTGGAACTTTCATAATGGGAAGTGGCGGACATAAGTAAAGGTTGTAAATTGTATTGTACCTATAAAATACCTTTCTTGTTGGAGAAAAAGCGCTTTTTATATGAATCTGCTTGATAGTTTTATGTAGCCAAGTTTTGTATCCACTACCTACCACTTGTTACTCTGTGCCTTCGGGCATGGAGTAACAATAAGCTGAGACTGGACCTTTTTGGCTCACTACAGCACACAGACCACTGTTGCACCCACCTATGTAGGTGCTCGACTGCTCGTATTAGGTGGTATTAGTTACGCACAATTTTGTTCATTTTTGTTTCTTTTTTTCTAGTTTGTTTTTACTTATTGTTTTTACCTACTTGTTACTTGTCTTTGTTTTTGTGTCTGTGTTGAAATGTTATGTGTGTCAAATAAATCTTTTATCTATCTATCTACCTCTTCTGACCCCGTCCTAGTCCGCGATATTTCCCAACACATTGTTTCCCTAATTTTTACACAAAAAATAACAATGAAAAATGGAGCATGCAAAAAAAAATTGGACAAGTTTTTGTGTAAATATATATACTTTTTCATAATAAGCTCTATAAGGTGACGAAAAATATCGTGAGGAATACTGTCCGTTCGGTATTCTTAAAGAATTGAAACTTCTCCGAAATTGTGGGCACAGGCAT
This sequence comes from Epirrhoe tristata, assembly GCA_951394285.1. NCBI lineage: Eukaryota > Metazoa > Arthropoda > Insecta > Lepidoptera > Geometridae > Epirrhoe > Epirrhoe tristata. Next base: position 7,778,041 of record OX596150.1, on the reverse strand, counting down.
TTGCCTAATACTCGTATTAGGTAAGTATGTAAACATACGTATATAACTTGATATATCTTCACAAGATAATTGAGAAAAATCCGGTAATGTTAAGTACTTACAGTTTTTAATAAAAATTCTAGTTTATTTATATCTAAAGCTATAGAAATGGATAGGCATGCATGAAACAAAACAAACTACCTATATCAAACACTTTAAAATAGTCGATAGTATCGCCATCTTGCGACAATAATAAACCAGTTTGTGTCGCCATCTGTTGTTAGTAAATAGTACTACTTGATAGAAATCAATAAGGTTCTTCTTGTTTAATTGAAATACTTGTTGGAGGCTTATATCTAATAAGATTTACGTCTTATACAATTGATATCTTAATTATTTTTAAATGACCTTTACTATAAAATAAATTAAAAATATAAAGGAGCATAATTAAATTTAAAATTTATTTCTTCTTCAACTTATTTCTGGTATATTATTCTAAAAAATTGCATCAAAATCTTGATGATTAACATTATTATAAGACAATAATACAAATTGTTGTACACGATAAACGTGACCTACAATTTTATTTTTCAATTATTACAATCATTAGGAATGAAGTCAATGTTACCTGATACAATTTACAATATATTCAAAAGCTCCTTCAAAGCTTTTGCTTACCTTCTGCTACTCGTTAATAGATGGCGTTGCACGTAGCTCGTAGCTCTTTCGTAGTGCTACGAAATACTCGTAGCGTGTTTGACGATAATGCACTAAGTTTCATAAAATTTTGTTCGATATAAAATGCATGAAATAATGTTTATTAGTATTATTCGTTTTTCTGAAGTATTACTATACTTTACGTAAACACAGGTTCACGACTGTATCCCCAAGGTGCGGTAGATATTCTCTCAGATCTTTTTACTATACTTTAAAAAGATTATAATAATAAATTGATATAAATATTTGCAAACTAATATTTTTAACTTTTTTAAACTAGGATATTTTTTTTTGTCGTTTAATGTACTTACTTGTTTGTAAAACGTAAAAAAATAAATAGATCAAATTTTAATATTTTATTTGCCATTAGTAGATTAAATTTTAATAATAAGTCATATCCTATTTTTGATTAGGTATATTTTTAATAGAACCTCGATTAAACAGAACTTATGAAAAAAGGCCCCTAGATCTAGTTGGAAACGAACTGCATCAGTTGACAAAACTCCAATTAGATAATACTTTTATAAATGGGATCTCATACGAATTTCCCTTACATAGATATACATAAACTCACAAAGAGTACACTGACTCTTTGTAATTGACAGATCTGCGTAATGGTATATCTTTAACGTCATTGATTATAAATAAACCTGAACAGAACATTGTTACCAATTTCGATTTTATTCAAAAGTAGCTGCGCTTTGCGGTTTCGTGGACCTTACCGGGATAAAAGTAGTATAATATGTGCTATTCCAGACTCTGTTTTGTTCATCCAAATCAATTTGACAACTGTGCGGTTTTCACGCCAATTCCTGCCTCGCACAACAGACTTATGGAATCAGCTATCGCCAGCGGTATTTCCAGACCGATACGACTTAGGCACCTTCAAGAAAAGAGCCTATTCTTACCTCAAAGGCCGGCAACGCATCTGCAGTGCTTCTTGATGCTGCAGTTGTCTGTGGGCGGTGGTAATCACTTACCATCAGGTGTGCCACTGGCTCGTTTGCCCCCTCTTCCATAAAAAAAAAATATTATCAGTTTTTGCGTGAGTGAATAACAAATATTCATACGTCCAGCGTCATTAACTCATTATAATATTTCTAGGATCATCATCCCATTCCACTTATATAATAAAGCTGAAAGTTTGTGAGTTTGTTTAGATGTTTGGATGTACGTAGCTGCGACATAAATAAAGAACAATAAGTATTTAAAGCAATAAAAGATGCTCCTTCAACTTATTTAAGTAGTGACAGACGTGCTTTCCCGGATGACGTGGGGAATCGAATTCCACAACGCCACCGCTTTTTCGCCTACACTCATCGGGACGCTGCAGTGCCTGATGATAGTACATTGTCAAATATTATATTGATTGCCCTTCGACTTCGACGACCTCTGTGGCGCAGTGGGCGAAGGTCCGCTTGCGACGCAGAAGGTCTCGGGTTCGATCCCCGCGCGTGACAAATGTTGGTATGACCTACAGATATTTGTCTCGTCTGGGTGTTTCTATGTATAATATGTGTGTATTTACAAACAAAAAGCATAAAAGTAGTTTATCAGTAATTCTAGTACCCATAACAAAAGCTCTGCTTTGGGGCTAGATGATGCTGTGTGAAAAAAAAAGTCCAGTCCAGCGTTATTAACTCACTATCAAGTTGATCGGCCTATCTGCATGATAATTATGGTCAAAAGAGCTGACTAAGCGGTTTTCATCACGATTAAGAGGATTAGAGCTCGTGTTCATTCGCATTTCTACTGTGATTTTTAAACGCTAGTAAACTTACTGGGGCTTATTACAAGAAAATGAGCTGAGTTTAGACCAAGTCTAACTAAAAAACTGTACCTAGAAAAACGATCTTTAAATACTCGTACATAAAACGCTTTTTTGTGGTAACAGTTTTGTTTTGACATCTGTCAACATGGGGTTCAACCTAGGTTTTACGTTTTTATAATAAGCAGCACTATGACGAACTTTATTTTGTTTTGTTAGCTTCATTGAAGCTTGACTACTGCGTTTACTATCTTTTCTAACGAAGGCTCAAACCTTATGTTTAGTATACCAAAGAAGTTTGTATGACTGCCATAAGTAAGACAGATGTCTTAGAAAACTATTACTTTTCTAAAAATCTATTATTTCTATTTACATGCGGAACTTTCAACCTAAGCTTGTAGCAATAATTTTTTTTTAAAGCTTACAGATGTGTAGTAAAAAGTAAGTTCGTATGATCCAGTGGCCAACTCTGTTGACGGAGTTTTTAGACCGCCTTAAGGCCTTCGTCATGGCTTAACGACTTAATAGCTGGTACTTTCCACCAAGAATACTATAGATTTAGGGTCAGCGCAGCAAAACTGTCTCGGAAAATAATAGCTGATGTTTTTCGTGATGAATGATCGTAAGTATAAGATAATGTTTTGAGCATTTGTGTCTTTATTACTAGGTGCGGATGTAATAAAGATGAGATGTGTACTGTGTAGTGAGGTATACCTAAGTTGCCTCCTGACGCTGTATCAATCAGATGATTGATGTAGATACATAGAAGGTAGGTAAAGTAGATGTAAGACCTAAATCCTTGAAAGCAAGTTTTTAATCATTTCATGTATTTGAAGGGTATTTTTTTATATTCATTTAGGTGAATTCATATATTTTTAAAGTACATTTCACCAGAGATGGCCACTGACTCATACGAACTTACTTTATAAATAAATAATGCATACCTTCATTTTGATTTCTGATATTGGGGTTAAATTAAACAGCTTAGTTGATTAACAAATCATGGATATTTATTGAAATAAAAATAATAAAAATGAAAAATAATAATAACAGTTCATCTTTCACGTATTTACTTACATACACAATAAATTTTTGTCTTAGTTTTGTTTATCTATTTTGAGTCCTTAAGTCGTCTTGTACAATTATTCTACGTAAGTACATTATTTAGTACAAGATTTACTAGAACATTACAGTATTAAAAAAAAATGTTTTTAATTTAAATAGTCTGAACAGTTGAGTAACGAAAAATATTCAATGAAAACTTTTGAAAGATGCTTAGGTTCTGTTCAAGTGACATAATTATAAAACCTTTGTTTTTAAATCGGTTTCATATGGTTTGGCCCCCTAAGTAGTGACCTTATTATGTCTCTTGTAGAGACCCTAAGTCAATCTACAGACGACGTTCGGGACCACAAAATGTATCTATAATTTACTTAAATTATCTAATATAAATTCTATTTAAATTTACATTAAGTACGTATACTGAAAGATTTTTTTAAATTTAGATAGTTACGAATGATTTTCAAAAATAATCGGGCACAGTTACATACACACGAATTTTAGGAACCAAACTGGAAAATAAATACGTAATTTTGTCAGTCTCAAATAAAATGGAATTCATAAATCACTATTGACATTCTCTTCTACCACATTCCGAAAAAAACTATCTAAATTAATTATCATGAAAAGATATTTCATAGTGGCAAAACAGGATGAATAATTTAACCACTAGTTAAACATACAAATACGGCATTATGAATAACATCTACACTTAAAACAGATTCCAGTTTCGCTTTCTACAATTCTTAAATAACTTTATCGATTACAGGAATCTCACCGTTTTTTCCGAACCTGGTTATAACTTTCAAAACGTCCTCTATAAATATGAACATCAATAGGTACTCCATTTACACAATACACTTACAACCTACATAAATTTATTTACATAGTTATCTAAGATAGGAAACATTTTACTTATTGTACAAGATACACTAAAGTTACCAAACAACTCCTCCGTTACACACAACTACACGAACTATGAAGATCCTAGGAAATACTGGAAAAATCTATCATAATTGACACTATACAGCTTAACTAAATCGCAGGTAAAATCAACATAGCTAACTTTGGCATTTGTTTCCGCATTTTTATAAATAAAAACATGACAAAACAATCGAATCGCACAACAAAAGTGGCATAAGCCTCGGGAAAACGAAAACTCCATAACATCAACAATACAACGAGAACATACTGCACACTGAGATATGTGACATACAAGTTAATTACCTAATAATGCCCGTACAAGCTTTGGGCCGAAATTGCAGTGCCTAATCAAAGTTCAATTCTTAAGACTAGAAATTGAAAAAAGTCCAATATGTACACGCATTTTTTCTAAGATCTCGGCGTAACGTCTGCTAAGTCTTAAAAGATCTGACTGAGTGGAGCGGGCGGTGGCAATCGCAGGCCACCCCACGGATAGAGTCACGAGGCCTCGTCACGACACGCGTTGGAGTCGTCGGAGAGAGCTAGAGGAGCACCGTTACTTTGGTTCACAACACATTTGCGCATATGCTTCTCGAGCGTCGATGGCACAGAGAACGGCATCTCGCAGAATCGACAACGGTACACATCTTTCCCAAGTCTACCGTGAGTCTTCATGTGTCTTGTGAGCTTGGAGCTCTGAGCGCAAGCGTAAGAGCACAATTCACATTTGTACGGTTTCTCACCAGTATGTGATCGTCGATGGACAGTCAGGTTTGAGCAGTTCTTGAAGACTTTCCCACAATATTCACAAGTATCGTTCCGTCGGCTTTCTTTCGTTTTCAGCAGAGGATTCTGCAACAGGCCATTTGTGCTGTTTTTCAAACCATCGAAAATATTGTCAGGTGGCCTTTGAGCATGTAGTGTAGGTAGCCACCAGCCCTCACCTCGCTCCATATCTAGCTTCATGCGTTTGGAAGCTTCGAAAGGGTTCTCGAAAGGGTTGAAGAGCGGATGCGGCTGAGGAGGCATCTTAGCGAATTCCTCCTTCAATCTCAGCGCAGCAGGTGGCATGCCGTTTGGCTTGTCACCGGGTAGACTGTTGTTGTTATCGCGATCTTTGGCCAACTGCCAGTTCATATTTTTTCCTGATTCTTGTAGCGCTTGTTTGAAAGCTTCACTGTATTGAGCAATATTAGAGAGGCCGAATTTGTCCATGAGCTCGCCGACCACTGATGCAGAGGGTGGATGCGCGGGCATCAAAGGGGCCTGCTTTCTAGTAGGGGCGGACGGAGCACTACTATTCGAAACAGTTAAATCCTCTGCTTCCTCAACCTCCTCACCATCCTCATTCTCCTCCTCCTCCTCACCATCTAACTCTTCATCATCTAACTCATCATCAGTGTCATCCTCAGCGGTATCACCACCTGATTCACCTTCTTCATTAGTAGCAGAGGGTCGATGAACTTTCATATGCTTTCGAAGTTTTGAAGCTTTTTCAAAAGATTCATCGCATTCTGAGCATTTAAAAGGTTTTTCACCAGTGTGAGAGCGGCGATGTACAATCAAATTGCTTTCTAATCGGAACTTCTTACCGCAGAACTCACAGGAATGGATCGCGTCATCGTTGTTACGCTTCACAGGAGGAGTGCACGACGACCTCTCCGGAGGTGGAGCGTCAGCGGCTCGCGGTTCGATGCGGCGCTCCGGCGATGTGGAGCTGTGGGGCCGCGTCGCCTCACGAGGCGCGTCCACCGTTCCGGGTCCGGCGCCCACCGGGGGAGTCAGGCCGACTCGGGAGGGCGACGGGGAAGCGAACGGAGGAGAATGCTTCCTGGGGCTAGGAGAGCTGGAATTGCCTGTGGCCGCCCCTGGACTGGTCGTACCGGCCAGTTGCCGCAAGCGCTGCGAGTAAAAATCCAGCTGGGGTTCAAGTGAGAGGGGCTGGGATACGGGTGGGGGTCGGTCGCGACCCGAGATCGAGGTCGGCACGATCGGAGGCCGGTCGGCCGGAGACGGGAATGCTTGGTGAGGTGGCATGGAGTTTGCCGCAACGGCTGCCGCTGCCGCTGCTAAGTTGAGACCGTGATGGCGAAACTGCTCAGACACGAGCTGTTCCATCCTAAAACGGTGGTCGTGATGGTTTGGTCGCGCGAAAAGGGGCGCGGGGGGTACCGACGGATGAGCTAGCGGTGGCAAGCTGCCAGGTAACGGCATTCTGAGCAAGCCACCAACCCCAAAAGGGGAATGCATATCCGGAGGGGGCAGAAGGGGATGGTGACGGAGCGTCGGCGGTGGCAGGGGGGCACCGCTGGACGAACACCCCGAGCTTGAAGATGAGGAGCTAGAAGATGAGTGGTTTTGCTTGTGATGGTTCTGCGGTAAGGTCTCCTGGTAGATCTTCACGCCGTGCACGTGTTGGACGTGCTGCAGCAGCCGCCACGCCGAGTGCACACGCGCTTTGCATGTCGAGCACACGTAGTTGCTGGGTTCTGTGGACAAGGAAACCGCACGTGAGACCAATCGCTTTCAAAAGCAATATCAACTGGGGCAAAGTGTCTAGTAATAGCTCTCACATATCGTTGTAGGGCCTAGGGTGCGCGCGGCGCGCATGCTAAGCAGAAGGTCCGAGGGTCGGGCGGCGTCGTGAGTGATCGCCTCTCCGTGTTCAGCGTGATTCATGTACCTCGAAAATCTTATGAAATATACGCGGGCCCGGATCACGTACGCACGCGCGGGTTAAGACTGTTGATATTGAAATCTATAGGTAACGTTACACCGGTAAGAGAAAAATTATAGCGGTTAAAAAGATGTTGGTTTCGTTTACACGAGTCACGTCACGGATACGCGTAAACACGAACGAACCCACTCACACTCCTCATTTACCTACTCGCAGCTACGTTAGGTAGGCCCATTTAACAGAATATAACCTTATCATTATGTTGAACAGTGGCAACACAATTCGAAGAAAAGCTAAATAAAAACAAGGCAAAAAAAAAATCAATGAATTTGTTGAATCAAATCAATTTGTAAGTACAAGACGATACAAGATAAGGTCACATGGTCAAGGCGCAGCCGCCAGATTTGACAGTAATTTGATTGCTCATTGTGTACCCGAGACACATTTTATAGAGGCAATCGCTGCTTAGATCGTATAGGGATGTGACCGAGGATTAAACGTTTTATCGATAAAAATACTTTACTTGGTGCAAGAATCTATAATATCGATAGTATTTAGGTAGTCGTGAATGTAATTTTTTAATAATCAAACGTTATGTTTCATTGTTAAGAAAAACATCTTATTTATGTGGGTTTTTCTTATTAAGTACAATAATAGTAAGTACATTATTACAGTATATTTAAGTCGCACATGATTTAAATATTATAAACGCAATTTAGTTCAGTGTACTAGCAGTGTAGTGCTAGAAGCGTTGCACTGGATACGATATTATTTAATTAGTATCGATAGGTCGATAGCCAGTACAGTTTTGTCGTGATAGCAATAGAAATCTGATGATGATAAAGCAAGGGTACGTCACTATCAAGGCGTGGTCGATAAGCATCGCAACTGTTAAGATGATTATTGAAATGTAACGGTCAGATTGTGACCGACCGGAAAATACTCTTATACAGGATGTTCTGTCTAAGTAATCTAACTGCTTCAAACTAAACGACATCACGTCATATTATTATCACGGTAGATATTCTTTGTTAGTCGAATGGGGTTGCGCCTCGACCTTCAATCCGAAGGTCGTGGGTTCGAATCCCGGCTGTGCATCAATGGATTTTTTTTATGCGCTAAAACACGAGCTCTTAACGGTGAAGGAAAACATCGTGAGGAAATCCGCAGCTTAGTCAGCTCCACACGTATCGACGTCGTCTTTCCTGTGGACCAGGCTGATTAAGCTGAGAAGATGGTTTAGGTGCTGGGCAAGCCTATTTCATCTCAAACAATGTCCCGGGCACTACCAGCGGCCTTAATGTAGTAGTATTTGCTTGTAAACATACTGTTAATAAACTTACCATTATCAACAATAAAAAACACAAATGCATATAAATCTAAGTATAAATCTAATTTTTGACTAGAAATATTATTTAGAGATATATAGAAAAAAATACTCAATTGACTTGAGAGTACGAGAATAAGTTTAATACTAAGCACCCTGTATAGGGATTTATCGTCATATAAATATTGTGACCTTTTTGTCCGCGCCATTGTTCATTGTATTGCGCTTTGGACATCATTCTGTACTAATCGTAAAAAAACTTATTTGATTATTTTCAATTAGTATAAAATGCTTTTTATTTAAGGTATTTGTTCCAAATACCAAATACAAAGAGTTAAATATTTTGAATATGGTTTATAAGTGTAGGTAATTATTTAGTAATATTATATTAGTGAAACAGTGACAAAAAAATATTGCAATCTGCAATTTTTCCGAACGTTTTTATATTAAAAAAAAATGTTTTATTAGTGTTATAGTTGAGTTTTTTTTTTGTTTTAACTCCTTCCCTCATGACTTTTTTTGGCAAACATGGCGCACTTATAACCCTTTCACCACATTGGTTTGAAAGAACTGGTGACGCGTTATGAGAAAGATCAAAACATGCCACGTTTGCTATCTGTACAAAACACAGTGCGTCACATAAGTACAGACATAAAAAAAAAACCAAATCGATTGATCAGCTTACACGGATTTAGTTCGCCTTGTAATTTCCATTGATATGATCTGGTCAATGAGATCTGATGGTATTGGTGTTAATGAAATAATGGTATTACGTTTGGGTGGTCTTATTGCCAAATGATTTGACATAGATAATGATGGAACGTAAAATATTTAAAAAAAAGACGTGTGGCACTCGGAGACTGCCGCGGCAAAGCTATTGCATAGCATTTTACTGCCGGTCGGAGTGGGGGGTGTTAGGTTATTTTCGTTACGGAATTTCTGGATTCGGTTTCCACGCTCAAGGCCCGCGATAGAAGCTATGCAATAGCCTAAAATTTTTTAAAGGTATTATACATATAAAATATGTACTTATTAGAGTTTACATAAGTATTATACCTACTATAACTACTAAAAGCATTTAATTCCTTTTGCTCTATCAATAAAATATTTTAATCATCAGACAAACAAACTGGGTGTGCAAGAAGAGGAAGGCCGAAGAAGAAGTGGTTGGATTGTGTGAGAGATGATATGAATGTAAAAGAAGATGCAAAATGGACGAGTGATAGGAGTGAGTGGAAGAAGAAGACATGTTGTGCCGACCACTTAGCGTGGTATGATGATGGTCAGGGAGATGATGAATCATCAGACAAACAATAATAAAAAAAATTATATACAGGGTGTAAAAAGACTGCTACCGAAAACTGAGGGGTTTCAATCAGACCATGATTCTGAACATATTTAGCGAAAAAAAAAACGCCTTAGCTACGTCATTTTATTTTATTTTCTAGTTATTTACTACTAGTACAACATAATAAAACCATACCTACCGAATAATTTCATTTATAAAAGAAAAAAACAATTAAAACTCAAAATCCAGCAATCTACGTATAAAAACGCGCCCAGTACATACGCAAACAGTAATCTTCAAACGCTGTTTTCTCCGGATATAATGATTTTTTCGGAAAATCCTTTTTGATTTAGTTGTGTGTTGGGATGCTGTACCTACCCCTTTCGGCTTCGGTAGACGTCTTTTTACACCCTGTATAAAGTCATTTTATTTTAATACTAGACATAAATCAGTTGACAATACCCCATCTCTAGTTGAAATAGTGATGTACGCATCGTTGAAAGCCATACGTGCCCGGAAAAATCCGTCCCACAGATAAAATATGTTTAATAACCGTTTCGATTTCAAAAGGCAATCGGTGATTACGGTCCATTGTGGAAGAGTCAGTGGGGGTGAAATTTTTAAATGGTGGGGGGAGGGGGAGTCCAGACTGTCCCCCCCTGTCCGCCCGAGGGGGGCGTTTAGAGCGGGGAAAGCGTATCCGGTTGTATTTGCTTGCTTAGACAGTTCAGTTCTATAGGTAGGTCTTAAGTGAAATGGTCATACTCGTTACCAAGATTGTAGCTTTTGTTTGATATAAATGTGAACCTGTTGTCATAAAAATATCTGATTTGTACTGGCATATTGTATTCAGTTAGGTTTTTTTTTTTAATTTTCAATTTCATTTTTTTTTACATTGAAAAGGTTGGTCAAAAGGTTGTTTTAAAAAAATATTGTTGTATAGACAAAAGTATTAAATTTACTTATTCCATTTTTAAACTCTTAAAAAATATAATGTTTTGATAAGTGTCACTCTGTGCCAAAAGACGAACAATGAAATTCAAAGTTAGAACTGAAAACACCAAACCGCCACGGCTCATATAGAACATTCGTGGACCGGAAGCCGACGGCGCTGCTTCCGGCGACGACAACAGTTGTTCGCACCCCAGCGCCTCTCGCGGACACTGAAGTAAGCTATACAACCAGCCAAGTGTGAATAGGTGTACTTCGCAGAGGATGCAATTCTTTTTAAAGTTTTCAAGCCTTGTTGTTGTTAGTGCATCTAATCAGCGAAATAGATAACAGACTAATTTTGTTGAAGTATATTTTTGAAATTCTCCTAATCTAAAACAATGAACCTTTCTTGAAACGAATACTGTAAAAAATGTCATAAATTCTTAAAAATTAGTACTTATGTAGTAATACAAACCTAACTACAGTAATAAAATCTCATTGCCTATGCCTACTATCCAATACTATCCATCCAATAAAAATAATGGCATAATTTTTTTCATACAAGCCAGTATGCGAATCAATTAAAAATGCATTCTTTTTTTGAATCTATGCAAAAATTTGTAATAAGAACGTTCGTTCTAGTGAGACTCGCCATCGACTTGTTATGCGGCGGATGTCCGTCGCGCCGCTGCGCTGAATGACCGCCTTCCCCTTCCGCCGCCCGCGCTTACCCCTTAACCCGCGGTTACTGTGATAGCGTTTAGCGGAATAGGTACCTCACGATTGAAATAAAGCTCACGATATACCTATCTGATTTGACAAAACAAAACATTGAAGAAATAATAATTACTGATTGCAAGCACCCTTTTGGATTTTCCTCCAAATGTTTCCTTTGTAATTGACTGTGACTTCTGACTCTTGGTTGCTGAAGTAGATAGGGTGGCTACCTAAATTTTGGTAGAAAAAAACAACTAGGTAGTGATCTCCTTTCTCCAAGGATTTTATTAAAAGTATCATCGTAGACAAGTCAATATCTTTAATAAAACAAACGTTTTGAATACGCCACTTACAATCACTATAAACAAACCCTATTATAGTGGTGCGAAGTTATAACCCGAATGGTGCAAATTGTGACCCATAACTGCGAGACATGTTGCTGGCTGGAGAGAAAAATAAAATTTGAAAATAGAACGCCGTCCGTGCTGGCCGGTAACGTGATATTGGAATTGAACCAAGAAGAAAATACAAAATTCATATTTGGAATACATATTTTAATGGTCTTGTTTTATTAAGAAGCGTTATTTTTTATCGTTGATAAAACTAATGTTATTTTTGTTATGACTGCCCATACATTACATAATTATTTTTTTACTAGTGGTCCCGGGCGCGACTTCGTCTGCGCATTGTTTCGTCATACAAACTATAGAGATAGAACTACCTTGTTCCAATTCAACCCATGAAAACACTGAATTCATTTTTGGATTTGCTGTCTTTGATAAATATAAATAAGTACCTACCCAAGAGGTGGGGTAGTTTTGAAAAAATAATAATACGTGTTTCGCTATTTATTAAAAAAAACTTATTTAGGCATCGCATCTCAAATAGTCTTTTAATTTAAGTAATAAAAATTGTTCAAAGTATAGTAGAACGAAATGACATCGCCATTTTGAATAGTCAAAAGTTATTGGTTGTCATGGCAACCTTAGAGCAGTGCTCTTTGTATCAAACATAGACTGCTAAATGTTTTATGCAATATTCCCGTTGTCCTTTTACATATTTTTTGATTTTCAGGAACGTTTTTCGGGATAAAAAGTAGCCTATATGTTATTCTGGAGTTATACCTTTCACCTTACCAAATTTCATTGTAAAATGTTTTGTCGTTTGAGCCTGATCCTTACACAAACATACAAACATCCAAACATCTCAACCAACACACAAACTTTCAGCTTTATTATATGAGTGGGATTGGAAACAATATAATAAAATTAATAAAATAAACCTTTACTTCAATGACAAATTCAATGTTGTCTGGGTCATGTACAATAAGGACACAACTGAAAAAAATAATTTGAGTCTTATTGTTCAGCTTGGATGGTTCACATTATGTTGTACTTGTAAAGTTGACCGATTTGACCGTCAATACACATGTGTTCTGAACAAAAGACATGCAACTGTAGACTCTTTTAATAAGACAAGAAGTGACCCCGACCCATTAGTCATGTTAATGTAAGTACTTGCTTTCCATTTTATTATTGCTACTATTATTTATATACATTAAATATCGTGGGCGGAATGATTTTTATGTTCTTGGCATGGATTGAAAGACTTGGTGACTGAAGGAAAATAAATTGATATACATGCGTCGACAATGTTTAATCTTACAAGATTTTTTTTATTATTTAATTGAGAAGATTAAAAAATTAAAATTAAAATTATTTCAGGGCGTCTGGTCGAAGCGACGCGTGATCCGAGAGCTGGCACATTTTTGGCTCAAAGGATCAGCATTGCCATCCAGCGTGGTAATGCCGCCAGTGTTTTGGCCACGCTTCCGACTGACAGTGACCTGGATTTGTTGAGCTATCTAAAGATCGTTTCTAACGATCTTTGGATAGCTTGACTAATCCTATTGTATTTTTTAAATATACAGGGTGTAAAAAGACGTCTAACGAAGCCGAAAGGGGTAGGTCCAGCATCCCAAAATACAACCAAATCCAAAAGGATTTTCCAAAAAAATCATTATATCCGGAGAAAACAGCGTTTGAAGATCACTGTTTGCGTATGTACTGGGCGCGTTTTTATACGTAGATTGCTGGATTTTGAGTTTTAATTGTTTTTTTCTTTTATAAATGAAATGATTAGGTAGGTATGGTCTTATTATGTTGTACTAGTAGTTAAAAACTAGAAAATAAAATAAAATGACGTAGCTAAGCCAAAATTTTTTTTTTAGTTTTTTTTCGATAAACATGTTCAGAATCATGGTCTGATTGTAATCCCTCAGTTTTCGGAAGCAGTCTTTTTACACCCTGTATGTTAATATGTAGTAGCTTAATTTCTTTAAATAAAACTCTTTTTATTTTATCCTGAAAAAAAATTGAGAAGGACATTAATAAGTTTTGTAATATTTATGTCTCAGCCTTAATCAGCCGTTCAATTAAACGATTTATATATTTTTTTGATAAAACTGCCGAAAGTTTAAAAAAAGTTTAATCAATAGTTGAAAATATAAGAAAATTGCGTGACAAATTACCGCACCCTCTAAATACCGCGCGCCACTAAAACCCTGATTTTAGTAAACTATCACGTTACTTCACAAATTGTTTCCAACGCCGTCCTAAATCAGTTACGCCCCTATTTGCAGGGGTGTACCCACAACATTGATTATAAATTAAAAAAAATACTTTTTAATAAGAAAAACAAAGGTACTATTAAGAACTAATTGAATACGATAAAAATGTATAGATTGAATAATACACCGCTATTTCGTAAATTAAGGACAGTTGCAGTAGACGCAGAAAATGATAATGGCATGGTCAGATTTTTTATTTTACTATCACAAAGTTATCGAGGATTGTAGGCAACCAAAACCGAACAAAATTTTATGAAACTGTACAAATAAGTACTACAGACAACAACCGCGTACGGACTCTCATTTAAACTGCTCTCGCATCATTCCCTCAGTAAAACCGCAGTAGCTGTCATAAATCCATGTCTGACTCGTCTCGTCTCCTTTTTAGGTTATAATTTTTTATTTTTTTTTTACTTTAACCTACATAAATGTGATCAGTAACAGACACCGAGACCACGTTTAAAATTTTTCTGGTAATAAAAAAATAGGGGTGTTTATAACGATAAATAAACGCGAACAAGATGGAGGGACGAGCTCGCCAAATTCCGTGCCGACTGGACCTTATTAGCACAGGAGACGGATGAATGGAGGGAGTGGGGGGAGGCCTTTGCCCAGCAGTGGGACATTGAGGGCTAATATAATAATAACGATAAATAAAAACTATTAACACTATTAACAGGATATTTACCATGATTCAATTTATTTGGAGTTTCCCGATATTTCGGCGCAATTGCACACGCCATGATCACAGATCCTTCCGTGATCATGGTGTGTTAATAGTGTTGATAACCATGATAGTTTAAAAAGTTATATTGATAAATAAAAACTCCCAAAGTTGTTCAACTTAAGGAACGTCAAAACGTGCCTCAGTTTGGAGGGACGAAAGTAATGTACCACAACAAGACACAAAGTGATGTTCAAAATTGGTCCACAAGATGTGTTGGGCTATTTTAAACTCATAACCCAACGACACATGTGTGGACCATTATCACATATTACAAAAAATGTAGGAAAAACAATAAAATGGCTGGGGTGGCGTGGTCGCTGGTTTAAAATTGATTTTTGGCGTCCGATGCGAGTAAGTGTCTTGTCCTGTTTTGGGATTGTTTACGCTCTAGTTTACCAATTTGAGTCTCAAATTGTTTTATTAGCTAAGGTATTATATCAATTATTTATTGATCAAAGCGAATATTAGGATAAGGGATAACACTGCACCAACTGAGATCAATCGTACCACAAATTTTAATCAACGAATACCTTCCTCCGATCGGTCAGCTAACCCTTTGTACTGTACAAAGCAACTATGACAGCTATCCAATGCAACCGGTCACGTACGAGCATAATGCACATTCCTGACCTACAGCCGAATCAATAAATTCACCGCATTGTCAAGGGCCCAAGCCAATACATCAAAATAAACCCATGATGTATTTACCAGTGTACATTATCACCGTTCCTAAATCAGCTATCAACGGACTCTTTTCACTAAAAGGGTGAGCTTCACTATAGAAAAGGTTGACCCCTCATAAAGACTTATCACCTCATATACAAAATAAGGTTCTTCTAATCCCATACCAAGAAACTGATAATAGATTTTAAGGGTGAAGGGGTAAGGCCGAAGTTCGAATGTACGCACCAATGCAGATGGGATCTCGTCAAAGCTAGCGGTAGTTTTTTTCACAACAATCTCCTCTCGGACTTAACTTACGTTATCTCGCCTACGAACGTCACAAGGAATAGAAACCCGCACGTACATAATAAGGACGATATTTCTAAAGAAATTTAAATTCGCCCGCAAAGGTCCCGAGATAGGATTAAAGATTGGGCGCGGAGATGGCCCTTTTGTGGCCGACCCTTAAGAAAACATGTCTTGATATGGAAATATCTCGGGCCTAATCGAGGAATCATTCGCGGGGGCGATCATTTATCAAGAAAACGGTCTGCGAATGCGTAATTAGCTTGCAAATAGAAAAGATTTCTTTGGAAACGGTTTGCTGACGATTATTTGGCATGAGTGGAGGATAAAAGCGGCCTTGTTTAGCCATCTGACCGACCGTTTTGAGGCGCAGTCGACCGAGCGCTTGGGCTAAAGGATAATTCATCTGGGGTTCATGCAATCGATATAATTCCACTGTCCTCAACCCTATCATTCAAAGTATTAAAAAACAGTAATTTTAAAGACAAAATAGGGGAAAATTCGGATATTCATGACTCGTTTATATACGATACACATAATTTGAATACGAAACACCTATCTGGCCCGACAATCCTTCATTAATTTGTAAACCAAACAAAGGAGACCAAACACTGGACCCGATACACACTTGGTCCAATATTTGTTTTTATACAAATATGACGACCATCGGTTCAAGAACTTTTTGTGATGTAAATGTAGCGTTGAGGAGTGTGGACACAGACTCTTTAATATTCTTTGTTTGCTATAGATTGGAAATTCAGAATAATTGGAATTCATTGCTGTATCTGTACTACTGTTAATATCTAAAAATATTCCATTGAGAAGACATGTGATAGGCACGAGACAATCTTCCCCTCACCTTCCAAAGTCGCAGACGTCACGGCTAAAATTAAAACATACTTATACCGAACCCGCTACTTAGCCACCTTCCTTACAAAAACTAAAAATACCCGTCCATTGTGTCACACTCAAAGAAGTTCCACAGGTCACGGCGATGCATGAACGTACCACGTGTCAGGAACACGCCAAACATTTTTTATCTTTGAAAAAATTATAAAAGACCGCTTCGTACAATAGGCTTCGGTAGCATCTTTGACAATTATAATATCACATGCAGCAACAACAAAACGTCATTTACGCCAAACCTCACCTTTGACTTTCAACTTTATAAACATCCAGTAAAGTTGAATTTCCAATGAGTTAGAATTTACCTTGGTCGTTTCAAAGTGAAGTTCATCAGTTAACATAAGGGTCATCACAAAGCAGATGATAACAATGCTCGCACGTCAATCGTGTGCTCATGCAAATAATTTTTTTCGTCCAAAACATCCCCTTTATCTATCCTTTAAAAGATGGGGTTAATTATTACGTTTCAAATGCAATTCAAATTGATTTTTTTAGTTTTAGGCACGAGGTCGCGACTTACTGTCACCATTAAAATTATTATCCTTGTTTTGACGTTTAAAAAAAAAACAATAGATGCGGTTTTAGCTAAATAGCTTAATAGATTTATGGATAAGCGTCTATTGTTTATAAATATCAATTTATGTGATATTTTATTGCATCGGGGTGGTATTGAATCGGTTTGACAGCTCGAAGGGTTAATATTACGTTTAGGATATCTCAATAAGCTGAAACAACTGGTGTTTGCAAAACCTGCTATTGACGGGCGTGATTGCGCAACCGGGTACTATGACGGGTGTCAAACTGTTGGACGGTATATTTTTGGTACAAATAATAAATAATCTATCGAACATGTGAGAAATAAAATTATTTAAAGCTACTGTTTTACTATGTATTTTTCTAAGTTTTTTCAAAGCTAAGTGTGATTCATCATGCATTCTACTTTGTTATCCGCTAGCCAAATTATTTTGGTGTTGTAATAAAACTTGCATCATTCATATCAAATTTTTAAAGATAAATTAAAACTGTCCAGCTATTTTCAAACTGTTGAACAAAGAGATCCAATGCGGGTAGAAACTGCACAATTTTCGGGTAAGATCCATTGTGCAGTTTAATACAAAAGTGTCGAATGACAGGACATCTGCTTACAAAGGGTTGCGATAGATTGTTTCTCGGGGGTGGTTAAGATTGCTATACAGAGGTTTCTAAAGGATTTAATTTTTTTAAACGGCTTTTAAGCTACTGGTTTTCTTCGACCAAAGAATATTCTTTGGTTTAGTATAAAATATTGGTTTACGAACCGAATATTTCAATCGTGATGTAGGTATCTGATAATCCATTTATTTCATGAGCTTATAAATAAATATTACGTAGATATAATTTTGAAACATGGCTTCCTTGCCGATTGGTAGACTAGAAATTAACTTTTTGTTTATTTTATAGATAGAAGCGCTGCGAGCTTAAATAAAGGCACAATAAACTATTTTATTATTTTCCTTACAATTAATACAAAACAAAAATTATAAACCGAACACCCTGTATCAGCTAAGTTATAGGATTAGCTCCGATGTACGCACCATGACGCAGCATTTTTGCCTATTGTTGCACAACATCTTGCAGCAACAAAAGCTACAACGGAAAGATAAAAATGTCGCCTTCGTCATACGAGTCATTAATAAAATCACAAAATACTGACAGGACTACTGCGTCACTGCGAAGTGATTTCGATTTCAAATTTCTAATAGTTGGTTCGGACTAGCCATTCGATTTTCAAAGTTGGGTTTAGGAGGCTATCTATTATCCTTATTCAAATTTTTAATTTCATTGCACGAGACCTACAATTTTATGTGCGTAAAGAAATTCTATTTTCGAAAAAAAAAAGATTTTAAAACATCAGTTTAGATTTTTAGATAGACAGTTTAGAGACAGTTTAGATAGACTGATTAGGAAGAATGAGTCGATCTTATGAATAATATTATTTATGTATTATTCTGTGGTCTTAGACCGTGACGTAACTTACAAAAACATCATGTCGCACGTGTTTCGGTGACCGATTAAGGAATATTCCGAGAAAATGCCTGAATCACTACCTTGTTAATACTTTGATACGAGTTGAGCAAAAGTAAAGTTTTCAATTCCTACAAATATTCCGTAAGAGGAAATATTTTTCAAGGACCGTTTCTCATAAGTTTTTGAAGGACTTAGAATTATAAATCTACTCGTTTACTTCCTACCAGTAGTGTCACTTAGTACAAATAAATAAATTATGCTAACAAGGTAAAAAAAAAAATATTCAGTACAGTTGTAATTCTCTAGCTCCACTAATTAAGAGTACGAAAAATCCATAGGTTTGTTTAATTTATTGAAACACTTACCACTATGCATCGTGTTCGACTCAGCGTCAGCGCAGGTCCTCTTCTTGACGTCATCAGGCGAGCCTGACGTGTCCATATGTTCTTGCTTGATCTTAGGTTTGATGTCTTCGTCAGGCGAGCTTGACGGCATCGGGGAGGTTGACGCTCTTCTCTTAGGCGTCACCGTCTCTCTATCTGCTTCTGTTGAAAACGAGCATTGTTGATGAAAAATTGAAAAATGTAATGATAAATGGAATTCAAACTCGTAACGTGTTTACTGTTGGTACGAATTGTAATAGACGATTCATTTATTATTTAACAATACTTATATTTAAGAGCCGTGTTGGTCAAATGGGGTTGTGCCTCGACTTTCAATCCGAAGGTTGTGGGTTCGAATCCCGGCCGTGCATCACTGGATTTTTCGTTTAGAAAAATTTATATGCGCTTTAACACGAGCTCATAACGGTGAAGGAAAACATCGTGAGGAAACCCGCAGCTTAGTCAGCTCCACACGTATTGACGTCGTCTTTCCTGTGGGCCAGGCTGATTAAGCTGAGAGGATGGTTTAGGTGCTGGGCAAGCCTGTTCCATCTCAAACAATGTCCCAGGCACTACAGCGTCCCGTTAAGTGTAGGCATAGGTTGCCTCTTGACGCTGTATAAATCATCTAGTATAGATGTAAAGGCCTAAGTTTTTTTTTTTTAGTATATTTGCGAACTGTGGACCCAACTGCCTACAAACGGCCCTATAATGAAACTGGGTAAATATGCGTACACTATCTACATCTGAAAGGCTACAAGCTTACCGTCCAACAGTCTTTTAGGTGTGCTTGAAGCTCCGCCATCTTCAAGCAAGTCAGGTGGTGCTATCGAGGGGCTGACGAGTGGTGGCGTATGGATTCTGCTACTAGGTGGTCTTCTGGCTGTGAGTAGAGATGGTCTTCGCGCGCTCCCAGTGGACACCTGGCCAGGTCGCGAGCCGTCTTCAGGATCGGAGTTAGGTCCTGGTGGATTCATATGCTTAGTTTACAAGTTTGTTCTTTGAGTGTTCTTTTGAGGGCTAATCGAGTTTCTTATCAGGGCTTTCTAAGACCTTTGAATCATTTTAAATGTTTTATATTTTGACGATTTAAAAGATCGGGGCCGTCCTCTACTGTGGTTTCCGGTGCGTGGCCTCCACTCGAGAACCTTTCTGCTCCAACGGCCGTCAGTTCTGCGAGCTATGTGGAAATCGATGGGGGAGGCCTATGTTCAGCAGTGGACACTAGATGGCTGACATAATGATGATGATGATGAAAAGAGATCGGACAGGGTTAATTCACAGCTGTATACATTTGTACCGGGTTTTGAAGTGTGTACTGTATTTAATGTATCTAGCAAACTATTTACTAGTATACAACAGATTTGCAGCCATAACTCTTTGGAATAGGTATATTATTATGCTATACTCTTGCTTACCTGTGCTATAACAGTGATAAGAAGTAAGATCCTTATCGCAGCTTGAGACCTTGTGCTGGATGAACCGCACGATGTCGGCAAGTGCGAAGGCTCGTCTACAAGCCCCGCAGGTTAGGGTGTCTGCCGGCACCCCGGGTGTAGGCGACCCGCCGCCTTCTGCCGCGCTGTCCGCATCCGCTGGGGAAGAAGATAGGTTTAAACATAGGTTGTATCCGAAATCGGGCAGTCTGCAGAGATTTTATTGCTTATCAAATTATAATGTATTTTTTATTTTTTTCAGGTGAATTTGATTGTGAAACATTTTTTTATTATTATGAGCATAAACATGGAATGCAAGAGTAAAAAGAGAGGCATTATGTTAGTCAACAGTTGAAGTTGGACTATGTATGAAGTCATCAATCTAGTCGTTATATCAGTAGTCAAAACAATCTCTTAAGAATTTAATTTGTAATTTTTTTTTATGAAAACCATTATGCTATTCTGTAATTGTATACAAATTAAACACTGCATTCATCCAGTCATTCAAAAGCTATTTAAGCAGCTGGTACACCCTTTCTCAATCTTTTATTCCAAGATGTTCGAAGCCAATTACAGAGTATCAATGCTTCACAACATTTGGACACCGCAACATATGGACAATGACACTTCAACCCTTAAGTGTAAAATTGCACTTAATTATACGATGTCGCTGTCACGGTTTTAAGTGTCAGATGTGGGATTGTCCACTTATGGGGTACATACCAATAATTTGACCGTCTTATGTTTGCGGTCCGGTTTGAAAGGGATAATTTCGGTCTATTGAAGACAAGAAAGTTCGTTTTTTTGTCTGTTAAAAACAGATGTGTTAATATTTTGTGTGTTTCTTTGCCGGTGGCAAAAGGTTATTTTGACTTCAGTAATTAAACTTTGTTTTTTACAAACAACCTGCAGTAACTTTTTTGTTGAATTGTAACAACAACTTTACAATATTGCTCGGAGCACTCTACCAAATGTTAAAGTGTACCTTAATTTGAGTGGAAATCAATGAATTATTTTGAAAATAATGACAACGGAGTTCGATTTTTGCAATCACATTTCTTACGTTGAGCCGTATTGGTCAAATGGGGTTGTGCCTCGACTTTCAATCCGAAGGTCGTGGATTCGAATCCCGGCCGTGCAACACTGGATTTTTCGTTTCGAAAAATTTATATGCGCTTTAACACGAGCTCATAACGGTTAAGAAAAACATCGTGAGGAAACCCGCAGTTTAGTCAGCTCCTCACGTATTGACTTCGTCTTTCCTGTGGGCCAGGCTGATTAAGCTGAGAGGATGGTTTACGTGCTAGGCAAGCCTATTCTATCTCAAACAATGTCCCAGGCACTACAGCGTCCCGTTAAGTGTAGGCATGGACGCTGTATAAATCATCTAATATAGATGTACTTAAATGCTTAAGTTTTTTTTCTTACGTCTCAGCTGTGTTCGATTCCCGCTGCAATGTTTGCATCATGTAGACTCATGACACAGAAAATCTTCCTGGACTAAGTTAGTAACTGTTTGATATATATTTATTGAATGACGAGTTAAATATTTGCGTTATTTTTGAAAACAAAATGTATGCAATAAAGTTATTGATTGACATCGCAAGCATGTAAATAGCCTTATAAACTAACCGACAGGCATCGTCGCCTCTACTTAAGCCGCGTTCACATTCAAGTCTCGCACAATTGCCCGCGCACATCAAAGAGGTTCGCGAGCTAATTTCACATAAGTACTATGCAAACGCCCTTACATTCTTTTGCTATTATTATTTTTTCCTTCAATTTCTTTGTAAAGAAAGTAGGCCGTACTTTTATAATGTACACAGGGGTTCACCGTAACCTGAGTACTAAATTAATATAGCAAAAAACTACGCGATTCGGTCGTTTTGTTTACAATGCCGTACCTAGTTTGTTTAAGGGTATATTATGTAAATGTAGCGGTAGACATTATTTTTTTACAGATTTGTTCAGTCAACGATGATGGCTCGTGGCAAATGGATTTGTTTGAAGGGAGCGTTCGTTGCTTTATTGATTACTTCCTTTTGTTATTGTTGAACAGAATGTTGGTGAGATGAATGATCTGCCATCTAGAACATAAGTAGTATGAAACTTTTCATAAATTGATAACATGTTTACCTTGGCTGAGTTTAGTTTTTATCGTTGTTTGTAATCTAAAATACATTTCTATGAAACTACAAATAATTTATATATAATTTGTAGAACTGAATTATTCACGATAAAAACGGCTACAGAATAACGCACGATCGGTATTATTTTTCACCTCCACGTCACGACCAATCATTGATGCGTTTACGTTAACCTAAACCTGATCGAACCCAATCCATGCAAGATCACTGTGGGTCAAACAAAATCTCGTAGCCACACCCACCGCGTGCGACTGGACAGTGGTCAGTCGTGTCATGCGCGTTAGATACAAATTTTACACCCACACTTTGATTTCCACAATTGTGTAAACTTTACACAATGGGATGGTAATTTATGACCATTGTAAGTGATAACTTGGGGTTGTTCTGTACAATTGTTATATTGAGGTGTTATGTATTTATAGGCGATTTAAAGAGCATTTACACGGAAAAATTACAACAACCGCATTGCCATGCAATTTTTTTACGTGTAAACGGTTATCAGCTTAGTCTTGGTAAGTGCGACGCTCGCTCGGCCGCGTTTGGCTTAGCCAAACGAGCCAAAAATTGCATCGTGTAAATTCACTTTTTAAAATTAAAAGAATCGGTTCAAATGGTTGACACATGGGACAAATCAATGCATGTGTGATTTAGTACCTATACCGTTGAAAGCATAGCCAGAGAGATACGACGCCTCAGGTGACGTCAGGGGGAGCCACCCTCAAAAGGACTGAGGACCGAAAAGTTTAAATTAGCTCGTTACACACGGTAACATGCTAGTTATATCTGAGTTTTGTTTTTTCTGTACAAAAGGTTACAAACAAGTAACTTCTGTGTTAGCGCAAACTTTTTAACTCGCATAAATTAATAATTACAAATTTGTCCTACTGCTACGATTTCGTGTCGTTCCATTGACTTTTGTTAGTGTTGTAACTGTCGTACATTTTACATATGTATTTAACTTTGAAATTACAGTATAGGAGGAATACAGTAAGATCGTACCGTTTAGTTTTGTAATCGTGATTTCTAATACAAATTTGATTGATAACCGACATCAATAACGCGATGAATTCAAGGACAAAAAAATATGTCTGATCTGACACGATTTTGACCACCGTGTCCAATATTAATTGGCAGGGGATCACCCCAAACGTGGTAGAAATAACGTTTTTCACAACAATGCAATGAGTAAAATAATAAGAATAGCCGATGAATGTGCGGGGGTGTATTGTGCACGAATTTATTGTAATTTTCAATTTGTTGAAATATAATATATCTGACGCAAAACTGTTTTATCGAGGATTGACGACCTCTGTGGCGCAGTGGGCGATGGTCCGCCTGCGATGCAGAAGGTTGCGGGTTCGATCTCCGCCGCGGGACCAATGTTTGTATGACCTACAGATATTTGTCTCGGGTCTGGGTGTTTCTATCTATAATATGTATGTATTTACAAACAAAAAGTATATAAAGTAGTTTATCAGTCATCTAGTACCCATAACACAAGCTCAAGCTTACTTTGGGGCTAGAGGATGCTGTGTGAAAAAACCAGCATTATTATTATATTATTATTTATCGATCTTCCGATAGGTGCCGTTCGTCCTGACGATGTTTAAAAAGCAAATTTTTGAATTTAAATTAACAAAATATATCGTTTTAAAATCATTCGGGCTTCTTTTTTCACTGCGCTCCAGTTTGTAAATCACTGACCTTAATTTCTTTGTACTTAAATATATTTATTATTTAGCGGCTAGATCATTCTATTTATACCGTAGTCCCATTTACACCGCATTTCAAACCACTGGTTATTGTTGACCAAAACAAAAACCTCTAAAATATAGTCAAAGCATTTTGACAGCGGCTTCTTTGACAGCTATTGAAAGGCAAGTGGTCGGAAATGGACAGTTGGTTCAAAAGGTTTTTGCGTTTTATGTCGGCGAATTGCGGTGCTCTCATTATAATTTTGTTTTAGATTTATTTTGAAGACAGGATTGACAAAATGAAGTTTGATTTGTGACATAGAATTCAAAATTCAAATTAAGAATTAGTTTATTCTATAGTGTTAAATTATACCTAAATAGGTGGCGTTGAGACTATTACACACACGGATTTAAAGAAATGAGGCTACACAGCTTAATAAACTTTTGCAGTTCTCATCGTTCTTTTGTAATCAGTTTTTCTGTGTACTACATTGTTCTGAATAATTTTGAATTTGAAATAGAATAATGAAGATATGAAGATAAATTATTTCTAGGATCGAAAATCTGCATCGTATCTAAATTGATAAAAAAAAGGTTTTTTAATGTTATTACTAACAATTATTGTTTTTATTTAAATAAAACATCTTTAAAGTTATACCTACATGAAAACATATTCAAATGATATACCTACTTATGCACATAGCCCACTCCGCCATTATAAGCGGGTCATTATATAAAACTCGCGGCTTTTGAAAGTAATTATAGGTGAAAAAGAGTAAGCCAAGGGTTGCAGAGTGGCCATGTCGAGAGAAGTATGACGTCATTAGCACAGTGTTTGCATAGCCCGCCTTCAAGCCGCCGGTGTCACTTCAGATCAAATGCCACTGTAAAACGAACTTTATTGCACCGCCTTGAAATTTAATATGGCGTCTACTCTTAAATGATACTTATGTTGTTTTGATTTTTTGTGGCGTCATCGAAAATCTAGGCGGACGGATGACGTGCTAAGCTCTAAAACTGAACATTGGTAGTCAATTAAAATACTTTGTTTTTTTTTTCATGGAAAATATAACAAAACACAATTCTAGAACAGATTCACGATCGGTGAATCCCAACTTAAAATATCTCACTACATCAAATTGTTAAATAAATATATCGATTGTCTTGCAATGTCGCGCACAAATGTGTTCGATGTCTTTTTGTCACATTTAAATGTCAAAAGTCACATAATTCAATGCTTCTAAATGCTTTTAGGTATAGTTAGACCGTAGGATTTTTTCGCTACATCCGTCACGTCTATGCTTTTAAGTGAGGCAGTGTTCAAAGAACTATTGTATAGTCTGTGTTCCAAGCTGAATGTTGGGCGTGGTGTGCTTTGACCGGCTAAATGGTGGACTCCTCTTTTTCGCTTTTGGTCAAAGTGTCATCATAATGGCGGAAATTTGGAAATGAATCTCAGTTTTTCATGAGCTCAGAAGTAAAACTTGGAAGCATTCCTAAGATCTCAGACGCGCTTTTAGGTCCAAATGAACAAATCACATTGGAGCTGTTATTGATTTAGATCCCAATTTTTTCGTTGATACCATTTGTATGAAAAGAGCCTCTTTCAAGAGCACAAACAATACTTTCACCATGATGATGATGGTCCGAAAGTTTACGAAGAAATTTTCCTAGAAGCTTGGGGGTCCTTTTCGATTGCACTTTACGATATCTTGTTCATCAGTAAATGCAGTTTATTTTTAAATTCAATAATTGCGCTAAATATTTTTCTTTCAAAAATACTAAGCGCAATTATAATGGCAAAATACTCGGAGATTAAGGGGCATACTATAAAACAGGATTACCTCTTAAGGGGACGTTCTCGCCCACCGATAGCTAATCAAATTATCCGACGTAATTCCTTGCGACAAAAACGGCTGATTATCTTCTTGTTTTTTTCTACCAGAGAGGCTAAAGGGATGACTGTCCGCGAGTTTTTAAATGGCAATGTTTTTTTTATTATAGTATTGGCCAGTAGCAATGAGATTTAGATTACAAATAAAATTTTATAGCAAAAAAACATTTTTTTATGAAAATCGAAAAAAAGAACTATGTGAATGACCGTAAAATAAATGTATCTCGATACTAATAATTAGTCCATGTTTGATTAGGACTGATTACTTTGAGAAATATAATTTACTCGTAGCATAACATGGTTATTAGATTTATATTTTTTGTGTAGTAAAGAAGTCAAGTAAGTACGTATAATAGTGTTCAATATTTTCAGCAAATGATTCAAAAGATCTGTATCTAGTATATGAATACCTATATTAAATTTATAGGTAGATGCCTACATACATGTAATGTACCAATTTCATTCTTTGTTTTAATGTCCTTGTCTTGTGTGTGTTAGAACTAAATAAACTATATTCTATTCTATTTATCAAACATCTAACTAACCTTGTTTCGGCACAGGTCTCCAGACAAAACCAGGTAAACATAATTTCCCCAGGGAAGACAAAAAAGCATCGACCACGGCGGTGACTGATCAAATTAAGGCTAGGTCAGTAATCGTGTTACCGATACCCAACACTGGGTGAATTTCGCAATAAGCGTACAAAAACACAGGCCTCTGGTGTATACAGGCCTTCGTTAGAGGGATTTGAATTTTTTCCATCTTTTTCTCTCGCTTTAGGTGTGTAACTCGATATCTGTCTAGGGAAATGGACAGCCCTTAATAGAAAAAACTGAGTATAAAAATTGAGAATGAAAATTTATACTGTCAATTTTTGGGCGGTGTCGATATCGTTAACTGTGGGATTAAAATTTTCCGATCGGATGAGCTAAAATAGCCCTCATTTGTTGGGAATAAGACTTACTTTGCTGTCATTTTGTTTGATGGAATGAAATAGACAACTTGTGTCAACAAATACTTTTCTAATATTGCGTAAAGATTAAATATTATTTTATTTATTCAGACCTAGGTTGTCTTAGTTTTAGTCTCATCTTCAACTGGTTAACATGTGAAGGTGTGTCCAACATACATATTTGGCACAATATATCCATATCTTGCAGAAGTAAAGTATTATTATATTAGTAAAGCAATTAATTATCCAAGTCGTAGAGTCTAGTCATAAAATGATGTGTAGACAGTAGACACTTCATGTTATGATACATAGATTTATACAGCTGTTACTCCCACACAAATGGTGACGTTTCCTTAAGATATTTGTCACGGTACAAGTGTCAATAAAAATGCCACACCGGACTGCCAGCTACTACACTACAGACTTTAGTGATGGAAATGGACGAATTATCGAAATATCGATAAGTTTGAGATTCGTGGAGCAAACTAACCAATCATTTCTAGGGTAAAAACACCAGTCAGCACACTACATGGTGATGCAATATTTGTGAGATATGATATCAACTATCTCTTACATTCTGATAATTTTTTTCTACCTAATTAATTATAATATTTTTGATATAATCTATCTCTGTGATAGATAATATCTGAGTGATCAGCATTTGCACTTATTCTAATAGAACAAAACCAATTAAAATTCTGTGTTGTTGTATGTAAGTACACCATCCTTAGCCGGTTAACGTTTCTTTTAAAACACTAAAATAAGGTAAAAATATTGATAACGACAAAAGCATCAAATGCTTGGTCGATATCGATAGATCCTATCGATATGAATCACATCACTAAAGCACCCGTTAAAGCGGACACTTAACCCCTAATCCTGGCGGCAGTTTCATCTCGTGCCAGCATTTATGGCAAAAATCTTAATTCGTGCGCTGTCGTTAACTGCCCGTAGGTAATTATCGCCAGAACCGTATTTATTACTGGCAGTGCCTTATTTATATGAAAAAAAGATATAGCATGCCCTAGGTGGCTTGATTTAGATGTGCATGTAAGTTCTAGACTGGCCAGCTTATGATAGAAAAGACTGGGAAATGAGGAGGAGCCCATTTGCAGTGGAACAATATGGGCTGAATATATAGGTGTAGGTATCTACTACGTAGAACAGTTCTATGGAAGAGGAGAGAAAATGTTCTGTTTTCAAAGTAAACACCTATTAGGAAGTAATTATTAGTTATTCATGCCATTAGTAAAAGTGTGTCTCTGATTACTCTGTCGATAGATGATTCTATGTGACATGTTTTTTTTTGTTTTAGAGTCCGTCTTTAGGTCAAATTTATAAAACATCGCCTTTCTTTTCACACAACTAAGCGCTTTTAAATTCTGTACAGTTTTGAAGAAAGACTTGTATTGTGTCCATAAAATACAAAATGAGAGATATGGTTTTTCCTAAAACATCATTTACGCGATACTGTTCTGGCATACCATTCCTGCCTCTTACCATAGAATATTAGCCCTTGCTTGTTTTAGTTTGAGAAAGCAAGAGGCAAGAATGGTATCCAGAATGGTATCGTGTAAATGGCGTTAGAGCTATAAAAGTGGGGTCGTAAACCTACTGGTACGTCCGGCGTGGACGAATGCCAGCTACCCTTGCACTTTGTATGTGAAAACTAGTTTGCATGGAAATTGTGGGGAAAATGAAATGCATTCTTAAAATAAGCAACGATTTGCTTGAACTTTCGCAAGTTATTTACGTATTTTCTTGGTCAAAATATATTTTAATACTTACTCCAAATATACGCAGATTTTTGTTTATCGGAAGGTAGGTAAGTGAGTGCTGATGAGATTTTACACATAAATTCAAAATCTTTATCAATCTAAATTAAATATTGTTCGTTAGTACGCAAGCTTCATCTTGAGGACGGCTAGACTGATTTAGCAATTTCTTTATGACTGCGTGCTGTTCGATTAGAATAACTGAAGAAAGTTTAACTTTTAACTGAAAGTTTAACTGAATTTATGTAGTATTCCTCCAAGTAGCATAATTACCAAAGTTAGTAACATAATTAATAGAATTAGGACAACGTCTGTCTGGTCAGTACATAAAACTAATAGGAATCTCATTCAAATGTTACAATTCCCATTTTCTTTTTAAAAAGGCAAATATCCTGACGCACCACAACTCCTCTCTATGGCTGTTATTATTTTGACAAACAGCCTTCGGGGCGAGAAATTTGCGGTCAATGCAACCGAGGAATGCAGCTTTATTTGAAATATATTTTTAAATATCGCTCTTTGTTGATATTGAGGTTTTAGTTTCCTGATTTTATAACAGCAAATATTTATCGCAAAAGAAATTAGTTAATTTATAGTGAAGCCTATAATAAGAAGAAAATTTAGTAAATGCCTAGCTTCCCACTTCTTGTAAGCATTAGGTAGAAATAAATGTCATACAATTTACTGTGGCATCAATCAATCCCAACATTACACCAATTTACGGAGATACAGGCCAATCTATAGAAAAGCATAAATAAACTATAACGTTCCGTCCACTTACTCACTCATTTATATGTTAATGCTAACGGCAACTATTCCCTCAGATTCAGACAAAGATATCTTCTGGGCCAGATATCATTTTCACTGCCTTATTACTTTCCAATTTGTCTCCAATATTGGTTATTGCCTCGTTTATGACCCGACCCGCCCATTAACTCGAATACCGATACAAATAAACAAGTAAAAAATATTTTGTCCTATGGAAATACCTTTACGTCTCAAGAAGATGCCGGAGTCGAAAAATCTTGACTTACTGCGCGATGAAAGATCCATCCTTCACAGCACTATAGAGTCACTAGTGAACGCACTTGAAAGCACATGAAAATTTTTCAAAGTCTCAAACGCCAGTTGTAAATTTTTAAAGTCTACAAGGACTGGCTAAAAATCCATCAAGTCCCATAGACGTTTGGATTTTTTTTTCTCAAATTCGTGGAGACCACTGGCTAGTTCGCAAGACGGCAAAGCATGTGATCATCTTCGCAGATGAACACAGACTGGCTGGCTACCTTGATAAAATTCGGGACTCGAATTAAAAAAGGGACCCCCACAAGACCCAGGTAAAAAAATCCCGTATCAAAACCGCCGTTTCCTAGTGACCCCGATCGCTCTCCCATCCCTTTGTTAGGCTCCTTTTATTTATAATAGTATATTTTTTTCTCACACGGCACCCCTAATAATGTGCGAGCAAAAATATGCGTAATAGTATGCGATCTAAAGTATGGGTGCGACGGACCAAGAGTCTATAGAGAAAAAATGTGATGTCCCCTCTTTGAATGGCAAAAAGTGCATGTCACTGCGAAAATGGTATTAGTGGATGAATATGATTCTGCACAGATCTCAATGGATGACTTATAATTGTTCCGCGTTATATTTAGCATGAATTATTGGTTTGACGTGGTTTTTGTGCTGTCCCTCGTAACAGTACTAAAGTACTCCAGTATCAATTCGAGCATATAAACGTGAATCTGAGATAAGCTTAAAGCTTATTTTGTTGTGAATTCAAGTTAATTTGATGTTTGAATCATAGACCCATGATACAAGTGATGGAGAGAAATAAAAATACACTCTACTTTATGATTAAGTTACGAAATTGCCTCTGAGATTTGCGGGAAACTGCTCATAATAAAATTATGACAATCAAATTTGACGACCAAAATGTAAGCGTAGTGACCCTAGAAGCAAAATGTTTGCTATTTCTGAGTAAACAAACAGACAGATTGACATCGAGTGTACATCTGGGCTGACGCAAATAATCGAGGGCAAACAATATAATTCGATTTTTACTCACATCGGACGACAAATTGCGTGATGTTCGGATATTGCCTAAATATTATATTTCATGCTCATTTATGACTATATAATAACGTGTTCTATTTTTCTTAGTGACAAATAAAACCGGGTCAAAATGCCTTGATAACCGATAAAAGTGAGTAAAAGAAGGGATCATAATTATGAACTTGTACTCATACTCCAATCTCTCTCTCATATCACACTAATATTAGCAGACTATGTTGAATACTATACCTAAATACTCCCCAAAGCCTAAAATTAAATTGATAAGAAATAAACATTTCAAAATAATAAAATCTCGCATTTCCAAAATCGAATTGTAACAAAACTCCTCACGACAATACGAAAGATGATCGCGGATCCACTCCCGCGCATCACGCGTCCATTGTCCATCTATAATTACGGAACACAACACCTGTTCCGTTTTCACACGCTCAGGTACGGAACCCAAAGCGGATCTTGGACAACGGTATCCTTTTTGTTCTTGGGTCACGATTTTTTGCATCAATGATAAAAACACTGCTGTTGTTGAAAATGTCTTTAACCACAGGGTTTTTTTTAACATTTTTGTATAAAGTATGTAAAATCTTAATTATAAGATTATGTAGGCATTTTTTGGTCAAACATAGATAACAGTGGCATTAGTACAACCGGTAGTACAAGTGATACAAGGTGAGTCATTTGTACTATTAGTTTTACTTCTTAGTAGTACTACTGAGACAGAGGCGACATAATAGGTGCAAATATAGGTTAATTTATGAAATGTAAGAAAATAAAGATGAGGAAAAATCTAAAAAAAAACCCTACAAACTACCGAAAATAATGAGGTTACCTCATGCTTAGAATTTGATCTAGATTTTGACTTAGGTCAATCTATCCAATCACATCTAACTAAAACTTTCATTGTGTCTCATAAAACCATATTAAAGCATACAATGTGGCCGGAAGTCAAAAAAATGGAATGTGGTAGCCGTGACCGACTCAATATATCAAAATGAAAAAAAGATTCACACAAATGTGCACTGATTCTGGTCAAGACATCCATTGTATCGGCTTTGTGTGATTTCGGTGGATTTTGTCCAAAGGGTTAAATACCACCTTTGCCGAAAAGAATGACAGCGTGGGATACAATCTACAAATGTCACACACTCAAAAATATGATAGAAGAGAAAATATGGAACAAACATCCTTTTATTTGAAAGAAAGATTTTTTTCTAGGCACTTGTGACTAATGCTCGCACTCAGAGTCGTTAACGGCTACATAAATTCGTTCGTAAAGTATTTTTCACGTAGGAACGTATCCCTGACATATGTGTTCTAAAAGTTCGTAGAAGTTCTATGGAACTTCTACGTTTCAAGCTGTATAACAATAAAAAAATTTGAAATAAATGAATTCTAGTGTTAAGAAAACAAAAGGATTTTGTCTATTTTCTTTTTAATTATTTCATAAATTAACATAAAAGAGCCTTGTCACGCAACCGTTCCTATGTGAAAAGGACTATAGTAGGTTGATTTTTAATGTAAAATCTTTACCAAGGAATTAAGTAGCCGTTAAGGACTCTGAGTACCGACGAAAATCTTTCGAAACAAGTTAGCTTTGAGAACTTTTTTAAATGATATGGAAGTATATGGAAGTAGTGTATGGGAGTCTAAACGGTGAAGGAAAACATCATGAGGAAACCAGTTAGTGTTCTTATAGGCGGCGACGGGCTTGCAACCTGTCACGTATGGAATACTAACTTCTGCAATCTTGCAGAAGTTATGTGGGCATGTATCAAATATGTGTTTGGACATGCCTCTGACTACCCTCCTTAGACATCTTCAAAGGATCTGGAATAAGTAACAAAAAGATCTGAGAGAATGTCTACCGCATCTTGGGGATACAGTCGTGAACCTGTATGCTATATGGAAGTATGTGAGAAATGCATCAGAATTACACACTATCTTTAGAAAGATTTCTTCACCAATAGAAAGATTTCTAAGTCCATAAAAACCTAGTGCTCTGTGATCTTATTCCCATAATTTCTTGCCCATACAACTAACCATCTTATCTAGATCTTTAACACTTCCCAAGCTTATCAACCGTTTCAAAGGCCAGTGGAGATACGAGGGATCAAGCTATGATGGTTGTTCTGGGTTCGTTGATGAAACCAATTATGTGTGGCGTGAATTAAGTCGCACAGTTTAATGGTTTATACCACTCGGGCCATAGAGTTCTGAAGAGCTAGAGGTCCTATGTACTACGTAGTACGAGTTTAGTAATTATTATTAAAATTTAAAACTTTTGCTCCAGTTTTTTTTTTTTTTTTTTTCATTTATTCAAACTTGTTTTTAATTAAAACCATGAAAGCGGCATGAAAGTATTGCGTTCCTTAAATAAATAAAATAGGTATACTACTTATTCGATAAAGAAAAAAAGTTTATATATAAAAACTTATATCCCTTTTGGTCAACCAAAATTACGAATGCCAGTAATGTAATGCAATACCAATACAAACCAATAATTGCTAAGAGCTCTATAACTTCTATTGGCACAACCTTTACAAGAGCGCATTTGAAACGACTCCCGCGCAGACAATGGGCGACTAGCTAGCACGCGGGTCACTCCGCGGTTATCTACTGATCGAGGAAAGCCGATCTGCGGCCGACTTCGAATTTATCGCCGTACGCCTCTACGTTTACAGTTACTTCTTATGTCTATGGGATGAGATTTTATTGCGTGCACGCATATTAAGTTTGTTTGGAAAATTTAATTAAATGTGACAAGATGTTTTGTAGGGACAGTAACTGTTAGCTTTTTAGTAAACGAATACGCTAAGTAGGTTTCACTTGAAGTAGATTAAAGTTAAGTTTATAATTAGAAAAAAACTAAATAATCCTACAATTTTTATTTGGTTATTTTTCTTTACTAATAAGTAATAATTATATTTTAAAGACATTGTCATAACGATAAAATTTTGATAAAAATGTTAATCTAGATAATAAAAGCATGCAAATGACTCCCAAAACGGATGACACAAAATCAAATCACTGTCCATACGTAGGTGTCATTCATTTCCGGCTACACCAGCGGTAAAAGGCCGTATATCCAATTCTATGCTGGGAGCTTTCCCATACCGGGCAGCTCGTGACCGCTCGCCTTGTTAACGATGACCTGAACGTAGATACAGCAATAGTATTATGAGTAGGTGATTCACTGAAGTAAGTTTTCATTATACTTTGACGACCTCAATGGCGTTTGATTCTCGTGGTAGGACAAATATGTTGATCTGTAGTTCATTCGGGTCAGGCTGTGTTGTGGTACTTTGTACTCGTAGATTTTCTGATACAGACGACACAGAAAATTCAAGTTGATATAGATAGATACATAGATGGATAATTTAAAAAACGTATCACCATCTTCTGTTTGGATAAGCTGATAAAAGTTGTGGCTTCTATCCGGATGGGAGCCGACGTCACAACACAAGCGCGGAAGGCAGAGCTACTAATGAGCCAGTCAAAGTTTGGGGCTAGATGGCGCTGTATGACATAATTTAATATTAATCTGTCAAATACGACTTCTTTGTGTCACTACTTAGTTCTTTCCAAACAGTGTCTTAAAAGGATTTAAAGTGCACTTCTAGAGGCTAATCTATGACTAAAAAGAAGCTTTTCAAGAGGCTCCTCTAAGACTAAAAGAGCTACAATAGAAGTGATACAGGCCTGACCGCCTCAGATTATGCACTTACATCCGTTTGAGCGATGACTGCTTAATTGAGGTTATGTGAAGTAGTAAACAAAGCGCTTTTTTCGCGAGAACCGTTTCATTGCAAATATGCTCGCGCTCGCGTGTCGATCTTTATTTGCTTGGAAATGTGTTAATTGATGGGTACGCTTCCGTGTGACGTGCCAAAGTTTATGACCTGTATTTTTTATGGCAAAACACTAACAGCCTTATAATGATAGTGGTAAGTATAAAGTTATGACTACAAAATAGTATGGTAATAGTATTAACACTACAAACGGGATAATTTAAAATGTTTTTTTTTATTAATTTACTTAGTTTTTTTTTTATTAAAAGTGTTGATAACCATTATAGTTTAAAAAGTAGTATGGTAATAGGACTAAAAAAATATTATATAATTATGTATGGTTATTTTAGGTTCACCTGTACCTGTCGTAACTTTATACCACGATTAGTATCCCAAAAATTACACTCATGTGGGATTTGAACCTACGCGTTAATCCGTGGTGATGCTCTACCTACAGAACTTAGAGCAATGAATGCTATACTTTACATTTTTAAACGGATAATACGCCTTACAACTTTTCATCAGAATTCTTCAATTTGTTGAAATTTGTTAGATTATTTATAGGTATATCGGAAAAAAATGCAACGAGTTCAATGGCATCGAGTATACGAACTAATGACTTGATTTCCACCTGAATTATAATTTCTTTAGATTTTAACCAAGATCGTTTAGTCAAAGAGTAATCTGTAATAAATCTAGCAGAACGCCCACATAAGCGAGACCCTTCAAACAATACATGACGTATGCAACACGACGTATATCATAGACAATGTCTCTGTCGCTCTAAATTAGCTTCAATGTGAAATGACCTTTATTATCTTAGTAATAAAATCAAATTGATAATGATACAAAGTCAATGTCAAAAAAGTAAGTCATTTAGGCATTATACTTAATTCTACCAAGCTGTAATATTTTTTAGAAAAAGGTTAAACTTTTTTGTTAATTTAAATACAACGGTTTCACTGTAAAATACTATTGTTTATTCCATGACAAGTCATTGTAAATCATTGAAAGCGCTAGACCATCATCTTTCATTGCTTTAGTCGTGTGTCTTATGATTTTTAACACCCACTTTATCTCTTGAATGAAACAATGAGCCGTCTAATATTGCGACACTTTGTTGGATGAGCTGGGATTTATGGAGTGCCGTATCTGTATGTTTCTAAGTCTTTGTTGTGTATTAAAAGTAGGTGTGTATGGGTGTGATAAGATGATACGTTTGTGATTTTGTGAACAACCAATTTGAAAGTAAATATTTACATGGAGGCATGTTTTTTTCGGCATACCTATTATTGTTAGTACAGAGTCTAACACGCACTTGGCCAAAAATGTTACATTATATAATTACGTTTTAATACTAAAAAGAAAACCGACTTCAATGTTTGACTCGAAACGCGGTGTGACTCAGGGCGTCAAGCTGTCGATTCGATTTCTATTTGTGACATGGCTAGGAGGGAAGGTGTTTAGAGTTTTACGGGGAAACTATCAATCCCTCAGGAATAAAATTTATATGGGACCACCTAAGGAGTATACCCTTTCAAACATAAAAATAATTTTGCAAATCGGTCAACAAATGGCGGAACAATCGCGTAACAAGATAAAAAAAAAATAAAAAAAAAAAACATACAGATGAATTGAACCTCCTTTTTTGAAGTCGATTGAAAAGTAAAAGTTTTTACGACCCTAGACGTTAAAGTGTTGTATGAAAACCGCATAGCAATTAAAAAATAAATTAAAACAGGTTTATAAACACAATAGACGCTATGCTCTATTAACAGGAACTCAAACTTGACATGTATGCCGTATGGCAGACTTTAGAAAATAAGAAAAAAACTTCGGATAAACGCGAATCCAAAGGCATTGGACAATGGTCACGAAAAGACTGACAGCTAAAATGAATAATGGTACTAACATCAGGTAGATTTGACACGTTACAATCATCCCTTCAACTCGATGCACAAATTATACTAGCTGCAACCCGCTTCCATTGAATTTGGGTAGAACATGTTCTTTTTTTGTTCTTGACGAGAAATTATCGAAGACTATCGATGCTTAAGGCCCACTTTAAAACACGTAAAAGATCATTGAGGTTGTCAATATAAAAAAAATACTGCTGTTACACAAATTACAAAAAAACAGTATTATTAATGGTTATTCATTGGTATCGCCAAAATCAAAATACTATCTATAGTGATTTGTTTTTTAAAATCGCACCAAAGTTATCTTATCTTTAATTTTCTTGGATAAGGATAGAATGCCGAAAATCCCCAACGGCTACGAACGCAATACGAGATTCAATAGCCATGGAAAGTGACACTACTAAGCCCTTTTCTGTTAAAATTGATGAAAGGGTGTCTGATAGACGCACAATACTTATTTTTGGTAAGCAACCCTATACGGTATTGTTGGAATATTAAAGATTCTTCTCATGTGGGTGCGGACCTGTTTTGTACAAAAAAAGTCCTTTTGACCAATTGTTTGTCAAAGGAGGCTGCTATGATTTTTTGTCAGGTGTTTATCGAAGTTTGACCATGGGAAAATATCGGAGATTCAGGTGCCTATCAGATGTATGGCCATTGTAAACCTGTGTCCATAATCTTTGATAAAATCTTTGCATCTTTGTTTGATTCTGATATTTCTGTGTACATATTTTTTTGAGACCTATTTAGTTTTCATCATCCGTTAATCATTTTGTATTTCTGTAATGATTTTTTTATAAAATCATTGTATTTTAGTCAAAAGTTTTTATTGCTATTTATAATACTTTCTTTTTGCACTTTGAATCCATATATATTGAATCCATATGAGTGTGGGGTTAGGCATTATTTTATTCAATGCCTAACCCCACACTCCTCTGCGCATGTGTTCAAAAAGGGGTAAGTACAAAGTTTTCTTCACGTTTTAACTTATAGATGGAGGTTCAATTTGAGGCTTTGTCCTTCCTAATCCAAAGTAGGGCAACACCTACCAAACTTTAAATCGTCTACGTTGAAAGGCCGACAATAACAAATTGGTATCAAAGCCTGACAAAGATGAACTCTTGAGAAACTGTCCACCCACTCCCTTTCTATTGATCGTGGCCTCAGTGCTCACAATAAATTAATTCTTGTTATGAGCATTTTTTATTCCATTGTATTTTATTGGAGTATTTATTTTACCCGTTGATAGGTAATGGGCGGACATTGGTCAAAGGAGATTTAGGAATCAAAGCGATGAATAACTTAAATAGATTCTTTGTGGGCTCGTTCAACCTGGTTAGTTTATTTATTTTTACAACGAAGCTTTCGTAATATTTATTCCGCTGAGCTATGGTATGATAATTGAAAAGGTGAAATTCCCAATATTGCTAAATTTTTTTGGCAATCAATGGATTGGCTCTTGACCTCGAAACTTACACAGGTAAGAATGAGGTCTACGATGAAGCGAGCCTACTCAGAAGGTGCCTATTAACTCTCTTCTTAAAAACAACAAAGCTGATATCATGTCGCTCTCTTCGTACTCTTCTTTCTTTCAAGTACCTAAAGCATTATCATGGCGGCCTATGAGACCAGCTGTTTTGCCCTTATTCATTTTAAATACAAGTAATGATTTGAATCAATATTTAGAATAATACAATAGAGATTACCCATGACCGATAAGTATTGTTTATCTTCATTGAATCTCAAGCCTTTGACAAAATAGCTACTGTTTTTGTTTGTCAATGCACTAATCCCTTCTTAGAAATCGGATTATTTAGTGTAAATACAAACAAAAACTTGAAAGGGTCCCATAACTTTTTTGCGATAAGTTTTATTGTTCTTCGGACTCGTTAAGTATCATTTTAATAATGCCTCCAACGTAGCTGTACTAATAAATCCAATTTAAATGTTACCCGGACCTCCAGTGACATAACATATGTTAATTCATACGTCTTTATCTTCAGAATCAACTGATGGGATCTAAAAAACGTCCACAAGTCCAGTCGGGTGGCCGCCGCGTCCATCTCATTATTCTAAGTAAGCAAAATTAACTTTATTCCCACAATTTGAATAATCTTGAGAAGTCTTTCGGTACTCTTTCGTCTCAGTAATGGGACGTTGGATGTCAATTGTTATTTATTTGTTCTATTGGCGAATTCAATTTATTGGATCTTCGTTTTGGCTTCGGGTTTCTCAGATGTAGTGACTGTCATAACACGGCCGTCTTTTGTATCCCTTTTATAGCATTATTTGTCAATAGAAGAGATGCCTACTAACGTCATATCTTTTTCACGAATTGAAAAAATAATTTATAGGTGAAGATTCATGTCGTGTTTGTCCTAAAATTAACACTATTTGAAAGACTAAGAACCATTCTCGATTGTTATATTTTATGCTCATTTTTTATGAATTAATTTTCATTTACATTTATCATAACCAATAATTTTATATCGTCCATTTTTTGAAGTCTGTGGATGTTGGGAAAATATTGACGTGAAAACTATAATCTTCTCTCTCTAGTCAAATACTAGACTACTACTCATTTTGAAAGACATTTTAAAACTGTCCATAATTTGTGGTGCATATCTTGGATATCTTCAAAGATATACAGCTCAATGTAAATGATGTCCCAATAACTCTTGACCAAAGACGATGGAAGGCTCTTCGGCTTCGCTAATGAAGACATATTGAATCGCAAAGCGGACAAGATATAGGCAATGCTTAAATTGACGTGCAGGCCCTTTGTACATCCGCTTAAGCCCAGGTTTTACAGATAGCGGTCACCGCAATTTACATTTACTTACTTGATACATTCTGCTGTATTTTAAAGCCTATTTAGCGCTCGTGGTTAGCTTGACTAAGCTAAGTCGATCTTGACCATCGAAGATAAGTGACTTACTGCATGGTCAATATTTTAATGGTTGCTAGTGGCAACAATTAGCTAATTGCTTCTGTTATTCAAAGGGCATGTTGCATTGTCGATCTAAAATGTTGCTAAACTATAAAGCCCTTATTAATAAACGTAGTGTAAAGTTACGCCAGGTTTAAACTCTAAAAATTTTATGGTTACGCCTAAGTTACACCCGGCGTAACTTTACACCACGTTTATTAATAAGGGCCTAACATTTTAACCTTGATAGGTTTTCAGGTGACCTAAAAATAGTTTAGGGCTTACATTACTGCACGTTGTAAATTCATCATTTTAAGGAGCAGTCTCTGGTTTGCTCATCTTTTAAGTTTTGTAGGATAACAACTATGAATTTTAAACCATTCTTATTACGATGGTTTAAACCATCATAAACCATCCTCTCAGACCATGACCATACTTTTGCATGGACATGGTCTGAGAGGATGGTTTAGGTGTTGGGCAAGCCTATTCCATTTCACACAATGTCCCAGGAACTACAGCGTCCCGTTGAGTCTAGGCATGGATTGCTTCCTGACGCTGTATAAAT
This sequence comes from Epirrhoe tristata, assembly GCA_951394285.1. Taxonomy (NCBI): domain Eukaryota; kingdom Metazoa; phylum Arthropoda; class Insecta; order Lepidoptera; family Geometridae; genus Epirrhoe; species Epirrhoe tristata. Next base: position 7,737,859 of record OX596150.1, on the reverse strand, counting down.
CATCCAATATAGATGGCCTACGTTTTTTGTAAAGCAAACAAGGTGCAAGTTAAATATATTTACCGACTCTTATGATATGAATGATTTACGTTGTAAGGTTTGAAATCAAGACCTTAGCGGAATCAATACATAAAAAGAAAGGATCAAAGCAAAATAAGGATCAAAAAGGTACAATGTTCGAAATAAAAGCAGACACACGTATAGAAAAGCGATTTAAATTAAAAAGTTGACAGGACACGAAACCCATATCAATTAGTGGCAAACATGACAAAGTTGGAGCGGAACAGTGAGTAGCTAATGTTTTATTTAAGTTGCCGACAGACGGGCAACTTTCAGCAACTGAATATTTGATGATTCTGTTGCTATGAATTGAGACAGAGAAATAAGTTGTAGTTGCTTAATGTCTAAATGACCAATAGTTTAGGCAAATGTCCTAAAGATAAATAGCTCAATTATTTGCTCACATTAGATAAATTCATTAAATTAAGTTTAAAATAATAGATGACACAATGTCCGTTAATAATTTAGTTTTTCCATAACGAAGAACCTATTACTAAACAGCCGGGATTCGTATCTATGACTTTCAAGTTATAAGTAGTACTCGTAGTAAAGGCACTATTCCACTGTATTCACGGCTCAATTCAAATTCAACTAACTAGCTACTACTATTGTTGGAAACATTAAGTTGAATGATGTAATCATTCTTTTCTATTTGTTTTTATCTGTGGCTTTATTTAGTTCATTCATTATTTTCATTCATTCACTCTCTCGAAAAATATAACTTCTACTGTGCACACGCCAATTTTTATTTTATTCATAAAATATAGTTTATTTAGCTCCCAACCATTAGAAGTCGCCAAAAACTTCTTCAACTATAACTATACAACTTTCCATGTTTCCCAGAGTAGAGCAATTCTAATCGCTAGTGCAAGCGCGACATGTTTTATTTAGCGGCGGGCGACGGCACGGAGCAAAAGTTAACTTGGATTTTTAAAAGTTAGCGCAAAAGTTACTCCTGTGGTGTCCCCCGTCCATCCATCCTCGCACCTGATAAAGTAATTTTACGATTCCCTAATTCACACTTTTGTGAGTTTTAAAAAGCCAGAAGGTTTGCTGCTACACGTAATTTGATTTGCATTAATCGACCTTTTTAATTTATAATACACTTATCCTAGATTTTCGCACATGTTTTGACTGGATCAACTTTACACTAGTAATTTTCTCGGAACTAGTAATTATGTATGTTACTGCATATGGTAGCGACCACATACAGGCGTTCAATTTCATGTACGCGAGGGCTAGGGGTTCCTTTGTTAGCGACAACAAAAACCGGGTACCTTAAACTTCTTACGCTCAAAATAAGAACAAACATGTCATCGACGAAATGATGCGTGTCGACCAATCAGGCGCGACGGCCGCAGACGACGGTGACGTCACCGTACCACCGACCAATGGGATCGACCCGTCGCCTTCGGTCACTTTGGACTAATTGCCCATGTGTGCTGTAACGCTAGTTTTGAGAGGAATCCGTGCGCGTGAGTTGACGCGCCGACGGCACACACTCACGTGACACACATTGTATGGAACCTGATTGAAGAAGTTATTCAATGCTATGAACAATACTTTATAAAATATCTTTGGTTCAGTAAACTAGAAGTAGAATAGGCGCAACGTCAAGACCACAGTATTCAATTCAGTGTTCGTAGTCACATCATAATTGTTACCAAGATTATCATTGGACGAATGTTGCTTTCATCTAAAGCTATTTGCCCCAAAAACAGTTCTGACCATCCCATTGTTTGAAGTAAAGCATGTGAATCATCTAACTTACACTTTTGCTCATAATTAATTATATTTAACCGTGGGAAGTGAACTTACACAAACAATAGATAAGGTTTTCATAAAACAGTTTCTAAAGTTGGTAGTTAAAATTAATGGAATTGCTAAAAGTATAGCAACGAAGGGTCAATCTAAGACGGAATTAATGCAATTATTGCAATAAAAATATATGACTTCATAATTGTATCCGAGACGAAATCAATAATAATAATTACTTATTCCATGCAACATTATTGATCGTAGAACATTGTAACTTGACGAATGGCAAGTGAGTTTAAATCCTTGTTCAACACAATTTATGGATATTTAACAAAAAATAAATTACAATGAACTTTGAACCTATTTTTTTTAAGTTGATGTTAGTACCTATTATTTCTTTCAAATTGCAAGATGTGAAAAAAGTCCTTCTTTGTAATTTCAGATGTTTTTTTTAAGAAATATATAATTTTAAAAACTAGCTTAACTGGCAAAACATAAGACTATTATTTTATACCCTATATTTACAGATCTGACAACCCCCTGTCATAACCAAATTCTAAACATAAAAAAATTGTATCCTCGCTCGATATTGGTTTCAACACCTTTAACTGACTGACATAGTACCTGAGTTTAAACATTCAGTTTAGGCAATAAAATTGTAATGCTTACCAACGAACAGCATTTTTTTGCGCCTCTATTATATTAAGAGGAATAAAGAGAAGAAGAAGAAGAAGCCGGGGAGTGAAGTGAAACCAGAAGAAACCAAGAAGTGAAGTGAGAGAGAAGGAGAAGGCTGAGCTAAGATGTTACTGATTGGGCGGTATAGTCGCTCAGCGACAAAGCCCTTTTCTTTTTTGTTCATATAAATAAATAAATAATTATTTTTTGCTTCAAATTTGTAATAGTTTTAGTGTGACACTATTTTTGAAAGTGTAAAGTTTATTTAATTGTATAAATCTTATGGCAGGCGACTGTTCGCATTAAATAAAATACTTATTACATTGTTTGTCTTATTACTTTGTCAATAATTAGTGTTTTTTCTTAGTGGACCATAATTGCGTGTATTTACTGGCAGGAAGTTTTTACTATAGGTTTTCCTAAAGTCAAAGGTCTATAGTAGTTTTTGTAGGTCAGCTATGATAATAACTGTTTTAATAGTTTAACAAAGTTGATAGCACTTTGTAATACTATTTAAGTACGCAAAAGAAGCAAAATCACTAGTTATCATGTTATTATAGACGTTTGTTCATATTTAAGTATGTTTGAAAGTCTATTAATGAACCATGCCCCCTAACCATGGCGATTGTCTAGATACCGGAGAATAGATAAATATGACATTAGATTGTGGATATGGGTAATCTTTATCCACACTCTAATGTCATTACTGTCATTTTTATCTATTCTCCGGTACCTAGACAATCGACATGGTAAGGGGGCTGGTAATTAATGTATTGTTTTTACTCACACAAAAAAATATCTTGGGTAATTTTTGTCCACGATATAAACAATTCTCTGAATGACATCACAGGATTAAAATGTACATTATTTACAATTAAATTGATAAAAATTTTATGGCAATTATTCTGTTAGTGGCCGTTTCTTTTTTATTAGCTCAGCAAACGTGACGGACGTGTTTCTCCTTATCTTTATATTCCTTTTGTTTATGAAATTAGCAATGGTTTAATTTTAAAGTTTGAATAACTGATATTTTAATACTTAATAATATTAAATACAATTTTGTATTTTTTTTTGTATTGAGAGATTAATTTAAAATTATGTTTTAAAAATTGTACATCAATAACGTACGTCTATTCTATCTAGCGACTTTTTTAGATTGAAACTTGCGGTCAGCGCAATGATTTAAAATATAATTAGGTCAATGTAAATAAGCACAAAATCCAACATAAAAAAAAAAAAAACCAAATCGCTTCAGCGTGTCCAAAGTTGCTCTCCCAAAAGTGTCACTAAAAACGCTAAGTACTTTAAAAACAAAGATTAAGATTCAGTTGACCCCCAGACAATAATTCCAGCGCTATACTCGTTACCCGAACTTTTCACATCAAGTCTTTTAAATATTTAAAAGCGGCTACTTTTCATCTACCCTCGGACAAGATGACCAGGGTTGGTCAATATTTGCACAGATTAAGTAGCTCGTCGGTTGAATAGAGTCGCCGGGCGCATAGAGATGCGTGTTTGTTTATGTCATGTTTTTAACTGACAGCTCGAGAAAAAAGTTTGAATTCAAATACCGAATTTTCTTTCGTGCCAGTATTTAGATTTTAGTGTAAAGAGACTGATACGTTTGTATTATGGGAAAAAAGAAAGATAATAAATAAAAATGCATGAATAATAGGTTTTAAAAAATGCGTTTGATTTAAATTTGAAGAAATTGCTTGAAGAAAAGCTTGTATAAATGATATGGAATGTAAAGTTACCTTGCGCGATGCGTACAGCTGGCATCTTGATTCTCATCTTGATTTGGTCACCTATTTTTAGATCTTGAATATCTTCTTTATCCTCGGAAAATATTTATCACGGTGTGGTATCAGCGACAGTTTGTGGGTTCACTTCACACGCGCCGCCGGCGGTCCAGCGGCTTATCGTTTATTCCTAAACAGTTTTTGATAACGTTTTAGCTATCACAATCTAATTGTCCGACGGTTAACTTCAGTGGCTTCAGTCATTTTCTCAATTTCTTCATATTAATTTATTTGAAATAGTTGAGTTAATGCTTTTTTCTTTTCATGTTGTGATCGCACGTCGCCTGAGTTATTTCCAAAAATCGACCGGTCATATAGAGGGTCTTATCGATACTTGAATGAGCGTCTCAGTGCTTATCTTATCAGTCCACACCTAGTGGCTATCCTGCGATTTGGCGATCGAGTTCTGTCACACTATCGGCATCTGTTAAACTCTTTCACTTTTCAGTCCGCAAATTTTTCACTATCCGTAAAACAAGTTCCAATAAGAATTTTAGAAAATGAAAGCGAAACAAATAAACTGGAGAAATTTAATTTAATTTAAATAAATTTGGAGATAGAAATTTTGTATCGTGTTTACTATAAGCGTCGCGTTCGAGCACGTCGCGCGTGCGGAGCGGTAAGCAGGTGCACGGCCGGCCGCCCGCTCTCGCCCGATGTCCGAGAGCGTCTGTCCTGTGTCCCTTCGCACGAGGGCTCCGGGCCTCCGCATGTCCACGACTCGCGCCGTCTCGCTCCGCCGGCCGACGGCGGCGCGTGCGAGTCCACCCGAAGTGGCCAGGGGTTACTCGCGGTCGCCATTGCCTCGGCTGATCGACAGAGACCGATCCGCACGCCGCAGACGCCTCCCCCGCACGTGTGAACGAGATGGATATACGTCGAAAGCGCCGTGCGTCGGTGTGCGTGCGCGGGTGGGGCGAAGATGCAGCGCGTACAAAAGAAAAGGGATAATATTTGCTTGCATATTTCATGACTCGATTAGGAGATGGAATTTTTAATTGAATGGACCTAAACGCGGTCACTCGTTTTCCAATCATTCGTCTGATTTTATGAAAATGACTTGGTTTCGTTTAAACGAAAATGAATCTTTTGTGATTTAGGATAAGGGTGGTATTTAATGTTTGTATTTTACTGAAAATCTCATTGATGAAAAATTTTCACCACGACGTTGAGTTTTAACTTTTTAAATCAATAGTTATTTCAAATGTGTCAAATTAATTAGTTTGGCTAAACTGCTGTAAAATAAAAAATCACACGATCGTAGCATTGCGCTACGAATGCTACGCTTTTCGTAGCAGATTGCTTTTCTTTGTAAATTGTGAATGGTTCTAAAAATAATGAATTTAATTTGTTATAGCACTATCTTAACTTTGAACCATTGACGTTCCCGATTTTTCAGAAAAAATCCAAGCTCAGCATAAAATTTTGAAAAAGCGCTCTTACCTTCAATGTTTACAAATCAAACTGAAATATAAACATAAACACGAAAAAGTACGCGGAATAAACAAGTAAGAGCGCAACACGTTGACGGCGAGATCTTCACTCTCACTACGAACTTTTCCTCGCTTTTTTCCCCGACGTTATTTTACTTAAGACGAACTTATCTCGGTCGGTCCTTGACTTTAATAAGTTTTATGAGTGTCAGTCGGGACTTAACGGGCGCGCGAACTGGCGAAAAACGAACTTTTTCATAATTGTTTCCAAACTGCCGTCAACTTTGGAATGGTTCGATTATTGAAATTTCAAAGTTGGAACGTTTGATTGATTGTCTATTGATTTAATTATGCTGTTTGTGTTCTTTTTATGTTTTTACTGCGCTTTTTTGCGATTTCAAAGCACTGTGTGTGTGTCTATTTTAAAAAAATTGCATGGAATTTTTTGTACATTGAAAAATTCAACTATTTGTTTTTAATTATTCTAAATCAAGGCTGCGACGTTTGGATAGCATCTTCCTTTTTCACTTATATTTTTAAAATAAAAAACGTACTGTTTTATTATTGCAAATAAGTGTTCAAAAAAAATTTAAACTGAATTAGTTTGCCATCTGCAGTCTGCACACGGCCTAATACCTCCCTAAATAACCCAACGCTTGACCAAACATGCTCGGATAGGTCGTAAAAAAATCACTTACACCCATGGTCATCTTGTGTCCAGCAAGATGAAAACCTCTACCCGTCCTTCTCTGATTATCACATGTGAGTAGTGAAAACAGAGATAGATAAAGGGTTGTCCGTTTTCACGAGTGGAAATCACGGGATAGTGTTCGGACGGTTGCCGTCTCCCTCATGTGTAGGGGTGCGTCGGTGTATGGAAAGGGATGGTGTAATGTTGTAGGCTGGGATGTGTGAGATTTTCAGCTTTCCCGACGCTACTCGCCGCTAGGTGGCGGAAAATTGCTAAGGTTTTCGGTTTCAGGAACCTTTAGTATTAAGGTTCTTGTTGAAGTTGAAAGTATGAAGTAAAAAAAATATTAATCTTATGTCAAATTATAATAATAAATGTATTTCTATAGTAGCTAGGCACTAAATAGTATTTTTTGTCTAAGTTCTTCACGGTATTGGAAGCGTTGGAACAGAAGCACCTTTAATAAGAGTATTAAAAGTGATCTCAGCTATCCAACCGAATTAATTGCTTTAAATCCATAATTTCCACGCATATCAAATCAAACATAACAATTCTTTACAAAATGAAACATGATTTCTCAACAGAAACTAACGGACAGTTTTTTCTCATCCTGCGACAGATGTGGCACAGGATATAGAAAATTGCTCAATTCGAGACGTAACGCTATATCTGAGAAAGTATCGAGTTCTGTGTTGACATGTCATTGCCAACTCGATATTTCAAATATTTTAGAGTTATGTAAATCAGCAAAAAATACTTATAATACAAGCTTTGCCATACATTAAAGCTTTTGGCCTTTAAATAGAATTAACGGCGATTTTACAAAAAAGGACTCATCACGATTGTACATAGACATTCTCCTTTGTTTCAGGGAATTCGAGGTTCTTAGTTATTTGTTAGAAATTGTTACGTCTTGATTTTATTATAGGTATTTATTAAATGACAAGTTTCTTTGTGTTAGTTGTTTCTGTTGTGTGTATTCTTTGATGTGTCTCCATGCGGTGAAAAAATAGTCTACATATAACTTTACAAACATTAAATAAAATTATATCTATTTACAGAAACTAAGCTACTACATTTTTACAAAATATAACAGGCTTAGTCAAGCTAAGGATCGTTAGAAATGATCTATAGATAGCTCAACTGATCCAAGTCACTGACAGTCGGAAGCGTGCCCAAAACACTGGCGGCATTACCAGGATGACAATGCTTTGAACCTTTGAACCAAAAAATGTGCTAGCTTTCGGATCACGTGTCGCTTCGACCAGAACCCCACGGACCTCTGGTCCACTGGTCTCAACCCCAAATGGTTCCGTTTGAGATCCTCAGCCAAATCTACCGCCACGCCAGGCCTAACGGATGTCCTCGGTATATGTGCGCAACATTAAATTACTTACATTAATAGTTGCATTATGAGGCTACTAGCTGCGCTCCCGCGGTGTGACCCGCGGTCCCTCGGGATTTTTTCATTTTTTCGGGATAAAAAGTAGCCTATGTCCTTCCCTGGGATACAACCTTTAACTATGCCAAATTTCAGCTTAATCTGTTCAGCGGTTTGGGCGTGAAAGCGTAACAAACAGACAGACTGACAGACAGACAGAAAGAGTTACTTTCACATTTATAATATTATAGTATATAGTATGGATATGGATATGGATGCATTCATTTTCATACCAGCAAAGTTCTAATAATCGTCGACTTTCAGCTCACTAACCTTTATCCCTCCAAGATCATTTTAAAATAGTTCTATTTCAAGGGCAGTAGACGACACGTGTTGAAAACGATGTCACTTTGCCTTTTGTTTGTACTCATAGAACGGTAATATTTCTACGAATAGATACTTTTAAAATAATTAAATATCGTTTAAAATGTAATATGTATTTATAAACTCAAGCCTAATATAGTCGTTTTCACATAGGAATGGTTCCGTGACAAGGCTTTTTTATGTTAATTTATGAAATTATAAAAAATAAAACAAATATTTTTTTTTTGAAGTTGTATCTTGAAGTATTTTCACTAAATTTAAGTTTTTAAAAAAACGTAGTTGTACAACGTGAAACTTAAAAGTTTTATGTGTCAGGGATACGTTCCTACGTGAAAAATAAAATACTACACCTTTTAACATCTAATTGGTCAAATTAATATTTAATCCATTTAGCTATTTCAGCTTGAAAAGTAACAAACATTTATCGTATGGACGATTAAATTTATCCAAGGACGAATATGTGTAAACCATGCTAGCGCTACTTTCAACTTATGCCAAGTAGGTACCTTCCATTCCCGACAATCCAAAAATTCTTACTAATTTAAAAAAAATACCGATTTATGTTTGGCTACTACTTACCAACTGTTCTTTCTTAATTTATTACTCTATTACCTACTACTTAAGCTATGCTCCCGCGGTGTAACCCGCGGTCCCTCGGGATTTTTTAATTTTTTCGGGATAAAAAGTAGCCTATGTCATTCCCTGGGATACAACCTTTAACTATGCCAAATTTCAGCTTAATCTGTTCAGCGGTTTGGGCGTGAAAGCGTAACAAACAGACAGACAGACAGACAGACAGATAGACAGACAGAGTTACTTTCACATTTATAATATTAGTATGGAGTATGGATTGTTCTGTAAGCGAATTGTAAAATTATTTTGATAAATCTTCCCTCTTAAATATTATAATAGCTTTGCTCCTGATGTCAGTCAAATAGTCTGACCGTGCGTAGAGTCTGGCAAATGAAAGTAGACCCTGAAAAAGAGGCGGCAAATTCAAAAATATAAGCGTGTAACTCCATAAGGACATTTGGAAGAACACAACTTGATACTTGGTTATTATTTTCTAGTACCAAATATAATAATTATATTAAGTATATTATTTAGAGTTATTAATTAATGGGTTGTCACGCTTATATTTTTGAATTTGCCGCCTCTTTTTCAGGGTCTACTTTCATTTTCCAGACTCTAGCACAAACATATGCGCATGAATTTATAATCCTAGATGACTTTATAGTCCGTGTCCACAAATTATACATAGCACTAGTTTAGATTACCAAAATCAGTCCTTGAAACATCACTATTACTCATTTTCTTAGGGTTAATATGATTTTCAAATAATCTTTTAGCTGTATTTGATCTGAGTAAAGATCTACCTACTGTACTTTTGATCCATTAGATAAAATTGTACACTTGGAAAAGTCACACACTACAATATTTTGGTTATTGCTTCTCTTTAGAATCACATGGTTTTATTACAAAAAAGTTAAACCTTAGTTGAACACCATGTTGACACATGTCAAAACAAAACTATTACCACAAAAAAGCGTTCTATGGACCAGTATTTAAAGATCGTTTTTCTAGAGACAATTTTTTAGTCAGTGCTTCGCTAAACTCGGTTCATATTTTTTGTAATAAGACAGACAAGGTTTTGATAAAACTGCCATATCGTTTATGATGGCTGATGATCATTTTACCTGCTCTACTATCAAATAGTTTCAATAGAGATTTTTTCTCGTCAACTCTACTGAAAACTTATTTGCTAGTTTGTTCTGTCCAACAAATTTTAACATCATCCACTAACTACTACTACTACTACTAGTTTTTTTTCTTATAACTGTCTTAATGTTTTATTTTTGATTCCGGGTATAAAGTCGTTAGCCACGACTAAAAACTCCATCACCAGGGTTGGGCTCACTCGTACGAACTACTGAACTAGTGCTCAGGATACAGAAGTGTCCATTAACTGATTTTCGGAGCTTGTCCACGACAAAAATACTTTTGTTGGGGTGGGTCGTCGAAGTTATATTTAAACGGTCACGCTTCCAACGCACCTCTCTCACTACTAATTGGTAGAATTTGATGGCATAAACTTTGAAACAAAGAACATTTGTGGTAACGCTAAGCTTTATTGGGAAGATTTATCCCGAAATTATCATTAATAAAAATATTTAAAGGGGTAGTTAGTGACTCGGTCAAATACACCATGATCACACTTACAGTAAGTAAGACGTTTACATGATGCCATTCTGGCATACCATTCTTGTCTCTTTCTTTCTCTAACACAACGGAGCATGCCAGAATGGTATCGTGTAAACAGTGTCTTAGTAGGTAGGTATATATATAACTGCTTATTATAAAAACGTAAAACCTTGGTTGAACCCGTGTTGACACATGTCAAAACAAAACTGTTACCACAAAAAAGCGCTCTATGTGCGAGTACTTAAAGATCGTTTTTCTAGGGACAGTTTTTTAGTTAGACTTAGTCTAAGCTCGGCTCGTTTTCTTGTAATAAGCCCCATAGTGTTTAGTAGTATTCTATCTCTATGGTCTCAGATCTTTCAAACAATGAAACTAAACAACGTTAAAACCAGTTTAATTACAATAGAAATATCCTCCTGTTTTATGAAAAATGAATCAAAGTCTAAAAAATATCAGTTTTCGTTCAAGAGTTCTTTGATAATTTTCAAAATTGCAAGTCCATAGTCTCCATCACTAATTAGGATGAATGCTGGGTCCTCGGTGATTCAGAATGACAGCGTTTACATTGCACACCTAATCACGTAGCGCGCCAAATAAGTCAACGGGTAATAGTGATGTGCATTACTTTGTTATCGATGTTTCTCAAAGTTAAAAGCATTGATCCAGCAAATTCATTGTGATCAATTAAAGTTAACGTAGTTTACACAAAATAATGAGGAAGTGCGAATAATAATATGATATTTTATTAAATGTGAAAGAACTTTAATACCTTTAGAACCTCCATAGGTACACCAAACGAAAAAACTTTGATAGAGCAGGATGATATAAAGATGTGATCTTTCTTATATTATGTAAGAATATATTTTTCCCTTTATAGTGTAAAAGATACATTTTATAATACTACATGGTCATCCAAGTCAGCGCATGGTTTCAAGTTTAAAAATCAACAAATGCATATAAACTGTCTTTGTTTTCTTCATAAATAAAATAATAACCCTTATTTTACTCGATTAGAATTACATATTTTTACCAAAAAGTGTTACCTATTCAATTCTCTAAATCCAGAATTCGTTGCAAAAATAACTCTAAAGTTTTAATTATGTTTGTTCAATATTCTGATCACAGAGTTATCTAAGCATCGATATCGATGAGCCATCAACATACAACACTACGAGTGGCTGCAAATCCCTGTCTCCAGCAAGCTAATAGCTCGGTAGCTAAGCGCTAAATGCAGTTCCCGCCAACGTAAACAATAAATTGTGAAGCCTGCATTAATTTGAAGAAGCTGCTGGTGTGTGGTAGTGACCACTTTTCTATCTAAGGGTTACACTATTAGCACGATAATCTTGCTCCTTTTTAATTCATCGTTTTTTTTTTTTCGTAAATTAGTCTATGCAATTGTTTTATTACCTTGTTAAATATCATGTTTTATTTAGTGCTTACGTTCACTGAGAAAATATAATTCCAATATTTATTACGTGTTTGTGTAATCCAGTGGTTTAGCTACCATGCTAGTTATCGAATTATTGATCAAATGTCAATCGTGTCCCACAAATCGATAAGTTTAACTCAAATAATATGTCAGTTATGCATAAATCGCTGGCAAATCGGATAGGTTATGAGGTTCAGCGATGTTTGGTATTCAAAGTAATGTGTGAAATAAAATTGTATTATTAAAGGCTCGTTATCAGTGGTTCGGAAAACGTGAACAGGCATATTGCTTTATCCACAAATTGGTAGGTAGGTAAAGTAAGTAAGTTCGTATGAGTCAGTGGCCAACTCTGGTGACGGAGTTTTTAGGCCGCCTTAAGGCCTCCGTCATGGCTTAACGACTTAAATAGCCGGGACCGACAATTTAACGTGCGCTCTGAAGCATGGAAGCGCTCAGAAGAAAATGCCACTGGCGGTCACCCATCCACTCACAGTTTCGAACGTTGCTTAACTTCGACGATCTCAATCAAGAACGACTAAGCAAGCACGTAGGTAGGTAGGTACTTTAAAAACATCTGCTTAGATTCTTTAAACTTCAAGATCCTTAAAAGATAGTAGAAGGCTATCCTTATCTTTAATATTTTATTGATAAAATGAAAAAAAAAAGTGTTGCCCGGTCATGTTTGAAATTTGAGAAAATACAATAGTACTTTTAGAATTGGAATCTCTCAAAGATTTGAAAGATCTTGAAATCTTTGAAAGATTTGAAAGAAGAGACCACGCTATAGACAATTTTCATGGTAATTTTTCAGAGAATGTACCAGTAGACATATTTGTCTAAACGTCAATAGACGATGCTAATTCTTGTGAAACAGCCAGGGGCGATGCCGGGCACTCGCCGCCCACGCCCGTTCTCACAGCGTTACTCATCAATTGCAAAATCATTAGCTCTCAATATGCGAAAGTTTGCAACTGTCAGTCTGTAAATGACACTCGAGGAAAATAAAACTTATTTTTTTTTAAAGATTGCAAGTAACGTTTCCCATCACTATATTGTTTTTAGATTTGTCTACGAAACTCAGGATTCAGGAATAAAAAAAACCTGCTATCTTTGAGTGTCAATATCTAAGTTATAGCGGGCAGCTACAAAAAGTTTGATGAAAATTATATATTTTAATGTTCTCTACATTTACGATTATAACCAAAATTTACAATTACAAACTCGGCACAATAAACTTACAGACAAAATAACTAACATTAATATTTCTTTTTAATTTCTAATGTTTTTTTAGTGACTGAAATAACATACACTCGAGCAAAACCAGATAAAGCAACCAGTGCATTTAATATAATAGTCTTCAGTATTAGCAGAATTTATGTGGGTTCCACACAATCAACAAGGTCTATAGATAGTCTTAGTACATAATACATGGATAACTCACACAGGAATTTGTTATTGAAATAACTATTTGAACTTTGATTTAACTAGTTAAATCCGTTATGGCTAGTAATACATTAGGTTTTGTCAAAGGTCATAGAATACCATAAAAGATGATGGCTTTATTTGTACTAACTAATGGTCAAATAATTTTGTAATGCAGAAAATACAATTGAATGATATTTTACAGTCGTACTTAAAGATTATCTATAAACAGGTATGTAAGCTTAATAAATTATCAGTCGAGAAATATGAGCTCTTGCTATAAATGCTTTTCATCATATTTACAACGTTCCTTTGAGATGTTTATCCTATTAGAGGTTCTATACCTAAACGTAAACAGGTTCACGACTGTATCCCCAAAGTGCGGTGGACATTCTCTCAGATCTTACTTATTCCAGATCCTTTGAAGATGTCTAAGGGGGTTAGTCAGAGGCATGTCCAAACACATATTTGATACATGCCCACATCTTGCAGAAGTTAGTATTCCATACGTGACAGGTTGCAAGCCCATCGCCGCCTATAAGAACACTAACTGGTTTCCTCAAGATGTTTTCCTTCACCGTTTAGAGCACGTGTTAAAGCACGTCAATTTTACGAAACGCAAAATCCATTGATGCACGGCCGGGATTCGTACCCACAACCTTCGGATTCAAAGTCAAGGTACAACCCCATTCGGCCAACACGGCTATACTTCTATACTTACTCTGAGGATAAGTTGTAATTTTATTTTAGTTGAAATCTTCAACAAAGTACGATTCTTACTGGTACAGGACATAATTAGAGCAAACAAGTAACCAAACTCTGGTCTTTATTATAGTAAAAGATAGAAGACGCGTATCGAAAACTTTCTTTAATGTTTTGCTTTTAAATTTATGGAATTTAAAAACAGACTATCATGTTTTTGAAATTGGAACAGCATTTATTTTGTTGTTTATTTTTTGTGTTTAACCTGGCCAGCATTTTTCTTATCAGGCTATTCGCGTAAAACAATGCGAATTCGACAATAGAGAGGGTCCGATTTTACAAACGAAGGTGGGCGCGTGCCAACAGCGATACGAGTAGCGATAGCATCGGTACCCTTTACTTTTTATTTTTTAAATAAAACTCAACAAGAATGCTTTAATCTTGCGGTCATTAAAAGCCACTTATAATTTGTAATGGCAGTATTTTTAAACATAGCTTAGATATTTTACTTCCTGTTATTTAGTGATCAACTTATATTAACTTATATTTTTAAGTCCTACGATATCATTAAAAATGAAATTAAAATTATATGGAGGTTACCAATTTAAAAAAATAAATAACATAAATTATATGTATAAGTAGTATTACTTTTGACCATAATAAAACAACCTTGTTAATGTATAAAAGTTACTACAATTACATAAATGCATAACCTTGCCTCATTTGTTACAAAAATAAAAGCTGAAACCCATTGGCGATGTAAACAAAGGAAATCATTTTCCGATATCCTACCCCATTCCACTCCCCATTCTAATAAACTTTACAAAACAGTGTCTCTTAAAAAAAATAAAAAGCAAACGTTATGGCAATTATAAAACTCTTTCTTTAGCTCGGGGTTGGTAAATTATTTTCAAAATATTTTTTAATCTAATCACGGAATCAGCGGTGGCCTCAATGTGGGGTGGTGGTGGCTGGCACCAGTTATTGACCGCCGGACGAAGCACGGTACAGCACGGTAGGGATGTATGTGAGCTCGATTGTTAGTATCGATAAATATCGATGAATGTGTTGATGAAAGGAGCATTAAAAAATTGTCAACTCTGTAGGTTGACAGTTAAAAAAAAGTTATTTGTAGGTATCTAAGTAAATATTATTGAAACTTTTTTTAAACTCAATACAACCAAATTTTTTAAAAAGAAACATATTTACCTACTTATAATCTTTTTACGTTCTTGCTCGTGGCTAACTAATGAAAAGTAATAACATTCATAATAAGGTTCATGCATTTAACAAAATCGCTAGCCTGTGAAAACGCTGAACTGTTATAGTTCAGCGTGGCTAATTAATAATAAAACGAAATCTTCTGATTTATTGCTACGTGATTCTGAATCTAAGTTTTGCATTTTAATCAGCAGTGTTGTTTTATCGCGGCACTATATCGATATTTCAATCTCTGTTATCGATAAAAATCGGTCAGCCCTGAGTCACGGGTCACTTCGCTCAGGTGGCACGTTCTCTGAATAACCAACAAGAGCCTTTTCAGATAATAGAATTTTTGTTTTGTCAGGTGAATACATTTTTTAACTTTAGATTTGCGATAACCTGTGGTATTTCCTTATTCGTTTGAAGTGTGTTTGAGTCAAAGGTCTTTTAATACCAACGAGAACTGTCAATGTTTTGAAAACAAAGAAATACTTATCATTTGTTTTTAACTTTGTTTATATTACTGAAAAAAAATCTATTAATTCTGTTTTGGTAGGTTTCGTAAAAAATATGTCAGAAAAAACATTTACACAATCTATATCTTGTGTCAAATATAATCAAAGTGATCATCAAAAAAGATTGACAGCCCCATTCCGTGATTGTAGGTGATCATCCATGACATTAGGGCCAGGGGTGACGGTGGCCATTGCAACCCTAAAAAACTGGTATAAGGTACAAACTGGCACCATGTATTGACCGTCTAAGCAGGTGAAGTCAGTTTCACACGAACTATACTTTTCTTTTATTTTGAAAAATATATGTTATTTAAATAAACTACTAAACTACTAAATAAACTACTAAAAATAAAATCACAGAAACTAAAAACTAAACTTAGGCCTTTACATCTATATTAGATGATTTAAACAGCGTCAGGAGGCAATCCATGCCTACACTTAACGGGACGCTGTAGTGCCTGGGACATTGCTTGAGATGGAATAGGCTTGCTCAGCACCTAAACCATCCTCTCAGCTTAATCAACCTGGCCCACAGGAAAGACGACGTCAATACGTGTGGAGCTGACGAAGCTATGTCTATGTCTATGTCTATGTCTAAACAAAAAATCCATTGATGCATGGCTGAAACTAAGCTACTACATATTTACAAAATACAACAGGATAAGTCAAGCTATTTAAGGATCGTTAGAAACGATCTATAGATAGCTCAACTGATCCAGGTCACTGTCAGTCGGAAGCGTGCCCAAAACACTGGCGGCATTACCACGCTGGATGGCAATGCTGATCCTTTGAGCCAAAAATGTGCCAGCTCTCGGATCACGCGTCGATTATGAATTATTTTATTTAACTATATTGAATTAAATAGAAGAATAGAATAAAGTTTTATTTTCTCCACATATACACAGTTACAAAATAGGTATTTAAATCTACACAATTTTATGTGGGTGAAAATACGGCTACCCCTCAGCATTTGCTCGAAAATAAAACCTTTAGGTATATGGTTTGTCATAAATAATACATAAATTCATGTTTCGAAACACACTCTAGGAATAGTCCAGGATTTGAACACACTCGGTCAATAAGGTTTTCAGTAAAACTTACTAGTTTTACTTAGTTACCTTTTAGTAAGCTATTTATACTAATATCCATACTGTCTGTCTGTCTGTCTGTTTGTTACGCTTTCACGCCCAAACCGCTGAACAGATTAAGCTGAAATTTGGCATAGTAAAATGTTGTATCCCAGAGAAGGCCATAGGCTACTTTTAATCCCGAAAAAATCCCGAGGGACCGCGGGTCACACCGCGGGAGCGCAGCTAGTACATTTATAAATTAACACTTTTTCCCCGAAGAGGTGGGCAGAGATATTTCACTCATTATTTACAATTTATAATTCACCGGTTTTGGCCAACGTCAAGTAAAATAAATACAAAAATACCGCGCAGAAGCAATAGTTTTTACCTGTATGGAAACAAAAACCATCGTTAGCATCACCTGACTGTCAATCAAGCGTCACCTATGGACCTGACCCCTGGTCAAGTTCGATTCCTAATTCATTCCTGATGACTTCGGAGTCAAGGCCGCTAGAAGCCTAGAATTAACATACAAACAGATTATAATTGTTCCAGCTCAGACGGGTTGGTCTTATTTGTGTGTGCAGATTTGTTTCTGTGTGCGTAAGCGAAACTGAGCGCTCATTTGTCCATAGAGCTTTCCAACACTTACGGACACAGTAACAGCGTACATGTACATCTACACACAATTTAAATCAACCGGCCTTCGTGAGATAGAACAACTGTACTTGAATAATGACCATTTTGTTCGACGTGGGTCACTTTTTGTCGGCTACTATAATTATGCATAAAAACATGCATTCACTAACTATGTGTATAGATCATATGGCGTTGAAATAGGAGCGAGAATCGGTTGAGTTATATTTGAGTGTTTACTTTTAAATTTGTAAATATAACATGTTTTCATTCTGACGCTTAATTTTAAGGATATTATGCAGAATACATTACTTGTCTCAAAGGAGAAAAAAATCCTTAGCTAGAAAATATTGTCAAGGTATTGAAACCTTACTTAAAAATTATTTCGAAGTGAATTATACAAGATAAGTATTTTTGATTTTTCTCCTTTTCGGACGGTATCGGAGGGGGGCTGGACGAAAAAAGTGTTCTGTTTTGCGTCACGACACATGTATATGTCAAATTGTCACAGTGCGAAATGCGCAGCCGCAACAAAGGCCATTGATTGTTACATTGTTAGTACGGAAGAGCGTTACTAGGATACCTAATTGACAGTTCATTTATTATATTCCGAGTATAGAAAAGAACTCTTTGCTTCGTTCCAATCGAGTGTTCCACGACACTCACGTACTTTTTTTTATCAAAACTAAGACTTTTCTTGCTTTTTAGAGTAGTCATTGATCCAATGGATGTCACGTTAAAATGTATCGATAAAATTACAGTAATTCGAGCCGTGTTATCTTAAGATCCATCTCGATTCTGCAACAATCTATTCTTAACATGCATAAGGCCTTTGGCAGAAATTAAAATGACAAAATGCCTTTTAAAGGACAAATGGCATTATTAGCGTTAAGAGCCCATTGTAATATCGACGGGTAGAGTAAATATTGTGACAATAGTCCGTTGCGTTATTGAGTTACTTAAAGGACAATTGTTGCAGGCTACTGAAAAAACAACAAAAAAAGTGACAGACTCCTGCTGGCAAAACGTTTGACACTTGGGTCTTTTAGATCAGCTAGACAGTATTCATTTGGTGTGAGTTCAATGAAAAACGCCGCTTTCGATACTACCGTACTTTTGGGTACAACTGTAATTTATTTATTACCTATTAAGTGTGAGTACTTAGAATATGTGTAGTGTATGAGGCGAGTGTGTATGGGACAACTGGAAGGGGAAGGCCTAGGCGAACAATTTTGGATCAAATTGGCGACATTTTGGAGAAGGGCCAGGTCAAAAGTACCCTAAACCGGCGAGCATGTATGAAGAATGTAATGAGAGTGAATGAGGCAAAAGTGTGTCAGGATCGTAGCAAGTGGAGATCCGTGGTCTTTGCCTACCCCTTCGGGAAAGAGGCGTGATTTTATGCATGTATGTACTGAAATGAAACATGTGTCAAATGATTTCTTGTGGTGTATTTAAAATCCTTTTACTCCACTAGTTTTGTAATGGATAATTTTTTTTTAATATAATTGTCAGTATTGAAAGTGTTTGGCAAACTGACAATATATTGTGTATTGCATCGATACGATGAAACGAAACTCTTGATCAAGTGCCAAATAGTTTATCAAAACAATGAAAAGGTGAAAGTTTGAACACTGACCAAAGACCACTTTTTTATGTTGAGCCCTGCTTGCTTAATCTTAGTGATAATCTACAGATCTTACTAGCATGGTTATGCATACGTGTTGAACACGCGGCTTCATCTATTTTTTCTGTGAATAAAAAAACAGTTTTTATAAGTATTAGTACTACGCATGTTTGCATACAAATATAAAGCTGGGGTTAAAAGTTACAAAGTTCTATAATATTCAAGTGAATAACATGCTTATTTTGACAATAGCAATTAAATAAAGCAAGAGCCATAAATAAATAGATATCAAACCAAATCTATACAATGGCAATTATCGTGTTTCAAGTTACGAGTATGTCGGTAACAACAGTGGGTATTTAATTTTCGATCGTGTGATGAATATTCGGATGTTCAGTCAGAAATCGTAGAAACATCCAAATATTCACAACAACATGATGAATGGGTCGGCTCTTGACCTCAGACTTACACAGGCAAGAGTGAGGTCTACGATGGAGCGAGCTTACCCAGAAGGTGCCTATTAACTCTCTTCTTAAAAACAATAGGGTCGTAGCTCAGCGGAAATACAGACGCTGGAAGCTGTTTCTCAATTCAATGGTTACAAACAATCAAACATTTTTTTTTTAAATCAAAAGCCTTCAATGTTGAAACTGGGATTGGGAGTAAAACAATAGGCTGCATGCGGCCTGAATCGCAAATCGGCTGTGGGCCGTCATGTGGGTTGGAGGTCAGTGCTGAGGTGAAGCCTATTGCGTAATTTATCACATCCATCGGATTGATGATACAGATTAGCTGATTCATTTGAACAATTTGCAGTATTCAATCAGTATTAGGCGGGCCTTAGACCTACAATAACATTGTACAATACATTTTATTGTACAATACGATTGAAATGTGATTTGAATCCAAACGATGAATTATATTGCACAATAATAGGAATTGCGCAATGATTTTAGCCAGACGTTTCACTTCTAATTCATATAAATACTGAATAATATTGCGCAATACTTACCTTACACGACGCAATAAAAAAATATGGTGCAATAAAAATTAAACTTGCACAAACTTTCGTTCAGTCATAGCGCAATCTTTAATATTAACCCTAAACGGTCAATAATATTGCACAATACGCTACATTGCGCAATATAATTGATGGTCTAGGGCCCGCCTTAGGCATTATTTATTAAAACGCTTCTTCAAATGCTTATACTCATTGTACTAATGTGGAGAGTGAGTGAGAGTCAAATTAACCTGATCGCACATTTATTGTCCGCGCCGTACGTCAGATGACCGATGACGTCAGAAAATGTCTGGCTTCTGACGTCTCAGCATATTTTCTTCTATTGAATTGACGCGGATAGGTCTGCAACCACCCTTAGTCTCTCCACTGGATTTGATTAGTGGATCATAGTGAAATAGACCGGTTATTTTTAAAGAAGGTGGCAAATTATGCCATGATGGTTTCAAAATAAAGTTTAATTTACTTTAGTTAATCTTGGCTGAGATTGCCAGTAAATATGTAAAAGTATTTCGTATATATAACAAAAGTTGCTGACATGTTGGTCATTTAAAAAAAACGCATAATTGTAAACCTCAGAACGCTTTTTACAATTTCACCATATTACTAAAGAGTTCATATGAATAGCAGTTGCCAAAAGAATCCCTTAAATATCTTCATTACAAAGAGAAAATTATTAACCTTTATTGAATTATTTTAAATGATTTAATGACTTAACTACCATTCTACAACAGACAACTGTTCCATATAACAATGAAGATATTACAAAGTTGTTATGGAAAAATAACCCCTTTTAGACCTATTCAGATGCCAAAGTATTAAGTCAACTACTTACTCTGTCATATTCACGTGATGATTTCACGAGTAGCCAAAGAGTTAGTTTGCACAAACTCAATTCTCAGTAGTTTGATTCTTATCAAACTTAACCTAATCCGTCATTACTTTACTCCTGTGTTACTAAAGTTTTTTTGTAGTTTTAAAATAGTAATAATTTTTTTTTAGTTTTTATGAAGGCTAAACTATAAGTTGTTGGTAATCAGTGATGCATGCAGATGATAGCAAGGTACCTTTATTCCACATATGAAAATTGTCTTTCTCTATCTTCAGAATCGAAGATTCGTAGATCGATCTGTAACGATATAGCCGAGGTATATCGTAAACCTTAGTATGCAACTCGTGCTTAAAACACTCACAAACTGCGGAGTGAAATACCTCCAAGTCCATTTTTTTCAATAACACGTGTCCACACGTTTTTAGCATACAGGTTTCAATAACTCGGTCCTGCCAAATGTTACTTTCGAAGTGTGGTCAGAAGAGAAACTTGGAATATGTGGAGCTGATTTTAAAATATAATACTTTAGTTACTTACTTCTAGTTACTGTAGTTGCCCCGTATACTAATACGCCAATACTATTATTTTTTTATAGATAGAAAATCTGCTCACTGACATCCAATTACTTCGAGAGAACGATGGCCAGCCTCTATGCATAACGAGGTGCTCCGGGATCTCCTACGGAACGCACGCGGTGCCCCTCTCGCATTTTGCCTTGAGCACAATCCACGGCTACTGAGCCCCCCCATCGCGACAAGATTGGAATCCATCGGGGGGATACTAAAACGCAACTACAGATACAGATAAAACTACAGATGCTCGAGCTCGTAAATTTATAAAATTTATAGTAGTCTACTATATAGAGCCATATTGGTCGAATGGAGTTTCAATCTTCAAGTTCAAATCCCGGCCGTGCATCAATGGATTTTTCGTTTCGTAAAATTTATATGCGCTATAACACGAACTCTTAACGGTGAAGGAAAACATCGTGAGGAAACCCGCAGCTTAGTTAGCTCCACACGTATTGACGTCGTCTTTCCTGTGGGCCAGGCTGATTAAGCTGAGAGGATGGTTTAGGTGCTGGGCAAGCCTATTCCATCTCAAACAATGTGCCAGGAACTACAGCGTCCCGTTAAGTGTAGGCATAGGTTGCCTCCTGATAAATTATCTAATATAGATGTAAAGGCCTAAGTTTTAGTCTACTATAGATTTAATAAATTGACGAGGCTCACATTTATTCGATAGGCTTCTTACTGGAGCTTGACTATTTGTTTTAGAAATTGAAGCTTCTATTTCTTCTCGTAGTAGTTTCTAGGTAGCTTTTTTTAACCATTCAAGAGGAGTAAAAATACTGAATTAATCATATTAATTAGTTTAAGGCTGACCTTTGCCCAGCAGTGGAAAAAAAAGGTTTCCTGACTCAACTAAACTGAGTTGAGTCAGGAAACCCATTATTTGATTTCGGCAAATTTCAAGCAAAAGTGACTCTATTACATTTTGTTCGGCTTGCCAAACTGCCGTTGGCCAGTGCAAGTATGTTATACATTGTCATACAGTGGTTGCCACACACAGATACATGCACATAGGGTTAGCACTACTTGAATACTTTAAAATTGCTTTTAGTAATTATAACGCCCTAAGACCAAGGTTTACAACCGTTTTGTCCTGTCTTTCTTTACTTATGGTGCTGAAACATGGCCACTTACAAAAGAGCACGTGCATAAAATTAAAATTCAAACTCAAAGGAACATGAAGCGTGCCATGCGTGCATTTCACTGGTTGACCAAGTACCCAACGTTGAAATACGACAAAAGACTAAAGTCGTCGATGTAGGTAGGGATAAACCACTTGATGTGGAGATTAGCAGGACACTTGGTAAGGCGAGAAGACGGTAGATGGACACAGGCATTTACCGAGTACTGGCCACGCGAGGGTCATAGAACACCAGGCAGACCACCAGCCAGATGGTCTGATGACATTGTAAAGGCGGTGGGAAAACATTGGGTTCGACTGGCACAGGACCGGAAGTAGTGAGGTAGTAGGAGTAAATGAGGAGGCCTATAGATAGATAGATAGAATTATAACGAACAAACCCTAGTTAAATTAGTGAGGAAGCTGACAGATAATTTTCAGTTTAACTCTTCGGTATCCGTAAAATAAGTCCTTCTTTTCTTAACCTTGTTCTATGCAACTTTTATAACTTGTTTTACTGCAGTTTTTTTTTTTTTTTTTAATTTAACAACAAAACCCTGTCGAAAACATCGACACCGTTTTGTTTCTTTGATGCGTAATTAAATTCCTTATATTAAGATCTTTTGAATTCGATATTTGAATCCTTATTACGTCTCCTGAAACGTTTACTCTTGATAATGGACTCATAGGCCCTTATTAATAAACGTGGTGTAAAGTTACACCAGGTGTAACTTAGGAGTAACCATAAAATTTTTGGATTATAAACCTCTAATCTGTCGCAATTTCATTCATTGACGTAAGAAAAATAAAAAAAAACAATCTCTCTTCACCTTACTACACTGACAAGTCAAGCATTTAGCATTGACGACCTCTGTGGCGCAGCGGGCGTAGGTCTGCTTGCGACGCAGAAGGTTGCGGATTCGATCCCCGCCGCGGGACAAATGTTTAGATATTTGTCTCGGGTCTGGGTGTTTCTATGTATAAGTAATACGAGTATATCAGTTATTTGGTTCCCATAGTACAAGCTTTGCTTAGTTTGGGGCTGTGTGAAATGTCTAGCATTATTTATTATCATAATGTTGGGTACGCGTTGTATCACTATTAATCATTTTTCTCATATTATGGGGTTTAAGAACAATATGCTGTCGAAAAAATAAATTCATGCCTAATGAAGGCTGTTTTTTCTAGAGCCAATTTATTGGGACCTTCTTGAAGTCCCTTCGGTTGCCCAAATTGATTTTTTATAAAAAATAAATTATTGTGAACATGAACTTACTAAGTCCAGTAGCAACATCTACATCTAACTTTGTTTCTCACCAATTTACTTGTTTTGTTTTTTAAAAAAACGTTTACCGTTATGTAGAGTTCCTATTAGCTTCAAATTAGCAAAAAAGATATCGATAGATAATTTATCCGTGATTTGCAAAATGTGAAGGCAAACAAAGGCCTATGGAGGGAACGATAAAATTGTAGTCAAACATTCGTGAAGCCGTTTCGATGCGCACTGCAAAAGCGGTCACTGCTAGTAGATCCGTTGAACGTATTGTAAATGAAGTTCTTCGCATTAAAATTGGGCAGAAACTGTCCGTCATATCTATAAACGCTATTTTAAAAACCAAAGCTACGCAATAAGCCATATGGATTATACCCACGGTGCGGTTACAGGGTAATTCTAAATAATTCCCCGATCATGCGGTCATGCATGTCGATTGAGTATTTAGGTGGTCAAGCTTTCACCTGCTGCTTTTGGCGTGACAGCAGGTGGGGCCAATAACCTGGGCGCTTGTTTATCAGAGAGCCGTGTTGGTCGAATGGGGTTGTGCCTCGACTTTCAATCCAAAGGTCGTGGGTTCGAATCCCGGCCGTGCATCACTGGATTTTTCGTTTTGAAAAAATTATATGCGCTTTAACACGAGCTCATAACGGTGAAGGAAAACATCGTGAGGAAACCCGCAGTAAGCTGCGGGTTTAGTCAGCTCCACACGTACTGACGTCGTCTTTCCTGTGGGCCAAGCTGATTCAGCTGAGGAGATGTTTTAGGTGCTGGGCAAGCCTATTCCATCTCCAGTTTTATTAAATATTTATTTTATTCTGTTTTTTAGTATTATATCATCTGTGAAAATTTCAACTGTCTAACTATCAAGGTTCATGAGATACAGCTTGGTGACAGACGGACAGACAGCGAAGTCTTAGTAATAGGGTTTCAGTTTTACCATTTGGGTACGGAACCCTAAAAAAGAACTACTTGGTAAGCGTTGGACCACAAACACTTACGTTTCCACATCATCAAGCCATCACTTTTACTAAACCTCCGTCAAAATAAATCCCAAAAACAAAAGACACTTTCAATTATGATTCATTTATAATTATCTATCTATTATAATGAGTCTATTTATAATGAGTTGTAAGTGGCGTTTAATTAATGACAGCTCTCAGTGATGATCCACAGTCCCGTTCAAACAGCTACTGGTCTAGATGTGAGATGCAATGGTTTTGTGCAAAATTTTACATATTTCAAGAGTGTCAAGATTAAATAAATACCAACTTATTACTTAGCCGTGCTGGTCGAATGGAGTTGTGCCTCGACTTTCAATCTGAAGGTCGTGGGTTCGAATCCCGGCTGTGCATCAATGGATTTTTCGTTTCGTAAAATTTATATGCGCTATAAACCCCCAGCTTAGTCAGCTCCACACGTATCGACGTCGTCTTTCCTGTGGGCCAGGCTGATTAAGCTGAGAAGATGGCTTAGGTGCTGGGCAAGCCTATTCCATCTCAAACAATGTCCCAGGCACTACAGCGTCCCGTTAAGTGTAGGTATAGGTTGCCTCCTGACGCTGTATAAATCGTCTATTATAGATGTAAAAGCCTAAGTTTTATTTTTTTATTACTTAGTAAAATAAGAACTTAAATTAATTGGCACTTTTATGAAATGGTTGGCAGAGACCGTCTCATTCGCTCTCTTTTCATTTATCATAGAAGTTATCTGGCCCTGCTTTTAAATGACACCAAAATGATGAATTAGGTTTCAAACTAGTTAAAGTATACCTTTATATTTCCATCACTACATAAAAGTCTGATCTCCTTACTGTTCATTATGCATAGGTATTGAATAATACAGCTATTTACCTATAGACTGTAAATAAACCAGCTTTGTTGAGCGATCGCTCTGCCCACTGACTGCGTAGGCTAGTAAAGCTCTGTAAGTTCAAATTTGGAACAGAATACTATTTATATTATGATTTAAAACAAAATTTAAGAAAAAAATTCAATCTTACTACGAAGCACTGAAACATAGACTACTGATTAGTCTTTAAAAACTTTGTCTACCAATATAAAACTTAATAAACAATTACTAAGTCTTTTTAAAATAATACTAAAAATATTTACTCATTAAAATACTGAAAAGGAAATGACAAACAAAAACGAAAGTAAGATAAAAAAAAAGTTTCATTGAAATCATGGAGTCTATGAATGATGAGACATTCAAAACGCCTTATAAATGGGAGTGTCCACGAAAATGTACAGTCATCACCAACGCGGTTGAGGAGTTTGACATTTCGTTTTGTCCACATTAGCATACTGGCCAGTCGCCCGTTCCTCGTTCAAATATTTACATACGTCCTTTTAGTGGTTACTTAACAGTTTCTTAAGTTATGACTAATATTTGAGGTTGATAATAGCCATGTTATTTTTGTAATATCGTGTCTTTAAATATGTTAAGGGTCTGCGAAAATGGCTTGCGTAAAAAAGCAACTGGTTATTTATCTAACATGGGAAAAGTACAAAGCAATGAACCCTTTATAAAGTTTTACAAAAGAATATGCTCTTTATAAAACCTTGATGCAAATCAGTTCCTAATTACAATTCATATAACAAAAAAACTATCAACGTCAAACACTCGGACAACAAAATGTCTGCCCACTCAACCTTTGAATTAAAAAAATCGTTCCAAATATGTATGAATGGACAAGCATCGTACACCGACACTATGGTTGTTGATCATCCGACTTTACAAAGTGGCCGGAGTTATGACATCTTTTGTAATAATCATGTCAAATTAAACATCAATGGGTAGCTTAACAAAGTCGCAATTTTATATATAATTTTGTCTTTCTTTTGTACGTTCTAAAACTATTTTTATTGAATTTTTTAAGCAATTAACTTGTTGTTTTTAAATATTTCAAGTTTATTCGTTTTAAACATGTCCGTCTTTTAAAATAGTGTCTTAACCCTAAAGGAGACTTAAGATAGGTGTGATTAGAACGCGCGTGGGCAGGCCTGTCATCGCGGGGTCATTGTGTACGGGTTAAAGACTGCAGCATTTTATAGAGGAGTCGTGCGTTTTGATGCGAAGATTCTAATCACAACTGATCCAGGAACGTGATTATAAAATCTAGACCAAAATATATATTGTTTATTTTGTTGTGTAAAGTTCATATTCTGCTATGTGTGGATTTAATACCATGTACCTACTCTACCTGTGTAACATTATTAAAAAACTTATTATTTTACTATAATGGGTTATCGTTGTTTTACATCGAACATGTAATTGCAGTTTATCTATACATTCATTATAGTTAATAAGAAATAATAAAAACAAAACAATATAGCCTTGAGCTGCAAATTAGTAAACCGTAAATTATTTCATTGTTATGCATTATGAAACAACTTTGATCTTTCACAGCGTCATGTCTAACAATTCTTGCGTTCGGTTCGATTTGCATTGAATGAGCGGGCTGGACACACGCGCGTCGTGGCCTGTCATTACCGGACGCGCAATATCCACCCAGTTCGAAATTCAAATTATTGTGTTGGGTTCGCTCTCGCTGGATTGTGACACGCGCGGCGCGTCGCATAAAATAGGTGTCAATTGTGCACGCGACTGTACTTATGCATAAACAAATAATGTTCTTTGTTGATGTGTAAAACATTTATGATATTTTTATTACGCAAGTACTTAGTTTTTATATCGTATTTAATTGAAAAAGGTTATAATATCCCTTGTCTTACTTTTCTGTTGTAGGCTTTTCATTACCCAGTTGACGTTCTTCTATTTAGTTAGTTTTTAGATCGCTTTTCAAGCCATCTTCATTCTGGTCTTTCGTTCTGTGACTAACATTCTGGATCCCAAAATCGCTACTAAGATTGGTCTAACAGCTCACACAGGTATAAAATGAAAAACTCCATCAAAAAAAAACTGTATTAAAAAGTAAACCTCCTTGCACATTGGCCTTTGTCCACATTTTTTACTACCCCTATGAGATTTTTTGCTTCAAAAAACAGTTTTATGAAATCTCAAAGGAAACGATGCAAATAATTCCTCGTTTCATGTTTCTTAGTTTTTTATATCGTATTTTAAACTCCCACAGGCATTGTTGTTCGAGATATAATCTCTGTTTGATAGACTCCCGCTACCTCCTGGACCATATTGTCCGGTTCATAATAATGAATGAATGAATGAATGAAAAACGCTTTATTGTACACAATAGATTATAAATTGAAAAGAGTTGATTGATAGAATGAAAATTTGATAAAAAAAATTGTTCCAAGATTAAATTATAGATTAATTTGAAACTGTATGAAACAATACGTAGATAGGTAAGTACCTTATTCGACGACCTCTGTGGCGCAGTGGGCGAAGGCCCGCCTGCGACGCAGAAGGTTTCGGGTTCGATCCCCGCCGCGGGACAAATGTTTGTATGACCTACAGATATTTGTCTCGGGTCTGGGTGTTTCTATGTATAATATGTAAGTATTTACAAACAAAAATTATATAAGTAGTATATCAGTTATCTGGTTCCCATAGTACAGCTTTGCTTAGTTTGGGGCTAGATGATGCGTGTGAAAATGTCCAGCATTATTTATTTATTTATTTACCTAATTGTGTAAGTAAATATTTAACAAACCATATTACACATCGAAAAATATGAGTGCTCTAGCCTAACTTTGGCTACCAATCACTAAAATCAATTCGGTACCTCCAGAGAAAGCATTCCGATTTTTGCAAAATTTTTGTGCCCGGTAAACAATTTGTTTACATCAACTAATAATATCCATTACCATTATAGATATAGGTATACTTATCTCAATAGTTATGGATCTACAGATGCGGTCAGTACAAATTAGTTTTTTGTCCAAAAACAAAGCTCCCTCCATAAACATTGTTTTTAATCGCCTTGTCGATGGTATCTCTTGTCTATGGTTCGCAACACATGTTCTGCAAACTAATGAGTTTAAGGACATCTCGTAAATGTGACTACCTACATTTGGTTGTAAAAAATCGGTAGCCTTTTGATCTTTGTTTATGTGTTTACGGTAATTTTACTTTTGTTTGTATGGTTTATGCATTTTGATGGCAATCTGTGTCCATCTTTTGTCGAAACAAATTGTGAAATTGCAGTTCTGAGAGGCAATAAACATAATTATGATTCGTGAAATTCCGTTAAAGTAATGTGCTTGATTTTTTAAATTATATCATACGAGATCACGACTGTATCCTCAAGACATACCTATTCTCTCAGATCTATATTCATACTAAGTATATTTATGTTTGAGGTATAATAAAGAAATCTTTGCAGTCGTATTTAGTAAAAAAATATGGAAATAACTTTGTCAACGAACATCATCGAAATTTGCTCAGCCGTTTCAGCATAACAAACATTCACAGATACCGACCGCATTTTATTATAAGCTATAGAACCAATAACTTATAACAATAATGACCCTGTCTCAAGATGCTTGATGCTGTTTATTGATAAACAAACAACTCCTTTAACCAAAGTCCAAACCTTCAACCCCAAAAACGCAATTTTTCAAAAGCTTCCACTTGAAATGATTTATGCAAAACGTGTCGGCGTCCATAACGGGACTCTTTTTTGGACTCACAAAAACTTTGGGTCTCGAAAAAAGTTTGGTTTCATATGGCAACGTTGTCCAAGTGGGTCTAGTAGGAATCCATTTTGAAAAGATGTGACATGATTTGCAATTGATGAATATTTTCTAAAAACTATACCCACCTGCTGTTTTGATCACTTATGGATACGTACCTTAAACCACTTTCTATACCTAAATGGTAGAAGATTTATGTACTAACTAGCTGCGCTCCCGTGGTGTTACCCGCGATCCCTCGGGATAAAAAGTAGCCTATGTCCTTCCTTGGGATACAACCTTTAACTATGCCAAATTTCAGCTTAATCTGTTCAGCGGTTTGGGTGTGAAAGCGTAACAAACAGACAGACAGACAGATAGATAGACAGACAGAGTTACTTTCACATTTATAATATTAGTATGGATATCGTCTTAGTAGAGTTCAAAGAAGCAAATGCATGAAAAGAGCTTTTGACGCGCACTTAAAATCCTTTTACCACCCTGGTTCAAAAGAACAAGTGACATGTCAAGAAGAAGAATCATGTTATGTAAAAAGGTACCTAAACTAAAGATAGTAATCATTTAAACAGGTGAAATTCTGTAAGAAATATCCATTAATAATAATCCAAAAGTAACAAGAAAACTGATGTGCAATTCATTGTATAATTTTTCGAGTTTTTGCCGCATTTTTCTGAATATTTCTGACTAGTCACAACCTGCTGATCTCATTTTGGGTTGATTCTCACGTAGATGACCATGATTTATGAATATTATATACAGGGCGTCCCACGGCTATGCCACATGGAGGGAAAGTACCTTAAATATTGTAGATGGAACATTTTACTGAAAGAAGACATTATTTTTATTTAAAAAACAATTTAAACTGCATTCACAGATATTTAAATAATTACATGGTTGAACCGGAAATCGAACCCGTTACATGAGAAAAATAGTCATCCTGTAGCTTTATCATACCGATCGAAAGGCTTCATCATAAGGATTATTTTTTGCTAAATAACATAGTGTCACACATAAAAGGAAGGCCATGAATTTTAACATTTGTGTTCAGAAAAATAAATACTTAGCTGACACTGTCGTAAGCACATACGACTGACATTATCATAAGTACGTATTACTAGTAAATGTACCCACTTGAGAAGTATAACCAGTGTGAAAGTGTCCACGAGCTACAAGCAGACTTAGACATGTTATTCGAAATATCCACCACAACAAGAACAAAAATCGACAGGGAGCGAAATAATCAAAAGAGTTCGACTTTGTATTCAACAGGAAGTGAATCATTTTGAGCATTTGATAAATTGATAAATTTTGTATTAAAAATGTTAAAGTTCATGGCCTTCCTTTTATTTGTGACACTATGTTATTTAGCAAAAAATAATCCTTATGATGAAGCCTTTCGATCGGTATGATAAAGCTACAGGTGACTATTTTTCTCATGTAACGGGTTCGATTTCCGGTTCAACCATGTAATTATTTAAATATCTGTGAATGCAGTTTAAGGTGTTTTTTAAATAAAAATAATGTCTTCTTTCAGTAAAATGTTACATCTACAATATTTAAGGTACTTTCCCTCCATGTGGCATAGCCGTGGGACACCCTGTATATATTCAACGTGTTTGGGGCGCGATAACTCGCTATTGTTAAGATGGACTTTGCATTTATAGATTTTTTAGAGAGTTACAAAAAAATCATTAGAAAATTTTCTTTATAACACAAAAGTACTAAACTAGCTTCCACTGAGCACCAAGTCTCAGTTTATGCTGAGCTAGTTGCAAGTGAAAGCTTAGGTGACGTTCTGCGTGTTCACAAAGGAAGGTTGACCGCTAGTGATGCGTTTCTGTGCTTCGGTGGGCGCGTTACATTGTCGATTCCAGCTTCAGACTCGTTGCCACGACGGAATCATTTAAGCTTTTAGACGCTCTCCCACTTGAGTTGGCCACTTGCTCATACAAACTTAAAAATTTTGGAATAAAGTTCCTTTTCGGACGGTATCGAAGAAAAAAAAGACAAGCTGGAGTTTTTTTTCCATTTTACCGTCACGCATGTATATTATGTCAAATCGTTACAGTGTGAAATGCGCAGCCGCGACACAGTCCATAGATTGTTACATTGTTAGTACGGAAGAGCGTATCTAGGATACCTAATTGACAATTAATTTATTATATTCCCAGTATATAAAAGTACTTTTTGCTTCGTTCCAACCGAGTTTCGTTCCACGACACTCACTTACTTTTTAGTAAAGGCTTTATGATTCAAAGGATCTTGGTATTTTGAGCTTCCAAAATCTAATTCGGTCGAGCGAGATCCTGACCTTTCTTCAATACATCGGAGGACACACGTGGCTGCCAGAGGGCCACATGTGCCCATCGCCATATTGTGGGCAGTGTCGTATGAGAATTTATGTTGTCGTATTGTATGACGGACAGTCGATTTAAAAATATAATTACTCTACTATCCTGCGGGATTGTAAGAAGTGGCATAAAGGGAATGAAGCTTAAACCCAGTGGACGAAAACTGGTTGTAGATGATAGTAGATAGTGGATCAGATAGTATGGCTCTAGCATTATTTATTTATTTATTTATAAAGTGCGAATCGGGTGGAAGCTAGTAGATGGATAATTTTTTACACCAAAATGAAATGTGATGTAAACTACAAAACTCAATATTAACTAATTACCGTAATTAGTAAAGCGCTTTGTAGTAGCATTATGAGTAATTATTGTATTGATAAATGATTGTGTAACCGATTGTACAAAGCTGACACAAAGAGCTATGTTTTTATTAGCTCTGACCAGATGGGTCACTCCGATGCTTTATGGTGTCATGGGCTACGGATCTTTGTACATGAAGTAAGTCCTATAAATAGGATGGGTTTGAGCAAAGAATTCCCAAACTATATCATATCATATTTAAGTTGAATGAATTACACAAGATTACGAATGATCCAGCGTTAAAGACATTGTCTCATATTTTTATGCTTTCAAGGTTCAAATGGAAGACTGAAGATGTCAAAATGAGATAAACTTAGTCAGGCTTATATGCAGGACTTGGGTTTATTTTATTCTAGTTTTGCGCTTCGTTTATCAAATACTGCTACGTTTTAAAAGTCCTGCTTTACTCCCTATATTAATGTTTTATCGTGCGTTGGTTCATCAGTGGTGAGCCTGTTTTTTTGTCATAAAATAAAATTGATCTTCAAAATGATATCGAACAGTAAACTTGCTATGAACCTGTGCGAGCGTCATAAAAACCATGACATATTTAAAACTGAACCCATATTGTCGTTTCCCACCAAACCGCACGCACAGTGGTCGCGCTGCGTAGAAATTGAGCAAAAAATCACTGAAATACCGCTAGTCCGCGCATCTGGTAACCATTTCTATTCTGTATTAACTGATGCATTATCTGTGACCGTGTTCATAGTGTGTGACGTCAAACTTACATGCGACTTCCACTCAATGCTATAAAAAAAACATTGCTTCCACTATAATAACAATGACTACTTAATAGTTTGCTTTTGGCCATTTTCTACCGATTGAGATTCTTTTATATGCGCATAAACACAAGCTTTTAGCGGTTAAGAAAAACATCGTAACTAATCGTAAGAAAAAAAAAGGTATATTATATGCAGCGATGGGCTTGCAACTCGTCACGTGCTTAGCTAAATTCTGCATAATGTGGGAATGTACCAAATATGCATTTACTAATATTAAAATAACGTTTATTTCAGGCAACACTTAGTTTAGTACAATAACTAAGCCTTACTTTTACCTTCGAAAGATCTAAATAACAAATAAACCTCTAAATGTGATTACTCTGGTGGTTTTTATTGAAGTGAAAATAAAACATTCATTAAAACTAGTAGAAATAGCTCTAAAACTAAAACCAGTATATTATATTAGGTTTTCCTTACAAACATTTTGTTAGGGATGAGGGGTCAAGCTATATTGGTGGAAACCACGGTATCACCTTATAGCGCCTTACGATCACGTGACCTTAGGTCACGTGACCGTCTTAGGCCACGTGACTTTCCCAGCCGAACCCAAAGTTTTTTACTCATTTCAAAACTATTTCCTCTATGTCGCTAACGCGCCTAAAGAAGTTTTCACTTCACAAAAAGTATTGGAAAATCGACAATGCCCTGTGAAATACAGTCGTGCTCCTGTTTTCGAGACGTTTCCACAATCTTGCGTGCATTAGTTCAAGCTTTGTCGTTTTCTGTTGCGTGTCACATATTCACTACGAGCGTAACTGCTCTCACCGTTAACTCTGACCTGGGTGTTGGCAAAAAACGTGTGTATTCTAGATAATAGAAGTCATAATGTGTAGTTATCGCTAGTTTGCAGGAGAAATGAGACGGAACCACGGAAACTGTAGCAAACCTTTTTATATGTCATTGTTCCATGAGTCTGTTATGGGGAAGTGTATGTTTTGTATCTCCATCTAACAAGACTTGCCGCTGTGAATTCAAAAAAACTTAAATTTATTTCGCTAAAACTTTTATGATGACATTAAACTTAATTGCCTGATTGTTATATTACTTGTGCACTAAAGGAGCTTTTGAACCAGAAATAGCTTAACACGGCCAAGAAAACGAATAAGTACACTTCGCCCAACGGATCTAGGCATTCGAGAAGTTAGCTGTTTGTCTGCGCAGTGAACGCTTTTTCATACAAAATTGGGTTCTGCGCAGACAAACGGCTAACTTCACGAATGCCTAGATCTGTTGGAAGAACTGTACCTGCTAGATCTTCTAAAGTAAGTTCGTATAAGTCAGTGGCCAACTCTGGTGACGGAGTTTTTAGGCCGCCTTAAGGCCTCCGTCATGGCTTAACGACTTAAATAGCCGGGACCGACAATTTGACCTGCCCTCCGAAGCACGGAAGCGCTCAGATGAAAATGCCACTGACGGTCACCCATCTTCCAGACTTACAGACCGTTTCGAACGTTGCTTAACTTCGACGATCTATCAAGAAAGACTAAGCAAGCACGGCTACGAGCGCTTCATACTAGATATACTAGATCTTCTAGGAATAATTATTTATTATTTAATAAAAAAAACTACTCAATTTTATACATAATAAAAAAGTACGTGAGTGTCCGGGCTCTTCTTTACTAACAATGTAACAATCTATGGACTGTTTTACGACTGCGCACTTCGTGAAGATTCGATATATACATGTGTCGCGACGCAAAAATCTAACACTTTTTCGTCTAGCCCCCATCCGATACCGTCCGAAAAGGAACTTCGTTCCAAAACATAAATACCTAAATCTACTCATTTATTAACAAAATAAAAGATTTATATACATAAAGCAGACTCCTTAGATCTTTTAACTTGATTTAAGCTGTCTTAGGCTTTACCATCAGAATCAAAACAACAAATATCCGTCAACTGAAAACTATTTGTGTTAACCAACTGCGCAATTTGGTGAAATTCCACACCAAAATCCCACAGGATAAGTCTGTAATAAAACAAATATCCGTCGGTTAAGGGTCAAATCCCATATTGAGACACCAGATGAAGCTTACGGGACCACAGATGAGCTAACATTTTTTGTCTGTGTCTATTTAAAACTGTTCACCGTGGGACATTGCACAAAATTACTTGTGAAAACTCCTTACAATATTTATGCTTTCGTTTATTATCGTTATAGTGTTTTTCACTTAGGAACGTATCCCTGACTCATAGAACTTAAACATGAACAATTTTGAAAAAAATGAAATCTACAATCTAAAAGATACAACTTCAAAAATAAAGGATTTTGTCTATTTCCTTCATTAACATAAAAAATACTTGCCTCGGAACCGTTCTTATGTGAAAAGGACTAATAGCTAATTGAATCTATGTATTTTGTATTATTAATTACAGCTTTGAAAGCTACATAGTTAATTATAATTACTGCCGAAGAAGATTTTGTTTATGCAGAATAATACTAAAAATACTAAATGTGATACTAAAAAAATATATACAATAGGCTCTACACTTACATTACGATAAGGTAGTCTAATAGAATAATATTCAAAACTACTGAACCGATAAAGATTATATAATGAGAAGAAATGAAATGATATCAGTTTTAACAAATATGAAAACATAACTGTGTCCCACAGTAAAACCCACTTCCTTGTTCCACCAGGACCAAGCAAATACAGCTTTACAAAAACAATAGCTTCCTATCTCAGTTGCACTCATGTGTCAAACGTTATTCGTTTATTTTAGCACCAAAGTTCCGTTACAGGACGCACCTTGCATCGGCAAATAACCTGCGACCTATATCAAAAAACTCCTATAAGAAAACCAAAAATGTTTATCACTCCTGACGAAAGTCTCATAAGGATTTTCAACCTTATCACGTTGAAGATAACGACTATAGTCGTTTTGTCGGTTGGAAAAATAAAGTTGACTTTCTAACCACATGTGGGAAAGATCGGTGGAGTTTTTTGTGAGGTCCTAAGTTTGTCTCCAAAGGATGTTTGGCCGTCTATAATTAAATTTTGCTTTCTAGTTAGCGTGTTTTAGATTAGTAGCTTGAAAAAAGTTTAGTCGATAATTTGTGAACTCAAATATTTGGTTGATTTGGTTGTTAAATGTCAAGTGTATATGTTATAATGTTTTGAAAGTGACCAAGCGTAAATTTTTTTATGGTAGGTAAAATCTAACATGAGATTACACGTGTCCAGCCTCGAAAATTGAACTGGCATCTTTTGCATCTTATCTCACTTGCCACGTCACTGAAATTTAAAATACTTAAACAAGATTTGTCTGACAAAAGCTCTAGACCAGAAAAAAACATAATTATCAAAAAAACATATTATCTCAAGTTGGGAAATGATACTAAACAAAACATAGTAAGCTTTTTAAATAAGAAAGTAACGGTTAAGAGGTGACAGCGGCAAGATCACGTCTCCCCCGGTCACGTGCTGGCCTCTCGTAAAGAGGGGCCAATTTATTGCAGCTGCCAGACGCCTCGAATTGTGTCGCACTGAATTATAGTGGAAAGTGACGTGTGGTGAACCAAGCGGGTTTTAACAACAAGATCTAGGAACAGTGACCGAAAATGAAATACCTACGAGTAATTAAATTAAAAAAAAACCAACTTCAAAGACTCAGGCTGAAAATTACAATAATAATAATTACAAAACAAGAATTTTGAAAAAATTACCAAGCAAGAGTTTTTTTTTTTTAGTTTTGCGGTAAATGTATCAATCTTACTACAAATTGGTCCACAATTGATGGAAATATCGGTGAACATACATAGAGTACATACAGCCAAACATAGAGCTTCCATCTTTTTTAAAGTCAATTAAAAATAAGCTTGCAACTTCAAGACTACTCGTATTACAGGATGAGTCCTCTCAACCGATTTCTGAGAGGAAAATCTAAGCAGTTATAGTTATGAGCATATTTTTTCATATTAGTCCAGTAGATATAAGCACGTAACTAGGTCCAGTGCTTCCCCCGCAGTACATAAAGGTGTGTGCAGAGTGACAGCGATCAATCTCCATCACTGCGACGCATTATCAGTGAGTATCCGCCACGGGCACATAGAGTACTTAATTTATTTTAGAGGCGGCAATGGATTAAAATCAACTGAATGGAATTTGAACGCGACGTTGCTTTTTGAAATGTGTTTTACTGCCTCTACTTTTTTTTCGTTCGGTGTGTAAAAGAGTTGTTTTAAGATTAATTCAATTTTTTACAACTAAACCATTTTATCTATCAGTGAAAGTTTAGAAACATTATCTACAGTGCCTTGGGGAAAGAGTTGTGATATTGTTTTTTTGTGTTGTTGTCTGTAAGATGTAGGCTTAGTATAAAATTATTTGTTTA
Source organism: Epirrhoe tristata (assembly GCA_951394285.1). Lineage (NCBI taxonomy): Eukaryota > Metazoa > Arthropoda > Insecta > Lepidoptera > Geometridae > Epirrhoe > Epirrhoe tristata. Next base: position 7,700,599 of record OX596150.1, on the reverse strand, counting down.
TATTGAGAGCTAGAGGATTTTTTCTATGAAATTCAAATAACATACCTACGTTTTTAAATCCTTTCTGTAAAATACTAATAAAGAGGTATCAAGGCAGACTTCTCGTCATATTGATACTTACCTATTCATAAATTTTAATTCTTGCCACCTCTATCCCTTCCAAAGTGCACCGTGAGAGCGGAGTTTGACGCGATCGTCCATCAAGCTGTTATCAAGCATACTCGCGTTATCTGTCAAGATGAAAGTGACGAAAATACCGCGTTACTATTGTTCTGATTTACGTGTTCGTCTTGATAATAACTTGTAACATGGAAATTGTCCTTTAAAGAAGTTGTCAAGATTTTCTTCCAAAACTTTATGAACCTTATTATATAAACTTCTACTTTAAAATACATGTGACACGATGAGAACAAGAATAATATAAATCTATCTATGTATTCAGTCGGTAACAGTTACTGCTGGGCAAAATCCTCTTTCTTTATTAGGAACGCTACTCACTCCTGCCGCCCTCACGAATAATGTAAGAAACTTAATATAGAACTTACTAATTTAACGCTCTACTATCACATACTTATCTACATTACCCTAATTCCACAATACGGTTTTCTGTGCCGTAGGTATTAAAAACTACGAGTAATTTTTTTTTCTAACCCTACCTTTTTTTCTAACCTAAGTTGTCCCAGCTTTGTCCCACCAGTCACCCCGAAAAGCATCGAGATCGTCACGACATCGTCACAATCTTGGCCCATCTATCGTAGATGCATTCGGTGGTACGAGTACTATGGTAGCATAAAATCACCCAGACACTATCAAAATCATAATTATCTAAGCAGCTAACGTCTTTTAGTAACATAACAGCATTTCACCATACATAAAAAGCTCCCATATTAATCTCAAGATTTGCCATTCATAGCGTGACAACTATATAAAGTAATAATTCTTCCTAATGTCCCATTTGATTAGAAACGTGTGCTCATATCTTATGACAAAAGAACTAACTGTATGACGAAGGCTATTCACAAGGCTATTTTACTATGATTTATTTGCCTAATTCAAAATTCGTGGTTAAAAGCTCTTTTAGTAGGACAGTTGGCTGTATTGTTTTTGTCTGTTTAAAGTGCATACAAAGAATTATAGTTATGGTCTACGAATATACTTTTAGACAAAGGCGAGCTAATTAAGTTATTTTTCTGTAATCTGTAATTTGATATTTCTTTCAGGGCGTGTGGTCGAAGCGACGCGTGATCCGAGAGCTGGCACATTTTTGGCTCAAAGGATCAGCATTGCCATCCAGCGTGGTAATGCCGCCAGTGTTTTGGGCACGCTTCCGACTGACAGTGACCTGGATCAGTTGAGCTATCTATAGATCGTTTCTAACGATCCTTAGATAGCTTGACTAATCCTGTTGTATTTTGTAAATATATGTAAATATGTAGTAGCTTAGTTTCTGTAAATAAATACGTTTTCATTTGATATTATCGAATTTATTTTTTATGAAATTAGAATTTTAGAAATGAGAATTAGTCTCTTTGGCTAGCTGAGAACTAGGAGCAACTTATTTGAAACACAAGCAAACATGCGAAAAAGCTTTCAGATTCTTATTACTTAGCAGGAGCAGAATACGTGGTAGGTACTTAATTATTAAAAAAAAAACATGCTGGTTTATAAAAAGGCCCAATGATTGCTATATTATTTTGTTTTATTCAACTTCTGTTTTAATATTCTACCTTTGTCTATTATCAATAAATTCCCAGAATGACCGCGTAGATTTCCCCGATAAAAAGGGACACAATTTTGCTAGTATAAACCGCAATAAATATCCATAAAAACGGTCAGGGCTCGAAGATTCTATCCTTTTTGACAGACGCCATGATGAGGCAAAATTCAAAAATGTTGACCACCTGTGATAAATCCTGTTCCATCAAATGTTTTTGGTTCATTAATTATAAAGAAATTTATACGGACAAATCGTTTTAGTTTTTAGAATAAAGTAGAGTTTACAAAATAAGAAAAACAACAGCTTGGAGATAATTGGCTTAATAATTGACAACGTGATTGATTCAGCACTTGCCTGCAAATAATGTAACAGTTTACTTCAATGTTTTTTTGCCAATTTTACCAGTATTTAGGGATCCCTAGGTTTAAAAAAAATATTTTAAAACGGCTATGCTATAATACAACGGCTAGCTATGAAAACAAAAACTGTTTCAAATGGAAATATTTCTTAGATTTAAATTTTTAATTGGGTTTGAGATAGATAGTTGGGCGATCGCCAAAGATAAGTGGATTTTTTTAATAAAAAAATTTGTATCTTGACTTCTTATGAATTGTTATGTGATCTAGCCCATATTTTCAAAAATATTTTGCATAAAAACATATTATAGAATAAGGCAATTTAAAGGTCATAGGAAATACATTTTTTTTTGATATACGGAACCAATAAACTTTTCAGTCTGAACATTACTTGGCTAATTGAGTATCTATTCATCGGCATTTACATCCAATTGCCATTTTTAATTCAAGTTTTTACAAGACTAGGTACAGCTGTTTATACAATTGTTACGTCTGTATCTCGTGGTTGTATCAAATCAAATGGAAACTTGATTTATTGAAGGTTAATAATTAGTAGTAACTATTAGTGTAACACTCAAACTTTGGTTCATGTATTTATTTATTTATTTATATCAGCCATTTGTGTCCCACTGCTGGGCAAAGGCCTCCCCCCACTCCCTCCAGACATGTATATTTCTTGTATTTTCTATCCCTACTTTGCGCGGGCACGCACGCTTTTTTGTCGCTAAACATGGACCATCTGGCAAGGATTTTTTTAAACAAAAAACAGTTGCCTGACCCTTTCTTACCTAAAAGCTGGCCCCCGTTTTTTTAGCCCTTACAATATGTTGAATTACCGTATTAGTAATTTCTAAAGAACTGACGAAATTGATTGAACTAAACGGATTGTCCTAACGGTCTTTGTGCGGTGTTTTTTGTCTAACCTATTAGAAATTTTATATCGTTTTCTTTCAACAATTTTTTACAAAAAATATACGTATTTCGACTTCGATCAAGAATCGAAGTATTTTGAGCAATGGACGTTTACGTGGGCACTAATTATCTTGAAAGTATAATTATTATAAAAACAGTTCCCCTGCGGGAAAGAGAGATGATTTTACTGTAAGTAAGTAGTATGTTTATGTACTGCGAAAATAGGTAGGTACCTGCCTATGTACGAAATTTCAATCTACTTGTAAATAAGTATAAGCAAATGTAGGAACATTTTGGTGACTGAGTCAGGATAAAAACTATTGTCATACTGACACACAATGTATTATTTCACATAGGTACACTTCTTAGGTACACAGAAAAGCGTCTCAATATGAACTCCATAATCAGTCTTCATAATAATTCCATCTGCATTCGATTTTCAAGTTCAAAAGATGCCGACCTCTACAGCCAATGAGTGCTTCAGAACGAATGAATGAACGATAGCGGATCTTTCTGATTGTTTTCAATGCTTCCATAATGCGGGGATCGGAATGCGTTTTGTTTTTGCATCGGTATTTATAGGGGAGATTTATTAATTGTATAAATCAATTTGGTAATTACTTTTACTGAATTCTTAAAACTATGATTTTGAGAAGCTCATTTTCTGGAATGTCAGTGATGATAATGATTACATGCAAAGCGATTGGCACGGGCCAGTCCAGCCATCGTGTCGTGACTAACTTGTCTGCCGTGCGACACGCTGCTACGCTGTATCGAGTTATACGGTTCGAACATTATAGAACTATCATTATTATCCTTTGACGTCACTGTCATTATCTTCAATATAATATTAATATTGATAAACGTATTAGCATAGCTTTTAGCACCCATCTAGCAGCACGTGCCACGCTAAAGTGCCTCCAGAATTAAAATCTTTACCAAAATCATTTTGGATGTTGCACTGTACACGGCATCATCCCCAAAGTAAGCAGAGCTTGTATGTGTAATGTTATCAAATAGTTTATTGGAAAGTTCCTTTTCGGACGGTATCGGATGGGTGCTAGACGAAAAAAAAAGTATTCGATTTATACGTCACGACTCATGTTTAAGTCAAAATCATCAAAGCGCGAAGTGCGCAGCCGCTAAACAGTCCATAAATTGTTACATTGTTAGCACGGAAAAGCGTTTCTAGGCTTAGTATGAAAATAATTTATTTGACAAATGCCAAATGCCAAAGTTAAAACTTCGTTCCAACCGAGTGTTCCACACTCACGTACTTTATTTTACAATTGAAAGATACAAGTTACGAAATTAGATTCAGTAGACCCCGCACTAGGACTAGCCTTGCGTCCGACAAGCCTAGTTAACAATGGAGAAAATTTTAATGGAGAACATGAAAGATCAACATAAAAAAATAAAAATTAGCAATGTGCTGTGGACTAGCAACTACAGGACTAAATACGTTATTTACTTTTTTTATAAGTAGTACTTACCATTTATCATAGCATGGATTTTAAGGTGAGCAGAGTAGAGGCATGGTCACATGTCATGGCACCGAGATCGCCGCCCTACGGACTCGTGGTAGCCCAGTTTGATCAATACCCTCACAACGAAGTGGTATCTGCATGGGATGGTCAACGTTGAATTTTAAAAAGGGTATTTAAGTAGGTCCATAGATCAGGGTCATGGTTCGAAGTGTGAGCTTGTCAATCCTCCGAAGCAAGTTAATCTCGAGTTATTGCCACTCAGTCACCCATCGCAGAGCGTAAGCAAGGTAGAAAGTGTTTAATGTTAGGTCAGTCCCAGCTGTAAAGTCGTTATGCAATGATAGGAGGCTTAAAGGCGATGCAAAAACTCCGCGACCGGAGTTGGGCACTTACTAATTTCATATAACCCTATCCTACACGGATGCTATTCGGACTACCTATTGATAAGAAATGAAAAATCACTCATGTTTTTAACGAAGAAGTCACTAACGCTCAACGGTATCGGCCCAACGAGTCGCGCCTCGGTACAATATTTGGAATTCGGTGAGTCAGTTTATTGCCCAGTCGATAAAGGCAGTGTCCACAGGTCATGCCCCATGGTACCACCATCGCCGCCCCGTGCCAGTGATCACGGTAGCCAGTAGCCAGTTTGATCAATAACCGCAAGTTGCCAACAGAACTAGCCACGTGTTTTGGAGAAGAGTAAAATGTTGTAGTAAGAGTTTTCAAACTTAAGTAAAACCAACTTTAGAGATGTTTTGATTTAAGGATGTCTCCAAAGAATTAAGATAATTTATTTCCGTTTTCTATGTTTTTGGTTTTCAAAATTGTAGATTATTGTTTTGTCCGTACAAGGTCGTTGATTTCGTTGTGAGTCTACTTTCTATATGTAGGCACTTAGGTACACCATTATTGAAACTACTGTAAAAATAGTTTGCTCAATAGTTACTTGTGTATTTTGTACATACACCTAAATAATTTAGTACCTTTGCTACATTTTGAAATATTCACATTTTCTAATAGATGAATAAATAATGTGCGCACGAATATAATTCTGAAAATATTGTAGCATAAATAGTTTTCATAAAGTTAACATCAACGAGAGGCCAGAGGTCACACGTCATGGCACGGACATCGCCACCCCGCCTTCGGACCCTCACGTCAAGGTCAGCTGTATCACCACTGGTTTATACTTATTTTCAGAAATTCATTTAAGTACCTACTGATTAACATCAATTTTACAACAAAATTATCTTGGAGTTGGTTGGGACTGTCGCATTTGATCTTTAGATATTTATTTCAGAAGGTTTACTCGTATAAGTCGGAACAAATTTATAAGCACCGTTTGTAAATACATAACCCCCAATTATCTTTAGCATTTTAGTATACTTAAGTAAACTCTACACGACGTAGGTTTATACATAACAACAGATGCAAAACAGCACATGATTAGATGATAAATATTAATCTTTCTTAAATTATCTTCAACTGTAGTAATTTTTAAATTAAATTTAAATAAATATTTAATTTAAATAATAAAAAAGACAAAATCTATGGAATTCAAAATAATATTTCTCGTCGTGCTGGACAAACGTGTTCATGCATTCCACTCCTTTCATCCTAGTTTAAATATTTTCTAAGCTACCCCCTGAAGTCCCCTTAAGTTCTATGGGCGGGGCGGCGCCGGTACGGACGAGCGTGACCCATGGCTATTCCCGCCCTACGCCCGCCCACGGCCAGACGCTTCACATAAGGCGTTTTATGCGCATTTCAACTGTCATTTTAAAATGCAACTGATGGTAATTTCTTAGACAACTAAGGTAAAAAAAAAGCTTTTATCTGCACGTAGACCTTCGTCATAGCCCAATTAATAAATAACTGGCTTAAAATTAGAACTTAAAACGTAAGTCCCTAATATTTGCTAAAAAAAAATAGTTTGTTTAAGCTAGATGGCGTTTTAAGGTCATCTGAAGGCCTCCATTATGGCTTTGCAGTTTAACATGCGACAAATTACCGTGCCCTCCGAAGCACGAAAGTGTTGTAGCTACCACTAGCAGTCACTATCTGTGTGTGACCACGTGTTGCTTAACTTTGTGAGTAGGTTTAAAAAACAGAATTTTTATATCAGTTTAAGTCGAACTGAGGTAACATTTTTTGTGTAATCTAAGAGTATCTAAGAATTTGTATCTAAGAAATAGGTAACGTGTTAAAACAATAACTTTAGAGATAATAGTGAAAATTCGTCGTTTTCACATTTTTAGGGGACATATGTACATATGTACAGATAGATAATATCTACAGAGTTTATAAAAAAATGTGAAAACGACGAATTTTCACAGATATATATCTGTAGTGAATTGAAAGTGCGTTTTAAACGCTTCGTCTACTTAGGCTGAAAGCACCTTAAGCTCATGCCGCCGGATACGCTGACATTGCGCCAAGTTTAGAACAGTCGCGTGATGTCCTACTATGAAATATTGTAGTGGACTTGTTTTCACTTTGTGAATAATTTTGTGGGTTTATTAGAAAAGTGTACATGGAAATATCCCGATGTCATGCTATGGGTATTGTGTCAATTGGTTTGTTTTTCTGTTTTATCTACCTACACTAATATTAGAAGTAAAGTTTGTTTGTATGTATAATGAGGGCAATCTTCGAATCTACCTATGCTTTTAGAAATATGTATTTAGGGTGAACACTGAACATGGACTGTAAATTTATTCCTTTAAATTCAAATAACTTCATGCAGACCATTTTGGCAACAAGAGCTGGCAAAATAACGAGCACGGACGGAAATATACAGTCCTCTTAAGCGAAACCGCAGGCGTGTCCTTAGTCTCTAATATACAGTTTATGTATATTAAGCTCAACGGATCTTTAGCTCTCTGAAGTTAGGTGCAATAGAAAATTGCGCAGGTTTGGTAGAGTAAGCGAGATCAAAGCATCAAAAATAAGTTCTGCGCAGCTACTTCAAAGAGCTAAAGAACGATTGTGCGTATTATAAGCGAAACCACGGGCGTGTCCTTAGACTCAAAAAAAATGGTGATAATCATAAAATCATAAAAAACTATCACCCCTAACACCCTTTACCTCATCTTGAGAAACCAGTACAGTTACTTAGTTTTTTATCAAACTGCTAATAACACGGTAAATAAGTCATACAGAATTACAAAAGGGTTTAAATAAAAAAAAACAAAGACCTTATGATGTGCAAATGAAGGTTTTTTTAGAACTTCTGATACCGAGATAAAAGAACTCGTTATGCGGCAATTTATACTAGTTTTTTATGCATAAATAGTCTAATGTTTTTAAAAAACAAACCGGCTCTGAAAGCATGGTGTGCAGATTGATTGAGTAGGTCCGGAATAAACCCTTTTTTCAGTAACAGAAAACTGATGGAAGAAGGTATGTTTGAATAACAGTAATTGGGTAGGTTATTCATCTTGAGAGAGATGGCAATTTGATAATCATGGGATTATTGCATAGAACCATGAAGCTTTTAAAACTGTTCATACTGGCCCTTTGAGTTGGCTATGGTTGCCTCTTGCACTCTCTATATCATCAAGTAAAGATGTAAAGGCTTAAATAGCGATTAAGTACCTATAATTTGTGACTGCGGAGAATATCGCTTAATTCCGTTATCTATCATAGAAGTGGAAAAAAAGTACGTGAGTGTCGTGGAACACTCGGTTGGAACGAAGTTTCAACTTTGACATTTGGCATTTGTCATATAAATTATTAACAAATATTAAAATCCTAGAAACGCTCTTCCGTACTAACAATGTTACAATAATTATGGACTGCTTTGCGATTGCGCACTTCGCACTGTGACGTTTTGACCTATGTATTGTGTCGTAACGGTAAAATCGAACGCTTTCTTCTAGCCCCCTCGATAGCATCCTCGATATTGTCCGAAAAGGAACTTCGTTCCAAACACGAGGAAAGAATTATAACATGAGTCAGATCTGAGAGTTCGCTGTGATATACGTCACAGGGGCTTGGGACAACGATGATCCTCTATGATAATGCCATTTGACGTTTGCATAGCAACTGACCTCTAAAGAACAAACACGGAAGCTTTGGACATAGAGCACCGGTACCTTTGTCATGTATCGCGGAGCACAGAGCAATGGTCTTTAGATAATTTGAGAGGCAGCACACCGTGTAGATCGTTATATCTCGTGTGTCATTTGGACGTAATAGTGTGGGGGCTCGAGCGAAACTGCGAGAGGTTAAGCTATAAAAAATGTAACTGCATCTCGATCGAGAAATAGAGTTTGTATGAGGAGTGTTGGTTTCCGCTGACAAGAAACTTAGATAACATAGTCAAAGGTACAAGATTGGCACAGGATAGACATACCTATGGCAGAAGCAAAAAGAGGTATGCCGTTTAGGTTTGTTCGTGAGGTTTGTTCCAGTAGTGTCAATTAGTAAATTTGTAAAAATTTACCATATACAATTCTCCCAACGGATCTGGGCATTCGTGAAGTTAGCCGTTTCTCTGCGTAGTAACCGCTTTTTCATACAAAATTGTGTTCTGCTAATTGAAGACAAACGGCTAACTTCACGAATGCCTAGATCCGTTGGAAGAACTGTACATAGATCTATTACTACTAGCCCATACTGTCCCATTGTTGGGCAAACCTTCCTCCATTACCGTCAGTACTGAAAACTTCATCGGAAATGTAATTAATTATTTCAAGGTTGCAAGTTCAAATTCACTTGTCTGCATATAAAATGTCCCTCTACAATTCTGCATAGGTACGCCCGAACAAACATGCAGGTTGTTTTGACAACCTGTTTGATAAGGTACAATCGCGTCTTGTCCCAAAAGGGATGATAAGCTATTAATGTGGTCAAAGGAGCGCCGGTGTTGGTTTTGTACAATGTTTGTTCTCTCCTAGTTTCCTGTCATTTAGATGATAAAGAGAGGTTTTGTATCAAAACCTGAATAAAATAATAGGCCTAGTTTTTAAAATTACTGTACAAACAGAGATAAAAGCTAGTAAAATATCGATTTACATTAATTTTTCAGTGTTTATTTTAATTCACAACACAGATAAGATAAATAATTCACGTTAGGCAAAATGCTCCCTTTTCTTAACTGGTTACCTAGAAGTTTGTTAAAATTTAGTACTTATCTACAAATCAAGTTAATTTTAACCCACCAACATTTCCACACTTTTCGTCGATGGATGGAAGCACAAATTCAGCCGACATATGAATGGTACAGAAGAAGCCTGACCTCTGCATGGTACAGCCGTAGGTGAACTAATACCTGGTACCGTTGAGCGATTTTTATGATCTTCCAATTTACTACTCTCATGTTCCATGCCTTGGCCACGGGAGCGCTAAAATGATGCTGTGATCCAGCTTAATGTTAAATTCTCAGACGTTACTTTTATTTTGTGTATTGTAACAGTAGTGTTATGATAATATTAAGTAGGTACTTTTGAAGTAGAAATAAAATCTAAAATGTAGATTTAAAATGACATCGATATTTTAAAATACTTAAATAAAAACAACACCAGATTACTTCAACTTTTTGATGGATCAGATCAATATTTGAAAGTATCTACAGCTTCAGATCTCTTGCCTACTCCAAGACGCTGTTCCTCGAAATATCGAGTGTAGCGCGGCTTTTACCTTCTACCTTTGGATCGAAATTCTGCAAATTATACTGTAAGTAGGTAAACTTTAAACCTTGGAATCTAAACTCTGTTTCACGATTCGTAAAATGTTCTTTATCGTTAATTCGTGCGGCATCTTACTTCGTGTCCATTGACCAAAACGCGTGCTGTTCGTCACGGGCGACGCTGATCAGGATCGCCGGCGGTCACATGTAGGAAGTCATTTGTCCTCGGTCACAGTTTGTGTCGCATTGTTACCGTTGGCCAAGACGTGCTCACGATGATGGGCCTGCTGGGCTAAAATATTGCCATGTCATATTTTCATATTTTTTTATGACAGCAACACTTTCCCGGGTCAACAAGTACAACAAGTACAAAAGTCGTAGATTAGAAACAGTAGTCGATTGGCTACATTGTCTACCTGAAAATAGTTTTTATTTACTCACAACTTCATAAGTCAGATCAATTTACTCGCACTTGAATTGACCAATTACAAAATAATAATAATAGATTCTAATAAAATTAATAGATACTTATAATAAGTAGTCAAGTAAGTACTGACTGATAGCTTAAGGCTTAAACTAAGTAAACATTTTGTTTAGGTAAACCTAGGCAAATGTAACTTTTAGTTCCTAGTTTTACTTTGCCATAACTTTCTATAATATTAATATTATTGTACGCCCAGATGGGTAAACTGTTGGTACCTACTTAGATAAATACTATCATCTTCGCAACACAGTTTGAACAATAAATTTTTCTCGACGACCTCTGTGGCGCAGTGGGCGAAGGTCCGCCTGCGACGCAGAAGGTTGCGGGTTCAATCCCCGCTGCGGGACAAATGTTTGTATGACCTACAGATATTTGTCTCGGGTCTGGGTGTTTCTATGTATAATATGTATGTATTTACAAACAAAAAGTATATAAGTAGTATATCAGTTATCTGGTTCCCATAGTACAAGCTTTGCTTAGTTTGGGGCTAGATGATGATGTGTGAAAATGTCCAACATTATTTATTTATTTTATTTCTTATTTCTTATTTCTTACCATGCTCGATCGGAAATCTTGTATGATAAAATAGAAACGATTTTTTTCTTACCAATTTAGATATTTTTTTTCAAAGGAATAAGACACTCACAAACGCATACCTCATAATTCATTTCATCATCTTGTACACAACGACCTATGTCCGTTCTGATTACGTCTCCTTAGATAACAGTTTGCTTTATTTAATTTTCATTCTTGTTTGTCAGATAACGTGATAATTTATAGAGGACAGTAAAGGCTTTTATTTTATGATTATTTAGTTGGTGATTGTGGAGACGTGTGTATTTGCACAGTCTTAGGGGCCACAGATAAGTGTACACTATTCTATGGAAGTTTCACTTACAGTATTTGTTCGATACGTTGGAATATGGATAGTTTCTTTAACGAGAACTTGGTAGGTGCTTTCCAGAAGACAGATTCAAACGATTTTTAATAAAATACCTATTAAATTCATGCTATAGAAACTTCGTTTTATACTAAATTTTAATCAGTATTATCTGTTCTTTAGTAAGTAGTAGGTATGTAATGTGATTATAATATGTTACGAGTATAGATTCGACTGCACATGGAAATAAAAGTCACATTAGAATATTTAGCAAGTTTAAGTGACATAGGCTTGCTGTTTCGTCTGGCTGTATGAGTCCGCATGATTGCGCAATTTTGTTTGACACCTCACATTGTTTGTAACCTCAGTGTCCTTACTCTGTACATCCTTAAAATAATATTGTGCTATCCGCAAATAGACGGTATCTGAAACTGAACATGGACAACCAAATACAAGCGTTGCTAGAACATTCGTACATCGCAAGAGTACTTATTAAAATAATTGTTTAAAAATACTATTACGTGTTGGAATTCGTATTATGTATAACTACGAGCAGTTCGTGTTTTAAAACGTTCTTTTTTCAAAATTATCAAGTTTATTTTTAAATTTTAAAATAAAATTTTATACTAAACGCGCAAGATGGAAACATTCATCCAGTAGAATGACATAGGTACGCAAAACATGTTCTAGAATTTTCGATGTGAAAAGTAAACAAAAATATCGATAAAGCAATCTATGCATATCAAACGCGTAAACATTGTATTTGTCCAACATAATTTATGTGAATCATTGTCCTACGGAAGCTGTAGGCCCGATCCGTTAATCATGCAGGAAAAAATGCAATAAATCGGACCCTAAATCGACCTAACCACAGAAAGAAGTCATCTATAGAGTGTTACAAGAACTAAATTAATTAATGTTTTTCATCTGAGCGCTTCCGTGCTTCGGAGGGCACGTAAAACTGTCGGTCCCGGCTATTTAAGGCGCTAAGCCATGACGGAGGCCTTAAGGCGGCCTAAAAACTCGGTCACCAGAGTTGGCCACTGACTCATATGAACTTACTTAATTAATGCTATACTAAAATAGTGCAAAGACAGCTAACAAAAATTTGTCGATAAATCGGTTTTGGTAAATATGTCTTTAAAAAATAATTTCTAGTTTTTTCCAAAGTTGCTACCAAAAAATATATACCTACCAACAAAGAAACTTTGAAATTGAAATTGACATTCGTAAAAAACCGCCTGCTTAAAGTGGAATGTATAAGAAAAATATTGAGGCAGCCTGTATAACATCTATTATCCCAAATGGTCAGTTCCTAGTTACGGAGAGTTGCAATAAAACGTAATAATATTCATGGTATTTTTTGCCACGGCCGACTGCCGTTTCATTTATCAATGGTGTAATCTACGATAGTTATTCATATTGAACGCGATTTATTGGCAGGGGAAAGATTGGAGAGTCGTTATACCTAAAATATCTTTTAAAAATTTAATAAAAATAGCTTTCAAGGATCTTTTGTTTCATAAAGTTCTTTAAATATTATTATTTCTGTAAATTAAGACATTATGCTGCTTATTATAAAAACGTAAAACCTTGGTTGAACCCCATGTTGACACATGTCAAAACTAAACTGTTACCACAAAAAAGCGTTCTATGTACGAGTATTTAAAGATCGTTTCCCTAGAGACAGTTTTTTAGTTAGACTTGGTCTAAATTCTGCTCATTTTCTTGTAATAAGCCCCACTATCGTTACAATTTGATTGCAAAATAGCTTACTCTAATTTTTACTCAGTAGTAGGTATTACTTAATTACTTACTCTGTCAACTCGGCAAAATAGTTTTGTCATGTACTTTTATCCTTAGTAATCAAATTCTATAAATTATTGTAAGCGTAGTCGGCTCAATAGTTTTATATTTCGTCCCCTAAGGTGAAAGGTCGCTAGGGGCACACGACGCGCGACGGTCAGTGGCGAATGGTACGAACTGGAACTGGAACCCATTGGATTCTATAAACATCATATTCCCGTTTTTACCAACCATTGCTCGTCTACAATCACCTTTAAACTTTTTACAGTAAAAAAACCAGCAATGTGAGCTTAGTGACTTAATTTTGTACAACTGCTTGAACGATCTTTATCGTACAGATGTCCAGATAATTTAAGCAGTAGTTATGAATACACCCTTTTAGAGGTAATCATAGTTTTTGAAGAGGTAATTGTAGTATTTGGACATTAGTAAGCTGATCGTGCATGGATAACAAAATAAAGAACCGATTTTCTGCAATATTTTTACCATTGGATAATGCGGGAGTAAGATAAATACTACTAATAATTTTTATTTAAATGTTTTTCTTATGTCGCCCCACTAGCAAACTTTTCCAGTCATCTGTATCAATCACAATATTGCAAAAATACCTATGAATTTAAATGTTTAGTAATATTGTTGTTCCTCTGCTTTCTTTGGGACCAGATGATGCTGTGTAAAATGTCCAGCATTATTTATTTATTAAGACGCCACCTAGTAGCTTGATAAATTTATTTGATAAAACATGTTGAAACTAAGATTCCAAAAGACCATAAACTTCATTTACTTAACACCTCATAAATATCCTTTACTTTCCCGTTCATTTCCAGCCTTATCAATAACCTCAAGTAACCTTTTGCTAATTTAAAGACAAGCCTTATCGCTGTACGGTGACCACTCATCCACGTATTTACATGCATATCGGAAAACAAGTTGCCCATTGTCGTTTACATTGTTTCTGTTGTAAAACTACCGGAAAAGACGATTTATAATCACATGAAAATGAACCTTAGAGCTTAATTCATAAGATGTGAATTTGAAAAAACCAGTAGTGCTGGGAAAAGTTTGAAAAAATCCAAATCAAACAATCAAATTTAGAATGACGGCTCGTTGAGTTAGAGTTCATTTTCCTATGAAAAAAATGTTTGAAACAATGAGGCAGCCTATATACCACCCGCACGTCCTCTTTAGATAAGATAAAAGCCACCTGAAACGAACGACACCAATACACTAATGATACCGATACAGCACCGGTATTGCGGACCGGTATACAATTTGACTGATAAAACACCGGTTTAAACGATAGCCATTTTACAGGTAATTTGTACCCAATTCGTATGTTGGGTCAATGATAAGACAATGCTTTCTTGTTTTGCAGCTACTTAATATACGCAAAGTTGAAAATGTCTGGTACTTTGTTATTTAAAAAAGTAAAAGCAGCGTTTACGCATTACAATAACAAAATGTTCGATTATTGGCGCAGAACAAATTTTAATGTGTAGGTGTAATCATTAGTATAAAAAAAAGTAAATACCTAAGTAGTATACTTATCTACATCATTCATGTGGTTCCCATCCCATAACATAAGTTATGCTTCCTTTGAGACCAGGATGATGCCGTGTGAAATGTCTAGCATTATTTATTTATTTTGAAAATGTTTATGTATTTGCAAATAAACTTAATACTTCCAATATTACCACTTCATGCAATCTGACCTTAGATTCTTAGAACGAAGCATAGACGCCTGAAAATTACATAATGATCGCTTATTTTGAAGGTATCACAAAATAAGCGACACACTCACCTACGACAAGATCAATTTTGTAGTGATGTGCTGTATGTGCGGCTTATCGATAAACTGTCCAGTGTCTCTGTTGTATAATCTTTGCACAAAAATGTTCGGCATTTGGATTGTTGAGACGCAATGGATGTTGATACCTACGGCAGGATAAATTGCGTGATCTACTGATATTGGACAGCTCTTAAATAGAAAGATTAATGTGGGACTACGGAGATATCGTTAAGTAGCTTTCTTGTAAAATATTGATAAACTACCAAAGTAATAAGTAAATAAACACTTTTTGGATTTTTTAACATGGAGTTAAATTTATGTATATAATTCATGTCATCGTGAGTCGAAACTATTGCTCCAATTTTCTTCAGGTCATTAATAAAATAACGAGAATTATATTTATGTCTGTTTATTTAAATTAATAATGCCATATTGTTTATTTTAATACAAACATTAACAATTGTTCTTTAAGTGAAGCTTATAGTTGTGCCCATTGACATCGTTATCAGAATGAAACGTTATCATTTATAGTATTTGCAGATTTATTTTACAACTGCTCGCTGACAAATAAAGGTGTCCACATTGAATAATAGGTTGTTTATTCATATTAATTATGACAGGAAAACCCAAGGCTCTATGTTAGAAACTACTTTGTTGGCTTTGAATAATTTTATCGTAGTTTACCTAGTGCTTGCATATTTTTAGCCAGTTACACTTTAAAACGAAATATGAATGAAACAAGTTTTTTTTGTGAAACAAGTGCATTATTCTTACTAAAATTTATAAAAAAAATAAAATTACTTCAACAGAAAATCTATCGATATAAGTTTCAGCATAATGCCATCACTACCCTGACCATGCGTCGATGTTATTTCCATGGCTAATTGCAAATTGCGGCTGTCAACGGCACAGAGCGTTAATGTGTCATAATATGACACGAGCGACCATACTCACGGGCAAGGTTCTATGATTACGGAGCCTCGCTGACCCCTAATTCAACGGGTGCCAGTGAAGACGAAGCTGGGAAAATCTACGTGGGTAAAATAGTACTACCTTTATTGAGAACCGGCACTAGTATTTGGAATGTATTGTAGTGTAGGTATACGTAATTTATATTTCAGCCATTGTCGGATATGACAAAGAGGACTCAAAACATTTAAACTAATACGAGTATTACCACCTCATTGTGTTTAGTCTTTAGCAAGAACGAAATAAAAAAAAAGTACCTACGTGAGTGTCGTGGAACACTCGGTTGGAACGAAGCAAAAAGTACTTTTCTATAAGTAACTGGGAATTAATAAATTGTCAATTAGGTATCCTAGAAACGCTCTTCCGTACTAACAATGTAACAATCTATGGACTGTGTCGCGGCTGCGCATTTACTGTGACGATTTGACATACATACATCTGTTGTGCGTGACGCAAAAATAGAACACTTTTTTCGTCCAGCCCCCATCCGATACCGTCCGAAAAGGAACTTCATTACAAAACTTCGCTTTGCAAGTTAATTTACTAAAGAACTCACCGAATGAACACTCATGCGTATTATTAGTCGTTCCTGTGTTGTAAGAATAGGTACTTAATAATAATAATAATAATAATAATAATAATGCTGGACTTTTCACACAGCATCATCTAGCCCCAAAGTAAGCAAAGCTTGTGTTATGGGTACTAGATGACTGATATACTACTTATATACTTTTTGTTTGTAAATACATACATATTATACATAGAAACACCCAGACCCGAGACAAATATTTGTAGATCATACAAACATTGGTCCCGCCGCGGGGATCGAACCCGCAACCTTTTGCGTCGCAGGCGGGCCTTCGCCCACTGCGCCGCAGAGGTCGTCAGTATGTATGTTAATATGTCGCTAAGAAATAGTTGCTCGACTATATCGAGCTATGAGTCACTCAAAGATGTAACCTCAAAATATGATCGATCAAACTTCAAAGGAACGCAATCACGTAGAGTATCTACCTACCTTTCGAATTCCTTTGAAAAAGTAAAAACGCAGCAAAAGAAACCGCCGACAGATTCATCACTTTAAAATAGATCCACGAAATTTAACACTATTATGGTACGTCGGGTCGATTTGGCCAAAAATTAATACTATTATTTGATCATGTTCAAGAAATACCTCAGGTTCAAAATGTCCGCTACGCAAACATTCGGCGGCGGTATATTTTGCGCATCGTTTGACTTATTGAATAGAACGTTATAAGTAAAACACACAAAACTCTACCTTATTACCTTCAAATAGAGCTCCGTAGCACGAATGCAAGATTTTGAAAAAAAACATAATCATGTTATGCCTGTACGGTAGCCAAATCGTTTGTGGGCTCACCTTAGATTTAAAAAAATACATTGTGTTTCTTACGATGTTTGGTTCAAATTTGATAGAGTCCAGTGCGTTTTATAATGTTTTAGCAGCTGATGATACATTCGATAACTTTTGGCTAATATAAAAAAAAACCTAACCATTACATAAATATATTATTCGTTATGGTTATTATTAAAAGAGAAATAAGCACGAAAAGCTTGAGTCGATTTAAAATCAGCAATGTTTTGATTCAACCTGAATTATTACTAAGTGACTAAAAGTGGGGTCACTCTTCTCGATCGCATTTCGCTATAATACCTTGAAAAGAGAAACAAATCTATTTTTTTTTTTTATAAATAATTCATTGTTTAAGATTGGATACATTTCCAGTTTTGGAAGTAAATGTACTTCAGACTATCATAAATACAACCTTATCAAAACCAGTACAATCAAGTACACAATCGCCTAAAGCCACTTCAGGGAAGAAAAGCACACGTGTCGATGCCATAATCCACGGCTTTGCGTTATAATCCGACCACCCAACGTTGCGCGACCATTATAACACTGCCCACAGAAATAGTACCCCTATTATTATATAGAACACATAGATGTTCTTATTTTACGCCATAAAATCGAGACCACCTACGTACGTTTGGCAAAATGCGAATGTAATGATGCGTTCGTGATTTTTTGGCGGTTTACGTGTATTTAGTTACAATGAAGGTATTGTAATTGCGATGTTCGTTTTTTTTGCGTGAAACAGACATAAATTCGCACTTGGGTGTGCTTTGATGCTAAATATCGCAGGAAATGCGTGTGATTCAGTGTGATATTATTTTTTTTACAAAAGGTTGGGGATCATCATTAAATAAATAAATAATGCTGGACTTTTTCACACAGCATCATCTAGCCCCAAAGTAAGCAGAGCTTGTGTTATGGGTACTAGATGACTGATATACTACTTATATACTTTTTTGTTTTGTAAATATATACATATTATACATCGAAACACCCAGACCCGAGATAAATATTTGTAGATCATACAAACATAAAATAGATCATAAAATCAGTGTTTTATAATAAGATAATTACAACAAAAAGTAAGAACATGAAATATATTATATTGATGATTCGTAAAGTAATGAAAACTAATAACTGGAACAAAAATTCGTCTAATGTTATTTTCTTACGTCACAGTCGATATATCAATAGAATAATGATAGTCCGATGTCAACAATACGGTACACTTGCGTACGAAAGTGGTAAGTACGAAAAAACATGATAGGATTTACGTACTTTTTTATTTATTTGTTTTAGCCTGCATCGTCCCACTGCAGGGCAAAGGCCTCTCCCCTTTCTCCACACCTCTCGATCTTGAGCTAAACTGTACCAGTCATGACTGTCGAGATCGTCCCACCAGTTTCTCCGGGGTCTGCCGTGACGTAGTCGCCTGATGTGTGGCACCCAATCTGTAGTTATTTTAGCCCAAAAAATTTACGACTTACAGAAAAACAATCTTATACAGCCAACTAGCATTTAAAAAAACTGATCAACCCAATTGGTAAATTAAGGCCAAACAAAGAATATGGTACACACCTAGCCGTGCAGTTAGTAATTCGGTCTATTGATACCTACTGATGATTTTATAAATATTTACATTACTTACAGTTTTTTTCAGCTTACCACTGACGTTTTTATCTTAAACCTTGTCTTTTGCAAATTGTAATATTTTTCACACGATTGTACAAAATATGACTGTTCATTCGGACGTACACCAATGCGTATTAATGATGTACAGACAGACCAACTATTACCGTCCGTCTGTTATTACATCGCTTTGTGACTCCCACAGGATAAACTAATGTTTTCTGCACGATCTAATTATTATTATTTTATTTATCAAAAACTGCGACTGAATAAAAATATGACCTTGTTCCATTTAGGTGAATCTGTAAAAATGAAAATGTAATAGGCTAAAAAGTAAGTGAATTGAAATTAATCTTACTTTAACACAAGTTCTAAGCGGTGAAAGAAAACATCTCGAGGAATCCAGAATTGAGATGGCTTAGTGGCAACCTATCGCGTAGTGAACATTCTATTGTTAATTTATGCTCAGTTGTCCCAACTCTATTGTAAATGTCTGATGAGCATCTCTATTTTATGTATACTAACTCTGTGGAAAAAGCGACAGAGCGAGCGCCCCCTAACGGGACGCGCGAGAACTGTCACTTTTGCCGGCATCGATTTGTGTAAAAGATCAGATTCTGGAGATTCTTGTAATTTTAATACAAAGCCTATGTAATTACCGAAACGTAATACAGTTTTTATTACTATCATTTCAACTGGTTGTTTTATTAGTTAACACTATAATGTTCACTTCTCCAAAATGTGAGCATTTGTGTCAAACATGACTTTATTAAGACATGCCATTGTCTACCCTCTTAGCTTACTCTATATCTTAAACTTGGGGATACAGCCGTGATCCTATTGTTTAGACATTCTCGTGATGTAAAAGAGGCTTTACATTAGCTAAATAGCGGCCTTTACACGCACAAACTTTCGCGAGTGATTGAGCGTACACGCAATCATGAGTGATAATTTTAATGCTACGCATTCTTTCGCGCGCGATTACTCGTTAGTTCTTGTCAAAACGCAATTGAACGGGAAAATCTCTACGCGCAATCGCGAGTGATATTTTTTTAGAAGCTTGAAGCTACGCGTTCTTTCGCACGCGATTGGCTGTATCACTCGCGATAGATTGTGCGTGTGAAGGCTGCTAATTGGCTACCATCATTTTGCCGTGTAACATAAGTAAACTTAAATTATCATTTGCCAATTGAAGTAGTTAATAAGTACCAAAAGCTCAAACAGAAACTAAAACAATAGAGGTAGTTACGGTTTCAACTTCAAAAACGACATATCATAGCTTATGTACGTTTGAATTCTAAACCTTATTCCGTTGCAATACAGGCGAAGTTCACCGTTTATCAGTAACGTTACTGGCCGTCACGAACACTGTATCCGTGTGCTAAATACATACATTATTGACAAACATACATCTTTCTAGGGATAAGACATGGTAATACTGAAATGTATGCAATTAGGACTGAACACGTCAGCTCTAGATGTGAGCGGCTATTTTTATGACGACCTCGAGGGGAACTTGTTTTGTGAATGTGTTCGAAATTTGAAAGTTAATTTGTAATTGATTAGAGTTTATATCAAGAAAAATAAGGTTGTACAGTACATCAGTCACATAATGGTATCCATACATAAGCAAGCTCTACTTACTGTGAGGCTAGTTGATAATGTGTATATGTCCAGCATTGTTAATTTAAATCAAAATAAACGAATAAATAAATTGTATTATATTTTGTTTTCCAAAGTTAAACGTCTCGGGAACATGATATACTGGACCTTTGATGGCATGCATGGGACCAAAGCCAATACACAGAGGCCTTTTTGTCAATTTTGATCTCATGTCATGGAGACAATATTATTATTATATCAAATACCTACCAAACCGTTCCTTTATATTATTTAAATAATAGTACATTATGGTACTAGTGTGTAACATTGGTGATTACCGCCGAGTTGTTTTAAGAGCCGAGCCGTTAGGCGAGGCTCTTAATAGAACCGAGGACGGTAATCATCAATACACACGTGTATCATACGACGTTTTTCAACACACTTGTGAATAAAACAACAATAAAAACTCATTTTCAACAGTGAAAACGAGTTGTGAAAAATGTTTCGCTATTGCGGCAAAAATGAATCAGTTTTCCTATGCGCGCGCATCAGCCACAGACTATATTTCCGCGCCGCGCATAGGGTTTGCGGCCTATTCTGCCACGGACAAAATGGGGAATTTAAAGTTTTCTTTTATTACAGAGAAAACAAAAGTTATATTTGACTGAAAGTTTTATTTATTAAACACGTACGAGTTAAAATTATCTATTTAAATAAGAAGTTGCATGAAATGAGCAAGCAATAGGAACATTAATTTATTTGTTCTATTGAACACGATCTTTTTTCTGAATAAAAACTTTTTTAAGAACAAAGCAACTCAACCAATAAAATTTAAAAAAAAAATCTATTACTCACTAGTGAGTTATAGTAATGAAAAAGTCACAGTTTGATTATGGGTGTCATTATGTGCCTAATTGCGGTGACCATAGAGAAACTTTATGAGCAAGTGAAAATAAAATTACTGAGTCAAAACAATCACAAAACAACGGAATCAGCCTCTAGCTGCATTGTGGTGTCAATTATGCCCTCGTCCTTTCTTTGTCATTTCGCTAAGCTACCAATTTAGTAATTTTAGTTGAAACATGATGTAACGGCGAAGAATGGCTCAACATAATTCAAGAGTTGCAAGTCTGGAGCCACCACAAGATAATTGCGTCCATCCTATTAAAGTATTTATCCCCGCAAATTGCAAATGCGTGCTAGAGTGAGAGGCAAGTGTCTGGCGTAGACTAATCCAATGGACAAGACTATTTCTTTCTCGCTCCAACTGGCGCATTACCGATTTGCTGTTTGTCTAAATGTCGAACCATCAAGAGTGTTGCTCATAGTGGGCATTACTCTACTACTACGTCCGTGTATCAGTTGTAAAGGAAATAACATGAGCTCTGGAGGGTGGAGAATGACAATATCATGAGGAAACCCATAGCTTAGTTAGTACCACACTAACCATGTACTTTGTATGGATATGCCTGAGGGCATAGCTTAGGCTGGGCAAGCCTATTCCATCATAAGCAAAGTCTACAATATCTCATTGAGTGTATGTGTTGTAAGTGAGCTTCCTGTTTTATCAGCCTATTATTAAATACATAGGTATACCTAATTTGTGCCAGGCCTTTTTGCTGAATCATGGGTTTGAAAAAAATACAAGCAGTCTTGGTAGACCAGAATGAATATCCTTATTGAAAAACTTAAGCTGATGATTCAGGAAGCATACCTACCATACTCAATGAGATATTGTAGTATCTTTGCTTATGATGGAATTGTCTTGCCCAGTAGACCAGAATGACTATGCTTATTGACAATATGGATATTCATTCTGGTCTACATACAAAGAATAAACTGGTTGCAAAAATCACAGGATTGAGTAAATATTATTTGAGTTAGGAGTTGGAGTGCTTTGCCCAACAGTGGGTTTCAAAGTATATGATGATGATGGGTTGGAATATGATGTAACGGCAAGACATGGCACAACATAATTCAAGTGTTGCAAGTCGGAGCTACCGCAAGCTAATTGCGTCCATCCTATCTCCTGATATTATGGTTAGGCTGGGAGCATACTGATTCTATAAAATTTTAAGAACAGAACAGGTTCACGACTGTATCCCCAAGGCGCGGTAGACATTCTCTCTTTTTATGTTACTTATTCCAGATCCTTTGAAGATGTCTAAGGGTAAGTCAGAGGCATGTCCAAACACATAATATTTGATACATGCCCACATTTTGCAGAAATTAGTATTCCATACGTGACAGGTTGCAAGCCCATCGCCGCCTTTAAGAACACTAACTCCTCACGATAAAGTTTTAAGTTATTTGTAAAAATAAACTTTTGATAAAGTTTTTAATGAGAACTTCAATTTTTACATTGAAAATAAATAAATAAATAATTGTGGACATTTCACACAGCCCCAAACTGACGAAGTCGCGGGTACCGGGGTACCAGCTAGTGCAGCAAACTTAGCAAACTTAAAATGTAAAATCGTCTATTTGCCACTAAAATCTTGGCTTGCTTCGCTCGATCAATTAACCGATTAGTCAGATAGAACGATCGTGATCGTTTAAAATTGTTATAAAAGAGGTGACGATGAATAATGGTAATCGATTTCTGTTGGTCTTGAGTCCGTTTTTAGTTAATTAATCAGTTTTTGCTTTAGTTGACATGAAAACGTGAACCAAGTATAAGTCAATGGCTAAGCACTTCAGCCTTGGTAATCGTCAAGATAATGTAAGTCATACGAATGAAGAAACAGTAGGTAAAACCAAGTTCATTTAAGGCCGGACTTAGCTGGCAGAAAATTACATAATATTTTATTCAAATCATTGCTATAGTTATACGAGTAGGATAATTATATTAAAAAAAAAATGCTGGAAATTTTCACAAAGCATCAAGCTTGTACTATGGGAACCAGATAACTAATATACTACTTTGATACTTTTCGTTTGTAAATACATACATATTATACATAGAAACACCCAGACCCGAGACAAATATCTGTAAGTCATACAAACATTTGTCCCGCGGCGGGGATCGAACCCGAAACCTTCTGCGTCGCAAGCAGACCTTCGCCCGCTGCGCCACAGAGGTCGTCAATTATATTGGTAGAGTGTGAAACCTTACACTCACAACCTTGTCACTAGGAATGGTAGAAGTTTTTTGTTCTTCAGGTATTCGAAATGATGTTGCATCAAGGTTTCTTTCGTTGATATCATTATGTGAAAGTGATTACAAGAACCTTAAGATGAAGGGTTAGTGTAAGCCCACCCTTACCCGCCGGTCGTGCTTGGACACAGCGTCAAATTGAAATTAAAACTAAGCTGAGGCGGCGTCGTCGTCGCGAGGTGCAATGCACTTACAAAATGGTAATTACTTTATCTTCACGCTATTTTCTGATATTAAAAGTAGTATAATTTTCGTTTTAATAACCTGTCCAAAAGTCATGGCAAAAATCATGACAACTAAAAACTTTTTTTGCTACGACGACGTTGATATAAATTCGTACGCCCAAAGATAAAATTGATACCAACGAGGATCGATCCACAGTGGCTTAAATATATTGATGACTGGAAAGAAAGAGGGAAGAGAGGACCCTGCAGTGGAATACCTATCTACCTACAAATAAATTATTAAAATAACAATTAAATTCGTATGAGGTGGAGAACTGGAGAGCTCGGCTAGAGTCACTTAGTCTAGTGACGGAGTTTTATTTGGTGAATCTCAACATCCTTCAAGATAGCCGTACCCGGTACTGGTAGAAAATTTATTACATTCAAAAACCATTTTTTTATTGTTTTATCCATGGACGATGGAATTTGTTCGCTACGCTTAAATCTATGTTTTTAATATATATTTGCGTATTTTCAAAATGTACAAAAACTCGCCAAACTTCAATTACGTCACCAAATCACGAAAGTTTAAACTTCTTACAAATGGTAATTAATGCGTTAAGTAAAGACAATACGGAAACTTATACGGAAGAATAAGCACTCAGCCCTCGGATTATTTAATATGGCAATAAAATGTGACCGTAAAAAAAATTATATTTGCAAATTGTTGCCGCAATTGAACGCAATTTGAATTTTGAAATTGAACCAACGGGTTCCGTATATTCAAATAAGTTTGTGCGAGTCAGTAGCCAACTCTGGTGATGGAGTTGGCCTCAACCACCGCGATGGAGGCCTTTTGGATGAATAAAATGTATATTATGCTATATTTTGAATTATGGGAGTTCAAATTCAAACCATCAATTTGAAGACCTAGTACCTTCTGATGATTTTCCTCAAATTATGATCCTTATCTTGTTGTAAGGTAAATGTGTGGTCCTTTATCGGATGACTTTAATTCAAAAATCTTTAATCAAAACAGGCTCTTTTAATACTCAAATTCCGCGGAATCCCAAACAAACCTTATCACTGGACTATGTAATGAGAAACTAGACAGAACGACTTATTTAATTAAGGATTTGGTGACCGCGAGGCAATGCCGTGATGGAAAGCCAGGCTGTAAATTCATTTGAGTATGCGACAGATTGACTAAGGCTATGTTGGTGAGAGAAGCGAGCTACTCACTAATATGTATGGAGAGTAAAGCGTTAAAGGTTCGGGCATGGGTAGTTAAGTTGGCGTGCCATATGCGTGAATACCTACACAAAAACGCTGTAAAATGTAAATTATCCTGGTGTCTTTTGTGTTAGCACAAACTTATATGATACAAGTTTCGGGAAAAAAAGCATTTAGAATCCAATTTCTTTATGACTTTGGCTGTCTTTTTTGCATTGTGGCATGTAGATGAAAGTCACCGGTTTGTTTAATTTTTTTTAATGAAAGTCTAAAAAAATTCTATTTTTTAAACTTTGGAAGAATCGCGAGTTTTTCATTCACTTATCGCTCCGCTTGTAACATCACCACACCCTGTAGTGGTAGTTTCCACCTGTGTCTGATATGTGAACAAATATTAGCCGACAGCATCACCCTTAGACCACACACAGGCGTCGTGAGCGTTATATGATGAAAGTTATTATTATACCTATTACCTATGCAGTTCAATGCATACGTAAGACTTATGCAAGCGATGTGCAAATAGACTACATTTTAAATAAGAGAACGTATGATGGTACACCATTTCTTCAATTTCAGTGAAGTCTTTAGCAGCGACTTTATCAAAAATCAATTGCATCTTTGGTAGAACTGGTGATGTCTAGTCCATGAGCGTTTATGTGAGCAACTAATTAAAATAATAGTACAGGTACTGCAAAGAATCACAAAGTAAAAAATGAGGGTTTATTCCTCTGAGATATGGTAGATAATTACATCAATTGTGGGCTATAATGATAAGGAAACCAAGGGTCACGATAAGAGTAAAGAGTTTCAGGTGGCATATCATTTCATGCTTTCTCATCGCCTTACCACAAAACTCTGTCAAACGGTTTCTAACACTTATACAAATAAATAAAGAAAACAATACGTTACGGGGTCCGTTATTGGTCTGCGGTTGGTTTCTCTTCAAAATATTTACAAGCTGAACGGGACGTACCTAGAATCTTGGCAGGGACGAAAAGACCTACCAGCCACAACCTAAGTTTATGCCTAGGTATTTGTATCTAGGTCAATGCTTGGTTAATTATGCCTTTAAAAAGAAGTATGATAAAAAAAAATATTAATTAGGCTCACGCCAGTAAGAAGCGCTCGTGGTCGTGCTTGCTTTGTCGTTCTTGATAGATCGTCGAAGTTAAGCAAAGTTCTAACGGTCTGTAAGTAGATGGGTGACCGCCAGTGGCATTTTCATCTGAGAGCTTCCGTGCTTCGGAGGGCACGTAAAATGTCGGTCCCGGCTATTTAAGTCGTTAAACCATGACGGAGGCCTTATGGCGGCCTAAAAACTCCGTCACCAGAGTTGGCCACTGACTCATACGAAATTACTTACGCCAGTAGGTAAACGTAAAACAATAACCACCATGTCGGAGACAAACAGCGCATCACTAGCCCAGGAGACCGCGGCAGCGGGGTCCGGGGGACGAGACGACGCGACGCGCCCCACCGACCACATCGCAACACTCCATTCAAAACCACGGATCAAACTAGGCGCGCGTTCTTACGTCCAATATACCAGCTACCTACATATTTTACAGTCCGCTATTTCATTTACAATCCACTGACTATCCCCAACAACCAACTTATTCTAGCTCCATCCTCGAGATTTTTTTCTTCACCTTTTATAATTTTTGGGGTCGTCGTCATGTTTTATGTAGCAAAAGATACGTTTTGTGGTTGAAAGTTGAGTTACTCAGTAGGTATAAACCTTTGACTAGCTACGCTTTCATGTCCCGTCCCGTGTCCGTCCCGGAATTATAGAAGCAATCCTCAGTCGTGAGAACACCATCGTGCCACCACCATGCTTCGTAATTGATGTCAAACTCTGCGCTGATGAAGACTGTCGATGCTGATAGAATGCATGTTTCTACAACACATTATTATGTAACCGTCATCATAAAAGAAGGTTCTATGTTCAGCTGTATTTGTATAATTTTTAAGGTATATTCACCGATATCGATATTTTTGACAAATTGTAGATCGATTTTGAAAATTCTCGAGGTAGTCCTAAGTAGGTATATAAATTTTATCCCAAAAGAATCGATATTCTCATTCTCTTCAGCTTATATTTTCGACCGAGCCCAACATTGAAGTCGGTTTTCTTGTAAGTTTTTAAAATGTAATTTTGTTAAACTCATTTCAATATACAGCGATAGGCTTTCTATCCGTCACGTGCAATGCCAACTTCTGCAAAATGTGGACACGTGCAAAACTTATTTGGAAGTGTTTCTAGAATATTTAAGTATCTGGAGTAGGTATATTATGATCTTTTGGACTTTTGGACAAAATCAGTAGCCTATCAATGACCAGGTTCATCATCATCATCATCATCATCAGCCTATGGCAGTCCACTGCTGGGCATATGCCTCCCCTAGTGCGCGCCATTGCGCTCTGTTCTCAGCTCGACGCATCCAGCTTCTACCGGCAGCCTTTCGCAGATCGTCACTCCACCTGGCCGGAGGGCGTCCTACACTACGTTTGCCGAGTCGCGGTCTCCACTCAAGAACTCGTTTACCCCAACGGTTATCGGTTCTTCGGCAGATATGGCCAGCCCACTGCCACTTCAGCTTGCTGATTCTCTGAGCTATGTCGACAATTTTAATGACCAGGTTACCAGGAGCATTATTTATGGCTCCAATTAAAACAATGTTGTTTGTTTTGAAAAATTATTTATTCACCCTCGGTAATAGGCCGTGACCAATCGAGGTAATCTGTAGGGTCAATCAATAAGGCTCCGATACTCTTAAATCTATTTTACTATGGCGAAGGTGTTGCAATCTGTCACGTATGGAATGTATCGCAAAAATATATGGACGTGCCCCTAACCTAACCCAAAGAAAAAGTATCTTGAACACCTTTGCGTCTTAACCTAATTCTAGATTAATAAAAATTGTTTAACACTAGTAGAGCACAAAATCGGAATCAGGGGCGAAATTTTATATCAGGATCAGTAGACCAGACCCAGCAGGTCAGCAAAGGCTGTCTTTATTGGTAAAAAAAAAGTGGATTATAATAAATAATAAAAAAATAAATAAATAACGCTGGACTTTTCACACAGCATCATCTAGCCCCAAAGTAAGCAGAGCTTGTGTTATGAGTACTAGATGACTGATAAACTACTTATATACTTTTTGTTTGTAAATACATACATTATTATACAAAGAAACACCCAGACCCGAGACAAATATCTGTAGGTCATACAAACATTTGTCCCGCGGCAGGGATCGAACCCGCAACCTTCTGCATCGCAGGCGGACCTTCGCCAACTGCGCCACAGAGGTCGTCGATTATAGCTAGCGCCACCAAATAATTTTGGTAAAGAACTACACACGACATGTGAAATAAAAGTAATTGAATTAAGAACACACGCACTTCAAGATTTCGTAAATAAAGATGAGCAGAATAATAATGAGCAGATAAGAACTTTAGTACCAAAGTCATAAGGTTCAGTCGAGGCTATTTCGTAATTTTACCCTTTGGTCACCCCACAACCGCATTGTGGTCAGCTCAAGCCGCTAAACCAATCATGGGTTAAGCTTTTATACGTGGCTTGACCCCGGTCGGCATTCAAAGAGCGAAACATTTCACTGACTTTACCTGGTGTAATGTATCCTAAGATTACTGATGGATCTGTTAGGTCAAAGCTATTTCTGGTGTGACTCTACACCTCATCACCACAATTCATATACTACATTTAATTCTGTAATAATAATTAATTTAAAATGTTACAACATTTTACAATACTGCCAACAACGATAATGTCGCAAGCAGTCAAAATAAAAAAAAACTAGAAAAAACAATAACAAAAGAAGGTCGAAAAAGAGGATCCATGTCCAAACAAATTGACACAACATATTGTTCCATTTTCAAAATAGATTTGTACACAATACATTGTTCTATTTTCAAAAAGTTTTACGGGTAATAATCGAATGACCAACGCCCACAAAGGCATTCTGCCATTCTAACTACTGAGTTTATACCAGCTTTTTTTGTTCTTTTTTTGAACGCTTTTTTTTTCTTACTTTCGGTTTATTTCATTCAGAAATCTTAGCCAAATACCTAATCAAGTACCTGCTTAAAAAGCTGAAACAATTTTTTTTTTAATAATGTCAAAAAATGCAATATAAGCGATTTGTGGTTGCGGGATTTTATGTAGCCTCAAAAGGAACCCATCATGATATTGTAGCCAGGACTGACAATTTGTGTCTACTAAGCACAGTAAATGCTATGTTAATGAGACGAACTTTGAATCTATGACTAAGAAAACAACCCCGAGCCATGAAACATTTTTTTATATATATTTTTTTTTATCATGATCATTTTGAACTGCAGCGTACGCACTGCTACGGAATGCTACGGACCAACCGATTTTTCTTCAACATTTTTTTAATCTATGCCACTAATAGGGCAGCAGTAGTTGTACCGACCGCAAATTTGTCAGACCACCTTGCAGCTAAATGATATTTATGGCCCCAAAGCCAGGAAGACGGTAAGCCGTGCCGTTGCATAATCTTTGCAATTTATGACTGCTTTTGTTGTATGCGGTCGTTTTTATGTAATGTTGTAATTGAATTAATTGTTTGATTTGTTTTGCTTACTTGGTCATAAAAGAACAAATAAAAATTGAATAAAATTTTTATAAGAGGTATACGACATCTTTCTTCATATTTTCACCTACAATTTCTCATTTAAACAGGAGTGTTTAATAGAATAGAAAAACACTTTATTGTACACAAAAGACACACATTAAAGGAAATACACGAAAACCAGTAAGTAGGTACAATGGGCGGCCTTATCGCTAAAAGCGATCTCTTCCAGACAACCTTTGGATGGACCGGAAAAGTAACACAGAAAAACGGCGGTGTACAAAAATTTAAAAATACAGAAATACCCTAAAAGCTTAATTATGAGTAAGTAAGTAGGTATACGAATAACTTATACAAAATACCTAATACGATAAATTAATAAATATATCCTGTTTGTAAAAAAAAATTATAATTTCACATGGATCGATAACACATAATTGGATCCTATGACAATCGGAAGCAGATCCAATGATCCAAAAAAATATCAAGATTATCTCAAAATCAATCACGCCCATGGAAAATCGGGTTTTGTCAGATTCTGCACGTGAGCCAAAGGTCGGTGCTTGTATTAAAGAGAGGAAATCCGGCGGGTATTGTTGTATCCAACACTTATGCACTTTACCTGACCGGCGGATAAAAGAACTTGGAAGAATAGCTCTGCCTTACCGTGCCGCTTTCTAAAAAATATCACTACAGAAAAAAAAACAAAATTTGAATTTGGAATGCATAAAAAAGAAGATGCAAATGATGCAACGGTCGCGATACTGCGCAGATCCAGTTTAAAAAAATGGGTCCTAATTTTCTCACGTTAGTGAAGATTTTTTTCTGGAAATTTCTAATGACGCTTTAATTTGAAGAACCCTTTGGGGTTTGATTTCGTGGTTTTTTTGTGCAGTTATTGTTTACAAAAACAAAGTCTCGTAACACGGATGTCGCAAAAAATAATTGCATAGTGAATTTATGCGTTTTCAGTTGCATAAATTTTATGTGTAAATGGGCGCGTCTTACTGCTTTTTGCTTGAAACAAAAAAAGTGCAACAGAATATTTTTATTGTGATTTCGTCATAATAATAATGATCTTTTTTATACTTTAAAGTTGTTTACAGATATTTAAGTAGCAAACAACAAAATTTTTCTTCCATAACATAAAAACAAATTTCTTTCTGGGTGACATTAGTTATTGTAAGAAAAAAAATACAAAAATTTATTGAATTAAAATCCATACTAAAACATCTATTTACTACCTTAATTTAGTTCTTCTAAGTTTCCCATGACATCCTCCGTAAAAAATAAATCAATCAATTCAAGACAGAAATCGCCAACATTTTTTTATTTGCACAAACAAAAAGAAGACCACATCCCTATTGTGTCTAAAGAAATAAATTAAACTATCCTTAGGGGAGATTTTTACCGTTAATTTTACATTTAAAAAATAGATAAAAAATCTCCGCGGAAGTCTGTGGGAACTGTTCTTAAAAAACTAAGGGCAGGATGCTACGGTAAGTGTAAATATGAGTCTATGAGGTGACACAAGAAAGTTAAACGGATATGTATTTGAAAGATTTACTGCTTTCACATATGAAAGGTTTTCTATACGTGAGATTCAATAAAAAAAACTTTAGGCTCGGCATTTTTTTGTTTCTTTCATCCTATAGTTTCATAATTACCTAATGCTATGTTTAAGTGGTCACGAAAAACTAGTGTTTTTAACGGTGATACTTATGAAGTTATATTAAAAAAATGGAATAGAGACTTTTAAACCAGGAAATCCCAATCGGCTGTGGTCAGGTCAAAAAGGTTCTAATTTAACAACCGTTATGGCACAATAAAACACGAATTAAAAAATCTGCCGGAAGTCAGAACTGTTTGCTTCCGCTTAAAACCGAGAGCACGGATTTTGGAGGTGATCAAAAACGTTTCTTTCATCGGCTGATTTTATATCAGACCAGAGATTCTCAAAGAATAGGAGGTATTATATACAAAATCCATACTCCATACTTTACCTACTTATTTATTAATAATATTATAATAAATATTTATTATAAAAGTAAAAGTAACTCTGTCTGTCTGTCTATTTGTTACTTTACACGCCCAATCTGCTGAACAGATTAGGCTGAAAATTAGCATGGATAAAGGTTGTATCCCAGAGAAGAAAATAGGCTACTTTTTATCCCGAAAAAATGAAGAAAATCCCGAGGGACCGCGGGTCACACCGCGGGAACGCAGCTAGTTTGAATATAAAAGTCATAGATTTTATAGATATTAAGTAATGTGATAAATATACATACTTACATTTAAAAAAAAATATTCAATATTTTGTGTGTTTTTTAATAATAAATAAAATTCAAGTTGGAACTTAGCAGCATCAGAAAATAATGATTATTATTTTTTTCGTACTTATTTTAGCGTTTACATTTCAAATATCTTCCACAAACAAAAATTATAATACATGAAAACACAGCTAATAAAAAAACGTAGCTCCAAACTTTGACAACCACTGGTGAAGCACATGTACCCAGAGAGAGCACCCCATGTTTTTTCCACCCAGAGTCTGTTTATAAAAACATATGCACATTTTTTAAGCACGTATCTCAAATCAAGGTGCGCACTGCATTGTGCAAGGGACATCTTCGAGGGTTTTTAATAATTCTCCAAGTACGTTTTTTATGTGCGAGAATGTTTTTTAAGTTTTCTCACGCAGAGTCCCATTCAGAGTTAGATCTGTGGGTAGATACATCCGCGGTTATTGTTGAATCACGTATGACTGCGTATTGATGATAATTTTTATCATTGATTCCAATATTTGAATTGGTCGAAACACCTTGTGAGATCCGAATTTTAAATGTGTCTCCCTGATTCTTTAAAAAAAATTACATAACTGCTGTAAACCATTTCCTCGTTTGTATAAAAAAACTCTTCATCGAGTTAAATAATATTGTTTTATTCAGGAAAACCATTTTTTATGATAAAGTTACACATTATAATTTCGTAGATTTAAAAGTATCCCACCAAAAACAACAAGCAAAGTTAACAAAAAATCTCTGCGATAATATTCACTCATTTTCGTCACACACAAATAATTACATATTATAATGGTTCCCGCATATTCATTACGTCAAAAAAACTGTAATTTAATATAAACTAGAGGACAAAAATACGGCCAATGTTATAAAAAGAGCCTGAAAAACACCAAGGGAGCTACTGAGTAAAAATGGTAAAAAATAAAGGGGTGAATAAAACAAAAGAAAAAAACTGTGACCCATTATCGTCAGCTAACTGGGCTTTGAGACAAGCGGTTAATTTTGTTTAAAGCTGATTTATGAGTTTTATAGCTGTGCCATGTTTTTGAGGATTTTTTAATCGTTTCAGAGAGTTTGCAAGCAGCTACGGGAAAATTGTCTATACCTAGTATATTTTGTTTAGAGTCAGGGTGTTGTTTTTTTTTTTTTTTATGGAAGAGGGGGCAATCGAGCATGTGGCACACCTGATGGTAAGTGATTACCACCGCCCACAGATAACTGCAGCATCAAGAAGCACTGCAGATGCGTTGCCGGCCTTTGAGGTAGGAATAGGCTCTTTTCTTGAAGGTGCCTAAGTCGTATCGGTCTGGAAATACCGCTGGCGACAGCTGATTCCATAAGTCTGTTGTGCGAGGCAGGAATTGGCGTGAAAACCGCACAGTTGTGGACTGCCAACCATCCACATGATGTGGATGGTATGAGTATTGCTGTCGTTGCATACGATGGCGGAATTCAGCGGCTGGTATCAGTCCAAACAATTCTTCTGAGCACTCCCCATTGTATATGCGGTACATGATGCATAGAGATGCAACATCTCTACGTAAAGCCAATGGATCAAGCCTATCGGAAAGGACTTGGTCGTTGACAACACGAGCGGCTCTTCGTTGTATACGATCAAAAGGAAGAAGATGGTACTGGGGTGCCCCAGCCCAAAGATGAGAACAGTATTCCATGTGCGGCCGTACTTGCGCCTTATATAGTTGCAATCGATGAGCCGACATGAAATATTTTTTAGCCCGGTTAAGTACTCCAAGCTTTTGGGAGGCTAATTTAGCTTTTCCTTCCAGATGACCACGAAATTGAACATCGCTCGTGATGTCAACCCCAAGGATTCCGATTTTTGCTGAGGTGCAGAGGGGAGTATTCTCAAAACTATCCGTTGTGGTATCCGTATAATTGTACTGATACCTACGACACAGGGAATCCTAGTGTGAGTCTATGTATGTGATTGTTGAAAATTAGTTTTTTTGGAACGTAGTTCCTTTTCGGACGGTATCGAGGTTGGGGGCTGGAAAAAAAAAGCGTTAGATTTTACCGTCAGGACACATACATAGGTCAAAACGTCACAGTGCGAAGAAATTATTACATTGTTATTACGGAAGAGTGTTTCTAGATTTTAATTTGACAATAAATTATTTGACAAATAAATGTCAAATGGCAAAAACTTTGTTTCAACCGAGTGTTCTACTGAGGTTCCACAACACTCACGTACTTTTTTTTACTTTTATAGCTTTCAAATGGCTTTTTTAAGACCTTTTCCATCACCAGAGTTGACCATAAACTCATTGGACCTTAGAGAGTTCAAAGTTGGAAAATGGTTAAAGCTCTAGAGTTGTATCTTGGTGTGATTTCGACTCTCTAGTGCCAAGGCCAACTCTGATTGTCGATGCCCGAGGGCGGACCCATCAGCATTATCGATGCTCCATTTCGTCACCGCACTGAGAATGACACGATCTTTAGAGCAAAACGACAATCAGCGAATACAATGGAGTTCATCCCTTTCACTTTCAACGGTCTATGTGTCAATTATTCAGATCTGTATTGTCTTATTTTTTGTTTATTCGATTTGGAAGACAAGTTGAAAGTTCATCATATTATTTCGATTTGAAAACGTTAAAAAGTTTACACATAATTATGTTTTTCAATATATTTATGAAATGGGTTTTGCGTTAGCCATAAACCCGTTTAAGATTTTTAAATTTCTGACTGAATTTAAACGCAGATGCAAAAAGTACCGACCACTAGAACATAAATTATTTAAATTTGACTTGTAATAGTGTACGGGCCTGACACAGGATATGCATAAAAGGGTTTAAAAAATTCTGGGGTGAGATTTTTTATGCATCATGAGGGGTCACGGTATTCGTGACTTGTTTGGCCAGCGTTCGTTACGCTATTGAAAACGATGTATTGAATATTTAAATTGCTTGAATAGTTTTCGCACGATGATTTGGCTCTTCTTAGCAACTTACAAAAGCAACGGTGACTTTGAAAGTAATAATGAAGCCAATACAAAATTGCAGATGAATAGACAATTTGTTCAATCACCCTTATATGTTAAAATATCAGGATTTATTCTTCAATATGCTGATTAAATAAATTTAATAAATCAGCACATAAAAAAATAGCTCACCTCATATAAAAATCTTTAGATATTTTAAAATGGTCTTGCTACTCAGTGAAAACATTCAGTGCCAAACAAACAACGAGAGTATATCTAAAATTCACCCGAAATTTTACTCTCCTAAAATGAAATAAAACATCGGCTCCCATAATATTATTCCGATTCCAACTCATAACAATACCTTATCTATAACTCCACAAATCAAAATTCGCAAACGTCCATTATCAAAGGGCACTCTTTAAATTCAATCCCCTTCTGGAGCTGTCCTACACAAGCACCCTTTTCGGACCTGATGGCTCGCGAACCATTTTTTATCTGATGCAACTGACTTTATCTATGACGATGCTAAAAAAGAAGACCAGGTGGTGGTTTAAAAAAAAAGAAAAAAATTGCAAGGATCTAATCCTTTGAGGATTTCTTTCAAGACATGTGTAACGCATGGGCCAACCTTTTGTCCGAATCGGACGGTTTGAAAGAAGTTGAATTAAATAGTTTTGTTGATATAAGTTGCACGGGAGACTTTTTAGAATCATTTGGTTTTGCCTCAGGGAGATCATACTTTGTCCAACAAAAAACGCGTACAAAAACTATGGGAACAATAACTTCAGTTTCATCTAGTAGCAAGGATGTGGTATTGCAAAAACTAGGATGGCCGAGTGTTTGAACTTATACTTTTTTGAATGTTGGCAGCAAGATAAGGCATAATACACACCGGCTAAAACAACGCCGTCCGTCGGACTAAAAAAAACGCATCGTCGCATCCGCGATAACTCATTACCCGCATGCCGCTGAAAGAGGACAATACGCAATCGATAATGCTAAACGAACACGTGTGCTGTCCTTTGTTTCGTGCGTGGACTCCCGGGCTTAGAATTTTATTTTTACAGATAAGATAGCTTGAATACAAAATTAACAGAAAATTATGTTAGTTTTCTGATAAGCAATGATGGTTACTACCTGTGTTTAATAATTGAATGATATAATTTGCTAGATGTATATTTGATGAAGTCTCTAACAAATGAAGAACTGACTTTTGGGTTTCATCTTAAGGTTCACTTTCGATCCAGGAATCAGTAGGTTCTTACTTTAGTTGCCTATTTTGAACTTCTAGATACTCCTCACTCCTCCGTCTCTTTGTATATATTTAACTATTTCACTTTGAAGTAGAGCTTTTTCCATTAAAAGCTAGCTTGCAAAAAAACTAAATTTGATATGATCGAATTCCCATGCCCAGTTTCCCACAAAATCATCTTCAAGATATCAGCAGATGTACACATAAAAAGACGCATTAATAAAAAAAACATGAGAACTATCCTCACCTATGACCCCGGGCTATTCGCAAAATTCCTGGACCGTTAAAAAAAGAATTACAACCAAAGAAAAGTAACTATTGTTTGTTAAAAAACTCAGGGGTAGATTTGAATAAGAAAAAACTGAGGGGTGAGCACAAAAAGTCTGGATGCGATTTTTTATGACGGCCAAAATAATATGCATACTTATTGCAAATTGGTTTCGGACAACATTCTCACGCGTATAAGAAAATATTAATGCAGATGTTTATTTTTATGACGCTTGTAGATCAAGCTTTATTTATTTTTATTGTAAAGTTAAATATCGAATAAAAAATACCTGGTTGTTAATAATGTGGTTAAAAAGTAAAAAAAAAACAATGTTATCAGTCACCTATCGCTTATCAGTGAAGCGACGTGTAAATGAGAATTGGTCGCATGCGGGCTAACGATGCGTCTGTATGCAAGGCATGTTTGGTCACGGCTAGTTAGTCTGGCCAAAAGTTAGATTACAGAAAACGAAGCCGAACAAAACACTACATACTTTCATAAGCTCGGCAATCTAAACCAATGGCCACACACCCTCAGGGGTCGTATTCGCGTTCCTTTTTTCGTTCGTTTGATGAATATTCGGATGCTTCCCACCAAGATATCTGACTTCAAGGGCCAATTTTTCGGCTTGGAATATTTGGTCCTAGGTTAGGACCGTGTTTTAACGTTTGATTAACTGTTTATTTTATAGATATAAAAAAACATGTATAATTAGTTATTAATATTACTTACTTTCTTACAATACTCATTGTTTTTTTTAATACTATTTTTCTGGTTAAAATTACAACACATTGAGACTAGTCTCAATAAATAAATAATAATAAATAATAAATAATAATAAATAATGCTGGACATTTTCACACAGCATCATCTAGCCCCAAACTAAGCAAAGCTTGTACTATGGGAACCAGATAACTGATATACTACTTATATACTTTTTGTTTGTAAATACATACATATTATACATAGAAACACCCAGACCCGAGACAAATATCTGTAGGTCATACAAACATTTGTCCCGCGGCGGGGATCGAACCCGCAACCTTCTGCGTCGCAGGCGGACCTTCGCCCACTGCGTAATTTTTCAATGTGTTGTAATTTTTCACCATTGTAACGATTTACATAGTACATTTGAACTGTCATGTTATTTTGGTTGTGCAATAAAGAAATTGAATTTAAATTCAAATTAATTTATAGCAGGCTACAATCGAACCTATTCTGGGGGGTTATTCGCATTCGTTTTTCGTTCGTTCGATGAATATTCGGACGCTTCTTACTACGAGCTACATTGTATTCAGTCGATAAGATTAACGTTAAAACAAGGTCCTGACCAAATATTCCAAACCGAAAAATTGGCCCTTGAAGTCAGAAATCGTAGTAAGAAACATCCGAATATTTATCAAACGAACGAAAATAAGAACGGGAATAGGGATTGCGTTTTTCGGCTTTTTTTACGGCCTAAACCTTTTGGAGAAAAGGCTCTTGAACCTTAAAAGTCAAAAAGTCTTCTGATGCGTAAATTGCCAATATTATTACAATTAAAGCGAGCACCAATCGTTCTTGACCGCTCTTTATGTTCCACGTTATTCCATATCATCTACGTCATGCATACGTTCTTAGTAAGCTATGCCTGAATATTTTTTACCGCATACCTACCTCTATATTTTTATATTTTTTATATAGAACTAAGTATAAAAGGACGTCATTTGATCGCGTGGTCGTCAAGTTACCATTTGTTGTGAAAAAATGTTTTTGAATATCGAACGCTGCTCGTACGCAGATGTTTGTCCACTTTTTATATGCTTTATTGAAATGATCGAGCGTTCCGTTATTTCTGTGATGGATCAAGTTGTTGACAGCTGAAGAATAGTGCTAATAGTATGAGAATAGCAATATTTCTTTTATATAAATAAGTATAAGTAAGTTTAACTTGAAACATAAGATAATAATTTAATAATTAATATAATAATTTATTTATTCAGGTGTAACAATGTTGAGTACTTAACTATAGCTACAAATCATACCTTAGAGAAGTTTTAACTTACTAACTAATATTAATTCTTGTTTATATAATCAAAATAAGAAGTAACAAAACACTTTTAGTAACAGTAATAAGTGTGTGTTAAACTTTTATACAATTTAGTTTTAGTATTCAAATACATTTTAAATTACGTAATGGAGTTATACCTATTGTTTTTTATATTTCACTTCACTTCTTGGTTTATGGCTTCTGCGACTTGTTGTCACAATTCTGCCAGTTTTTATATTTGGCTATGCCAGTAACACTGAGGTTACCTGAGGTCACTGTCAATAATGTCATTGTCAAGTTTCCAGAATCTGCTTTAAAAAAACTAATAGGTACATTTTTATATATACATGAACAAAAAAAATAAAAGGGCTTTGTCGCTGAGCGACTATACCGCCCAATCAGTAACAACCGTAACATCTTAGCATAGTAAAGGGATCTTCTTCTTCTTCTTCTTGGTTTCACTTCACTTCTTGGTTTCTTCTTCTTCTTTTTAATAATGGCAACTGTTTCACTTCACTTCAAATAATATGTATTCATGTCATGAAGATGGAGAAACGTAACGGACA
Source organism: Epirrhoe tristata (assembly GCA_951394285.1). Taxonomy (NCBI): domain Eukaryota; kingdom Metazoa; phylum Arthropoda; class Insecta; order Lepidoptera; family Geometridae; genus Epirrhoe; species Epirrhoe tristata. The sequence continues at coordinate 7,661,429 of OX596150.1, read as the reverse complement.
AGTTACCTACCTACAACATCATCACGACTTTTTCTCCAAATCGCGTTAGACATTCTCTCAGATCTTTTTATGTATTCCAGATTCTTTGATGATTATCAGGGGTAGTCAGAGGTTTCTCCAAATAAATGACATATGTCATTTATTTGTACAAATGTGATGTACAATTAATGACTACAAAGTCTCCCTCCATACGAGACAGGTTGCCCATCACCGCCTAAATACTAACAGTCTCCATACGTGACGTGTAACGATGTTTTGTTGGAAGCGCTCGTGGTCGTGCTTGCTTAGTCTAGTCGTTCTTGATAGATCGTCGAAGATAAGCAACGTTCGAAACTGTCTGTAAGTGGATGGGTGACTGCCAGTGACATTTTCATCTGAGCGCTTCCGTGCTTCGGAGGGCACGTTAAATTGTCGGTCACGGCTATTTGAGTCGTTAAGCCATGGTGGAGGCCTTAAGGCGGCCTAAAAACTCCGTCACCAGAGTTGGCCACTGACTCATACGAACTTACTTACTAACGATGTTTTCTTAGCAAGTTTTAATTATCTTTGTAATTTATCTCACAAATAAGTTGTATTGATTATTTCTCAGTGTAAATAGACACTGTTCCTCAGTCTACAATAACCCTGAATGCACCAGGCTGTCTGAGAAGATGCGCGGGCGTCGAACACGGAACAAAAACACTGGAAGATATACTAATTTATTTTCTTTTGATTTAATATCCTATTTATATTATTTTAATCGATTATCCCACTATAATATACACCTTAAAATAGTCGGTAGTCTATTTGAAAATAATATAAACCGGATTAAAAATAAACTGATTAAATTTTGTTTTTCCTGATATTAATTTGTAGTTTTCCTGTAAAACTTAAAAAAACCTCTACATTCTTATACAAAAACTAATTTATTTTAATTATACTATAATTCACAGAATTGCATTGATGTAATTGTGTAACCAGTATGTATTAGCGTGTATTCTCTGCCTTTCCCAAAATAAAACATGGATAATTTTCAAGTAAATACTTACTGATTATGGGGGAGGCCTTTGCCCAGCAGTGGGACAACAAAGGCTGATTGGTTCGTATTTGTATGTTGCCACTTCCAGCTGAAACTATCACCACTACCCGCGTCGCTGACTCACTCAAGATCTATCAAATTTTAATAGATGTATTTCGCAAGCCGTGGGCAGACGAGTGGTATTTATTTATAGGTGAGATTGAAACCTCTTCGGTGATTCAATACTCAAACTGAATACCTTATTGGAACTATTGAAATGCTAATAATTACGTTTTAATACTAAAAAGAAAACCGACTTCAATGTTTGACTCGAAACGCGGTGTGACTCAGGGCGTCAAGCTGTCAATTCGATTTCTATTTGTGACATGGAGGGAAGGTGTTTAGAGTTTTACGGGGAAACTATCAATCCCTCAGGAATAAAATTTATATGGGACCACCTCTGGAGTATACCCTTTCAAACATAAAAAGAATTTTGCAAATCGGTCAACAACTGGCGGAACAATCGCGTAACAAAAAAAAAAAAAAAACATACAGACGACTTGAGAACCTCCTCCTTTTTTGAAGTCTGTTGAAAAGTACTCGAAACGCCTTTTTGACCGAGTGTTTGTGTTAAAGTAAAAAAGCTCATTCAGTTTTAATTTAATCAGAATTATCATTTAAATTAATCTATTTTGATGACCGGGTTACACTTAGCTTAATTTTATTTGTCTAATCAAGGGCTAGCTCCTCCTGAAATCCAACTAATGAAGCTTTAATGAGTAGGAACTCATTAAAGCTTTATTAGTTTTCAAAGTTTCTTATAGGATATAAGAATACAATAAGAATTAAACTAGGATAAAACATATTTCAGTTTTTTCAACTGAATTACGGTTTTGCGCAGACTTCTTAGATATTTTATTGAATGTAAGTATTCTTTTTTGTAATTTTCATATTACAATACTTTAGTAAACCCAGACTGATAATAAACATGATCTAAATGAAAACAATTTTTTATCCTTTACGAATGAAGTAAGCAAAATGGCGCAAGAGTAGAAAAAGTTTGCACATCAGCAAGGCGATCGTTTTAATTTTCATCTCATAAATATAATAACATCATTAGCAATCCTCGATCGCATCTCTATAACGCCTAAACTTTCATAACTCATGCAAATTCGTTCGTCTCACAATGAGCACATTTGTACACTGCGAGGCAAATTATTTGCCACCCAAAACATCACCTCATTTATCTTTGACTTTATCGCTATACACATAAGGTTGATTATGATTGATTGTTGATGCTGAGAGATTATTCTGTTGGTGAAATATTCATATTATAATGTACGCTATTACAAACGGACGGACGGACATAGAACAATACAGGGCGTGGGTAGGATTAACTCATTACATCGCCTGGACGCCTTGACCGATATCCATGCTGATTTGAACCTGAAGGCTATGTATTAAAATGTAATTAAGGTTGCTTTTTGCGTATAGGTAATTAGGTAACACCAACAATGACATGGCATAATTACATCGCGAAATGAATTATGTAGGTGTCAATGTTAACTTTCAGTGCATCGAAATAATGATTCAAGATTTTTGTTTGTATTTTTGTTTGTTTGTGGGTTAATTTTATTCTGAAAAATAATAGAAACGGGATCAAGACAGAAAACAATATCCGTTTTGATCTGTTTTTTCTCAAACTTTAATATTAAGATTGCTGCAAGAACGTACTAAATAAGTAATTTAGATTCAGTAATTATTTTGGAGACTCATTGCTGTTTTAGTTGCCAAACGAAGTGTAAACCTAAAACAAAAAGATCGTGTGTACATCGACCGCAACCCGATAGACAGGACGGCGTGGACTGTCGCACAACAATTGCCGCCAATAGGGTAATTGGCGACCACCGCACACCAATGGTCGCACCATTATATCTGTACACTCGGGGACATTGAGAACAATTTTTGTTCTTATTGCTTATTGATTTGGACAGAGTGAAGGAAAAGTGCGAGGAAGACTAACCAATGATCGAACGCAGTATTCTAGTTATTTATTATTGGAAAAGAAAATATATAAATATTCACTGTGGAAAAGAGATATTTTAATTAGATGAAAGAAAATAGGATCGATTATAGCTCATCTGATGGCTGGTCGGCGTTTATTGCAACTTATACCCACAACTAAAATACCAGCAGCAACACTCGAAGCCAACCTTTTGAAAATGTTAAGACACTCCTTTATAAGACAAAACACCAATTCGTACAAAATAATGCAGACAGAAAACGGCGACTTCCTTACGGTTCATAAATATTTAAGTCAATTCAATCATGAGAACATTATGAACCTTCTCATTAATTTTACTACAAAAGATTTAGGCCCTTACTAATAAACGTGGTATAAAGTTATTCAGAGTGTAAACTGTCAAAATGTATGGTCATTCTTGTTTTATTCCGAGGAATAACTTTACACCACGTTTATTAGTAAGGGCCTAAATATAAAAATATAAAAAATATACTTTTATCTTAAAGATAAAAGTATACCTAGGTATACTTTTATCTTTAAGGCCCTTCTCTTAAAATTAAATTTTTAAATTCTGGTTGGCCTAGGCCAACCAGAATTTTAGCTGACTTACTTATATGAAACGGTCTAACAAGACTGTATTAGAACATCACTCATTTATAAATCCATAACAACGGAACCTGACTAGAGTACCTACTAGCGATTAAAATTTTATTGTTTTTCAAATTCTTCTTAAAAATATACTCTTAAATAAAAATAACTTTATCAAACAATATCAATGAATGCACTGCTTCATTTTGATTCATTGTTTATTTTCTGTATTATTTTGTCCCGCAGTGTAACATGGACGCGGGCACGCGATGTTATCAGGATGTCCCGTCGGAACCGGCGCGTATCGGGTGTACTAGAATCGTGTCACGCGGATCACCTCATAAGTGGACTGGTATCTCCCATTACCGATCACCAAGGACATTGGACTTTATCTAGGTAGCTATGATTTAGGGTCTTTTTCCGCACACATGAATGAATGTATGAATGAAAATTCTTTATTGCATACCATTAATAAAATTAAAACAAAGAAAAACCAGATAAAAATGTACAATGGGCGGCCTAATCGCTGAGAAGCAATCTCTTCCAGGCAACCTTTGGATGGAGAGGAACATCAGTGAAAATAAGATTGGTAGGGTGCATAATTATGACAGATTATTGAATTTTTAGAGCAATAAGACAGACTACTTACATAAACCTAAAGCTATTAAAAAATCATGCTCATGCTTGAGTTCAGACGGATAATACAATTTATTTAGGTTTTTTGAATTTCCTTAAAAAATGCATTGTTAACACGATAAATGATTAGTGTAGAAAAGCATAGTTGCAGGCAAACCAATTAAATAGTCGCCGATTACATTTGACCCGAATATATATATATTTTTTTTTCAAATAAGTAACTATAAGTAGGTAATTTTCTCTTTTCTCAATTGCAACAAATGATGTAGAGCTATTTTATATCTCACCTTAAGAATTAAGCATCAGCAGTCATAAAAACAATCAAATTATCCGAAGCAAGCGTGTATAAAGCAAGATTGTGTAGATTAGTGCCCCTGGTCATTTGTATGTGCCCTCTGCCCCGGATCGAACGAAGCTAGCTCATTTGTCACGGGGGCGGTGATTGTTTTAGTTGGTGAGGTGAAAGAACTTTGCGAAATTACGTTATTCCTGTGTAAATAATACGGATCGGCTAGGGGTTCAAATCCAGCTTGAAGACAACTCATTTTGTTAAACCAAAGTCAATGGTTGGAGTTTGATAATTCAGATTGCTAGATCACCTAAAATACTGCTACACTACTGCTTAACATCAGGCAGAGGGAGGTCAAATGCTGACCTATTTAATTAAAAAAAATAAAAAAAAATACAGCTAGCTACAAACTTTTGGCCCTGGTTTTTCACGGTATTAGTCTCGAAGGAACTGGATTAAATCATCTAGTCTTTTGACTATTCTGACTGACCTTTTAGTTCAAAGACAAATTGGCCTATTGGGGTAGTATCATCATCATCATCAGCCTATGGCAGTCCACGGCTGGACATAGGCCTGCCCTAGTGCGCGCCATTGCGCCCTGTCCTCAGCTCGACGCATCCAGCTTCTGCCGGCAGCCTTTCGCAGATCGTCACTCCACCTGGCCGGGGGGCGTCCTACACTACGTTTGCCGAGTCGCGGTCTCCACTCAAGAACTCGTTTACTCGTTTTGGGGTACTATAATTCCGACTTTAAAACCGTTTGAGTTAGTGTAGTGTAAATTTTTCATTCATTCATTCATATTTTTCTTTATAAACTACGTCAGATACAAAATTGCTCAAAATTGCTCTGGCCTACTTGACCAGATTGTAATATTTTTAGGGTTTGAAAATAATAGACACTAATTATATTTTAAAAAAACCGGCTGAGAATTCATTAATTTTTAAAAGAAACTCGAACATGAGCTCTAAACGGTGAAAGAAATCATCGTGGAAAATATCAATAAAAAAAAATATATCCGGTCACCAACAAAAAGTCAATAACTGGATCACTGAAGCGACAAGTCCACTAATCCATATAAAGCTGGTTGTCCATACATCTCAATTATTATCCTATTACCGATATGTTGTGCAATGTAATATTGGTATATTAGGTACCTATTGCACAACATATTCCAACTAGAACTTGATTAAACTTACACTTGACCGATTAGACTTAAAAAAAGAACCGGGCTGTGTTACTCTAGGAAGTTTACTGAAAACACCCTCGCAAGTCTCGAAAGTTAACTCTAGAATCCATCTTTGTGCTCGAAATTTATCGAACGCAAATAGCTCGGTCTAAGAAAGGAAGAATTACTTGGTTCTAAGTGATTCCAGCGGTTCTTCTGCTGGTTTTCCCTATTGTATTTTTACTCGCATGTGTTTTTGTTTCAAATAAATACACCCCTATTTTTTGATTACCAAAAAATTTCTAACTGTGGTCTCGGTGTCTGTTACTGATCACATTTATGTCATTAAAACTAAAAAAAAAAGAAAAACAATTATAACCCAAAAGGAGACGAGACGAGACAGACATGGATTTATGATAGCTACTGCGGTTATAATGACTGATACGAGAACATAGTTTGAATGAGAGTCCGTACGCGATTGTTGTCTGTGGTACGTATTCGTGCAGTTTCCTTAAATTTTTTTTTCGGCTTTGATTGACTATAATCCTTGATAACTTTGTGATAGTTAAATAAAGTAAAATTCTGACCATTCCATTATCATTTTCTGCATCTGCTGCACCTGTCCTTCTTTCTTTTTTTTGATAGTCATAAAATAGCGGTGTATAAGTATTTGATTTGATTTGATTTGTTCTACTGAAACGCTTTTTATGTAAGAAGCTACTATATTTTCATAGTTCATAAACCTACTATTCTTTGTTTGGTATAAAACTTTTACATTTCTTCAAAGTTTCACACAGTAAAACATAACAAATAAGTAGGTAGTACTAAAGACCTATAACAATGCGAGTACGATCATATTTCGTTCGCATGCGCAGTCTGTCCTAATGAAAACATACGACTCTTTGATAGCCCGTTTTGGTCCTACGGACCCTTAGCTAGCTCAGATTGGTAGCAAGCGCAAAATTACGAATTTAATACGTTTTCTGCTAACAAAAATAAACTTAAACTTGTCGTAAATATAAACTTCATTTAAACGTAGACAGATTTTTATACTTGAAAATCTGAATTTATTTCCTAGTTTATCAAAAACATATATTTTGACATCCCTGACTGATCCATACACACTACAAACTGCGTCCCGTTCAACTATGAAGACGTTTGTAAAACCAATCTGCTCAACAGCCTACAATAGTCCGCATTGACTCGAACTAAATTGAGACGTTCACAGTATTGACAGTAAAATGGGAAATAGTCTGACGAGGCGCCGGAGTGAAAATTTTATACCGTTAGGAGGGAGCAGACGAGCGGTTTTTTGCTTCACTAACGTTCCTCAAAAGGGCCTTAGCTAACGTCACAAATAGCAAAACAAATTTATTTATAACTCAAAAAAAGGAACTGGAAATCATGGTTACAGTTACTATTTGTTTTTTTTTTATACAGATTTTGTCTGTTCTAGAGTAAAAAAAGGGTATATTGTTGTTTTTGTTGGCAACGTTATCATTTAAAGTTGAAGCCAAACGAGTGTTTTTTTTATTTGTTAGTGGCGTAAAATATATCGCGTATTTGCGAACTTTTGCATACAAAAGTTCCCGAAAAGAAGTTTTCTGTTTCTATTGAACGTAAATAACGCGACTCATAACTCAAATTTACTTCACTTATTTGTTTGGCCCTATTGTAGCAACGCCGATCGTTCAAAATGTGGATGAAAAACGCTTTCAAACATAGCGTTAAAAACACAAGTCAGCACGCTCATCTATGACCATGATGCGGTGCGACAGAACAGCGCCCACTGATGCCTGATTTATTGCAAATGGCGCGAAAGCGAAAACGCTCGTCAAACGCAACTCACGTTTATGGCGCGTTGTTTGGCCGCGGTTGCATGGACTGCCCGAATGGCTGGCGTTCGATTGTATGATGATTAGGTGAGATTTTCGCTGATTTAACTACATTTATGCAAATAAATAACTTGACGTACGTAATGTCAAAATAAAAACACGATCACGACTGTATATTTCTGTTTCGCTTGACCCACATGTTCATTCCAGAAGCCAAAAACTGTAATGCCAACTCGGCAGACACTCTCGGATCTAAAGGTATTTCAAGATTCATTCTGTAGTAGGTACTCATCTTACTTTTTTCTGAAGTATGCATTCCATACATGAGATAGCAAGTCATTGCTGCATATATCCGTGCTTCGGAGGGCACGTTAAATTGTCGGTCCCGGCTATTTGAGTCGTTAAGTCAAGACGGAGGCCCTAATGCGGCCTAAAAACTCCGTCACCAGAGTTGACCACTGACTCATACGAACTAACTTACTTTGCTGCGAAAAAGAAAACTACTTGACTATCATTGCTTTTATAAATTAACATAGGTATTCGTTATTGGAGTTTGGATTCGCTCTTTGATTGAAAACGTTATAACTGAAGCGTCAGTTAAGCCTTGTTTACATGTTTCACAAGAGTAAAGGCGCGTTCACACCAGTGTCCAGCACGACTGTGCCGCCTTTGTTGTGTCATCGACGGATTTATGACGATGTTTGAAGATAGACTTTATTGTTTACTAGTACTGTAATGTAGGGAAAGTATTGTATTATCCTTTGTACTACTTTCGATTCAGATCGAATTAATGAAATTTTAAAAGTTTCAAAATAAGCTTGAATTTCTAGATGACTTATTACTAAAATAGGTTTGAAAGTCATGTTTTAAGTGCACGAAAGACGCATCTTTGGGGCGCACGAAAGCGGTTCGAAAAAATTACTAAAAATAAGAAAATAACTTGCAAAAAATACAAAAATACAAAATAGTTTTAAATAACATAATTATAACATTTAGAAATGTTGGTACATCAGACAGTTACTAATGGTCCTCGCACTAGGCAAGCCTGTGTCGCGGGAGACCGGGATCAAAATATTTACCAGTTAGTTAAACCACGTGACAGGACAAAAAAACATAATAATACTATACACCATATAACATAATAATAAACATAATAAAATTAATTAAACAAAGACTTAAATGAAGTCATTAGTTTTCAAAAATATATTGAAGAAAGATAGGGATATGAGCAATTTTTAGATGGCATGATCATTATTCAATTGCGTTGAGACTTCTAACTATCACATAACTGAATTTCTCAAAGCAGGCGAATGCTTTATTTATAACAGAAAAGCTCAATTCAGCATCATCGTTATTTACTAGGATGTCGCCAGACAATCAAAATAGCTATATAAGATTGCTCTTTATAGCGATCTAACAATCCCAAGCCATATGAGAAAACCTTACATTACCGTGGTCAAACATTCACATTGGGTTCCCACCATATGTAGGTTGGACCATACTAACTGCATTTTATACTGTGGCAGGGTTATACTAACTATGTGTTAAGCTGTGGTTGAGGCAAGCTCGATCGTGCACTCGTGACGTCCGTCAGCTCTCTGTATTCTAATACTCTAATGATATTGATAATGTATCCTCGTCAGTGTTCCCACAAAGAAAATTGGCAGTTGAAATGCAATTTAAAAAACTTTCTTGTAGAATATTAACCACAGGTAAAAAATAAGACGTGTGGCACTCGGAGACTGCCGCGGTAAAGCTATTGCATAGCATTTTTTATCAACATACCTACGCCCACAATAACGGGACGCTGTAGTGCCTGGGACATTGTTTAAGATAGCTTGCCCAGCCCCTAAACCTTCCTCTCAGCTTAATCAGCCTGGCCCACAGGAAAGATAACGTCGATACGTGTGGAGCTGATTAAGCTGCGGGTTTCCTCACCATGTTTTCCTTCACCGTTAAGAGCTCGTATTAAAACGTAAATGAATTTAACGAAACGAAAAATACATTGATGCTCGGCCGGGATTCGAACCCACAACCTTCGGATTTAAAATCACAGATAAACTTATGGGGCTTATTACAAAATATTAGCCGAGTTAAGACCAAGTCTAACAATAAAACTATCGATATCGATAAACGATCTTTAAATACTCGCACATAGAACGCTTTTTTGTGGTAACAGTTTTGTTTTGACATGTGTCAACATGGGGTTCAACCAAGGTTTTACGTTTTTATAATAAGCAGCAATAAATATATCTAGAAATACACCTAGAAACAAATGAATTGACGAAATAATTCCGCAGATTACACTGACCTAATACCTCAAATATACCTACTTCGTGCAATAACTTACACAACAGTCCATCCCATGGATCACGTTTAGCATTAACACCGACCCTCCCATGGTCCATTGACAAACACTTATAATGGATCGGTTTATACCGTAACGTTTCAGGACTTTTTCTTTAAGCTCTACATCCATATCCATACTAACTACTACTAATATTATAAATGTGAAAGTAACTCTCTGTCTGTCTGTTTGTTACGCTTTCACGCCCAAACCGCTGAACAGAAAAGCTGAAATTTGCCATAGTTAAAGGTTGTATCCCAGGGAAGGACATAGGTTACTTTTTATCCCGAAAAATCCCAAGGGACCGCGGGTCACACCGCGAGAGCGCAGCTAGTACTCCATAATTACCTTCAAAGCCAGTGTCAAATCTGTATTTGCAATTGAAAATTTTGCGTTAATTTACTCCTTTAATAGTAATAAACTTCTTAGCATTCAACATTTTTTTGATTACTTGCTAATTATTAGTAAACTTAAAGCTTTTAAATTATTGCTCTGAATAGCAACCTAAGTATTTAGGCTTAGATACTTTTACATATTACATGATTTATACAGCGTCTTGAGGCAACCTATGCCTACACTCAACGGGACGCTGTAGTGCCTTTGACATTGTTTGAGATGGAAAAGGCATGCCCAGCACCTAAACAATTATCTCAGTCGACGAAGTCTCAGTTGACGTTTTCTGTAGATACTTACCTAAATCAAAATACATTTTTGAATAAACGGGTTTTTATCACGTACTTGTTTTATTTGGTCCCGACGTTTCGAACGCGCTCTGAGGACGAATTGAGGGTAGATCCGGATCCTACCCTCAATAGAAAAAACTGACTCGCCGTGCACCAGTTCTCCCGTGACCACGAGCGCTGCAACGCGTTCGAAACGTTGGGACCAAATAAAACAAGTACGTGATAAAAACCCGTTTATTCAAAAATTTATTATGTCGTCAAATCACGTAAGCTTAATAAGTTTAAATCAAAATTAACAAAAACTAAAAAAAACAGTAAAGTAATAGTAATGTTGAAATACTTATAAAAATGCAAATCATAATAAAAGGTTTCACCAGTCAGATTTAGATTGACCTTTTTTATACTGCCATTGCCACTGTCCATTTCATTTCCAGACTTGCCTTCCTTGAACCTAATCAGATAAAAATCTAAATTCATGGCTCCCTCTTGCATAATGCTCCAAATAAGCCAATGTAGATCAAAATGTTTTACACAAATTGATTGACAGGCAGACACGGTACATTAAACGGCAAACAATTTTACAAGAAGTTTGCTCGTGACTTCGCTCGGATTCATTGATGGTTTTAAAAACAGAAACTAGTTTACTTTGCTGGACTTTCAGTCTTCGTCTTCAACTCACTTATAGGTACTATATGGTTAATGTATTAGCATTAACATTATTATTATTATTAGCCCGTCTCAAAAATCCACTGTGTATACAATATTCATAAGGTAGAAAAGGGCTCTAGGACTCTCAATCAGATAAAGTCATTTTAAAATAACAGGTGCCGTATTATGACCTACAATTCAGTTTAGGTTCCTAATCTGAATCGCAAAGTTGTCGAACCGTGACAACGTGACGTTTTAAACAGAAAATTGTTTTACTTGTATTATTGCAAAACGATTCAGTTTTTACGATAAGTCTAGTAAATTTTATTATTAGTAACTTTTCGTATCATACGTTATAACGAAGCAGTTCAATTAATGACCTAAACTGGATCGCTATAAGAGCTCATAGTAGGGCCCCAGGACTTGACTATCTAATTAAGTTGCTTAAAGACTGACATATAGTTGCAATTTTTATTGTATACATTTGAATAAAATATTGCCATATTCGTTGGCATCTTGCAATAAAATACAAATCGATACAAAGGTCGCAAACTTTGACTTTGTTTTGATGCCATTGTTCGATAGTTTGGTACGATCTATGGCGCTTGCGTCAGATCGATCCAAATAGCAGTTATTGGATTCACTTTCAAAGGCTTTAAGTCTTTTTCAATGTACATATTGTACATCCCATTTGCATTTTAAGCCTTTTAAAATCCACCTAGTCTTATTAGAAGAGTTTGCATAGAGCTTGGAAGCTTGCTTGAAATCTGATATTAGCATACCCTACGTAACTCATGCGGATGCACACACCTTGGAAATCTGACTATGGATGATAGCGAAACAAAATGCTTTCAAAGAATAATCATAACCTTTCAATGTATTCGTCCTTCATTTTGATTTAATTTTATTGTATCCCGCGCATCATCGGATTCCTGCATAAATCAACGCGGTACCTTTAACGCTTACACCAACAATTATTACCTCTGACCTTATTTTGGCATTTGATTGTGTCGCAAGGGCCGTGACTGTTAGATGCCGGCTATCTTCTATGTTTCATCTTGGTAAACGTTCAAAAACTGAAGGTAATATTGAAGAAATAAGACTAAATTGTATACCTACTTCGATCAACAATTATTATTGATCGAAGACCTACGACTTATCTACAATTTATTCATCTGCATTGTGAAAAATTGTCTGCGTGTTTTTTTTTTTTTTTTATGATGAATGGGTCGACTCTTGACCTCAGACTTACACAGGCAAGAGTGAGGTCTACGATGGAGCGAGCCTACCCAGAAGGTGCCTATTAACTCTCTTCTTAAAAACAATATGGAGTGTATCGGAATGTAGCAGATATATGATTTGAACATCAATATAATTCTGTGATACTTCTTCATCATATCGTGTCTCTACTTTGTCTTGTCTAGTCACTCATTTGAATAATTATTTCACACATCCAGTTATTGAAAGGATCTTACTGGGGCAGTATTAGCGTTCCTTTTTTCGTTCGTTTGATGAATATTCGGATGTTTCTTACTACGATTTCTGACTTCAAGGGCCAACTTTTCCGTTTGGAATATTTGGTCCTAGGTTAGGACCGTGTTTTAACATTCATCTCATCGACTGAATACAATGTAGCTCGTAGTAAGAAGCATCCGAATATTCATCAAACGAACGAAAAAACGAACGCGAATAACCGCCCTGCTATGAGAATTTTTTTTCCATTAAACATTCATGGGTCGCCGTTATAAGTCATCGCATTTACATGTATCTTTTCTATTTATTTTAGTAATTAAAATCAGATAATAAAAAAACAATTAGATCATAACTTAAAATAACGTAAGTACACGCTACCTCAAATACTGTACTGGTCCTTTACTTGCAAAGGCATGATCAGCTGCTCATCAACAAATAAATACCAAAGTACATTTCAAAGGCAAATGTAACTCAAGTACAGACGAACCTACTTTATAAGGTAAATGTTTGCAAATGAAGGTGGCCCGGCAATGGGTCAGTGCGCCGCGCCGCTTCCTACGGGAAAGGGCAGGCGGCCACGCGTCCGAGACTTATATAGAGCTGTTATTACCACGTCCAGCCTGCCTACTCATTATACTATAATAATAGAGGGAATTGATTTAGTTAGACTATTTTGATTTTTATCACGTTTGTAGAAAATAAGCTTTTTCCTTGAAGGAGAAACGTCTAAGATCAAATGCATTACACTCTATTTTAACGTAGAGATAGGGTTTTTTTCGAAGGTGTGTTTCCGTGGGTTTGATCCCGATCGCGCATCAATGAATTTTTCGTTTCGTAAATCATCAAGAGTAGGTAAGTAATCAAGTAATCAAAGTACGAGATTCTTACTCAACTTATCTACAAGGGGCATATACCATAAATGTATTTGGACGTAGCTCTCGCTACCCCCTTAGACTCCAAATTAATATATTATGAGGATGTCTACCATGCTCTGGGAAATGTGGTCGTGATCCTGTCTACGTTTTTTCTATTATTCACAGGCTTAGAAAGTTAGTACTTTAGAAGTTCAAATACGTTTTATAAGGTCATAGAGCCTATTGAACCTTGACATCTTAGAAGTATGAAGATGAACTTGCATTCATTATGAATACGAAGCAGCATCCCATCTTTGTAAGAATCAAACCATACCTCACCAATCTCATATCATAAACAACTAGGTACTAATGATGCACCTCTGGATATAACCTCAATTCAAGTAAAGCGATGACACTTAACAGATTTACACTTATTAAGACAGAGGACCACGGCAAAAGCCTTACTTAGCTTCCTTAAATTTCAATATTCAATCACCTTGAACTCTATTGCTCTGTAATAAGAGTTAAATTCATTTGAATAATTGCTTGAATAAGTTAGCGATTGCTCCGGTCGGCAGTCCACGCGCTGTCCGCACGTTCATTGAGCTCTTCCCATGACATTATCCACACTGTTTACAAGCTTAAGTCATAAGTGTATTATCACCTCCTTGTAAATCCCACTTTAAGGACTTAGTAGTACGGTTGAATTTTGCGTGATCAAGAATTTCTAAGTAGTCCTTTTGGTTGTGCAGGTTAAATAGCGCATCTGAGGTACCGATGGCCCCAGAGATGGACCTCGCGTTTTATTTCCACCGAGGAAGACACGACTTAGTGCAATGCATGGGGAAAATATGGCCCCTAGTCCGTTCAACCGTATTTCACTCGGGTCGGCGGGTCGGAGGTGCGGACATTATTAAACTGTTACTCCCCCAGAATCGTGAGACGTGACTTATGCAGATGTTTAAGTAGTTTGACTGATAGTTTCACGTGCACAGTGGTCGTTTCTCATGTGAATCCTCGCAGCACGATTTTCTGGAAATTAGTTGAAAGCGACCGTATTTGGTGGGCAGTGCATCGTTTGGAAAGGTTACTGCGTTTTATTGGGATAGGTTATAGCTGCACCAAGATGCTCTTTTTATTCGTGATTCGTGGTTGAAATGTCAGTATTGATTATAGAAGTCTAAATGATAGCGATCTTCAAGGGAACTGAACCTTTACGTGCTTACACTCTTCATAAACCTTTTCTCTACAAGCCACTAAATGCGATAAGATGTAACAAAATCTACTTACAGGAAACTCTGTGTGGGATTAGGACTATATATTTCACTATTGGAAGTTTGATATTTCTCGACTTTTTAAAGTCAAAAAATCTTTATGATAAAACTTACACTTCGTGTTTTAATAAGCGCACTCGCACGAAATGTTACCTAACTAAGTTTTCCGTCTAAAAAGCCACATTGAAGTTTGAAGAACTAGTGGTAACCCGCTTCTTTACTCATCTAAATGGAAACATGAATTAAATGAAAGCGAAGTAAGAAAGCCCTTGATATCATTATTGTTTCTAGCCCGCATCGTCCCACTGCAGGGCAAAGGCCTCCCTATCCCCCTTCCTTTCTCGGTCCTGTGCTATGGAGGACCAACTTTCCCTAAACGAGTCCAGCTCGTGTCTCCACCTCAATCTAGGTCTGCCGCGACGTCGTCCTCCGCCATTGGGGGCCCATTCGGTTGTTAATTTGGCCCAAAGGTCATCTGACATGCTACAGACATATCTGGCCCAGTCTCATTTTAGTCTAGCGGCCTTCTGGCTGACGTCGACGATCTTGGTTTTGGAGCGCAGAATAGTGTTCCTTATACTATCGGTAAGCTTCACTCCGAGGATGGTGCGCTCCATAGCCCTCTGACAAACCCCGAGTGCAGACCTCTGTTTAACTGTCAAAGACCACGTTTGTGCTCCTTATGTAAGAATACTTGATATACTATTCATTTTTTGATATACAGATAGACCGCAACGGAAATCGCAGTAGAGGATGGCCCCCCACTAGATGGAACGACGATCTGCTAAAGGTTGCTGGGAGCCGTTGGGTGCAGGCTGCACAGGATCGATTGCTGTGGAAATCGACGGGGGAGGACGCTAGATGGCTGAGATGATGATGATGATAATGATACAGATAGAAAAGAATATAGTAGAGAAATCAGTTTAATTCTATCAAAAACTCTTTCACAAGAAAGACTTAGTTGATACATTTGGATTTAATAAAGCCGTGACTAAAGCGCAAACATCCTCGCATACTCTCGCATTTGTTATATTAGTAGGAATCCAATTAAAACACTTTTTGCTCGCAAATCAGGAAGTTTAAGTGTAACTGTAAAAGGCGAAATGTGGGAAAATTGGCGGGAACAATGAGAGAGATGGCTGTTTTTTCGGTTGGAAGAGTGCTCGTCGATTGTAATTACACGCCGCTCATATGCGGGGTAAAGGCCAGTTGCACCAATCAACTGGTCGGTTAACATTTGGTTAACAAACGATAAATCAAGAGCTTCACTGACTTATCCATGAATAAAATAAAATAAGCGTTTAAACTTTTAAAAAGTTGGTAGCTGTCTGTCAGTGAGCTTTTTTAGAAAATCTTTCTAACCGTTTGTGTGTATTACCTTAAGTTTTGGTTGAGTGTAGATGTGCAAGGTAGAGTTTCACAGAAAATTTTTGCAAGTGCCCATAAGTTGCAGCTGTAGTAAACCTTTAAAACACATGCCGTGGTATAAAAAATACCACTGACATACAGCTCCCATCTTTTCAAAAGTTTAAACGCTTATTTTATTTTATTCTTGGATAAGTCAGTGAATATGCTTACATTGTTTTTGTAACAATCAGGACTATTAAGGATTCCCTATAAATTAGATTCTCCGAAAGTTGAATTCCCATTAAGTTGAGTTTCATTATGTTGGATTCCCATTATGTTCAATTTCCATTATGCTCAATTTCCATTATGTTGAATCCCATTAAGTTGAATTCTCATTTACAATAAATACTTAACACCCGAAATCCAATATAAAAATATATTACTAATCATTTCATTAATAACCGTAAACACACGAGAGCTTACTAACCGTAACTTAAGTACAAGGTGCAATGGCACCTGTGAGTTTTTCACGAGGAAAAGCGTACACAATGGTCGGTAAGAAGCTGAGAATGCATACTGGACAGTTATTGTTCAGTGATCACACCATTAAAAGGCACCCGTGTTCCTCATTCCATGTTTAATTAAGTTTTCGAACGTTTTGTTCCCTTCCGTATTTGTTCTTTTGTGAGATTGATAGTTAAAATTCATAATAGGATACCTTTTGTATGAATGACGCCGGAAATAATATTAAAATTCATGATCTAATTATTTGGCTTAGCAAATAAATCTTCTATGGTTATTAAGTATTTAATGTTAAGTATCTTAAAGATGAAATAAACTTCAACAGAACAATAAATAAAAATATTAATGGCGACTAGCCTCGACTACGCTTAAGTTAACATAGACTTTTCAAAGGGTGAAGGGATTTCAAGCTCACTCTCAAGCTCAAGCATACAGTAAAATTTTCGACGATAGCTATCTATTATATTTTATTATATAAGTAAATAGTTTATTTTATTTCTATATGGTACTACTCGTAGTAAACTTAATTTATTTATTGAATCAAACTAACGAAAAGTTCCTCATAAAATTCCTCATTACCTCTTTTAATTTTTAGAAGTACTTAGTAGTTTTAACACTTTAATTATTGGATTTTATTTATATTTATTACATTAATTATAATTATTGCTTACTGTAATTTAAATTAATGTGTAGTTAGTGCTTTAGTTCATACTGTAAGCTAAGTACAGGTTTTTGAATAAAAAAGAACGTGAGTGTCGTGGAACACTCGTTGGAACGAAGGTTCAACTTTGGCATTTGTCAAATATAATAATGTTAATTATTTTTAATAATCCCAGAAACGCTCTTCGGTACCAACAATGTATGGACTGTTTTGCGACTGCGCACTTTGCACTGTGATGATTTGACATAATATACATTGTCATGACGCAAAAATTTTACTCTTTTTTTCGTCTATCCGATACCGTCCGAAAAGAAACTTCGTTCCAATAAATAAATAAAGTAGCATAAAACACATCGACATAGTTATTGGCATATAATAGATTCTAAAATGATAGGTTAAAATAGTTAACATTTAATACTGAAAGTAAAAGGGAGCCCATGGGAATATGTAGCGGTAGACTTTGCTGTCCGGTTTCTGAAGCCACTTTATAAACTCCTTTATTTTTGAGTCGTGATGGCCTTGAATTGTATTTTGTCTCGACTTTCATTTTGAAATTGGAAGTGAAAATGTAATAAAAATAAGCATTTATTTCTATTGCTTACTCTAAATTACAAATTATTTTTACTATGCTTATTACTAGTTCACTGTTCCTCAGCAAAAGTCGCCTCCACGGCGTTGGCCTCCCCTAGATCTCTCCATAAGTCCAGGAAGTGAAAACGTACACAAGAATTAAAAATGAATCAACATTGGACAAAGGGAGCAAAGCTAAAAACTTAATTTTCATCGATCGAACATTGTGTCAAGTGCACGAAAGGAGCCTCTTTGAGGCGCACTTATAATCCTTTCACCACACTGGTTCGTAAGAACTGGTGACACGATAAGAAGAAGAAGATTCATCGATCATAGTTTTCTTTATTCTTTTTACTTATAAAATGGGGAAAATAGTCACATTTGTTTTCTGCTATCTTTCTACTGTCTTTCTACAGGAGTCTTGGCAGGACTTACTGAGGGTATTTTAATTCATCGGAAAGATTTAGACTTAGATTATTAGAAGCTATTATACAGGGTGTAAAAAGACTACTACCGAAAACTGAGGGGTTGCAATCAGACCATGATTCTGAACATATTTATCGAAAAAAAAGCAAAAAAAAATTGACTTAGCTACGTCATTTTATTTTATTTCCTAGTTTTTTGCTACTAGTACAACATAATAAGACCATAACTACCTAATCATTTCATTTATAAAAGAAAAAATCAATTAGAACTCAAAATCCAGCAATCTACGTATAAAAACGCGCCCAGTACATACGCTCGACCAGCTGTGCGAGGTCGGTTTTCTGTGCGAGGTCGGTAAAACGCCTGAATGCTTTAAAAATTAAAACAAATTAAATATCGTAAGGCCTAAATGTCTTCCAAGGCGTCGAAAATCGAAAATCCTGTAAGTAAATTGGTTGCGTGCGCGCACGCTCGTTTGTGGAACAAATTGACGTCAATAAACACGTTTAAGGTGTTCGATTGATTTGTCACTGTAACTTTGTGAAATGTGCTACTGCTATCTGATTCAAGAATTAGGTGTTGAAGCTTTAATTCAATTACTGACATTTTATTTGTATTAATAACACTTCTTAATATTATCTAACCTAGAAAATAACGATATAAATTAAAAATTCTATATTTAAAGTTAGGGCCAGCTCAAATGGAGACACAATGGGCGAATTTTTTTCACGAAAACTTGCAATACTGAACTGTAATACTCTTTTCCCGTTTTTCAACCGACTTCAAAAAAGGAGGAGGTTCTCAAGTCGTCTGTATGTTTTTGTTTTTTTTTGTATCTTGTTACGCGATTGTTCCGCCATTTGTTGACCGATTTGCAAAATTCTTTTTATGTTTGAAAGGGTGGTCCCATATAAATTTTATTCCTGAGGTTGATAGTTTCCCCGTAAAACTCTATTCCCTCCTAGCCATGTCACAAATAGAAATCGAATCGACAGCTTGACGCCCTGAGTCACACCGCGTTTCGAGTCAAACATTGAAGTCGGTTTTCTTTTTAGTATAAAAACGTAATTATTATAATAGTTTTTCAAGTATAGAAAAATTTGGTTACATAAATTATTTTTTTAAGTATTCTAAAAATCACGAAAAAATCTCATGTCTATCCTAAAAATGTTCTGTTTGGTGATTTTTT
This sequence comes from Epirrhoe tristata, assembly GCA_951394285.1. Taxonomy (NCBI): domain Eukaryota; kingdom Metazoa; phylum Arthropoda; class Insecta; order Lepidoptera; family Geometridae; genus Epirrhoe; species Epirrhoe tristata. The sequence continues at coordinate 7,641,902 of OX596150.1, read as the reverse complement.
TACAGAACGATTTGACATATCTTCACCAAACGCCATGTCAAAGAGAACGCAGTGACGGATACGATGGCAAGGCTGTCCACTAAATACAGTCGATAAACATTTCAAGTATGTTGCCGCACCTTATTACGAGTGATGATTTGTGATCTCGCACGAATCGAAACTATTTCAACTGTTTAAATGTCGACCACATAATTATAATAAGTGTTTTATTGATTCATAAGAAATATAAGCTTTTTGTTGACGATTTTGTAAAATAACAAAGGATTTTGTTGATAAAGAAAATAACTTTAATCGATTATTAATAAAATGTCGATCGAATCCAATCAAAAAGATACACCCAAATATTATTATGATAAGCCAGTGGCCTGACATGGTCTTCGCTGGCGGTTTCGTGTGGTCGTGCCCGAACTATTGCGTTGCTCCACCGACATTTCGGTCGTCATGGTAACCAAAAACACACGATTATTCCGTACTCTACCTATTCAATTTCCACCTTTGTAGCTTCAATAATAAGGTTCAATGTTGAGAGCTTGTGCTTTGAAAATGGGAAATCCTCGTGAGCTTATGAAATAGGCCGATAGGTGGTTACTGGTTAGTAAACGGACTTGTCGAGTGATGTCACGAATGCTCGGGAGTAACGGTTGGCTAATGGTGCGAACGTTTTCTAGATGGTAGAACGGTTGTGGCTGATCATTGATAGTAGCTTGCACCAGTAAAAGAAATCATCCTGAGGAAAACAGTTCATAGGCAGTGATTGGCTTGCAACCTCTCATATAGAATGATAACTTTGCGAAAGAGTGTTTTTTTTAAGTAAGAGGGGGCAAACGTGCAAGTGGCACACCTGATGGTAAGTGATTACCACCGCCCTCAGATAACTGCAGCATCAAGAAGCACTGCAGATGCGTTGCCGGTCTTTGAGGTAGGAATAGGCTCTTTTCTTGAAGGCGCCTGAGTCGTATCGGTCTGGAAACACCGCTGGCGACAGCTGATTCCATATGTCTGTTGTGCGAGGCAGGAGTCGGCGTGAAAACCGCACAGTTGTGGACTCCAACCATCCACATGATGTGGATGGTATGAGTATTGCTGTCGTTGCATACGATGGCGGAATTCAGCGGCTAGAATCAGTCCAAACAATTCCTCTGAGCACTCCCCATTGTATATGCGGTACATGATGCATAGAGATGCAACATCTCTACTTAAAGCCAATGCATAGATATGGGTGTCCAAGTATTTGGATCTTGTAACTATTTCCATCTTCAAAGACTCTTGAGTCTAAATCTGAGAGAATACTAACGACTTTCGTGGCGCAGTGGGTGAAAGCCCGCTTGGGATGCAGAATGTTGCGTTTCCGATCCCTGCCGCGGGATAAATGTCTGTATGATCTGCAAATATTAAGTCGGGTCTAGGTGTTTCTATGTATAATAATGTATGTCATTACAATAAAAAAAAGTATATAAGTAGTATATCAGTTATTTGGTTCCCTACAAGCTTTGCTTAGTTTGTGGCTAGATGATGCTGTGTGAAATGTCCAGCATTATTTATTTATTAAATAGCAATAAACTTGTATTTTATTCCCATAAAGATTCAATACATTTAAATGCCAGTCATCAAGGTTAAATGCACTAATTCACCGTTGAGGCTACTTATCAATCAGATTACACGCGCGTTCGCACTTAGCTGCGGGCGCTGCACCTCACGACTCTTATATTCCCCATAAACATAGTCCTGATTACGGGCTTAATGCTAAATATTAATTCTTAGAACTTAAAGAGTCTATTTCACTAGATTTAACAGGAGTGCTTCACTCATTGCTAGGCTCATGCCCAGGACCATGAAGCTTATAAAAAGGGCACAATATGCCCTTACAATATGACCGTATTCGCGTTCCTTTTTTCATTCGTTTGGATTGTATGTGACTTCTGGAGTCAGCCGCAGTGACATCGTGAGGAAACCGGCATGTCGTAGAACCTAAAAAGTCCAAAAACATGTGTTCGAAAAAACTGGTATCGTTTCACCAGTTCTTTTAAAGCAGCAGCAGCATTGGCGGCCCTCGCAGCGCGTGCTCCTCGCTGACGTCGGTGCAGTTGCCGAAATACCTCCACCACTTTAATAAATGCCTCGAGCTCGTCCGCGTTCTATAAAGCTCCGTCAAAGCGCGACATTAAACAGGTGGTCATTTAATTAAAATATCCTTTACAAAGTGAACAGGGGTCTCAAATTCAGTCATATGTTACACAAGATCGTGTTTAATCGAGGAGTAATTTAATATTACACATCCTACATAATAAATTACGCAGAAACGCTTTTTTCTCTCTGAATCAAAGCTTAAATGTCCTATACGTAACCACAAGCTAAATACGAGTACCCAAGGACAAAACCGTCATCTCACACCTTACAATCAAGGAACTTAATTAAGAAAAGCAACAACCGTGTGAACCTCTTAAGGCTGCAGCTTCCATTCCCTGAAAAGTTTTGACCGTTAAATGAAAGTTCTATTGATAGCTGCATATAAGTTGCGAGTGATGGCTTAGAACCGGGCATTGGAGTCGAGGTCGATTGCGCGATGGGTACAACATAGAGGCACCATGCATTTTAGATGCGTGAGGCACATGACCGGAATGAATAGCGTAAACAGAGGGAGCCCTATACTCAGCTGTGGGATGTTCTTGGCTATGGATAGTGATGATGACATAAGTTGCGACCACGCTAAGGGCGCTGGTGCGTCAGGTGGTGAATCAGACCATTGGTGCTGGACTGCAGCAGTCTGATACCTGGACTGGCAGCAGTCTGGCACCCCATAATGATGTCTTTTGAATCAAACTCGGGAAGTATGTCTTAGAAGTATCGTGTGAGGAATACCATATTATTACAGTTTATAACAATTATTTGCTGTTTCCTGAAATAAAGAAAAATTTTTTTGTGAGTAATTCATTTTTGATTTGTGTTAATAGATTGTAACAAAGTTGTACTAAACTACCTGCCCACCCACGTCATTGCAAAGTCCACGTGTTTTTGCATCTGAATCTGAATCTGAATTATATTTTTGTTAGTAGTATTCTATCTATCTATCTAATCAGCCCACATCCACCCACTGCTGAGTATAGGCCTCCTCATTTTCACGCCACTTTTTCCGATCCTGCGCCAGTCGAATCCATTGCCATCCGCTACCGCCACAATATCATCAGACCATCTGGCTGGTGGTCTACCTGGTGTTCTATGACCCTCGCGTGGCCACCACTCGGTAACTGCTTTTATCAATCTACCGTCTTGCCAAGTGCCTGCCCATCTCCACTTAAACTGATTAATCCTACCTACATATACGACCTTGGTTTTTCGTCGCATTTTGACGTTGGGCACTCGGTCAACCAGTGAAATGCCTAACATGGCACGCTCCATGTTCCTTTGAGCAACTTTTATTTTATGCACGGGCTCTTTTGTAAGTGGCCACTAATTGTTAGTAGTATTATGATAGTATAAGCTGAGAGGATGGTTTAGGTGCTGGGCAAGCCTGTTCCATCTCAAACAATGTCCCAGGCACTACAGCGTCCGGTTAAGTATAGACATAGGTTGCCTCCTGATGCTGTATAAATCATCTAATATAGACGTAAAGGCCTAAGTTTTATGATAGTATTATAGCGGTAGTATTTTTTCAAGAATCAAGGTGTGAGGAATTTCACAAGGGCACGCAGGAAGCGCAGATAATGACCGACGGCCGTGTACCAGCGCCGCTGATCCTGTATAGGCTAGCACCAGTTTGAACGTTGTAATATTCCAACTTGTCTTCAACGATATAATTAGAAAAAGGGGCGGCAAAGTAAGTAAATCAATAAACGTAAGGCTGCCTTATTTGCCACGTGAAGCAGCTAAAGTATAAACCATATTTATGAATCAGAAAGGGAAAAGAATCGAAAATAAAAAAGTTTAAAGGAACTTTACAAATTTTAAAAGGACTACAAGTGATTTTTTTGTATACATTCATACTTTTCGGGACTCATCTGATAATATTAATTTGTCGTGATATTGAATTTAGAACAGCACTTTGAGTGACTTTGACTCAAACCAAACGCTCAAAAGTTGCAAGACTGATGCAGTTGCTTACTGTATTCGCAAATCATGGGAGACATTCTCTTAGATCTATAGGAAGATACGACTGTTAAAATTTCTATGGTGGTAGTTGACGTTGTCCAACTACCGAACGAAGCAAACAGATTATTTGAACAGTCTCATCATTCCGAAAGTTCAAGTTGGTGCTTAGAGTCCAGTTAGTATTTGAACCATAGAAGGTGTAATAGCTGGTGTGCGGAACCGATGCAATGAATTAATATTGGCAATGCTATTTTCATTGCACGAATTCGTATACTTACACTTTCGTAGATAGGAAAGCTTGAAAGGTATCATTTTCAACCGACTTCAAAAAAGGAGGAGGTTCTCAATTCGTCTGTAAGTTTTTTTTTTTTTTTTTTTATCTTGTTACGCGATTGTTCCGCCATTTGTTGACCGATTTGCAAAATTATTTTCATGTTTGAAAGGGTATACTCCAGAGGTGGTCCCATATAAATTTTATTCCTGAGGGATTGATAGTTTCCCGGTAAAACTCTAAACACCTTCCCTCCTAGCCATGTCACAAATAGAAATCGAATCGACAGCTTGACGCCCTGAGTTGTGACTCAGGGCGTGCCGCGTTTCGAGTCAAACATTGAAGTCGGTTTTCTTTTTAGTATAAAAACGTAATTATTTGTGTAATTTTTATTAGGTTTTGTCATTTTTTTTTTTTTTTTTTTTATGATGAATGGGTCGGCTCTTGACCTCAAACTTACACAGGTAAGAGTGAGGTCTACGATGGAGCGAGCTTACCCAGAAGGTGCCTATTAACTCTCTTCTTAAAAACAATAGGGTCGTAGCTCAGCGGAAATACGGACGCTGGAAGCTGATTCCAAATTTTTGCAGTGCGCATAATAAAAGAACTTTCGAAGCGCTTAGTTCTAAGAAGTGGAATATCAACCAGGTGAGGATGATAATTAGCTGTGCGTCTGAAGTCCCTGTAAAAGAACGGTGAAGGCGGAATAAGGTCGTGTAGCTCCTGGGCACACTCACCATAGTACAATCTGTAGAAGACCGACAAACATAATAGTAGGTACTTATACAATATTTTAAGTAAAAAAGTACGTTATAATGCGGAAAAAATGAATCCCTACAACCCTTGGTCACGCCATCACGCGTGAACGGCGGGTCATCTAGTGCGGTATAAAAAGGCCGAAATCATTATATCAATCAACATGAACTATCCATCTACTTCATTGAATAACTACCGAAAAGTTATTTGTATCACTTTTTAAAATTGAATATTTCGTTACAATAGTGTTTATTGTCATCAAAAAATTCACTTTTTTATTCAAATAAATTCGAAGATTTCTCATTTCTTTTTTTTGTTTATAAATGTACCTAAAAGTCTTCTTCTTCTTCTTATTTAAGGATTTACTCTTTGTCGGCACAACTGATGAATCCCTCTCCATGTATCTCTTTCCAGGGCTGCTTCCTTGACCTACGATATACAACATGACAGCTACCTTCTCCTTCAATTGGCTCATGTAGCTTATCCTCGGTCTTCTTCTTCCGCTTCTTCCTTCCACTTTAACTTTTTTTACTTTATACACATTACTTTACACCTAAAAGTCAAGCAACAAATATATCAAAACGCGGCGTTGTAATTGTAACATCTCTATAAATATATTTATATCAAACAGTTCTTGTATACGATTCCAGCAATGCAAGCTAGATGCAATTGTCGAGTTATAAATAAAATGCCCTCAATTATGAGACGTGTGAATTACAATGATAGAGCTGTAGAGGTTGAGGTCTCACTGTTCGGTCAATACTTGCAACTCTGTAATATTGTGATCGGTTATCTCAAAACAGAATCACTGTTATCTGCTCTTTTGCTATAGAGTTATTTAGTTACTTATTTATTTCTGTTTGTGTAAGTAAAGAAGCTACTACTTACAGGCCACAATCCATATATTTTCCAAGTTTTATTAAAACTGTTCCAATGATAAGATCGAAGGAAATGTCTACCGCGCCTTGGGCATGCAGTCGTAGTAAAAATTGTGTTTTTTTTTATAAAATGGCTAACTTCATTTTTTTATATATTAGTAGGATAGTAAGCTATGTAGGATAATATAATTCTGATTGTGAAAGGTTTAAAACATATGGATACGCCAAAGTAATCACGATTAACTCGTCAACATTGCCAAATCCAGTTACAGTGAGTTCGCTAACAAATTGGCTCGGAGCGAGGTCGCGCATGCGCGGCGGCCTGCGCGTGAGTGGCCGCACGCCGTGACACTAGCTCAGAGGAACAGTACGGTCTTAAAACTCATTATTTTGTGGATATTCTTGGCCACGTGAAAATCAAACTAGTCATTAAACTAAGTTTGAATGTTCTTGAACATTATTGTTGGTCGAAGGTTTAATGGTCACCTATAGTTTCTGATATATCCACGACATTATGTGAGGATTGTTTATACACCCCTATTATTAATTTACAAAAAAAAAAACAATAAGTATAGTCTCGGTGCCTGTTACTGATCACATTTATGTAGTTAAAACTCAAAAAAGAGAAAAAAAAATTATAACCAATTAATATAAATATAATAAAATATAAGAGACGAGACGAGTCAAACATTTATGATAGCTACTGGGATTTTACTGACTGGGGATGATGCGAGAGCATAGTTTAAATGAGAATCCGTTTGTACAGCTTCGTAAAATTTTGTTCGATTTTGGTTGAAAAAAAATCTGACCATGCTATTATCATTTTCTGCATCTACTGCAACCGCCCTTAATTTTTTTTGATAGTAATAAAATAGCGGTGTATAAGTATGTATGTGTGTGTGAGTGTCTGTTTAATAGCCTGTATAATTTTGAGAGGGTTATAACTCAATAACTCTTTCAAAATACATTTGCTTCTATCAACAGCCTCAGTACGAAATCCAAACATACAATTTGAACTTGTCGGTACTTTCTCCCGACACCGATACCCCCGATAATCTTCGTGGATGATTAATATAATAGAGGCGTGTTTATTGAAAATTATTGTGTGTTTTACCTTCAAGCACGCACCGATGTTTGCCGGGAGATAAATCAATCAGCCTATTTATTTCTTCATTTTGTTTGGTCAGTAACTTAGGCGTTTATATTTTACTAGATGATTTACACAGCGACACTCAACGGCACGTAGGAAGTAATAGGACATGGAATAAGCTTGTGCAGCACCTAAACCATCAAAGTCAAAAAATAATTATTTATCACTTAAAATCGTTTTAAAAACTAGATGATTCTACTGATTTCTACTCCTACGAGTATTCCTTCGCAACCAATGTCGTAAAGAACTATCCTCAGCCTTATCCATACGATAGACATGGTCAATGCGACGCGTGACTAAGCTGCGGGTTCCCTCATGATGTTTTAGCCTGTCAAAGCGCATTATTTTAATTAGTTTTTAAAATGTTATATAATTAATTTAAAAAAATGTACGTGAGTGTGTGGAACCTCCGTCGAACACTCGGCTGGAACGAAGTTTCAACTTTGACATTTGGCATTTGTCAAATATTAAAATCCTAGATACGCTCTTTCGTACTAACACTGCAATCTGTGGACTGTTTCGCGTCTGCGCACTTCACACTGTGACTTTTGGACCTATGTATGTGTCGTGACGGTGAAATCGAATACTTTTTTTATCATTTTCAACGTATCAATAAACACAAAATCATATAAGTAGAAGGATTCCCGGTGCCGGTCAGAATATAATAATACCAATCATCTACAAAGAAGCGAACGTTGTGCATAAAATTAATTTCCTAATTATGAATCAGTACTTCCGTTACACTAAAAAGTACCTTCCACCGTACAAAACAAAAGTGATTGTCGCCCACGCTTTTACTATTCCCCAAAAGTTAGTGGGCGTTTTAAGACGGCCGTAAACAAACCGATTACCTTTAGGTTTAAAGGAAAAGTTATGTAAAACCGTGATATTCCAGCAGCAGCTGTCGTTTCTAAGTACTTACTCCATCATAGGGTAAGCCACTTACTTTTTAACTTTTTGTTTAGGTATGTACAAGTGTACTCAAATCATAACAAAATTTTTGGACAAGGAGTAATAGTGTGACTCGATGGGAAAAAAATGCCAACGAGCCACAGTGTTACACGATTTGGTGTGGCTGGTTAGTAACCCATCAAAAAAAATATTTCAAATCTTAAAATTCAGAACCGTCCCAAATCAATTGAGGTAGGTATTTCATGCTGCTGTAATATTGCGATCATACAATGCCAGAAAAATTAGGCTTTCAAATTTAATCGCTAGTCAATGGTCGGTGAGTGGGAGGTGGTAGCGTGAGTACGGCGGCCATTGTGATGTACCGTTTATATGTTCTTACATAGGTGCTATTACTGTTCTAGCTTCCACCCACAAACGTCATCCCGTCCATCAATGAATTTTTGTTTTGAAAATTTAACAATACATGTAAAAAGACTACTACCGAAAACTGAGGGGTTGCAATCAGACCATATATCTAAACTTATTTAGCGGATTTTTTTTTTACTTAGCTACGTGATATTATGTTATTTTCGGTTATTTACTACTAGGGCAACTTAATAAGACCATACCTACCTGATAATTTCATTAATAAAAGAAAAACACTATTAAAACTCAAAATCCAGCAATCTACGAAAAACAACGCGCCCAGTACATACGCAAACAGTAATCTTCAAACGCTTCTCCGGATATAATTATTTTTTCGGAAAATCCTTTTAAATTAGGTTGTGTGTTAGGATGCTGTACCTACCCCTTTCAGCTCCGGTAGACGTCTTTTTACATCCTGTTTATGATATAACATGTTCGTAATTATCACAACAAGGCATATATGTAGTTGCATGTATTTCTCTGCAAAATGTTATGATATGATCAATTATAGGTATTTTTGACGTCTTCAAGGAATGTTGAATGAAATCTGAAAAACAAAAAACAATACCTATCCCGAAAGCATCTCTGTTTTGTTTTTTTTATAAGCAAAATATGTTATGACACTTATATTTGTTTCTTTTTAGTCTACTCGTACATTTCATGCACTATAAAAAGGAAATATTTTTTTTTTTAATTCAGCTGCACTGTCTAATCATTACCTATCATCAAAATAATATCATCATAGCAAAACAATACAAATTACTAGACAATAATAACAGATTTTGGCACATTTAAATGGCGATTTCTCAAAATTTAATTCAGTGCTGACATTTTTCTGTTCTTACAAACGACTCCTACGCACTCATTGTATTCCCAAGCAAAATAAATTGAACTTATCTTGAAGTCCGAATCACGCAAAATTGAATTCTATACGTCACTAATAAGGACGCGTGTGAATTTGTACGTTTTTTTTATGGTTTGTCGAACTAGGCAAAATGGTTTTGAGTGATTTTGTATATGGGATGGTAATTTGAATGAGTCAGAGTAACTGTAGGTTGTACTAGATGCAATCAATTAATTTATCACTTCTAAATGTAATTACGCTACCAAATTTGGCCTGATGTTGTAAGTGATTTCAAAGAATGCGAGTGTGGGCATTGATCGATACAATTTCTCTGAGTCTTAGGTAACAAACATTAACACTGACTTTTGTATTTGTTAATATAATTCGACGACCTCTGTGGCGCAGTGGGCGAAGGTCCGCCTGCGACGTAGAAGGTTGCGGGTTCGATCCCCGCCGCGGGACAAATGTTTGTATGACATACAGATTTCGCCCGACGCCGACGTTTCGCCTGTGTTGCAACAGGCGTGGTCATGAGCGAACTGGAGTATGTCATGGAGCCCCCGTCGATAAGCGATAGTTTTTACAACTACCCTCACATATCTTCAGAATCACACATATCTTATGAATAGTGATCGCGAAAGTTTAAGAAACACATAAGACTAGGCAATTAAAAATAATTAGTAATCTAGCAGGCCTAAAGCGCGATGGATGAGGCTCTTTCAAAAAGGATTAAAAAAAAACTCAGAACTGAAAATTTGAGAGAGCAATCAGGCTTATCAATCATCAATTTATTATAGTTGTCGAATAGCCAAGAGATACTATGATGAAGCCTCGAGGCAGACACCCATGGTCGGGTTGTATTGTGGCGGTAGAAGAGCAGTGGATTCTGACGCTGTATAAATCATCTAATAAATAGTATTAATTATATAGTATTATTTAATAGTATTTTTTTTTTTCGATGAATCTCAAATTTAACTTAAGATTCAGTAGCAAAAGGAAGTCGTCTCAGTTAATATTAAGACACTTACGTAGGTAAATCTTGAACTAAACAGGTAATTTAGTGTCAAAGTACCCTTATCTTAACTCTTAAAAAATTACTTAAACATCCACACAAAAGTTTGAATCATGGTACAATCGAGTATAGAATTCAAGTTAGGTTCGGTGCTGGGCAATTCTTTCATCCATTCTTTTAAACTTCACACATCCATCAAATAACTTATACTAATTTTAAGTTTATTGAGTACTTACATTAATATTCACTGTAGTAGTTTATATGGGAGTTATATGGGAAAACCAGATTTCTATCCGATACAGGTATCTGGTAGCTGATTGTTACCTAATACAGTTTCCTTCCTCCACTATAAATTATGGAACAAAGTCTTACGCCGCGTCTGTCTGTCTGTTCGCGATAAATTTAAACACTACGAAAGAAAAAACAAACACTAAGAAGAAATTATTTTTAATATATTTTTAAATTTTAATATACTTTTTTCACTCCACTTTTTCTGGTCTCATGCAAAGCAAATTCAAAGCTTTGCCACCACCTTAGCAATATCCGCAGGCTATGAGATAAGTATTGTACAGTATTGTACTACGTATTAACCAATTTATGTGTAATTTTCTGTAAGTACATATTATACATTATACAAATTGACGGTTTTTCCTAGACAAGCATAGGTATTGACAATAGGCAGTAATTACAAACTGACCAACAGACGTCAGCGTGACGAATAGTTAATGTTTGTTCCTATGTCATGTGGCCAGTGCAGGTGGATTAATAATATAATGGCAAGTAATCTGAATGTAATTTTATCTTATCAAATAAACCTAGTTGGATACCACAGCTGGGCTCTCATATTAGGCTCATATCATTATCTATCATTATTTCACGGAGGCAGGTTGATCTTAATTTTGTATGTAGATGCACATGCACTGTGTGCGTAAGCATAGAAAGGCTCCAAAGACGACTGAGCGCCTAATATCGCTTACGCACACAACAACTCTATCTTCCATGCATTTTAAATGCACATTCCTCTCCATTCGAAGGTTGCTTGGAAAAGATCACTTCTCAGCGACAAGGCCGCCCATTTTGCATTGTTATAATACTTATATGGTTCTCTTTTCAACTGTATCTTGTAGTTTTAAGGTGTGCATGTGCATTGTGCAATAAAGTATTTTCATTCATTCATTTCATTCAAATCTACACACACGAATAAGACGAACCCGCCTTCGTACGATAAAACTGTTAGTAAAGATGTAAAGCCTGATGTCGCTCTGCCTCTCGACAGTGATGTGTGCACAATGCCTTTGCTATCTTGCTTAGCTTTTTGTTTTTTTTTTATATAATTTAATTAAGGCAACTAAGTTAGTTAAGAAGTTAGTTAAGTTTAGATCTAAGATGGATCACCTAAAAAAAGCTAGACCGCAAACGGTGTTTGTTGCCCTGGTTCTTCACGGTATTGGTCGCGAAGGAACAGGAGTAGAATCACCTAGTTTTAAGACGTTTCAAAGAGATTCCAGCGGTCCTACTGAATAAATGCTTTTTGACTTTGACTTTGAAAGACCTAATTTTCAATTCACTTGTGGTCTCGGTAGTACATCAGTGATGTCCATCAGCACGAGGATCTAAGTGACCCCGCGCCGGTCATTTGTATCCCGGCCATGGGAACCGCCTGATACCCCATCGCACGTATTTGAAGCTCGCAATTACATTACCACCTCATGCGAGCTGTTTCAATTAAATGTAAAAATGTGGATTAAATTATTTTTAAAGTAAAGGCAAAAAGTATGAAAATTTTTGCAAGTGAAAGTCTATCTGCCTACCTACCTCATCGGAAAATTGCGGTTTTTTTTTTTTCAATTAAACAAAATATATATTTTATGTTGTGATTTTATCGAACTTAACCCGCTCATCCATTGCTGCTACTGGCAATCTACCAGTAATGTCTACCAGTCAATTGGGTGTAACGTAATTTCATAGGCCGTCGGTGGACGCGGTTAGCATAGAGGCAGTAATAATTAAACCCATCAGTTAAGTATATCTGCAAACGATGACAGTTAAATAGGAATTGTACTTGTAATGTTTTGAGAGAAGTCCAAAGAAAATCTTTATTCGGAAGTGGATTTAGACCCTGAGAATAGATGGTATCGCCGTCTCGCTCGCACGTGAGATGCCACCGATAAACTCGATGTCAATTCTCTTGAGGACTTCTACATTTGAAACTGCGAGGACACTATTGATCTCTCTCATAACAAGTTCTAGTCTACATAAAGTCTTGTTTTTAAGTTATTTTTTAAGGTAACGTCATATTGACCAAAGCATTTTATCTGCTATCAGTATTAAAATATACAAGAAAAAGCTTGTAGCCTGATAAGTATGTCAAACTGTCGTAAAACATATTCTGTGCTTTCCCCGATAAACTTTATAGGCGTTTTATTTGGTTTTCACCTTAACTTCGCTTTCTTATTTATAGTTTCCTTATTCACATTGAAATAGGAAGAAAGCTGCTAGATATATAAGCTATTTCGCTCTTTAGAACAATTGGTTGCCTTTGGTCCACATCTATAAATACAAAGGCATAGGCCATCTTCTCACTTTGTAGATTATGTTAATGTAAAAGATTGGAGAGACCTTTGCCCAGCAGTGGGATAGTGTAGGTTAAATAAAAAATCTGTTAACCCTTTGTAGTACAATTGTAAAAAAGATGAACTAAAATACCCAGTGTTTGTCTTGAAGGAGCATTTACACGATGCGATTTCAACCTATACGATATCATATCGCACGGCAATTATTCACGTGTTAACGCTCATCGTATGCGATTTGTCATAGTTAGCGCGACGCTCGTCGAACGTTCAATGGGCTTAGCAAATCTTAGGTACGAAAAATCGTATCGTGTAAATGCACCTTGAGTCGCAAAACAAATATGTTTCCGACGCCACAAGAACTTTACGTTAAGAAGACTAGGGAAACTTAATCGATGCTGTACAGAATCTCTCATATTACATACAAGTAATGAGCAAAATGCACCGAACAGTTACATACGGCATAATTATTGTATGGATTGACGCAAATCTGAGGGCATAGGCCGGGCGAGATCCATAACTCCCTGAACAAGTCAAATAATATTACCATCTTCCACAGAGTAAGTGGAAGATACTTCATAGCTATTTCTGATTTTCGTCTTCTTGACGTGTCATAAAATATCATGTCATCAAAAAACGTAAACAGGTTCACGACTGTATCCCCAAGGTGCGGTAGACATTCTCACAGATCTTTTTATGTTACTTATTCCAGATCCTATGAAGATGTCTAAGGGGGGTAGTCAGAGGCATGTTCAAACACTTATTTGATATGCATCTACATACATACATCTTGCAGAAGTTAGTATTCCATACGTGACAGGTTGCAAGCCCATCGCCGCCTATAAAAACACTAACTGGTTTCATCACGATGTTTTCCTTCACCGTTTAAAGCACGTGTTAAAGCACATATAAATCCATTGATGCACGGCCATTCATCATTGGCTAGTTTTTTCGAACCAGTGTGATGGATTCTAAGTGCGCCTCAAAGAGGCTTCATTCGGGCAATTGACACTGTTTTTAAAACTATTTTTTGTTCTACGACATACCAATTTATCATTATCATTTCTGTGGATAGTACTGATCAGATTAGAAGATGATTTAGGCGCTGGACAAGCTCAATCCAATTTAACAATGTCCCAAACATTATCTCCTGTAGCTGTGTAAATGAAAATAAGAATTTAAATTTCATTGGTCCACACACTATTATTATTATTTATTTATATGAAAAAAAAAGAAAAGGGCTTTGTCGCTGAGCGACTATACCGCCCAATCAGTAACCTCTTGGCTCAGTCTTCTTCTTCTTCTCTCTCACTTCACTTCTTGGTTTCTTCTGGTGTCACTTCATTCCCCGGCAAAATGTAGGCTAAGTTACAACAAAACGTGTAAGAAAAAAAATTACATTCCTTCATTCATTCGTTCTTTGATGCCAAATTATACGTTTCATTCATCATTCATTTTGTTCCTTCAAAACTCCCAGTTCAGTTCATGCTTACTCTATGGCAGAATGTTTAAGGTCGTTCGCTAACACACGTCCCAAAGACTCGATAGGTCATCAAGGTGTAGGGCAGGGGTCAACGGCGGGGTCAATGTTATTGTCATGTTGATACATTGTTGTATTTTTTTGTCAGCCTGCACTGTGCGCACAAGGTTAGAAGAATTATAATTATTGTGAGCAAAATATATCTTACTGATTTAAATGGTTGTTTAGTTTAGTAATAATAATACAGCCTTAATATATTGAAGCACTCGTGGTCGTGCTTGCTTAGTCGTTCTAGGATAGATCGTCGAAGTTAAGCAACGTTCGAAACGGTCTGTAAGTGGATGGGTGACCGCCAGTGGCATTTTCATCTGACCGCTTCCGTGCTTCGGAGGGCACGTTACATTGTCGGTCCCGGCTATTTAAGTCGTTAAGCCATGACGGAGGCCTTAAGGCGGCCTAAAAACTCCGTCACCTAAGTTGGCCACTGACTCATACGAACTTACTTACTTAGCCTTAATATTAAACGTGGTATAAAGTTATTCTAGATAGGTATACCTAACCTAAGAACAAAAATACTTATTTAGTAATACCCTGTCATTTTATACCACGTATTAGTAAGGCCGTTAGTGTTTGGGGTCTTAAAAACTGTGGTTCCATTCTCATAATCTTTTTTTTACTAGCCCTCACGTCAAATTATTTAGGTGCTCAGGTACCTGAATGATTTTATCATACCAGTTGAACTCGTATACAGCACTCAGGTAATTTGTCATGTTATGCACTAGGAGTAGGAGCAAAGAAAGAGTAATCTTAACATGGCCCAAGTTACAAGCGATAGCTTGATTAAAATATAATTAAAAAAATACATCGTTTTTGAGGTAAAGTTAGGGAGTAGATTTTGATTATTTTTTACTTAGAAGAATGTTAAAATAAAAATAATAAGTATAAAAAAAATCTTGTATGAATAATTGTCATACATTAGTCTTATTTAATTTCTATTTATTTTTGTGCATTTAATGAGGAAACCATGTGGGGAAAATGCATTCAACGTGTGCCCTAGGTCAGGTTTCAAATACAATTTCAAATAGAAATTCAAAATTCAAATAGAATTTTAATAACATTATCTTGTATTGTATTCTTTCTATATTCGGGTTACAAGCTATAAATAATAATTATACTGCCATAAAAACTACGACATGCGAGCAAGACAGGTAGTCATTGAAGTATTGGGCAAGGCTACAGATACAGATAAACTGATTGAGCCTACGGTTTCCAATGCCGTCAGTGTTCCCATGAAATATGAATTACCTAATTTTGACGAGTTTTCCCCAAAGTATTACCTAATATTGCTTTACCATTTATATTGACTGAATTGTAATTACATATCAATCAACTCGTATTTGTTTTAAGGAAACACTTACAAATATTAAATCGTTTATAATTTATTACTAGGTTTATGTAAACAGCCTGTGATAAGCTTTGGACGTCATTATAAATTCAAAGAATAGAAGACCACACTGAAAAGTGACGTTCAATATAAATAAAATAATGACTTCACACAGCATAGTCTAGCCCCTAAGTAAGCAAAGCTTGTATTATAAGAACTATATGACTGAAAACAAGAATCAGTATGTTAATGTTTCTAGTTTTCAGTATATGACCAAAACTCTCAGACAAAGTAGAATGGACGACAAAATTCCTCTTTCAACATTTTATGTCGGTTTTTGCGGGGGACGAGGTAGCACACGAACGCATTTTACACACACTTATACATAAAAAATAACAATACACCCCCATTTTTACTCATACTCTTGCAAATTTCATATAAGACGTAATATTACAAGACGCACATGATTCGGAATCGTGTACATTTTGGCAGAGCGGAAATACATTGGGTCATTTTTTGATGCCTTATACTTTTGCGCGATTCAAAATTTCATAGGGACTAACAACTTTTGAGTGGTATTGATATACGCACTTTTGGCTCATACTAAATAGTCAAATCGCGCTAAGCTTATAAATTCCACTTCGCAATAGATGGGGTTGTCACGTCGAGTAGATGTTGACTGACGTCGTGAAAGTCGATTGTATGTCTGTCAAGACGTGATTGCAACAAGTTAATGATATTATGCATAGGAAGTTCAACTTTTCCAGTTCTTTTGTGACTAGACAGTAGACAGTCTAGTCTGGGGATTAAAAAGACGTTTCTTTGAACTAATTACGAAGAGCTCGTAGTTTTTACAATCAGATTCACATATTTTTAAAACAATTTATTATTATGTCCATTGTCTTTGATTTTACTATATAAGGCCTTTAAGGGGCCTAAAAACTCCGTCACCAGAATTGGCCATTGACTCATACGAACTTACTTACTGTAATAATATTTAGGTATCTCCACACAACAAGAAATTACAAAACTGTGACAAGCCTAACGCGTTCACTGCCAGTCTGCCATAAGCAGGGGCAGCACATGACTGTCGTCAGTGGACAATATGTGACATGGGCATTTGACATGTTAAATTATGTGGTAGAATCACTGACAACTCAATCTAAGGTAAACACGTAGAGGTATTCAAAACCTAAGAATACGAAGACAAATGAATTTAGTTTGAGTTTGTCATAGGCCATGATAATGTGGCGGTGCGGTGGGGAGACATTGGGTTAGACAGGCACAGGACTCGAAACAATGTCGTGAAAATGAGGCCTATTACTCAGCAGTGGATGGATGTGCACTGATAAGATTTATAGAAGTAAGCGTTTAAAGGTGGACATACCCTATAAGTAACGTTAACCTGAAATATCCAGAGAAAGCGGAAGTTCTACGCTGCCGCATTTCCTTATTTCGTCCCGACTGCCTATAATAATAACATTATGGTCATATTATTATATTCCTATAACAGAATAATAAGATGGTGACCGCAGCAGGCACACAATGGGAATATATTATGTCATTCTAGGATATGTGGCACTTACGGTTAAAGGAATGGTGAATGAAAACTATTGGTTTAAAAATAATAAACAGGATGACGCCTTCATCGTCTATTTTTTAAATACCTTTAAGTTTACCTTCTACCCTGTTATATTACGCTATTTAATGTGTATCTACATTATTTTGAGCTCTTGTCATTAATTTAGATAATACAATTATGATATTGGCGACTCTGTTTACATACTAAAATAGATCTTTATGAATAACTTTTTTTTTCTTATAGGTACAAAAAGTTATGAACCTAGTAAAAAATTTATGATCACAATACAAACCACCCAGAGGCCGTATTCCCGTTCTTATTTTCGTTCGTTTGATGAATATTCGGATGTTTCTTACTACGAGCTACATTGTATTCGGTCGTAAATATCACTGTTAAAACACGATCATATCTTAGGATCAAATATTCCAAACCGAAAAATTGGCCGTTGAAGTTAGAAATCGTAGTAAGGATCATCCAAATATTCATCAAACGAACGAAAAAAAGGACTGGAATACGGGCCCAGGGTTAACCAAACTAGCTTAATCGTCCGTTAAACGCTGCATGAAACACATTTCCAGCTTTATAATGTTTATGTATGAATGTGTCAAAACACTCTGTCGAGCACAAATTGCCGACGGCCAGCTACGGGCATTCATTTAAATAGCATTTGGACCATTTCATGTACCACATAGCCACGTATTCTAAGAAGTTTTTAGAAGACTACAACCTCTTAAACGATCGTCAGAATGAAGTTTCGGTGTGAAAAGATGTATTGATGAAGATCGAGATATTTTGGTCTTAAAAAGGGGATGAATTAAAGTAGTTTGATCGAATAAGAGAGTCTGTCCCATACACACCTTAGTTCTCTTATACATCTATAAAAGATTTTTTATAGATGATATGATCTAGAGATTTCTAGAAAAAGCAAGATTGGTAGACCATGGAGCATATCGTCATAGGCTATCTTATACACTCATTATATCCACACTATTTATGTATATATGCTGTGCGAATAGTCTGGCATTATTTATTTATGGCAGTAACCTGGATCAGTTGAGCTAGTAGATCATTTTGACGACGATCCTTAGATAGCTTGACTGATTTCATTGTATTTTGTAATTTTACATTATTGTACTATACTAAGCACAACGGATATTTAGCTCTCTGAAGTTAGGTGCAATAGACGATTGCGCAGGTTTGGTTTGAGATAGCACGATTTTAGGCGTCATCAAAAATGGGTTCTGCGCAGCTATTTCAGAGAGCTAAAGGTGCATTTACACGATGCGATTTCAACCCATATGATATCGTATCGCACGGCAATTTTCCACGTGTAAGCGCTCATCGTATGCGATTTGTCATAGATAGCGCGACCCTTGTCGGCACGCTCAATGGGCGGGGCTTAGCAAATAGAGATGGGTAATGGGTTTAAACCCATTCTTCCCATTCGGGTTATAACCGGGTTGTTTGGGTTTAAACCCGGTTTTAACCCATTATCACCCATTTTGTCGGGTGAAAATGAATTTTGTTATAAAATATGTATGTAATTAATGTACCTACCTAGTGTTTAGCTAGAAAAATAATAAAAGCAAATATTTAACGCAGATATAGGTATTTATTTCTTTAAATCAACAGAATTTAACGTTATAAATAATTTTTTATAACTTAATCGTCGTCCTCACTCAATGAAACATCATTACAATCTAGAAACTCAAAATGATCATTTACATTTATGCCTGAGCCTGACGTAGATGGTTCGGGACTGAAAGTACGTGGCGATGGCGGTATGGTTCCTGTCCAGTCTTCATTATTCTCATCGAATACATCATCCATCTTGTTCAACAAATTCCAGTTGTACGTGATGTAGGTCAGTTTCGCAGCCCTTTCAGTGGTGAGTCTGTTTCTTTTTACACTGTGTACATTGCTTTGTGCACTAAAAGATCGCTCCACTGCAGCAGAAGTGCAAGGTGCTGTTAGAATCCGCACAGCAACTTTGCTCAAAGCGGTCGATCCGCATAGACCCCTCCACCACGTTGTGGCGCTTACATTTTCTATATTGGACCACAGAAACCTTTTACTCCAAAAGCCATCCCTTGCTCTAAAAGATGCCAAATTTGTTATTACATTGACACCAATGTTTTGTCCCGCTTCGTGTATAAAATCCATGGCGTCTATTTCTTGTGCCTCATTAAGTTCGTTTCCTTGGACTGCAGGATCTAACAGGTATGCTGCGAAATGAATTGGTTTCAAGCACATACTAGTTCTTTGGTCGACATTATATAATATTTCTTCTTTTTTGCTATCGTTCAAAATTGTGACATCTGGTAAGTTGAACAGTAATTTAGACTTCATATCTTTGAGTGTCAAAAACACTTCGTGAGCATTATTTTCATTAGATTCTAATTTGAGTATAGCTTCTGAAATTGGTTCCAATATTATTCTGCATTGGTGGATTATTAACCAAAAGTTGTCATCCAGCAACGCGGATTTCTCTTCAGTTGGCAGAATTGTTGCAGCTCTCTCGTGGACTGCTAGGGTTTGCAGAGCAACTTTAGTGTTTTCTATACTTTTAAAACTTGAATAGTGACTACCCCATCGGGTTTCGCAGGGCAACTTCAAACTCTCTCCTTTTTTTTTTTCCTTTATTATTTTTGATAGTAAATATGTCAAAACTTGACTTTTTTTTATTGTTTTGATCAAATTGGTCGTCATCTGTTTGCATGCATGTAAAGTGTCTATTCTTATAATATTCTTGCAGAGTAGATGCAGGGTATGTGCTACACAATTGAGGCCCGTTATATTTGGATGTATTTCTACACTAATATTATAAAGAGGAAACATTTGTTTGTTTGTTTGAATTGAATAGGCTCCGAAACTACTGGACCGATTTGAAAAATTCTTTCACCATTAGAATCCTACATTATCTGTGATGAACATAGGCTATAAATTATTTTCAAAAAAATTAGAGATCCTTATGAAAATTGCAATAATGTAACCAAAGGTGTAAAATTTTTTAACATAAAATTCTTCATATCGCGTGCGCTGCGAAAACTATTGATGATAGAACAAAAAAATGTTCTACAATATTAAAGATCGTATTAATATCTACAAAAAAGTCAGCGATAGCATATGTCCAACTATTGTGGTTGTGAAAGAATAACAACTTTAAAGTGAATAAAAATGACGACCAAAAGCAGAACACGTTATTCTTAGTTTGGTATTTATTCTTATCCAAATAAATTCCTTCGTAGTAAAGGCTGTTTCAGTACCCGTCGATTACTTTTTGAATGATTGAAATTGGACATTTTATTCAAAAGTTATCATGAGTTTAAAAATGTAAGATACATTGCGACCACAGAATAAATATCAGTTAGTAGGGTAGGACAAGTGTCTGGGATTTTTAACACAGGTAACGGGATATTAACCATGATTAATACCATAGATACTATTGATCATGGCGTATGCAACTGCGCCGAAATATCGGGAAACTCAAAAAACATTAAATCATGGTAAATATCCCGTTAACTGTGTTAAAAATGTTGAAAACCATGATAGTTTAAAAAGTGTCTGGGAACTATGGAATGAATGGAAGGGAGTGGTAATATATCAATGAAATATATATGGGAGCCTTGGGCAGTAGAGAGGTTTGGACACCCCCGTGTCATGTCGGCCATAAACCATCATGCCTATCGTCAAATCGGAATTTGATCAGTTAGAATTGACCATGTATGGGGGTGGATTGGCATGATGGTGTATGGCCGGCATAACACGGGGATTTGCCGGTGGTGTCCAAACCTGCCTTACTGCCCAATACTCCCTTACCTACCTACATATTAACCTCTAAACTTTAAAGGATCATACATACCGCTCCGGGATCGCCATGTTGTTATTAAATTTTTGTTAAATACCTATAATATACCCGTGCGAAGCCGGGGCGGACAGCTAGTCATTAATAAGACGGAAGGCTCTTTGCATATTGCTGGCATTATCTGCAATCATCGTCGCAAACTTATTTGCTCCATACTCAGTCAACACATTTGAAATTTGTTCGCATAGGTAATCACTTGTCTGTCGATTATCTGCTGTTGCTATGCTTTTAACAAACACAGGTTCTGGTTTTGCTATCAGTATATTAATAATGCCTTCATTGCGACAGTTTGACCAACCATCTAGCATTAAATGCAAACACGTTTGCGATGTTATTTCTTCTTTCAGCTCGCGGTGCATTTCTTTGTAAGTTTTGTCCAAAACAGTTGTGGAAATTGTCTTTCTAGTGGGCAACTTGTATAAAGGCTGGAGTTGATTGAAAAAAATTCTCCAGAGGGGATGTTCAACGATTGATAAAGGTGTTCCAGAAACGTAGATAGCCTTCGCCAACAACGTATGTAGACTCTCTTTTTCTGTATTTGATAAATCGTTTGAAAGATCAAACACCGTCGTTGAAGATGCACGGCTCTCAATGGCTGAAGGCAATTCACTCCCTGGTCTTACATTTTCTATGTTCCGAAGTGGTTGCAATGACACTAATTCTCTGCCTTCAGATTGGTTTCTCCAGGAACCAGTCCTCAACTGTTGTTTGATATTTTCGGGACAATTATGACATTTCAGTAAATGTGTAGCCATTTTCTGTATATTTGCTACTACGTATTTCTTCTCGCAATGATTGCAAGTAGCTGATTTGTTCTCCGTTTCTCGATAATGTCTCCATATTATTTGGTTTTTTGGTCTCACCATCTTGAGCTAAAACCAATAAAATTTAATTAGCATGGTACTTAAGTAGGTACATCTGTTCACTGTCCTTGATCTCATTATCCTACAGTTAAGATAGTGGTCAAACACTAGCCTATCAGATCATAAGAAAAATATAGAAGAACAATATGGAATTTGAGAAAACGGACAAAACCTATGCGCCGTATTGTCGACACATATAATAATAAATTCAACGATATCGATATCTTTGCGTTGTCTGAACTTAGGTTTAAAATAACTTTAAAAAACACTCTGTCAAATGAATAAACGTACAATCTTTAACCAAAATACAACTTCTCTCTTACTTCCATTGCCATATCACCTACTATTAACTTCTTTTCACTGACTTATCACACATCAACATCAACATTATTTTTTTTTAGTAAGCCGTGGATAACGTAGTGGGTTGTACATTTACTCATCCATTAAAACTTAACATTATTAATAAGTAACATTTAATGTATCAACTGTTTGTTGTCCCCAATAAAGTAAAAATAAAAAATAAAAAACCTGCTCAAATCTTAGGCCAAAAAAGTGAAAAATATCTCTACCTAATTATAGTAACTACCGAGCCGTGTTGGTCGAATGGGGTTGTGCCTCAACTTTCAATCCGAAGGTCGTGGGTTTGAATCCCGGCCGTGCATCACTGGTTTTTCGTTTTGAAAAATTTATATGCGCTTTAACACGAGCTCATAACGGTGAAGGAAAACATCGTGAGGAAACCCGCAGCTTAGTCAGCTCCACACGTATTGACGTCGTCTTTCCTTTGGGCCAGGCTGATTAAGCTGAGAGGATGGTTTAGGTGCTGGGCAAGCCTATTCCATCTCAAACAATGTCCCAGGCACTACAGCGTCCCGTTACGTGTAGGCATAGGTTGCCTCCTGACGCTGTATAAATCATCTAATATACGAGTAGATATAAAGGCCTAAGTTATAGCAAGGACAATATAATACACTGTTATAGTAACTACCTAATAACCGCCGCCATTTTGTTAGAAAAGTAAAATCATCTTTGGAAACTCACACACTACAATCTTAGACGATTTATAATTTACTTACGCCATTTACGAGTAAGTATAAATAAGGTTTGCTCCCTTAGGTACTTAGATAAGTATGATTTAGGAGAAAAATAAACGTGTACCTACATACTTTGGGGATATTTTACAATCTAGGTACACAAAATAAGTTCCAACAATAGGATAGGATAGATAGGTAAAAGTACCTATTGTTAGTTGAACGGTTAATATAACTTGCTAAGTTGAGCAGTTGCCGTACCTACCTACCAATATGCTCATAGATATGGGTAGAATAGAAAGGTATGACACGATACCTAGGCTTACAATGTATTTTCAATAAATCTACCTATTCTATCCTATAGGTCGTCCATCTTAGGTACTTTCGTGGTTCCCAGCTTAGCTGCCATTAAATCTCGGTTTCGATAGTAACGAACATAGGTACCTACTTAAGCCAAGAAGCTGTGTGAGTAAAGATATAATCAGTCCTTGTTTTCAAGATCTAAAACTTGTTAAGTAGTTGCCGTACCTACTTATTTGCTCATAGATATGGGTAGAAAGCTACCTACCTACCTACCTATGACACAATACCTACCTAGTGTTACAATAGTAGGTATTTTCAATAAATGTATTCTATCCTATTAGGTCCATCCATCTTAGGTACTTTCGTGGTTCCCAGCTTAGCTTACCTGCCATTAAATCCCAGTTTCGACATTAATGAATATAGGTACCTACTTACAGTAATAATAGTAAGCTAAGAAGCTGTGTGAGTGAAAAATAAACGTGTACCTACATACTTTGGGGGTATTCTACAATCTAGGTACACAAAATAAGTTCCAACAATAGGATAGGATAGATAGGTAAAAGTACCTATTGTTAGTTGAACGGTTAGTATAACTTGCTAAGTTGAGCAATTGCCGTACCTACCTACCAATATGCTCATAGATATGGGTAGAAAGGTATGACACGATACCTAGGTTTACAATGTATTTTCAATAAATCTACCTATTTTATCCTATAGGTCTGTAGGGTTTGTGGCCTACAATCTTATAGTGTTTGTTGAGTGAAACAGAAGTTAAATTTCACTGTTTATTTGTTAAGTTGAGTTATGGAGTTGCGATCGCGTTTGTACGCTGCGACGTGGTTTCGCGTTTAGTTAATGAAAGCAACTGTCCTGTTTGGACACGTAATCCACGTTGTAGCGTAAAATGCTGACCCGCGAGAACATGCAGGAATTGTGCGGTGACGTAAACCGTACATGCTCCCGAGGGCGAGATGAGATGAAGTCAAGTACAAAGTGATAAAAACAATGTTAATTAAAAAACTTAATCTAACTTATAAAATTCATTTCACACTATCACTTGCACTAAATAGTTTCCTAATAACAGGCGAAGTGGCTTTGTCCACCCGTGCGTAGTGATGATCCAGCGCGTTGTCCGGAGCACCTGTAGATCCCGTCAAAGTTTCGCTCGCAGGCGTTGTTCCTTGACGTACGGGAGGTAGTTGTACTAGCTGGATGGCAGGCTCAGAGGTCACCATCGGGAGCGTCGCTGAACAGCGTGTTCGCGAGCGCCGCCACAAATAAAAACAAGCAGCAATGAGCGCTGAGCCGGTCAGAAGGTACAGCAGCACATACTGGTGAACATCGTGAGAAGATAAATGCTCTACCAGTCCATCACCTTCAGTTTTCATCAGTTTTATTTGATCATCGATGCTGTTCAGTTGATTGTTGAAAGTAATCAACTCTTCATCGTTCGTTAATTTGTCTTCGTGTAGAGGTATAGTTATGTTGAAAATGTTATTGATGGGCGGTACGTCGACCTTGAGTCCATCTGGTTGCAAGGTCAGGCGATTAGATTGTTCCATATGCGAGTATATCGTGAAGGCTTCGCCCTTGATGACACAGCCATTCCCGAGCCTGATAATGCCGGCCTTGCGGAGTTGCTGCGCCGTAACATGATCCCCGCATATTATTCTTATTGTTCGTTGTGTACAACAGAAATACATGTAGGTATTTATCTTATTAAGCTTGGTCCACACGTCGCGACAAATGGTTTGTTTTGAAATGCATTGTTCTTCGTTTTTCTCGCAAAAAATATCATCGTTCTTCAGATGGCGAATCGGCCGTTGTAGGGAGCACATCATCATTCCCTGTTGGTAAGTAGTGCAGGTTCGAAGTTCGTTTTCGGACACGGTCACATAGGCATCCTTCTGTAGGTTTATTGCGACGAAATCTGCTATCGGCAGAATGCTCACCATAGTTTCATGGTTTTGTTGTGGAACAGCAATGAGTTTGTAGATTTCGTATGAGTCACGAGTAATCAAAGGTATCTTTATTTCAAATATGAAGTACCTCTGCGTCATCCGAGCCTTCACCATAAGTAGATGATAAAGTTTCGGTAGATCTGCTTGCATATTTTCGATGGGAAGAGATAGATCTTTCGAAAGTAGGCCAGATATTATGTTCAGTTCTCCAGCCAGTTGTTGTGGGCTCAATAAATGTATGTTAAATTTTCCATAGTGTATTTCAGTTACAGTTTCTAATAATGTGTCTTGCAGTCCCTTTAGGTTCATAAGAATGTTGTTTGCAATAATCGACATCAAAGTAAAATAGTTGTTGATCTTCACGTCGTTAATTTCCGTCGCAAGTGTGTTAGTCGCCTTATCAAGAGAGTTGATATGTTGAGTATACATTTTATATTGTTTCTCTATAGACTCTTCAATTCTCTTCATTACGTTGTTTTCGGCTTCTAGCACAGAAGTTTGGTTTTTCCACAACAGAGCGAGATGGTTTTCGTTTGCCTGGATCGTATCGATGTCCTTTTCATATTTTTCGGCAAAGTGTTGGTCGAGAACTCCAAATAAGCTATTGGCTATGTATCCAACGCCATCTATGAGTCCTCTTCGTTGTCGTGTAGCCTTGAGTTTGTTATCCAGTAGTAAGTCGCTAAAGTGCATCAATTCAGAATAGCCGTGACGTAACTGGAGTAGTATGACATCGCATTGTTTATGTTTCTCGGTGCCGGTACACGTTTTTTGTAGAGTAGTTATGTAATCCTTGAAAGTCTGAATTCCCTGCCAATAGGGATTCATATCGTAATAAACGATTAACTTCCATTCGTCGCGTATAAGGTGCATGTCTGTGACCTTATCAAAGTAGATACTTTGGTTTGCGTTTATGTCGGTAAGGCTGAAGTCACACCGACCATGTGTTATAAATGTAAACAATGTTATCAGAGCCCATATTAAATTACATGATAGCTTGTTTCTCCTTCGGGTTTGTTTGTTTACTGGCTTGTTATGTTCATTTTCGGCTCCTTTCTTTTTGATTTCAGCTAGTCCAGTGCACGTGTCAGGTTGGTTCACCTCGTCTTCAGGGCTCGAAATGGGTAGTTTTGATAGTTTAGTAATCGGACGTTTCATGATTCCGTTTTTTGTTCGTACGCTAACCACGCGTACACATCCGTCCTTTCCTTCGTGGAGATCTATTATTCGGCCTAAGGCCCATTTTCCAGCCGGTAGATTGGAATCATGAATGACTACCAAGTCGTTAACGTTCATGTTGGGTTTTCTTTGCAGCCATTTGCCTCGAGGTGAGAGTTGTGTTAAGTATTCCGACTGCCATCTCTTCCAGACATCCTTGAATATTTTTTGGACAAGCTGCCATCTAGTTCGTAAGTCTGTTTCAGTTTCGACAATAGTTAAAGTTGGTCCACTGGATAGAAAATGTGATGGAGTCAGGTAGTCTACGTCTTCCGGGTCTTCTGTTAATGCCAGTAGTGGTCTGGAATTAAGACAGGCTTCCAGCTCTGCCAGAAGAGTAGAAAGTTCTTCAAAAGTTAGTTTTTGTTCTCCAAGGACTCTTCGAAGGTGATGCTTCAGACTCTTTACAGCTCCCTCCCAGAGTCCTCCAGCGCTTGGCCACGACGGTGCAATAAAGTGCCATTCAATGTTCATATCCGTTATCGCTGAGAAGAACTCGGGATCTAGGGTCCTTTTCAGATCAATAAACTCTTGTTTCAGTAAGTTGTTCGATCCGGTAAAGTTAGTAGCGTTGTCACTATGTAAGTGCTGTGGCGCTCCTCGTCGGGCTGATAGTCTTCGCAGTGCTGCTAAGAATGCCGCTGACGAGAGGTCAGAGACCAGTTCGAGGTGTACGGCCTTCGTCACCATGCAGACGAAGACAGCTACATATCCTCTTGTTGTTTTGGAGCCTCTGCCCTTGTTTGTTTTAACATCGATGAATCCCGTGTAGTCAACGCCCGTATGATAAAACGGTCGTGACGGATTGCACCTCGCCGCCGGTAAGTCTCCCATTAGTTGAGTTAGTTTGATAGGGCTGTGCCTTCTGCACTTCACACAGTTAAAAATGCGTTTTTTGACAGCCCTATTGCCGCCAATAATCCAGTACTGTTTTCTCAATCTGGCTGACGTCATACGAGCTCCACCATGAAAGGTCATCTTGTGTGTTAGATCAATCAACATCTCAGTGAAATGACCGTCATGTGGGATGATAATTGGGTTTTTCTGCGCGGCATCGATGTTAGCGTTGTTAATCCTTCCCCCAACTCTAAGTAGGCCTTCTTCATCAAGATAGGGATTTAGGGGAAGAAGTTTACTTCTTCTATCAACCTTTTTGTTCAGTTCCAGGTTCGTAATATCATCTTTGAAGTAGTTTTGTTGTATGTGTTTCAAAATTATGTTTCTAGCCTTCTTCAGTTCGGCCGCATTTAGGTAGTTAGGTCGCTGCTGACGCGATATAAAGCGCAATATCCACGCGATAACTCGAGTAATCCGAGTCAGACAGCTGTTTCTTGTAAGTAGATCTTGAATTAAATCGTGTTCGTTAAGTTTTTTCGTAGTTACGTTTGTTTGTTGTTTCTTTATTTCTTCGTTTGTTTCGTAGTTAATTTTTCTTTGATCTTCCGACGGTTGAAATGTAGAAAGCCATTCTGGCCCATTCCACCACAACGGATGTGTTTTTAGTTGAGTAGGGAATATTCCACGACTGGCACAGTCCGCCGGATTATCCGCGGATTTGACGTAGTGCCAGCAGTTTGGAGGAATAGTTTCCTTAATCTTTTGCACCCTGTTTGATACGAAGACGTTCCATCGTTTGTGATCGCCTTGAAGCCATCCCAGGACTGCGGTAGAGTCCGACCAGCAGTTCATAGTTATGTTGTGTTCAGAGAGGCATTCTTGTATCTTGCTCATCAATGTTGATAATAGTACGGCAGCACACAGCTCAAGCCGGGGCAAAGAAACTGTTTTCTTGGCTGGTACTAGTCGTGATTTTGCGGCTACTATTGTCACGGAACCGTGTTTTGTTTTGTTGTAGATTATGCACGAGTATGCACTGATACTTGCGTCACAAAATCCATGTAGCTCAATATCTTCATTTTGTTTGATTTCCAACCATCTGGGTATTTTTAGGTCGTTTATTTCAGTTAGTTGTGTTTTAACCTTTTCCCATTCCTTGTAAATATGTTCAGGTACATTGTCGTCCCACAGTAGGTCTTCCTTCCAAACTTCTTGGAAAATTAGTTTCAGTTTTGTCGTGACCGGGCCCAGCCACCCCAAGGGGTCAAAAATCTTTGAAATCTCCGACAGGAGACCACGTTTAGTTATAGATTTCGTTGAAGTAGTGTCGATCGTTAGTTGAAAGGTAAAATTGTCTTCGTTAGGATTCCATCGTAGGCCCAATGTCTTTGTTGTTTCTTGGTGCCGAAAGTAGTATGCTTCCGGTTTGTTTTCAGAAAACTCTTCATGTTGTAGTAAATCAGCGTCGTTTGAAGAGAATTTTCTTAAGTTGAAGCCACCAGATTTGAGAAGATTTGTAAGATCTTCTTTTAGTCTATTAGCGGTTTGTATGTCATCAGTGCTGCAGAGAAGATCGTCCATGTAGAAGGATGTCTCCAGGATCGCAGCAGCTTCAGGGTAGTTATGACGCTCATCGTTAGCCAATTGTTTCAAAGTCATCATGGCTAAAAACGGAGCAGCTTTTGTGCCATACGTGACTGTAGTCAAGGCGTACTCTCGAAGTGGCTGATCGGGAGAGCTTCTCCACAAGATTTTTTGGTAGCGTTGGTCGTTTTCATGGCATAGAATCTGACGAAAGTGTTTTTCAATATCAGCCGTGATTGCAATCTTGTATTTTCTCCACTTCAAGATGAGAGATAGTAGATCAGTTTGTAAGTTTGGGCCACTGTACATCAGATCATTTAGACTTGACCCTGAAGTAGTTTTCGATGAAGCATTGAAAATAACTCGGAGCGGCGTAGTCTTTGATTCTGCACGTGTCACACAGTGGTGAGGTAGGTAGCAACTCGGTTTCATATTATTTCTGCATAATTGCATGTGTTGCAAGTCTTCGTACTCCGTCATAAATAATTTGTAGTGTGTTGCTAAAAGTTCAGATGTTCTAAACCTTTTTTCAAGTTGAAAAAATTGAGCAGTTGCTTTGGGTTTAGACTCTCCAAGTTTTTCATCGATGTCCGTGTGCAAGGGAAGTCGCACAACGTAACGACCATTGCTTAGACGTTTTGTTTCGGTTTTGAATTGTTGAAGACAGTGCGCATCTTCTGAAGACATTTGTGAGCATTCTGAAATATCTTCAATCTCCCAAAAATGCCGGATGTCCTCCAGATTGTTAAGTACCACGTTACATTGATAGGATTTTATGTTACCACATAAAATCCATCCAAGTTGAGACTGTTGTGCCATTGGTTGTGTTTCGTCTCCCTTGATGATTCCGCCAAGGATAATGTTAGAGTAAACATCAGCCCCAAATAGTATATCAATGGGTCGGCTGACGTTAAAGTCAGGATCCGCAAGTGGAATTCCTTCGAGATGTGTCCAAGTAGAAGGTTTCGAGAAAGATTGGCTTGGCAAGTTGTTGACAAGGTTCTTCATCACGTATACTTGAACATCGAAAGTAAACTTGTTGTTTGTTGAGCTGCATGTTAAGTTGACAACCCCTTTACAGTTGTTTTCTTTCGTTCCGATGCCGAAGATGACACCGCTACGCCGTGAGCGTGGCAGCCCTAGTAGTTGTGCAGTGTTTTCAGTAACAATGGATATTTGAGACCCTTGGTCGATAAGAGCGCGAAGTACTATCTCTGATCCATCGTTTGTTTTAACCTTGACCTGGGCAGTGGCCAAGAGCGTTTCAGATACATTTCTCATAGATGCGTTACTAGCTGGGTTTTCAGACTTCTTAGTTGAGCTGCTTGGAATGTCCACAGGTTTAGATGTCGCAACCATGGAATTATCGTGAAGTAATGTGTGGTGGTGTGAGTTGCAATGTATGCATTTTTTATCCGACTTGCATTGTTGGCCTTTGTGATCGAACAAACAGTTTAGGCATAAATTGTGTTTCGTAACAAAACTCCGTCGGTCCGTCGTTTGTAATTTGACGAAATCGTTGCAATGAAACAATCCATGCTCGTTTTTGCAAAGAGGACACTTTACGTCCCTGGGTACGCAACCTTTTTTCCACGTAGAGTTATATGTATTGTTAGAAAAGGTTTTTGGCTTTTTGTTGTAGTAATTAGCAACAGCTTTGTTCGTAGGTTGGAATTTGTTGCTGGACTGGTAGACAGCATTTCGTTGTTGTTGTTCGTTTGCTGGACGATCTTGTTTTCGTCGCGCGGACTCCAAAGAAGTAAATTTGGATTCCAAAAAACGCATGAATTCCGCCAGGTTGGGTAGTTCTCTCGGCTCCAAAATAGCTTCAAGGTAGTCATTATAGGAGTCGGAATCCAATTTTTGTGATAGTAGATGTACCAGGATTGGATCCCAAGTTGAGATGTCGACGTCAAGCTTCTTTATAGCGTTCAGGCACTCATTAGTTGTATCGTGTAACCTTTTAACATTAGTAGCTGTTTGGTATTGAATCACTGGCAGGTTCAAAATAGTATTGATATGGGATGTAAATATCAATTTTTTGTTGTTATATCTGTTGTTCAGTATGTCCCAGCAAACTTGATAGTTTTCAGAGCTGATAGATAAGTGCTGAATTAACTTTTCAGCTTCACCTTTGACCTTCGATTTGAGATACTGCATTTTTTGGGCACTGGATAGTGTTCGGTTTTCATGAATTGCCTCTGTAAACAAATCCTTGAAAGATGTCCAATGCTGGTAGGCTCCCGAAAACGTTGGTAGGTCCATTTTCGGCGTTGATTTTTCTTTATGAGAAACAGACCACATTTTTGTGTTTATAGCCTTTTTTGTTGAGTTGTATTGTTGTTCATAGATTTCGAAGATTTGTTCGTACTCGTCTTCGATTGTGGCTTCACTGTCGATCTCCCAGTGTAGAGAATCGATAGTCTTCCATCTTGCTTCAAGGGTTTTAAGTGTGTCCTCGAACTCCCATTTTTCGTTAATTTGTTCTAAGTTGATAGTTCCAAGAGTCCGAGAAAGAGCCTTGAAGTTACTTTTTTGTTTGCGTAGCAATTCTTCCGACTTACTAGCATTGCCTTGAGATTTCTTTTCAACGTAGGTTGATGTTTTCTCAGTGTTTAGTTGTTGTTGAGAAGATGTAGAAGCCTCTCCTGCAGATTTGGTTGTAGTTATTTGGATAGTTGGAGTTTTTGCAGGAGATTTATCTCTCTTCTTGGTGGCAGCAGGCACTTCAGAGATCTCGTAGTTCTTGATGAGTGTTCGAGCTTCTACGTAGAACTCTTTCGTCTGCTTATATTGATTTTCAGCGAAGTATGCGTAGTCACGATCTTCATACTGATACAATAATGTATGGTTTCTCTCGAATTCCGTCCAGTAGGAATCCAGAGTTTCAAGTCGTTTCTTGATGTAGGGTGGAGTCTTCCGTTCGGCTCCATCCTTTTTGAAGTTTCGAAAGAGTTTTTCAATCTCCTCCTTCAGTTGGTTTTGAGTTTCAAGGATATCCTCGATGTTGCTCATGTTGTTGTATAGTTTGTAGTAGTAAGTAGTTGTATAGTTTGTACGTAAGTGATTTTATGATTTTCTCTACAGTATATGCGACTTCTCAATTCAACTGGTGAGACCCGCTGGTGGGAGGCCAGTCAAACCGATTCGCTACCGAAAAGAAAACACTTATCACTTGTCGTAGCGAAGTTGTAGAATTTATCGAACACGTAGAACACTTGTAATGCACGATAACAAAAAAAAAAAAAAAAAACAAAGATGTAGGGTTTGTGGCCTACAATCTTATAGTGTTTGTTGAGTGAAACAGAAGTTAAATTTCACTGTTTATTTGTTAAGTTGAGTTATGGAGTTGCGATCGCGTTTGTACGCTGCGACGTGGTTTCGCGTTTAGTTAATGAAAGCAACTGTCCTGTTTGGACACGTAATCCACGTTGTAGCGTAAAATGCTGACCCGCGAGAACATGCAGGAATTGTGCGGTGACGTAAACCGTACAAGGTCGTCCATCTTAGGTACTTTCGTAGTTCCCAGCTTAGCTGCCATCAAATCCCGGTTTCGATAATGAACATAAGTACCTACTTAAGCCAAGAAGCTGTGTGAGTAAAGATATAATCAGTCCTTGTTTTCAAGATCTAAAACTTGTTAAGTAGTTGCCGTACCTACTTATTTGCTCATAGATATGGGTAGAAAGCTACCTACCTACCTACCTATGACACAATACCTACCTAGTGTTACAATAGTAGGTATTTTCAATAAATGTATTCTATCCTATTAGGTCCATCCATCTTAGGTACTTTCGTGGTTCCCAGCTTAGCTTACCTGCCATTAAATCCCAGTTTCGACATTAATGAATATAGGTACCTACTTACAGTAATAATAGTAAGCTAAGAAGCTGTGTGAGTGAAAAATAAACGTGTACCTACATACTTTGGGGGTATTCTACAATCTAGGTACACAAAATAAGTTCCAACAATAGGATAGGATAGATAGGTAAAAGTACCTATTGTTAGTTGAACGGTTAGTATAACTTGCTAAGTTGAGCAATTGCCGTACCTACCTACCAATATGCTCATAGATATGGGTAGAAAGGTATGACACGATACCTAGGTTTACAATGTATTTTCAATAAATCTACCTATTTTATCCTATAGGTCGTCCATCTTAGGTACTTTCGTAGTTCCCAGCTTAGCTGCCATCAAATCCCGGTTTCGATAATGAACATAAGTACCTACTTAAGCCAAGAAGCTGTGTGAGTAAAGATATAATCAGTCCCCAGTTGTTTTCAAGATCTAAAACTTGTTAAGTAGTTGCCGTACCTACTTATTTGCTCATAGATATGGGTAGAAAGCTACCTACCTACCTACCTATGACACAATACCTACCTAGTGTTACAATAGTAGGTATTTTCAATAAATGTATTCTATCCTATTAGGTCCATCCATCTTAGGTACTTTCGTGGTTCCCAGCTTAGCTTACCTGCCATTAAATCCCAGTTTCGACAGTAATTAATACAGGTACCTACTTACAGTAATAATAGTAAGCTAAGAAGCTGTGTGAGTGAAAAATAAACGTGTACCTACATACTTTGGGGGTATTCTACAATCTAGGTACACAAAATAAGTTCCAACAATAGGATAGGATAGATAGGTAAAAGTACCTATTGTTAGTTGAACGGTTAGTATAACTTGCTAAGTTGAGCAATTGCCGTACCTACCTACCAATATGCTCATAGATATGGGTAGAAAGGTATGACACGATACCTAGGTTTACAATGTATTTTCAATAAATCTACCTATTTTATCCTATAGGTCGTCCATCTTAGGTACTTTCGTAGTTCCCAGCTTAGCTGCCATCAAATCCCGGTTTCGATAATGAACATAAGTACCTACTTAAGCCAAGAAGCTGTGTGAGTAAAGATATAATCAGTCCCCAGTTGTTTTCAAGATCTAAAACTTGTTAAGTAGTTGCCGTACCTACTTATTTGCTCATAGATATGGGTAGAAAGCTACCTACCTATGACACAATACCTACCTAGTGTTACAATAGTAGGTATTTTCAATAAATGTATTCTATCCTATTAGGTCCATCCATCTTAGGTACTTTCGTGGTTCCCAGCTTAGCTTACCTGCCATTAAATCCCAGTTTCGACAGTAATTAATACAGGTACCTACTTACAGTAATAATAGTAAGCTAAGAAGCTGTGTGAGTGAGGCAAGATAATCAGCGAAGTAACCTGTCGTTGCAGGTTGGTATCACTTAGTAGGTAGGTATTAGTACCTAGGTAATTAGTAGGTAGGTATACCTACCCATTCTAGGCTCATTATGTACTTCATAAATAAAAGTCAGGAATACAAAGGTCAACTAAAACTATCAAAACATTAAATATTTTTATGTAGGCACAATAAACTTACCTAGGTAGGTACTCGTTGCACATTTCCTCCAAAAATCCAGTTCAAAAGCAAAATCGTTGTCTGTATGGGTAAGCCAAGGTCAATCGGGTAAAGAAGGATCAGATCACACACAATGAACAATAACGGTTTGTAGCGTATTTAGATAGTTAAAACACAAAATGCGCGCACTCTCACTAAGATAAACCTATGCGAGTGATACCAGTGTCCCGGCGCCTGGCCAACGCACGCGCTGCGCGCGCGTTGGGGGGGGGTAGCTGGCAAAATACACGGGATCTATGCACTCGTTCAGTCGTTCGTTCGTCGTTCCTTCCATTTTTAACGTTCGCGTCACACCCAGGCCCTAAGCGGGCGCGCCCGCTGTCTTCTATTATTAAATAAATACATTAAAACTTAGGAAACTGGGTAGAGACATAGTTTGATAGTCTTAATTTTCGTTAATAACTACTCAATTCGTTTTCACCCGCTCAAACCACCCAGTGGGTGGTTTGAAGTGGGTGATAACTAGGTTATTACCCACCTCAGGGTTTTTACCCGGGTGATTACCCATCTCTATTAGCAAATCGTACAAAAATTGCATCGTGTAAATGCACCTTTAAGAAAGATTGTGCGTTAGCTTAGTTTATATTTATATATATATTTATTTAAGGTCAAGGCACTATCCCACTCGGCAAAA
Source organism: Epirrhoe tristata (assembly GCA_951394285.1). Taxonomy (NCBI): domain Eukaryota; kingdom Metazoa; phylum Arthropoda; class Insecta; order Lepidoptera; family Geometridae; genus Epirrhoe; species Epirrhoe tristata. Next base: position 7,606,828 of record OX596150.1, on the reverse strand, counting down.
ACGGCTGCAGCATCTTAAGAAACCGAGCCTTAAATACTTTATAGACAATGGGATAGAAACAGACCATCCACCTGATAGTTCCTACTCTGATAGCCTTCTGTGACGATTTATTGCTAGGCTGATTGAATTTGAATAAATCTTTTGTCCCATTGCGAAGGTTATTGCACAGAAGTTAAACTATGATGTGCAGTTTCTTGAAGCTTTGAAAAAGGCTAGGTATTGCTGAAATTTAGGTATATAGGACATGTAGAAAAGAGGTTTTAATTGTAAATTGTGTACAATTAAAACCACCAAGAATGTATAGAAAGAAAATCATCAAAAGAATATCAATGAATCAAGAGAAATAGGGAATCGTTTTGATTTTAATAAGTAGTGCCCACCTAAAATGGGATTATTACCGTCTGCTCCCACCAACTGCCCCCACGCGGTGGCAGACGGTAACACTTATGGCTATCCACCCCCGCGGGGGTGGTGATTACGGAAAGGCGTAGTTTGCTAAAAAGCTTCACATCTGTATTAAATTTACTGTGAGCTCTCGTTGCATCCTCCTTCGCTGTTTTGAAGATATAATTGTGAGAATTTCCAAAGGTTACTCGTGATTCTACTTATAAAATAGAATCTGTTTGCTAGATTCTATTCAAGCTATTAGGATTATTTGGTTGTTTTCGTAAATGCCATGGATATTACCAATAATGTAAACTGAATAGTTATAATAATATTGGGAATTTAAAATTGCTCTGATAATGAGATTTCAATCTTATTTTCTTTCATGCTCCAAGTGACTTAAAGTCGTTGAAGTTGTGAAATATATATTTTTTATAATTATAATGAATTTATTAAAAATGGATCATCTTTCGAGCCAGTGTTTTGGGATCGCTTCCCGTTGTGATCTTAATTAGGTGAGCTATCTATAGATCGTTTTTGACTATCCTTAAATGGCTCGATCGATTCTAGTGTTAAATTATGAAAATATTAGTAGTTTAAAGTAGGTACAGTTTGATCCAAGTTGATGAATAAAAAACAAAAAGTACTTTCCTACACACATTATTACATACAACCGTATCCTGAGGGAAAATGATTTTCTTAAAAAGGAACTACGTGAAAAAAATCTATACTCGTTTATAAATTAAAAATTTGTTCTGAAAATGTCTATATTAATTAATATTATTATTATTTTGTTTGTCAAAGTTTAACATCACGGAACTATAGAGTTGATAGCCATGCATGGGGCCGAAGCAAGCCAAAGAAGCCTTTTTGATAATTTTGATCTTGTGTGAGGGAGACACATACCGGCTACTATCCCTTCAAGACTTTAAAAATGCATTCAGGAACAGTCTCTGGTTTGTGCAGAACTATTGAGGATATGGAAAACTAATTACCTATTATTATTATTATTAATATATATTATTCATTAAAATGTCTATAAAATTAAATCAAGGAAAACGTCGTGAGGAAACCCGCACTCATTAATCACTATACACTGTTTTTCTGAAGATGTATGAGTAAGCCTAGCCCATCCAAAACATAGCCTCGTGGTCACCGGAGTTGGCCACCTGACTCATACGAACTTACTTAAATTTTTATAGCCTCAGGGGCTTTTTTATATACTCTCAGAAACGTGTATGCCGAGTGGGGTAGTGCCTTGACTTTCAATCCGAAGGCCGTTCAATTCAGGAAGTTGTAAGTGCATTTTAATACGAAGTCTAAGTGGTAAAGGAACATATTATTATACAGGGTGTAAAAAGACTGCTACCGAAAACTGAGGGGTTGCAATCAGACCATGATTCTGAACATATTTATCGAAAAAAAAACGCAAAATTTATTTTGACTTTGCTACGTCATTTTATTTTATTTTCTAGTTTTTTTCTACTAGTACAACATAATAAGCCCATACCTACCTAATCATTTCATTTATAAAAGAAAAAAACAATTAAAACTCAAAATCCAGCAATCTACAGATAAAAACGCGCCCAGTACATACGCTCGAACAGCTGTGCGAGGTCGGTTTTCTCCGGATATAATGATTTTTTTGGAAAATCCTTTTGGATTTGGCTGTATTTTGGGATGCTGTACCCTTTCGGCTTCGGTGGACGTCTTTTTACACCCTGTATAATAATATAATAAATTGTATTTGGTCTCTGACTTCCCAAACCCAGGTCATATACAAAAATAATCGTGCGGGTCTAAAGATCTGTAAAAATTTCCACCGCCTTGCCATACTTGTTGGAGTTGTGCACAGGTTTCGTTCCTCATAATTTTATTGTTTTTAAAATAAATTGATCTAACAAAACATAAAACTTCTGTTTTATATAATTTATAGGTCACAAATCAAGGCTTAACAAGAACGTACCAAAATGTCTCAATAGGACCTATAGTGCATCCGTGTGAGCAGTTCACATCCGCTGGTGCAATGGCCGCGTTTGGAGAGTCGTTATCGGTCAGGCGGCGACCTTTGAGGAAGAGACGTGACTGGGACCAGAGGCTATAAGGAGTTTTTCCACTAATATGCGATGCTAGGTTGCTATGCGCTTGATATCTACCTATCCTTTGGTCCACATAGAACTGGTGGAAACGGGTTCTACTAAGCTATGTTTTATAGCATCTTACTCGTTTCGCTACGTAGCGCATCAGTAGGAATGGTCACATTTCGTAGCTTAACTTTCACCTCGTAGCATAGCTGCATAGCAAATCTCTGGTGGAAAAATACCCTTACCCTCGTGAGATAAATCCGATATTTCGGCTGAATATTCGGACGTTTTCTACTACGAGGTATTCGGTCGATACGATCAACCTATGAAATCGGTCCGAGCCCAGAAATAAATGCAACTTCGGATGTTTCAAACTCTTACAAAATGTTTACCTACTTGTGAGTATTCACTCAACATTGTATTGAGTAGTACCTACTCGTAATATTAAATGATGCGCATATTATTGTGCATGTGTAAGACTGCATTTCGAATAATGCCATCCACACGCCATTCAAAGGTTGGTGAGGTGACATTTCGCGTCGTACCAAGTTTGTCCGCTTGACCTAAGCACCTTACCTATATCCTATTGCCTTCAATGAGCATCAACACATTGTTTACTCGTAGTATGCTTCGGGCCCGATTTTGAGCTAAAACTTCAGTATTAATTTATTAGCTGCAGTCGTAAAAGACATAATAGGCCGTTTATTTACCAATTAGCACGGTCACATAAAACCAAATTATCAAAATGTTAGAAATGTCAGATTATTCGATTTTTTCGCTAGAGCTGACTAAACCACAGTTTAAGAAAAACAAGTTAAAACGCTAAAAAATACAAGTGTAATATCAAACTTTTAACCACATGACACTGGTTAAAATAAAGGCCTTTCTACATTCACGAGCAAAACGTTTGAATATGCATGAGGGCACGAGCGCGAAGTCGCGAGCTCGCAGGACAATCGTTGGCGTGGGCGAGCGTCTTCTCGCGATTATGTACGCCCGCAACATGGTGAAAGTTCCTCTACTCAGTTTATGAAATTACACGATGTAAATTTATTTATTGTTATGAGTTTTCTTTACTTTAAAAAAAATACAGTACTATTTTTATGGTTATCTATAACTGGCTGTTTTCTAAAACATTTGTATGCTAATCATGTCACACAAACACTACCAGGTAAATTGAACCAAATATTTATATTTGTACAGTGACTCAGTTATACTGAGCCTGCTTATTTTTGAACGCACAAACGATAAACTAATTTGAAGTAGAGAGCCTTTCAAACCCCTGCTATTACCACTCGCCATAGTCCGCTGTAATTGATACGGCCGATGCTAAAAACCAATAGTACCACGTATGATTTACTGCCGGCTAATGCGCATGTACGCAGACTTTATTAACATTTATTATGGTAATGATCGCCATGAATAATGTTAAAAGCGTTGACGCATTGTGTGGCGGGGGCCTTAGTGCGTGCACTTTGGGCTGCGAGCTTTTGTATACTGAAGCCAGAAAATTATTAGGTACTTATTTAAATATTTTCTAATTAAAGAGATTGTACAGTCAGCAACAAAAGTCGACTGTAACTTGTCGGCATAAAATATTTAAAATATTAGAGCAAAATATTTAAAATATTTGCAAAAGGTGTCATTTCATACGTGTTAGGTTGCAAGCTCATCGCCACCTATGAAGACCTATCTAAATGTCAGTTTAGTTATTCAGTGAACAATAAATTGCCACCATTGTCAATTCAAATGACCAACCAACACTCACGAACATAAGTCATTTCTTAAACAGGTTTACTGATCTGATGCATAAATAACTCATATTGAATTGTTTTACCAAATAAATACATGGACACTTGGACACCCAATTGATCACACAGTATTCTTATCTATGCGAAACTTAATGTTGCACTACAAATATATTTTCAAATCTGGGTGTTTTCTAGTAAGTATACCTTCACTCAGGCTTTCGCACGTAGGTAGGTACATACCACTCCCGTATATCGGTCATCTTTCTATAACACAAATTCTACTAACTTCAAGGCTAGTTGGTTCTACGTAAAATTTCCAGCAATGCAATATGTCTAGAATTCGTATGAATTCACAGTTCCAGATTTTCATAATTGTACCTGAGTAATCAAATATTAAGGAGGGATTCCCATTTAAGACTGTCTGTTACACGTAGTTGAATCTAGAAACAAACGATTTTGTTTCTTAATTCTATGAAAATATAGGTCATCATACCCTAACATTTGTTCCCATTTCGATGAATAACACACGATCTTTGATCCATGTAATTCAAAGGTCCATCATAATAAATATTTGTCATGGCTGGTTGCAGCATAAAATCGTCATACCCAATATTCCGTAATAATTTACAAAAACTATTTGATTTGATTTGAGAAAAACAATGGGTTTTGTTAACTTACTGCTATTTCACCTGGACATAAACTAGTATTCTCTGTGACTATCATCATAACACTAGTTTCTATCGTTCCTGGAGTATGCTAGCCTGCTTTTGCAGCAATTCAATGTACTTATAGCTTTTAGTAACTGGTCCATTTTTCACTGAATCTCTAATCAGTCCAGATAGTTGCCATGTAAATTCATTCAAACCTTATATCGCGTTGCATAACCAACAATTAGTGTGTAGTCCCACCGAGGCCTTGGCTTATATTACATTTGATAAATAGCATAATTTTAATAAATTTACATTGTTTTATTGCAGGTGATTTGAATTCCAGTTAATAATGTGGTAAAGCACACCTAGATAATAGGGTCTATTTAACATTTAGAGGCCCATACCATCCTATAATATAACTAAGGCCTTTATATCTATATTATATGATTAATACAGCGTCAGGAGGCAACCTATGCGTAGGCATACGTTGAGTGTAGACTCAACGGGACGCTGTAGTGCCTGGGACATTGTTTGAGATGGAATAGGCTTGCCCAGCACCTAAACCATCCTCTCAGCATAATCAGCCTGGCCCACAGGAAAGACGACGGGTTTCCTCACGATGTTTTCCTTTACCGTTATGAGCTCGTGTTAAAGCGCATAATAAAGTTATCGAAACGAAAAATCCAGAGATGCACGGCCGGGATTCGAACCCACGACCTTCGGATAGAAAGTCGAGGCACAACCCCATTCGACCATCACGGCTCTTCATCTTATAATACGACTCTAAATATTAAGAAGAAATTAAATATACCAATGATCCCTTCCTTGAAGATAAGTCTACAGGCAGCGAGCAGGCAGATTATATGTTAGTCAAGGTCATCATCGCTAGAAGATTTACATCATACATACCATAGGTAGATACTATTTGCCATGTAAACAACCATTATAAATTCCAGTATTGTACTGCAATCTTTTATTGATGTAGAAATAACCAATTGCATCATTATAGCGTCAATATAACCAGTTTTAAACGCTATGAGATTTATTTTAAGCATTGTTTGTCAGTAGGTACTCTGTAAACCAGAACCACGTGTGTATGGGTACTGTCCCGACCGTGTTGATAACTGCGGTTCCATATTATAGTCTCGACGGCAAGTAGCTAAGTAGTTTTACAAATTAACATAATAGGCATTAATACAAGATCATTGAGGAAACTGTATCATTCGTGAAGAGTCAGTAGACTGAGCACAAGTCTCTAAGACACCTGTGTTTGGCGGAAAATAAGGAAAATACAGAGCATCGACCTGTACTTGGAAATTCAGTCTCATTATGGAGGTAGTTCCACTTACCACAACCACGCAAGTGTTCTGGCTAGGAGGTATCACAACATCTGCACTATGCCTTTGCATACAAATATTCTTGTACGCGTTGCTGCCTTCAAGCAGAAAGTTGGACCAAATGATTCTGACTCACCTTACGCTAGCACGATTGGGGAATGACATCGATAACTATGTGATGATGACATTGCAAATCAGTGATCTGGCAGTGCTGTGCGCTCACGTGACCCTTGGAATCCACCTTCTCACTGACTCCGCTGTCACAATCTGGATGTTTCTCTTCACGAAGAATTTGTACGATAAAGTGATTCAAGTGTTCACGTTGAAAGAAACGAACTTCGTTCTATTGTCAGTTTGCGTCTGGCTAGTGACGATACCTATTGGAATCATATGCCCTGTGTTTTTGAGCGTTAAGTATGACTATTGCAATGTATTTTACTTGACGTATGTTATATTTAAGTTTTTGATATTACTGATGAACTTTTTATTGTTTTGTAGAATATTCTGGGTTATAATAACTATAAAAACTGATAGGGATCTGAAAGGTTTGTTGAGGACATGTGTTGTGGCTCTGATGCTGCTGTTTGTAACAAGTCTTCAAGCCTTGGTGGAGGTTATGTTCGTAGATGTCACCACATACTTTTTGCTATTGATAAAGTTCAGCGATTTAGGCCACGGTTTTAAGGTTCTCAATTCATATCAAGTTATCGCTATAACTGTTATTTTTGCTTTCCTTTCTAGAGATGATCATAACTCTATTCATAGAACTGTAAGTATAAGATTGCAAAAAATTATGGCATGAACTACGTAATTTTTGGCGATGCAGGAAGCAAATGGCAGCAAACTTTTAGCAGCGAGATTTTTTTTTAAATTTGAAAAGGTCAGCATTTGACCTCACTCTGCCTGATGTCAAGCAATAGTGAGGTCTAAGAAGGAGTATACTTTCCTAAAAGAAACCTATTTACTCTTGATTTTAAGACCTCTAAAAGAAAAAAAGAAAAAAGAAGACTCGAACTCTTACCTCGCCTTGGTATTCACCCACTATGCCACCGAGTTCGTAAATACATATTTTATGTATATTCAGACGAAATATAGACATGTTCTCATAATCATGCGGATACAACAATGTGAGGGATATTGCGTCGCATTTTAATTGAATGCAGCGCAGATTTACTGGTCTTTTTTTACGTTTTTTCATTGTTTATCGCAGATTTTGAAGAAAAATAAAATAAAGTAGGTATAGGTACTGTTATAAATTACTTGCTGCGTTCTGTGGTGCTACCTGCGGTTCGTCGAAAAAACTACGCTTTTCCGAAACAAGTAAACTAAATGGTAGCATTCGAGATAAGGCTACATCCATAATCATCCAAATCAATGGAGTAACAAACAAACATGCATCCATCCATCCAAACTTTTGCATTTATATTCCCGTAATAAACGTGGTGTAAAGTTACGACAGGTAGACAGAATGTTGATTGCAACATTCTGTACCTATTGAGTTGTAATAAGAATATTGAGAGAATATTGAGTTGTATTAAAAAAAAAAATCATGAAGTTCTTAATTTAATTTCCTGTTAATACTCGTATAGGTAGGTATAAGTTCACTGGTAAATAATCATGATAAAAATAAATAAATAAATGTTACTTAGATGTGTCTTGCATTTATTTGTGTACCTAATAATTCGTGAAAAGAAGGATTTTAATGAAAACACCCAAAAGTTACATCCATAGTCAAGTCCTGACACTACAAATATAATACGAGTACCTACAGTTTATTCTTACTTACGAAGGCGGTTAGTCTAAGTATGTGTAAGCTCGATAACGTTCCATGGACGAATTCAATTTTCAATTCAATTTCAATTTATTCAATAACAATTTCACAATTGTGTCTGAAAGTTATACAAAATGAAATAAATAGTATAAAATAAAATATATAAAAGCACTTAACTAAGTCTAATATTATAAAATTCCTTCTTAAATAAAAAACATATTAAATCTAATCAATTTCAATGGTAAATTGAATGAGCACTCAGTATCGCTTATGCACACAGAAACAAACCTACACACAAATTTAGACCAACCCGCCTTCGTTGGATGGAACACCCATATTATTTTATGTAAGTAGTTTATCAATTCGTTTTTTATTTTATCTGACAACTGTGTGATGTCTGAATAAATGTTTTTCTTAAGTATTTTTCTTCTAACTGTAACATGGTAGGTACAGTAAGCATCACCAATTGGCAGCCCTCCCTTAAATGTGATTTGTACTGCGAGCCTTACCGGCTAGTGTAAAGGCTTTATGTTAAAAAAAGTGCGTGAGTGTCGTAGAACACTTGGTTGGAACGAAGTTTGTACTCTGTCATTTTTGACATTTTTGAAAAGGAACCTCGTTCCAAAAATTGCTAAGGTATTCCTTCTTGTCGCGTCACTATTCTAAACAGAGTGTGCTGAAACAAATTATATGTGACTCAAGAGGCTCCATAATTAACCTGTGATTACAGAGTTATCAGATGTGGATGACGAACACTGGTTTAAACTGTAGATAACCAAATCACTTATCTACGCTTTGGCTTCTTCGCCGAAAAGTTTTTCGACTCACGATCGAAGTTTATGCTAGTTTCTTCAAAGGTAAGTCAGTCTAGAATGCACTTTTAGTAAAACCCGTAATAGTAACAAACTAAGAATTTTGTCAAAAATTTCCTCTTCAGAGCTTATTGAAAAATCTAAGAGTGAATTAAGTGAAAATAAATCATTATCACATCTGACGACCTCTGTGGCGCAATGGGTGAAAGCCCGCTTCGGACGCAGAAGGTTGCGGGTTCGATTCCCGCCGTGGAATAAATGTTTGTGTGATCTGTAAACATATATCTCAGGTCTGGTTGTTTCTATGAATAGATAATGTATGTACCGTACCTATTTACAAAGAAAAAAATATAAGAGTGAATAATAATATGTAAGTGTATGAGGCGAGTGTGTATGGGACAGCTGGAAGGGAAAGGCCTAGGCGAACCTTCTTGGATCAAATATTATCAATATTTTGGAGAAGGGCCAAGTCAAAAGTACCCGGCGAGCATATATGAAGAATGTATTGAGAGTGACTGAGGCAAAAGTTGTGTGTCAGGATCGTAGCAAGTGGTGATCCGTGGTCTCTGCCTACCCCTTCGGGAAAGAGGCGTGACTTCATGTATGTATGTATGTAAATAAAAGATAAGTAGTTTAAAAGTTACCTGGTTCCCATTATAGTACAAGCTTTGGTTAGTTTAAGACTACAGAATTCGAAAACTCGATCATCGGTTAGAACATTATTCAAAAAACGTCCTTTCCATATTTGAACACCGAAGGGCAGTTCTCTTAAAACTTGTCCCTCTCACTCATACGGGCTTGATTGAAAAGTTTCGGCTTAAAATCTCAAAGTTTTCATCTTTAGTGGAGTCCACGTAAGGGCCCACTGTTGAGTTAACTGAACTTTGAAAGTTACAAAGTTGTAATAAGGGATTGAGAGTATCAAATTTTACCCAAGATTGAACGGAGAAGCGCGCTTAAACTTGAGGTTAAGACATATTTTAGCACCAACCTAACTTTCAGATTCAATGTCTACCCAAACATTTTTTTTTTAAATAAGTACTTTGATATAATTTGTAAGTTTAATCAGCTCCACAAAACGATATCATTTCCTAGGATGAAGTACTGCTGGGCGCCTATTCCATCTCAAACAATGACCCAGGCACTACCAGCGACCCGTATAGCGTAGTATTCGTATAGGCTGACTAGACGCCTGTATAAATTATGTAAGTCATATCAAACCACGTTCAAATATTCAACTTTTCAAAGGTTCCACGTAACGTATGAAGCAATGTCATCATTATCATCATCTTCCTGCCGACAAGGGCAGGCCACATTATATGGTCGGCACAACATGTACAAGCAAATGTACCAACTAAAATGCATAGTTGTGCTTAGTATGTGCCTTATGAAATGGCACAAAAATAACTTAAATGATGTAGCCATAGCCTATTGCTATGAGTTTTGATTCAGGCAATATCGGAAAATAGAATAAGCTGTGACACACTAAGGATTATAATAAGTGTCGGAATTGCATTTGGGTGTTTTTTAGGTCCCTCTTGAGTTGTTGTTGTTGTTGTTGTTTTTAGCCCCCACTATCCCACTGCTGGGCAAAGGCCTCCCCTCGAGTTTTCCAAGCTTTCCGGTCCAACGCTATTGCCTGCCACTGATAGTCGCTGAAGGTGTCCAGCTCGTTGCGCCATCGCTTGCGTGGTCGGCCGCGCCGTCTCACTGTCTCAGGGCTCCAATCAGTGGTTATTTTGGCCACAGTTCGTCTGGCATGCGGCAGACGTGCCCCGCCCAGTACCACTTGAGTTTCCCGACTTTTTGAGCTACATCGGCGACTTGCGTTCGAGAGCGAATGGTGGCATTTTTAATTCGATCGGTTAGTTTTATGCCCAGTATACTTCGCTCCATCGCTCTTTGACAGACCTCGAGTTTGGACTTCTGAACGCATTTCCCGTCAGATGTGAACCGACCCTAACAAACTGAGACACGAATGATTTTTGTTTTTTACTCAAGAGGGACCTAAAAAAAACCCAAATGCAATTTCGACACTTATTATAATCCTTACCTCTAAGGTATCTTAAAATAATCTCGAAGACCTAAAGATTTCAGAGATGGCCTACTACATCCCTTAAGTACTTATTTAGGTAGGTACCTACTCTGCTACAATTTTTGTGAAATGTATGGACCTCGTCTGAAAAAATATTTTTATTTTATTTGTACTTACTACCTATTATTATGAACCTTTTTATCTATTGTTCAACTAAAAGAACAAATGTTCAAAGTACTTTGAATTAACATTTCATATAGTCAAGGCAATAAGTTCCTAATGAGTAACATAAATGACTTTAGTAGAAGGAAAAACCATAGAACAAAGTTTAATGCATCATAAAACTCACAAACCACATAGCTTCGTCATTCGTTATAATGTAGGTAAGTACTGGGCGTATAAGAACTTATATGTTAACTAAACTACCTTAGTATTATGGTATTATAAAATAATGTTAACTAAACGACTATTATGAGCCCTTTTTAGTAAGCAGGTTTTATAGTTCCGTTAATTTATAAAGCTTGCAGGCTTGGAGTACTTAAGCATAAAAAATAAAACAAATTATTTATTCAGAAATGTAATATCCTACATATTAGATAGATAGATAGATTAACGCTTTATTTTACACAAGACCCTTATACAGAGAATATATGAAAATAAAAAAAATATTTAACAATGTTAATAACAAATTATTACATTTTATGATATTTTTTATAATCCTGTATCTCAGGCGCGAAGAACTTTATACAATTATAAAATATCAAATAAAAAAAACGTAATATACTTAAAAATTTGAAATCATGTAAAGAAAAAAAACCTAGTTTACACGGATGTGGGATTTTATTTATCCCTTGCAACATATTACACCCAGTAGGTATATTCATTCACTAACAATAACATAAAATATTATGTATAATACCACAATATAGACAAATAAATAAAAAAAAATTGAGTTAGGTAATGAAACGTTCAAAATAGACGAATTTGCACACTCTTAAATCAAATAAGAACAATTAGGTAAACTAAAAATTTTATATTAAAAAAAAAACAATAATATCTATTACATAGTTGAATTAATCTACAAACCTTATATTAACTAACTTAGTATTAACTAACTTTTATTTTTAGTGTGAGTCCAAAACTGCTGGACAAATAAAATGTATAAGATATCTCGATCGTGACGGTTTGAATCCCAGACAACTAACTGAACAGTTTTAAAAATAATGTAACTAAGTAATAATATTTTTTTTCCAAAAAAGGGAGGAAAAAAGGGAGGGAGGCCTTTGCCCTGCAGTGGGACAATACAGGCTAAAATAATAGTAAATAATAATAATAATAGTAATAATAATACTCTTATTATGAGATCGCAGGAGTTAACCGGTGAATTGTTTTTTTAATGCAGAAGTTAAAAAAAGAGTAACATCAAATCAGAATCCGTTAAACCATAAATGTGTTATTTCTGAAACACAGTCCTTTAACATTTAAAATTATCGTCTTCCGTATCGATCTATCAAATGGTTTCGATAAAATAACAAATATCACTGTGATTGGCAAAATCTGGAATGAATTAACAACACTGAAAACATCATTCAGAGTAATCGACATATTATCACTTATGTAATCAGCGAAAAATGAAGTTAGATCTGTAAAGAGGACTTGCAAACTTGTGATGCAAACTAAAATGAACGAAACAATACATGTCCTCAACAATCCCTTCACATCACCATCTGTCCTCCTACATATTGCCACATAAAATATTCTACAAAACAACAGCAAATTCAGACACAATATAACAAATTTCACAATAGTATACACTTGATAGAAAGTATTAGAATACATGCCCCCATGATAAATGAAAAAGAATATGAACAAAATTGCGACAGGTAGACATAATAACCAGATAGAAATGGACACTAAAATGAAGCTGATTTTCTTGAGCGAGAACACTAGTATCACTTTGTCGTATAAGTTTTTTGTGAAGATGAACATCCAACAAACCATCACAGCATCAGTTTGCAAGTAGAGAGCGTAGACCGCGTCTCCGACCCAGGGGTGGTAAGAATGGCTGTTCATTGCAAGGTACTCCAATACGACGTTACCCAGTCTTGCAAACGTAAGCTGAGTCAAAATCTTTTGATCTAGCTTCCTGCTTGTTGGTAGAACTATGTATAGAAACAACTGAATGATAAGACATTGTGCTGAGACAGCTATGCCTATTAACCAAAACACTTGAGTAAATGTAATTTGTTCTTCCATTATTACGACACAAGCGCAATGAGTAGTAGATTACTACTGATCAATTTTTTCCTTGTTTCAATGTATATTCTTCTTACACTATACATACAAATTCAAATGTAACTCGGTCTGTCTGTCACGCATACCTACTACTAAACGGTTCTTAGATTAATTCAAGATAAGTAATTATCTATGGCACATAATGTAAGCCTCATTGCATAGATAGACCTTAGTATTTCCGTTTACAAAAACGGAATGTCATAACAAAAAAAATCTTTTTTTGTGTATCCAACCCCTACGGGAAAGATCAATTGATTTCTTAGAAAGGCAAAGGTAAAATACAAAACGAAGTTTTTCTTCCAAACTTACGACAAGACAAAGCAAGCAGACAAAGTTGCGTGTAATGGCTAGTTATTGTTTTAACCAAGAATTATTTAAGGAGCTGTGTTAAGGCGCGGGACAGACAGAAAAGACGTAAGACGAAGACGGGGCGCGGACATTTGTCTCTTCCGCGTCCCTTTCATACAAAATGTATAGAAGCGTCACGACGCAAAACATACAGAAGAGACGGGGCGTATGTTTTGCGTCGTGACGCTTCTATACATCCGCGCCCCGTCTTCGTCCTACGTCTTTTCTGTCTGTCCCGCGCCTAACTGATTCGTAGTTTTAAAGGGAAACTGGCAAACAATAGTGATGTAGCTATTTACTATGTCCAAGTGTTTGTTACTAATCGTGCTTTTTCAAGCTAAAAATTGTTAGTTGTTCTTGCCTCTAATGGAATCGTAGCAGAATCAGAACTGTAAACCCGATGCACGGTAAGCATTCTCAAATTAACTCATTTACTTATTTTATTATCTTTTGAAGATCTCTGATGGATAGACACGTCCAAATACATAATTGGTACTGTCCACATTTTGTTATCATTCCATACATGAATAGTTGCAAGCCCGTCACCTTTTTCAATAATAACTAACTGGGTCTATCACGATTTTTTGTTCATTGTTTGGAGCTTGTGGCAAGGAATTTTCCGAAACGGAAAGTCCATTCATCATCATCATCATCATATCAGCCATCTAGTGTCCACTGCTGAACATAGGCCTCCCCCATCGATTTCCACAGCGATCGATCTTGTGCAGCCTGCACCCAACGGCTCCCAGCAACCTTTACCAGTCCAGTTTAAAGTGATGCACCGGAATGTCCGAAATTCCAACCCACGACCTTCGAATTGAATCATCAGCATCGACCATGAACCAAGGTCGTGGGTTAGAATACTATCCCATTCGGCCAACACACACGAGTCACTAAAAGTTTACATTAGTATAAAACAAAGTCGCTTTCCGCCGTCCGTCTCTCTGGATGGAATAGGTTGTGTAATTGGGTTTTTATCAATAGAAAAAGTGATTCAAGAGGAAGGCGTTTACTATTGTTTTGTGTAACATGTTACATGTTGTGCGAGCCTTTGCGGATCACTAATCTAAAAAAAAAAAAATATTTTATCACCTTTCTCTTTTTTTGTTCCTGCTTTGGTCTCTCTCATCTGGCCCATTTATTGTGCATTAGCAGGAAAACAGAAGTGTACTCATTACCAATCACATAGTTTTCCTGATATCTTCATTGTGCCGACAATTGCGTGGGGGAAACCAATAATTATAGATTTAATAATATGAACTTGATTTATTAAAAAAATATATTATTGCTTCGCAGTAAGAAACAGTTTGTACTAAATAATGAAACTTACATTAAATTATCAGTCTTGTTTTAATTATATTTGTTACATTAATCTATTGTTATTTTTAACTCTAATTAAGTATATTTTAGTGCTAAATTTGTACTAAAAATGTTAATAATAATATGTAGGCTTAAGTAATTGTTATCACCCATAAGACACGAAGTCCATTAAAATTGCACAAAACATTGATACAAATTATGATTGACCAAGATTAATCTATGACATCATTCTTCGACACTTTAAGACAACAGTCTTCCACAAACAATCACTGCAATTCCCTTTAGTTAAAATAACAAACATCGTTGTAATCAGTACAATTTGAAATGAATTCATCACATTAAATGCTTCCCCTAGCTTCTGTAAATTTTCTTGAAAAAAAGATGTTAAATCAGTAATAAGTACTTGTAAACTGGTGATGCTCACAAGTAGAACAGAAACAACGCAAGTTTTTAATATCCCTTTCACGTCCACATCACCTTGTGTCCTTTTTTTGATCGCCTCCCAGAATATTCTAACAAAAAACAGCAAATTTACCGAAAGAACCATGAATTTCAAAACACCGTACACTTGATAATATGTATCGAAATGATTCGTCTGCACTCTTCTGTTCTTGTTTGCTAAGTCAATATTCAATAATAAGGGGCATAAAACTCCTATAATAAAACACACCAACCAGATAATCACTGAGACGTAAACAAAACGTAATTTATTATCCGTCCCGAGCACATTTCGTATCACTTTATCGTATAAGTTCTTTGTGAAGACGAACATCCAGCAGATCAGGGCAGAATCGGTCTGAAGATACACAGTGAAGATAATATCTCGTGCCAAATGATTCTGTTCTTCCACTGTCACTCGATATTCCATTATTGAGTTCAGTAACCTCGCGATAGTCAACTGCGTCAAAATTTTCTGGTCCAACTCCATACACAACGGCACAACGACGAACAAAAATATTTGACCAAGAAGACACATTGAAGATACAACAAGGCCACTAATCCATAAGTAAATTATATAAATTGGAACAGATAGTTCCATTTTCAAAGCACTAATGTCAGTTGTGCTCCGAATGAGCCTTATTAATAAGTGATAATATTATCCTCAATCATTAATACATATACCTAGCAGGAATAAACCACATATCAAATTTTTGCGTCCCTATCATTTATTGCGTAAATTCATAGCTGGATCAATCATTGGGAAAACAATAACTAAAGGTAATTTACATTACTATATCACCTTATTCTTAGAATGTTAATGCAAAAATCTGTGAAACTGCAATAAATATGGTGTACTTACCAAACATGACAAAGATTCATTAAATCTTTGCCATATTTGGTAAGTAATTAATTTGAACATAAGTAGGTTTATGTAACTTAATTCTTGGCCAGGCACTGAAATTGGTGACCATCGTCTAATACTTGCGAGTCTGCTTACATGATATATCGTTAAAAAATTACCACAAACACAAGAACCATACGGACTCTAGTCTCGATTGGTGAAAGAGTCTATAAGATTGAAAATTCAATGAAAAACATCAACTTTGTCACAAAATTGCAAATATTTCTAAAAAGCGACGGCAGCTAAATCCGGATATGTATTTATTGCCTGTTTAAAAATACATTTTTCGGACGAGTTAATGCACTTTGCAGACCAATGTATGGTGTATATACACAGGGTGCTCATAAACAATAAATATTTAAAGTACTATGCACCGACCACCAGACCACTACTGAATCCCGCAAGACGTCCACGCGGCAGACCACCTCGGAGATGGCGGGACGAGTTAGGTGTGCATCTTCCAGATCGGCCCACTGCAGCCATGGATAGGAAAAACTGGAAAAAAGGGAGGGAGGCCTTTGCCCTGCAGTGGGACAATACAGGCTAAAATAATAAAAATAATAAAATAAAAACTATGCACCTGTTTTACCATCTTCAAGTAAGACAAAGTTTAACTGTGGTGTACCAGACTACATTCTATTTCTGTGCCGAATTTCATCCAAATTAATAAATAAATAATAATAATGCTGGCCTTTTTCACACAGCAACATCTAGCCCCAAAGTAATCAGAGCTTGTGCTATGTACATTACTGATCATCATCATCATCAAATTTAAGAGCTCAGCTCTTGTCGGTGCAATGATGCAACTTCCTCCACCTCTCCCTTTCCAATGCGGTCTCCTTTACTTCTTTATACGACATGACAGCGATCTTCTCCTTTATCTGACTCATGAAATTTATTCTAGGCCTTCCTCTTCCTCGTCTTCCTTCCACTTTTCCTTCTATGATGTTCTTGATAAAGCTGTCATGTCGTATAAGATGTCCAATCATTTTTCCTCTTCGATTTTGAATGGTGTTCATCAAAACCCTTTTCTCCTCAACTCTTCTCAGCACTTCCTCGTTGGTAACCTTCTCCGTCCAGCTAATCCTCTCCATCCTTCTCCAGCACCACATTTCAAAAGCCTCCAACCTCTCTTTATCCCGCTGTGTCAGAGTCCAAGTTTCGCATCCATAGAGAGCTATGCTCCACACATATATATATACATTACTGATATAGGTACAATTTGTATATAAATACATACATATTATACATAGAAAACACCCAGACCTGAGACAAATATTTGAAGATCATACGAACATTTTGTCCGATCCCCGCGGCGGGGATCAAACCCGCAACCTTCTGCGTCGCAGGCGGGCCTATTTTTTGCGTGAATGAGTAACACATTCATCCTCGCTTAGACATTATTTAAATTAGTAAGAAGGATATTTTCACCAATATTTTCATACCACTTTTTTTGTTGCGGTACGATAGCGACGGGCTGAAGTACCTTTATTAGGAGATCGCTAGGTTTTGGGGGAAACCTTTGCCCAGCAGAATAGTAGGTTGACGAAAGAAATAATTTATAATGCACCCTGTGAGTAAACACACTCAGTTTCGCCACAATGTGCAATCCACGGTCATCTGGCTCGGAGCCAACAAAAAACGTACGCAAATACTGTCTGTTTGTCCGGCGGCCATCCCGCGGCCAATACTCTTGTTACTCACTGCATTCCTCGACTTTTTGGAGAAATTGCTTTTGGCTCAGCGATAAACTACTTTGTGTTAAATTTCGAAACGTTTGCCGCGATTTGCGTTAATTGTCCCTAGTTTTGTCGTGTTTTATATTAACTTTTTATATTTTTAGCTTTCTAGCTATATTAGCTAGATTGAATGAATGAATGAATGAAAATTCTTTATTGCAAACCATTCATAAAATTAAAACAAACAAAATCAAAAGAAAAACCAGATAAAATGTACAGTGCGCGGCCTTATAGCTAAGAAGCGATCTGTTCCAGGCAACCTTTGGATGGAGATATTGACTAGACTACATTGAAATTACACTACATTGAAAAATTTTACTGACTGAACTTTCTTACATTTGGATTTGATTATTTAAATTTTAGGTAATATTATTGTAGAGATTGTGTATAACCAAAACTTTAGGTCAAAACCGTTTAACTAGTGACACAGCAAAACTTCCGTCGATACGCAAGTTTTTTCTCGATTTAAACCAAATAATACGCAATTGCAATAAAGCAAATCGGTCAATGGAGGGACAATGGAACGATGAGTTTGCATAATATTATTGATCTAAATCCGTGGATCATTGATCATCGGTCGCATAATAAGCATTAAACATGTCAGTCTACCAATAGTGATGTGTGTGATGTTGCCGATATCGATAAATTGAAAAGGAACCAATCAATATTTTTTTCTTATAAGTGCCTACCAAATTTACTTGGATCAAATAGCCAACTATTCATTTAGAGACGGTGTTAATTATTTAAATATTTTTTATATATTTTTCAGTGAATCAATTTACTGAAAGATTCTGTAAGATGTAGTTAGTTTTAGAATGTAAATTTTGAAATGCCTACAATTTTTAATTTCATTGACAAAATAAGATCAAATAAGTAATACTTAATTTATTTAGGAAAGAAATAACCGATAACTAACAGCGGCGCTAGCACTAAATTAGTACATATAGCATAACAACAATAAAAAATTCCATCACTCGTTCTTGAAGCAAACCTAAACATCGATACTTGATCTAATATCTACACGAGACGTCACCAGTAGACCAATATTTTGCGAATAAACAGTTGACCGATGGACCGTGCCAAATGATTCAATCGATCATTACGATGCATTGTGTAGTGACATCACCAGGTGTGAACCATCCCTAAACTATGGGTATTTTAGGATTCTTGATATTTTTTAGGAAACCACGTGTGCAATTTTACGCCTGTTTAGTAGGAAAAAATCAATGTTTTAACCTATTTCATTGTGTAGCCATTATTTTAAATTGTATTTATGTTTATATTCATAAAAGCTGATAACGATTTTGTGGACAAAGAGTAAAAGAAGTAAAGATAACTTGATACAATTATTGATGAAGAAAAACTTTTTATCCCACGTCTATCAAATATACACACCTACACCCTAAATCAAACAACTCACCCTCATACATTGTTTGACCGATCCCAAATCTCGGTTAACACCGGAACCCTTGTTTATGCCCAATAAAAATTGCCAAGTCCGGTGCGGATATCGAGAATTTTCCCATCCACAAAAATTCGCAGCCACAAACTTATTCGTCACAAAACATTACAGGAAATCTAACCTTATTCGTAGGTCACTATGGACTATTGAGCTGCGTGATGTTCTAGTTAGTTCCCCTTTCAAGTGATTTGGTCCATATGTTGAAAACAAATGTACTGGCTTCCTAACACGCTGGACACCCCAAATTGAGGGTATTTTGAGGGTGGAAATTGTCGGGTTTATAGGAATTTCCTGAGTTGATTTTCACACGTTTGAAGGTTGCGGTTAGGGGTCGGTGCGATCATATCAAGAGATTTTTGTAGCGATGATAAAATGTTAAGGGACCATCCTTTTGGGAAAAGATTTTGCACTTTAATGACACAAAAAGTAATATTATTTACTAAATAAAAATTTCTATTGCATGTTTTTTTTTAGTCAGACTTGTATTATTCTGGAAATCAATGTTTACTGAAAATATTGAGAGTCAGAGCCACAGAACTATATTTAGATATAGTTCTGTGGTCAGAGCTTACGCAAAGAAAGTTCATTGTACCGGCCACCAGGGTGAGGAATTCATCAATAAAGCTTTGGGTGAATATTTTTGTTTATACACCAAGTAAATTAGAATTCATGAGAATCGAGAAAGGTGTGTCGAGATAAACCATCTTGCATGAGGCAGGGCATGAGAGGACACCCAGTGAAGAACTGCGACTTTGAAGAAATGAGCATGTGAAAAATGGGGCCTGTGAAAATCGGGAAAGTGAAGACCTGGGAATAAAGGCTATAAAACAGTAGCGGTGTAAGTATGAGGTGATTTTTTATGGTCGTGAAGACCTGAATATGAAAGGCCTAGCTAGGACATACTTGAATCGAATTGGTGAAATTTCGGAGAAAGGCTATGATAAAAAACAAAAAGCTGGCAAGCTTGTACGAAGAATGTAATGAGTGAATGAGGTGAATAACGATACATTAACACATTCACAACAATATTCAAACATCATCAAGTCGATTTATACCTACTCCGTAAAAATATCTCGCTTGTTGCCATGAATACATTTATTTCCCGCCCGCTCTAGCCAATTGGGCGGAAAGGTGACTTGACCTCACGTTGAGTGACCCTTTCATCTCAAAGCTTCTTATAAGGGTGAAGGACTCCCTTTGATTTCACGAGCTGTGATTTTAAGTTTTTACTAGCTAATTTTTTTTTGTGAGCCAGTACAGGACAAAGTTACTGGTTCATTTTTATTTTTATAAAATGGAATCTATTTTAAAATGCTATGTAGCATTGTAGGCATACAGTGCCTTTCACTCTTTGAAATATGAATTAGTGAAATTAGGTAGACAATAATTTTATTTAGTATAACATTTTTAGTGTCCATTTTTTACACTACTTTGCAATGCACCTATCTGTTAATATTTGAAATGCAATAAAACAACATATTAACGAAAAAAACATTTATTTTATAAACACTTCCAAAACATCACGAGAAAATCACTTTTAGACTTTACTAAACTTTTGAACTCAAAACCAACACTACTGTGAAAATGTTTCCATTCATACAACTTCGATAGCGACTCAAAATTCAACTGAAAATTTTGGTCAGCAGTCTTGACTTCTCAATTTGTTTTCTGTCTTATACCATGGCAACTTTGACGACAGTTTGAAGTACCAATAAAACAGTGACGAAGAAGAGGACAGTTTGTGGTATTGCTTTGGTAGATTTGCTGGTGGTGAGGGCTCGCGGCGCCACTATCGGCATCGCGAAAGGTTGGTTATTGCAACGATTCAACTGGAAAAATAATAATTTAAATTAATTTCATTGAGAAAGACCTTCTCTAGATCGCGTCTCGGGGATCCTGTTGTTGTTGTTGTAAAAAAATCTTTGTTAGTATTTTAATATAGCACGACGCCAACGATATTAGATAAACTTGATCCGTCTTATTACAAGAAAATTAACCGAGTTTAGACTAAGCCTAACTAAAAAACTGTCCCTAGAAAAACGATCTTTAAATACTCGTACATAGAACGCTTTTTTGTGGTAACACTTATGTTTTGACGTGTGTCAAAATGGGGTTCAACTAAGGTTTAACGTTTATGTAATAAGCAGCATAAGTCGCACTTTGTTTGACTGGCTTGTTTATTTACGATCGATCACCTAAAGAACTTCGGTTCTTCTGTTAATGGTCACGAAGGTATAGAGCTAGCTTGAAAGACCTAGTGATCCCAGCGCTCCTACTAAATAAATGCTTATTGAATTAGACCTTCGAGATTATAAATTCTACAATGAAGAGTCTGTATTGATAGATGGAGTAACCAGAGTCAAGTAGGCTCTGGGCTTGCTCACCTCACAACAAGTGACTTCCGGAGAACCGACGCAGTTGGACCGGCAACCCCGCATGATGGTTTCGTAGTTGTTACCTTTTGATATCACTGAGGTGAAGCATTTTTCATCCATGTTGTGACACGTCATTGTGTGTACTCTGAAAAAAAACCAGATTTTAATATTCCATTGGTGGTTAAGGATAGAGATCCACTTAGATCTTCAACTATTCATTGAGTAACCAGCGTGGTCTTCGTAACAGGTTTCAGTTTTACTATCAACGCCGCTGGAGGACACCAGATACATTATGAGAATAAAATCGTGTAACAAAAAGACCTATGAAGGAGTCAATGAGTCTGGCTGGGTATGCAAGTAGAGGAAGGTCGGAGACGTGATTGGATTCTCTCATACAAGTAAGATATAAAAGTGAAAGGAGTGGATGCTCAGTTGACGAGCGATAGGAATAAATGGATCAAAAATACTGTTATGCTAACTCCAATTAATTGGGTAGGCAATTGATTATGCAGAAGGAAATCGATTTCAAACCGTCCGGTCTTTTGCTTATTCTCTACTAGGTATACTCCTAGGTTTTATAATCTTTGTTGTTTTTACCTTTGTTTAGTGGGATCCAAGCACGATCGTAACTGCGTCTCCGCCTTATATGCGCACACATAGCATTCCAAAGGCCGCTTAGGCATGGTCCTTGTGACAGGACTCGGTTCTGGCGTCAAAGTCACAGCAGGAGCTCTTCTTCCTCCCGTCCTTTCTCTTGACTCCTTGTCTGATACATCATCATCTTCGTCGCCGTCAATATCGCCGTCATCAGCATCATCGTCTTGTCTACAAATGATAAGAGTAGACTTATAGAAAACCTCTT
Source organism: Epirrhoe tristata (assembly GCA_951394285.1). Classification (NCBI taxonomy): domain Eukaryota; kingdom Metazoa; phylum Arthropoda; class Insecta; order Lepidoptera; family Geometridae; genus Epirrhoe; species Epirrhoe tristata. The sequence goes on along the minus strand of OX596150.1, from coordinate 7,584,261 downwards.
ATTATTAAAGATGCTATAGTGCCATCCAATAAGATAAGAGAAGATCATCATTACCATAATCAGCAAAAGCTTTTGGCAGAAAGTGAATCTATAGATAAATTTTATCTAATCTACAATTAATTCAATGATTAGTTAATTTGATAATGAGCTTGACATCATTTTTATAGTTTTATTATTTTTAATTTACTATTGCATGTTGAATTTAAATTGTGCCATGATTAATTTAAAGATTTATTTGTGTAAGACTAAGGATTTGTATACCGTGTTAATACGGTGGAGAATGTGACACTTACTTTATATCTAAAATGTTCATGTAACCATTCTTCTGACAAATAAATTCATTTCATTACATTACACATTAACATCTTATTAGCAAGATCTCTTTTTCACGATTTGGTCTGATAGGAATCACAATAGAAGTCTTTTAGAACCGATAGCTGTTTATGGTAAAAAATACTAAGAATAATCCATTCTAAATTGATCGATAAACTGGCCCTACAAAATGATGTATCTCTTGCTTTCAATCAATATTCCCTTACAGACCTTCAAATCTAAAGTGTAAGCTATTATGAGTACTTACTCCTCATCTTCGTCTTCATCTGATGCAGTTCTGACAGGCAGAACTAGCAACATAGCCAGTACTAAGCAGTATCTCCATCGAACCATTTTGGAACTTACAAACCGAAACCACCCTAAATAAACCCAGCACTCTTAATTTGTCATTTTATTTCCAAAATTATTTATTTTCTTTCACATCGGCAAGAGATTTTTGCACCTGACAGCGGCTATCAAGAATTTCACTTTTTTGAATTTATATTTGTTTTATTTTGACAGGACTAGAAAAAGGTCTATTGTCTGGTTACCAAATAGATCTGAATGTAAATGTTATTATTAGTTACAATGATATTAAACATTATTAGTTGGTTATAAAATTAGTAATAATATTCGATAAGATAGAGGAGACTGGCATAAAAGAAGGGAGTCCTATACCCAGCAGTGGGTGATACCAGGCAAAGATGATGATGATGATGATTAAGATTCGATACTTTTTATAATTAGGGTTAAACTCGTAATATGTACAGTGTTTGCTTTGTATCAAATAAATATTTTCCAAAGTAATTACTAGCTGGTTAGGTTATGATTATGTATGAAATTATCGAAGTATTTGTTTAATTTTATGTATAAGTAATGCATTATAAAATAATAATTGAATAACATAGTCGACTTGATTACGGAGCTGGGAGTAGTAATTTTGAATGCTACTAGCGACATCTATCATTCAACTATTAAACTAGATACTCGAGCTTTAGTGGTGGTGACGTCATGTGAGTCGTGTGTTATTGGAAATCTCAAATAAGAAAAGAAAATTGTAGTTAGTTGCAATTTTTTTTAATTTCATTTCATCTTTCATCTATTATGTTAGCTACTCTTGGCCTACATCTGCTAGCATAATAGTAATCCAATCAAATGTATTCTCAAATAAAATAGAGAAGTAAATAAACTAATTTTCCTTTTAAATGATGTTACTTACTTTTAATAAACTAACTACGCAAGAGAATAAAAAATACTATACATAGTTTATGATTATAAAATGCTGATATTGCATTAAGCATTTTATAATCAAGGCAAAGTAAGCTAAAAAGAAGGAACATAGACTTATTAAAACTGTTTTTTAAATACTTAATTATAACGCTCATTACGTTCTTCTATTCTTGATTCTCACTCTCCACAAAGTTTATTACGCATAAGTACCTATCCTGAATAAGTAAATATAAGTAATTTTGAGTTTTATAACATAAACTGTGCCATTATTATATATATTTTTTTGTAAAGCTATCAAGCGACCATGCGTCGTCATGAGATTGGTTGTTACCTACTGTTCAACATGGAGCCCTCCCTAAAGCAAAGTAGTTATAGATAGTACAAAATCCCCTCATTATTAGCTCTTTGAAACGCAATGAATAAATGAACAGCAAACGTAACTCTTTCAGAGCTACTCTAGAATAGGCCCTTTTGCGTAGCGCACGCCTAACCGGGCCGTCGCTTATCGCTGCACAAAGCAGGCGGACCGCAATACCGAGCTCAAACTCGAATACACGACCTCATTAAAAAATGAAACACGTCACAAGCCCACAAAAAACCACCCACCAGTCAAAGCGAACACCGCCTCCTAGCGGAGAGTAGCGGAACTACGCCACTCGCGGAACCAACCTCTGTACTTTTTTAATTAGCCCCATACACGTAGTGAATGCGTGAAATACGTTAGATTTTTTTCTCTCGTACGCGGTTAGTTTGGTAGCTTTGAGTAAAGTATGTTAATTCACAAGTAGCTGAGGCGTACTCGTGTGCTTTCAACTGTTGGTATAAAGGGGATTTTGCGCGCTTGTGATATTTTTGAGTGGTAATTGGGTTCAGGCTATGTCCGAGCGTAGTACTCCGTAAGTTTTCCGTCATTGAGCGGGATGAATGAGCGCTGAGCGCGCTTGCAAAGTCTCGGAACTTCTTTTATCTCAGTCTAGGTTGTCTCAAAAAGTGCAAACTCTGTACAAAGTTCACTTTCGCCTTGTGAACTAATTTTTCGCTCGGTGTCAAGTTCATGGCTGGCGGGGAGACGGGGGAGCGCTATGATAAAATAAAATATTCATTATGATTGCTCGACGCGGCAAAAGCGCGAAAACGAGATTGTTCGTATCAAAAGAATTGGCTGTGTTAGTGTCTAGGCAAATGTTTAAGATGACTGAAATTTTAATCCAACGATTTATTATAAACTAGTTTGGGCGTGAAAGCGTAACAAACAGACAGACAGACAGACAAATAGGCAGACAGACAGAGTTACTTTCACATTTATAATATTAGTATGGAAGTAATGAATATTTTCTCTCAGCTATTGCACGTTGAAAAATCAAAAATAACTAATCAAGAAAAAAAAACATATTTCATAAGTTATTTCCCAAATAAAACATAAGCTATCCTAATATCAGGGAATATTTTTTATCGTTAGCCTCTAGATTACTAATTTAAAATTAACCTGTCGTCTTCAAGTCGTACTATAATATAAACAGTGCTTTTATTTCACAATTAAATTACCTATAGCTTAGTAATTTCATCGTTCTCATTAAAAACAAAGACGCCAATTCTCAGCAGCACGACTTTTCCCAAGACGACTGAAAACTGACGTAAAAATCGTCCCAGACCTGCCTCAACACTTGAAAGTGATTCTCCCGTTTCTTTTCCCGACTCTCCCCTAATTAGTGAATTAAACGTCGTTCGGGCCTTTTCCAATAAATCTGTTAAAGACTGTCTCTATTACAGTTTTTATGCTTATAAAATTATTACGGCATGTTTCTTTGATATTTTTATTTAGCTATCTAATAATCTACTGTTTCTTTTCTAATATACAAAACGAAACTGGATCAGAACGAAAGTTCAGAAGCACGAAAGACTCACTCAAATATTTAGAATTTTTTAGATTTAATTTTCTTAATGATATTGAAGCAAGAAGCAAATAAGTACCTACTAAGGTACATTTAGTTTTTTTAATAAGTTCTAGGCAATATTCTTTCGTTTATAACATACTAATTGAATACTACTAATTATACCCATTATCAGGTCGACAAGATGGTGTAGGAAACATAATATAAAATGTATCATAATAGTTAGAGAAAGAGTTCATGGTCTAAGAAATATTTGGGTATTACGTGATAAAGCCGTCGGGAGAAGCTAGTAAAGAAACGTTATTTACCGTATTTGCCTGGGGCGGGGCCGACCGACGGGTTACAAACGTTTGCATTACCAACTGGATATCTAGGTAGAGTTGGGAAATAGATTTACATCGATAGTTTCTGAGAATTATCGATTTACATCGATAGTATATTTTTGATCGATTCGCAGCGACAGTTCTACGCGTGCTACGGTTTGCTTTGAATTTATTACTTAGCCGTGAACGCTCCGTGGCCAAAATTCATATTTTGATGTTTTATTGCTAAAAGAAAAGATTTATAGAAAAGCTTTAGTGTATTTTCTAACAATTAAGGGTAACAATTTTATGTAAATAAAGAAGTGTTACAAAAATAACTGTTAATTGTTATTGACGGAACTAAAACAAGAATTACTCTTTCAACTCCAACTCACAAATTTGCTGATTTACAATGTAGGCTAAAATTTGTTTACATGAAAATTTAGAAAAGAAAAATTTCGTTTAGTCGCATCTATAACTGATAATCATCGCCCATCCCTATCCGTAGCCCGTGATGCTTGCGGGGCGAAACCGAATTTCCGAAACGTCTAATAAGTTGGATGTTAAGCCGACAGCACCATGTACTATGTACATGACAACACCACCCGAACAAGACCCCTCTCAGCTCACACCCCTTCTACTTTACTAGGTCGATGAGAGCGTGTGGTGGTAAACGATGGATCTTGATAAAGTGGCCGGCAGAACGTACGGTCTCATTTGCCTGCGCTAGTTACGTAGTTCGGTGGAATTAGGAAATGTTTAGTTAGATGCTGAGTTTGCTGATATTCTAAAAGCACGTATGTGGATAGGATCTGCGATTCAGTTTCGTGTTACTCTGAGGGCTTCTGATGTCTGAAAACAGATTTACAACACGTAATTTTTTGATATTCCAGGTTTAGAATCATACATCATTCTTTGAAACAGGCAGCTCTATGTCTGTATAATACCTTCACTATAGATAACAGAAACTAAATTTGTCTGTATCTATCAAACTGTACACTTGTAATATTGAAACTTCTCTTTTCAAGAAACTTCAACACATTTCTATTTCTAGGAACATCTCTATTAACTTCAAGGCTCTTGTGAAAAGGATATTAAAATCATCGAGGTATAAACAGTACTCGTATAAGTATCTATATTGAATATTAAGAGTTTTTGTGTTGTATTATGGCAACCTTTGATATCGCGATTTGCAAAAACAAATCACGTACAGTCAGCAACGAAAGTCGCTTAACATTTGATGTTCCACAAATCTCAATATTTCCAAAATCTGTAACATTATGACCAATATTTTGTCAAATATTTGAAGAATAAGTGTCAGCCCATGTTAATTTCCCAGGAAAAGTTTATTTTTTCTTAGAAATTGAAAACAAATGACGATTTAAGTTCGTTGCTTGTACCCAGCATAAATATTTTTCAAACATTGAACACTACTTTTTATTGAATTTACTTATGACAAGGCTTATTAATGTAAAGAATGTAATGTACCTACTGCGGCTGAAATCGAATCCTTTGCGTTTAAGTAATTTCTTTTTGCGTAGGTAAGACGTAAGACTTTTAATAATGTAAGGTGGATGAGGGTAGGTGGGTACAATGAGATCACGCCGTCACGCAGCCAGTGGACGGAATGCGCCCGTCGTTTGGTTGCGGGCGGATGGCGCTGCTGAAATTCCTCCTTTGTTACTAACCCGCCTGTTGTGTGCTGTGGTATGAGGCATAAGAAGTTGTGACTGCGGGTGCAGATTTCGTTTTGACGCGGAACTTGCATCAGATAATTTTACGCTGCACATAAAAATGACACACTAATGGAATATCACGACTGTATCCCCAGGATATTCAAGAAATCATACTCAAGAATGATTGAAGATATTTTGACGACCTCTGTGGCGCAGTGGGCGAAGGTCCGCCTGCGACGCAGAAGGTTGCGGGTTCGATCCCCGCCGCGGGACAAATGTTTGTATGACCTACAGATATTTGTCTCGGGTCTGGGTGTTTCTATGTATAATATGTATGTATTTACAAACGAAAAGTATATAAGTAGTATATCAGTTATCTGGTTCCCATAGTACAAGCTTTGCTTAGTTTGGGGCTAGATGATGCTGTGTGAAATGTTCAGCATTATTTATTTATTTATTATTTATTTATATTATAGACTCGTCAAAATACAAAGATACACTACAGAATTTAACATTCCGTACGTGATAGGTAGCAAACCACCGTCTATAAGAATAATCGCTGCCTATAAGAATACTGTTGGGGTAAACGAGTTTTTGAGTGGAGACCGCGACTCGGCAAACGTAGTGTAGGACGCCCTCCGGCCAGGTGGAGTGACGATCTTGGAAAGGCTGCCGGCAGAAGCTGGATGCATCGAGCTGAGGACAGGGCGCAATGGCGCGCACTAGGGGAGGCCTATGTCCAGCAGTGGACAGCCATAGGCTGATGATGATGATAAGAATACTATCTGGTTTCCTCACGATGTTTCGCTTCACCTTCAGAGCTCGTGTTACCGTACGTATTTTAATAGATACTTACAGACGGTATCAAAGAAAAATAGGCTGGGGCTGGAAGAAAAATTTCGTTCCATTTTACCGTCACGACCGTGACGTTACGAAATTGTCACAGTGGTGCGAAGTGCGCAGTCTGAACAGTCAAAAGATTATTACGTTGTTAGTACGTTTGATTTTAATTTGAAATTCCCAGTACAGAAGAGTACTCTTTGCTTCGTTCCAACCGAGTGTTCCACGACACTCACGTACATTTTTTATTGTCAACAGACAAACAGCAGTGGTTATTGACGGATTGAAATTATGATACTGAAACAAAACTCAAATCATAAACGCTCGTCTCTCATGCCTTGCGCCACAGAAAGTCTTAGAATTCGGTGGGCAATACGGCTTTACATTATGTATTCTGCGGACTACTCTATGTACTCGTATATGAGTTGGGTTTATGTAAATTATTTATTGCTCTGTCAGTGTTTCAAACATGAAACTGTTTGAGAGCTAATACCGTTATTTAGGGCGCTGTTTTGGGAATTACTCAAGTATTTTTTAAGTATCTATTTATTTATTACTCAAGGAATTTAACCAAATTATATCACAATAATAGCTTTATTTCAGGTAACAGAAAGTATAGTAATTCACTAGAGTTTATTGAAAAAGTACAAAATGTATCGGAAAAGTTTTTTTACAATTTCTCAGTTTTCTAGTACTCAAACCTTCGATCATATATCTCTTTGATCGAAGACTCAAACCTTAAATGGCCCTATAGTGTCTTTTGAACCCTACATGGAACTGAATCGTTAGGCGTATAACTTTTTTTTACTGTAAATTTTTTCCAAAATCTGTGAATGCAGTTCAAAATATCTCAAAAAGTCAGGGAAGGTCGTAAGAGCGTTTTCCTGTACCTACATGGCCCATCTCAAAAATCCACCCTGTTTAAGTCAAAATCCACCCAGATTAAGTTTATAGGAAAGGATAGTAAGACAGAGTTATATCTTTTTTTTATCAATAAATATAAGTACCTAGCATGAGTAGGTATAAAATAACAGGAACGTCACGTAAAGTGGTGTTATTGAACGTTCCACTGACAGGATTTCCCTGGATTAATTAAATTCCGTCATAGCAAATGCCCAATCTCCCCATAATTACAACTCGACCACAGTCGTAAAAACACAGCTGTTTCATTCTGAGTAATATTTTTTCATATTTGTTATTTTTTTCCCCGACTGTCAAAGGAAGGGTTATTAAAAGCATTTCTTACACCTACGCAATAAAGCTTTTGGATTAAGTGAAGCTTTTAAAGGTGTCCATTTTATTTATACAAAGGCTCATTTCTGTATGCAGAATAAACAAAAGATAACAATTTTCTTTTGAAGATTTCACTTTTGCAGGATTAAAATTAGCCTACTTAATTAGCCAGTGTATAAGCTAACTAACTACATAACAAATTTTATCTAAATTCATTCAGCCGTTTCAGCGTGAAGGAGCAACAGACATCCATCCATCCGAAACACATATACGAGTAGAAGTGCGAGTACGATTGCGAGTAAGAGTGCAAGTGGGGGTGCGAAATATTTCAGTCTAAGTGATTCATCACCTAGGTACACTGAAATAAAGTCCCATTTGCACTTTAGCGTTTCAACTCTAAAGTTTTCTGAGTGACAAGGGCAAATGTTGGTACTATGTTAATGAAGCCGCGTGGCGGTATAAAAACGTATTATTATAGTAGGTAGAGATAATTAGATAATAATGATTATTTTATAACTACTCAGCTGTATCCTAGAAGCTGTGTTCCAGGCGTGCCTCGAAGTTCCCTCATCAAGATACGCCTGCGTTAGTTTGGTCTTAGTTTAATGTATGCACATTATCTAAGCAAGTTCCCCCTCCACCCCCTTAGATACGTGCTCAATTTAGTTGCCATATACATGTAATGTACAATATGTACAACACTGTACATTGAGATCGATAGATAGAAGCTGTTGTAGCAATATCAGGATCTATTCTAGCAATCCTGGTAATGTTTTATTTGAATTTGAATGGCAGAGGGCATTCAGGCATTCAGTCACTTGGGTCACTTTTAAAACTCTGAGCTGCTTATTATAAAAACGTAAAACCTTGGTTGAAGCCCATGTTGACACATGTCAAAACAAAACTGTTACCACAAAAAAGCGTTCTATGTGCGAGTATTTAAAGATTGTTTTTCTAGGGACAGTTTTATAGTTAGACTTGGTCTAAACTCGGCTCATTTTCATGTAATAAGCCCCTGAAAGACTAGGTAATATTAAATGTAATATTTAACTCTTGACCAAACTGTAAAAAGACTATTTACGTACCTGAAATGCGTGTTTATTTTTTACACAAAAAAATCTGTTTTTAATAAATAAACGACGAGCTCGCCAAATTCAACGCGTACTGGGTAGAGATTAATGGAAATGGGGCCTTTGCCCAGCAGTAGGACAATGAGGGCTCTTAAAAAAAATTACAACTGTTGTAATGTTTTTGTGTTTTATTAAAGTTGTTGGCATGCTTCCCGTAGATACTTGTAATGCTTTTATCCAAAATTCTCAGCGTAGTGAATATTCTGATAATACGTCCTGCACTACAACACACATCAAGCATGAACGAGATGCATTAGCAAGTAATTCTGACGGTAATTTCGATCCCAAACGGCTCAAGTTTTACGATCCATTTCCACTGCAGATAAGTTTGCATTGAAGGGATAATAATTATCACACAGTAACATTAAGTATTAAATACCTATCATAAAAAATTCAGGAGAGAATATATTAATCTAACTAGCTGCGCTCCCGCGGTGTGACCCGCGGTCCCTCAAGATTTTTTCATTTTTTTCGGGATATTATTACGTTTTTATACTAAAAAGAAAACCGACTTCAATGTTTGACTCGAAACGCGGTGTGACTCAGGGCGTCAAGCTGTCGATTCGATTTCTATTTGTGACATGGCTAGGAGGTAAGGTGTTTAGAGTTTTACGGGGAAACTATCAATCCCTCAGGAATAAAATTTATATGGGACCACCTCTGGAGTATACCCTTTCAAACATGAAAAGAATTTTGCAAATCGGTCAACAAATGGCGGAGCAATCGCGTAACAAGATACAAAAAAAAACATACAGACGAATTGAGAACCTCCTCCTTTTTTGAAGTCGGTTGAAAAAGTAGCCTACGTCCTTCCTGGGATACATTTAACTATGCCAAATTTCATTTACAGACAGACAGACAGACAGAGTTACTTTCACATTTATAATATTAGTATGGATATGGATAGTATGGATTTATCATCATCATTTTCCTACTCTTCTTGCCCAAATATAATCAATAGTTACTCTAGAAATAATTATATAATGCGACCACAGAGTGCCAGAGTTAGTTTGGCCGAATCCGGTTGGAAAATATATGAATTTATAGATAGAAAACAGAGTTCAGATCTCCGTGTGTTCAAAAGTTTAAATCTCACTTCTAATAAGACCTAAAAGAAACTCACATCCTAAATCCAATCAGTTCCTGACAGGTATCAGCTTATACACACAAGAACGTTTACAGAATTTACCGTCAGTCCAGATTACATAAGGCTGCATTTTCACAAAAAACAGGACTCTTTCTGAACTTACTTACCTACCGTTTATATCGAGGTATTTAGAGGTATACCTATTACTTACCACAACCCGGCTTACTACGGTAGAATAATAGCAAGTGTAATTTGAGTTTTATTGCGGTTGAAGAAAATATTTTTTTGCCATAATTCAAAAGGGTTTTTACTTTATTCTATCGTATAAATAGGAGTGGAACAGTTTATTTATAGATATTTGAAGAGAGTAGGTAATATAAACCTGTTTTATGAATAAATGCGTCTTCACTTTGCCTAGCTCCGGCGCGGCGGTTCCTTGCAGGTGAACTGTCAACGTGGGGGGGAGGGGGGTTCTATTTGTCTTGTCGGAGACATGCATCGCTGCTGTTTGTTTGAAATCGGAATATTTCAGTAAGATTGAATAACGATCCGCTTTCTGCAACTTTAGTTTATAGGGTCTATCTATAGATGCAAAAGGCAAACGATGATTCATTGGCCTTTTGCATCTATAGACTTTGACTTGTTCGTGGATAATTGGACCAAAGTCCTACGACTAGTCTGGCGTTCAGTGAACATTTATGAAAGTCGTAATGTATATTTATTGTAGGTATTATTATTATTGATTTCTATTATCAATTTGAATTTATATTCTAATCTATTTAAATCTTTAAACTGTGACACATTCTACATTATTTTTACTATAATTTTTATTTTATTTTTTTATTACATTTAATTTCGACTCTGTTATTTGACATTGATAATTTGTTGTGCTAGTTTCAATAAATAAATAAATAGATCCCAATTACAGGATATAGATTATAGGATACTTTACTCGTATATCCAAACATCAGCTCACCAGAATTTATAGTCTTATTGGAATATGTACTACATGTTATTTCTAACTAGAAGAGTTGTACATTTTTTAAATCTGGCCCGACCAGGGGCCGTATTGTGTAATTCAACTGGAAATGGACTTCATATTGACATTTGAAACCCATTCTGGACTTCTTTTGAACATGAACAACTCCTGACTCCATCATATGTCAACGTATGTTAAAATGCACATCACTAAACTGGTTAGGTACCTAATATCGTGGTAGTAAAGAAATATTACTTATTCCCAACTGTTCAAGTTTAACAGCTTAGCGTAAACGCTTCAGTAATTTCGTTTATAGTCGGTTAAGTTTGCTTTAAAGGTATATGGGTACTGTATGAATTATTTGTAGGTAGTTTCGGTAACTACTAATACTAAGGTACTCGGAAAACTCTTTTGGATTATAACTTTTTAGTTATAAAGGGTAGTTAGAGGCAATACTCAGATGATATTCAATTTGACAGAATTATTTAAAGCCTACCTAAACTAAATTGTTTTTCGTCTGAAACTGATCAGAGACAACCCTAAAATTCCAAATGGAACATTATTATACAAAAATTTAATTCCAATAAGACTTATAAAACCACTGGTACTGACATCTAGTGACGAATGGCAGAAACATCTTTCCAATCGAATGTCCTTTCCAATAAATCGCTAGATGGCAGTGGTTACAAAAAAAAATTTTTGCTGATAATTATGCTGATTTTTTTTTATTATATGCGGTTTTTTTTGTTTATAATATGCAAAACATACGGACCAAAAAATTAACACATTTATTTTTCACTTCTGTAATATTAAAATAATTGTTACCTACCAACAGATGGACATGAGCGAAGTCAGGAAGGGGCGGTTGATATCAAAATCTTTTTTCCATCATCAATTACTTTAGTAACACATACCTACTTATATAAGTTTTTTTTTAAGTTTTACAGGTTATCTTGCTACGAAGTTGAGTGCTACGCACATTCGTAGCAAACAAAAGACATCAACGAGATGTTTTTGCTTGTGCTATTTTTTTTCATAATTTTTATACCTTATACTTACTTTGTATTTACAAACAAAAAAGTATAAAAAGTAGTATATCAGTTCCTATAGTACAAGCTTTGCTTAGTTAGTGGCTAGATGACGCGGTGAGAAAATATGTCCAGTTTTTTTTTATTTTTTATTTATAGTCGAAGAGAAACTCTAGAAAGAAAAATTCAATGATTAAATTATTTCGGATTTTATTTGCCATTTTTATTGATTAGTGAGAAATAAATCGTAGTAGTATAATTATTTTGGTCACTTTCAAATACGCCCAAAAAAATCCTTGGGGTCCTTGGGGTCGAATTAATCCTTGGGCAGCTGTAAGTATAAATTGTATGGAACAAATTCCAAAATACAGCATAAAAACAAACTAAGGTCTGAAAGAAATCGCTCACAGTGAGCCCGTTGAACCTACTTCACTTTAAATATTTATATTTATTTTTTATATTTAGAATATTTATTGTTCATCTAAATGTAGGTAAAAGAACATCGATCTTAGTTTAAACTTATAAGTAGCTACAAGTCATTGACTTTACAATAGGCAATCAATTATCTTAATGCACTATGAAATAAGGAACCTACCTCCCGTGCTAGCTATAAACTGTGTTACGGCGAGGTAGGTCCTCCCTCCCTTGTACAAAAATATCATGTATGGCTTATAGACGTAAAGAATTAGGTGGTACTTATAGGTACTACGAGCAAATTAAAAGATCTATGCAAATCTAGGTACTGACTAAAAGCTTATTTCACTATTATTTATTATATAAAAACATATTATGATCATTCTATCTTTGAATAGTTAAATAATTACCTAAAGTATGTAACTTGTTCAATGTCTAGTATGTCTACATTATAGTTATTTTATTTTCTATATAAAGACTCTTTTCTTAAAAGACGCAAAATTCCAACTTCATACTGCAAATCACTACACACATATCTACTATCTCAAACAACCGTTACAACCTCCCCGGCCTTATCTCTCGCGTCAGGCCATACTTAAACCCGAGGGTAGCTTGAAATAGGAATAGGCGCATTAGGCCCCAAAATTACAGAGCGTCAAGCCTAACATGGTAAAATTGCCGACCACCTTGGGGGTAACTCTCTTACACCCACTCCTAATACGACAAAGCCCTCGCAGGGAAAATCCAACTCTAACTTTTTACACTTAGAATGAAATTTCCTCGGGCAGGTGCTCGGACGTTAAAGCTGTAGGTAAACGTTAGCGTTTGACCCCACTTCGTATTTCGAGTTTGTAGGAGGTTAGTCATCAATAATGTTAGAAGAGCTTTGGTGGATGTGAGCCCGATTTGTTAAGAACTTTATGTGGGACGGTGAACGGTTAATCCGGTTTTTTTTTAATAATACGAAAATACTTTAAATAACAGTATAGTAACGTAAGATTTATATTATTTATTTTTTATTATATTTATTTAGGCAACACCAACAGCATACATAATTCACATTATTATTAACATTTTATGAGTCTTTTTTATAGAATGTATGCCAATTATAGCAAGATCATTGACAACATTAATTGCTGTTGTTCATTCTGAAAGGACATATAAAATAACGTTTTTAATAGGTGTTTTGTAATTTATTTATTTGTGAAATAGTTTGACAATTTTGTACTTATTACTAATGAACGCTGAGAAATTGCAGTAGTAAAAACAGTGTCGCAATTTTCAGCGCCCGACCTTAGGACTAAGAGGGCACAAATAGTTTCTAGTAGAAAGGAGTTTATATAAATACTTACTAATAATGGTAAATAATTCTACTATAAAAAGGAGTTTAATAAATACTTACTAATAAAGGTAAATAATTCTACTATAAAAAGGAGTTTAATAAATACTTACTAATAATGGTAAATAATTCTACTATAAAGTACTTACTTTATTTTTGCTAGTACTAGTATTTGATTTCCTATAATTTTCAAACATAGGTACTTGATCCTATTTTCCCACATTAAAATTATTTGCGGGACTTTATCGTGTAGGAATAACTTATTTACCTCGACGTCTCGGATTGTACAGCCTTTGTGGTCACGAGTAGACTCTTTTACCAATATATTTTCTATTAATATTCCTATGAAGGTAGCAAATAAGTATCTATAACTAAAGTTTGTAAGTTTCCCCTAGTATGGTCCAGAGGGGAGCTTTATCAATCAAGAAGTCGAGGGGCGCACCTTGCTCGGATTCAAATGCTTGGTTTTAAAGTTCAATGACAGCACCATTGTCGAAAAATATAACTGATGTGCCTCTGAAGCACCTCTAAAATATCTTCAAAGGATCTGGGATACCTAAAAATCTGTTCGGGGTACGGACCCTACCAGATTTTTTTAAATGTCGAACTATTTAAGGGAATTACGAGTATTAAAACAATATATAACGGAGTGAAGAAAAAAATCCTACCGACGATGGTATGACAGTAGGTATGCAAACTATTAGCTTATACAATTTCCTTTATGATTTTAAACATTTTCTTAGAATATTTTAACATGAAAAAACAAGCTTAAATATATAGCCTTAGTTATTACGAATAAGAGCGAGTCAATAAATACTCAAAGTCAACAGGTTCGAACTCAGTGCCTAAAGCTACATCCACACAAATAAAGCCAAGCCCCACCTGTACATGCTGCGAATATAAATCGTAGCTGTAAGTTCTAATTAATTGTATTTGAAGGCACTTGTTTTCGACCCGTCTGTCTTGAAGGGTTGTTTTGATCAGGGCTTAGAATTGGAATAAACAGGACCGTTATTTCTATCATTGGTTCTATTTTGGTCACTGATATACAGCTTTTTTGCTGTTTAGAGGTATTTTCGACTGTGTTAAAAATGATGATACTTTTCACTGTTGTAGTTTTTAGAGTACAGCCTCTACGTTTTTCAAAAAGCACAATATACAATTGTATAGACATACATGTACAGATATATACCTAATTAGGTATGTTTGTTTTTTGGCTACTTATATCTGATGTGGCCTTAACAACTGAAATACCAGGTGATTTAAAGAACATTGTTAGTAACAGGTGCGTTAAGTAGGACCTTTCAAAAACGTAACACTCAAACCTTCGATCAATACCCATATATTTTTTAAACTATGTTTTAGTTCTGTGTTCTGTGCTCAAACCCAACTCTTGTATTATCTTAGAAGTAGATTAAGAGGAACTGATACCACCTTCTAACACTCTTTGAATTCAAAACTATTTTAGACGAAACAACAATTAAAAAAGCAAATGTAATAGACAGTTCAAAGCCAAGCCATAAATCCTAATTGACGTCGATTGTAAATCGATGCTATCACAGTCGCCAGACAAATAGTGAGCTGCCAAAAACCAAAAATTAAACAACGTCCTTTGTTGGCGAAAACGCTAAATTGAGGAAATTTCCATCTATTCTCCAGCCAGGCGTCATCCGCGCCTAAACCCCGCTTCAATTTCAATAGCGCCCCTACACACTCCCTACACCCTTTAGCTCCACCCGCGCCTGTCCCGCTCACACCACGCATCATCTCTTTAAACAGAGCGAGACAGGACTACCTACAGGGCCGGTCCGAAAGTTAGACATATATTATTGTATTATACGGCCGTAGGTGGCGGGGGTGAAGATTGATGCCACGGGGCGGGGGGTAGTTTCAACCCTATGGCAACGTAACGAAATTTGCGTGACGCGTGAGTGTGAGTAAGGGTCTAACGTGCCCTCATATTTCACGAAGGAAATTAGGCAGAGGAATTAATTTTCCAAGTTTTCAATATGGAGGAAAAATTGGTTTTGATACGGCCTATGTGATCGTGCGGCTTCTTCAAATTAAAAAGGTTTCTCTGATCATATTGGTGCGTGATTACTTTTATGTTCATTTTATGGGAACATCATTTTCTTTGATGTTTATTGTTCAAATGAAAATAAGAATTTGTAATTTTAAAGCTTTCAATGATAGTTTCTTTTTATGCAAAACTTTGTCTATTCTACTAGTCCATTTCGAACACTGCGATGTTTAATATTAACTTTAAGGTGCATAAAAAGAGAACTGAATGAACAGATTAAAATCCATTATTCATCTTTAAGAATAAGTATAATAAATACATAAGTTTTCACCTTACAAAAACCTTAATCTAGAACATTCCATATTACGTCAACTAATAACTCAATAACTCAATGATTTACTAAAATGGACCCTAAAATATCAACGATCTCGAAACCTTGCATCGCTCTAGAGGTCCATAAAAAGCTACGATACGCCAATATGACGGTATACGGCGACAAACTCGGATACAAAATGACGATATGCGCAAACGAGCACGACTAGACGATTTCATTACGATACCTAGCAGTTACCTATTGACTTTTTATGTGCCCGACAGACTGGATATAGCTTATGAAAACGACAATAAAGGTTACTAGAAAACTCTTCAGAAACTGAGATTGGTATTGGTATGTATTCAAACTCTTTCAAAATTTTACGAGCATTTAGCTTTGGAGTAGCGTTGTACAGTAAAAACAATATTCGGAGTCAAATAACTCCGAATCCACAAAGACTTGAGACAAGCTCCATAGTACACCTTTCCAGTCATATAGAAATCATTGCTATTGGAGGTGGTACCAGCTTCCATACATTTTTGCCCCTTGTCCTTTGGGGTAAGACATTTGTTGAAAATCAGGATCATGAAATCACACCAGTGCATCTCCAAGTCACTGATATAGACACATTAGACACTCAGATTAAGTTAACATCCGAGTATAAAGTAGGTATCTATTATCATACGAAAAGAAAAAGAAAATGAGCCAAAAATGTGCCAGCTCTCGGATCACGCGTCGCTTTGACCAGACGCCCTGAAAGAAATTTGAAACCCCGAAGGGCTCCAGAACCCCACGAACCTAGGGTCTCAACCCCAAATGGTTCAAATATATAAACCCTATTAAGATTTATATATTTCTTTAAACTATATCAATATAATTTATCTAAACAAGCATGAAAAATGTATTTAAAACAAAATAGCCCGTTGCATAATTTAAGGATGAATAGCGATTGAAAAGTTCAAAGTCAGGAAACACCATTGTACTAATTACGCGGCAGACGGCGCGCTTTCGCTTTCGTCGGCGGTCGTTTTTAATTATTTTTTGCCGAGCGTCTCGGCGTCTGCCGGGGAACTCCGGGAAAAATTAACGGTGGAATACTGAGGATATGACTCTGTCTGAAAAAATTACTTGTTCTTATTTTTTTTTTTTTAATTAAATAGGTCAGCATTTGACCTCCCTCGGCCTGATGTTCACCGTTCTTTTACAGGGACTTCAGACGCACAGCTGGTTATCATCCTCACCTGGTTGGTGTTCCACTTATTAGAACTAAGCGCTTCGAAAGTTCTTATATTATGCGCACTGCAAAAATTTGGAATCAGCTTCCAGCGTCCGTATTTCCGCTGAGCTACGACCCTATTGTTTTTAAGAAGAGAGTTAATAGGCACCTTCCGGGTTAGCTCGCTCCATCGTAGACCTCACTCTTACCTGTGTAAGTTTGAGGTAAGAGCCGACCCATTCATCATAAAAAAAAAAATGTTAAGCAGTAGTGAGGTCTAAGATGGAGCATGCTTTCCTAGAAGGAACCTATTTACTCTTGATTTAAAGACCCCTATATTGTACCTTTCGGGAAATACGGTACCCGGCAATGAGTATTCAATTTATTCAGAAACATATACTAATACGAGCTTTATTTACAGAAACTAAGCTACTACATATTTACATATATTTACAAAATACAACAGAATTAGTCAAGCTATCTAAGAATCGTCAGAAACGATCTATAGATAGCTCAACTGATCCAGGTCACTGTCAGTCGGATATTAATTATGTACTAATATTAACTTATACGACATGACAGTTTCATTAAGAACATTATAGATGGGAAAGTGAAAGGAAGAAGAGGAAGAGGAAGACCGAGGATAAGCTACATGAGGAGTATCATACATGAGAGTATCAAGTAAAGGAGAAGGTAGCTGTCATATCGTAATGACAGCTGCCTTCTCCTTTACTTGGCTAAAGAGGTCAAGAAAGAGATACATGGAGAGGGATTCATCAGTTGTGCCGACAAGGAGTAAATCCTTAAATAAGAAGAAGAAGTACCTACTAATATTACAGTTTTGTAAGACGACTTATTAAGCACTCGGTTTTTGAAAAACAATTGTTGTAGGTATGCAGAGTTTTCTACAAAAACATGGGCATATACGAGTAATATAGTATTGTAAGCCCACTCAAGCACTCATGATTATGAGTTATTAGCGCATTAAAATCTTCTGTTTCTCACAGCAGTGCTTTTCTGCACCATGTTATGGTATAATCTACGTTCCGGTGTATAATGGAAGGTACCGAGATGCAGACACTCTAGTTTCGATATTATTGTTTTTCATAACTGCCTCAAAAATCTATGACAATTGAAAAATCGCATCCACATGTCTCTTTCGCCAGCTGTTCGCGAAGTTCGCGTTCGCTCAATCTTTGATACTTTCTTCGTGCATTTTTTTAGCTCGCCTTATTAATGAAAAGTAGGTTACTAACTTGGTTCGTTTTAAGAATGAAAGTTACGCCACGTTGGCGTAGGTCGATGAACTTTATCAGCTGTCTTTTGTTTTTGTCTTCCTATCAACTTTCCGCTCTTCTTTGCGAGTGTTTGATGCAAACTGTACTCGGAATTATGATTGGTAGTCGGTAGATTTACAGAAACTAAGCTACTAAATATTTACAAAATAATAATATAGGGGTCTTTAAATCGAGAGTAAATAGGTTCCTTCTAGGAAAGCATGCTCCATCTTAGACCTCACTACTGCTTAACATCAGGCAAAGGGAGGTCAAATGCTGACATATTTAATAAAAAAAAACAGATAGATTGAATAGATGACGCAAAATAATTTTTTTTTTTATAGTAAATCTAAAACTAGCGCCATTACTAGAATCTTAGGCCTTTACATCTATATTAGATGATTTATACAGCGTCAGGAGGCAATCCATGCCTACACTTAACGTGACGCTGTAGTGCCTTTCCTGTGGGCCAGGCCTTAATAGGCCTGCCCAGCACCTAAACCATCCTCTCAACTATTAAGCTGAGAGGATGGTTTAGGTGCTGGGCAAGCCTATTCCATCTCAAACAATGTACTAGAATATGACAAAAATTATATCGTAAGTTTATTCGTAGTAAAAAAATATCAATAACCAATTTTGCAGTGATAAAATTATAAACGTCAAGCAAAACATCATTAAGATTTGAACCATTAAAAAAACTCATATTACGCATCAAGTCATTTTGAATTTATTGAAAATGAAAATCAAATAACAGCCAAACCATGCAACATCATTAATTATCTATTAGATTCTAATCCTTTTATACGTCAGCCTATTCAGTTGGTGAGAGGACATGGGATTACCTGGACTTAACCCTATAAAACGCCATAAAAAACTATACAAACAACCACAGCTACCCCACGGGATGCGCTGTTTTTTATAAAAAAAAAAGTTGAATGAACGTTGATGTCAGGTTTGAATAAATAGAAATATATTTTGATATTTTGACGGTGCTTGTTAGGTCACTTGATTTTAACACTCGTAGGTAAATTAGGCAAGCATCTTACATTGTGATTGTAATATCAATTATTTATTAATCTTATTTTTAGTCCAAGTCTGTCTATACTAAGTCAACGACTTAGTATAGACAGACACATAATTTGTTTTTAAAAGTTACTTTATGCTTTAGAATTAATGTATTATTCATCATCATCATCATCATTCGCAACCTGACTTCGCCCACTGCTGGGTATAGACCTCTCTTTCTGTATGCCACTTCTTACGGTCTCGTGCCACCCTCAACCAGGTGCGGCCCGCGACTCATACTAAATCGTCTGTCCATCTCGCTGCCGGACGAAACGTTTCTGTAGCCGATTTGTGTATTATTGTGTATTATTATGTATTATTAAATAAACATGCTTGTAAATTTATTACTGTTTATTATAACAATGACTTTCTACTTTTGCTTAACTAAAGAAAAAATTCTTTTTTTGTAAGTAATCGTAACCGTCTTCTAAAAAGTAATAAGTTCACCCTATAAACCACGTCTAGCCCGAGGCCGTCCAAATCCTCCTGAGAATGCATGCATAATAAACATCTTAAAAATTCTAATGTAATCATCTCATGTTACCCTTACAACCCTTGGGGTGACCCTTTCTACCTGAGGGTGACATTTTTTGTTCACACTTCCGTCAAAAACGCATATGCAAAAAGGATTGTTAGTTTCTTTGATAAATCGGAAATAATAATTATATGCATTATAACGCGGATTAGGGAGTCTGTGACGTTTTTTAACCCTGTCACCTTGTTCAGATGTTTTTTTTTTATTTGAATGGTAATAATATGCAACTGTACGCAAGCTGAAAGTTTCCTATACTTAATTGATAATCTCTGTTCGATTTATTGTGAGTTCGACAGGATATGTTTTATTGAAAAAAAAAACTATTGTTATGCAGAAATTATGCTAAGTTGTTGGGTCTAACAACTGATTTGCGTTCTAAATAAATATTACTGTTCAATAGTATTGTTATTACTTAACAATGAAATAAAATTCAGTATTATTCTTCAAACGAAAAGAAACATGATCTCGCCTATAAATAAAATAAATAAATAAATAATGCTGGACATTTCACACAGCATCATCTGGCCCCAAACTAAGCAAAGCTTGTACTATGGGAACCAGATAACTGATATACTACTTATATACTTTACCTATATCAGCAAAGCACAAGATTTTCTCTGATATTCGATCTCTCCTTCCTATCTAAGGTAGTCAGAGATTTAGTCATAAAAGTTTTTTTGGCACACGTCTACATTTTGCTATAAACTTTTATTTTGATCATATTCATATTTGGAATATTTGAATTCTAATTCGACGGTTTACCCTTGAACTCGGTAGGTGTAAATCCGACATACCGTACTTTCGATAAAACACTCAAATCTCACACTTGAGGCTCGTACTCAACAATGAAACTCTACTGGTATCTCGGCATGCAACCTCTCGACTTCAATCAAATAATTACTGCCCCACGGTCGAAAACACCCCCGGTACTTGAAATATTCAAAATGGCCGACTTGCGTTCCGCTTAATTTATGCACACGATAAGATCTGCACACGGTAGAGAAATGGGTTACTGTGACTGTCAGACTATTTTAGAAAATACATGAACTTCGCTAATTTAGACTTCTTCTTCTTATCGCGTCATCAGTTCTTTCGAACCAGTGTGGTGAAAGGATTTAAAAAGACTCCTTTCGTGCACTTGACACATGTGTTCGAACTTTTTAGGTTCTACGACATGCCGGTTTCCTCACGATGTTTTCCTTCACCGTTTGAGAGTACTGGCATAGTGCACATAATTTTTTCGACAGAAAAACTCATTGGGATTGAACCCATGACCTTACGATCAGAAGGCGGGGCTACTACCACTAGACCACCTGTGTTCTCTATTTATACTAAAATGCGATAATAATTAGTTGGTGCATAACTTTCACGGATCCACGTTATTTTTATTATGATGTCCTACTGCTGAGCAAAGGGTTCTCCCATGAGGTACTTTTCTTAGAATCTTAGTAATCTATCCTAAAATATTTTATTAAAAAGTTTAAAGGTTAGTATTATTATTCGATGCATATTGTTACTCCCATGACACACCACACAACCCATACAACAAAAGGATGCAGATTCAGATTGTCTAAAGATAAATAATACATTTTGATTTATAATAGAAGTTAAAAAAATACTCTTCATTTATCGAGAATGCATAAATAGACCCTATTATTCGATATCGGAAGTGCAAAATATGGGTGTTACTTTTTTATGTCTGAATACGTGTCAGTGAACGGGTTGACTTGGGGACGCCGTTTTTATGACAGTGCATTCAAAATAGTTCAAAAATATTTTACGGGTGCATTCAAAAGTGATTTGATTTATTCCAATGACATGCAGATGTGAGAGCTCGTTAGATTTATTTGACTGCTGTTTTTCCATTGATAACCTTTACGCATGATTGGTCATGTCGATTGGTAGTTAGTGTCTATTGATGTTTGTGACTTTGTAAGGGTTGAGGCGTTTATAATTTTAAAAATATTTAGCACCCGTATCTTCTAAACCAACATGAAATACGTCTGCTATTCAAAGTTATGAATCAGAAAGTTCGTAGGTATCTATAGATTTTGTGTTTCAATCACACTTCATTTTGGCCAATTTTGATGAACTAGTAATGTTTGTTATGTTTCTGTGTAAATAAAAGAAGCCTCTTTGAAGCGCATTTAAAATCCTTTCATCTCACTTCTTTAAAATACCAGAATCAATACAGCAGACACATCAGGAAAAAGAAAACTATCATGCGTCTATCAGTGAAAAAGCTCTCTGGGATAAAGATTTAGGTTAGGTTGGCATGTAATACAATTGCAAAGTTTTGCATGCATTAGGATGAACTCTTATTTCCAAACAGTTTTTGAACTGCATGGCAATTTTGACATAAAAAAAAGACACCAATCTGAAATGGCGGCGCTTATCATGCTCTCTCGTTTGTACGTTAGTGACAATACTAGTGTGCAAGCGAGAGATCATGATAAGTTGCTACGTTTCTAAAATGAACCGGGTTATATTACATTAACATTTAGTTTGAAAACTGCTAGGAAATAAGAGTTCATGTTAACCCCCCAGGCCACCGTAGAAGCAATGGTTTTAATGTTCCTATTTGCCATAAAATGTTGCTTGTCAAATTGAAATTCACTAGATCACATCATAGATAGTACCAAGTTTTGAGAAGAACTATAGTAACAAAAATCAAGGCTTAGAAGTACAATGTGTTCTAAATCCGGGGTAAATAAATCCCCTAATCTACATAATAAAAAGAAGACCCGGAACAAAAACGCAACAGTAGACCGCGTGAAGGGTTACTTTTGTCTGTTGCAACTAAATTAATGAGCGAATGCAAAAAATGTTGCACAATCGCGACATTCGATCTCTTTTGTCGGTTCTCAAACTGTCGAAATAGAAACGTTGAGTTAGGTACACTTTGAATGTCAATCTTCATCTAATAGAACTATATCTCACTTGCCAATCAAGATAAACTATAAAAAAAAATAAGCTGGAATTATTTTTTTAACTTATAAATACTTATTGTTCGGATATTTCAACATGAAAATGGTTTAGCACCTACACCATCCTCTCAGCATAATCGGCCTGGCCCACAGGAAAAACGACGTCAATACGTGTGGAGCTGATTAAAGGTTAAGCTGCGGGAGTTATTTACCTAATTATATTAAAAAATATAGCAATATTTTCTGCAATTTATATCAATCACAGGTTTTTATTAAAAAAAACGCAAAACATTTGAAACGAACCGTTCTATGCTGTCAAACGAAAGTTTGACATTCCTTGCGCGCGCGCTACCTACTGATCTAATTTCCATGCGTGTGCGCCGAGGTAGTGAAGGGGTTATTCACAGTATCAAAGGGCTTGCATTTATTAACTTCTAGTCTTGAACAAAGATTAGTGTGTAACTGGTTTCTGATACGAAAGGTTGTGTGAAGTGAGTGATTGGAAAATGAATAAGAAAAGAAAGAATGGGAAAACAAAAGGATCTTGGACTTGAAAAATTTGGTAGGTAATTTTTATCGTTTCTTTAACCAAAAACATAATTAGTTATATTGTATCACTGTATGCCCTAGGCAAGGAAGAACATCTCTCAAGGCCCTTTAAAGATGCATATGGGGTAGTCAGAGATACGTCCTTTAGTTCTAAATTAGAATACTGAAACATTGACTTGAGTCTCACTGTCAGATAATGTCTTGACTATGTTCTAATTACTGCATCCTTTCACCACAGCGGTTGAAAAAAAATAGTGAGACGACAAGAACAAGAATTGCTGTTTTTAAGTTAGTCTAATATAAAATCAATCTTACTAAACCCGATTGTAATTTTACCCACCAACACTATTATAATAAAAACACTCTCACATCAAAAGACATAAACATACACATATTTTTTAATCACACACTTATCTCTCACGCTATAAAAATAAAACCTACGAGCATCCGAGTTTTATGGTCCCGAAGTGGTTTAGCTGGAGGCTATTCGGGGCTCGGTCGTTTGAGGGTCCTAAAATCTGATGCCTTAGGCTGAGGGTAAGTACTTTTGTAGATACGCTTTTTACCAGTAAAAATAGTTTTTATCTATACACATGAGCGTATGTCGCTAACATTTGCGAACTCTGACTAGGTTTAAGATTACTAGTCTATGTATGGCCATAGATAACTAATGCAATATTCTTGAGACTTCTTCTTGTCATCTTACTAATAGCACAGCCCTAGCACTTAAAAGTGGTGAAAGAATTTTTAATCTTTTCGTCTACTTATGTTTTTGAAATTTTTGATTATTTTCTGAACTCTACGGCGTAGAGTCTGAGCTTCTACGGCCACTTCTACGCCTACATCTACGCTTCTACGATTAACTACTATCTCATACTAGTTCCATAAACTTTTTTCAAAATATAACTAATGTACATAGTAAGTACAATAGATGAGTAGGGACTATACAGGGTGTAAAAAGACTACTAACGAAAACTGAGGGGTTGATTCTAAACATATCTAGCGAAAAAAAAGGCAAAAAATGTTTTGACTTAGCTGTGTCATTTTATATGCGCCCATACATACTCAAACAGTAATCTTCAAACGCTGTTTTCTCCGAATAATGATTTTTTCGGAAAATCTTTTTGGATGTGTGTTGAGATGCTGTACCTACCCCTTTCGGCTTCGGTAGACGTCTTTTTACACCCTGTATGAATATTAATACTTAAATTGTTACATAACCGTGACAGCATAAACTGTCACGTCACACCGCAACAGCAAATTCAATTCAGGCTAGGAATTAATATTCGATCAGGCCATATGCGGCATATACGCACATAAGCAGTACATAACGGTATCAGGCTTAGAATGCTATTTCACCGGGGCACTTCCTGTTAACATAAATCCACCCCATTTGGGGGTGAGCGGCAAACTGAAAGATATGAAGATGCTTTTTCAATTTTAGCCAGTTATTGTTTATATCGTATTAGGCTCTGAAAAAATAATGCTCTGTCGTGAACTTGTCTCTCGTGATGCTAGCTAGTTTTCTCATTTGTAAATAAATTATTCAATTATATTTGTTCCAGTCAATCTTACAAAATGTCCCTACTAGTAGGTATAGTTTGTAAAATTATGATGAAATATACAATAGTAGGTAAGTACCTACTAACTCTAATTTATGGAACGAAGTTCCTTTTCGAACGTTATCAAGAATGGGGGCTAGAAGAAAAAAAGCGTTCAATTTTACCGTCACGACACATACGTCAAAACGTCACAGTGCAAAGTGCGCAGCCGCGATTGTTACATTGTTAG
This sequence comes from Epirrhoe tristata, assembly GCA_951394285.1. Taxonomy (NCBI): domain Eukaryota; kingdom Metazoa; phylum Arthropoda; class Insecta; order Lepidoptera; family Geometridae; genus Epirrhoe; species Epirrhoe tristata. Next base: position 7,559,106 of record OX596150.1, on the reverse strand, counting down.
TACGGAAGAGCGTTTCTAGGATTTAATATTTGACAATAATTTAATTGACAAATGTCAATTAAAATTGTTTCACCACACTTACGTACTTTTTTAAAAAAGTAGTATCAAGATCTATAATAATTATTATTTCTGTGTAATAAACACAGAAAATAACATTAAATGTTAAATTCTTACTTTATTTTATAGTATTAAGCAACAAGGCATTTCTATTCATTTCTCTGTCCCAAATCAGCCCTCGCCGCCGTCCCAAGATGACGTTATGTCCAAAATAACCAATAACCATAGTTTCAGAGGGGATGTCGTATGGAAAATCGATCGGCTACCTCCCTTCTGATGGATTACCCCCCTCATGATGGAATAAAAAGAAAACATTAGAACACCGGCCCTAAGGGAAAGCCTCTAAGATATTTTACGCAGGGCACGTCAGGACTGATTCCTGTTTAGACGTTAATCTTTAATGTGTGGGGAATTTTGAAGGCTTATTTTTGTTTTGTGTTTTATGAGGCGTGAAGGAAATATATGATCGCGGTTGCATGAATGATTAGGTATACCCAAATATTTTAACGAACTATTAGGCTGTAGTATCTATGACAATGCAAACCAAAGGCCTTTCAAATTAAATTGTTGAACAGATAGTTACTTGAAAGTTGAAACTGCTTCGACTATCAAAGATTATAACTCCAATTCTGTCATACGTAAAAAGAAACATAAATAATATCAATAACAATTAAAATCGAAAAGCTCTGGAATTTCTTCTAAAGAACTCTTTCACGAGAACATCGATCTCGTTTTCCATAAATGACACAACTAAGCCCAATCCCTAACTTGGAAAAGTCCATTTGGAGCCGAAATAAACCCGAAAATCCTATGTCCAAGTACATAGTACATAGCGGGCGACACCCCTGCAGATACAGGGTGATTTACCGAGGGTCTTTGAGACCCTTATCGGGCGTCGTTATGACCATGTGAGGGAGGAGGGGGAGTAATGGAGGTGAAACGCTCCAAACACTCCAGCACTTTGAAGGGACCGTAATATGTTATTTTTAAGACGTGATGTTTGCTTTCGATTTTCTTTGTTTTAGAACGTTAATGCGAGTCGCTTTGTGATGAGCGTCTGTCGGCTTTTACAGCCTTTTATTTAAATTATAGAAGTATGTTACCTTTCAGTCGAATATAGCCTTTTCTCTCCAAAATTTTGATAAGAAAGACATAATATTTATCTAGACTTTTTCTCAGTTACAATAATTATTATATACAAGCTTATTTCATGACAGTTTAGGTAATCTGGAACCATAACGTATACACAAAGAGTTTTGAAAATGTTGTAGGGTGTATTCAAACTTGGCATCTCTTTCAAGTACCGATAGCTATATCAAAAAAACAGACCTGAAAATCGGCTTAGCCATTTAAGTTTAAGTTTATTTAAAAATTGCTTCAATAACGATGAAAAAAGCATAATAGTGTTCTTTTAACTATGAAAATGATATAGCTGGTAACTTCTTTTTTTTTTAAATATAACTTGAATGTTTCAAATCTAGCTACCATCAATACAACATAACGATGCTTCGAATTTACTCGTAGTAGCCTTTCCTTTTGTATTTTGTATTTTCATATTTGTATTTCATATACAACATTAATAAAAACAATTCTTCTTATACTCGTAACAAAACAAGCAATATCCAACGTGTTTCGCAAACCATTGGTCCCCGTCGTAAAATTATATACGCCTACCAAATAAAACGACCCTTGTGACATTCTGCATGCAAAATTAAATTTTAGAATCGAGAGTCGCTTCAATATAGGTTATATTAGAAATTTATGTTCCATGTTTGAATTTGAATCAGTCATAAATATTCTAACCCGCATACTTTGTAGTTTTACGGAGGCAATTGTAATTTTGTTTGAAAATGGAACGAGAAAATAATTCGGATCGATCCGCTCGAATTTATGCAACCAAAGAGGATGGTTAATCGATGTTAGTCTCTTTGTAAAATCTGAGTGCTGGCTACTTAACATTTATTGGAGGAGAGTTCTCTCTGCTCTCTCTCTCACTTTCTCTCTGCTACTCAGTTTTTAAACTTTTGCAGTAGTCAACGCTTCCCTACTGTACTTTTACTCGCATGTGGTTTTTGTTCCAAAAAAAATTTATAAAATATTTGATATGATCTTAGATTTGAAAATTAAAGCCTATTTTCCTTCCTCTGAGACGCGTTTTTAAGAATTCATTGTATGTGCACATTGCATATGCTGGCTACATTCACTTGAAGTGTCTAACTAAGTATCATTATTCTGATTTTATATTTCAGTATAATAGATAATAAAAATAGTTTTTAAGAAATTACCCGCTAATAACAAAAGATACTAAATCAATGATGGTTGATGAAACTGAAACAAAAGCAAAAGAGGTTATTACAGTCTAATATTAATAAGATATAATGTCTAGTCTGATATTCTAAAGACTCTCCCCCTCTATCAACAACCATAAAATGTCTGAAAGGTGCCTGTTCGACCACCTTAACCCCAGATTTATTTACAACTGAGCATATTAACACCCCCACGAACATAAAATCAAATTAAAAACGCATCAAACTCAACAATTAATACAATTATGATTGCCGAGGATGAAAACACTGTTAAACTCCTGTTATAAGGAAAAGTAACACAATTTTCTCGCCTTTTTCTCCCCCGCCTAATTACAACTCATTTTATTAATAAAGTAGATCGTTACAATTAGGGAGATACTGGCAATACTGTTAGAAATTTTAACAACTCCACAAAAATATCGGCGAATAAATCAAAGCGTAAAAAGAATCATTTTCCTTCCAATTTGACAGTCATAAATAATGTCTCGCGGTCGGTGTTGCCCACTGAAAATATTTAACCAGCAAATGGTCGCGTGGGCTCACGGGTCAACCATTCACTAAAAATATTTAAATAACGAATGATATACGGTTTGTTTATTGGCGGGCCTGTTCGTTCTTTTTTGAATTTCATTATTCGAAGTTGACCGACGCGCGTTCGGGTCACCTTTTACGTTGGTCATTCGGAGGGGAGCGATTGGCCGAGCTGACCCCCATGCCCACTACATTATATACAATAGTTTATAATATTTTCGCAGCTTGGGTCTCCGAGACCGGTTTGGCAAGTAGGGGTTAGATTATTGAAAATTTTACGTTTAATTTGTGATTTCGTGAAGCACGCGTGTACTGTTAAGAGGTCACTTAGGTTACGGCGGGTTCAAGAATCTTTGCTTACCAATCAAGAAATCAGGTTGTATTGAGTCGAAAAGAAACTTGTTTTTGTTAATCAAATACATATTTTATTTGGCTTGGCATGCTTTGAATTTGAATGAATGAATAATTTTATTATAACTAATAGAATATCCTATTATATAGAATATCCCATTTAGAAAGGTATACTTTGTGTACTACATACTCAGGCTGAAGATTTTTCAGAAAAATATGGTAAGGGGTTCTGAGGCCCGTAGATCTGAGAAAATGTCTACCGTACCTTGCAGCTCTATCAACTGTAATCAAAGTAATAAAAATATTATTGATGAACTGATTGTGATTTTTTATTATTCAAAGGTGGCTTGATCGAGTGTTCTTAAAATTTAAAAAGATCTCTTCAGTCATTTGATTGCCGGGTTTTCAACCGACTTCAAAAAAAGAGGAGGTTCTCAATTCGTCTGTATGTTTTTTTTTTTTTTTTTTTATCTTGTTACGCGATTGTTCCGCCATTTGTTGACCGATTTGCAAAATTCTTTTTATGTTTGAAAGGGTATACTTCAGATCCCATATAAATTTTATTCCTGAGGGATTGATAGTTTCCCCGTAAAACTCTAAACACCTTCCCTCCTAGCCATGTCACAAATAGAAATCGAATCGACAGCTTGACGCCCTGAGTCACACCGCGTTTCGAGTCAAACATTGAAGTCGGTTTTCTTTTTAGTATTAAAACGTAATTATTTAGACTTCAAAACTTGTAAATTGGTTTCCTTAAGGCCTCATTCAAAAGCATAGGAATTTATATAGTATTGCTATTTAGATATTTTTGAAAATGTCCATTAGTAAAAAAATTAAACCTTTGCTATGACGATGCCGCGTACGCCATTATTACCTTCTGCAAAGTTCACCCAAAATGTTTTTTCCGATCCATAAGCAATACAGGATTAGAATTACATTTCAAAGCCATTACACGTTGGAAATTCAACCCCCCATGGTCTCAGGGGATGAAAAACGAGAAAACTTTCCCTCTCGACATCACTCTGTTTACTTTTGCACTATTTATGCAAAAATGTGGGGATGGAAACAATTTCTTAGGCGTGACGTGAAAGGAACTTAAATGTACCGGTTATTTTTGTTCGCGGTTAGGGTGTGGGAATAACCTAAGTATTTGCAACTTTTCCGTTTTGTGAAGTTTATCTTTTTTTACAATAGAAACCACCTTTTTAACCAAGTTCAAAAAAGGAGGAGATTCTATGTTCGATTGTACTATACTTATTTATTTTAAGTACCTTTGTTTTCTTTTAAGTATGTTCACCGATATCTTCGTAATTTTGGGCCGAAATATTTATTTTGTTTGGAAGTGTAGTTATAGTACCTACCTACTTTTGAGAGCACTAGTTGTCTAGTGGTAAAGTGTTGATCGAATTGTGCCACGACTTTCAATCTAAAGGTCGTGGGTTCGAATCTTGGCCGTGCATCAATGGATTTTTCGTTTCGTAAAATTTATATGCGCTATAACACGAGCTCTTAACGGTGATGGAAAACATCGTGAGGAAACCCGCAGCTTAGTCAGCTCCACACGTATTGACGTCGTCTTTCCTGTGGACCAGGCTGATTAAGCTGAGAGGATGGCTTAGGTGCTGGACAAACCTATTCCATCTCAAACAATGTCCCAGTCATTACAGCCCGTTAAGTGTAGGCATGGATTGCCTCCTGACGCTGTATAAATCATCTAATATGATCTAACATGTAAAGGCCTGAGTTTTATTATGATCATGATCATGAATGCCTGATTCATGAATGCACAGACATGCATCACAAATTGAAATACATAATCAATTCCCACTAATTGGTATGGAATTAGTATTCCATGCCGGCATGTAAGGTTAGTTAGTATGCGTTTCTAAGCTCGCTTTAATAAGCACGCATGACTGATAACAGGGAGTAATTCAAATTACAAGGACTAGTAGGTACCTACAGTATGTCGTGGTTCATGATTACTTTGAAGTTTTGAATTATTGTCCAATCTAACCGGAATATAATCTATTTATTTATTAATAACACCTCATCATTAATATCACGTAGGTACATACCAAACTTATCCTAAATCTAAATTTTAAGGTTTGACACATGAGACAAAGTCGACAAATTCATATAAAATGTAATACTTATAGTCATCTTTACCATCTTTAAAAACGTAAACAGGTTCACGACTGTATCCCCAAGGTGCGGGAGACATTCTCTCAGATCTTTACTACCATCTTTACTAACGCAATTTATGAGGAGATACTCAAAGAAACGAAGGAAAATAAGTTTCCACTCAAACATTGTGTTGCGGACTCCGTCATCCAATATCCAGCGGCATTTATTATTCCGTACACCAAAACCTCGCTAACAAAGTATCTCACTGAAGGAAAACCAGTGCCGAAAACGTGGTACATAATATTCGGACCCCCACCCACACTGACAGAAGCACATAGTAATCCTCGCACACATACATACTCACATACGGCGTATATGCCCACGTGAGTGCGGGAGGGACGTGATAAGCGAGACAGGAGATAGTTGGAGCTTTGTGTGGAAGGGAGACAGTGATTGCAGGACGAGCGATACAACAAATCAATACGAGCGGTGGTGACCGGTAGCCTGTGTCACCCCCTGCCCCCTCTCAGACCGCACGCCCCCTCTGTCAACTGCCACAGAGTTGTTTAGAACTCCCGAAATTGCTTTAGTGCAGATGTATTCGGATCTTTGTGAATGCTCGAGCTGGTATTGAGTTTACGGAGACTGAAGTGGGTTGGTTGAAACCTAATTGGTTTCAAGATGGAATACGTAGTTCTTGATTAATCTACACACGGCTTTGATTTCAGGAACGATTCAGAAATCTCTAATACGTTAAAGCGTTCACGAAACTCAAACTACTATTTACAGTTTGGTAGTAGGTACCTATGTGGTAGTTACTTAACGGAATGAAATAAGTAAATAAATAGTGCTGGACATTTCATAAAGCATCATCTAGCCCCAAACTAAGCAAAGCTTGTACTATGGAAACCAGATAACTGATATTACTTATTAGTTAAGGCAGTAATGACCTATATTTCAAGAGTTAACTGTTAAACTCTTTATGTAGATAAAAGGTCTCGAGTGAGTTTTGCAGTAACTCTACATTAAACGTTTTTGAAATATGAAATATCGAAATTGGGTAAAATTTATTGATTTTTTTGTCAGTTCTAGAATGTTTGTAACTCTACGAAGCAAAATCCGCTTGACCGCGCGTATGGAAGGCGCGGCGCGATGCCGACTGCGAAAACTTGATACTTTGCGAACTTCGCTACAAGTATCAAGAAGTTCGAGATTTTTGTTACATTCTTTGAACTAAGTTTGTCGACTTTTAGCAGCTTCATGTCTCTTATTAGTTAAATTGCATTTTGTTCCAGAACTTGGTGTTAAAATAAAAAGCTATCTGCAATTATTATTAAGTATTAAATGCTTCTAAGTAAACTTTGATCGTTAAATCCTTCACAAGAGTTGGCCGTTGGACGTACGAAGATTACTTAGGTTACAAACGCTCTACAAAATTTAAGATGCGTGGCATAGAGCCAAGAATTCCAGTTCATTCTGCTTTCAGAACTTATTGCCTGACCACGAACTCTAATTTGATAAAGTAAGCAAAGAGATAAAAAGAAGAAGTAAGTGATATAAATGTATGGAAAAAATACTTGGTTTATTTTATTTGTGATACGATCATAATACTTCTGGATCACATTACGTCGGTTTATTTAGTAGCTTTAAGAATATGAGACACTAGCTGCGCTCCCGCGGTGTGACCCGCAGTCCTTCGGGATTTTTTAATTTATCCGGAATAAAAAGTAGCCTATGTCCTTCCCTGGGATACAACCTTTAACTATGCCAAATTTCAGCTTAATCTGTTCAGCGGTTAGGGCGTAAAAGCGTAACAAACAGACAGACAGACGGACAGACAGATAGACAGACAGAGTTACTTTCACATTTATAATATTAGTATGGATAGTATGGATTAGTATGGATAAGCATACCTACTCATTCTGTAAGATGTTTTATTTATTTTAGCAGATAAAGAATTAAGGAAGGAGATAGACTTGTATCCCAAAGCTATTATTAATAAGTGTAGGATATTTTTCATAAATACCAGCACGATAAAAATTAAGTACCGACTTACCTACATTATTTCTCTTCTAATATATATGCCTAATTCTTTAGGTATCTACGTTTGTTTTTGAGTATAAGAGGAATGATGCAATTCACTCTGAATAGGGTACGCATTTTCAAAGTCGATTTTCCGAAATTTCCTTCTACCATGACCGCCTTTATCCGTAGGTACATTCCGCTGAGTAACGGCCCAGTAATTCAGACCCTCCGAAGGGCTCATACGAAGGGACGATAAACTGCAAAACCACGGGAGGGGGAACCCTCCGATAAACAGAGCGGTAATTTATGGCACTACGGAACCCTTCCGAATGGACCCGAGGAGGATTCGGAGGTTTTATGGGGTATTTAAGCTTCGGTCAAAGACGCTCACATAAATCGATAGGAACGACTAGCCTGTACCGGTGAAACGAAATGAAAATGAAAAAAAAACTTTATTACAATACAATGTAGATACCTAAATACTTAAATATAGATTATTACATAGATAACATTGTTTGTAATTGGCGGTCTTAGCGATATCTTCCAGACAACCTTTTAAACTAGGCTACAACTAAAACTAAAGCTAAATTTGCAAAGTAAGCATACTGGGACCCTCCCAGTGACTGCAAAGTTGAGCAGTGAGGACTTATCCTGGCCCTCGAACTAGTGTAAAACTACAGTTTTACACAGCCGACAAACATAAGGTACACCGAGATACATCTCGGTGTACCTTATGTTTGTCACGGCCTGTTGAGTTTGAATCATATTTTTGACGAAACGATACTTAAAGGTCGCACGATCCAGCCGAGCCGAATACGCTGAACCGTCAATTCAATAGAAGAAATGATGAGAAGTCAGAAGCCAGCCGCATTTTCTGTAGTCATCAGTATTTCGTTCGATCCCCGCCGCGGGACAAATGTTTGTATGACTTACATATATTTGTCTCGGGTCTGGGTGTTTCTATGTATAATATGTATGTATTTACAAACAAAAAGTATATAAGTAGTATATCAGTTATCTGGTTCCCATAGTACAAGCTTTGCTTAGTTTGGGGCTAGATGATGCTGTGTGATAATGTTCAGCATTATTTATTTATTTTTTGTATAGAAAAATGACTGCGGCGTGGACGGCGCGGACAAAATGTGCGATCAGCTTTTAGAATATTATGTTTGGTCATCTCTGTCTTAGAAATCTTCAAAGGATAATATGACTTAATACAAGATGTCTACCGTGCCTTGAAAATACAGTCATGATTGTTTTATTCCGTTATCGGTTTCAAACTCAACGCCTAAAACTCTAGGTAAACTCAAGTAATGTTTTGTTACCTATAATGAGCCGAGATGATGTGGGTGGACCTTGGATCGGCTTAAAAACTCCGCCAAAGATGGTAACAAGCTCACTTCTTTTTCATCCGTATAAAAATCTATTTGAAACCTGTAAAAAGCTAAAAGTTTAGTACAAAATTAAAATGGTAAAGTATTTGTTTTCAACCATCATAATGGTTTTTAGTTCTTACTTCAATTCAAGCAAATCAAGCTATATCAGCGTTCTTTTTATTTCAAGAGAACCCAATAGTAGAACAGTTAAAATATAGCATAAATTGTACTACTTATAAATTATAATTCAAGAATATGTACCTACAAGTAAGTATAGGTAACTGTTACACTTCAGCTACACAAAGAACAAACTCTAAGCAAAAGTTCCGAACTAAAAACTAACTTCACAAAACCAGCCTCCTCAGATCAATAAAGGCCTGACCGATACAAACACACACATAAATATATCTTCTATTTTACCCTTATGGCCGGCAGAGTCCGCAGCCATCTTGGAATTCCCCCCTCCCGCCACCCACGCTCAATCTTACCCCAAACGTACCCCCTCGATCTAAGGGGCTTTCAAAGGCCGAATCCCACTAATACTAATGTCCTCTCATATGTATGTGTGCGTTACACGGGTTGAACCGTTCGACTTTCATTTGTTTTTGGGAGTTTTATATCATTAGTCTGGAGACTTTGAGATGAAAGAAAACTTGGGGACTTTTTGTATGTGATGATTGGATGAGCCTATATGGAAAATGGAAAATTAGAATGAGTGAGATTGGTTTTTCGGACTTTCAATTTATTGAAAATGTTAGTGATATTTGAAATCTTTCAGGAATTGAGTCGATTGGACAGGACTTGTCTTACATGGAATGTCTACATTCTACATAGAATGCTTTCAAATATTTCAAAAATATTGTTAGGTATAAATTATCTACAAGCAATAAAATGTCATCAGTACCTACTTTGAGTAAATTGCCGCCCCAGAGAACAATTAACAAAGCGGGAATAATATGACCTGGTACAGTGTCTGATTCTAATAATTTGCTTTATGTATTTAAAAGTAGGTACATAACATTAGCTAAGGTAAATATTTATAATTTAGCCGTAGCATATTTTACGAGGAAGGTTTATGAGTTGCCTTTATGACATGTTACGACATTAAAGTCGAGATTTCCTCTTAAAAGCTTCAGTTTTGAATAAGTTATGACCTAGATGGAGACCTTTGTGCATTATGCTTTTTACTTTTTGTTTTAGAAGTTTTGAATACTAATGAAATCGTAAAATGTGTATTAGAAACGACTGATTTCCTAATTCAATATTTAAGTTGAATAAAAAAGTGAAGCCACAAAGCAATCGTTGCGAGTCGTTATCGAATCAGCGCACCTTATAGATCTACGCGCGGATAATTGGCAAACAAAGTACCGAACCCCCGCCGCAATGCATTACCGAAATAAAAAATTCACCTCAATTTCCGAAAGAGATTTCCATCAGTGCCGATACGCTGGCTAAACACAATCTCACACACACATGCACACGTGAAATATTCAGTCGCCACTCCGATACATCATTCATTCGTCCGGAGAGAACAGTTCAACACCAATCTTCCATTTGGCAAGAAAATCGATACACGTCGTGGCCATATAAGCATTCCGGGGGAGGTAGACACCCGTCTTAAGGGGGAGTTAAGGTTTAGTCCCGAATATTGAATTTCCCTTGGGACAAACCCGTTTCGCTTTGTCCCTTGGCCGGGGTCGTGTGGGCCGCGGTGCCCGGGCGAAGGTACCTCACCCACACAGACGCGTCCCTTACGCACGTGCGTAAGTGTTGTATAATAACATTGTGAGGCCAGGCATACGTGACTTTCAAGGCGTTTGACGGGCCCCGGGGCTATATGTATACTCGCATGTGTGTGGGCGTTCAACCCTATATGTGATATAGAGGCCTCCCTGAGCTTCAAAGCCTCCAAATTGGGTCTCTTTAAATAAAATGAACGCACGAGTTTGTGTCAAAAGAATTTCTCAACTCTATTACATTTTTATTTAATTAATTCACACATTTGTGGCTTTTCAAGGCTTTCTATAGAACTATGAAGTTCACATTCGTTTTTCTAAAATACTTTTTCATGTGCAACTTAAGAGTAACCTACTATGATTGAGAAATGAAAAGTCTTAGCAATGAAATACCTGAGTGTGGTTTAACACTATAAAAATACAAATTATACTATTTCGTTTAAGCGCAGATTGCACAGAACCACGGCACAGAACACTTTATCCTACCATCGTATAGAAACGACATGTGTAGATAAACAACATAAAGTCTTATCCAAACTAACTCCCCCTCAATTCCCTTACAATACAAGCAGACCATTAATCTTGGGACGAATTCACTACGTCTATGGTACCTAGTCGGTAGAATGCTGCTGAATACATAGGGCAAGAATAGGTACAGTCAGCAACGAAAGTCGATTAGCATTTTATGTTTCACAAATCTGAATATTTCCGAAATCCGTAACATCATCAACATTTTCATTAATATTTGAAGATTCATAATAATTTCCCAAAAAAGTTCATTTTTTCTTAGTTAACGAAAACAAAAGCCATTTTAAAAAGTCCAACTGTTAATCGACTTTTGTTTCTGACTGTACATCTACGTTCTGATCTAAATGTTTCTGAGAATAATGTGTATATTACGAGTAAAAAGTTTAGATTCGTATTTTTCAAGATTTGATTACTTATTTAATTTATCTTCAATTATAATGATACAGTAACTACAATAAAAAAAAATTATAAATAACATCGTAACAGGAGTATTTATGAAAACTATTATTAGTATTATGTTGTTTGTCAAAGTTTAACATCACAGAACTATAGAGTCCCGGACCTTTGATAGGCATGCATGGGGCCGAAACCAACACACAGAGGCCTTTTTGACAATTTTGATTTTGTGTGATGGAGACACATACCGGCTACTATCCCTTCAAGACTATAAAAATGCATTCAGGAACAGTCTCCGGTTTGTGCAGAACTATTGAGGATATGGAAAACTAATTACCATATTTAAACATTTTTTTTATTACAGATACTAACGCAATAATTCAGCAAAAAAATCTCTCCAAAGATAACTGAAAAAGTCACCAAAAAAACTGTGAAAAAAATGTACCAATCAACACAATTTATTTTGTCATACAATATATACAAAAGATTAGAATGTCGCATGGTTTCACGAGCTTTATTTTTTCTATCTAAATAAAGTTCAATATATAAAACCAATATTTTAAGTTTATATACATCTGTTCAGATAGGGCTTCTCATAACAATATTAATTAGCAGACATCATTCAAAATATTATGTTTAACCAGAATAAGGTCAAATACAACGGTGAAAACTGCTATAAATCTTAAAATTTTAGCCAAAGTAAATAATTATTAAGGTGCTTTCTGGTAAGATCGGACTATTTTTGAGAAAACCTAAAGAGTCTTAGAAAATATTTTATTGTATTGCCTCTAGTGACTCTTTTACAACGCCATAGCAACCAAACTGTTGCAAAAATACAGAGGTTTCATTTCTTATTTGTAATGTTTAGATAAACACAACGGTTGATGTTTTATGAATGATCAAACAGAGCAAAATTTTTCAGAATGGCAAGTAAAAGATCGGACCGTGTTAAGGTAAGACCGGACTACCTTGTAAAATCACCTCTGTCACAGCTAGAATAAGCTCTATCACAGGAAAATATTCGGACTTACCTAATAAAAAACATAGTACAAATTGTTATTGAATTGGTTTTCAAATTTAAGTTTTAGCGAAGATTTAATACATTTTTTTAGTCCAAATGTCCGATCTTACCCCGCATGCTTCAAACATAGATTTTTGTGTATCTCAAACTTTTACATCTAAAGGCTCATAATTTGGTTGTACAGCAGGCAGACAATTAGCAAAATAGAAGTCAGTTTTCCGAGTTGAAACTTGCATTTTCAAGCTCCAATAATAACAAAAAAATCATTATCAATCAACTTTATTCATTATAACCTTAAATTTTAATCTACAAACAAATAAGCAAAAAATTAATAAACTTTATGTTAAGTTGAACATAACTAAATACCTACTGTTTAATAGGACGAACATTTCAGTCTGTAGGTGGGCACTTTACTCTTAAATTATTATTTTTTACTTTTTTTTATTTAACCTATACTGTCCCACTGTTGGGCAAAGGTCTCCCCCAATTATTTCCAACCATCTCTCTCCATTGATAGGTTCCACCACCCACTATCGAAGGAGTCGAGGTCGTCTCTCCAGCGTTTCCTTGGCCGTCCGCCGCGTTGTCTCCAGGGTGTTAAGATGTTGGCCCATTTTTTGCTGTGCATCCGGCTCACGTGCCCTGCCCAGTCCCACTTCAACTTGACTGTTTTGCGCCCTACGTCGAAAATACCAGTCGTTGAATGCAGCGTGGTATTCCAAACTCGGTCAATCCACTTAAATTATTATTAAGTAATATAAATATGCAGTATTATAGCACGTTCTGTCAACAAATCTTAATAGTTACGTATTTTATACAATCCAGAACAAAGAAGAAATCAATAACAATCAACAACTAAACATAACAAATACTTCTTTAAGTAAAAACAAAAAAGTAAGTACTTTTACAACATTATTAGTAAAACAAGTTACATTTTAAACATCATAAATTTAGGTAACTTTGATAACTTACTTACTTGTAGGCTAAAACAGCCAAGACATCCGTATAAAAGCTTGCGAAAGTGAGACGTTTGATACAGACAAATCGAATATTGAAAGTAAAATAAAAAGCATGTAAAGTAAAAAGTTTGAGAAACACTTTAAAGTGAAAGACCGGCGGATTATGTCCGATCTTAACCTACGAGGTTAAAGATCGGATCTTTGTCTACAAACGTCGTAGACATGATTGTATAGTACTAATCAATTAGTCTTACATCGCAAATGGTAATAAAACAGCAAAACTTCAAAAATAAACAAAAATTACCTACCAAATGGCTCACAGAACGTTGCAGGTGGAAGATCGGATCATGTCATTTTCCACTTTTGGTACATCCTTTTTTTGAACGACAATAGCACACGTTCTGCTGGGCATAGCGTAAAAAGCAGACTGTAGGGAGGGGCACAACAAAATGGCGCGTACGGTGATGTTGCCATCATTTAAAAATATTGCTGAATTTAGTAGTTACATGACTTATCCGGACTTACTACTTGTCCGGTCTTACCAGAAAGCACCTTAGCCAAAGTTTATAGGATTTTGTGTAGGAGGTAATTTCCAAAACAACTTCGATTTTAAAAATCGTGCACAGATGGAAAATTAAAAAATATGAACAGCTCATTCTTGAAAAGGAAGATATGATTCACATCTACTCAGATCATGAGGAATTAAAGATCTTTTAATACAGGGTAGTAAAAGTCACGACCATATTTATGCCAAATATGGACGCGACAGACTACCCTGATTGTCTAAGTACATCATGACAGGTTACAAGCCCATTACTGCATTTATTAAACACCTGAATAATACAATTAGCAGAGTGATGTATGGTAGTACCCTGGGGGAGGGTGGGGCGGGGACAACCACTATAAATCTCTGTCACAAAGAGATAGAGACAAATACCTCAGCGTACCTTACCTGGGCTGAAACAAAAATAAGCTATTTCGCTGAAATAGCTCACATTTCTGCTTTTATATTGGGGTGAATTCTTGATACAATAAAGATTCATGTTTAGCAACTTCTGTCAATTAATAAAAATTACCTAGCAAAGCCAAAAACAGGTTTTTCTTTTCATTTTTAATTTGAATAAGGTGTTAATTTTTTGTACAAGCTCGGGTTTCAGTAAAATCTTGTGACTTGTAGAAAGTCAAAACAAAATAAATCTTCAGAAATGCTTACAACCAAAAACCTATAGCATATAGCCAGCCTATTGATACGAAGTAATTTCTCAAGTCCTACGTGCGCGCCTTTCCAATCTACCTTTGTGCGACACGTGGCGTATCGACGCAGACATATGGGCCATGTTATCTATTGCTAGCTTTAATCCCAGCGACCTATTGTTGAAACTATGGATGAAACGAATCCGTTGGAGTAGGTGAGGGAAAAATGTGCCTTTCTATTTGAGTCTTAGAAGAAACTAACCCTGCAATTTTCAGTGACAAGAAAAATACAATCTCTAAAGCCGCAGCAGTTTAATTAATGGAATGATATTTAAATTTAAACTGTGTTTTTATGTCTGACATTAATATGGTGAGGCTAGTACGATATTTCTCAAAATTTTATTTCATTTTTTATTTTTTTTATTAAGGGCATCCAAAAAAGAAATCACATGGTATGCTTAAAACTAAGGTAATTTGTATCTTAGAACAATGTGTTTTTTTAATTATAGGACACCACAGCATGCAAAAATTTACAGCTAAAATACAATGTGAAAAATTGTAAAAAAAATACAAATAATTAAAAAGAGATCAAATTCTAAAAATTAAGTAACAAAATATTAATTTAGAAAAGAATAACATATTCATTTAAAAAATAGTGAGATCAAGATTATTCTCCCACATCGATTTCCACCCAACAGCTCCCATTATTAATTATACAAAATACTTATTGGTGATATGAATCACACATCATCACATTTTGTATCACGAATGAAATAAAATCCATCATCTATGAAGACCAAGCTAATATTATGCAATGTTTCCCACTTCACCAAGCTACATAACTCGTTACTTGACTCACATAACCCTCCCTGAATGCGAATTTTAAAATATATAGTCGAATTTCCCCGACTTACCCTGAGGCGGACTTGTTAGAGCATCGGTCGAGAATCACGTTCGCTTTGAAAAACGTCCTTTGATGCGCTCTCCTTGTTACTACGGTTGCCAACTCGCGCACTTTAGCTAGATCTAGAGAAATTTCTAGACAAGGGGTGCTTTATAATGTAACTTTTTTTTTTCAATAAAAGCAATAGTTTTCTTACTTATTTCGGATTAAATTATTTAACCATAAAACTTGTAAAAAAACTGTGTTATATCTTGATTGACATCAACTAGGGGTAATAATGGGACATTTATACGATACGCTCTAAGCACGTTCGATTTAGCATCGCATGCCGATTTTTCACGTGTAAACGCTCACCGTACGCTAAATGTCTTAATAAGTGCGACGGTCACCGGGTATTAGTAATGTAATTCTTTGCACAAAACGTAGCCGCCTCTCTACCGTACCTATACCTACCTATACCTACCGTTTATGTAATGGTTTTTGTATATTCTAGACGAATAACCATTTACCATATAAATGATGATGATGTTGACCTCATCATCACTATCATTTATATAGCTATTCGTAAATACCTATTAAAAGTCATGTTACTTGAGTTATTGAAGTTGGTTATCCTTTACTACTAAAACCAACGTTTAAATGTATTTAGATGTTGGTCACACTGCTTGTTACCATCGTAATAACTAGCTTCACATCACGTGTATCAGACTAACTCTTTATCGAATGCCAGTCTATTTTGATACTTAGTCCCCCAGTAATAAGACTTATCGAAATAAATAAAATAATTTCAAGCGGAGCTACGTGCTTGGGAGCTAGGAGTCCCATTTCTGCTGATGAGTGAATGTGGAGTTTATGATAGGACTAAAAGTCGTAATTTCTTTGTAAAATATTACCTACTGTTAGAAAATATTTTCACAAACGGCATAGATTAAATATTTCCCCAAACAAAAACATTTTATTTATTTTATTTTTATAAATATTTATGGTTTGACCAGAACAAAGATTAATTCAGGGAGCTCATTATTCTGATCTCATGATGATTATTTTTCCTAAAATAAATATTGTTCTTCTTATAGCGTCTTTTTAATAATTACTTAGGTATATTCTAGCACTTTGTCTCTAATCTAAGAAAGAACCTTTTATCTAGGCCCTAAACACGAGAGAAACAACAAAAAACATTTCCCTATTTCGTGTTCAGAACCGAGCATTTTTCAATCAATCTTACCTACGCACGTTGTTTCTCATTCAGCGAGTAAAAATCTCATACCAAGGAAGGCTTTTGATATTTGAACCATGACGTATAATGCCTCCCTTCTGATTACCATTTGACGAACTGAGTATTCCGCTCCGATAGAGTTTTTGAAGCCATGCTGGCAGTCTGCAATTCAGCCGCAAAAAGATTGCCACAATTTTTATTTGTAGCTTTATTTTTCGCTCTGATGTTTATTGGGATCCTGATTGATCTGATGCGAAGGATATTTTAATATTGGCAAAATATTCGGTGATAGCGTGGAACAATAATAATTGACAGATTGGATCGTTTTAATATCACGCGCAAATAAACAAAGTCAAAATAACCAACATTATTTTTACACATCAAAATCACATGATGATCGTTTCATTCACATAGGAAAAATTATAAAAAGAAACAAATCCTACCAATTATAGAACAGCTCAACCTATAAGTTCTATAGAACTGATTTCTCTGAAACTGATCAAATTAATTCCATACGTAGAATTAATTTATTCCATTGTCCTTTACAATCGTGTTAAAACAATAAGTTTCAGTCACATGCAGAGTGAGACAAAACTCTGTCGCCCTTTGTGTAACCCTTCTATTGTTTTAGGGGCCTAAATTAATCTCAGTATATTTCTTTGATCGTCACGCGCAGGATAAAGGGGACTAACTGACAGGTCGAACTTTGACATGTAAATGCGTGACAATTTTGTTTTGACCGTTTTAACTGGAATCATTAGGGACAATAAACAAAAACACTGAGGGAGGTAATATAAAACTCAAACCTCATTATATTACAGAAAGCTTTATGAATGAAAATACTTAGATGACAACAAACTAAGCAGCTGTTTGAGCTGTAGGAAGCCAATACAAGTTCAGTGCCACAAACTTATCTGGACCGGTGGCTAAAAAAGGAATTAAGTAACGGATTTTACTGTAAAAATTATTTTTCTCCCAACACCAAATGCGATAACATGAACTACCCTACTATGAGCTTTGATCCTGTTTAGATGTGATCCTGTTTAGATCCTAAATTGAACTGCTTTGCTATAACGTACCATGACCTATGATAAGAAAAGTAACTAATAATAAAATTTACTAGACTTGTCGTAAAAACTGAATGGTTTTGCAATATCATACTTAAGTAATACAAGTAAAACAATTTTCTGCTATCACGGTTCGAAAAATTTGCGATTCAGATTAGGAACCTAAACTGGATAGCACCCAAACTAAATTGTAGGTAAATACGGTACCAGCACCTCTCTCACTGGTCCAGATAAGTTTGTGGCACTTCTAGATAGGTACCTATCAAACGTCTTTAGTAGTCTTTTAGTAGTAGTTGGATAAACATAGAACATAATTTATATGCTTGGTAAATAAACATAGATACGGACAACATTCTTCGCCGCCCATTCCTTTGTCCTCCAAACATCCGTTCTTGTTTCGTCAGTGAATAAATTACTGACTGAAGCAATAACTGTATCTCCATGTCATGTCAGTTTGTGTACGAACACACGAGATTTGGGGGAGGCGAGACGAAATGAGGCTGTGAGCAATTGGCTTTATTCTGGGTCAAAATATGCTCCGGTTATTGTAGCGAATGTAGGAGTATTCTAGCAATATCGAGGTTTATCCCGAAATACCAAAGTTGGTGAGCTTCGTAAGCTTCAACGTAGCTTGGTATTGAGTCTCCCGGTATCAAATAAGCAAGAAACATCCACGTCTAATTTATACCTTCTAATTCAAACCTTAACAGGATCCTATACGTAAACTTATGTACAGTCAACACACACACGCCCTCGTATATATCAGTTAAGCCTTTTCGAAGTAGCTCCACGTATTCCTCGCACACATCGAAAGCAAAGCCGCAAGGCACGTAACATAAGGAGCTTTGAAATTAATTTAGCTCGGAACTAGCTGGCAAATGGATAGACGTGTGAGCCGGTAGGGGGTACTAAAGCCTCCTCCCTTGCGGGAGGGGGTGGTCGTATGTCGGTAAAATTCGGCGTTTAGAACCTTTGTGGCGAGGCCGGTTGCGCTTAGCAGTAATTGTTTACCCTGTATGGCTTTCATTTTGTAGGCATTTGTAATTAATGTTTGTTGTTCCAATTTGTTGAAATGGGAGGCTAATTAGGCGATAGTTCGGGAATTTAGTTACGCAAGGGTTGAAACTTTGGCTGCGGTTGTTTGGTATTACCTAACTGGCAAATTGTGTTAGAACATAAAGTAAGTACCTAGGTACCTATCTTCATAAGGCGAGAAAAGTTTTTGATGACTACCTGATCTCTATAATATTTTAAAAGCTTTATACCTACTTAGAAACTTTCGCATTTTTAGGATCAAGATTTTTACTTTTCTAGAACCGCAAATATAGGTAGGTATGTAATGTTTTTTTATTTAATAAAACATTATCCAAATTAACCATATAACTGTACAGAACACCCATGCCTAGATGAATACGAGCGCTTAGGGTTGCCATCTCCACTCACATATGGCGGCATTACCTAGTTTACCTACCTCCCTATTTTCTAATTTTGTACTATTTTACAAGAACTTGGGGAGATGCGAGAAAAAATGGTACCTTAAGCTGGGTACCGACCAACGTGGTTGCCACGCTTATATTTTTTGAATTTGCCGCGATTTTTCAGGGTCTACTTTCATTTGCCAGACTCTGATACCCTACTTCCACGGAATGTAATTTCCGTATGAATGTAAGAATGAATGAAACTGTCACATCGTCTTTGTGAAATAGAACGCCTAATAAAGCCAAGCAGCCCTACGCACATGTTAATATCCTCAGAGAACGCCAAAGGCCTTATACAATATCCGCTCTATGTCCCTACTGTTATGACATGTCATATAACATACATAAGTACTATATATTATATTATATCCCGGGGCGATTGCCGGATAACCATGTTAGTAATATCCGGCGACTTTGATTTCGCTACGCATTTTATCTTGAGGAGATTGTCTTGAACAGCAAATGTACTATTCTACCGTAGACATGAAGGTGGTCATAAAAAACAGACTGAAAATAAACTAAACTGAAAAATTATAAGCTATAATGGATTGTATCTGTCACGAGGAATGATAACTTCTGCAAAATGAGGGTACGCTTAAAATATGCTTGAGGTAGGTATACGCTATTAAATAGCTTAGATTTCAAATTGTAAATTCCGACAAATGTCTGAGAGAATACCTAGTGACTCAGGGATCCAGTCGTGATCCTATTTTGTTTGATACAGCCAGAAGCTATTGGGTAGCTGAGGTGCCCATTATTCTTTAGTTTTGTCTAAGACCTAAACTATTACGTCAGCTATAAATCTTTTACAGCAATAGTAACCCTCATATCATTTTAGACCACAAAGTAAGTTTACGACCACATTAAGTTTGTAATAGTAATTTAACGACTAGCTATTTGGATTTGCGTCTACGTTAGTATTATGGAGTTATTTGACCTGCTTTACGAAGCTGTCCCTCTTAGGAACTTCAAATCTATAATACCAATATTTTTTTATAACCCTACATTCGCTACTCTGTTGAGCAAGTGCTCTCTCATTTTTCATTAGTTTTGTTTGGTCAACGACTCGATTTAAAATAAAATTATAATGTGAAGTTTGAATGGATAGATGGATGTTTCTTGCTTCTTTACGCTGAAGCAGATGAACTTATTTTACCAGAATTGGCCTTCATAGCGTCACGAAAATAGGTAAAGTACCATATGAACTCTTAAGTCATAATATGGGTCATATGAGTTTTAAAATGCTAACGATTGTATGACCGTATCTTGGCATATTAATACGTAGGTGCTTTGACGAGTCACTATTAGATAGGAGACTGTTCGCAACACTTATCTAAGAAGCTCTTATTAAATCCTCCTTAACTAATCCTTCAGCGCAAAGGTAGAGATAGCAGAAAAAGTAACAAAATCGCTGCTCTATTTATCAAAATTAAACATTTAAGTAAACATATATTTCATTCAGACAGATTTTTTGGATGTTATCTATATTTTATTGTATGAAATTTGAAAGTAGTTACTGGTTTATAGATGAGTAAGAGTGTGGTAGGGCTCAATGCACATAGAATTGGCAGCGACGCGATGATAATTTTTAATAACAAGACATTAAAAACCCTACAAACAATGTTATAAGATATAGAAACGCTCGCACCGGGTCGCGACTGCTAGCGCCGACGCGCGTCAGCTCGCGACCGCACGAGACTGCTTGAGCCGCCGCGAGGCTGCTCAAGTCTATAACTTATAACATAACATTGTGCTTAAGGTTTAGGTATAATGTCTTGTTATTAAAACTGATCGTCGCGTCGCTGCCAATTCAATGTGCATTGAGCCTAAAGGCATGATATGAGAATGGTTGAGTGAGAGTCATACATATTACACGAGTGATTAGCACGTTGGCATTTGAATTGAGATACCGGTGATGGTAGCATAATAAAATATGGTTTATTGTTTCAGATACCATTATCATGAGCTGACAGAAGTAATTTCATAAAAACATGAAGAAATGAACCAAGCGAATGCCAAGAAGATGCAGCAAAACTTATACTGAATTTGTTGAATGGTGTGTGATACATATTGTATGTGGTGATACCAAAAATATCCGAACTTTTTGTATCAAATCAAACAATAATAAACCATAAATTACAGTCCGCTGAAAGCACCCTGGCAAAACCAGAGATTTCCCCCATAACCATGAATTGCAGTTCTGCTGTCGCTACCAGTAATTAGTGAGACGTACATAGCCAGCGTATATAATGTAATTATGCACGTACGTATACGAGCCCCGGTCTAAAATACTCGAGGAACAATTTGGAACTAGAGCCGAAGTTGGAAACCACAGACGACCGCCATCTTGCCGTTGCTATGGCGACGGCCGCGAATTGTCTGCTACCTGAAATGTAAATATCTTCGCGCTGTTGTTTACGAGTGCTGGATAGTTTTGGTGATTAAAAGCATCATTATCATTAACAGCTTTGCACCCCACTTTCAACACTTGATTTTTCTCAATAGCAACGAAGAAAGGAGGATTCAATAGAAGACGATAACCTATTTTGTATGCATGCCTCTACAAAATGTGGACACATGCAAAATATCAAATAATCTTTAGTAGGTGGCCAGTGCCACCGTAGCACATGCCCTTCTGTCGCACGTTCCACAGACTATACTGGCAAGAAACGTGTTAGGTACTTAACCCTTTCAATGCCGATCGGTGTATTTGATGTTATTTCGCCAGAGCTGGTAGGCATTCTCTTTGAAAACGCATCTAGCTAATAAAAGTATTTTCTGTCACCATTTTGGAACTGGTCTGAAGATATTCTGAACGAACTAATAAGCACTTTTCATTCAAGATGCATATTTTAGGTTTAATATGCGGTTTTGTTTATGTCTTATCTTGAGGCATTTATGATTATGCATATTAAAGGCTATAAATACCGCTGTGGCTATTAAGGCTGCATCACACCCGGCTTGGATTCCCACATCAGGATGGAGTATTTCAATATAAATGGTGGTCCGCCATTAGGGTGTAGAACTACCCTCACGGTGCAGACTGCAGATAGGTTGGTGTGGAGAGAGCTTCCCAAAAATATTGTTTTTGCACTCATCAAATCACGTCGCGTACGTACCTACCTACAGGCCGGCGAGCTTGTATGAAGAATTAACCTACAGTTTCTCTGGAAAAAAATCTTAATAAACAGCAACATTTGGTTACTTCAGTAAGTCAAAGTCAAATACAAAGCATTTATTCAGTAGGGCTGCTTTGCTTGTGACCATACTGTGAAGAACCAGGGCAACAAACACTTATTAAGTACATAAATGAGAAATAATGTAAGTAGAGTGCGATACGTCGTTATACCTACTTAAATAAAATTCTTCAAAAGAAAAGTGTGTCTCCATACTCGAAGACAACAGAGGGCAGACAGACTCAGTTGTGGAGCACTCTTCATTTCGAATGCCTGTCCACGCGCCGCCCCCTCCCGCGTGTGTACGCCCTCGATGTGCAGATGAATAAACTGTAGATATGGCACTAGAAGCACAAAAACAGGTCTTTACATTACTAGACGATTTATGCATTGTCAGAAGGCAACCTAGACCTATAACCGGGACGCTGTAGTGCCTGTGACATTGTGATGTGTACAGAGGAAGGCCACCAAGATCCCACAGGCTCTACGTCGCAAAACATATGAGGATAGATTACTCTCACTACGCCTCACTACGCTTGAGGATAGACGCCTTCAAGGAGATCTTATTGAAACTTACATATTTATGACCAACCAGTATAATCTGCCTGACATTCGAGACATCTTGAGAAGAAAGGACGAACAAAGACCTTCACGTGGCCCAGCTTAAACTCATTCGTGACCCCGCCAGCTTACTTACCGCCTATCAGTTCTTCGGCAACAGAGTGGTTCACAATTGGAATGCACTACTAAATGACGTTGTTACGGCTACTTCGTTTAAGATTCGTCGGTCAATTCGTTTAAGAACAAGCTCGACAACTGGCTACGAACTAATAAATCAGTGCTCAAAAAGATTAACCAATCACGAACAATCGGTCTATTTCAACACTGACATATAGACATATCAGCAACAGCTGCTCGTCTATCATCGATAAATAAATAAATAATTGTTGAGATTTTATTTGGAATCGAAAATCTCAAAAATGTCAGATAGATGGTATTGATTCTTAACCGTGGTATTAAGTCCAAAGTTTAAAATACCACATCCGCCGCGTTGTTTCCACCGAATGCCCTTTGGAAGTGATGAAAGCACGTGTGATGCGTACTCCCATTGTGGCTGCCTCCGTCCGCCATTAAAGGAATGTCACCTGTGTAGGTGAAATGGTGCAGAAATAGAAATGTATGGCTTAGCGTTCTCGAAGCTTCGAGATGCTTTGATCAAACAATACTGTCTGTAGGTACCTTCTCGCTATTCTGTTGAGTAGATTCGTTGATTGTAGGTACCTACATGTTTGGGATACAAGGTGGAAGAAAGGTTATAATGACCTGTGATTGAAATATTATCAATGCACAAGACAAAACGTAGAAGCGGCAGAACACAGCTTTCCAAACAGGTTCTCTAAGGAAGGGTTGGTAGTAGATATTGAAAACTGAAGATGTCATAAAATTTAAGGCACGATTTTTACATCTGCTCTGCTGACAATCAGAAGTACCTACCTATTGTAAGTAATAACCTACTCTAGAATTGCATGAAAACAACAGCTATTACACGATTTACACGCGAACCACGACCTCATCTATATCAACCACGCATCACCGAGGAAATCTAAACCACATCTAAGTAAGACTATTCCTCTCACGTAATTACTAGCTGAACCAAAAAGCAATCACAAATAAGCTCTCAAGGATCGACTAGGTATCCGAGATTGAATTGCGTATCCACGTAATATATCAAAGGTAATCCATTTAAGTTTAAGGGGCACTGTATATCATGTGATGGTACATAGCCCTCCCCGCTGTTTGGACGCCTAAGCAGGGTGGTAGCGACGCATGTTTGTGGGTTAAGGTGAAGGCTTGGGCGGGCATTGAATTTACATTTCCTCAACGCAACGTTTACTTCTAATTTCAAAAACGCCTGCAGAATCACTTTTTCTCTGGTAGGGATTTCGTGTAGGTACCTGGTTCCGTATTCCCGTTCTTATTTTCGTTCGTTTGATGAATATTCGGATGTTTCTTACTACGATTTCTGACTTCAAGGGCCAATTATCCTTAGTCCTAGGTTAGGACCGTTTTTTAAGGTTGATATAATCGACCTAATACAATGGAGCTCGTAGTTAGAAGCATCCAAATATTTATCAAACGAACGCGAATAACCCGCCTGTTGTGCTTTGCAGTTCATTCGAAACTAATTAATAGGTTTGTTCTGATTTCGAGTCTTGAGATGCAGATGACATAACGTAGGTACAACATTTCAAGCCAATCCCGCTGTAAGCGCAGCCATCACTCCACACACACTTGTTCGTCAACTAAGCAAGGGGGTGGGAGTTTCAACGGGTACAGGGGGCAACATTTTCCTGTTTGAAAGCACACGTCGCAAAGGGAAATCCTGTACAGGACAGGTCTCTAAAATTGCCCGCTTGATAAAGGTACCGACTATAAAGGAGGAATGTTAGATTAAATTAGTAGCCATGAGTTTCGTATTGAATGGGACCTGAATGTTCTTTTATGACAAGAATAGGTACCTACTGGTGTTTTTTTTTCTTTATTTTATTGATTTGAGCTTTCGTTATCTACTCTCATCAAAGTATCAATCAATCAATATTGTGGTTTATTTTTAGATTATATTTTTTGTTGGTTAATTTGGAGGGAAGATAATCATAATCATCACAAAGTTTTGACTGCTGTAAGATTGTAAGTGTTGAATAATTAAATAAATCACTGGAACCATTGCATCTCTTTTAATAGGTAGGTAGTACCTATTTGAAATGAACTCGGCCAATCCATATCCATCCATACTAATATTATCCATACTATCCATATCCCTACTTCCATACTAATATTATAAATGTGAAAGTAACTCTGTCTGTCTGTCTATCTGTCTGTCTGTCTGTTTGTTTGTTACGCTTTCACGCCCAAACCGCTGAACAGATTAAGCTGAAATGTGGCATAGTTTAAAGGTAATAATAAATTGTATCCCAGGGTTGTACATAGGCTACTTTTTATCCCGAAAAAGTCAAAAAATCCCGAGGGACCGCGGGTCACACCGCAGGAGCACAACTAGTAGACTATATAACCTGTGTGAGATCGGGTGGTCTACCATGTACCAAGTAGCCTAAAAAAATGAAAATATCCTGCAATATTCAACACCATGGGCACATTACTTAACCCGACTGATTGTGAGGCATATCGCCTAGCGACCCCATCTCAACCGTATTTGTCTTTACTTAGCGGCGCTCCTTCTAATCTCACTGAGCAAATAACTACACCCCGCTCAGTTTCAAACGTATCTACATATTGGACGACATACTTGATTGGGACTACCTACGCTTGTATTTGGTTACGTAAGTTTATTGGATGCATGTGTGATGGATGTCGGCCTTCTCGCAAAGGCAGTGGCGTAGCTACCGAAGGGCTAGGCGGTGCAGTGCACCGGGGCCCCCAACCTCAAGGGAAGGTTTTGTTCTTAGGAAACTATAGGTATGAATATTTTGAAAATAAAAACAACTGCATTATTAGATTTTTGAAATAGTTACCCAGAAAATTACGAATCCCTGCATATTTTGACTTGATAAAACCCAAACCGTTCACTTAGGGCCCCGGTTTATTTTGCACCAGGTCCCTTGGCTTCCTAGCTACGCCACTGCGCAAAGGTTACAAAAAAAGTTTTTGAGAAGGTCAAAAACCAAGTTTTTCGGTTGATAACAAATTAAAAATGTATTTTCTTTTTCTTGTCGCGTCACAAATTTTTCGAAAACGATTTGAAGAGCAGCCTTTAAATAAAAAAATATGGCTTTTAGGTAAGTACCTACCAAAAGGATTATCTTAAGCGATCATGAAAGGTCTGAGCCTTGTACCTACCCTTTGATTAATTTACTAATATACTCACTCCCTAATGTGTTTCTTCAATCATTCAAAGCATGAATACCTAATAATCTATCCACAAATGAGGCAATAAATTATTGAGCAACAATCTTGCTATGTATGTAATACCTGTTCTATCTTCTTTAAAGAAGGGATTCAAACTCAATAAATGATTAATAAGGAATCCTCTAGGTAAATCAAATTCTTGAATATTAGCAAAAGATTCTAGGGACATTACTGGATCATGAAAGCTTAATATAAGTAATAAATATATATAAATAATACTTACCAACTTTATGAATGCTAATTAAGCTATGAATGCTAATTATAAATTCCAATCAATGAGGAGTCAGAGAGTAGCAGACCCATATTAATTTCTCGCAAACAAGCAATTACAACCGAATAAACCATAAACTTAACTGGTGGCTAGTTTTTGAGAATACTCAGAGAACTTAAAAAGGACGTGAGTGTCGTGAAACCCCGTGGAACACTCGGTTGGAACGAAGCTTCAACTTTGACAATAAAAAAAAAATATTGTCAAATATTAAAATCCTAGAAACGCTCTTCCGTACTAACAATGTAACAATCTATGGACTGCTTAGCGACTACGCACTTCGCACTGTGACGTTTGACCTATGTATGTGTCGTGATGGTAAAATCGAACGCTTTTTTTTTCTAGCCCCCATCCTCCATAACGTCCGAAAAGGAACTTCGTTCCAATAATTTAGTTGACCTGCTCCCCCCCCCCCCCATAAAAAACCCCCTCCTCTCAATCATTACTCTCATCCATTTATTATAATTAAATTATTCTATGGGCAATAAAACAAACCCCTTATTGATTGATCACACGAAGTGATCTACAGACTGTTGTAGGTAGGTAGGTAGGTACACATTCACTCAACATAAACCTATCCGTCCCTTTTTTTTTCAACACAATCATAGATAAATAGAGAACATCCAATCATAGATTATGCAATGAAATGAAATGAGACAAAACGGACTCATAGACTAACAAAACTATGAACCGTTTCGTAGACAAAACTAAAGAAATTCCCACCTGGCATCATTGAAAATCAGAACCATTACAAATCGATCATGAGAAAGCAGGTATCAATAAAGGTCAATATTATTAATACGATCGACACATCAACGTCAAACAGCACTGACATCTTTTGTAAGAAGCATGGGAAAAAATAACGTGTATCTCAACCCTTCCGTCCCCTTTTTATCTATAGAACTCATTTAAATCTACGCAAAACGCATCCCCTATTTTGCATGCACCTTGTTGCAAATTAAGGTTAAAAAAACGTGACCCCCAGATATCGTGGGTAAGTTTTATCTTTTTTATTATGCGTTATTGAAATGGGACACCAGTGCCGCATACAAAATTGGTCTTTTTGTGTGCAGTGAAAGGGTTAGACGCGTTGCATTCATTTTTTATAGTTAACCCTACGCTACTGTGGTTCAGGACAGTTCGTTATTATGATGTTAGAGTTGAATTTGCGTTTGGATTTTTATGTATTTAGCTTTAGATTTTTTCAACCGACTTCAAAAAAGGAGGAGGTTCTCAAGTCGTCTGTATGTTTTTTTTTTTTGTATCTTGTTACGCGATTGTTCCGCCATTTGTTGACCGATTTTCAAAATTCTTTTTATGTTTGAAAGGGTATACTCCAGAGGTGGTCTCATATAAATTTTATTCCTGAGGGATTGATAGTTTCCCCGTAAAACTCTAAACACCTTCCCTCCTAGCCATGTCACAAATAGAAATCGAATCGACAGCTTGACGCCCTGAGTCACACCGCGTTTCGAGTCAAACATTGAAGTCGGTTTTCTTTTTAGTATAATAACGTAATTATTTTACATTATCATTGATTTAGTTACGAAAACAAAAAGCTGCGTTCGAATGAGGTTTATTTTCACATTTATAGCTAACTAGCTGCGCTCCCGCAGTGTTACCCGCGGTCCCTCGGGATTTTTTATTTTTTTCGGGATAAAAAGTAGCCTATGTCCTTCCCTGGGATACAACCTTTAACTATGCCAAATTTCAGCTTAGGTAATCTGTTCAGCGGTTTGGGCGTGAAAGCGTATCAAACAGACAAACAGACAGATAGACAGACAGATAGAGTTACTTTCACATTTATAATATTAGTATGGATAGTATGGTTAAGGATATGGATTGAACTAAGAATTAAGTTACTGACATTTAGATGTAAAAGTAAAAGTATAAAGTGATGGCAAAAATTCATATTTTTTTTATAAACCTTGGGAAATGCAATGCAATGCACAAAAACTAAAACAAGACTTGTCAGTGTGTTCTTAATAAAAGGCCATTTATGGTACAGATGCAACAAATCTAACGTACAAAAACCATTATACGTCCCTTATTGTCCCAAACACAAAACTGACAGACAAAAGTATGCAGATACGATCAACAATTTCACACTTGGCGCGTAACTTTCAATTTGACAGAAGTGCTTTATCTGACCCGATAAGTATCACCGGATCTGATATCATTAACGTCGAGGGCTCTCCATCCGGTTGACTTTTTCTGGCGATAAGTATAATTATGACGTCTAATAAAAATGAAGGTTTTTTTTTGGTAAGATTCGATGCTTGATGTGATTTTAGGATGATATTTCTAAGTCATCGCGTTACTATAATACAATTTATGATAACCCGTCTTAGGGTTAAAAGTGTTTGATATTTGACATTTGTATAGTTTAAAAAGTTACCTAGATCCTGATAGTGTTGCCTCAGTAAACAAAAAAATATTTGATTCTACATCATCTAAGTAGGTATTTACCACAGCCTTTGGAAATATAAAATTTTAAAAAATTACCTCTACCTACAGTCGTTAAACATTTTGAATATTTGTCGCTAAAATTCTCTACCTAGGTACCTACAGTAAAATAAAAAATGAAAGTAAAATAACTTTTTTTAATTATCTTAGGGCCTAAAATAACTAATTTTCTCTTTTACTTTTCTATTTTTTGAATTTGCACCAAACATTTAGGTAAAAATTATGAATTTAAAAGGGGCTTTGATTAGGAATCATTTTGTTATAGAGACCTCAAGCACTGTGTCTCTCTTGTGTGAAAAACATTAATTCACCATCTTGCTCTTGTCAATTCATAGTTTAAAAACATTAATCCCGTTTACTTAGACACACCACAGACAATATAATACTATACCTACCTCATCATCATCATCTCAGCCTGGTAAGACCCACTGCTGGGTATAGGCACCCTTCTTTTATGCCAGTCTCTTCTATCTTGCGCCAATTGCGTCCAAACATTACGATCTTCACTATGTCGTCGACCCAACGTGCTCTCGGACGACCTCGATTCCGAATACTATACCTACTACAGCCAAATTGGTCATGGAATTTTTGTAAACATTGGACTGACTGTTCTTTCATTTGACAGCAGAAATTCACCAATGAGGAACAAGACGTCAAAACGGAAAATCCTTAGGGTTGTAATTTTTTAATAAAAAGATGAAACTTCTGTGATTTATATTTTAGTTTTCGGTAATTTAGTAAAGTTTTGTGAATTTCATTACTAAGAATATTCATAGCAGTAACGTAAACATTGAAAATTGTAACAAATCTGGTAGAATTTATAGGTGAAACATCATAGTTTGGTGAGCACTGAACATTACGTAAGTGACAACCCTAGACAAACTCAGCAATTAGCTGATCTCCAATGTTTACAAAGATTCCATAGCGAATTTGGCTGTAGTATAGTTATAATACTACTATTTATGTTCTCGTCACTACGTTTATTTAGTCTAAATATAAAATATTTATTTCAGTGCATAATTTCGGTTTTTATGATATTCACAGAATCAATAATATACATCAATACTTCTAACGCCATCTTATGAATTTATTTTGAACTAGAAAACCGATTATAAATTAAATTAAAAAATTAAGATAATGAATCATTCAATAAACCTCCAACATCCATCAAAAGACTCCAAAACCCATAAATTCCGTCCAGCCCGTCAGTTCGGACATGTTGCCCGACAGCCGACCACGTCACTCCCCTCAGCCCCTATTTACTGACCCCCTGACCCATCACCTTATACCTAAATATGACCCCTGGTATTGTCCGCCAGTAATCGGCTAGTACCCTATTGTGGGACCACTGTCCAGTTGCTTGGTTATTGTGTTCGTATTAGAAATTTAAGTGCAGGGTGAAACTGGTTTGCAAATTTTGGAAAGTTTAACGGAACTAGTTTTGGATTTGCAATCCAGCTGCTGTACGAGTTGTTTTGATAAAAAAATCAAAGAATGGTCTTGATGAATACCATTGTGATAAGCATTCTTATACTTACTACCTATAAGAATACTTAAATAAGTAATCAAAATTATAGGTAACCAATGTTTAGTAAGTTTTGAAGCAAAAGACAACTCTGTACAACATATTGGAGAATGAGATAACTGGAGAAAATTGCATTATTGCGCCACTAATAAGTTTTTTATTTAACCCACAAAACTGTTTTGCAATAAAACAACATTTGAAAATAAAAACTTAAGCCTTTACATCTATATTAGATGATTTATACAGCGTTAGGAGGCAATCCATGCCTACACTTAACGGGTCGCTGTGCTTGGGACATTGTTTGAGATGGAATAGGCTTGCCTAGCATCTAAACCATCCTCTCAGCTTAATCAGCCTGGCCCACAGGAAAGACGGCAAAAATATCCACAGAATATTGCGCCCTCCATTGCATATACAATTTGAATAGCAACTTCGATAGTTTGTTGCTGCGATTCTAAACTATTTTGCATACAGCACACCCCTTATATGATTTATTGTTATTTTTTTTATCGAACACCGGAAGTGCTTCTAGCAGATGTACCTACTAGCAAAATTTGAGAATCACATTTGAAAAAACCATTTAATATCTCCAGATCAAAGAGCTCAATTCATTCTGTCAATTTAATAAGGTAAGTACCTACCTAAAGGTACTTATTGAAAAAAATATTTCTACTATTTAGGTAGGTATTTGTTGTTTATTTACATAAACTAAGCTACTAGGTAGGTACACATTTAGATATATTTACAAAATGCAACAGGATTAGTCAAGCTATCTAAAACCGTCTATAGATAGCTCAACTGATCCAGGTACTAGGTTAATAAATAAGCCTAGAATATGACATTTGTGAAAAAAAAGTTGACAAAAATTTACAACTTCTTAAATGTAAAACTTTAAGTTTATGGTAAATACCTATTATAAAACAGGTTAGAATAAGTAGGGACACGTGTTTACAAAAATATCGAAGGTTTAAAATTGCTATACCTACCTTCTACCTAGAGATGTTGTGTTTTGTTTCTGGACAGACAATACGGAAATCCATCATTGCAAAAATAAATTCTACCATTTATATTAACCCTAAAACGGCTCGAAGAGCAGATGTTCTATTTTAAACTTAGCATGCATTTGCTCAAAAATCTTTTGTGGCCATTTAAAAAATAAAACTCCGTTTGACAAAGCGCCATGCAAATTAGAAAGCAAGAAATTGAAAAATGTTCTAAAAGTTAACAATTTATTTCGTATCTCAACTTTATGCCTGAAGCAGAAAATGTATTTTACAATGGCAACAATTTTGTATGCAAATATTATTCTTATTACAAATCATGAAGGACATTATAAGCCATATTACGATGGCATTAAATTCAAATTGTATTGCACACGGACACTTTGATTAGGAACGAAATTTGCATAAAGCGCAGCGCACCTTTCACGTTGATCCGTTGTATGCAATTTTGACTGACAGCTTGCATTCAATAGATTATTTGTAACACCTTGGAATTTGCATTTCCCTATTTACTACCTACTCTACTTATAAATAATAGTACCTAGATCATTATAATTTAAATTTAAAAATAAGTAGGTAAGTTACCTGCGGTTATTTAATATGGTGAAAATGAAGTAATATAATAGATTTTTTATTTGTGAACCCCTGTGTCTCTTGCACACTATTTTCCCAAAAACGATTCTGATAGCTACTAAAAACTTCTTAATTTTCGTTAGACTGAAGGTATTGATAGGTACTTAGGTATTTATAGCTACCAACCATTCATTGGAGTTTTATTTTAGTCTTTATAATTTTAAAATAAGTACCTACCTACATTTAATTGTTTTTATTCAAAATTATGAACTTAAAAAAGCAGACAAAATAACCGTTGTAGGTAAGTAGGTACTGAAGCAATAATTATCAAGCTTCAATGGCCAACTTTCTAGTCAGATTTCAAGATAATAAATAATAAGCAACATTAATGTTTAATAAAAGACGTGTGCTGTATTAGGTACCTCACCACGAATGCAAAATAAAATCAATTCATTTATTTGCGCCCAAAGACCGTGAACTAGCGAAAACTAGTCCAAACAATGCACTCCATACAAAATCATCATGTTTGGCAAATCCACGCGAATTGCAAAACCGGATAAAACCAGTAATTCCAGTTGATTTACCGATAACCGGTTATCCACGCGCCTCTTTATAATTTGCAATTTTTATTGAATGGGGTAAATTATAGGGGAATGCTGGTAACACTAGACTGGATTGTAACGGGTTTTATTGTCTGGAATGACCTGCAATGTTAACGAATTATTGAATTAGCTAATAATTATACGAGCTAGTCATAAATTTTTGATAAATACTGGCCACAAGTAGGTACAAATATAGTTTGTTTATTCGTTCTTGATAGCGATTTATTCCTTCAACTACTTAGTCAGGCAGGTAAGTTTAATTTGTTGACCAACTAGTGAAAACACGTTCAAATATTTGGCTTTCCGCCAGGTTTTTAAGAGGCATCACAGACTAGGAACTAAGGAGTATTTTATTTTTTAAGAGAGTAGAGTCGAGACCTCCTTAGTCCACCTAATTTTGAATATAGAACATTGTCCAAATTCGCGCCAAAAGGTGACGTGTGACGCGCCTTCTCATACACGCAGCCCCGCCCCCCATATGTCGGCCAATCAGAGAGCTTAAACAACGCGCAACACGCATATTGATCTGCGGACAACGCTCGAACCGTTTACATTTCGACATATCACATGCTAAACACCGACAAACAATAACATATGCGGTTCTTTCATTTAAATTACAACTCTAGCCAGTACAGAATATAGCTGAAAATGGCACACGTAAGCAGAGGTCGCTTACGGTGTTTGTGTTTCAGCCTTGGGTGTAATTTATAATGTCTTAGGATAGTAAGGGAAAATGTGCTCTTAGCTGTAAGGGAATAAGAATGTTTTTGTATGGGCTGTAAAATTTGTATGAGCTGGTGTAGTGACCTCAAGCCATTGAGGTAAACTGAAGGCTGGCTGAAGGTGACCACTAAACACGCTTTTGTTCTTAAAAGTGTTTGATTAAAGATTTTCGGGCAAAATTACTTAGGTATACCTGTACCTACAGTGTAGGTACGTATTATATTGTCTGTGCCTGTACCTACTTAACGTACCTACCGTCACCGACCTATGTCAAAAATGACTTACCGACTTCTTCCTCAATTGTAGGGTTGATGCCCAAAGTATATGTATGGTCGAATATTTCACTCTAACAACCTATAAATATGTAGATAGGTTATGGATACTTAAGTCCTTTTAAGATTTATCAAAATGGACACAAAAACCTTAGAACTCAAAAAAGGTTAAACCAAATACCTACTTAATGCTAAACCTAGCTACATTTTCGTGTAGGCCAGTGATGATTGATGTCATCATACACGTAAAATTATGAAGCGCTTCCAAGAGACCAAAACTCCCCAAAAAACATACAAAAAACTCCCCATGGTCGTAGGAACCTAAAACCCTGAGTATTTATCCAGTATAAATAAAATACTCAAAGCTAAAACCCGACCCCTGATATTTTGTTTGCTAGAGAACTTTTTTGTTAATTATAGTTATAGCGCCATCTAACTTTCGAGTATTAAACCATCTCCGTAAAATTTTGCGACTCGCTTACCACGTAGTACAAGCTACTCATCACTAGATGGCGCTATCGACAAAAATTCCTGCTATATTTTTAACCGACTTCGAAAAAAGAAGGAGGTTCTATGTTCGGCTGTATGTATGTTTTTTTTTAAAAGCCACTGTATTTCTTGTCCAAAATATAAAACGTATTATTTTTTTAATGTTTTATTTTTTTTTCGTGAAAAAACTTGGTGTTTACTATTACTATTGAATAGTGATTTGCATAGTGCGGATTAATATTAATCAAAGTTATAAAAATGTTGTAAAATAAATACTTAGCACTAGATAACCTACATACTTAATTTTATAACAAGACATAAAACAATTAATTAAAATATGTTAAATATTTTCAAATTATTCAATCTTCAAGACATTATTTTTACCTATCATCTAGCACCCCATATCACATCTGTCCAATTTTACATGAATAAACTAAGAGACATTTTCATCGTGTCACGGGTGCCACATAATTATAATTTTCAATAAATCAATCAACCTAAATCAGATCCACTGGGATTCATCATTCACTACCCGATAATCAATTCTAATCAACGTTGCATTTGCATCTAAATACCCTTTTGACTCTAGTGTCTGTTACTTCCCAAATATAGGCCTTGAAGAGACTATGATATTATAAATACAGGAATAATGGTGTATTCTGTGTGTTAAATACTTAATAGTTCATGAGCTCCAACATCAAGTTATGGGTCTTTGTTGGGCTCAATAGTGACTGGCTCATTCATCACCAACGGAATGTCTCCGCCAACATTCTTAGGCACCCAACCCGCTGATTCTTCATCTAACTTTCTTTTTTCCTCCTGCATCCTCTCATACTCATTGATTTCCAATAGGTATTTTGGAGATGTGATACCAAAGAAGCTTGCAAGTGACTCCCCAGCATGGTCAACAGCATTGAGGACTGTAGAGCCTGATTTGCAGGCGTAGTGTGAAAACCATGGACCCCATGTAAGCGTCTTCTGAAAATAATAAAATATATTTATTATGTAAGTACGGTCTGTCTATTGAATGTGTGAAATCTACCCAGTAACTAGCAGCTACCAAATACATACTAAGTAGGTAAGTACCTAAACAAAAACCAAAATTGTATGTAGGTACATTGAATCATACACCTACATAATCTACTTCCTAAATAAATAAATCAATAATGCTGGACATTTCACACAGCATCATCTAGCCCCAAACTAAGCAAAGCTTGTACTATGGGAACCAGATAACTGATATACTACTTATATACCTTTTGGTTTGTAAATACATAAATATTATACATAGAAACACCCAGACCCGAGATAAATATTTGCAGATCATACAAACATTTATCCGGCGACGGGGATCGAACCCGCAACCTTCTGCGTCCCAAGCGGGCTTTCACCCACTGCGCCACAGAGGTCGTCAAAAATGATGACATCACAATAGGCACAGATAAGATGAGTCAACTTAGTTGCTATTGATCCATGCAAAATCTATGCTATTGATCTATTCAACATAGGCT
This sequence comes from Epirrhoe tristata, assembly GCA_951394285.1. Classification (NCBI taxonomy): domain Eukaryota; kingdom Metazoa; phylum Arthropoda; class Insecta; order Lepidoptera; family Geometridae; genus Epirrhoe; species Epirrhoe tristata. The sequence goes on along the minus strand of OX596150.1, from coordinate 7,523,307 downwards.
TTTCTTTTAATTTACTTTTTTTTATGTTCTGTGGTCGTTTGCTTGGCAAGCTTAGCAAGTGTGTAATAATACGAGTAGTAAAAATAAATACGTTTTCTAACTCACAGGATCAACGATCGCTGAGGAATCTGGCACACTCTCTTGTTGGTCAACTTGTTTCTCTTCCATTATTTCCTCTATTCCGTCGCTAAAGTACAGAACCTTCGCGGGTTTGTTGATGGTTATATTAACATCATTTTGACTCTCCATTCTGGTAAACAACAAAGTAAAGTAATCAATTCACAAGCAACTCGTCAGAGTATAATTTTCTTTGCAAACAAACAACGCATCAGCTGACTGCCGTTGTCCTTCTTCTTCTTCTTTTTATTAATGGCAACTAACTGTATTAACAGTATATTTCTGCCAATGTCAAGTTTTAAATAAGTATTTATGTCATGTCAAATCAAGTCATGTCAATGTACCTAGAAAATTGCAGCTGACTTTGACGTTTATTTAATCCGACAGTGACGTTTTTTCAGCATGTAAACTATAAGCCCTTTTCTTTTATGTTTAGATAAATAAATAAATAAATAATGTTATAAGGGGTAGCACAGAGTAAATTAGAGGTACGAGCAGATTGAGCCCACGTACGCCACGCAACGCATCAATGCACATCAGACTCGGGATCTCTCATAGAGTTGTATGAATGAAAACGCGTCCCACTCAAATTTACTCAATAAATTATGCTAAACCACGCGTACACTTCGCCCAAGGGATATAGGCATTCGTGAAGTTAGCCGTTTGTCTGCGCAGAACACAATTTTGTATTACTTATTTGTTTACTGCGCAGACAGACGGCTAACTTCACGAATTCCTAGATTTGTGTTAATTCGTGTGAAGTGTACCACCAGTGTCCCCACACTCCCCACGCACGTTGCATTTCCTACGTTGCATACGTGGGACCAGTCTGTTCGTGACTTTATTCTATTCTCAGATTTTATTCTCTACTAGGAGTGTAAATAGTCGGTTTCATGCTATTACTCCGGCCTTAGTTTAAATCGTACAAATAGTCGATTCACATTCGGCTTAATAGTTTTCTGTCAAAGAGTATTATAATATATGTTTTCTGTGCTTTGGACTCTTGGAGGTGTATTTTGTGTGTATTATTAGCTTATTATAATCAGTAAAGAAAAGTAAAAAGTAAAAAAAAAAAATCAGGAGGAAGAGATTCTGCGTGCTTTTTAGACTTATTTTGTGTTGAAAAATGAAACGGTAAATAAAAACCTAATAATGGAAGGGTTTTGCAGAGGATGTTTGATCCAGTACAATGAACCTACAGATTTATTGCAATACACTGAGAAAAATAGAAGGTTGTTCGTTTACGCCACCGGTTTACAGGTAAAATGAAGAATTTCTTCGCCTTATTTATAACATGGTACTTTCCAAGTCTAAGCTATAGAATAGGTACTTCGAAACATAAAAACATAAACATTACAAAGCATCATGCAAACTTAACTAATTTTAACTCGATTTAATTTTTGCTTAGCAAATGCTGGGATGTCATTCTTGCACGGTAAAATGTAGAAGTAATTGTTGTTATACTAAAACATATATACCGAAGAACTTATACTGTACTTACATCTACCATAGAATTGTTTTTTTTTCTACAATTGCGCTATTTCACTCTATTCTCTTGTATTCTCTAGGTCTCTCTAGGTACAGCTAGGCTCTGGAAATACCTCTTGATTATAAATATTATATATCTTGTCTGATGGTGCCATAAATTTTGTCAAAATTGTAATGTAAATATAATTACAAATGTTTGTAATGTATTGAAAATGTAGATAAATAACAATAACTTACTAACCTATTATTTCAGGTAAAACGCAATGATACATTCACATTCCAGCTTTGCAAAGAATGTTATTTTCAAATGAAACAGTCCTGTAAATTCAAAAAGCAATGTCGGACCTCCGACAAGAAGTTCAGGAACTATTTAATGTTGAAAGAGGAGGGAGACAACTTCATGAGTTTCATCAAAAATATGGATGAGGATTTGTCTCTCAGGTAAATTCAGCTTAATTGGCTCATTTTGAAGATATGGTATAAATAAATGATCCTGGACATTTCACACAGCATCATCTAGCCCATCAAGCAGATCATACAAACATTTATCCTGCGGTGGAATCAAACCCGCAACCTTCTACGTCCCAAACGGGCTTTCACCCACTGCCCCACAGAGGTTGTCATACCAATAAGCAGCATTTGTTTGGTAGATCCAGCACCGACATAATAGATGGCTAGTAATGCCACAGAATACAGACGAATGCCCATGAGGGAAATTGCTCCTTATTGGTGCCATTTCCCTTATTTTGTACTTGTTGAACTTCGTAGCTCTAGTGGTGGTCGTCCACCAACCTTAAATGTCAGCCAATCGGCACTCAGCTTTTCTATATTATTATCTTGGAATCATAATATTACTTTGTGTTCTGAGGTAAAAATTAATCTATTGTACACAAAAAAAGATTGCTGTTTGTTATTCCATTGTAATACCTAATTAGGAAGCCTAAGAATCTTAAGATCAGCTAAGCATTCATTATATTTTACAAATAAATTTCATGTCTTAATATGTGGGCCTGAGTTTTTTTAATATTCTTTACTTCTGTTACAGGCTTCCTCTGACTTCAGGACACAGCACACCGGCACACCAAAAGCTCAAAGATGATGATAATGGTAGGTACTTATTTCTAGATACCTCGTTATGAACGAAAGCAGAATAAAACTCCCAGAAAGGCAGATGGCAAGATTCAAAGTAGACTTAAAAAAAAAATCTAGATACAGTAGTCACAACGGATCTTTGTTCCTCTGAAGTTAGGTGCAATAAACGATTGCGCATGTTGTACATTGCGTATTTAGAGTAGGCGAGATAGGACGATGCAACAAACATAAGTGAGTGAGCGACGCAGCTATACATATCTTATATGGGTTATCAAAAAATGGGTTCTGCGCTCTACCAGCCAACTTCAGAAAGACAAACAATCAGTTGTGATTACTGTACTTCAATACATTATGTTTCCAGAGTCAACTTGCACCAGCATCCGTAACTTCATGACGGATATCCTGGAAGGTGAGGAGATGGCTCCGACAGAAGCTCGGATCATCCGCGAGGTGATTGAAGAAGAAGCAGATGTCCTGGATGACTCACTGGACTCCCATTGGCTGCAGGAGGATATGAGTGTTGCTAGTGATTTTGACGTGGATTTGTAAGTATCTGACTATTTATTGGTTGACTTGACGACCTCTGTAGCGCAGTGGGTGAAAGCCTACTTGAGACGCAGAATGTTGCGGGTTCGATCCCCGCTGCTGAAAACAAAATCTTCTTTCATATATCAATTTGGTGCTTCAATACTGTTACATTACATACAATATAACAGACGTGATAAATAAATAAATAAAAAGTGATGGTAGCGATTGTTTTGAACGAAATTTGAGATAAATACTTAGAATGGATTTTTTGAATTTATTTTTGATATACTTTCAGAATCAGTCCATTCGCTACACCGCGCTCCATAAACAATGGCGGCTACACCCCTAGAAGTATTAGTGAAGCAAAGCAACGCGAAATAAACTATCTAACGTCCAAAGAAATCATTGAGAAAATAGATAAGCCTAGAATCTCACATAAGTTCGATATGCCACTTTTAGATACAGATTCAGATAACATTCCCAAGAAGATTAATGATAAATATGATGTACCCCAAACAGTGAAAACTAAATTTTACAATGGAGCTGAAGTTAATGAAGAACCAGAGGCAAATTTACAGTTTGACAACTCAATACCTAGTGAAGTTGAAGATATGGTGACAGAAAACAGCATATCCAGTGCCCTACAGTGTTTTAAAGAAGATCTTCTCAAAGATTTTGCTAAAAAACATATGGATATTGAAAGCGATAACTCCAACTTTGTTACTTTCAATGAAATCGAAGTTTTATCAAAGCCAAATGAATCTAAATTAGATAAAGATGAAACTGAAACTATAACTTGCATAGTTATAAATCAAGGTGTTGCAAAAAAAGATGATACATTATCAAATGAACTTGATTATTATGTGAATAAAACCGAGTTGAAAAGAAAAATAACTTCTGCGAAAACTAAAGAAGAGTATCATTGCACAATCGATAGGAACCTGGCAATTGCGTTAAAAGATCAACGAGATAAAAAGTTTTCTCTAGACCAACTTATTGTAACACCTGCTGGTAAAAACTTTATTTTGAGTATCCTTGTAATACCTATATCTAAAGCAGTATTATTTTATGACTATTTTAAACTGAATACTGCGCGCGGTTTCGCCCGCGTGGTACCAACATTTTGAATAGCCTATATGCTATTCCAGGTCACTATCTACGCCTATTCCAAGTTTCATCCAAATCGGTTCACTGGTTTAGGCGTGTTTGGAACACAAACATACAAACATCTTAACATACTCACAAACATTCAGCTTTATTTATATAAGTGGGATAGTGGGATACATTCCAGAAAAATCACTGGTTTTTGGAAATATCATTTTGGATAATGAATAGTACCTACCTACATCTATTTTACATTAATAGATAAATGTGCAATGAAATTAATGTTTTACGCCATTTTATTATTATTTACAGTTAGCGAGCGTTCTGCCGTTTCAACTCCCACCATCAACAATATTTTATTTGGTGAACGAACTAAATCACCCGCAATCAAGAACGATAATGAACCCGCGCCTAAGTATTTCCCACAAGTTGGACAAGCCTTAGATGATTTCGAAGATGATAAAAGTTACATTTTAGAAAACCTACTCGAAAGTAATGAAAATTCTCACCAAAATGATGAAACAACTTTTGCTATAAAATCGGAACCAGATATATTTGAGGATGAATTTGACTCATCAGAACTTAACAATGTTATCAAAAGTGAGAATCATATTGAAGTGTTAGAAGATTTCCTTCGAGAGGCAGATGATGATACCGAAATAAATGAAGAAATCATCGATCAAATAATAGACCCGGAAGATTTTAATAAAAAACTTTCAGACCAAGATTTGTTCAAGCGTCCCCTAACGCCTCCATATGACAAATATGATATTGAAAAACTATTATGTAAATATTGTGAAAGAACATTCACTTCATTGAAATCTCTGAAAATTCACTTCGCCAAGACACACAATTATAAATTCCCTAACTCAGATCCGCATAGAAATAAATCTCAGAACTCGAAAGTAAAACAATGTCATATTTGCGGGAAGGATGTCAAAGGCGCTGCAAATTTTTTGAGGCATATGCGGAGTCATGACGTAAGCTTATTTTGGTAGCTTCGAAACAAAATGTAGCATCAATCAGTTTGGAGGATTAGGTGGTATTTCCCTAAAGAGTTGCAGAGGAAGATTTCTCCTCTACCAAGGCCGTCCCATCTGGACCACTTGCCTCGGTCTTTCGATCTCTTTCGAGCGATAGTTGATATCGCCTTTTTGATAGAAAGATAACTTTCTTAACTGCTCGATTTTAATAAAAAAAAATCACTTAAAATGCAATTTAAATATTCAATTATGGTACGAGTATTATGGCCTTCGATGAATTATCTTTTATGTGGCTAACAAAATAAGTTTTCTTAGTTCGTACCTTCGATCGAGTATCTTACGGTAATTTAGTCAATTAAAGTTGTTCTTTTCAGGAAGGGCCAACAGACATAGTCCAATGTGACGTTTGCACAGCTACGTACAAAAGCCTAATGGCGTTGAAGGTGCATATGCGAGTACACAACAACATGACGCCTGTGAAAAAACAAAAAAAGGTTTTTATCCTTCCATTTTAAAATAAAAACTTAGGCCTTTACATCTACAGTAGCGCTGATCGGGATAATACATGGTACTTAGATGATTTATACAGCGTCAGGAGGCAACCTATGCTTACACTCAACGGGACGCTGTAGTGCCTGGGACATTGAAATGGAATAGGTTAGCCCAGCACCTAAACCATCCTCTCCGCTTAATTGGCCTAAGAACGATTTAATTATCATTTTCATAATTGGTTTATTTCCATTTCAAAAGCGTGCTTCGCGGCCCGGCTATTAAGTCGTTATGCCATGACGGAGGCCTTAAATCGGCTTAAAACTCAGTCACTAAATTGTTGGCCACTGACTCATACGAACTTTTTTTACTTTATTTTCATAAGGTCAGACTTTCAAATGGTCAGGTATTGACAAAGTCGCTCTATTTCAAAGATGTAGAATTTATTTTTGTTTTCAGAAATTTGTTTGCGTTACATGTGGTAAAGTTAGCGGCAGTAGCTCGCATCACAAACTGCACATGAGACGACACCTCAAGCAAATTACAGTGTCTTGTGATATTTGCAATCTTGGCTTTTACAGCCTTCGCGAGTTGAATGTACACGTGAGGTAAGTTTATTTAGCATGTTGCTAGTGGTCTTTCTTGATAGATCGTCGAAGTTAAGCGACATCTGAGCGCTTCCGTGCTTCGGAGGGCACGTTAAGTAGTCGGTGCCGGCTATTTAAGTCGTTTAGCCATGACGGCGGCCTTGAAAGCTTAAAAACTCCGTCACCAGAGTTGGCCACTGACTCATACGAACTCACTTTTAGCATGTTTTTTTCTTGAAAGGATTATAAGGGCGCCTCAACGATGCTCCTTGCACTCGACACAAATTTTAGAACTTTTTTTACAACATGGTTTTCTCACGATATTTTCCTTCACCGTTTGAGAGTACTGGCATAGTGCATATAACTTTTTCGATAGACAAATTCATTGGTGCACGACTGGATTCGAACCTGCGACCTGGGATCGAAAGGGGCTGCTACCATAGACCACTCTAGCTCTCATATTTTTTTCATGTAATGTAAGTGGGACAGACGTAGTTTTCCCAGTTTTCATTGAGGAAAGGCTACAGAGAACTTATTTTCTATTGTACGTTAGGCCACTGTTATTTGTAGAAGACGACTTTAAAACTTCTATTTTTCTGTTCTAGAATAACGCACAATTCCGAGCGTCCATTCAAGTGCCCGCACTGTCCCATGAGCTACAAACGCAGTGACAATTTAAACCAACATCTAAAACAGCATTTAGGTTTGTACAATTACAGTTCGCCCAACGAATCTAGGCATTCGTGAAGTTAGCCGTTTGTCTGCGCAGAACACAATTTTGTATGAAAAAGCGGTCACTGCGCAGGCAAACTGCTAACTGTAGTCAAGTGTACGTAATTTCACTTTGTGTGATTGCTCACAGGTAATTGGTTGTTTCAGGTATTATGCCATACAAATGTGATATTTGTGACGCGCAATTTGTAACTAAAACTAATTTGGCATCGCACTTCAAATCAATTTCGTGCATAATGAAGAGGAAAGCTGCATTACGGAGACAAAATCAAAAAGTCACGGTTCTATTTGGTAAAGGATCCATAGATAAAATAAAGGAAATGATGCAAGGTACGGAAAGTATGGAAACCAGCAATGAATCGGAATTAGACATAAAGGCAGAAGCAATGGCGGAAGGTTGAAAATAAAAATCACAGAAATGTAACAAGTAGGATAAATACTTATTTCGAAAATAAAAATTCAAAATGGTTTATCCCTAAAATCGGGCGCTGATAATTGCGACACAGTTTAAAATATATATACAGGGTGTAAAAAGACGTCTACCGAAGCCGAAAGGGTAGGTACAGCATCCCAAAATACAGCCAAATCCAAAAGGATTTTCAAAAAAAAACATTATATCCGGAGAAAACCGACCTCGCACAGCTGTTCGAGCGTATGTACTGGGTGCGTTTTTATCTGTAGATTGCTGGATTTTGAGTTTTAATTGTTTTTTTTCTTTTATAAATGAAATGATTAGGTAGGTATGGGCTTATTATGTGTACTAGTAGCAAAAAACTAGAAAATAAAATAAAATGACATAGCTAAGTCAAAATGTTTTTTTGCGTTTTTTTCGCTAAATATGTTCAGAATCATGGTCTGATTGAAACCCCTCAGTTTTCGGTAGCAGTCTTTTTACACCCTGTATATAAATCATCTAATATAGATGTAAAGGCCTAAGTTTACGACACAGTTTATACTACTGCAATTCTCAGCGTTCACACGCGTAATATGTACACATTGTCAAACTATTTCACAAATAAACATATTTAAATTACTTCCTACTGGTAAAATTACCAATCAATTCCCTTCCTAGTTTTGTACTGAACTGCAGATTGTTTATTGGACTGTACCGATTCAGTGTTAAGTAACATATATCAAAATTCGTCCTCACATGTTTGTAAATTTATAGAACCACGCCTTTGAATTCAATTCATTTGCCTACTTTAGTTTCCCATCTATCGAATGAATGAAGGCTAATGTTAGTTACGGGGCAGTGGTCCAACTGCTGTGTCCAATTAGTTGGACTACGGGCCTTTACTAGGGGCCGTGGTTCAACTATCTTTGCAGTTGGACCACGACACCATAGCAGAGTTCCCAGGTCCAATTAAAACAGCAGTTGGACCACTGCCCCGCAACGCTAATGTTGTGGTACTTATCACGTGAGCAAAGCCACAGGCGGGTCTAGTTGTTAATTAAAAAGACAATATTTTCAACAACACGATTTTATAATTATTCAAATTAGAACAAAATTAATAAAAAAAATATACAAAAGTATGTTCTACTAGATCTTTAATAGGAGACAGTTTTATTCTTTTCTAATTGTTTTTGTTTGCAAAAGTAACATGTTGTTTTACATTCTTTAAATGCATTTTATTAGCACATGGCGCTTATATTGAATTACAGACAAGATAACTAAAACAAAAATATTAATATTCTAAACTAACTTAATTTTAAATATACAAAACTATGTATGAGTAAATAGGTCATTATAATTGAATTCAGATAATATTTTTTGCTATTAACAAGCGAACGAGTGTCGCACGTCTGCACCCAAATTGATGAGACAAACATGCTATAAAATTTCACTTTAAATTCAATATGACATACTCACTCATTCTTACATCATTAGAATAGGTTTGGACCCCATTTAGCACTTTAATTGAATCTAGTGATCATTAAACTTTTATAAATATGTGCAAAATGTGCAAAGGGTGCCCATGCCAGTTCAAAACATTTACTTTTTTCATCTTAAAAATACAAAATCTATTTAGACTAACTTTAATCTAATAAACTACATACAATTTAGAATAATGGTGTTTGTTAACGGTGATGCATCACAGAGTACCTAATCTATAGATTATTTTGACATTACACAATAATGTAAGAGAACATTTAACTCATTGGAAACGGGGTTGGTTAGTTAAATTACTAACGGGTAAAAACAACGATTCAGGATGGTTACCTTTGTGCACTTCTAAATTATGTAGGTTACCTATCGGAGATTAGGAACTCCATGGTTCGTGGACAATATGTATAGGTATATCGGAGATGGAAGAGCTTTCATGATCAGTTCACCGGTCAACCAATCAAGGCTCAAGGAGAGCGCGCTGCACAGGATGTTAACATGAACTCTTATTTCCTGGCAATTTTCGAACTACATGTCCATTTCGAATAACATCGTAACGTCGCAACTTATCTATTCTCTTGCTTGCACACTAGTGCAGTCACTAATGTGCAAGCGAGAAAGCATGATAAGTGCCATAATTTTAGATTCGTTTATTAATGTCAAAATTGCCATTCAATTCAACTAAACAGAAACTAGCGCCACCTTTTAGTGGATAGAGGACAACAAACGCAATTATTGCAAGAAATTGAATTTCTCATCTAAGAGCCCTGCCTAAAATTAAAGCTAACGGTCTAACACTTCCATCAAACAAATAAGTTAAATGGTTGAACACCATTTTGACACATGTCAAAACAAAACTGTTACCACAAAAAAGCGTTCTATGTAGAGCGCCACAAACTTATCTGTACCAAAAAGGTACCATGCTAAATCTATGATTTGAACCGGTGGCCAAAAGAGGAACTAATTTTATTGTAAAATGTATTTTTTTCTGCCAACACCAAATGCGATAGCAGCGCCTCTCAACCAGTTCAGCTAAGTTTGTGGCACTATACGAGGTCGGAGATTTCTCTAGATATAGTTATTTAGTCAGTGCTTCGCTTTTGTAGTAAGACGGAAAATGTTTTAATTCATTTACAGTATTTTTAGAACCTAATATACCTAATCAACTTAAAATTATGTAGTTACTAGCTAACAGTATACAATGGTGCTTAATTTTTTTAAGATTATAGTTGAATGGTATGAAATTACATCATACCATTTTGCTTTTGAATTTAAACTTAAAATCTTCGAATATCCATTTCACTCTTCAGGAAATTTAAAATAACAGGGTTGGTTCCTCAAACTAAAAATCTAGTTTTACAATCAAGACTTCTTTAAAAGTGTTGAACGATGGTAATCAGAGGAACAACCAATTACTATGTTGCCCACAATAATTACAATTTAAAGGTATCAACTTTCTTAGTCATTATTCACCTCGTAACACTTAGTAACAGCACCTTTTTAGTTCTGTATTGTTCCATTCTAGACCTAAGCGTGTTGTGATAAGAGCTAGGGCTTTTGTCCCTTGTTTCCAGGGTAAACTATACAATTATCCGCCATTTGGTTGCGCATGGATGCGTTTTCCTTTCGTACTTCAGATAGTTCTTGGTTTAGCCTTAGGACTTCAAGAACAAGCTTTTCATTATCCACTTCTAGTTTTTCTAACCTGAAATTGAAGAAAATATTAGAAAACTGTACTTCCACTCCGATCAACTAAACCGACCAACTGGTTGTGCAGAATGGAATTCGAAGGGTTTTGTTCCAATCAAACCAACTGGTTGATCAAAGTCATCATCATCATCATCATGTCAGCCATCTAGTGTCCACTGCTGAACATAGGCCTCCCCCAACGATTTCCACAGCGATCGATCTTGTGCAGCCTGCACCCAACGGCTCCCAGCAACCTTTACCAGATCGTCTTTCCATCTAGTGGTGGCCATCCTCTACTGCGGTTTCCGGTGCGTGGCCTCCACTCGAGAACTTTTCTGCCCCAACGGCCGTCAGTTCTACGAGCTATCTGCCCCGCCCACTGCCACTTCAACTTGCTAATCCTGTGGCCTATGTCGGTGACTTTAGTGCGTCTACGGATCTCTTAATTTCTGCCCTTATAATTAATTATAATTTCTTTTCTTTCCATAGCTCGTTGAGCGACCTTGAGCCTTCTTATGAGGCCCATAGTGAGGGACCACGATTGATCAAAGTAACAAAATGCAAATCCGTCAGAGCGTAAAGTACCTAAGTGTGAAGGTACAAAAGCTTTTTACTAAATTCTGCAGGACTTCTTTTGTGGCGTAGACTAAATACTCTATTCGACGACCTCTGTAGCGTAGTGGGCGAAGGCCCGCCTGCGACGCAAAAGGTTGCGGGTTCGATCCCCGCGGCGGGACCAATATTTGTATGATCTACAAATATTTGTCTCGGGTCTAGGTATATGTATAATATGTATGTATTTACAAACAAAAAGTAAATAAGTAGTATATCAATCATCTAGTACCCATAACACAAGCTCTGCTTACTTTGGGGCTAGATGATGCTGTGTAAAAAAAAGTAGCTGCGCTTCCGCGGTGTGACCCGCGGTCCCTCGGGATTTTTCGGGATAAAAAGTAGCCTATGTCCTTCCCTGGGATACAACCTTTATCCATGCCAACTTTCAGCTTAATCTGTTCAGTGGTTGAAACGTGAAAAGGTAACAAACAGACAGACAGAAGTACTTTCACATTTATAATATTAGTATGGAAGTATGGATTTATTATTTATCTATTTACCTTTTCTGTTTCTCAGTGAGCTCTGAGATATGGTCGCACGCCTTTGCCAGAATACCACCCTTGCTGGCCGAGTCTGGCATGCGAGAGTATGGCACTAAAGCGGCCAGTTTCATAATCCACGTGTTAATTTTGTCACGCCGCCGCCTTTCTACTTCGTTATGGGTCGCCCGCCTTTTATCGTCACGCTAGAACACGGAGAATGAATTAACAATACAGCAACAGTTCTTGTTTATACTGACAAAATAAATAATGCTGGACTTTTTACAAATACTTGTGTATCTCACATTTTTGAACTCATGATATCTTTTGAATAAGACGTCCGATTTCAATCATTCAAAAAGTAATCTACTATGGCTACTGAAACAACCTTTACTACGAAGGCATTTACCTAATATCTTATTTATTCATGTTGTTTTTTTTTTAAGTTTTTTTTCTTTCGGTTTTGAGTGTTTCTTTTTTTTTTTCAATGTTTGTTGTTGCAAATAAATTACTGGCACAACATAATTTATAAATTATAGCCTATGTCAGGGATAATGTAGGATTCTGAAAGTGAAAGAATTTGCAAATCAGTCCAGTAGTTTCGGAGCCTATTCAACACAAACAAACAAATCTTTCCTCTTTATAATATTAGTGTAGATAAATGTTACCTTTTTAGCAGTGTTGACTGCTTTTGACTGTGATGGTTCTCTTTTATAAGCTTTCTTATTTGAGCCTGCTGTGAGGGCTACTGTGCTCTGTGTAAATACTTCTGGATTACTGATCACATAGAATGTACCATCTGAAATATAATAAAATAATAATGTTCCATTTTACCGTCGCAACACATACATAGGTCAAATCGTCACAGTGCGAAATGCGCAGCCGCGACACAGTCCATAGGGCTCGTACACAAAACTGCGATGCGATGCGATGCGATGTAATGATGTGATGTAGATGCAAGAGGGAGCTCGCAGATTTTTGCGATGCGACGTCGCATCGCAGTTTTGTGTACGAGCCCATATATTGTTACATTGTTAGTACAGAAGAGCGTTTCTAGGATACCTAATTGACAATAAATTTATTATATTCCCAGTATAGAAAAGTACTCTTTGCTTCGTTCCAACAGAGTGTTCCACGACACTCCATACTTTTTTGTTATCTCAAAAATACTATACTAGGATAAGCGAAGGGATATAATTACTACCTTGAAGTCGATCGGATGTATTCGGAAATAGAGAGAAAAACAAAACAGCTCGAAGCCCTTTATTAATTCAGTTGTTGTATGTGGTAAGTATCCCAGAAACGGCTTTAACATTCCAGATCTTCATCTTCAAAATCAATTAAGATCCTTTGAAGATATCTAGTGGTAGTCAGATGCATACTCTTACAGATTGTGCTATCTTGAAAAACTTCGTTCAAATTACGTAAAACACAGGTTCACAACTGTATCCCCAAGGTGCAGTAGACATTCTATCAGATCTTTTTTATGTTATTTCAGATCCTTAAAAGATGTCTAAGTGGGGTAGTCAGAGGCATGTCCAAACACATATTTGATACATGCCCACATCTTGCAGAAGTTAGTATTCCATATGTGATAGGTTGCAAGCCCATCGCCGCCTATAAAACTAACTGGTTTAAATAACTATTGTTGTAACCTACCATTTGGATGAGGAGAATGCTGCATGTTGGTACTGTTTTCATCACCTTCCATGGGTATTAACTTGTATGTCACTGGACTATCTAGAACATCAAATGATGCAGTCAATATTTAACTGTTTACAAATAGAATAGAATAGAATAAAGTTTTATTTTCTCCACATCATATACAACAGTTACAATAGGTACTTATATCTGCATAATTTTATGTGGGTGAGAATACGGCTACCCCTCAGCATTTGCTTCAACAGCTCGAGAGTGTTGGAGCGCTGGTTTTCAATGGCGCCATACCCGTTGTGGCGCAGCACTTGCTGCGACACGCAAATGAACAAATTTATTTATTTATTTTTATTTTTCACAAGGTACAAAGTATTACATAGGTTGGTTAGTAGTGCTTAAAAACTTAGAATAAGTTTGCCTAAGCACTAGGTTCTCGCACTTATTGTAACACAAAAATTATAACTAGTAAGTAAACACATCCAGCGATAGGCGCACACAGAAGCACCATGAAGACAATGTTATCGCATCGGGCAGGTAAGTTGGGAATGTGGTAAACAAGAGCCGCTCGACGACGAGCCGGCGCACTGCCGCTATGCATTTATGTGTGCGTAGGCCTCTTTGTATATAGGATGCTCCAATTAACTCGAATTATTATTTTTTTATTCGTTCAAATGTTGTAAGTAGTAAATGAACAACTCCTGTGTATGTGTTTGTCAGATCATAATTAAATTTAACTATAATCCAATAACGAGCTTCAGTTAACCTGTGTAGCGATAATTAAATTGCAGGTACATCAAAATGGATCTAAGCAGTAGGTATCCACAGAGGCAACAGCATACCTTCAGACTCGCCGAAGTTTTCTTCTTTCATCAAGCTTATATATTCACCGTCAGCACTGTAAATAAACACAAACAATCAAAATTACTTCCTACGCCAAATCGGAGCGGTTTCATTACATTCTTTGCCAACTTGTTCTGCAAAAATGATGGCCTTCGGACACTGAAATTCACTGTATTATGTAACCTTTCTCTGTTCACGAATCATTTAATTGAATTTACCTGCTGTCAAGAGAACTTTCGTGCAGATCCTCAATGTCTGCTTCTAGTTTAGCCATTACGCGTAATTATTTTTTTGAATTTTCACAATAGTGGTCACGGGGACAAATAAAGAGGTCATGTGATGAGACCATAGACAGACACCACTGACTGACTGACAGAACACAGAACCACAGACTGCTTAAAAAAAAAAACATTGCAATGTTACATAGATGCCCCATAGAGATATAATTTAAAGATGCCCATAGAACTCATTCTCTAGAATGTTCTAGCCATAGAGATGCCATAGAGAATACCATATTTTGCCTATGGTTGATGAATTTAGCGCCATCTCATAGTTCAATTGTTTTGGTACACGAACTCGACGTTAGATGGCAGCAAACAACAAATAGTATCATGCTTCTTCACTAGAGTTTTTCATAGATTTCATTTTAGTTTTACTGGTTTTGCTTTGTTAGAGAGCGCCGAGCGCTACTACTTCTATTCTGATCTTAGATTAACTCTAAGGTTCTGATAAAGTCCGTTAAGTAAGATACCAATGTACTTACATAATATTACTAGGTATTTACCTACCTAAGAAGGTAGGTACCTATAAGCGTACCTAAAAGCAAACATAAAGCTACACCAAGTCCTAAAAAAATAAGAACATGTAGAAAACAAGCACTTAGCTGGTCCATCAAAAATTACCTACCTACTTCTTAAACCTAAATAAGTTTTTGTCAATAGCAGGCATTAGCAGGTCCGGTGACAAGGGTCGCTTGTTATTGTCCTTCATTATCTAAGTAATAAATAAGTAGGTACCTAATAACATAGTAAAAATACTACGAGGATGGACATTTCGCGCCGGTAATTTATCTATAGGTAGGTACTTACCTACGTAATAACAATCATACAGCCTAAGCTAAAACGTTTGTAAGTCACTTACAGATTCCACACCTAACAAATCCACGTAAAAAACTATTATTTATCGCTCAATTTATGGTGTTTTATTGTGGACACAATGAAACAAAACTCATTGGGCGGCGTTTAGGTACGTTGGGCATTTTTGAGATGGGAGTAAAATATCAAACTCAGTCACGTGAATGTTATCGTAAAAGTGTGACGAGACCAACCTCTTACTAGGTATAATCTTAATTTCGTCACACCCCTTTGCTCGTGCAAAGGGGTGGTAAGGCTAAGGTTCAAAATGTTCAACTAGAACTAATGACCAATACGAATTTTGTCTAATAAGAAACCTTGTATCGTCACAATTAGATCGGTTAGAGTGAGACCACCAGAGGCGGTCACTACTGGAATTTGAACTAGGGGATTTCAAAGTAGGACAGTATCTTTTTGCATGCCACTATCTTTTTATTTTTGTATGGTTTGTGATAATTACTACTATTTACCTACCTAATTATACTTACCTACCTAACTTAACTTTGACCTATACTTACTCAGGTACCTACCTACCTACAGAATTTTCCACCACTTCATAAAACCTTTCAGCTTTCCTACAGTGACTAGACAGAGTGAAACCATCAGCAATGTAAATCGAGTAATTCTGGCAATAATTCCCACCAACCATTTATTCAGGGTTATGCAACATTAACGTAGGCGCTTGGGACCTTGCATTATTCATGAATACGGCAGCTCGATTGCTCTCAAAAAGGCTTACGGTCTTTGAGATTATTTTGAACTTTGACCATCCACAGTCCACACCTTTGGAAGCATTTAAAACTGAAGTAGTAAGTAAGTATGTAAAGACACGAGTGTTCATTCGTTCTTGTAGAGGTGCTAGAATGGTGACCGTTAGGCCGCGTTTCCACCTGCACGATAATGTTTGCGAAAAATGTCTGACAGCATTTTTTTCTTATGTACCTACATTACATACAAGGTGTCCCGTAATGAGTGGATACTCCTTTAGCTACGGGTAGGGGGCATCATAAGGAATCAGAAAAGCAAAACTTGTGCACAGTAAAAGTCTCACGATTTTCGAGATAAGGGACATTTAAGAAATTTTAATTTTTTTTCTAGCCTTGTTCATTCTTTTCGATGCCAAGATCACAAATGAAGGAATTTTCTTAATCTGATTTCTTTATAGCATTGTTGGATAATTGTGCTATCCAATGATAATTGCCATTTGCATGTCAAAGGAGCAGTTTTTTAATTAGACCCACACCCCAAAAAAATGTATGGTCGCTTGCGTGCCCATCTGATTAATAGCTTGCCCACTTTACTGAGATTTTAAAACGGTTTCGTATAGCACATGGTATTTCCAACTTTCGATGCAGAGATATTTCCTGTTAAGTTGGGTAAGAGCCGTTTTTAACCGACTTCAAAAAAGGAGGAGGTTATATGTTCGGCTGTATGTATGTTTTTCAAATTACAATTTGGACTGAAATTCACTTATTGACTGAGAATTTTGCAAAGAACTACTAAAACTTACTAAAACCAGAAGGTAAGGCATAACAGACATTAAAACATAATTTCCCAAGAAAAGTTTATGTTTTCTTATTTATCGAAAACTCAAGCTATTTTAAAAAGTCCAACTGTTAATCGACTTTCGCTGCTGACTGTACCTATCTAAGCAAGTAAAATGAATTTCCACGAGTTTCTAATTTAATAACTTCTGTAGGTAGTTACTGTACCAACCAACCGAGACCGAAGCTGCTCGGAAAAATGGTTGCCATCAATCAACTTCGCAAGTTTTCCACGATTTATTCCACCCACCTTAAAATGAAATTTATCATTAATTCCCGACAAAAGCAGTGACTAGATTCAAAGTAACAATTTGTTTTCCTAATAGGATCGGAATGTCCTAACTTAGTTGGAGGTAGGTACAGGTACCACCTACTTACGTAGGCCACCTACTTACGTAGGTAAGCAATTTATATACTACCAAAAATAATTCGATTTAATTTATAGATTTTTAGTACAAAATGTATAGAAGTAGTTTTTGTCGATTTCTGGACCTACTCTTTTGATCCCACCATGAAACTGAATCGATTGGCATATTTTTTTTTCTTGCAAAAACTAAAAAACTAAACTGCATTCAAAATCTTTGAATGCAGTTTAAAATATCTCAAAAAGTTAGGGAAGGTCTCCTAAGAGCGTTTTCCTGTAGCTACAACGGTTAAGGTACCTACCTGCCCTCCGCGTGGCCCAGATATAAAAAAAATTTTGGCACTCCGGGAGTGCCGAACAGAAGTGAAAACTTGAACAATTACGTCTTGACCCCTCTTTACAAACATTTTGGAAGGGATGAGGGGTCAAGCTATATTGGAAGGCGAAACCAAAGTTTTTTACTCATTTCGAAACTATTTCCTCTATGTCGCTAACGCGCCTAAAGAAGTTTTCACTTCAAAAACTAAGTAACTATAAAAACTATATTATATAACTATATAATGTAGGTAACTATAAAAAAAATATAACTACTTATAAAAAACATTAAAATAATTTTACTTGGATCCAGTTCTTTAAAAAATACAAGATCGCTTATTAAATTCAGCCCACGATTATTTTAATGAAAAAGTTTAGGCTTAACAAGTTTTATACAATGCAATCTAATTAACTTTATCTGCCCCCAGTTCTCTTATCATTAATCTGACTAATTTCATCATTGTTTAATTTATGCGATTGACTGCCTTAATTGTAATTAGTAGTGAAAACTTAATTAACTCTTGTAATCTTAATTAACTAGGTACTTCTTACCTACTAGTATCATATTATATAGGTAACTAATTATGAAGGTAGGGAAATTTTGTGGGAGGAATTTTTATTAAAATAAGCAGGTGATTTTTATTTTCTAGAGAAAAAAAATTTGGTTCATTGAAAGTTTTCTTATCTTATGTACCTACCTAGGTAGGTAGGTAGGGACTTGGGTAAAGAAGAATTTTTTTTATCCTAGAACCAAATCTAAGCCAATGTTCAGAACGCGCTGTCGAGTCTCTTTTATTTTTATTTTATTTATTTAGGACATCCAACAGAAAAATCACAAAAATAGTATAAATTTCTTAACTAAGCTACTTATATCTAGTGTTTCCCCAGTTATAGAATGCCACAGCTTTTACAAGTATTACCTAATTAAAAATTCAAATAACCCGACTGCAAGAATGTCAACTTATGAGATTTTGCAATGCGTTAGAACCCTTTGCATGCATTCATTGCCAAATTGTTATTTCAAACCTTAGTTTGGTTTCAAACCTTTAACTTATTAAAGCATATGACTTGTATATATTTTTGTAATCTCATTATAATTTCCTTCATTGTGATACCCCACTCGATAAGATTGGCTATTTTTTTCTTAACGCGTTACTATTTCACGCATAAGATCCGCCATTTTTTTTCTAAAATCTATGACACTCTCGTTAATAAGACGAATCTAACGATACATTAGATATCTAAATCCATCCAGTCGTTTGAAAGATACGAGGGAGCAAAAAAAAATTAACGCATTATGTACCTACATACATACAAGATACGCGCGATAAACAACCCTTCCTTTGGCAGTACGGATAAAAATACTATCCTGAGTAGGTATTCCGATTTCAGACGTTGACACCGTCTTTAAATTATAGGAACCTACCTACTTTTTAGCGATAAAGCCACTTCATTTCGTTAATTGGTTTGTGGCCAAGAAAAATGTAAGACAGATAGAAAGTTCGGTTTTGGTCGAGAAAGAGAAGATTTACGGTTCTACCTCGAACTCCACAAGGAGGCAATAAAACAAAATAGACGGAATTTCAAGTAGCCTCGGGCTCATCCATATATTTTCACATTGTGTATTCCGTAGCCTATTAGGGTTACGTGCTAAAATTACAAAAACCTGAAGTATAAAATGTTTAAATTACACCCAAAAAGAGATAAAAAGAATTTCAACCGATACGAATGTGTCGCTGTGCATTTTTAAACGTAGGTAAACGCTCATCAGATGCTATATAAAAAAATTCAGTGGCACTCCGGGAGTGCCGGCAGAAGTGAAAACTTGAACGAGGTATTGTGAGTTGGTTGAGCTCTAAAGGGATGACAATTGATTGCATGTCATGTATGTAGTAAGCCGGTGTCGTAAGCGTCACGCGTCTAGTGTCTCGCGACTCGCGTCTCTCTCGACGCGAAATCAAAGTTTTTTACTCATCTTAAAACTGCTAACGCATATTCCCTCTATAACGCTAACGCGCCTAAAGAAGTTTTCACTTAAAAAACCGGCCAAATGCGAGTCGAACTCGCGCACGAAGGGTTCCATCCCACTATCCATAAAAACGGCAAAAAAAATACACGTTTGTTGTATGGGAGCCTCTTAATATTTAATTATTTTATTCTGTTTTTTAGTATTTATTGTTTTAGCGGCAGCAGAAATCATCTGTGAAAACTGTCTAACTATAACGCGCTTCTAATAGTGCGACGCCTACATACGCCACACATTTACACCTACGGAATTCCAATTATCATGCACACACTTGTCCAGTAGTATTTTATCGACCGCCAGTGTAATATACGAGCCCGTAACATTTCAGTATATTGCATTACCGGCAGTGATACCATCCTTTTCCCTATTATTCGCGATTTCCACAAATTTATGACTAACGGATGCTATGATTCTTTAGAAACATCAGCTTTTATTATGATTTAATATTTATTACGGCATAAAATCGAGGAATTTCACTAAGTTAGCTTCAATAAAAACACCTGATTTACCACCAGGAAAATGAAATGGAAATCAATAAAGATGGAAACAGAGCACAGATTTAAAGACTACTACGTATAAAGTAGTGGTAAAGGGAGTGGTGGAAGATCGCCAATGATAGAGGCCAGTGGAAAATTTTGGGGGAGACCCCAGCAGTGGGACACAACAGATTAACAAAAAAAAGTATAAAAAAGTACCTAAGGTGCTTTCTGGTAAGACCGGACAAGTAGTAAGTCCGGATAAGTCATGTAACTACTAAATTCAGCAATATTTTTAAATGATGGCAACATCACCGTACGCGCCATTTTGTTGTGCCCCTCCCTACAGTCTGCTTTTTACGCTATGCCCAGCAGAACGTGTGCTATTGTCGTTCAAAAAAAGGATGTACCAAAAGTGGAAAAAGACATGATCCGATCTTCCACCTGAAACGTTCTGTGAGCAATTTGGTAGGTAATTTTTGTTTATTTTTGAAGTTTTGCTGTTTTATTACCATTTGCGATGTAAGACTAATTGATTTGTACTATACAATCATGTCTACGACGTTTGTAGACAAAGATCCGATCTTTAACCTCGTAGGTTAAGATCGGACATAATCCGCCGGTCTTTCACTGTAAAGTGTTTCTCAAACTTTTTACTTTACATGCTTTTTATTTTACTTTCAATATTCGATTTGTCTGTATCAAACGTCTCACTTTCGCAAGCTTTTGTACGGATGTCTTGGCTGTATTCGCCTACAAGTTATCAAAGTTACCTAAATTTATGATGTTTAAAATGTAACTTGTTTTACTAATAATGTTGTAAAAGTACTTACTTTTTTGTTTTTACTTAAAGAAGTATTTGTTATGTTTAGTTGTTGATTTCTTGTTTGTTCTGGATTGTATAAAATACGTAAGTATTAATATTTGTTGACAGAACGTGCTATAATACTGCATATTTATATTACTTAATAATAATTTAAGTGGATTGACCGAGTTTGGAATACCACGCTGCGTTCAACGACTGGTATTGTCGACGTAGGGCGAAAAACAGTCAAGTTGAAGTGGGACTGGGCAGGGCACGTGAGCCGGATGCACAGCGAAAAATGGGCTAACATCTTAACACCCTGGAGACAACGCCGCGGACGGCCAAGGAAACGCTGGAGAGACGACCTCGACTCCTTCGATAGTGGGTGGTGGAACCTATCAAAGGAGAGAGATGGTTGGAAATAATTGGGGGAGACCTTTGGGTGGTGGAACCTATCAAAGGAGAGAGATGGTTGGAAATAATTGGGGGAGACCTTTGCCCAGCAGTGGGACAGTATAGGTTAAATAAAAAAAAATATTTAAGATTAAAGCCCACCTACAGACTGAAATGTTCGTCCTATTAAACAGTAGGTATTTAGTTATGTTCAACTTTACATAAAGTTTTTTTCATTTTTTGCTTATTTGTTTGTAGATTAAAATTTAAGTTTATAATGAATAAAGTTTTTTTGTTATTATTAGAGCTTGAAAATGCAAGTTTCAACTCAGAAAACTGATTTCTAATTTGTTAATTGTCTGCCTGCTGTACAACCGAATTATGAGTCTAATGAGCCTTTAGATGTAAAAGTTTGAGATACACAAAAATCTATGTTTGAAGCATGCGGGGTAAGATCGGACATTTGGAGTAAAAAAATGTATTAAATCTTCGCTAAAACTTAAATTTGAAAACCAATTCAATAACAATTTTAACTATGTTTTTTATTAGGTAAGTCCGAATATTTTCCTGTGATAGAGCTTATTCTAGCTGTTACAGAGGTGATTTTATAAGGTAGTCCGGTCTTACCTTAACACGGTCCGATCTTTTCCTTGCCATTCTGAAAAATTTTGCTCTGTTTGATCATTCATAAAACATCAACCGTTGTGTTTATCTAAACATTACAAATAAGAAATGAAACCTCTGTATTTTTGCAACAGTTTGGTTGCTATGGCGTTGTAAAAGAGTCACTAGAGGCGATACAATAAAATATTTTCTAAGACTCTTTAGGTTTTCTCAAAAATAGTCCGTTCTTACCAGAAAGCACCTTATGTGTTTATTCGACTTTTCTCCAACTTTACGATTGCCAATCAATGCAAAACATCAGACATAAAATTGCCTGTGATCTTAAACGCCAGCGCGTTAATAAATAAGGAGGGCCTTACTAATAAACGTGGTATAAAGTTATTCCTCGGAATAAAATAGGAATAACGATACATTTTGATAGTTTACACTCAGGAATAACTTTATACCACGTTTATTAGTAAGAGCCTAATATGTTTATTTTAAAGAAAAATACAACTGCATTTTTTAATTTTTGAAAACATGTAAGTACAGTAAGCCCAGAAAAATACATTTCTCAAAAAATACTGCTGCCCTCAATTTTGTAAAATTTTGCCACACCCTATATCACACATAAATATTATAATTTTTGTTTTTACTTGTTGGTACCTACTTATAACGGTTTTTTGACTTTCATTACCCCAGTTTGTTGATATATTGAACACACTCATATCTCTATGACTTACAAGATAAAAATTGGAGGAAACGTGTAGTACTTACTCGGTCGCGCATGTTTTGAATAATAATGTAAGCATCTTTACTCAGGGCTTTATGGTAATATTTTGCTGATACGCAACGTGATGTTTTTAAAAAATCGATTTTTCATTTCAAATGCTACCTACAATAATATTTATTTCTGGGTTTTGTTATAGAGCGTTGCTCGTACGCCGCTCTTCGCGCCGCTGCCTTTAAGGGTTCCAATATAAATCTATGCAATTGAACGCGCCGCTCGCCGCGCCGCAACGCAACCCCGTCCGAAGTAAAAAAAATATGCCGTGTTTGAGTGAGATAGTACCTCAAAACCAAACCAATATTGACTATTAAAGATTTCAATGCGCATTAAGAATTTCTTAGCAATTAAGGACACCTTAATGGTAAAGAAAAACAACGTGAGGAGACCAGTTTCTTCACCTAGAACTAGACTGGTACTACGTATTCCGTAGTTGTGTCCAGACTCTTCGTCGCCTTGTTGTCCTTCAGTATTTCTGGCGACGCTCTGTCGCGACATCCGCCATTTCAGGGACTCTTAGATTGAAGGCGTGGGAGCTGAATTAGGGTACAAAATAAAGATTGAATCTAAAGCTGTTGTTATTAGGTTGGTACTATAAAATATGAAGCAGAAAATTTAATTTAAAAATTGCACCCATGTGATACTTGAACCCACGACTTTCAACGTTCTGCGGTGAAAGTCGCGGGTTCAGTATTAAGCTAAGATCTGAATAAAATGATCCCTGAATGTAATCTACACTATAAATGTGATTCTACATAATATGAACTCACTTTTTTTTTACGTTTTTATTCATGAAACACAACACGACCTAGGTGCTTATCTTAAAAAATCTGCTTATAGTTCAAATTGTGTTATATTTTTTACGTGTATGCGCAGTGTGTTGTGTACCTACTATGTTTTTTTTGTGTTTTTGTAGGTAAGACTATTATTATCCCATTTTCGCCAAGAGGAAAGGAATCATCATCATCATGTCTGCCATCTAGTGTCCACTGCTGAACATAGGCCTCCCCCATCGATATCCACAGCGATCGATCTTGTGCAGCCTGCACCCAACGGCTCCCAGCAACCTTTACCAGATTGTCTATCCATTTAGGGGGGGGCCGTCCTCTACTGCGGTTTCCGGTGCGTGGCCTCCACTCGAGAACTTTTCTGCCCCAACGGCCGTCAGTTCTACGAGCTATGTGCTCCGCCCATTGCCACTTCAACTTGCTAATCCTGTGGGCTATGTCGGTGACGTTAGTGCTTTAGGAAAGGAATAAATATTAAAAAAATGTTAACTTGTATCTCTCATGTTCATGGCTTGCTTAGCTTTTGACTCATTTTTTAATTCCTTACATCCTAAACAAACATTCCTGTTTATGTCACTTATACAATATTAAAACAATTTTATCGTAAATGTATTAAAACAAGCGGTGAGAGGAAACTGCGGTTTGTTCACCCTTGTTTAAACAACGTTATTTCCCCTGATGGTTTTGCCTTTAAATTGTTCCCTGGTATAGTCAGCCGTCTGATTATCTAACATAGGTAATTTTAATGTAGTGTGTTCAGTGTCACACGTAGGGTAACAGTTTTATTTTTGCATACAAAAGAAAACAGTACTTTTCAACAGGCATTTTAAAACTCTTCATCATTCATCTTTAGATTATAATTTGGACTACTTCGACATCTCCTTCCTTCAATTATTGTGATGATGAGTTAATGTAGCCCAATGTGGAGAGTTTGTTTGAGTCAAGTTCGTCTCCCCATAGACTTGATTGAGCGTAGCGGAAAATAAATTGTCTATGAAATATGAATATGCATCTAACACGTGATGTTTGCAGGAAAAAAGTAATTTTATTTTTCTAAATTCGACTGTACGTATAAAAAGGAAATGTGCCGTAAAACATGCCTCTTAATTTTCGAGCTTCATTAGCTAGTAATTTAAAGGTAATATTTGTATTTTATTACTTACTACTAAGATAATTTAACTCAAAATAATTTTAAGAAGTTATTTAATTTCAACAAGCCACATATAAATTACGTTAGCATTCTCGGTTCTGTTTCATGGCAAAAGTTATTGATGTTTAACCCTTGCTACCGCAATCAATTCAATAATTAATTTTCATTCAAAGGGCTACGCTGTAGTAACTCGTAGGTTCACTTGTAGCATTTGCTACGACGTAGATCGAGCTACAAATAATGCTACACCACGACACGTGACCCGCCGCCTGATTATGTATTTCATTTGCGATTGATCGCTCATTGGTTGTTTGTAACTGGAGCTACTGCGATAAAGTAGGTAGCAATCACTAGAATTAAAGATGTAATATGTGAAATCAAGGAAATTTCAAACAAACTACATACGTAATAGGTTTGATTGTCCTGCAGAGGCATCACTGGCGAAAATAAGCGGAAAAAATAAGATTTTT
Source organism: Epirrhoe tristata (assembly GCA_951394285.1). Classification (NCBI taxonomy): domain Eukaryota; kingdom Metazoa; phylum Arthropoda; class Insecta; order Lepidoptera; family Geometridae; genus Epirrhoe; species Epirrhoe tristata. The sequence continues at coordinate 7,498,169 of OX596150.1, read as the reverse complement.
TGTTATCGCAGTTAAATGAAAGCCAACCGTGGTACATTAGATTGCTGTTATTTTGTTCATTGGCTTTTGTCTAAAATGTAAGACCAGTGCACAATCACATTATCGATTGTTGGACGCAAATGACTTCATCTCGACACGACGTCGCCGCGTTGGCGCCTCAGCGTCTGCAAACAAATCTCGCAAACTTATCTCCGAGCACAACCCGACCTTAACACAATGGACTAAAGGTTGTATTATCTTGACAAACCGCAGGATATTTTTGCGCTTGTCATGGGACCCAGGATTGCGTCATATCGCATCTTGCCAAGTATCTGTAAGGATAATCTTATACGGGCAACTTTGAAGAGAACTTGGCTTGAAGCAATTCATATTCGTAATTGATTTGAAAAAAAATTCAAAGCTTAAAAAACCCATTATCATTATTTTTCTATGATACTTAATGTAAATGTAAATGTAAATATTATTCAATGGTTTAATACTTTAAAGCGGGCAGTACACAATGGTATGTGATGGGCTATGCTTTGCAATGCACAAATGTAGGCCACGATTACTTGGTGTTCACACAATGACGCAGGGCTCATTGCTGTCTGGCGATGGACGATTTTTTGAAGAAAAAGTTTTGTTTATATTCTTTCGCCAGTTTTGTAAAATTATGAAATTATTAAAATGGAAATAGACAAAAATATTGTTTGTGTATGTTTTATCGTTTAATTTTTTTATTTCAAAATTGTTCATGCTCAAACGCGAAACGAAACTGTCCGGCGGTCGGTGACTGGCGATTGTGAACACCACACCGGCCACGCTACGCCACGATTCCTTTGAAGTGTGGCTATAAAACCGACAACATCCCGATTGCGCGCCACGATTGATAATTTTCCACCACTATATACCATTACCCCCTGTACACAATGGCGATCGCCTGAAGTGGGCCAGTGTACGCCATTATGCCGCTTAAGCAATTTGTTTAACCGTAACTTTAGTTTCATGTTGCCTACGTAGAGCAATAATTGCCCGTGTAGAGAATCTTTATCCAACCATTATACACTGGCCCCGATAGCAGTTCACCAAATTAAGGATGAGGTATCTTGGGGAATAGTCCCACGTAATGTCATTTATTGGGAAAACAGGACCAAGGTTGTGTTCCGTATAAATAAAGTCGTTGAGGTTGACAATATAGGTCGAAATTCTGTTTTGAAGGAAATGATAACAAGTGCCAAGTTTTAATAGTTATGAGTATTTTCATCTAAATGGTTTCAGTAACCCCTATTTTGTTCTATAGGACTGTTACGCCATAGAATTGTTTTATCCCTGTAGTTCAATGGTAGGACTAATTATTAAAACGAAAACTAGCCCATTTGTTCAATAGAACTAATAATATCTGGTAACTTTCATTAGTTCTATAGAACTGTTGGTCCATGGAACAACTTATACTTTTTGTCCTTGTAGTTCAATGGTAGAAACACTTACATTTTGACAGCTAAAACCTAAATAAGAAGGCATAATGCTTAATGTTTTAAGATTCAATATTTGGGACTAGCCTACCTCTACTCACTAAAATCATGTTGTATTTCGAACTACGCAAGAGTCGTCAAAATTCCATTATAGAGTTCCTTTGTGATATTTGTAAAATGTATGTTTATTTGAAGTATTTTTTAAGAAATGTACCTAAATGGTGTGTTTTGCTTATGCTACCATGTTATATTTGCCTTGAACCTTAAAATGGAAACCCTTGCACTGTTTTACAGTAAGTGTGTGGTTACCACCACACCACATGTGTGGACCCACACACTGAATGAAAAAGCAAGGAGCGGTTCATGATAACATTTAATGTAATATTCATACGCCGCGACACGTAGCCTGCGCTTTGACGCCCGTAACTGTATGAATTAAAGATTACGAGTGAAACCAGGGGAGATAGGGTGTCTGGAATCAAATTTTAACTTATGTAAATCACATTGAGACTACTAAGTGACCACGGTAGCAATAATGTCATCCAAAAACGTTGAGGTAAGTACCTAAGTTTTTACTGACATTTTCTTAGAAAAGTACAGAAAAGAACTATCTTCAAGCTAGGTCGCGACGTACCTTGAGATGACAGTTGACTAGAGGATGAGTCGAGATCTAGAAAACGACTTAAGATATGGGTGGTCCCGATAATTATATCCGTTTTGTTAAAAACGAGAATTTTTTGTCAAATTAGTGTTGAGTTATGAGTTCGTCTACGTTGTGTGGCAAGGTCGCTATTTATTTCCATAGTTATAGCTAAGTAAAATTAAAATTTTCATATCGCAATTTTTGAGTCTCTTGGTTATTATGTCAAAGAAGCCACTCCAGCCGAGGTCATAAATGTAATCTAATCTGTGTTTGTTTTGCTTATGGTTTTGTAAGTGCTGCTTTTGGTTGACAACTGAAAACATTGTAAATAAGCTCTTGTGTTGTGATGCTATGGTAGTAGTTAGGTTTAGGTAAACAGTTGAACAGAATAGTCTGTTTATGATAGATATACCTACTAAGTTACACTTTTTGTGACACTAGTTTTACAGCTAACGTTAGTTATAAGGTAGTAGAGCTACAAAGTTGTTTGCCAAGTATAATTGTACTACCTACATATAAATAAATAAATCAATTTCAATGGTAAATACTCCTATTTACTCCTATCCTATCAAATCAGTAACATTACCCAACTTATGTGAAGGTCACAAACTTAATTTGTGTTCGGTCCGACGGTTTCGTTTAAATTATGTTCCGGGTGTTTAAAAAAGGGTTCGTAGATTTTTTTGAAAACATTGCTAATTTATTAAACAATAATATATAAAACAGGATTACTACTCTGTATCCCCAAGGTACGGTAGACATTTTCTCAGACACAAGAAAAGCAAACAAACAAGAAGACTTTACTTAGTTGAGGTGAAACGACTCCATGCAAAGTATTTCTTTAAAGTCGTTTTGACCTCTTGTTTTTTCTTTGACTCGAATGTTTGTTCTAAGTTCCTCATTATGTATAACAACCTCCATAAACTAACTTCGATTATGTAGTAAAAGGCATCCTTAACCTATCAAAGTTTGCTTAAGCTCTTTAATGGCACACATCGTTAAAACTTCACAACTCATAGACCCTCACTTCTCCAATAATTAAGCATAATGGATCTACGCATTTGTGAAGTTAGCAGAAGACAGTCACTATAGTTATATCTAACCAGTGAGGTGAAAGAATTTTCAGAATCATTAGGTAAATATATTTTCGATACCAGTTTGGCACCTTTAAAAAGAAACCTTTTTTGTAGTAGGTAATATAAACTAGGCACTAGGTACACTTGGCTAGAAGAGATGACAGCCGGTGGACAAAGGCAGTGACAGAATGGTGGCCAAGAGATGCACATCGACCACGGGGCAGACCACCAGCCCGTTGGTCAGACGACATAGTCAGCGTGGTTGGACGACAATGGATGAGGATAGCACGGAGCCGAGAGGAGTGGCGGGTTAGAGAGGAGGCCTACGCCCAGCAGTGGGTATTAATAGGTCATTGATGATGATGATGATGAATATTAATAAAATCTTTTGACAAACTTATTCTTTAACTTCACGGTTTAATTTTACATCTTCCATGTTTTGGCTCTGCAAACTTTGTTAACGTACTATGGCATTTGAGTAAAGCTTCTTTGAAGTTCTGAGGCGCCTTCAAGTAACAATATTTCCCTCCGGATTCCGTCAGTATCCTCTTAGTGAGAAAAATATCAATATCACTTCCGACCAGGTACTTGGAGGAAAAATTATATAAATTACCAATAACGTAGATATAGTATGGGACTTAATCAATAGATTTTGCTACTACAGACAAAAAGTAATATAAATCTATGTTTTCAACACACTTGCTCATAAAGTGGCTCTATGGTCACCGCAATTAGGCACATAATGACACCCATAATCAAACTGTGACTTTTTCATTACTATAACTCACTAGTGAGTAATAGAATTTTTTTTTAATTTTATTGGTTGAGTTGCTTTGTTCTTTAAAAAGTTTTTATTCAGAAAAAAGATCGTGTTCAATAGAACAAATAAATTAATGTTCCTATTGCTTGCTCATTTCATGCAACTTCTAATTTAAATAGATAATTTTAACTCGTACGTGTTTAATAAATAAAACTTTCACTCAAATATAACTTTTGTTTTCTCTATAATAAAAGAAAACTTTAAATTCCCCATTTTGTCCGTGGCAGAATAGGCCGCAAACCCTATGCGCGGCGCGGAAATATAGTCTGTGGCCGATCGCAATGCGCGCGCATAGGAAAACTGATTAATTTTTCCCGCAATAGCGAAACATTTTTCACAACTCGTTTTCACTGTTGAAAATGAGTTTTTATTGTTATTTTATTCACAAGTGTGTTGAAAAACGTCGTATGATACACGTGTGTATTGATGATTACCGTCCTCTGTTCTATTATGAGCCTCGCCTAACGGCTCGGCTCATAAAAACACCTCGGCGGTAATCACCAATGTTACACACTAGTACCATAATGTACTATTATGAAAAAAAACTAAAGAATTTTAGTATAGGCGATACCGCAAAATCCATTGATGCGCGGGATTTGAACCCACGACCTTCGGATTTAAAGTTGAGGTACATACAACCCCATTCGGCCAACACGGTTTTTTTTAGTCAAAGATAGGTAATTTGAAATTGAGAAAATATCAGAATAATACTTAAAGCGTTGACGCCCACATAATTCCATTTAGTTACCAGTTCTATATACGGCAAATATAACTTTTTAGAAAATGTCAAATCATACTCGTAAAAACGAATTATTTCCACTTCGTCACTCTCCCAATGCTCAATGATCTGTTACAGGCAAATGCTCAATTATGTAAATAAATTAATCAGAATCGCAAAAAAGAATAGGCGTTCTCTAAGACCTTTAAAAATCAAGTTACATAATAGGTATTTACCTAAAATCTAAGTTAAGTAGCTTAAAATCTAAAAGGTTAATCTTGGAATACTTATTCTTAATACGAGTATTCTTAATAGCCTTTTGATATCATTGAACTCTACTGACATAGAGCTCAATGTTTGATATGTGCGATAAGCGGTGAAGGAAAACATTATGATAAATCCGTTGGCCAAAAAATTATGTGCAAACTAATTTTGAATTGAGTTTAAATACAAAAGGCCATCGTAATAAAATAAGCATTAGGGTTGAGATGTAAATCATTTCTGCGTGGCAAAGGGTTGTAATTTACGCCTCCAAATGTAATTCGGTTGTAATTGCTTTAATCAGGTTAGTGTAAATTTTGCTTTGAACACGGAACGGAAAATGCTTTAGTTAAATGTAATGAAATAGGTATTTTATACAGAGAAATGTGATTAAAGATATCTGAGATAATGTCTACCGTTCCTCGGAGATACAGTCGTGATCCTGTTTACATAGGCATAGTTGTAAATTCTAGCTGCAAAACAAATAAAAAAGAATAAATGTTGGTTGCAATGAGTTGCATGTTGAACTACTGAATAAAAAAAACTAGATAAATTAATCTGTTTGTCTAAATTCTATCACAAATAGGTTCTTATACTGTGCCACCTTCCGATAGTTTCGTTATCCGCTGTTACCAAAACAACATACTTAATATTTGTTGTAGAGGCAACTTTGCGAGTCAATTCAAGTTAGTATAAAGGCTGACAAGTTTAATTAAATGCTAACAGTAGTTTCAACTTTGAAGTTATTTACATAGATTTGTTTGAATATGTAGGTACCTTATGTTTCGGCATATTCATTGTCAGTAATTTTTGCCACTAGTGATCTGCTATGATTTCGATTCTTCCATTACCTTTCCTGTTTTCTTTTCATCTCATCCTAATCGTTTCAGCCCACTGCTTTGTGTTAATCTCCTCATCATCTCTTTTTCATCATGCCAGCAGAGGAATTCCAGCTTTTTATACAGGTAGACTTCTTTAAAGCATGGTAAATAACCCATTCAAACTCGGTAGACGCTTTGTATCGTCACTTTCAAAACTTCAAAGCATTCAACTCTTAAGGTGCATTAATACGATGCGATTTCAACCCATACGATATCGTATCGCAAGGCAATTTTACGCGTGTAAAGGCATTTATACGATGCGAATTTTTATACGATTTGCTAAGTTCCTCCCATTGAACGTACCGACTAGCGTCGCGCTAACTATGAGAAATCGCATATAAAATTATCTCATTTTATAACTAAACGGGTGAATAAAAGTGCCTAAGAGAAAATATGGTAGATTGTGTGAAGGATGACATGAGTAAGAAAGGAGTGAGTTTTGAGATGACGGCTGATAGAGGAGATTGGAAGAAAAAACACATGTACCGACCCCAAATAATGTGAGAAAAGGGCAGGAAGATTTCACACAGCATCACTAGCCCCAAACCCAAACTAAGCAAAGCTTGTAGGTACTATGGGAACCAGTAACTGATATTACTACTTATATACTTTTTTTGTTCGTAAATAATACATTTAATACATAGAAACAACCAGACCCGAGATAAATATTTGCGAACATACAAACATTTATCCAGCGGCGGGCATCGAACCCGCAACCTCCTGCGTCCCAAGCGGGCTTTCGCCCACTGCGCCATAGACGTCGTCATAGACGTCGTCAAATCTTGAGAAGAAACTTTTTTTAACCGAAAAAGTTAAGGTCCAATTTCATGGCGTCTTCTTTAATTGGATGTCGTTAAGTCCCTTGTTATAAAAAGAGGATTCTTGCGTTAATGATTTAGCCTGTCTAATTTTAACTCTCAAGAACATTCTTGCCTTTTGGTTTTTATCACCTTTAAGTTGCAAAAGAGATTTTTTTTAATATTATACTTTTACAAATTTTCTTTTTTGTTAGAAATAAAATTTAATCATTTACCTACTGATGTAGGAAGCACGGTAGGTATATTTTCTATCAGATATCAAGTCACCGACTAATTTTAAAACTGATCGCACATTTGTCATTTCTATACAAAAAATACAGGGGCCGTATTCCCGTTCTTATTTTCGTTCGTTTGATGAACATTCGGATGTTTCTTTGGCCAATTTTTGGTATGGAATATTTGGTCTTAGGTTAGGACCGTGTTTCAACGTTAATGTTATCGGATGAATACGTAGTAAAAAGCATCCGAATATTCATCAAACGAACGAAAAAACGAACGCGAATAAACCCCCTGATGACGTAGCTCAGCGGAAACGCAGCCGCTGAAAGCTGATTTCAAATGTTTGCAGTGCGCATAATAAAATAACTTTGAAAGCGCTTAGTTCTAATTAGTGGAATATCAACCAGGTCAAGATGATAATCAGCTGTGCGTCTGAAGTCTCTGTAAAAAAACGGTGAAGGCGGTCTATGGCTAAATACATAACATAAGACACTATTCAAGTAAAATAAAAATACTTTTGTGTAAAAATACTGTGAAACATTTTTAAACAATCAATGAAATGGACCGGAATTGATAGGGGCTCAAGCGGTTGGATCGAAACAAAATGAAATGCTTCAGTTAATTGATCCATCCCATTATGGTTTCTTACTTCCGCCACTTGATAAAGATGTAAACACTCGTATTATCTGTTACGTAGTGTTGTAAAGCACGTATTGCAATATTCCGTGCTGTGTTCGCCTGTAATTGGCAAATGTAAATGACAAAAAAAAACCTTCGCTAAGAAACAAAAAAATATATACTCAGCTGCAGTAAATTTTTAATATGTAGGTATATACTAAGCTGTTGGCGTTCTATAAATAAGTATTCTATTTCTATTATCTATTTTATTTATTTTATTTTTATTATTCTATTTTTATTATCTCATTACATTTTTTTGAATAAAATACTAATGCCAAAGAATATCTACTAATTTGTTTCAAATCCACCTTTGCGAATGAGGAGCGACTTGTGTCAAGTGTCCGGGGTGTGATACCATACAATCTTCCTTCCTACATTATTATATCGTATTCAAGTTCACTCAAACCACTCGCTCGTGCCTTCTCGATATTAATAACAAGATAAGGGATGATTCCACCCACAGGGCGCCGATAAAGCCGTAGAATACCTTACTACCATAGAAACGCAACTGGGCCTTACTTGTTTTTTTTATATCTTTTCAATGTGTTTTAGTGCTACTCGCCGTTCGCTAACTTACTTATATCAATAAATAATAATATCAATAAATTATACGTTATTATTTTAATGGCATTCATTAAGTTGGTCGTTTCGATATATGTAGATAGTTTTTTATTTTCGTATATAGATACAGCTCATCAAAAAGGTTTCACAAATCAGTTGAACGTACTGCAAGTTTAAATTTAATTTTCATTTCTATCCGATTTCTTTGAAAGAACGGCGCCGTACAGACGCGACCCCAGGGCGCCAACACATGGTTATCCTTTAGGCGATGTCTTCGGCGAATTGTATGAGCTTTATTCCTTTACGATTTGTAAGTAGGTACTAGTCTGGGGTGTATACCCTTCCATCAGAAAACGTGAATTTGAATAATCTACATTTTCGATTTCAAAATGCAATTTTACGCGTAATACGATATTTGAACTCCTAAGTTTGGCCTAGATGAGCTTTAAAGTTTGTGACTCAAGATCTTAATAATCTTTGAAGTTAGAAATACTAGAAGATCCGAATGTCTATCGCGCCTTCTGAACGCTCTGATCATTGTAAGTTTTATTTTTTCAAATATATGATCGTTTCAGTAAAAATAAGCACTATTTTAAGGTGTAGGTAAGTACCTACATTCATTTTTCATTCCTGGATCGATCCAGATTATGTGGACACGTGTGTCTATGAAGGACATGTCTTCAGCCCTCTATTAGCCAGCACCTAAATGGATTTTAATGCTATTATAATATTCGCTTAAACATATCTTTAACAACCATTCAATAAACCTTTTCCTCAAATATCTTTGAAAACATTTAGCCCAGAGTTATACATTAAAGTGGTATCTTTGAAGAGGCTACATAAAGTACTTATATTAAAGCGCATTATAATCCATTTGCGCCCAAAGACTTTAATTGAAAAGTTGGAAAAGGTTTCATTCTTGGAATAATATTAAGCTACCTAGAACATTAACCTAAAAATATAAAGGGTATGAACATTGGTATTTCACTCTTGAATAAACTGCTTACTACTAGAACATAACTAATAAGCATGTAAGTTTGGAGGTGTAAGGAAGATATGTTTGAACGAAAAAATATTAAGCAAATAGTTGTAAATGCACTGCCAGTTTCATTTGAACAATTGTTTCATTGTGTTCACTCACTAATCATACCCATGGCTGATTGTTTTAAGGACAATTTTTGACACTGTTATTGATGCTGGGAAAGAGTGGGATAAGACTACGCAAGACTGGGCAGAGTGGCGTTTTAAAGGGGAGGCCTATATAGGGTCTTTCATTTTATACTAACCTAATTCAGGAATTGAGTTCAAAAAATAAATTAAAAATATTTATGTAATGTTTTTTTTTGTTTTGTTATGAAAATCCCGAGAAAATCGATAAAGACTATTCTTTCAATTGATTGTTGCTTCTTGTATAACTTAGTCCATTCGTGACGTAGCTGCGCTGCGATTGGTGGAACGTCTGTTCTCCTTGAAAATCATTATGCAACAATTAAAAAAAAACAATAAATGATGAATTTTGAAGTAAAAACTTAAATGGGCTTAGGAATTGAATTGATACGGTCAAACGTCTATTTACTTACAACCCAAAAATGAGGCCTTGTCAATTTGTGTAGTTTAAAATGAAAGACTCTACCCATCAGTAAGTGTAATCGGGATGAATAGAAACGTGCTAAATTAATAGTAGATTGATAGTAAGTCAGCTATATCTTCGTTATCACTCTCCAAGGTTTCTTTCAAGAGAAATCTCCCGAAACGCTCAATTCACTTCCGTCGGGTTTCCTTGTTTTAACGAGATTTTTTTGTAGCAATCACTCGCCCTACTGCGCCTCCTGCTCCAAATTAGGCGTATTTACTTTAGCTATCTGTTGGAAAATGCATTTAGTTGCGGACATTTCGATCAATTTGTTCAGTCTGATGGAAGAAGGGTCTTTTGTAAAGATGGATCGGCTCTTATGCAAGGGACTACGAGTAAGTTAGCATTTTTAAACAATACCAATTTAGCGGTTTAGGTATACTAACCTAGGTTTTTTTATTGCATTCAATATAATGCATTGCATCTCAGGAAAGGACATGAACCATTTTCTTTAGTAATCATTGAAAGGGATGAGAGTTTAACGCAATTTACACGATAACATTCCGGCATAGGTTTATTACTATTCTTGCCCCTTGCCACAGAATTAGCTCTTGCTTCGTTGAGTTTGAGAAAGCAAGAGGTGGGTATGGTATCGTGTAAATGGCGTATACGGGTGGAAAGTTTGTATGGAGAATAAATGAAGTTACGCTGAGCTTGGCTATATTTAAGGAAAGGTGACCACCACCATTAAAAAAATCGTGATCAGTCTAGTCTCTATAAAAATATAAAAATGAATCCCTATTTCCCTTGGTCACGGCATCACGCATGAACGGCTGGACCGATTTCATAAAAAAATTTTTTGTTGTGTTTGTTATTGCCAGAAGGTTCTTATGACAGAAAAAATCTATATATTTATCATAAAGGGCGTGAAATAAGGGTTGAAAGTTTGTATGGGGAGTTGGTAGTTGCAGTTAAATGCAATATATGGCGTTGCTAATAAATATGTTATTTCGCTGACGAAGTCGCGGGTACCAGCTAGTAATTTATAAATAGAGTTATGCAACCCAGTACAAGTGTCTAATATAAGATTATTGGCTGTTTTCGTCACCCGTGCGGTTGTGGCGCGCTCGGCGGCACATCAAAGGCTCCCTTTGATCTTCTCTCGGTTCACCGCGCTATTGTACCTGTATGATGTTATCGATTGGTTTGTTTGTAAGGCTGCATCGTGGACTGTTTGTTTCAGGCTAACATGGAGTGCGTGCGGAACGTACAATAACATTTGAGTATTTACTTTGGAAAACGTTTTTTCATGGATTGTTGTCAGATAGTGTGTAAAGTAAGGATCTTATTTACTTGATACACTATCTGAAAATCTTATTTAGATACTTAGCTACATAATTATTTAGAAGTGCCCATGTTTACCTAAATGTCTATGACTAATCAAGCCTAAAACAATAATATAATATTATAATTAGTTTCGTATGTACAGTGAACCTTATTCACTGATATTATTACAAAATTTCGAAAACTGCTACTACGAAGCTAAAGATAAAGATAAAGATCATTTATTTGCATAAACATATGCAAGTAAGATGTTTCCATTTTAGGTAAGAAAGAGTAAGTAACAACATGTTTTACCGATTTCGGTGCAGTGCAAACCGAGAGAATAGCATGATTTAGTGACATAAATCAAAATAAAATTTAAATGTTAAGAATAATGTCAAAAAATAATCATGTAAGTCAAATTGCTTATCTCATTTAACAATAGAAAATTAATAATAATAATATAATTTCAATTAAGAGACTAGTATTTTTGCTGTCTCTGTATAAGCACAATTCTTCCACTCTGTGGTTGTAAGCTTAACTTTAGATTACCTACGCACCAACTCGTCCAACTGCGCTTGGGGATTCGTTGGAAAGTTAGGCGAAAATTGCAGGTAACAGAGAGCCCCAATTATCATGTTTTTTCAAATACTACGTGTTTTGACTACATTATAAAATAATACAGGACTAAGTGCCTACCTAGGTTAAATTCTCCTGCCTTTTTTTTTCTATACTGAGAATATAATAAATTAATTATCAATTCATATCCTAGAAACGCTCTTCCGTACTAACAATGTAATAATCTATGGACTGTGTCGCGGCTGCGCATTTTGCACTGTGACGATTTGACATATACATGTGTCGAGACGGTAAAATGGAACAAATTTTTTTTCTAGGCTCAGTCTTTTTTTTCTTCAATACCGTCCGAAAAGGAACTTCGTTCCAATAAGTAGGTATGCTTTACTGGGTGGCAAATTATTATGCTACGAGTATCTATGTAACTAATTTACAACAGTTTAGTGCCACCTTGACTCAAAAAAAACTTTATATTTCGCAACGCAAATGGATCATTGAATGGAATAATGGTTTAAACACCCACGATCTGAAAGACTTCCAACGACACCCCATATCACGATTGCCATTATGCCGACTAAATGATGAGCGACGAGCAAAGGGCTCCGCTATGAAGAGTGACAGGAGTCCGTCCGCAATGCACAAGGGATATGGGATAAGTACCTTTGATGTTTCAGTCATACACTTGGCAAAGCTCATTGAGTATGTGGTTGAATTATCCCTATCCTGTGGCTACATTCGTGCTTATTATCTTAATAGGGTACATCCGAATATTCATCGAAATTTCGCATTCATAGCTTGAGAGTAAAACATAGACTTGAGCATTCACTTTTAATGAGAATTTTAGTGAATGAAATAAAATAGAAAAACAAACGGGAGTGTTTTTACGAGTTTGGCTAATAATTATTTAAACCTTTAGTACCTTTAGTAAATTGTTGATATAAATACACGTTGTCTAATCTTGTCTTTATGCTGAACATTCGCTCACACCATCAAGGTCTTCAACATGCTTAACAAGTCAAGATCTTATAGGTACAACAATTAGAGAGTAAATAAAAACAATGTAGAGAAAACAAAAAACAAATGAAATTAAATAGAAAAATTAGGTAATTTATTTGGAAAAACACACACAGACGAACCTACATTATTACAAATGAAGAAAAACTCACTTAAAATAGGTATTACCTACGACTAATACTTTGTATGTTGTATCATAAAAAAGTAGAAATTAAAAATTTTGTCTAAAAAATAAAAAATAAAATTTAGGGTTTTTTTTATATTTTTTACCCCTAATATTTAGGGGGATGAAAAATAGATGTTGGCCGATTCTCATAGATACCGGATAAGCACAAAAAATTTCATCAAAATCGGTCAAGCCGTTTCGGAGGAGTATGGCAACGACAACTGTGACACGAGAATTTTATATATTAGAAGAAGATAAGGAAGCTTATTTGCCCATAAATGCAAAGTAAAAATCCAATTTCCCGAATCATATGATCAAATACCAGGGAAGGGTAAAGGTATCATTAGCTGATCATATATCAAATGCTTGGTCAGCGTTCTACAGGCAATCCGAGGACTTAGGGCAGTTTGTTCTAGTGATTTCAAGGTGAGGCCGAAATTATATTTGCCCGAAAATGTTTCACAGTTTTTTGATGCTTCTAACTAAAATAATCGATAGTATTAATTGAACGTGGTTGAAGGAGGATACTTTACTTACTTTACTTTTTTTATATATTGCAGTTTTGTTAAGTGCATGTTGGTACCTACTATATATATATATATACAGGGTGTAAAAAGACGTCTACCGAAGCCGAAAGGGGTAGGTACAGCATCCCAAAACACAACCAAATCCAAAAGGATTTTCCGAAAAAATCATTATATCCGGAGAAAACAGCGTTTGAAGATTACTGTTTGCGTATGTACTGGGCGCGTTGTTTTACGTAGATTGCTGGATTTTGAGTTTTAACTGTTTTTTTCTTTTATAAATGAAATTATTAGGTAGGTATGGACTTATTATGTTGTACTTGTAGTAAATAACCGGAAATAACATAAAATTACGTAGCTAAGTCAAATTTTTGTTATTAAATGTTTGTAAATGAAGTCTATCACCCTTCATTCTACTTTAGCCTAGCTCTATAAATAGACACCACATTAACCAATCAATGTCACTTGTAATGACGTTTAATAACTTGGAACTGTCAAATGTCATCTTACAGGCGTGTACAGAAAGTGAAACAGAGGTTATGAAAAAATGTTATAGAATAAAAACTACTTATTGATATTTGGAATAATAGAGAAGTAATTGGTGAAATAATAGCTCTAAATGTTGTTTCTCTTTTCAGGTAAAGTGTTTAGTTATTTAAGTCGATATTAGAATAAGGTTTCATATGAAATGTGTTCGAATAAAACAAATTCTCTTTTCAGAGCAACACAATTCGGTTTTTATTTCACACATTATAAAACAACATTTTCGTAGCTGTTGAATAACCATGGAAAAGCTTAGATTTGAATTTAAAGTGATAGCGGGCGAAGATCCAAAATCAAATATAATTGCCATCACTTCAATCTCTGATGAAAATAAGAACACATTTTTAATCCCAGACAAATTGCAACCAGCTAAACTGCATAATACAGTGATGAAAACTCAAGCTTTCCAAAAAGTTAAAAGTACTTTACAACGGAGACATGACCAAAGACAAGTTTGGATTTCCATTACACCGGAGATGAAAGATGTTTACATGGATGAAGATGGAAATATGCAATTTCAAGGATATTTGTTGGAAGAAGTAACCCTGCAAACACATCAACCCGTTTCAACGGCAGGAATTACCGAAGAGGCTTTAACAAGAATTCTGGAAAACTTTGCTGGAATTAAGAAAGATGCTTCGAAACCTAAGGATATCACAAAATTAAAAGAAAAATTTGTGATTGAAAAATTCACCAGAAAAACGTCCAACGTATCCCAATGGATAAGTATTTTTGAAGCAGAGTGTACCCGTTTGAGTATTGAAGATGATATATTGAAGATTCAAGCTTTAAGATTATTCATAGATGATTCATGTATCGACTGGTACAGTTCCATGCTCATTAAACATACAATAAATTCAGAATGGGAAACTTGGAAAGATAACTTTTGTGAAACTTACGCAAACAAAGGGTGGTCACCGGTCAGGTATGCAATTTTATTCAGATATAAACAGGGATCATTATTAGAATATGCAATAAAAAAAGAAAGACTCTTACTGGAAACAAATAAACAAATGGATAAATCCACAATAATTGATTTAATAGTTGTAGGATTGCCAAATTTTGTAGCGGATAAAATTGATAGAAATGATCTTAGCGAAACGAAAGATTTATTTAATAACATCAGAGGTTTAGAACATTTAATAAAAAAAAATAATTACGAAAATAAAATATCGAATTCAGAAAACAAAACCAAAGAAAAAGATGCGAAAATACCATGCCGTATTTGTGAAAAAGAAAATAAAGGAAATAGGTACCATCCGGAATCCTTATGTTGGTTCAAAAATAAAAATGGTGATAGACCAAAAAGAGAACAGATAAAAACTGTTAATAATTCCGAATTGGAAGCAGTCTTAAATGAAATGAATCCAAAAAACTAATAGTACCACCATTAATCAAAATTAAAGTGTTATTAAATGATACATTGGAGACCACAGGTATTTATGATTCAGGATCCAATGTATCTTTAATAAATTCTAGGTTATTGTCATTAAAATATGATCCTGAAAACAAAAATTATAATAACAATCTAAACTTAAAAACGATTAATGGTGTAAAAAAACCAAAAGGAATGGTAACTCTAAAGATGAAAATTTTTGATATTGAAAAGAATATAGATGTTTTTGTGATAGATAGAGAAAACTTTGATTACGATGTCTTAATTGGTTTAGACTGTATTGAAAAATTCCACCTTATGCAAAACGACAAATTAAAAATTACACAAAATATACATAATATAATAAAAGAAGATAAAGAGAAAGATGTAAATTTAATCCCTAGCACAGTAGGTAATACATCTGAAATGAAAGATAAATACAAAGAAGGTCTTGAGAAAACAATGGATAAATATGAAATAAACTTTAATGATCATGTAGACGAGTCTAATTTCTATATATCAGTAAACCATCTTGATCTTCAGCAACAATCAGAAATACAAAGATTAATAAGCAAATATAAATCACTATTTGCAAAAGACAAATATGATATTGGCACGGTTAAAGGTTATGAAGCCCATATTGATTCACTAATTGATAAATATTGTAGTAAACGACCATATAGATGCACTATTGAAGATAAGAGAGAAATAGAAATACAAATATCTAAATTATTACAAAAAAATTTAATTGAAGAATCTTATAGTCCCTTCGCTGCTCCTGTAACACTGGCTTTTAAAAAGGAAGAAGGAAAAAGATCAAGACTGTGCATAGATTTCCGTGATCTAAACAAAATTGTGGTTCCTCAATCACAACCCTTTCCACTAATCGAAGATTTAATGGTTAAAACGAGAAAATGTAAGTTCTTCTCCACATTAGATATAAATTCAGCATTTTGGTCAATTCCCCTCAAAATTGAAGATAGACAGAAGACAGGGTTTGTTACTCAAGAAGGCCACTTTCAGTGGACTTGTCTACCATTTGGCTTAAAAACATCACCAGCTATCTTTCAGAGGATATTAAGCAGCATTATAAGAAAACACAAACTCTCGGATTTTACTGTAAATTACATAGACGACATTTTGGTTTTCTCTGAAACATTCACAGAACATATTAAACATTTATCACTCTTGCTAGAAGCAATATTAGAGGAAGGGTTTAGATTAAAATTCACGAAATGTAACTTTGCACAAGATTCAGTGAAGTACCTAGGTCACATAATACAAAATAATACTATCACTCCACTCAAGGATAATTTAATTGCAATTAAAGAGTTTCCCGTTCCCAAAACACAAAAAAATGTTCGGCAGTTTCTGGGTAAAATTAATTTTTATGGAAAATACGTGCCCAATATGTCAATCACATTAGATCCAATACATAATTTATTAAGAAAAGGACAAAAATTCAATTGGTCAGAAAAATGTCAAGAGTCTTTTGAGACTATAA
Organism: Epirrhoe tristata; assembly: GCA_951394285.1. Taxonomy (NCBI): domain Eukaryota; kingdom Metazoa; phylum Arthropoda; class Insecta; order Lepidoptera; family Geometridae; genus Epirrhoe; species Epirrhoe tristata. The sequence continues at coordinate 7,481,445 of OX596150.1, read as the reverse complement.
AAAAATTACTATGTTCAAAGCCTATTTTAGCTATTTTTGATCCGGATCTACCAATACACATTTATACAGACGCTAGCATACAGGGATTAGGCGCTGTATTAAAACAGACACAACAAAATGGAGAAAAAAAACCTTGTGCATATTTCTCGAAAAAATTGAATGACTCCCAAAAAAAGAAAAAAGCCGTTTATCTAGAATGTCTAGCAATAAAAGAAGCAGTAAAGTATTGGCAACATTGGCTCATGGGAAAAAGATTTACGGTTTTCACTGATCACAAACCTTTAGAGAAAATGAATATAAAAGCTAGAACAGATGAAGAATTAGGAGATCTCACATATTATCTATCTCAGTTTAATTTCGAAGTAGTTTATTCTCCAGGAAAATACAACATAGAAGCAGATAGTTTGAGCAGAAATCCTGTACTGGATGCATGTGAAAATGAAATTGAAGATTTTAAAATTGTAAACTTAATAAAACTGGAAGATATAAAAAAAGACCAAGAAAAAAATGAAGATATAAAACTGAATAAAGAAAAACTAAAATTTAAAGATACAGTGTACTATAAAAAAAGTCGGAAAAAAGGAAAAGATTATTTTAACAGAAGAATTTAGTATAAAATTTATAAAAACCATACATTATTCTTACTGTCATTTAGGGATACAACAAATGATTAACAAAATTAAACCATTTTATGAAGCTAAAAATCTAACAAAAAATATAAAAATAATATGTGATAATTGTGAAATATGCATAAAAAACAAATCTAGAGGAAAATATAAATTTGGATTAATGTCTCATTTGGGTCCTGCTACCTATCCATTTGAAATAGTATCAATAGACACCATTGGTGGGTTTGGTGGGTCACGTTCTACGAAAACCTATTTGCACCTATTGGTAGACCACTTCACCAGATATGCTTATATTGTAACTTCAAAAACTCAAAATTCAAATGATTTCATAAAGCTAATTCAAAAAGTAATACCTAATAATAAAATTGGTTTGATATTGTCTGATCAATATCCGGGTATAAATTCAAAAGATTTTAAAAACTATTTAAATAAATTAATTATACCTAATATTTTTACCGCCGTAAATGCACCATTTTCCAATGGTCTAAATGAAAGATTAAACCAGACACTTGTTAATAAAATTAGATGCAAAATAAATGAAAGAAAGGATAAAATAGCATGGACAACAATTGCCCATGAATGTATACAAAAATACAATGAAACGGAACACTCAGTCACAGGCTTCTCGCCAAAATACTTATTAGAAGGAAAATCGGTGATTATTTTACCATCTGAATTAAAACAAAATGTAACATTTAATGATTTAATACAGGATAGGAAAATAGCATTGGAAAATAGTATTAAATCACACAATTATAATAAACAACTATTTGACAAAAACAGAATTGAATATGAATTTAAGGTAGGGGATTTGGTGTATGTAGAAAATGGTAATCGATTAAACAGGAAAAAATTAGATGAATTAAAAATTGGTCCGTATAAAATTTTAGAAAAAATTTCAAACTCAATTTATAAAATAAACACAGGTCGTATGAAATGCGAATCAAATCTTTTTCACATAACAAAACTTGTACCAGTACCACCCATGGTTGGTTAAGTTTCCTAGGGGGGGAGATGTAAATGAAGTCTATCACCCTTCATTCTACTTTAGCCTAGCTCTATAAATAGACACCACATTAACCAATCAATGTCACTTGTAATGACGTTTAATAACTTGGAACTGTCAAATGTCATCTTACAGGCGTGTACAGAAAGTGAAACAGACGTTATGAAAAAATGTTATAGAATAAAAACTACTTATTGATATTTGGAATAATAGAGAAGTAATTGGTGAAATAATAGCTCTAAATGTTGTTTCTCTTTTCAGGTAAAGTGTTTAGTTATTTAAGTCGATATTAGAATAAGGTTTCATATGAAATGTGTTCGAATAAAACAAATTCTCTTTTCAGAGCAACACAATTCGGTTTTTATTTCACACATTATATGTTTAGAATTAATATGTTTAGAATCATGGTTTGATTGCAACCCCTCAGTTTTCGATAGTAGTCTTTTTACACCCTGTATATATAATATGTGAAATGTCCAGCATTTAAAAAAAAATGTAAATAGCTTCTGTTTCTCCATGAGTTCGTTGTTAATGTGTTCGGCATTATCGATAATAATTTTTTTCGCTACAAATGGGAAGTTACAAGTTATTTGTACAATTTGTAAACATTGTAAATTGTCAGTATATTAACGGACAATTTAAGGACAAGAAGTTATAAGCCGAAGGAAACTACTAAAGCCGAAGCCGAAAATAGCTTTATTCTATCCAGTCAGGAAGTGTAATTAAGTCCACTATGTAACTCAGTACCGAATTGGAAAACTTTCGGCTTGTTTGTTTTTATACTCAAGCCTATTTTATTTCAGAAAATGTTTTACACTAAACTTATCTTCAGTAGGAATAAACTTGTATCTTGTATAGTTAGTAGTTCTTGAGTAGTTGTTCTTGTACTTGTTCATTTCCAAACAAGGAATATAACCTACCATTTCTATGAGTTCGAACAAAGTTAAATTTGGCACTGTGTGAACCGTTTATTAAAGGGTTAAAATAAGCCTGTTTTATTTTACATCTCTTTCTCACTTTATACAAGCCAAACAATATATTATTATCCAAGTTTAAATGAATCACGAACGTGTAAATGGAGAACGGTACGTGTGATAAATTTTGTTGCTACTTTGTATAATGAATTTGGAAAGTAAACAAAGTTGAATTGGATTAATTTGCTTTTGAACTTCGAGGACTTGATCCGAGAATATCTAATAGGTACGTACGAGTTGAATCCTTGCCCCGCACCAATCGAGACTCCGAATGACCTACTACTAGAACCTTGAATTGTAGCAAATAAGTAAGTTCGTATGAGCTAGTGGCCCAATGAGAATACGGAGCTGTGGGCCAAGCTGATTAAGCTGAGAGGATGAATTTAGGTGCTGGGCAAGCCTTATTCTATCTCAAACAATGTCCCAGGCACTACAGCGTCCCCTTAGGATTGACTCCTGACTGTATAAATCATCTAATATACTTAGATGTAAAGGCTTTTTTTAAACTTAAAAGAAAACCGAAATCAATGTTGGACTCAGGTCAAGTACAAGCGAGAAGTTCAAGTTTTACGGGAAAAGTATTGATCTCTCAGAGATAAAATATACCTTGAGGGAATTAATTAACGCCATTTAGCTTAGGTACGCTACGGTATTGAAACTAGAAGTAAATTGAGATCCTATTTTTGACCCCAGTGGTGTGCAAGGGCCTCCCTTTATATTTTGCGATGTCAACCAAAAAAGGTAAAGAAACATGTTGCACCTGACAAGAATTTCAATAAGGAGTAAATTAAGGCTAAGTTAATAGCATACAAGTGGTTCATTAAATTTTTCCGAACCAGTACGCTAAATGAGGGATTATGACGCAATTATTCAAGCCGAATGAGCACAAATTGTCGCTTACTTTGTGGCCTTTTGCATAAATATTTATATATAGGTACCTACCATAGAAAATAACCATAACCATTAATTTTTTTTGAGAATATATCGATGGTTCTAGATGATTTGTAGCAACTTTGGATGTAGGATTATTAGAATAGTAAAAGGAAAGACGAAAAGGTCTAAGGCATGGTAGACGTCTCAGAATTAGGTACCTATATATTGTGTTAATGCTGCACAAATACATACAAACTCGTAGAATATTACTTTACAAAAAGTAAAAGCTGCCAATGTTGATGAAAATACTTAAGGGAACAGTCCGTTTTCCATTTAAGGGAAATTTCAAAGATTCAATTAAAACTGTTTGGGATTCCAAGGCAAACAGAATAAAGGAATATTTGATTCATCTGCCATATCAAATGAATTCGTCGGATTTAGAGAAGAATGGAAACTTCGATTCTGTTTCAAATAATTTATTCCATAATCCCAACGGAAACATTGTTGTTGTTTGTTATTATTTATAAGGTACCTTTTATAACAAAACACCTAGAGACAAAAAAAATACAGTTCAAAAATTTGTGAAAAGGCTTTTCACTAATATTTTAACTGTATTTTTGATTTTTCTAGAGGTTACGAACGATTACGACAAAATAACTTTAGATACGTTCTGCATTTGAGTGGTAGAAGACTTTCATATTGACAATATTAGAATCAAATAATCTTTGAACCGTAGTTTGTAAACTGAATTATTTCAAACATTTTCAGACAGAGCAAGTATTATACCTATTCAACAATTCAATCAATCAACTTCCAATTCCATTTTACCATCGACTGCATTCGTTTTGTGGGGAGCAAGCACCAGTCCGAAAATTTTGGTATTACTTTTTTTTGTAAAAATAAAACAGTTGGACATATCATTAACTTATTTCATCATGTTTATAAAGTTGAACCTCCAATTTTATCTCGTACTTACCACATTAAATTTACTTTATATGTCTCTATGATAAAATGGCCAACCCACTCTTATTCAGTTTGTTTGTGGACCTATTTAGCCAATATGATAACCGTTGAGGTATGTGCATAACAGATAAGCACCAGAGCGCGGCTAGAGGTTTAGCTCTAGTAGAGATCTCATATTTTTTTAAAGTGACGGCATACCTAGTTTTATTTGCTTACATAAAGTTCTGTAAGTAAAGAAATGCGAACACAAAATCGTCATCCTCCAAAAGTCTATTAACAATTCAGTATGTGAAAGTGAATGTTACTTTTTTGCGTCTTTGATCAAATAAGACGTACAATACATTAAGGCTCCAAGCTATCAGCAAAAACCAATCTTGAGAGCAAGAAAAATACCAATCTTGGGCGTACGAGTAGTAAGTGTAAGTTGAACTCTAGTGTGCCACTCAAAAACGTGTGGTAAAGTGTTATTCCAAAAAATAGCTTTTTTCCTTCCTGGCGTGTCACAAGTTTTAACTAGCCCGGTGAAAGGAGCACCTCAAAGACGCTCCTTGCGTGTATTCAATTATCTAAGTTGTATAATTATTCTTAAAATAAATCATACCAAAGGCTCATAAATAGTACCAACCAAATACGCAACTTATGAGTATGTAGGTAACCACCATAAAAAAACTAGTTCGTCAGATGCATACCTACCAAACTAGTGCTATGCTACTGTTTGCTATCGTTGCTCAATTTCGGTGAATTCACAAAATAAATTCAGCTTTACCTACGCCTAAATAATGGAACGGATAGGTCAATATTTTGACAACCTTGTTGACATGGCGGGTAAGGAGGTGCAAGTTCGGTTCTTGCGGCGAGAAAAATGTTTGCATGTTCTGTTGATATTTGTTTCATAATTGGATATTGTGTTACCATGTTACTCGTAGTTTTCGATAACCATCTACAGCATAGATCAAATTAACCTAATACATTAGGCTTTTTCCCTTATGTATGATGCGACGTCAGCTAATAAAATTAGCTTTGGGAACGGCAAATAGGTAAATTGAATTACCACCAACGCGCGTCGAACTGTATTTTTTGTATCAAGCTTATCTGGCATCTCTTTAAAAATCAGTAAACAGATTAATAAATAAAATTATTTACGAATATTATATTATTACAAATCCATTTACCTAATAGTTTTTGCGTAAAAGAGTAAAAAACATCCATACCTCACAAACTTACGCCTTTTTTTTTAATAACTGAGTCCCAGTAAATTGATATTTTTTCCGCCTATGCGGACGTCACCTAATGAAATTACTATTGGAACGGCAAAAAGGACATTGGATTACCGCGAACGAGCGACAAACTGTAAATTTATTTGTAACAAGCTTATTGGGGAATTTTGCTTGTAAACAAGAAACGATCTAGCGATATTTGCTTTGTATTTTGGGAAATGCTTCCCGTGCACGTGTGGAGAGTTTGGAGCTTACTTTAAAAAGATTTTTACTAAATGTTGGATAGCTTTGTCAAGATTCGAAGACTCGACTATAAGACTTACTTGGACGTTTATATTACTCTGTGGGATAAAAGTCGACGCAAATATTTCCGCATTTTTTGACGTCGTTCAACAGAAAATTGCTGCTGACGTCATAAAATGTGGTGCTTTCGGCGCGGGTGGATAGTGCGAGCTTTCATACGATTTCATACAAAGATATAAACACGCGTAAAATTTTGCAAGGACCTTTAGATAATGGCTTTTGTCGAGTAGTACCTACATATACAACTTTACATTAATGCTTCCCCATTTCCTTCGATATAAATGAAAACATTAATTTGCGAGGTATTCAAACCAAAGCCCCCAAATAAACCGTGTAACCTCAAAGCGGTTTTGTTTACGAAGTGAAAATGCAAATGAAAAACCTTTGCAAGTTCAAACAATATTGAGAACACTCTCAGTTGGTCGAAAGCTACCTGTGAAAGATATAAAAGAACTACATGTAATCCAACTTTGTACCTACGCAGGGAAAATGTGAAATGATTTTACGCGGGATATGAAAGGAATTTTCCTTTTGATGAAGATGAAATATTATATTACTTCTCCTACAAAAAGACTCAAGGGAAATTATAATTTACAACTTGAATCTTAGAATCACTTCTTACCTAAAAGTACTACTAATCTAATATTGAAAATCCAAAAAAATGTGAGCATGTTTTGTGTTTCAATCACCAGTCAACCGATTTGGATAATTTTTTTAATAATTCGTTAATTTAGACCGTAACCTAGGATAGCATTATAATATGCTATTTAAATGTAGGTAGCCGCAATTGAAGCTGTCGGTGGAAGTTGTAGTAAGTACTTACTTATACTTCTTAGCTGATCTAGCTCGCACAAGCATTCTCAAGGGAAATTATAATTTATAACTTGAATCTTAGAATCACGTATTTTAAATAACTCAATAAAAAACTTTATGATTCATAATACATTTTATTTCATAAAACCTCTCAATTCAGCTCCTTAAAGTTACGTAATTTATACAAATTTTTACATTTTTAGAATTAAAATATTTATACATTGAAAGCTGGTTTCGTGCAGTGGCATAGTTTCTACAGACGACATTAAGTTTATATCTACTGCCTTAGTCATAAATTACATAAAATTAATGAAATTACATAAAGTGTTTGTTACTCTTTCATAAACAAGGTAGTACGAGAGTCAAGATAATTTGTATAATTCATATGATGGTACCAATTATTCACATTAGATAGAGGTTTTAGGCAAAAGAAAATAATATAAGAATTGTCAAAAATTGCAGGACTTGTCCCGCAATTTTTTTTATTGATTTAATTTGGGATACTTATGTGGAATATTCTGGACATACATGGGTGGATTTGCTAGTGATCAGCTAAAACTAATTCCTAGTTAACTGCGGAAGCTTGTTCTACGGTATGGCTAAACTTTCTACATTTTTGTACAGAACTTAGTTGTGCCTTATATAATTTAATTCTATCTGTAAATACTACGAGTAGATGCCTATTTCTTTTATAATGCTTCTACCTGATTCCCTATTTTTACTTTCATTGGCACTTTTTATATATTAAACTTACTTTTATATGTTAAACTTACTTTATGTAATAATTTATTTACATTTAGATACATTCTGAATTAGGATTTAAAATATTTTGAGGCACACGACAATGCTCTTATCATTATGTCAATAATTTGTTTGGACGGGTTAAAATTGTTTTTATCATGAATAGGAAATATAGAATAGCTTAGATTTATGAAATCTGGAGATATGAAAACAATATTGGGTTAAAAAACTTTATGAAAGAAGAAACTCGACGACGCTAATGAATATTCTGTTTCTGTTGAAAGATTACGAGTTGATTCACAACTCAAAAAGTTACGCTCGCTTGGCCTCACTCTAACTAAAAAGTGTGAACTGCCAACTTTGCTTTCACGCAATGCAGCATTCAATACAAGGTATATCGAGTCTGCATTTATAACACGTCTGCCCCAGATAGGTCAAATTGGATGAATGGAACCACATATTAGCGATGTTTCTCGTCATTTGCATTTTTCTATATTATTGGAATTTGCAAGACCGAAACATATCTGTACCTACGTTGAGCTCCTAGCCAAGTCTGTCTGCTTACCACGAACTATTGATCAGGGTAATATCTCAAATTACATTTGCACATTTTTTTTTCAGCAACCGATAAAACTCAAAGTACCTAGTCCGTACATAAATGTAATTTACGTGTATCATAATGAAGTTATGCCACCTGGGAACAACCTAAGTAATAAATAAAAAAGTAATCAATAAATACAGAATAGACAGTGAATAATAAATACCTCAAATCTCAATTCGCAAAGTTAAAATTCAATTTAATTTATATCTTAATTGGTTCCTTCAAACAGCCATGTTAATTGAAACGATCGCTTTAATAGCTTACAATAGTATCACTTGTGGTGAGAAACAAACTCACTCTTGACTAGTACAATCAGCCGCAAAAGTTACGGAACTTTTTTTATTTGATCATATTTCAAAACTAGCGTAACTATTTACTAGAACGATTCACTTTATTTGTATTTTTTAAATCTTAATTTTGATATTGGGGACTGTTTTATTTTAAACAATAAAACACAACGTCATGAGAATTTTGATTTCAATCAACATAAAATGATGGAACTTTTTACACTCGTTTATTATTTCCTACATGCCAAACATCCTTTTTTATTCATACACCCTATTATCATTTACAAAGAAACAAATTCTTATCAACATAAAATTAGTTACATCCTTCTTTTGTAGCAAAACTCTGAATAAAACTACTTAGCATACTAACTTCTAAACACCTATCTAACATTCAATTATACAAGGCACTGCCTTATACCCAATGATATTAAATAAACTACTAACTAATTACATAATATATAATAACTAATTAGCTTATTATGGGATGCCTAAATTTCCTAATTGCGCGATAGTAATTCTACGTTTTGCTCTTGCACATTTAGGCCTTAAACAAAATCACTACCTAACTATTTGTAGAGAAAATATATATTTTTACACAGTAAGTTTTATAGATATATTATTATTTAGCTTCTTAGCTTGTGATAAAAGTAAGTTCGTATGAGTTTACAATTTAACTTGGTTATGTTTTCACTAATTAATTAAATTCTCCGAAGCAATTTGTAGGCGTGTGTAACATTTTCTTTGTTAATTATAACTGTTTGGTTTGTTTCTTAATTAATATAAATGAAACCCACATACGGTTACCTGCGCCAAGATATTATGTAATGTTATTTGTTAATGTTATTTGTTGTAGTTTTTTGCATATTTTTGTAGTACATTTTAGTGCAAGTCTACACTAAGTATATAAAATTAAAACTAGACAGGGCACCATATTTTAATGTTTGTACAGTCAAGCATTAAACAGAATCACATGTATGTGAAAAAGCCGCAATGTCTATTTTGCACAAATAGCAATACAGTACGCACAACCAATCTTTAGCTCTCTGAAGTAGCAGCGCAGAACCCATTTTCGATGACGCATAAAAGACGAAGACAGCGTTGTATAGCTGCCTCGCTCACTCGCTTAGTTTGTTGCATCGTCCTATCTCGCCTACTCGCGCAAATCTGCGCAATCGCTTAGTGCTTCTAAGTTCCTAAGTTCAGAGAGCTTAAAATCGGTTGTGCGTACTGTACTTGTTTTATTTATAGTATCTTCATACATACATTGAATCACGCCTTTTTTCTGTGGGCTACTTACACAAGAATCACATTTTTCAAGTTGCTACGGTCCTGACACACACTTTCGACTTATTCATCGCATTCTCCACACAAGCTCGCTGGTTTAGGGTACCTGGCCAGTCTCATTATATAATAATATTTCTTTCTTGAACTAACTACAAAATTTGCATTTTAATAAGAACGAGGTCAATTTTATGATTCATCATTCGTCACAGGCTCAAAACAAACATCGCCACATCCCAATAACCCAATATTACAATTTTACACAATCCAATTCCCATTATACTCACAAATGCACGCGCAAGCTCGCTCCATCTGCTACCAATTCCAAGCGTATAAATACGTATAAACACTACCACTAATTTATTGCACCATAGAGTTTATAACTAAATGAAGCGCTATAGAGGCGTTTCTTCTCCAGATTCATTACTCGGCAGCCTTACTACTTTTGCACCTGAGAGTACTCCGACCCCTTCTAAACACGATCTGCGGTTCGAGAGAACATCTCTTAGAAATGCTCTTCTAGGATTCGCCAACTCTGTGCCTGTGATCGACCTGGTTAGTTTCCTTAATGCTGGAAGCTTCAATGCCTCTTCATACGAAGGCGGTTCATCTGTAGGGGTCGTAACCTCTCTGCCTTGGAAGGGATCTCTAGAACAAGTAGCTTCTAAGTCTCGAGAATAGAACAAAGTAGTTTCGTTGCTTCTACTCGTCTGTGGTTCAGGCACAGATTCGTAATTCGAATTCGATGATCTAAAGTCTTCTAAAATCTGTCTTGCGCTTCTGGCAGTCGTCAAAACACCAGCCCATGACCGTCTGTTCTGCTGCTTTGCTTCATTAGACTGTGGGTTTGTTCCTATATTGTAGCTGGAGTGTGTGCTTGCTATGGTTACCTTTGGTCTCCTCGTGGGTTCGTCGAATGAAGCAGCTTTTACAGCAGATCTGGGTCGTTCTGGTTCCATCTCGATGACGTGTTCATCTCTGTCAGTTCTTTCTTCTCTAAGAGCTGCGTCGATGCGCATTGCTTCGGAGTAGGATGGGACTAAGGCACAGTTGCCGCGGATGGCAGCGAAGAGTTCTAAGCTATCTACAGTGGAAGCGTGTGAGAGAGGGAGAGTTCTTGTTGGACGGGTGTTGGAGGTGACGACTGGGGGTGGCTCGTCGGGGAGAGCCCACGCGTAGTTCGTCGCTGTCACCGGAGGGAGAGTGTCTGAAAGGTGTGTGTCTAGGTCCAGTTGCCGACTTGGATCGAGCTCGTAGTTTGTTCCGAAGATTTTTGTGATCTACAACAAATAAAATTTCAAGCCCTCGTTTTTTCACGGATCATCAATTGCTATTACCTAAGTCATTAAGCGTCACTGGACAATCAGAATAAAATGTAAATGCCTCATAAAACCTATTTGGATTTTCTTTGTTGTGATGGTATCTCAAAAATAGCTTTCCTTTGGCTTCAGAATAAGTTAGATTATACTTACAGTATAATGAACGTAAGCAGTATTGCACTCAATGAGTATCCGAAGAGGCCACGAGAGCAGTAGACAGGAGAGAGTCCAGAAAATAATTTGTGACGAATACCATGGACATCTCTCTGCATCCCTGAAAATAAAATGTATTTAAGCAATGCTTTTGTAAAATTCTTCTTTTGTAGTTTTCAAAACCATAGATGATTGCTCATACAGACTTGAACTACAACTTTGAAAAAAAAAAAATTAATATGCTCGGTTACTAAATTATGTTCGTTATAGGCAATCGATAAGGTCATCCTTGGTAGACAATTTTGTCTGAGATTTTTATCTAAGGATAAAGTCATGTGTCCTGATTTTGACAAAAACTACTGAACTTGTGGATAACGAAACTTACTTGACAAAAGCACAATAAAATAAACTCCTTAAAGGTACATAATAATATGTTGAAATGTAGTCCGGGGCTTAAGGCACTCGATTCATAGTCGTGGAAAGTTTTTACTTGTTGCGTACTCACTCGATCGATTACACATTACACAAGTATTCTAGATGTAATCGATTCATTGAATTTTGTCGGCGTCTATATCGGTAAAAGCCGCTTGCTTTATACTGTATCTAATCTAAGGTGTTGAGAAGTCCCAAGGGCTGTTTGTGAAAGAAGTGAGCCTGTTTTTCTTCGATACCGTCCGAAAAAGAACTTCGTTCCAATAATGCTGGACTTTTTCACTTAGCATCACCTAGCCCCAAAGTAAGTAGAGTTGTGTTATGGGTACTAAATGACTGATATACTTTTTGTTTGTAAAAACATACATTTATACATAGAAACACCCAGCCCCGAGACAACTATCTGTAGATCATACACACATTTGTCCCGCGGCGGGGATAGGACCCGCAACCTTTTACGTCGCAGGCGGGCCTTTGCCCACTGTACCACAGAGGAAATCGAAGAAAGAAACAAGCTGTGCCAAGCCATGTGCTCTTAGTGGGAAGAAAGACAAGAGACAAAGAAGTCCCAAGGTATAACTAATTACAACTAGTTCTATAAATCTATCTAGTTCATTATACCTAATATAAGTGATAAATTGTAGTGTGTGACTTTTCCAAGTGTACAATTGTATTTTATGGAATAAAATAAATTAAATTAAATGTTTGTTTGTCCAGGAGTACATCTACCTGGGCCAAATAGTCTCCTTCGAGTCCAGGCAAGAGAAGGAAATCGCTCGGCGAACCGAAAATGCCTGGAGGAGCTATTGGTCCATGGGCGACTTGATGAAAGGAGATCTTCCTCTATCGCTCAAGCGCAAATTGATGGACGTATGCATTCTCCCCGTTCTCACTTATGGTGCGCAGACCTGGTCTTTGACCCACATCCAAAAGTATAAGCTCAAGGTTTGCCAACGTGCGATGGAGCGCAGCATACTCGGAGTAAAGCGGATCGACCGTATTCGCAATAACGAGCTGCGCTCAAGAACACAGATCGCCGATGTAGCCACAAAAGCCGCCAAGCTTAAATGGGACTGGGCGGGCCATGTTTGCCGCATGTCGGGAGACCAGTGGGCCAAATTGACCACGGAGTGGTGCCCTGATACGTTGCGACGACGGCGCGGCAGACCGCGAACAAGATGGAGGGACGAGCTCGCCAAATTCCGTGCCGACTGGACCTTATTAGCACAGGAGAGGGATGAATGGAGGGAGTGGGGGGAGGCCTTTGCCCAGCAGTGGGACATTGAGGGCTAATATAATAATAATAATAAAATGTTTGTTACTTCGAACCTGAGATAATATAATAATATGTTTAAAATGATTATTACCTATAAGCAACCATGTACTCCTTAAAAGAACTAACTCCAATGAGGTCCAGTCCTTCCCGCATTTCCATGAAATCGTCAAACCTTTCATGCTCAGCGAAGAATCTGGATCTTTGATCTTCGAATTCTGTAAACAAAGGAAATCATTCTGCGTTCATACATTTCTGATATATTTTCTACTATATTAATGTAATAATAACAATAACAGCCACGGCAGCTAAGAGTTTAGATTTTTTTATAATCTAAATTAGTACCTTTGGTTTTACGGGTCATAGTAAAAAAATTTTGTAGTGACGTCTTTTTCTTTTTCGCCGGCGCTTTAAATTTTTTGGTGCAAGTTGATTTTTTTCTTTAGTATCTTATGGAGTGAATCGTAATCGTAGCACGTTTTCTTCAGAATCGATGATGAGACAAGATGTACCACGATATTTTCAGGATGTATAATTTGACAATAGTAGAGCAATGATTATTACGAGTATGTCATACTACTATTGTCAACGATATAGTCATGAATGCATTGGTATTTCGTATCTTATAGAAAAGAGTGAAACAATGAACTCTTTCTTAGAAAAGACGAAGTAGCATTAGTGATTTTATATGACGTGACATGTTACGTCGAATCATTAGTTTTTGTTTCGGTATATAATGAATAAGTAAGTACGAATACAAAATGGTACAGATAGGTACATCGATTAGTACATTTAATAAACCTTATCGTAAAGTAATCGTGTAAGTTTAAATTGGATTTCCATGGCAGTAATAATTTTAATTAATGAGCTCTCTGTTACAAACGACCCGTTTACGTGAGCTGCTTGATATTCCATTACTCTAGCTAATTTGTATTTTTTGTTAATTAATGCGTATGCCATTGGGGAAATATAATTAAAAAAATAACACTGTTCATTTCAGAATACAGATTATGATTATAAGCGATTGTTTTAGGGGATATTACAATATTAAATTAAGTGTTGAAATCGCCTTTTGGAAAAAAACATTTCAAACATAATAATTTCTAAAAATCGGTCCACAATTGAGGGAAATAGCGGTGAACATAGATTTTAAAAAACATAATAGGCAAACGTTAAATCTCCTCTTAATCGAAGTCGGCTAAAAGCATACGTAACGCATTATAGGTAACTTACCACTCGCAGCTTCGATATTAGCGAACGCAAAGCCCTTGCTGAATCGAACTTTCGTGATAGGCGTGTTGCAGTCTAGCACGAGGTTGCGCGAAGCATCGCGCTGTCCGCAGCACGCGTGCGCGAACGACGTGCTCGCGCTGTGCGTGTTCACTCGCTCGTAGTACACCTGTTGGGCCAGCGGGTGTTGGTTTGTTCACATAGAGTTCACTTGGAAACAGAGGTTTTTTAGCAAGTAAGGAAAGTTGATTAACAAGTACACTTCGTACAACGGATCTAGGCATTTGTAAAGTTAGCCGTTTGTCTGCGCAGTAACATACAAAATTGTGTTCTGCGCAGACAAACGGCTAACTTCACGAATGCCTAGATCCGTTGGAACAACTGTAGTTAGTTTTAATTTACTTTAGATATCGATGACGTAAGCGTAGATTCTTATAGGCGGTGATGGGCTTGCGAACTGTCACGTATGGAATACTAACTTTTGCAAAATGTGGACACGAATCAAAGTATTTGGACATGCCTCTGACTACTCCCTAAGTCTATAGATATCCTCCTCCTCCTGTTCCTCGCATCGTTTTCCTCATTGCTGAGGGTCGTGATCCCCTGAACTTGGCGTAGAATAATCCCTTCTTTTATTCTCTTAAAAATGTCCTATTCATACGTACAATCAATCCACAAGCGTTCTACATTGTATATTTTTTTGCATGATACAAATTTATTTTAGTACTAAATTGATCGCGGCTTCATGATTAGTTTAATTACGGCTGTGTGGGCGCTGTATGAAATTGATTACATTTAGTTGATTGCTTTGTAGACTCAATTAGGGTCAAGGAAGTTTGAAACCTACTACGTAGGTAATAGTGTAGAAAATCTTTGTTTTGGGTCTAGTGAAAACGTTGCATGTTGTTGGGCGATTTGACTGATAATTATCGCTGTAAACTCGAAACCGATAACGACGTACTAAGAAGGTGAGACTTAAAATCGAGAGCTAAAGACTACCTATTCACTTATACTAAAATTAGTATCGAATATTCTTCTAATATCTATTTAGTAGTCAGAGTATGTCCAAATACACAATTGATATATGCCCACATTTTGCGGCAGTTAGCATTCCATGAACCGGTTACAGAAAAGTTGGTCGTCTGGCAGCGAGATGGGCAGAAGACAGACAGATTTGGTATACGTCGCGGGCCGCACCTGGATGAGGTTAGCACGAGACCGTAAGAAGTGGCATAAAGAAAGAGAGACCTATACCCAGCAGTAAGCAAAGTCAGGTTGTGGATGATGATGATGAGCATACGTGACAGGTTGCAAGCCATTATATAAGAATACTTCTTCAATCTGGAATACATAAAAGATCTCAGAAAATGTTTACCGCGACTCGGGGCAGGCGCGGTTCCACTATATAGTGGGCACTATGGGCATGCCCACAAACTTAATTGACCGAGTCAGCGAGCGAGCGAAGTGTCTCATTTTCGAGATGGGGCAAAAAATGCTTTTGCCCGTCTGTCAGTTCTCGCCTACCTGATTAAACCAAAATTGGCATTTAATAAATACTAGTTTACCTATTAGTGTTCACCCCACGGTTTTGCCCACGTGAAACTACGAGTATGCACTGTACAAAATCTTGGTCAGGGCGTCATCTATTTGTAATTTACATCTCATTTGTAGGAATGCATTATAGGTAGGGTACATACAGATCATGAGCGAGTTTATGTTCCGACTCGCACTTCCCGATTTTCGGGTGTGCCCACAACCTTTTTTTGAGGGCTGGATCGGCGCCTGACTCGGGGTTACAGTAGTGAACCTGTTTTTCTCCTCCTTTTTGTCTAGTGCCTGGTGTGATAGGTACCTGTGTTGTTGTATAGGCGTCGCCGTTCCTGTATCGCGTGACCTGCCGCTTGCGCCGCACGTAATGATAGCAAATTGCCTTCCACCTGAAACGGGATGCTATTTCATTCGGAATACGAGTATAGGTTAACTCAATACTACATAGGCTGGATTGGTTTATATTAAACATCACCTACAACAAGGGATTTTAGTCATAAGCAAAGCAAAAAAAAAATAAAAAGAAAACCAACTTCAAAGTTCGACTTGAAAATTACAAGTGAGGATAAGGGTTTTTTTGAATTTTGCGGGAAGGTATAAAATCCACAGGAATATAATTAAATATATGGAACCACTTGTAAACAAAAAAGAATTCAATATTGGTAAGCTTTTTACGTACCTACATAATCTAAAATCATATTATTGTATTTACACATATCATAACAAAGCTCAAGTTTTCATAAAATACGTATATGTACTGTTAGTTGTACATTGGAGTTAAAGTACGCTATAGGTAGTAGTTTGAATGTCATTTGCAATTCACGTAGTGTTGTGGTTGACTTGTGGCCGACACGATGCATAACCATGTTCTAGCTTACATAACATTTGTACGTAACTTGGTTCCCTTTTATTGTAGTTCGCTAACAGATGAACTGATTTAGAATTTGTTTTCTTTACCCAAAAGGTTTTAAAATTCTCTTCTTTAGCGGAGAGAAGAATTCCATGATTTTTTTTAAAACAAAAAATGCTCATCAGACACACCTACATAGTGCTGGTACTGCCTCACATAAGGATCCTATCATCAGACACTATGAATACCATAGTATAAAACAGATATCTGCATATCATGCAAACATTATCCTGCGAGAATTGAACTTGCACCACATTTTCAAGAAAAAGTTTCAAGTCAACCTAAAGGTCAAGCAATCATTGGCCGATGTTGGGTGACAACTCCGGACTACCGAAACAGCCTTCATAAAGATTAACGACCCGATTTTATAACATAATCGGGTCAGCGCCACCACGTAACGAACTGAAAGTTGTTTTTAGGGCCATCTCGTTTTATTGAAGTTTGCTTGCGTCTTTCATACGAGTTTCATCATTTAATTTAGATTTATTTAGAAACATTAAATTTTGAAGCAGTGAATGTGCAGCAAAAAAGTGTTTTCATTGTATTTGAACTAACCTAAGTATAGTAATAGATGTTTATAAAGATCTTAGATAATTTCTATTGCACCTTGGAGCTAGTTGTGATGCTCTTAATTACCTATCTCAAACTAGAACAAATTTTCGTCTAGGTGATACTCTTTTACTCGTATTCTAACACCTATTACAACTTTAATAAAATTTTGACTTCACTAGTTCATTCGATATCTTTTGCAACACTCGCAAACATTATTGAAGGTAAATTACAGTAGAAATGTGACTACGTACAGCTACGAGTATCACGTATTCTCGTAGCCGGTGCTACGGCGTAGACTGCTTACATTAGAATCTATTGTTAGTGCTACGCCACTTTTCCTAACGAGAAATTGATGCTACCGGTAGCTGTTTCACCTTAAAATGTTTGCAGAAACTTTATGTACACTTAAAATATACTTTACTCGAGAAAAATGATCTTGAAGTGCATTTAAAATGTTTTTAATTAAGGCTAGATTTCAGATTTTTGATCATTGGGAATCAAAACCCCGGACACCTACCACCTTCCTACTTCATTAATCACTCGACCAACTAAGCATATAAGCCAATAATCTGAAACTTCATTAAGTTACCTGGCATACATTGTAATAACTGGATTAACGGATATTATCGGGTACTGTTGTTCAAGCTCACGAAAGCGGATTGGTCTTGTGTGTGTCTTGTCTACGTGTGAAGAAGATGCATATGCACGTTGTTTTCGTGTGCGTAGTCCGGAGCGCCCATAGTGTTAACTGTTGCACACAATGGTGGTACACAAATACACAATGCACTAGCCGCTAAGATTCGACCAGCGTTTCCTCTACCTGCATTCAAGCTTCCATAAATTATTTTTATTTTCTAGTTACATTAAACTTACCAGACCCGAGGCGACGCGGTCCGCATAGCGTTGACTCTCGCACTGACCGCAGCCACGTCTACCCTCCGCGCCAGCTGTATCCGCGCAGTGCTGTGGTAGCATTCCACTAGGTAAACGAGGTACAGAAGCAGCACGAACGCAATGGGTATATACGCGTACCCGACGTCGCAGGGAGACTCACGGACCGTTCTTTTAATGGGGTGCCTGAGGGAATAGAAACTGTTTAAATTGACAGAAGTTTCACGATTACTTATGAACAGATAAATAAATAGTGCTAGACATTTCACACAGCATCATCTAGCCCTAAGCAGAGACGACATCGAATGGTCTTCTTCCTCCCCTGACGGGATAGGTAGGTGAAGGCCTCGGAAATTTTCTTTACCCTGGCTGCATCTCCGGGGGAGGCTGCCCCTGTGTCATGGGGTTTCGCCCGGATGGGCTGTACATTAAGCTGTTTACTAAACTTGCATTATTATAATACAAAAGCTCTGCTAGGGGTAGATGATACTGTTCACTGAGATTATTTTTTTGGTAATAAGTACATACAATACAAAAAATACACTCAGACCCGGGACAAATATTTGCTGATCATACAAACATAATATTAAGGTCACACGTGGCCTTCGCTCACTGCACCAAAAAGGTCATCAAATATTACTGGACATAATTATCACAACCACCTACAGATTGTATATAGAAGCGATGGAAATATTCAGGAAATCGTGTAGATGTAGGTATACACTGTGTCGGTTAGCATATGCAAATCCGCGGTGCAAGCTCAAAGGTAGTTGCAAAACTACAGGATGCTACAGGATACGTGTTCTGTAGTACAAGTTACAGCATTGAACTTAAGTTACTGAATATGTTATTTATGAAAACATAGAAAAGCTATCATATTTTGTTATACTCGTAATTATTACCGTGTTGCCTTGTCAATAATACTATTTATAATAATAAAAATATTTTTCGATCCTTCTCTAATACGAATATAATCAGAATCACGTCAAATGACACAAAATTATTATGAAAATCTAAACCTATCTGACCTTTCTCCGCCCAAGATACTCTAAGAACTCAATAATGGGTTTTCCACGAAACATTTTCCTAGCAGCTCTTCAAAGGGTTTACAGAGTCAAAGATATAATTCTAAATTTGTCGCCACTTGAAAGTTCAAAGTCTTACGTAAAAAGATGTATAATTACGGTTATGATCTGGATTCAATTTATGGGTGTAATTAAATTAATTATACAGGTATCATATTTAAAGAGAATGCCTAACACCTCAGATATTTTTTGGTATTCAAGATCTTTATTGAAGATGTTTAAAGGGGTCAGCTACACGTTAAAATGTATATTTTCCACTTGCGTACATTGGAAAAAGCATGCAGCTTTCATACGTGGTAGTAGGCCTATCAAAATTTTCATTTTTACTTAGCAATGGTTAAATGTGGGCTGATAAGATAAACAGATAATCACGATTAGGCTGGATACTCACTTGCTAAAGTCAATAAGGTCCCGGTCTATTTCCGCGGTGTTGCACCAGGCCACGGAGCCCAGGCAGCCAGCAATCATCAGAGTCAGTGTGAAGCACTTCCAGTTGCCTTCCCTCCTCAGCACACCGCCTAGACTTTGCTGGCGTGGACGCTGCAACAAAGATAAGATGAACGACTGAATCTAGAAGAACAAGAATATAAAAAACAAACGGGATCACGACTGTATTTATTTGAAGACCTCTGTAGCGCAGTGGGCGAAGGTCCGCCTACGACGCAGAGTGTAGCGGGGGGGGGACCAAAAGATATTTGTCTCGGGTCTGGGTGTTTCTATGTATAATATGTATGTATTTACAAACAAAAAAGTATACGAGTATAAGTAGTTTATCAGTCATCTAGTACCCATAACACAAGCACTGCTTACTTTAGGGCTAGATGATGCTGTGTGAAAAGCCCAGCGTTATTTATTTTATTTTATTTTATTCCCAAGGCGAGATAGATCACTTAGATCTTTCTATGGGTTCTAGATCATTTGAAGATGTCGTTAGATATATACTCAACTAGGCCACGCTATTGTAATGTTGCGGTCGTTGTTATATAATTATTTACAGTGACCTGGATCAGTTGAGCTATCTATAGATCGTTTCTAACGATCCTTAGATAGCTTGACTAATCCTGTTGTATTTTGTAAATATATGTAAATATGTAGTAGTTTTGTTTCTGTCAATAAATTAAATTCATTATTTACATCGACATAAACTTTTGCATTTTAAGATTACAAGTAAATCCCACTTCTGCCACCATGATATGAATAAATGAATCACGTTGAGTGCTAGACTACAACTGGTTTATTTATAGATCTACCCACAACAATTATCCTTCAATAATTTGGATGGAGCTTGCCTAGCGAGAACAGTAAAAGAAAACCAGTGATTTTGATACGATCAATACATTTACAGCTCTACATTCTTTCTCCACACGAACACAGGTGAAATAAAAGAAAAGAAAAAACTTTTCCTTGTACCATAACAAAGGTAACCTTATCTTTTTTCGCATAGTATTGAGCTCAGTATCTTACAATAAATAAACATAAAAACTGAACTTATATATCAGAACAGGTATTAACTTAGACAACGTGGAATGGTTTGAGACACAAAAAGCCCATCGAAGACCATAACACATAACTAAAAAAAAGCATTTACAAAATAGTAGGAAATCCATGAATCGTTTTTATTTTGAATTTTGTGTTCCCGTTTGTCTAACAAAGCTTTTATCTGTACCGCACAATGCACGTCCCGCGGACAAATACCTTTTGTTTCGTCTGATGCATCATCAATCCTGCATTAGTGCACATACAAACATGCTAGGTGGGAGCTTGCTTTTTCACTGACCGATCATGGATAACGCAACCTACTCGTACATCTACACAGCTAAGCTAACTAGGACAGATAGAAGTTTGTATAAAAAGTTAATACTTATTAGAAATTATTTTTTTTCTTTTGCGAGAATGTCAAAAACAATAAAAAAATATCACAAAGTTTCTCATTTTCTAGTGGATTAGTAGAGCTAGTGTTAAAGCACATATACATTTTACGAAATGCTATATCCAATATCCATTGATCAACGGCCGGGATTCGAACTCACGATCATAGGATTTAAAGTCAACAACACATACAACCCCACAACACGTTACAATTTTACTATAGGTACGATGGATTACTCAATTACTTAGTCCACAAGATATTCATGATTTAAGATTGAGCTATCTTGCACTATCATCATCATCATCCACAACCTGACTTTGCCCACTGTATAGGTCTCTCTTTATTTATGCCACTTTTAACGGTCTCGTGCTAACCTCATCTAGGTGCGGCCCGCAATGATTTTGCTATAATGCAAGATCATCTCTCTCTCTCTCTGCGTAAATATGATGACTCTCGCGGATAAATGTTGGGTTTCATGTTGTGGAATTTATATTTTTAAAACCGCATAACCAGCAATACCAAACACATTGAATTTAATATTCATATAAACGGAAAGTTTTGTGGTTTTCGAGAAACATCAACCTGTTCCATGAATGTGTCGGGCAACCCTACAACCCCTAACGTAAAGAATCTACCCTCTCTATTTACATTGACCTAATAACTTTGCCCGGGATATCCTTTGAGGTTCGATCAAATATTTTTTCGGGCAAATGAAAGGTTTTGTAGTGAGAAACGATTTATTTCCATGTTGACGCACTACGGGACACGAAATCCATCAAAGTTTTTCTATTCTATTCTATTAAATGAGATAGCGAACCGAAAGTTTTTCCGCTGTTTCCGAAAAATCATTAAACAAACAATTTACTTTATTCGGTAAGCGAAAAGGACTAAATGATTTAAAAAACTAATTTACCTAGCTTATGGTTAAGAATTTCATTTACTTTTTTAATAGTCTTTTGTGTGTATTTTGTAGAGCACGGTACGGTTTATATAATGGTTTATAAATAATATCGATTAAGTAGTACAGTTACTAATCGATATTATTTATTATCGATTATTAACCATGGATTTCTGATGTCTGTGGTAGTTACTAATCGATATTATTTACGTAAAGATGTGTCTGATTTTACATTAAAATCACATCTTTACGCAAGTGGGCAGTGTTATCAGCTTATGATTGCGTTGTGTATTATTGATTATGTAGGTACGATTTCCAAGAATGTTAGCCTGGTTTTAGAATGTAAGGATTGTTAGGATCTTGGGATTTCAAGGACAAGGTGAAATCAAGACCCCTGCCTGTTTTGAATAGTTTGTGGGCTTATAAACAATTTCACGTTAGAATTTTTTACGAAATTGTCTAACTATTCTAAAACTGTATGCAAATGTACGACTGCTTTTAGCATAAAAAATTGGGCTAGGTATGACTTTTTACATATTCCCAATCGAGAGTGCCAATTTTCATTAGTTAGGTCTTGCATTTTGAATGTGTTTTTTATTTTAATGCTAGTACTCACCTGGTTGTATTTGATAATGCACATATTTTACGGTACGGCATTAGAAGCAAGTGAACATTTTTTTTTATAAAATTTGACCGAGCATTTCGTTTTAGTCTTTATTAGTTTTATTACCTTCTCCATCTCTTTATATAAAAATGAACCCCTATTTCCCTTGGTCACGGCATCACGCGTGAACGGCTGGACCGGTTTCATCAATCTTTTTTTTTGTTGTGTTTGTTATTGTCAGGAGAAGGTTCTTATGACAGAAAAAATCTATATATTGATCATGGAGGGCGTTAAATAAGGGTTGAAAGTTTGTATAAAGAGCTGGTAGTTCTAGTTAAATGCAATAGATGGCGTTGCTAATAAGTATGTTATTTCGCTGACGAAGTCGCGGGTACCAGCTAGTTACGTATAAAAGTTTGAGTTTACTGTTAGAAATTCAGCATACTCTGACAGAAATATCGAGATATTGCCCGCGGCAATCCTGCGACATACGCCGCCAAGACGAATCAGATATCAATTTTCAAATTTAATATAACTTGCGATATTTTATTTACCAACAAATTGTGATAATAAATATTTAGCGTAACTCAATATTTGAGGGATTATTGTATCTTTTTACTCCTACGCGATACAAGTAAATGCTATACATGGTACCTATTCAATCGCATAACGTCATCTGTTATTCCGTATAAAATAATATGAATAGTTGTACTTTCTTTAGTAAAAGTTAGCACTTCGTAAAAAACGATAGACGTAATATAAAAGCCATTTCATTGTCTCTAGTACTCGTAGTGCCAAAAGCTTTATAAGCGTGTGGAAGAGTCAGAAACAAGTCAGTTTATCTCAACAAAAGTGGCGTAGTGTGCTCTAACCTTTACTTAAGAGCTCTCGGGGAGTCGAGAGGGTCTTGATTGCTTGTTGACTTAAGATATCGAATATACCTGCAGTTCTAATGAACTTAGCTTGAGTCGGCTGATTAGTTAATGCTGAATTGCTAGCATGTCTCTTCGCTTGATGAAATACCGTAGTATAAGATGTCAAAATTCTCATAGTAGCACCACATCAAAATTTAAGTAGGTTCCTAGATAAAAACTCAGTATGCTGTAAAACTGTTTCACCCCCAAAACAGTGACGTCATTGTTTGCCTATAAACCAGTTAACATGAGCTTATATGGGTTTTGTTTTGATGACAAAAGTTAAAATGTATGATCCTGAATATATATAGATATATCCTATATACCTATATAGTTTGCTATCGGTAAACAAAATGAGCTCTCTCACTGCTTATGAGCGCGATTTATAGATAAAAAGGAGCAGGTAGATTATTTATTCAAGAGGTTGTTTCACAAGATAATTGGGCGTATTTGCTTAAATTTGATTTTTGCTTGGTTGATTTTCAAATCACGAGAAAGTCGCAATCTCAAACATAAAGTTAGCGTTGTCAAAGGCAGGCAGAAAATCAAATAGAAGAAGTCAAAGTCAAAAAGCATTTATTCAGTAGGACCACTGGGATCACTTTGAAACGTCTTAAAACTAGGTGATTCTACTCCAGTTCCTTCGCGACCAATACCGTAAAGAACCAGGGTAACAAACACGGTTTGGGGCATTGTCTGTCAGCATAACACAGCGTATGAACAGCTTATTCAAGACGCTGATCTAGAACACTTGCCTACGACTGGCCGGGACCTGGATAAGTTTAGCCATCTATAGATCGTTTGCAATGTTCCCTAGATGACTCAACTGATTTTATTGTTTTTTTTGCTATTCGGTAAATAAAATAAATAAATAATGCTGGACTTTTCACACAGCATCATCTAGCCCCAAAGTAAGCTTGAGCTTGTGATATGGGTACTAGATGACTGATAAACTACTTATGTATAAATAAAACTACATTTCAAAAATCATTACCTATTCTATTCTAATCTCGGATCTCTGATACAAAATGTAAACTTTCATACAAAATGTATTTCTTCACCAAATAAGCCATGATTTATTTTCATTGCCTCTTTTCTTCGTGAAAATAACTTCACAAAACCCTTACAGAAAGTAAATTCTGAACTCGTTAAAAAATCTTGTCCATTTGTCACCCAGCTGACGGGTCGGTTGAATTGGTACATGTTTATTTTAGTAACTTTTTTAATTGAAGTGGACTTTTTGTTCCATAAACTGTTACTATCAAGCTTTTATCTCGTTCATTCGATGCTAGACTTTTTATTCGAACTGGCTTTTAACTAGGTTTTTTAGTGAGTTCGTTTGAGTGGCGAACTCTGGTGACGGAATTTTAGGCCTTCTTATGGCCTCCGTCATGGCTTAACGACTTAATAGCTAGAACCGACCATTTAACGTGCCCTCAGCATAGAAGCGCTCAGTTGATAATTTCCCAAGCAGTCATCCATCCAGTAGGTTTTATAGTCTCATGATACGTACCTATCATACGACTTTCGAATACTTAAGTAAGTACCTATATTTCAAGAAAACGACGTGACAAAACAGCTTATTTCAGCAGGTCTAATTATCATACAAAAGACTCGACCTCGTTATAAGACCTTTTTAGCCTTGAGATTAATTCCGACGCTAAATTCAGAAGTTGTGCTTGGACTCCATCAAAAATGTGAAATCATATAGAAGACAAATTACGACAATACATGAAGCTTATGTTTTAGAGCCGTGTTGGTCGAATGGTGTTGTGCCTCGACTTTCAATCCGAAGGTCGTGGGTTCGAATCCCGGCCGTGCATCAATGAATTTTTCGTTTCGTAAATTTTATATGCGCTATAACACGAGCTCTTAACGGTGACGGAAAAACCTCGTGAGGAAACCCGCAACTTAGTCAGCTCCACACGTATGTGCCAGGCTGATTAAGCTGAGAGGATGGTTTAGGTGCTGGGCAAAGCCTATTCCATCTCAAACAATGTCCCGGGCACTACAGCGTCCCGTTAAGTGTAGGCATGGATTGCCTCCTGACGCTGTATAAATCATCTAATATAGATGTAAAGGCCTAGGTTTATGTTTTGGATTAATACAGGTTTAAAGCAGGATTTAAGTTGTTTATACAAACATGTAGCTTTCAGTAAGCCATAAGTTAGATGTCACAGAAACACACAAGAAACGTACAAGTTTACTTACATAAGATTTTAGGACCCAAAGCTTGTTTGGAACTCTAAATTTAAACGTGAAATGGTGGAAATGTATTCCGATTTGTGTTTTTAGTTTTTAAAAACTCAGATTTTTTAACTTCAAAATACATTACATTATAGCCCTTGAAGAATATAGTTATGGTCTTCATTCATTTTTAAATACCAAAACAGGATCACGACTCTCAGCAAGCCACGATAGACATTCTTTTAGATCAAATTCATAACAATAATTTGAAGATATTCATTTCATATTATTGTTTTTAAGATCCGACAAAGCTTTTTATGCCGCCAGTACAATTGCAATGTTGAAATTCAATTTGATCTGGCTCTGTGCCGGATCGTGGCGGATTTAACCAAAATTGATGGAATCTGCATCGGCTCGATACAACGCAGGATGCCTTGATGGGGCGGCAGCAATCCCATTTATTTGTGCCATTGTTTTTTATCGAGATTCGTAGTTAACATAGATATTCGTAAAACTTTACTCATGAAAACACATCTGGTATTTTCTGTATTTTTTCGTAAAACTCCCGATTTTGATTAATATTCCAACTTAGTTAGTGGTATTCATGTGATTTTAATTACACATTCTTTGAAGATGAGACAGATAATTTTCCCAAATAGATAAAAAATAGGCCTCCTCATTTTCACGCCACTGCTTAAAAATCCAGCAGTGGGTGGATGTGGGCTGATTAGATAGATAGATAGGTAGATAAAAAATACTTTAGAGACGCAGGTAAATCCCTTCACCACAATGTTACTTTGAAAGAACTAGTGAGTCACTAGTTCTGAGTCACAAGCAGAACAATAATCTTTACATAGATTTATTCTTTACGAACACAATCATGTTAATCCTCTATTGTACGTAATCTTTGGAATAACGCTAAGCTAAGTAAAACAATCCTTTTCGCAATAAATTGTGGCAGAATTGTGCGGGTGGTCCCTGAGGCGTGCAAGGAGCTATTTTGGGAGAAGACCACATTTATCAAGTGCTGGTTTGAATCTGCAGATATTCTGATTTTTTGTACAAATAGCGACCAACTCGCGGCTTCGTTCACGGGTCTCAACATAGCAGCTATAGGTTAAGGGATACTGGAGCACTCGCATTGTTATCGTTGTTAAAACGCATACATTTGTGTGAAGTAGGTAATCTACTATTTGAGTAAGGTACTCGTAGAACAAACAAATTTTATCAAACAAAACCGAAATTCCCTATCATGTTGACCCTGTTAACCTAAACCAGATCAATTTATTGGGTTATTGTTATGCAAGGGGCTTTTAAGGGATTACGCATCGCAGGCTGATATTTATCAAGCTTACTTGTGTCAATTTGGCATTTTCAATGCTATTTATAGCTGAAGATTGCATAAATTGTCCGCCATTTTGCAGTATAACATAAAATGGTCATTAGCCGACATTTTATTTTAAACTTCAAAATGGCCGACAAACAATTTTTTTTATTATTTAATAATTCAATCAATTCCTACTTCTTGTTATTATAATAGGTTGTTTCTTTAGTAGTAAATTGTTTGTTTTTACATACAACCTTGCCATCGTCTTTTCAAGAAAGATTTAGAAAAGTAACACAATTTTTATTTTGTTAGCAACTGTACGCAGACACTCCCTTCGGATAAACATTACATTTGTCACTCCGAGAGGGCCACATGAGGTATCTTTTAAGCCCAGATTACAAATATCTTTGTGAGCCTTTGTTTATTTGCCGCAATTTTTGCGTACTTTGAAGAAAAATGCCAAATTTATTCAGTTGCAATTTGTTACCTACCATTGAGACTGTAATGACCAAAATAACAAAAAATGAGCCGTAATATTAATTGGCTTAGTAATTAATGATTTTACAAGGTCTCATTTTTGTCCCTGTGTGGACGGTATCGTATGAATAATCATTAGCACTAGCTTAAACAGATTTTTAATCATTTTTATGATGTTTAGTTTTCAATTTATGACGAAAAATTTAAAAATAAAATCCATTCTTATGTGTAACTTTGGTGTATGTAGGTAGTACCTTAACAGTTTGCACTGTTATAGGTACCTACGTACTTTGTCCTATGTACGAAACCCTCGGTGGGCGAGTCCGAATCGCACTTGCCCGGTTTTTTATTATTATTTGTCAATGATCATGTAAATCAATGACCTAAGATGTAAATAAATAGGTGACAGAGTGGTGACAGAGCTCTAGTATGAATTTCTTAAAGCCTACAAGAGAGACGAGAGACGACAAAGAGTTTCCACTACATAATTTGCGGGAAACTCCGGGTACTTTGGACTATTCATAAGTAAATTTATGTTACATAAAATTTTGATAATTCAAATAAGACTCGGGGCCACCGCAAATGTACGCGTAATTCTACGCAAGGAATTCCGCGCTCTTGTCTCAAGTAAAAATATATAAAGCTCGCTAAATCAGAGCGGAAATTCGTTCAGATTTGTTCAGACTTATTACAAAGTTGTTAGCAGATCAGTTTCTCGGTGGATAGATAACATTTTTACGATACAGGGCTATAAATGAATGCAGAAGATACAGGTGCAAATGACATAATTAATGCGGATGATGTTTTTATGTCGATTATTTTTGAGATAATATTATTATTGTGGAGTTTATTTATTTTGAAGATGTATAATTCAATTATCAATATGTACCAACACTGTTTATAAAGTTTATTCCGTGCTGACTTAAAAGTAATTTACGTACAAACATTTTTTCTCACAATTGTGGTGTGTTCTCCAAACTCTCGAATGCATTGTAGTAAATAATGAACTCCAGGACTTATACTAAGCAGCTTTGAGCTCCATTCATTGTTTCCCTCAAATTGGCGAGACACAAAATGGGTTGGATCAAACAATAGAACAAAGCCTGTTGACTAAACAATATCTTTAAAATCCAACTCAATTGTTTGAGAGCGAAAAATTATTTGAAACTTAAAAATAAATAAATAAATAAAGTCTATAGATAGGTAAAACCGAAGTTGAAATATATGAGCTAAAACGTATATCCCATTTAGAATTATGATCGCTGCTTTAAATCATAATGCATACATAATTAAAGATCATTAAGGAAACCTAGTTAAAAATAATCTAGGCAATTATAAACAGAATCATTTGAAACAAATAAGTATCGCAGGTTATCATTGTCCACCTTGTATTATTACTACTAATACTGATTTTGCTTATAATAATTACGTTTTGATACTAAAAAGAAAACCGACTTCAATGTTTGACTCGAAACGCGGTGTGACTCAGGGCGTCAAGCTGACGATTCGATTTCTATTTGTGACATGGCTAGGAGGGAAGGTGTTTAGAGTTTTACGGGGAAACTATCAATCCCTCAGGAATAAAATTTATATGGGACCACCTCTGGAGTATACCCTTTCAAACATGAAAAGAATTTTGCAAATCGGTCAACAAATGGCGGAGCAATCGCGTAACAAGATACAAAAAAATAAAATAAAAAAAAAACATACAGACGAATTGAGAACCTCCTCCTTTTTTTGAAGTCGGTTGAAAATATCTAAGTTTCTACGATAGTTTATGTTTTTCAAGATACCATCAATAAATTCCTCAGTGAAAGTTTGCGAGAAGTCCTTATCGACGCTCATCGGATTATGAAGTAATCTACGGAGGGCTTGTCACAAACTTTAATTAGCTGCCCCGCTCAGTCGTCTGCGCTTGGCTTATGTAAATGGCACGCTAGTTTGTTTCACTGGCTTATTTCACAGCTCTCTTCAGGGAGTAGGTACAATGGTCAGGAACTGTGGCAACATTTAACGCTACTTAAAAAAGTGAGCGTTTTTCAAATTTGCGCGTACCTCATTTTTACACAAGAATAAAAGAAACAGTAAAACAGAATATGAGCTTATCAAAAATTTCGAATGCCACGTTAGTGGTTCTGTGGCCAAGCGGTTCCGGCTTGAGGAGAGATCGTTTGATCGTCGGGGGTTTGAATCCCGTCGGAATCGAAAATTTTGATAAGATTTTTCATTGTCTTAAAAAATGAGTAAATCTTGGTAAATATCCCTTTTTTGTGTTATTTGTTTTGAAGAGAATCTTTAGATTCGCATTTGAGAAAACCAAAATCACTTTTTTATCTGGCTACTTCGGTATTATTGTACTTATTAATTTGTCATTTAATAATTTTTCTTAATCAACCTATACCTGCAGTATTTTTGTGTTTTTGAAAAATAAGGCAGCAAAAGTTACGATTGTAAATTATTAACTACTGTCGTGTCCGAGTTCCATGCAGGCAACAAAGTGTAAAAATTGATTATTCTACTACATTGTCTACTGAGCAGCAAAAAACAATGAAAAACAACAACATGGAACAAACATCGATTAGTGCGATGTGCATAAAAATAGCTCGGCCTCGCCCTTTTGAAGTGACTTATTTTATTTCCCATGTATCCTTACAAAAAAATCAATGTCATGAGGGTATCACGGGCTTAGTAAGAAGACTCAAACGAATCAAACCGTGTGTAGTGTAAAATAATAAAGTGATAATTGTACGAGTATTTTAAGAACACATGAACAAAGTGTCTAGTAATAAAAGTGCCATTGGACACATTCTTAGTTATATTTTTCTTTATAAAACTATGTCAGAGACAAATTGCTCACTGGCCTACTTGGCCAGATTGTAATATTATTAGGGTTTAATAATAATAGTTAGACACTAATTTAAATAAAAAAATTGTAGGTTGTAAAACTTAGTTAATTAAGGAAGGTGCTTTTCACACAGCGTCATCCAGCCCCTAAGTAAGCAGAGCTTGAATGAATGAATGAATATACACTTTATTGTACACCAATTAATAAAAAATAAAAAAACAAGTTCAAAATTAGTACAATGGGCGGCCTTATCGCTGAAAGCGATTTGCTTGTGTTATGGGTACTGGATGACTGATATATTACTTATATACTTTTTGTTTGTAAATACATACATATTATACATAGAAAACAACCAGACCCGAGACAAATATTTGGAGATCATACAAACATTGGTCCCACCGCGGGGATCGAACTCGCAACCTTCTGCGTTGCAGGCGGGCCTGCGCCCACTGCGCTTCAGAGGTAGTCTTTCTTAGGTTTAGGCAATTTGTAAAATACTTTACAAACGGTAACTGTTCGTAAAATTACGATGGTATATTTCGCAAGAGAAAGGCTAGCTTAAAAAATAAATCCAGATTCAACAGAGATCCGTTGAGTTGCTACGTAAAAAAAATATTTAAAGCCTTCTTGTAAAAGTGTTAAAAAGCAAAAAGGCATAGAAACCTAATTAAAAAAAAACAGGTTCACGACTGTATCCCCAAGGTGCGGTAGACATTCTCTCAGATCTTTTTATGTTACTTATTCCAGATCCTATGAAGATGTCTAAGGGGGGTAGTCAGATGCATGTCCAAACACATATTTGATACATGCCCACATCTTGCAGAAGTTAGTATTCCATACGTGACAGGTTGCAAGCCCATCGCCGCCTATAAGAACACTAACTGGTTTCCTCACGATGTTTTTCTTCACCGTTTAGAGCACGTGTTAAAAAAATTTAAACCTAATTACTTTTGTTAAAAAGCTAAGCATAAGCACTTATAAGGTAATTCTGGACTTTCCTTTCAAGTTTAAAAGCAATCACTTCCAGCCATTTTCGCAATTTTCTCGGAGCACTTTGAAGTTTGTTTCGCTCCTGGGAAAACTAGCGAAGCTTCGCTCATCATGTTTTTAATCGCATTATACAGTATCACTTCGTGTTATCTCTAACAACTTGCAGATTTTATAAAATCATTTTGTTTGTGTATACAGGGTGTAAAAAGACGTCTACCGAAGCCGAAAGGGGTAGGTACAGCATCCCAACACACAACCAAATCCAAAAGGATTTTCCGTAAAAATCATTATATCCGGAGAAAACCGACCTCGCACAGCTGGTCGTTTTTATACGTAGATTGCTGGATTATGAGTTTTAATAGTTTTTTCTTTTATAAATCAAATTATTAGGTAGGTATGGTCTTATTGTGTCGTACTAGTAGTAATTATCTAGAAAATAAAATAAAATGACGTAGCTAAGGCAAAAAAAAAAGCGTTTGTTTTAGCGTTTATGTTCAGAATCATGGTCTTATTGAAACCCCTCAGTTTTCGGTTGCAGTCTTTTTACACCCTGTATGTTAAACATACCTTCTATCATAATATTCTTTCCAAAATAGATGTTATATATTCTAACGTTAATTCTAAAGTTTTTATTCAAATCAAGACCTTGAAGAAAGATAAATGCTATATCCACTGAAGGCTTATTATTGTTAGTTATAAATGGCTATCGTAAAGGTCAATTACACAGTTAGGTCACGTCTTACCAGATCGATATTCAAAGGGATAATTCAATATAGCGCTTTAAGTATGAACTCTCGGTAGAGCACAGATAAGGTAAAAGTAAAGTTTACTTTGGTGGCGGAGTTTTACTCCACTGGTAGGCTATTAATTTTTATTTTATAATGGGAATTTATCACTTACCTACTGTTTTTTATTTTTCCGACGTTTCGGACGCATTGCAGCGTCCGTGGTCACGGATGAACTGATGCACGGCGAGTTAGCTTCTATTATTGAGGGTAGATTGCGTCTACGCTCAATTTGTCTTCAGAATCCGATAAGGGCAGATTTACATTGCGACACACGACACTGATTGTGTCAACTTACGGCAAACTGTTTTAAGCCAATACTTCAACTTTCCTATTTAATTCATCTTTACTGTTGTGTCAATAGTAAAATAGTATAGTTGATCAACTTTCATTATAGACTACAATTGAACTCAAAAGACCCGCCATTTTCCCTGACTCATTAATTTTGCTTCATTCCTTTCATGCATGCAGAAAATAATTACCCCAGAATCAAAGGACTGGATGCCTTTGTATGCTAATGTATATCTTAATAATAAACTGACATTTGCCAGCGGGTTTATTCGAACAACATGACAAGCTAAAGTAGAATAACTTACTTGCGTCCAAAATAACTCAAAGATTCTAACTAAAGTAATCTTTCTTTTTGTTGACAAGATTAGGTGAAGATGAAGAAAAAGATTTTGAATCCACTGAGTTAAGTAACATACGTACCTACTTAATGTAACTAACTACTAACTCAATGTTTGATATCAGATTTCTGATGAGAATAATCCCTCAAAAGTATCTTCAGTGAGTCAAAAATAAGCGTCCAAATATTAGTTGCCTACATTCATCGATAGTTTTCAACGATCCCTAAATCATAGGTAAAGTTTGACTCAATCCAACTTCTATTAATAATTCTGGGAAAACCGTCCATCATTGTTATTGTACAAAATCAAATATAGTTTAGTCTGAGTTACCCTTTTATAAATTCATACATCTCTGCCGTGCTCAAAAGTTTCGTTTCACGTCTCGTAGTATTAATAGAGTTACTGAAATGGACTAAACATCTCTTTGAGTTTAGCGAAGTTGTACCTTTGAGCTTCAGAGTAGGTATCTCTATACATATATACTAGGAGTAGAGCTTTCATTTAGCTTACCGGATGCTGTACAGCCTCATAAAGGCTTGTTATATGTAATATGCAAAGTGTAAGTACAAATATCTTTAGTATTATGAAATGCATTTTTGTTGCAAAAAATAATAATGCCAAACGCAAAATAATATTGCGCTGGCATTATAAAATATTTATTTACAGTACAAACTTCCAAATCTCTCCACCGTATTGTATTTATTTATCTTTTAAATTAATTCATATAAATCTACATCATACAAAAGAATGGACGGCGAGCCTGTACGTGATAAAATATTGAATGAAACGAAGTGAAATGAAATATTTTTTGAACAAAGAGCTAGATTCAAAAGGCTCGCTTTTGTGAGGAAAACATCAAGAGAAAATAAATCCATTTCATAATCGAGATTTCGCAGAACATAGCAAAACTCGTACAAAACTGGCCACAAACAAACCTCAGCTCATAGGTGTTCTAGATCCAATCTTGTGTGTGTAGATTTTGTTTCTGTGTGCATAAGCGATACTGAGAGCTTATTCATCCATGGAACGGTCCCGAGCGTAAGCGCACAGAAACACGTGCATATTATGGACATACACACAATTAAGACATACAATTTTATTGTGCAATATTTTGGTTTTTTGTGCAATAAAGTATTTAAATAAATAAATAAATAAATAAATAAGACTAAAGTATTTCGAATAGTGCCGGCCGAGCGAAGCTGCGGGCGAAAACTTGCTAGAAATATTTATAAAAATAAAATAAATGCACATTCTATCAAGTACACTATCTACATAGTATCTAGGTCACAGTACAAGGCATTCTTCAAGGCTGGTTTTGTTGCCTGTGCTGGACAAGGCATTTCCGAAACACTCGTAAACAGGGTGCTAATAAATAATTTTCAAATATTGAAGAAATATGAAGTAAAATGCAGGTGTAAAAATAAGGCTTGACACAAACAAGTCACCAAAATGAACTGGTAAAACTTACCAAACATAAATGTTACTTATCTAGAAATTGGAAAGGTTTAAGGAAAAACTAACGAAATACTTAACGAATATTTTTATTTTACTTAGAAAAATTTCAAAATTTGTCCAATGCAAGGAATAAGTAAAAGTTTACCAAACCATATAAACAAATCGTCGCCCATTTAAAACGAATTCATAGAAACGGATAAGTTGTGACGCAATGGTGGAACATACCTATAAAAGGTACCTAAGTACATAAAAAGTCATTCAGCCACAGACATTTTTAGTCTGTTATATAAAAATCTTCCAAGTTATCCTGTATGCTATCGGATGGTGTGATAACAGTTATCCTTTTTGCTTTACCGGGGTAAAATAGGTGAACAAAGGCTGATACGAAACAGTGGCACCCCTAGCTTGAACTCGCCTGACTAGGTATGACAGCCAGCAAAACTGTCTGTTCTATTCATACGTGTAGGTACTTCGTAGGTACCTACGCTATACATTTATAATACAAGGTTGTGCTTTCTTCGGACACGACCTTGTATACAATGCGAGTGCAATGAAAAATGAACTTCTATTTCCAGTTAGCAAAGTATTTTATTGCATAACATTAGAATATTGTGTGGCTTTGAAACGTTTATAAAAAAACTTTGAGTACTTATTGAGGATAAGTATATTTTTTTTTTTTTAACAATTTAACTTTTATCATCTGTCTCAATTAGCTAAGCAAGTTAACATTACTGCGAAATGTCCGAAAAGTCCCTAAAAAAAACGTTAGTGGATCACTCGGTTGGAACGATGTTTCAACTTTGACATTTAGCATTTTTCAAATAAATTATAAAATCCTAGCAACGCTCTTCTGTACTAACAATGTAACAGTCTATGGACTGTTTTATGACCTATGTATGTGTCGTGACGCTAAAATCGAACACTTTTTTTCGTCCAGCCCCCATCCGATACCGTCCAAAAAAGAACTTCGTTCCAAAACTTCGTTCCAAAAACAGTTATATTTTCAGGTTTCTTTTCTATTTTCAAGTGCGCAAATAAAAATGATTTTAGAGAACTCTAGAACTCTAGAGAACTCTAGAAGGTGCAGCGTTGACTTCCTGCACTCAGGGGAAATACACGCTATAAATAAAACTTGAGCACAATAGGAAAAAAACCTACAAAATAAGACTAATAAATTGAATGATTGAATATGTACAATAAATAGGTAAGTATTTATTTTGGTTTTTAGCAAGGCGGTGGATAATCTAAGGTTTATTCACACACAACCATTAGAGAAAACATAGACAATTCGAATTGTCTGGTCACGTCAAAACTCAAAGTTCCGTTTAAAACTTAGACTTAACTTAACTTTTAAACTTTCGAGAGCTTAGATTAAACTCCTATCTCTTTGGTGTTGAAAACTATGCCTTTTCACATAAACATTTTTATGCATTTTTAATGCAACCGTTAAAAATGCCTATATTGTTTAGAAGTTTGTTTGTATAGTCTGCAATTTTACCATTAAAGTGTATAATCTATTATTATTTACTAATCACACCTGAAGTTATAACATTTACTTTTTACATAAGTTTAAACTTTGTCTAAACAATGATCTACTTAAAAGCAGCTTTAGCAACCTTAAAAGGTTAAGTAAACAATTTTTTCTTAAAGTCCAGCTTAAATGAATTTTACCTGAACAAAACACATTTAAAAGGTTATGCACACATCCCTGAGTGAGCTTTTTCCCATAATATGGCAACCCTGACTGGCGCAGGTAATCCTTGGCTGGCAAAGGGCGAACAATGCACGAGACGAGGGCTCGTCATTGTGCCGTCTCGTTTATGCTGACGTAATGCCTCGAAGACGCGCTACTTTGAAATTGGAACGTGCATTTTGGCGTATGGCGTTTTATGGCCGAAAAGATTGAATGAATGAAAAGTGGAGATAGAACTTTTTAACTTTTCTTTGATGGAAAAAAGTTTTGACGATTCTCAGATTATTTTTTGTCGTTCACGGAGACGGTTCGGTTATCTTATCGCTGAGAATATATTTTTTTGCGAATCTGCCACTACAATCACGTTTCTATAAAAAAACAGTGCCTAATAATACTTTGCCCCCGCGAGTTTTGCGTATTTGTTTCAATCTACAACAGTTTCAACAATATTCATTCGAAAAATATTTTTTACAACTGAAATGTTAGCTTTTTATAATTGGAATTTGCGTCGGCAAATGGAATTGCACGAAAGAATAAAATAATTGCTAAACCTATCAGATAAATTGCACTGTAGTGTCGTGTTCGTGTCCTATGACGAATTACTTTGTTTCCTTCTAGAGCAGAAGACCAAGAGGAGTAGGATTAACCACAGCACATTGTAATGCTAACACAGTATTCACACTCATGTTTAATTTAACCCCTTGTGGCTTTAGCTCCTATTAATTTCTACTCTGAGGACAGCCATTGTGAAAGCTCTCAACATGGTTTTTGAATATTTTCATTCATGCAACCCAAATACATAAATTTTGTTATCACAAAGCATTCTGTGAACGTAGCGTGTACGCGATTCGGATATTAAATAGGGGCAATATATTTACGAGCTGTTTTTACTGTTTTATTATTTCACGTACCTAAAACGCGTTTATATAACCTATACACTGTCTTAGTATAACTTTTTTAGATATAGAAAATATGAAATTTATAATTTTTACATAAAGTTTTAGAACTGGTAGGTGGGGCAACAAAACCATTGCAGTTTTCATAGTTTAATTTTAAAACATAGCTTCTTCTGGCAAAAGCTTCCCTGGGAATGAAACTTTATGTAACATCCGAACTTTCGCTGGCACAGATCCAAGTGAACCTACTTAAATATCCTGTTATATAATGAAACCTTACCAGGTCCTCATCATCATCAGAGAAGATGTTAGCTCGGTCTTGCTCCGCCATTTCACTGAATTGATCATCCGATCAGCCAAACATTCATCCATGGCTCACAAACACAACACATCATCAACCACTTATACCACAAACTGCATCCAAATTCGTTTTTCAAATCGGCATCCAGCCTTCATAATAACAGTGACACGATAAAAAATAAAACAAAAGAAAGTCACAATTTAAATTTCGTGTTTGGAAAACAAAACGCGGAGTCGGGAGCTTTTTGAATTGAGAACGATATCGCCCGCGCTTCGTGAGCTTCGGCCACGTACTGCGGTGGGGCGGGCGAGTCGGGTAGATAGTGCTGCGTCTCGTAGCCATGGCAACGCGTGGCTTTCGCGTCATTTCCTGCGGGTAGCTGGCTGCATTTTCCAAGACACCACGTGCTGAAAATGATCAATAAGTTTGTTTATTTCAATTATCTAAGATCTAAGACATTTTGGTCACAGATTATCAATATATATTAAATAATTAAAATATTATTTTTGTTTGACTTATCAATGCGATTTTCGTGGGAGGAAAATACAGCGGCTGACGTAGAGAAATACGTAAGAAACTGGTAGTGTGACGACATCGGTAGGTAATCTCAAATTCATCTATAAAAGCTTTATCGGCTGTAATTCAGTGTTATTTATTTATGGTCAGCAAAAAAATTCACCAACAGTTTCATATTTCTAAAGCTCTGTTAAGTATATTATGGCTTTTGGAATACCTACTTAGGTAAATATTACTTTCACTGCTTACATTACTTACTTACACAGGAACCGCGAGTTGATTCATACGATCCTAATCGTATTTGTTTTAGTGTTATTCATGCGACGCGGTGAGTCGAGTAAAATAAAAAAATAAAATAAAAAAAATATAAAAACGTAAAACCTTGGTTGAACCCCATGTTGACACATGTCAAAACAAAACTGTTACTACAAAAAAGCATTCTATGTACGAGTATTTAAAGATCGTTTTTTTAGGGAGAGTTTGTTAGTTAGACTTGGTTTAAACTCGGCTCATTTTCTTGTAATAAGCCCAGAAATGTTCGTCAAGTTTTTTTGTTGACTCTATATGTTATGTATAATGTAGTAGCCGCCCATAGATTGGCGTACCATAGAGCGGCCTATATCGGCCCATTTACCTGCTTCGACAGATGATCGGGATAGTAGTAATATCGACTAGAAGCTACGAAAATTGAACTAACATTCGATAAATTTCAGAATAGATAAGTACAATTTTGTTAGACGATATCGCAAGAAATCGACCATGATGTAATTGCAATCATTGTGCACTTTCTGAAAAAAAAACTTCCTTTATTATTTAGCATTTTGGACGCGAGAGCAAAGGGAGTAGGCAAGAAAAAGGAGGCCTTTACCCAGCAGTGGGTGATGATTATGGCACTTAATATTATGAGTTTTTACTTATAAAATATGAGGTTTCTCCTTAATCTTTACCTGTAAGTAGGTAATAATGCTGCAACTCGGTCAACTAGTCAGCTCAAAGCCAGCTGCAGCAAACTTGTTACCTAAGCTTCTCCCAGCTTCAGTTGAACTTTGCTGCCATATTATTATATTATGCGAACACAAGACAGATTGCAAATCACATTCTTCTACTTCTAATAATATATGTTTAACTTTTTAGTTTATCAATCAAATCAAAAAAATTGGTTGTCTGTAAAGTCGGTTTACTGACGATAGTTGAACGTGACAACGTCTACGCATCGCTCACTCAAGTAGGAGAGAGACGGATGTCGAACGCTGCCGAACGCAAAGGCCGATTGTTCTTCTTTGTCGCTCGTTCCGCGCTCTCGCTTGCACTTCAAGCCTTACATGGAACGCCTCAGAGCGAGGTAACGCCGCATGACGTCATGTGTTTTCGTGCGTGCAGCCGGCTCTATCAAATTATAAGACGTAGTCACGTCAAAATGTAGTAAATTCAAAAATTTAGATAAAAACAGTATTCAGGTTACCTAAAAAGGTGTTCAAATGGAATATTTTTCGTTGCCAGGAAAAAAAGACAATATAACGCCGTGAAGTTACTTACTTACCTTATATCAAAGTCGAGGAGAAACAACCTACTTGGACAACATGGCTGAATGATAAATTATGAATATTTCAGAGATTTTAGTAGTTCCATGATTTTAATTAAACCATAGGTACACTCATGGCTCTCCATGTCAGTGGAGTGTCGGTTACGTCGAAATTTGCAATTGCAGGCTCATAGCATGTGATTATTACGAGCGTGAAACTCTGAAACAAAATTAAATTAATACCAATTGCAAAAATATCACATTTCATCTGATGAAAAAAATCTATAACAAAAAGCGAGATTTCATTAAAATAAAGAGATAAGTAATGAAATAACTGAGGACGATAAATACACGGAAACTCAAGCTCAGAGGCTCTCAGCGATAATGGACCAATTGGTACATCGGGATTATAGTTGTTTTTACTTAATTATGCCGTCAGTAGTTCACTGAAGCCAAAATGACTGTATTTTTGTAAAATGACGTTTTGTTGGGTGCATCATAATCCTGACTTCACCCACTGCTAGATAGGCCTCCCTAAGTTTTGTGCCATCCTCCACATTTCTTATCTGATTCATCGACGGCCTGTGACATGAAAAATCTATAAAACCTAGTAGCCAAAGTGTGGGCAAGCTTTAAGCTTAGAAAAAGTTAGTAAATACTTTCCTTCCTTTTTCGTTGATTATATTTAAACAGTCTGGAAAAGGTATTGCTCGACTCAATCAATGTTATTCCTTTGTTACAAAAACATTACAAGGAATTCTACTGTAGCGATAACGAGAATTGGAATTTAGAGGTGGGTCGGCGTAAAAATAGCTATGAAAAAGACCCGACGAAATCAATTCCACGCCAAATTGTGCTGACAGGATCATTAGGCAGCTCCTTACTTTTCGTCGGCTTCAAATACCAGATAGGTATTACTCGTAGAGCCAAGTTCGTTAACTTGTTTTCTACCTACCTTCTTACCTAATTATAAATATACCGATTTTCAAATGTTGATACCTTTTACTGAACTTTACGTTTATTGTTGCCGATAACGCATACAATGACATATGCGTTAATGTTGTGTACTCCAACTTAAATTTTTCCACCAACTTTAGACGAAAGATTTCCGTTGGAGTTTTGAAATGACAAGCCGCCATGTTTTTTATAAAACCAAATTGACATGACTTGACATGACATAAATACATATTTAATACTTGACATTGGCAGAATTATACTTTTAATACAGTTAGTTGCCATTAATAAAAGAAGAAGAAACGAGCTTATAATTTTGTATTCCATCAATGTTTTGTAACAAATCGTTAGCCTAGAGTCCCAGACGCCGCTCTGTCGCGCCACGCTGGCGTCTCCTCTAAATACTGAGGTTTTACACAAAGAAAACTGGACATATGTACCCATGACTCATCTTGCAGATATTTTATAGACTACTAGCAGTTTTCCCACGGCTTCGCTCACGTATTAATGAAATAATAAACATTGCCTATGCCAGGGAAATTATTCCGCCCGTAGCCGTTTTTTTGACGACTTTAGTAGCCAAAATTGTCACAATAAAATAATTTAACCAATGTCGAACCGATATAATTGATGAATGAAAGCTTTAAAAAATTCAACTTCAACTATTTTGAAACACCGAATCCACATCAGAATAGCTTTTCAAATTGATTTAGTAGCTCCAGAGAATTGTTTGTTTCTAATACAAGAAGGCCGTGGTTCCCCATGCCACGAAAATAGATCAGTATCTATCGATTTGCTGTTTTCATTGAAAGTGAAAATGAGTTTGATGTTTTTTTGCTAATGTTGTTTTTATACACGAAAGAATTCCAGAATATAACATGACTCACCGACGCAGTATCGCCTGAGGGTTGGGGCTGCCAAATATGGCCGAAGTCAAGGTCAACCCATGCTATGCAGCATTTTAAACATTTGTTATTTAATCTTGGCGCAATATCAATTTCATCTACATATTTTTACAGACCTTGGACTACTTAGGCTTTAGAATAACTTTGAGCCCAAAAAAATGTTTTGAACCTATTTTGATAATGCAGTGGAGCAATCTCGCGACTTTGTTTGCATGATACCTACTGGGATAAAAGTAGGCTGTGTTTTAGAATGAATGAATGAATGAATTTTATTCATTCATTCATTTGCTTTGTTTTAGCTACTAGCTCCATTCATATTCTTTGTAGAAAGTCTTTCAACTGAGCTGAACGTCGCTTATCTTTGGTACTATGAAGCTTGAGCACGAGCGCTTCAACGTTATTTTAAGTAATTTCCCATGACTGGTAAAATATATCGATCAGTGCGGTACTCGCGATCAATCCACATCAGGCACTCAACTGAATCGATTACCGCTGTCGGGGCTTACAAATTGATTCCGTCGATAGTGCGTTGGGATACTGCAGATGAGCGTAATCAATCTCAACTGAAGGCACCAACTCTATCAAGGAGAGGAGGTGACCATGAGAACAGTCGTAGATGGAATAGGTGGTTGTAATGGGGGGTCGTAGAAAGTGACCAATAACTGCAAGGAATGACTGATCAGGCGAATCAAACCATCATCAAACAATCAACACTCTGTTTCAGGAAATAGTCGCAAAACCCGTTAGATATTTTCGTCTCTTAACCGATTAAACCCTATTTCACGTGACTTGACTGATGGCTTCAGTGCTGGCAAATTAGCCGGAAAGATAAAGGATTCGGAACAACTTACTGAGGAATGAGCGGTGCCCAATCAACCGTGATACAAATCCGCTGCGTGTTTGCTTTGAAGCCAATAGCTGATATGGAAGAAAGGAATCACATGTGGAAGACAACTAGAAGATAAATGTGCGGAAGTGAAAAAACTTAGGGATTCTTTCACCATCTCTATACCTAAAAAAAATTTTTGTTTGTAAAACGCGTTTATCTACTATCGATCTATTAGACTTCAACAAAGGATAAAAATTGAATGCCTTAATAAATCCTGTTCTTGTTGATTAGATCGATAAAGGCAGAGCTATTTAAAAAAGTTTGTATTTTAGAGCCGTTTGTGTTGTTTCAGCTAGGTAAATGTAGGTTTGTAGGAAATGGGTTAGTAGGTTATAAGGAGTGACCAACCCATTCGGTAGGTAACTGTTTTTTTTACTGCTACCTTTTAACAGTTACTGAATGCACCCTAAAATTAGATCTGTATCTATTGCTTTTTTTTAATTCATTACTGCTGAGCCTCTGCACAGAAATGGGATAAAAACCAGGCTTAAATATGCCTCCCTTTGTTCGTGCCAACCTATCCTACATCAGTTTGACCCATAGGTATACGACCTGTTTGAATTTGTCGTCTACCCATCTAGCTGACGAAAACCAGTTAAAGGTAGTAAGCCCTGACAAAAGTACCTGTGCAATCAGCAGCCATGTGACTTGCTCAGAATAGGCATACTTTCTAATAAGTATCTAAATAACTCCCGGTTACAGACTTACTAGCTGCGCGCGGCTTAGCTCGCGCGGACGCGCCTCCTTTAGGATAGCCTATATGCTATTCTAGGTCACTATCTACACCTATTCCAAGTTTCATCCAAATTAGTTGACTAGTTTAGGCAGGATTGAAACACAAACATACACACAAATAAAGTAAGTCTATTATTTGATTTTATGGTTACGAAGGTACTAATTTTTAGTTTAATAATAATGCTGGACATTTTCACACAGCATCATCTAGCCCCAAACTAAGCAAAGCTTGTACTATGGGAACCAGATAACTGATATACTACTTATATACTTTTTGTTTGTAAATACATACATATTATACATAGAAACACCCAGACCCGAGACAAATATCTGTAGGTCATACAAACATTTGTCCCGCGGTGGGGATCGAACCCGCAACCTTCTGCGTCGCAGGCGGACCTTCGCCCACTGCGCCACAGAGGTCGTTAATACATACTTACTTCCTTTAGAATGCCTATATTCGTACCAGAAGTAGGCACATGATTTTTCTTTTATTATAAGGAAATACTTCATCATCATTATCATGTCAGCCATCTAGTGCCCACTGCTGAACATAGGCCTCACCTATCGATTTCCACAGCGATCGATCTTGTGGAGCTTGCGGCCTGCACCCAACGGCTCCCACCAACCGAAAAAGGGAAATACTTACCTACAGTAAAATGATAATTACTTACTCAAGTAATTCGTTTTCAGAATTGTATTCACAAAATAAATATCCTATAAAAGTTAAAACCAGTTTAAAAGTAATATCATAAGAGAGAGCCTGTAGAGCGCTTAGCAAAAGGGCTTGTGAGGAGTTGAACGACGCTCGACTAGCCGACCATAGACATGAGAAAATTACTGATATTCATAAAAGAACAGAGCTAGTTGTTTATTAGTGCTGCTTTCTTATGACTGATATTCTATATATTATTATTTAGTTTATTAGTTAGTAAAGGTTGCTTCAGCGATAAGGCCGCCCATTGTACTAATTTTGAACGTGTTTTATTTATGTGGTGTTTTGTTATTAATTAGTGTACAATAAAGTGTTCATTCATTCATTCATTCATTCATTCATTAGTGCTGCTTTCCCTGGATTGTTTAATCTCATTTCATTGCGAAAATTAACAGATGACTAAAATGAGAACCTATGAATGAAATGACTAAGTACATATTGAGATATGATTTGACAATTAAGTATATTTTTTTATTCCATTTATGTAATTAAGATTTGTATACCGTGTTGATACGGTGGAGAAACTCTTTATGTAACCATTCTTCTGATAAATAAATTCATTTCATTTCAATGCATCTAAATGGATGAGCTTAGCGTAAGACCGTGTAGATGTGGCATAGAAAGAGCCTTTACCTATCACTGCCGGTTTGTGGATGATTTTGATGATGATAAAAGATCGAAAGAAGTCCTACGAATGAGTAGAGCTTAGAATATTAGTCCTAACCCATCTCTAGTTTAGCTCACATAATTATATAGAAGGTAAACTCAACCCATCTCTATTATAAAAAAATGACGGGTGATGACAGGGGTATGCGGGGTGAGCCCGTCGAACAAGCAAGCGGCTATTAATCTTACATAGTTTTATAATAGAAGGTAATCTCAATAGCCCCAGAAAGTTGTACTTAAATCCAAACATGCCAAAATAGCAGGAATTTTAAGGCACATAAAACAAATTAAGTGGAAATGTATATTTACAGCCGCTATAAAGTATTCGCTTTATAACAGCAATACGGGTGTTTATGACATCACTGCCCATCTAGCCTTTATGAGGTTCTAAGGAAATAATGTATGCGTAGACATCACAACTTGCACACTCACTTTATGTAGAGAACAAATCAAATTACTTATATGTTGCAGGAACAGTGAGGGAATATAAAAAAAAAGTTTGAGAACCACCTAAGTGCCTGTGTGAGAAAATATATTAATGGAA
Organism: Epirrhoe tristata; assembly: GCA_951394285.1. Lineage (NCBI taxonomy): Eukaryota > Metazoa > Arthropoda > Insecta > Lepidoptera > Geometridae > Epirrhoe > Epirrhoe tristata. Next base: position 7,437,047 of record OX596150.1, on the reverse strand, counting down.
AGTACAGTCAGCAACGAAAGTCGATTAACATTTTATGTTTCACAAATAAGAATATTTCCGAAATCCGTAACATCATGACATTTTACTAATATTTGAAGATCAAGTCTTGGTTCATAATCATTTACTAAGACAAGATAATTTTTTTCTTGGTTATCGAAAAGAAAAGCCATTTGAAAGTCCAACTATTAATCGACTTTCGTTACTGACTGTACTTTGCCCTTGAGCTTTATCTTTATTTTCTTAGATTTCCGACTAAATTGTGTTGAAGGAGATGCATTGTAAGCATTCATAGTGATGTTTCAAGTGAATGCATGGATCGAGTTATTATAGTAGATTTAATTTTTATTTATAACTAGGTAAATAGCAATAAAACACAAAGAACAACCTATGCAAAAAAATTATATAAGGAAATTGATATCAATCAGTAGGTAGGTATTACTTGAGAGATCAGAAAAATATTCTAAGTTATGACCAAACTGAATCATCTTGATGACAAAATGCTCAGAAAATAAAGTGTCATGCCATTTTCATTGACCTTGGTTTGATTAATCCCGAAGTAAACCGGTAGGTTGCCACGGCCAAGCCGGCCTTGCGATGTTGCCATGACGTAACGCCTCCGAGCGAGGTTCGTGCCGAACTGCCCGAGATATCGAACGTGTGCCCGCGCATCCTATGACATTCCATTTTCTATTTGAAAATTCGAAAATCGAACATTTCAAAAATAATCCATAATAAAATCAAAAGAGGTTCTATGGTGAAAAGTTAAAGAGTTCACATACTGAGATGGTATCAAAGTGATTAGTGCAACGGTAAACAAGTCTTATATGGAATTGCATTGACACCGGACCTTCGGAAAATTGTTATGGAACAGGACTTGAACTAAAACTTAAGGTAATTTAAGGTGCTTTCTGGTAAGATCGGACTATTTTTGAGAAAACCTAAGGAGTCTTAGAAAATATTTTATTGTATCGCCTCTAGTGACTCTTTTACAACGCCATAGCAACCAAACTGTTGCAAAAATACAGAGGTTTCATTTCTTATTTGTAATGTTTAGATAAACACAACGGTTGATGTTTTATGAATGATCAAACAGAGCAAAATTTTTCAGAATGGCAAGTAAAAGATCGGACCGTGTTAAGGTAAGACCGGACTACCTTATAAAATCACCTCTGTAACAGCTAGAATAAGCTCTATCACAGGAAAATATTCGGACTTACCTAATAAAAAACATAGTACAAATTGTTATTGAATTGGTTTTCAAATATAAGTTTTAGCGAAGATTTAATACATTTTTTTACTCCAAATGTCCGATCTTACCCCGCATGCTTCAAACATAGATTTTTGTGTATCTCAAACTTTTACATCTAAAGGCTCATTAGACTCATAATTACAGCAGGCAGACAATTAACAAAATAGAAGTCAGTTTTCTGAGTTGAAACTTGCATTTTCAAGCTCTAATAATAATAAAAAAATTATTATCAATCAACTTTATTCATTATAAGCTTAAATTTTAATCTACAAACAAATAAGCAAAAAATAAAAAAACTTTATGTAAAGTTGAATATAACACCTACTGTTTAATAGGACGAACATTTCAGTCTGTAGGTGGGCACTTTACTCTTAAATGATTTTTTTTTATTTAACCTATACTGTCCCACTGCTGGGCAAAGGTCTCCCCCAATTATTTCCAACCATCTCTCTCCTTTGATAGGTTCCACCACCCACTATCGAAGGAGTCGAGGTCGTCTCTCCAGCGTTTCCTTGGCCGTCCGCGGCGTTGTCTCCAGGGTGTTAAGATGTTTTCCCATTTTTCGCTGTGCATCCGGCTCACGTGCCCTGCCCAGTCCCACTTCAACTTGACTGTTTTGCGCCCTACGTCGACAATACCAGTCGTTGAACGCAGCGTGGTATTCCAAACTAGGTCAATCCACTTAAATTATTATTAAGTAATATAAATATGCAGTATTATAGCACGTTCTGTCAACAAATCTTAATACTTACGTATTTTATACAATCCAGAACAAACAAGAAATCAATAACAATCAACAACTAAACATAACAAATACTTCTTTAAGTAAAAACAAAAAAGTAAGTACTTTTACAACATTATTAGTAAAACAAGTTACATTTTAAACATCATAAATTTAGGTAACTTTGATAACTTACTTACTTGTAGGCGAAAACAGCCAAGACATCCGTACAAAAGCTTGCGAAAGTGAGACGTTTCATACAGACAAATCGAGTATTGAAAGTAAAATAAAAAGCATGTAAAGTAAAAAGTTTGAGAAACACTTTAAAGTGAAAGACCGGCGGATTATGTCCGATCTTAACCTACGAGGTTAAAGATCGGATCTTTGTCCACAAACGTCGTAGACATGATTGTATAGTACTAATCAATTAGTCTTACATCGCAAATGGTAATAAAACAGCAAAACTTCAAAAATAAACAAAAATTACCTACCAAATTGCTCACAGAACGTTTCAGGTGGAAGATCGGATCATGTCTTTTTCCACTTTTGGTACATCCTTTTTTTGAACGACAATAGCACACGTTCTGCTGGGCATAGCGTAAAAAGCAGACTGTAGGGAGGGGCACTACAAAATGGCGCGTACGGTGATGTTGCCATCATTTAAAAATATTGCTGAATTTAGTAGTTATATGACTTATCCGGACTTACTACTTGTCCGGTCTTACCAGAAAGCACCTTACTTCATCTTTGAATTTAATTCAAAAGGTTCTATAGGATGGTATATCAACTAGGGTGGATCGAAATTCACTTTTTTTGAAAATGGTTTGCTAATAGCAAAAAAAGGGTGTCTTATAGGCTCAAAATAAAGTGTGCAAAATATTATTAGGATCAAGAAAGGGTAAGTGCCGCCGCAAGGTCATTGAACTTTTGCAATATAGGTAATTTTTCATCATTTTGTAGAGCATCTATGATCATCGCATTTTAAGTTTAATTTATTTTTAAGTACACTGTTCTCTAGTTGTTGAGTAGAACAATGAAATAGAACATAAGTTTTCACCGCAGAAGTCAAACATATCCATAATACATCGATACAAAGTGCGAAGAGAAAACTCGTGAAAATGTTCCCAAAGACGCATGTTTCGAACTTATTCGCACTATTGTTCTTTGATGGAAAAGAGGACAGGACGATGCAAATACCGAAAAAGAATAAACGGAACTACCAGTAGATCATGGTGGAGGAACACATTTCAATAATAGAAGAGCCTGGTTCTGTCTACTTGGGTCATATACCACCGCATAATGGCCGATACTGCTAAGTTATTAGAGAAAGTTGTCAGTCAGATCTTTACTATAAAAATATCGTCAAAAAGCAACTTGTAGTCATAGAATGTGATGGAACTAATGAAAAACTAACTTAATGCGGCGGTGGCATCATCCGGTTGCTCGAAAAACGAAGTGGAAGACCAATGCAGGGGATAATTTGCCAGTTACTATGAACGAGTTGCCCCTTTGTCCCTTTACCATGATGGTTTAACTTTAGAACCACACTCTTACGTGGAGATGATGGGCAAAGCACTTTAAAACTACAATTTGGTCTTATTATATAAATCCTTATTATTATAAATCCTTTCAGAGTATAAGTGATGCCTTGCCTGCAAGTACAGATGATCTGAGTTGAGTGCTGATCAATTTGTTTACACAGAATATTTTTTCTGCGACTAGCCATGTTGCAGACGATTTAGTAAAGTAGTATAACTCCAGAAAGGCTGTCACACGCATGGTAGCACGTGCTATACCTAAAGGCATTACAATTTTACATTTTCATATAGATATTGCACCAAAATTTCAAAATTTGTAGTAAAACTTTACGCGACGAGACGTGGTTCCTATAAAAAACACTCTTCGTGTAATAATGGGCCCAAACTATCTGTTTCAGCAATTATTAAACTCTAAATACCTCCTACCAAACCTAAAGACGATAGTAGACCAGTAATCCACAGGCATAGCTACTTCGCTCATGCTGAAAAACTTCGATAACGGATGAGTGGCGTACGTGCGAAAACTATCAGCTAAATGTTTAATATGGGTCTTTTTCAAGTCTACCTTGCCACATACAAGCTGTTGAATGAGTTTTTACTAATTTAACAAAAGCTTTATGTTCTGTCTGCACATCAAAAGCTAGAAAAAGCTTGATCCAAACAAAATAAGAATCTCGCAAAGCTATGGCCAAGTTTGAGAAAAAGAGAGATTTTACCTCAAACTTAGCTCTGTAGTTTTAGTAGTTTCATGGATGTGATATCTATTTTTTTAGTTAATTATTTAAATATACAGTTTATATTTGTATTTTATAACAAAATTTATAAAAATATCATATTCAAAATAAGAATTTCAATGATAGAGAGCAAGGCAAATTTTCAGTAAAAAAAATTTTTTCAACTTCAATGCGGCAGCATTAGATGTTACTTTAAAAATCTGAAAAAAATCACAGTTTCTATGCTCACTAAAATACAACTTTCCCCCACTATTAGCAAACGATTGTCGAAAAAAAATTTTTTTTCATACATTGTCGATCCACCCTAATATCAACCTAAACTGTAGTTCAAATGTTTGATAAAGCTTCCTTTAAACCAAAAAGATAATGCTTATCTTTTTTGTATACTAATGAGGTTCAATGACTTTTTTAGATTACCAAAGTGACAGTAGTAGATAGGTACCTAATGTTAGTACCCGTAAATGAAAGCCCGCTTGGGACGCAGAAGGTTGCGGGTTCGATCCTCGCCGCGGGATAAAGTTTATAGGTATATCTGCAAATATTTATCTCGGGTCTGGGTGTTTCTATGTATAATATGTATGTATTTACAAACAAAACGTATATAAGTAGTATCAGTTACATGGTTCACATAGTACAAGCTTTTCTAAGTTTGGGGCTAGATGACGCTGTGTGAAATGTCCAGCATTATTTATTTATTTATCATCTTTTGTCTGTAATATATGTGGGCACCTGACAATATTTATTCCCTAATACTGCTTAACATCAGGCAGAGGGAGGTCAAATGCTGACCTAAATCATAAAAAAAAGGTTAAGTTTTTTTTATTTACATCGAATGTACCTAAATTATTTTACAATGTATTACTGGTTTAAAAATCTATCTGAACTAAAACGAGAATCATATTCTTGAATGACCTTGTCTATGTTTTATCTTGGATAATTATTAGTCTTTGGTGGTTCTTGTGATAATTTCGTCGCAGGTGAAACCGAGATCTATGTATATCAAGTGCAGGATTTCGGTCAATTCGGTGCTCATAAGGTAAATCGGTCCATTGACCTCTGGCCATCACTAAAACACGCATCTTAAAACTTGTTCACGTCTATAATTTTTCGAGCAATATAATTTTGTCTATGGTAAAGTTGTTGAACAAGTGCGTTTGATATTGAGTCATTGAGTCGGAGCGATCATTTGAACTAATTTAGGTGAATTGTCGTGTACACAGATGTGCTCAAAATAACCATAAATTGTAGGTTCCTCTACTTATGTTATCTTTGTAAGCCAATGGAGCGTCTTAGAATTGTTAAAAGTTTTTAGTTTTTGCAAAAATCCAAAAAATATAATACGAATATTGAAATTTTTGTTTCTCGGTCTACAAGTCTAAGGCTTTTTGCATCTTTACCGATGATTGGCAAATGCAATCTATGCCGACACTCAACGGGACATTGAGTCCCGTTGTGTGTAGGCATTGGTTGCGCCTGGACATTCATTGTTAGAGATGAAATAGACTTACCTAACACCTAATGGTTCAGTAATAAAAAATATGATGATTTGATATCCATTTAACTCGTTTAAAACACCTGTAGCCTTATTGTCCAACTCAACTGGGAATGGACATAATTATCATGGACATGGGCTACATTTTGACTTTTGAAACCCATTCTGGACTTCAATTGTTATTTTTCAACCGACTTCAAAAAAGGAGGAGGTTCTCAATTCGTCTGTATGTTTTTTTTTGCTCCGCCATTTGTTGACCGATTTGCAAAATTCTTTTCATGTTTGAAAGGGTATACTCCAGAGGTGGTCCCATATAAATTTTATTCCTGAGGGATTGATAGTTTCCCCGTAAAACTCTAAACACCTACCCTCCTAGCCATGTCACAAATAGAAATCGAATCGACAGCTTGACGCCCTGAGTCACACCGCGTTTCGAGTCAAACATTGAAGTCGGTTTTCTTTTTAGTATAAAAACGTAATTATCTATTATGTGATTGGTTGAGCTCTTGTGGGATGACTACTGGGAATGGATTTCAAGTTAGACGAGGCTGCTGGAAGGTTAGGTGCAACTTACCCGATTTTGGGTACCTAGCTATTAACTTGATGCGAGCTATTTGCTGTTAATGACCCCTTTCTAAATGAATTTTGTTTCATTTGACTCTAGAAAGCTTCAAGATATTTAAAAGCTGTTAAAATTTAAACTGTCATTTGCCTTTAATTTTTTGTTCTCTTAGGCCTTATTAATACCTAAACGTGGTGTTAAGTTATGCCAGGTTTAAACTATAAAATTTTATGGTTACTCCTAAGTTACACCCGGCAGGGCCTTAGTGCGCGTAGTTACAACGCTTAGGTTGACTAAAAGTGGGATTAATGAAAAAAGTAAGATAATGAGTTAGCAAAGGATCGAAAGTAATGATACTTAGTAGGTATTCTGAGTCGTGACTGTGTAAAACCTTCAAAGAAATCGCAAGGTGTACGGAGAGCACTAGCACTAGATACTGTGTACTTTTTTGTATTGTGAAGGAAACCATTTTTTATTGTATTCTATATCAACTAAGTACTCGTACAATGTCCTACGTTCATCGCTGACCATAGAAGGAAGGAACAAACACGTATTCATACAGATATGGTCTTACAAGTTACATAAGTGCATCACTGCACTCATTATTATGCCATTCGCATCGCACATTATGCAGTCACGCGCCAATAGAATATCAAGTGATAAGAATCTAACATTTGCTAACGAATTCGTGTTTCACACTTTTATAATATTTTACATAGATAGTTTATATTAGAGCTGGTTGGATAACACCTATCAAAATACTGTGTGATCATTTTTATGTTCTACAATATTATTATACACAACTAGTTGACTCGCGCGACTTCGTCTGCGCATGATTCATTTTTTCCGCGCAATTTTTTATTTTTTTTCTATCATAAGAACCTTCTCCTGACAATAACAAACACAACAAAAAAAATTTGTGAAATCGGTCCAGCCGTTCACGCGTGATGCCGTGACCAAGGGTTATAGGGATTCATTGCGACTTCGTCTGCGCATGATTAATTTTTTTCGCGCAATTTTTTAATTTTTTTCTATCATAAGAACCTTCTCCTTACAATAACAAATACAAAAAAAAAATTGTGAAATCGGTCCAGCCGTTCACGCGTGATGCCGTGACCAAGGGTTATAGGGATTCATTTTTATATATAGAGATAAGTTGGTAGGTACCTAAGTATAGAGTTCAGAAACCTTATTGCATTTTACATAATTAGTGCGTTTTTAATTTCAAGTAATTTGTGTTCCTCGCGGTAAACGACCTCATCTGAGCAATATTTCCATAAAAATCTGCTCAACAAAATTCAGGCGATGAAATGTAGAGTTTCATCAAACATAGGTCAACACCCTCGACAACGGTAAACAAGCTCTTGAAATGCTTTTGTTATAATCTTTAGTAGCGATTAAGCGTTTGAAGACCTTGGTTCCTCTAGTGTCTTGGGAAAGTATTTTCAACATTACAATTTTATATCTAAATAAACACCTACTGAATACGGAAACCAGAGGTATTGAAATATTAAGCCAGAGATCGAAAAACAAAGAAAAACATAGAAATTCAAAGTTAAATAAATAACCAGGCGTAGAGTTTACATACATTTTGTAAGGAATGTTCGGTAATTTAGTCTGTTTATACCTAGCATGGATAAAATATACAATCCTGTTGAAAGTTCATGTAGTAAGCAGTTTATACTCAAAATTAATCAAAATAAATGTATTTATTAACTGCTAAGTGTATTGTCCAAATAAATTGGTGTTTTTCTCTTTGAATAGGTACTACTGTGAAATACAAATAAGGAAATAGAGGAATTCGTGCAACTATTCCGAAGGTGAAACTGGCACACCTTTCTGGTTACTCGCCTTACGCGGACAGGAGTGTCCTTGGCCCGTTCATTCACAGCCCTCTCCCCACTAACCTTTACAGCTGCTCGGCGAACCAAGACGATGCTTCCTCAAAACCACCTTACAATGATCCTTGTCAATTCCACTCATCCAGGTCAATGAGGGCCCGATTAAAGTGGACGTTCCCATGCCAATTAAGCCACTAGGTACCCGAAATAGCACACCGTGTTTTGATCGCGTACGTATCGGTTGTGCTTAGCGTATAGGAATTGTTTTTCTGTGATAAACTTCGATGTATAAGTAACCAAATAAAACCAACTGAGTATTTTGGAATTTCCCAAGGGCAAATTTTCCAGGTCAAAGGTTATTTTCAAAGCTCTTCAAATATTTGTTAGCAATTAAATAGTTTATTCTAAGCCTACAGCTAGACTAATTAAAATTTGATAGTCCTTTCTTAATAACAATGTTTGGAAAGTTATTCTGACCTCTATGGCTAAGTGGTGAAATAGTCTGCTGAATTCGAGAGGTCATGAGTTCGATGAACAGTTTGTTCAACCGAGTACTTCTGGTGAAGTGCTTCCGTGAAATTACCATTGTTCATTGTGATGTTTGTTACAGATACAAATGAAAACACGATGCAGAGAAAGTTCCTTTGCTGTTTCCCGTTGAGGATAGGAAACGTTATATTCGGATACACAATTATTGTAAGTACTTTATCTACCTTAAAATATTTATTCTTGTAATAGTACCTACTTATCAATAGTCAAACAGCAAGTTTAACTATTCATTGAGAAAACTTGTTTGTAAATTCTAGAATTTTATTTACTCTGTGTACCTTATGCGTTTGTACGTGACTTTGCTTGAGTAAGTAGTTTGATTTTAAAGTAGCTGTTAAGAAGCTAGCCTTGAAATGAATACAAACGGCATCCGAATAGGTACTTATTATATCCACAAACATTCAAAATATTACTTTATATTGTATGGTAATAGACATAATCTAACAGTAGTACCTAGTTGGAGTGGATCGCTATCGAATCGAAACTTGTTAAAAAGCGAACGCCTGATGTAATATTTGCTTTCCATTATAAGACTTGCTCAATCAACAATGGCAGGCGCTAACTATTGTAGTTATTTTTACTTGTCGTTGTTGTGTAGCGATTATAAATAATATTTTAGATTGAACCCACTAATACGAGTATAATAAAGCTGAAAGTTTTTTTTAGATGTTTGGATGTTTGTGTTCAATCACGCCTAAACCAGTGAACCGGTTTGGATGAAACTTGAAATAGCGTAGATAGTGACCTGGAATAGCATATAGGCTATTCAAAATGTTGGTACCACGCGGGCGAAGCCTCGCGCAGTTTATAATATTTAAGGAATTCGGTCCGTTTTTTTAGTTTTTAGTTTTTAGTCCGTTCTTAAGATATTTTTAACTAATTTCATATTTAGCATCCTGGTAGATTACCTTAATGATGTTATGATTCAAATTATAACAAAGTTTTAGAGGATCACCACACTAGAGTGTTAGTGGTGAGAAATCTCGAATAAGTATTTATCTGTTATTCATTTCCAGCTCATAGCGATAGCAGTCGTAGCCTACCACTTACTAGAGCTTGGTCTGTGTCTTGTATCCCAAAATGACGACGTGGAGAACCACGAAAGATTCAAGAACTTTCAGAAACTGGATGAGATATTTGGACCGACGGAGAAAGTGATGGTGGACATAGTCATAATCACATATTACTTGAGTTACGTGGTTATAGGACTAATGCTGTTCCTGTTTGGGATCTTTTTGACATGTGGAGCGCATAAAGTGAGTATCTACCCAAGAACCCAGATAAAAACCAGAAAGTGGGTCAACGCGTTTTTGCTAAAACTATTTACATGTAACTAGAGTAAGATAGAGGCGCATTAGTATAAAAAGAACATGTTATCAATGCAGTTGATAATCCAGAAATAAAGACTCCACCATTGAGATTACCAAACTTGAAAAGTAACATTGAAAAATCATCATTAATAAAAGTATGTTCGTATGAATGTTTGAAATAGTTTGAATCACAGAACAGTTTTTACTGTTCTGTGGTTTGAATGATAGAAATCCAGATAATTCCCTAGATTACACCACGGTCATTGGATTACACGCCCGAATTGACGCCTGTCGTATCTCGTGTCAATAAAATATAGGTATTTTTATAACGATATAAAATGCAACGCAGTTTTTTTTTATAATGTGTTATTTACTGTGAGATGTTTCTATGTAAACAATTTAATAGAGACATATAACTCTTACTTGGTGTTTCTGGTATCTTCCATTTCTTTGAGCAGAAGGTTCAATTTAATTATTTTATTATTAAATTATATATATATTATCAAATTAATTTTTGTGAATCAAATTCCGACCATAAATATACCCCTTCAAAGTCCAGTTTTAAACTACTTCCATAATCGTATGTTTCAGGCGAACCACTGCTTGGTGTCAACATTCTTCGTATACAGTTTCTTCCACCTGTTCTTCACGATAGAGCTGGTGATATTCGAGGTGCTCACTGCTGGCTGGATCCAGCTAGGACTGATACTCTTATCTGATTGTAAGTTTTTGGTAGCTCAGTTTAAAAAACTTGATTAAAATAATAAAAAAAAACCTCATCACGACTGTACCCCCAAAGTGCGTGTGTATATTTAGCACATGTCCACATTTTGCAAAAGTTAGCACTCCATACGTGACAGAAAGCAAACCCATCGACGCCTATTAGTAACAAACTATTACCTTACAATGTTTTTCTTCACTTTTTAGAGCTCATGTTTTCCCAAACGAAAACATGGATTTCTCTAAGTTAGTACTCACCTGCGTATAATCCCATTAAGAAACATCAAACCACTCAGTATAAATTATATAACTGTAGTAACCTCAGCGTAGAAAATGACTAGGTAATGCAATAAATTTAATATGAAAGGAATAGACGAGCTAAGCTCGCTTTCATTTTCTAATTGCCTGGATGTATAACCAACCAGTCCAATAACCTGCTCTTACTGTAAGACTAGCAAAATTTTAAGTTTTCTGTACATGATTTTTAGGCCAATGCCTAAAAATCCCCTGTCCTGCCTGTCTAGTTGCTCCTGAGCGTCTGGGGCAATCCACAGACGCTCAGAAGCAACTAGACAGATTTTCCGCTGGACAGATTCTTAGCTGGACAGATTAGCATCTGGACAGAAAGTGTACAGTCCATGACATTATTGTATTAAAATGGGAAAGTGGACGACTTGCTCTGGACGGCAAAGGATCAATCACTCCACAGTTTTTTTTTATTTGATCGGAACAGAAACATTCACATTGTCAAGATCAATACGAACCAAATATAACGAATGTGTCTCGGTTGGGATCATCTTAGATCTTAGGAATCGATTTTGCCATTTTGTTACAAATGCAACGAACTCGCAGCGAATCCAATTGAGGTACATGCTTTTTCCATTTCTTCCTTATTCACAGTAAGCTCAGCCACAAAATTTTAAAAACTGTTATCTACTTAAAAAAATATTTAAATAAAAGGAAATCGTTATCGTCGCAATCAACCTTTCTTAAACCTTACAAAAATACCAATCTTTTTAAATATTCATATTTTTTAAAAACAAGCAAAAACGAGAAAGCTTTTTCTTTTGTTAGTGTAAAGACTGAAAGTGTTTCCAAACATAAATCATTTGAGTGTCTGTTTTCTTTCTTTAATGATAATAGTCGTAGTTGATAGGTTTTCTTACTTATACCAAAGACAATATAATACACTAGCTTATACCAAGAATAAGTCAGTAGACTATAAACATTTTTACCTATAAACATTTTTTAAGCTGTTCTAGACGTCCCTCGGAAGTACTTAACTTTACTTGAATTAAAAAGTTCATTTTTATGCTTTGCAGTCTCATTTTGTGCTTAAATTGTATTTAATCATACATTTTCAATCTGTATATTATTTATATTCAGCCCGCATCGCGACTTCTTTTAACAAAGTATATCAAAAAAACTCCTAGCAATCTCCGCAAACGTCATTGATAAAATTCAGAACCGGTAATGGAACTTTTTGCTCGAAAGAAATTCAATTCCAATTTGCCTGGAGTGGAGTCTTCACCTTCACCAGGGTGAATCGTTTGAATATTTCCTATGATTTCGAATTAGCTTTCATGAATAATGAAACACTAACTGAAGGGGCTGTTACATTTGTATGCTAGACAATTGTACTTGATTTCGGATTGGCTACTTTCATTCATGCGTCATGCCATTACTCATATGGGACATAAACATACATTACGCAAAAAAATCAAGAGAATTACAATAGGTATATTACAAAAATACAACAATTCTATAAGATTGTTGATAGTTATTTGCATTTTGATTTAGTTTAACAAAAGAGGGAAAAAATATAATGAATGGAAGCACCTAAAATTACAGATCAAGAGCAAAATGTATAGAGTTCTTGGTGATTTCCAAGATTTTTGGTAGGCAGTTAAGAAAGTAAAAGTTATTTTTAACTTTTAACTCAATTCTACCTTTACCTAGTCGACCCAAGCAAAGCAGTTTCTCTGATCAACGAATTTGAATGTTTAATTCAGACCAATGATTCAGATATAAATGGGGTCAATCTGAATCCAACTCAACGATTTGTAGAAAGCCCTTTGGCATCTTCGTAAATGGCAATAAAAAATAATGGTCTTTCTGTTACAGTTATCTTGATAATTTGCCTGTTCAGCGTCAAATATCTGATGGAAGCCATCCGGACAGGGAACATCTACAGTCGGCCTGGACACGTTTATGCTACGTATTGATCGTGTAACTAAGATAAGATAGGGATTTTTAAAATTATTTTTGTACTTATTAACATTAAGCCATAAATGAAAAACTAAAGGCAATCTTCTATTAGCATTTGTGTAATCTAAAAATTTTTTTTTTTTTTCTAAAACAAAATTAATTTTATTTATTGCCAAGAGTTGTGAATTTTGTGATAGTGAATAGAAGTTTACATATGTATTACAAATATTTATAAATATGTATTTCAAAGTGATCCCAGCGGTCCTACTGAATAAATGCTTTTTGACTTTGACTTTGACTTACATATGTATTTATTGTTTATTTACAGAAACTAAGCTACTACATATTTACATATATTTATAAAATACAATAGGATTAGTCAAGCTATCTAAGGATCGTTAGAAACGATCTATAGATAGCTCAACTGATCCAGGTCACTGTCAGTCGGAAGCGTGCCCAAAACACTGGCGGCATTACCACGCTGGATTGCAATGCTGATCCTATTGTATTGTTAATGTAAAAATATATCTATATAATTGATTTTTTTGTCATGTAAGTATACACCTACTCGTAGTTGGTTATATATTCATTTAAGCCCGTCACAAATGAAACTAACATTTTTGATTCCAAACGCATTTAGTTTACGAGAAATAAATATTTTATTTTATTCTAATCTTTTATTTAATCTAAAATATAAACAACATTCAGTCCTAAGCAAATGCTCATTAAATACAAAACAGGTATTTCTAACTAGGAACTAAAATAAATAAGTCAGAAAATGTCCTACTTCGTCCAAAGACATCTTGAAATAATTTTATCAAAGACTGTTACTGGAACCAATCGTAGGTGAAACATATAAGTACAATTACTAGCACTAATTTCTAGACATCAGAATAAATTAACAATCACAGAGACACACGCACACTAAACGTAAAATAAAACTAGTACCGGAAAACTTTGTCTATGTGCATTTCTGGTTCTCTGAGGTCTCGTCTCCTGCGTCTTCGCCCCAACATCATAGGAACAACCATCGCCATCGTTGCTGGAACCATGCCCGCGCCAACCGCAGCCAAAAGAGTAGAACTATCAGGAGATACATTAGATACAACCCTCCTCCTCATCATTCTATTCCTCACTGGTCTGATTTGCGACGCAGACATTTCCAAATCGTTCTTCTTATCCATATCACGTTTGGACTCCTCTACTGTCTGGAAACTCTTTTCAACCTCCAGCATACCTCCATGCGACGTCGTCATGTTTGTATGAGCATTATCTACGGGGAGAACTGTTAACGCTACGGCCTGATGTGAGGTCACGGTTGAAACATCTGATCGGTCGTCAGCAGCAGGGTTGAGTGATCTCTGACGCTTTTTGTTTCGATACCCTTTCGTTGTCGAAAGTAAAACCCATTGACCATCACCGTACGGTGGTCGTGATGAGCGATCATCTTCGTACTCAGATCCTGAATAGACTACTTGAGTTGGACGCTTAAGAGGGCGTTTGGTTGCTGAAGCTTGATGAAGAGCTTCATATTCATATGGGAAGTTGGATGGGCGAGGGTCTGTTACTACAGAATCTGATATGCCGTAGTAAACGGATTCTTCGTTTTGGTAGTGATCATTGTGATCACAATTGGGTTTTTGGGGACGCCTTACTTCGTCAGGAGACCAGGACAATGGGTTCATTTGCTGAGGCTTTGTCCAAGATGGTCGCGATGGTAGTTCGCTCTCATAGTCCTGAGGCAAATGTAACTTGTTATCTATAAATGTTGGACGTGACACGATGGGCTTCTTCTGTGGATAGCTGAACCGGTTTCCGTTCCCGTGATTGGAGGTGAACCTATTATTATCGTCATTAGGGAACCCGTCTTCATCTTCGTGCCAGTGATTTGGCTTTTGTTTTTTGACGTTCGGTTTCCACTTGGAAATCTTGCTGGTCGACCATGCGACCGGTTCTAAAGAGACCCACCCGTCTTTGTCATCATAAGGATGCTTATGTTGTTTTACTTTCAAGCGATTCCATGACGTCATTACCTTATCGCTGTCATCTTCGTCTTCGTTCTGCATTTGCATCTGTATCTGCGGGAAACGATTCAGTTTCAGTTTTTCCTTCTTCAATTTTGCAGCTAATGCTGTGATGGCTTGTAATCTATCCTTTGAATAATCATTGTAATCCTTAAGTTTCTCTGCAGCGAGCATATAGTCTTCGAAATCTTCTTGTATTCCTTCATTGCTCTCCCTCAACCCTTCGTCACTGTATCCTTCTTGACACGATGGTCCATAACATCTTGGTTTATCTCCTTCTAAGTCATGTATTATATGAGTCATCAGATTTTTCAATTCTGCTGACTTCTGATCCTGATCGATGGAGATGTCCTTCCATCTGTTGTCATTCTCTTTCTCTATTATCGTAATAGGTGCTCTTCCAGGTACGTCCAATTTGTATGTTTTGATTTTTTCGTCATATTTTTCGAGCTGTGTTGGGTCGTTTGCATCAGCGATCACTAGAACGATTATGAAAATGAGTAGTCGCACTGTCATTTTCGTGTTTGTAGTTTCACTTTCAGTTCGCGTGGAGGCGCGCGGGCGGGCGCGCGCGGACTGAGCGCCGGCGGCTACGGCCGCTCTCTGATATAGTTTTGAATGGATGCACCATAACCCTCCCTGCGCTCTAATGCAATGGTAATTCTCTATTCGGTCACGACGAATGAGCGAGATAATTACGCGGCTATTGTCGTTTACCGGGGACTATCTTAATTCGCCATCGCGACTCTCACAGGGCCGTGACCCGCACTCGGGTGAAACCGTTTTTCATTTTATGGGATGTTTTCTCCGTAGATAATGGTAAGAAAGTTTTGCAGTCGCTTCACACAAAATAGAAGTTTGTAGATCTGCTATGTAAATCGCTATAATGCGTTCATTCATTGTGTGAATACGCAAGTTTATCGATGAGTAGAGAGTTAAAGATCTCAATCTGAAATCATGTCATGCCGTAATTTAGCAGCGTTGATGTGAGCTATAATTATTATTTCAAGCATCACTAATTAATCACGCTTAAAACATTGTCATAATAACTATAATGATAGTATCGCACTTTTTCTGAAGTGGTCAAACAACTTTGCAAGAAAAATTGATATGAAAATAGTACTTTTAACCAACTGAGCATTTCGATTGTATCTTTGACAAAAAAATGTAACAGTGACCCAAAATGAGTTCCTTTAATCTCGATTCAGCTCTCTCCGTAATGCGAGTGCCATTATCCTTATCTGTTGGATCAGCCCGCTCTAATTGTCGATGCACTTTTACCGACCAATCTCGAGATCCGACCACGTGACTTTGCAGTGGCGGCAAAAGTCGTGATTCTGATTCCAAATAGAAAATGATATGTAGTATACTTTTTTATGGAACTTGATTCGTTGGTTTAATATTTTTGCCAATTCTTCAGAATATTTGTATCAATTGAAACATAAAATGAAAATATTTGCCTCATTAGAGGAAGCTTTAGGTTACCTATACAAAAACATCATAGTAACCTAGCTACTAACCTAGGTGGTTAACTTCGATAACTTCTGACATTTCAGAGTTCAGTGTAAAAACCAAAATAAAAAAAACACAGGCAGTGTAAGATAAAGGAGACATTTGCCAAGCAGTAATTGAAAGATTTCAAAAGTCAGAAAGTAAAAGGAATAAATGTTTTGCCAGCAACTGTACTATTTGTTATTGGCAGTAGTTTCTCATGAAAGTTCCGCACGTGATTTTTGCATAGCGTAATTTGAGTGTCCTTATGTAACTGTTTACACGTCTGTTGTGTAATATTTTAATTGTTTTAAATAGGAAAGTGGCTTTTTATGGTGAGCATTTTTAAAAACATTGCATATAAGAAGATCGGTTTTGTTAAAAACTATAGGTTAAATAGGCCTGTACTGTAGGTACAGTGGCTTTTGACTTTGACTTGGCCTGCCACGTGAGCGACGCTGTATACAGAAAGCTAGTTATGAATACCAAGAAGACTGATCTTGCAAAATGTAATAGAAACAAAAACATCCTACAGCTTGTTTTTGAATCTATTTCTTTCTGCTTGGTGGAAATGGGTAAAAGATATCTCTACCAGTTCAAGTTCATTGTAAAAACAGTTACAAATACCATCGAAATCCAATTTTTGTTTACCGCACTTTCTTTCGTAACACTGCACAACAATAATATTACGAAAGAAAGTGCCAAAACAATTTAGAAATTTGTCAACAGACCCATTTGTTAGTTAGAAAGCATCGCAGAGCAACCGGCGTTAAATGAGACAGTTGGAACCGTGACGATGCTCCTGACAAAACATTTTTATAACGATGACACGATCAACTTGGGTTTCTACATGTGTAATGGGGTATTTTAGAAGGGCACCTAAGTCTTAGGGGTTTCCCAATAGTCTGATGGTAGTAGTAAGAAGAATGAAGCTTCAAACCGTCCATCAAACCGCCCTGAAGCACGACAGTGCTTGGACGTTGTTGATACTAAGTGGTCAGCAATCAATTTGATCTATTCAGAATGGCGAAGCGTAAATACACCGTGTGCGTTTCATTTCGGTTGTAATTACAGTGAACCTATTCAAAGTCAAAGTCAAAAGGCATTTATTCAGTAGGACCGCTGGGATCACTTTGATCATTTTATTCAAGTTCATAGTATAATCTAGAGGTCACGCTAAATATGTATAGTTTGTGTCGCAGTTGATTTGATTTCAATTGACTGGAACAGGAAATTAGGCGCACTGTGTCGGATAACGGGAAGCACATTAATGTCAATGTCATCAGTAACACATCAATGGTGCAATCGTTTGTTACTCGTATGCGTTTTGAAAGTGGACCACCAATTTCATGTAGCTAGAATTGACAAGTACATATGCGCTTTTATTTTTTGGAAGGTAAGGCTAACCTTTAGGTGACGAAGCCGGGTAGGCCAAAAAAAACGGCGTGGACCTGGATGCCTTTCAAGAGGACTGGTAGTGGTACTGGACGTAGCAGCACACAAGGGACCGTGACAGGTTTAATAAAAATAATTACTTATCTAAAAATGTTGATATACTCAGTCGATGCCTAAAAACAGGCAATGACGACGCGGCAGAGCCGTGGCCTTAGAGCGCAGGGAGTGGGAGTTAAAGCCCCCTTTAACTCCCACTCCCTGCGCTCTAAGGTCCCCACCTTTGCCCAGCAGTGGGACATGATAGTAACGAAAAGTGGTAGGAAGTTAAAAATCTTTTACGATACAAGCTTGGCTTGATTTGGGGCTTTTTTTACTTGTGTCGTATCAAGAAAAAGCCCGTGTCACTAGTTATTTCGAACAAAAGATGCTCCTTTCGTGCACTTAGTGCTGTGTGGAATGTCGTCCAATATCCTCCAATTTTTATTGGTTTCGTCAAATTTACGAGCCATCATCACAGCCACAGTCATTCAGAAAAACTATTAACATACCTATTACGTATTCATAGATATTTATAACTTGTTGATGGAATTGCATCACGACATGAAAGCGTAATTGAATCTAATAGATGTTATGAGAGCAAGTAAAAAAGCACTTTCCTTGACATTGCCCGAATTCGATTTGAACAAATTGTTGTTGGCATCTATGGATACGCTGTTGCTTTGTTATCAGCAGTGTCTCAAACCAATTGATTTTTGGTTCAACTGCTGAGGGCAATATTTTATTTTAAATGCGTTTTTATATTTTACGAATGTCATTATTTCTCAAATTAATCATAGCCTATGGTGACAATGTTGTTGTCCAAAAGTCAATAATCCCTGGGTAATACTTCACTTTTTTGGATAAAAAGCCACTGCTTTAATCCAAGGTAAGTAAATAGGTACCTAATCCAAAATTAAATCGGTTTAGCCAATTCAGCGTGAAGGAGCAACCAACATACATACATCTAAACTTTATTACGTATTTATTATTTTTTCAAAACTACCCAACCCCTTAGCTGGGTTCTTATTTATATTTAGCAAAGACAGCAAATCCAAAAATGAATTGAGTGTTTTTTTCGGGTTGGATTGGAACAAGGTAGTATATCTATCTCTAAAGTTTGTATGACGAAACAATGCACAGACGACGTCGCGCACTAGTATAAAATAAATCCACATCAACTCCATGGTTTTTCAAGGCTGGCTTTTTGGTTTTTCATCGCTCTCACAGATTTATTGTAGAGCCCACGAATTGGTATACAAACATTACAGAAATATAGATAGGTGTGTTCGTTTGTCTCCCCCAGGAAGATTCTGAGATCTGCAGCATTGAAGATTATTTGATGATCTAAGGGGAGTAATTGTCGGATGGGTGATAAAGTCAGAAAACGCGTTCGGCTCTTATCTGTAGATACCTACTAATCTCCGTCTAAGCACAAATCTTTGTTCACGCTAAGTACTTAATGGAGCTTATCCTAGATGTAAGTACTTGAGAAGAAGAGCTTTCTTTGTTTGAGCATTTCGTACAATCCTTATTATTTTGAAACGTAGGATCCATTAGCTTTCAAGTTGTGCTTCTCTGTAGAAATTATAAACTTTCTTCATAAAAGAAACTGGATTTTTAAAACCATCTCATTCTCAATGGAACTTAAGCGGCTGTTACATAAGGAGAGTTTCTCGCACCCGAGCGGCGATTTCTTCTAGGCGACCATAATATTGCCTAGAAGAAATCGCCAGGACCGACAACTTTACTTTATAGTAAGGGTTGTATTTTATAGGGTTGTATTTTTATAGGGTAGTTATAGTTCTGTGGTAGTTATCTACCACAGAACTATAACTACCCTCCGCAGCACTAGGTACAGCTATTGATGCCACTAGCGATCATCTACCCATAAATTACTCTTAAGACAATCGGCAACCTTTTCGCTAAAAACGATCTCTGTTCATGTAGGACTGAACATGTAGGTAGAGGTTTACTAAAAACTATAGCAAGTGCACCCGCTGGCAAATGCCGCTATAAGTAATAGCCTGCACAGCGCATTATGACAACTGCATTGACCGTGAAACAGTTGAGTTCAACATTAAAACTTCCGTTCCTTGGAAACGATCGCTGCACTATGACGACCGTAACCAATAAATATACCACGAACACGCAGCACGTTTAAAAAATCATGAAAAACAACAAGCTATCAATCAATGCTTTATTGTTCATTACACACACAGCTAATGTCTCAAATGGTAAAGGAAAGCATCATGAGGCAACTCGAATTTAGACCCTAAAATGTTTGAAAACTTGACGTGTCAAGTCAAGTGCACGAAAAGTTTTGGTGGTTCGAAAAAAACTAGTGACCCAAGAAGAATAATCGGGTTTTAAGTTTGCATCACGGCCGTTACTGGCGTCCACAGTTTCTTAGGAAAGTAAGCTTTTATTCGGTACTTTCACTAGTGATTGTTGGAGGGTAATCATGACGGAGAAAATGTTTACGCAATGCTACAGTAAGAGAATGGCTGTTTTGCTAATGTAATGTTAGGTCATAAAATAAAACGTGGGATTTCTCGCGCATGTAAGCACTTTACTAGGTCCGCAATGTATTTGTATGAGTGTATGAAATAAAAAAAACTGTTATTGACTGCTTAAATTATGTAACTAAAAGCAGAAAATATATAAACGATAATAAATGTTTGTGTTGTAATAACAAAGGGGATTTTTAGAGCTTTTTTGTCTAAAAATCGCCTGAGCATCTGATTCGACTCTGAAAATCCCCTGCGGAGGAGATACCTGGAGATTGTCGAAGGCGATTTCTATACCATTTTTACATCATTAGCTGAGCTCGTGCGTTCGAAAACCGGCTGTGCATCAATGGATCAAAAAAGTTCAGTAGTAACGTAATAATCATTGAACAACGACATCTATCCACACAACGTAAAAGTAACGTAATCACTGCCATCTATGAGAAAGATATTGTAGCAAAGTGAAAGCACTCTTACTACGGGAGGGTCATTATTAAAAAGAGAGCTTTGAACCGACAACGTAGAGATTTTAGGGGCTAGTATGTACTTTATGCTTACGCCAATAGATGGCGCTACAATATAATATTCATTTCACTCAAGTTTTAAACTGGGTAAAAGTACAGAATTCCACATAGTTATGACTATATAGAATTCTGTGGGTAAAATTTCTCATTACGGCTAAGCCGAAGACCTAATAAAACAATCTAAGTCAGCTCGTTGAGAAGTTAACTTTTTGTAGGTACCTACCAAAAATATCGATTTTAGAAAAATTCAAAATTATTCAGTCCATCTTTGCTAGGTACCTACCTATAATAATACGTATTGAATAGCTTAGGTATATTCTCGAGTTTGTATACCTATATCTACTGAATCTAGGACCATGATCGTTGCTATTACCACCTGATGATGATGATGACGTCCTAGCCGCTTTCGGCCACGGCGACTAGTTTATTCTGGACAGGCAAATTTAACTCTGTATGTTAAAGCGTCGTTGATCTGCCCTTTGGTGCGCTCTTTCGTGACTTGAGTACCTACACTATTTTATTTGAGAAGGTACGTGCGCACTTGGGGCATGTAAGTACCCATTATTACCACCTACTTATTACTGAAATCAAAAGTGAAATGTGCATTGAGTAGGACAATGAAAATACATCAACTTTCATGACCAATTTACGTTCGTAAATGCGACTATTGGATTCACTTTCATACAGGGTGTAAATAAACCGATCCCAAAAACTAAATGGGGCATGATTTTTTGTCAAAATTGTTTTATTACTAACCAGAATCCAGCCCGACGTGAGTCCGACCGATGTAGGTAAAGCCTCCATCTGGAATAATTACCTATCTTTGAATTGTCAAAAAATATCAGCTACGCGAAATAGCGTATTTTAAAATCTTATGCTATCAGGATTCAGGAGTAGTAGCTATGTATCACAAATATAGGCCTAGAAACACTACTAAATAAAGATTGTAAAGTTTTTTGAGAAATAAAAGTCTCTATGAATCTATCTATGAAGCTTTCGTTTGTGTTTATCGAAGAAGTGTTATTAGTATTACACCCTGTATTATTGCTAGTAGCTACGCTACGTTATTGTTCTACGAGTATATACCTACCTACTTAATGTTGTAGGTACCTATGCTTATGTCTCTTTAGTTTTCAAGCAAAAAAATACCGTTCCCTATACACACCATTATCATTTACTACTGTAATTAAAATCTTGCTTACATACTTGCTTGCTTGTAGGTCCTGGTTTAACATTCTTTGAATTGAAACAATGCTTGTACAATATCTGGTTTCCGCAAGGCGATGTCTTCATTTAAGTATTTACTCTAGTTAATTATTTTTGAATGGCACAATCTACTTATATCATTGATATAGAATAGAATAGAATAAAGTTTTATTTTCTCCACATCATATACAACAGTTACACAATAGGTACTTAAATCTACACAATTTTATGTGGGTGAAAATACGGCTACCCCTCAGCATTTGCTCCAACAGCTCGAGAGTGTTGGAGCGCTGGTTTTCAGTGGCGCCTTAATGTGTTACCTACCTACTTACATTGAATGCAGGCAAAGTCAGATTGTGACTGAAGTTGATATAAATTTAATTGTACCTGCCTAAGTTTTTAATATTTTGACAAAAATCTGGAAACATCCCACCAGGACGAGAGAAATACTTAACGAAAGTTTCAGACCAACAAGCTAAGCTAACAAGAATCTAGTTTGATCATGACAAGACCAAACAGAAGTAGCACGTCTCTCTATGATTGTTCTGTAACCCAGTCTGAAGTAGAGCTTCACAACGATGTCAATAACATTAGATTACATCATGAAAACGCTGGCCCAGATGCTCTACGTAACGTTATGGAACCATCAATCAACACACCTGAGGCAAACACTGTTCCGGTGTGTAGCGACATCTTGCTTACCAGTTGCCTATTATTCATTTTTGATGCATTTTATATCGTAGACCGTATCGTAGAGATTTGATAAAAATTATGAAAATGAAAATATTATGAATTTATGAGTAGAGATGTTTAGGTAGGTATGTAACATCGTGAAGAAGCATGCGAATGGTCAATCGTGCCCTGTCACTGGTCAACTGTGTGGTTTAGGTGATACTGGCGCTATAAAAATATCTAGGTACTAGCTGTAAATCCTCCATCATCTATAAAAGACACAGTAGGATATCTGGTATTCCTAAATGTTGCGTTTAGGATCACATTTTAAAACTAAGGCAAAAAGAAAAGATATGAAAACTTGAGGTTTACCAGGGGTTAGTTAATGATTCCCTTACGAAACTGCACTAGCAAAAGTTACAAGAACAAATACCTCAACAACAATAGCGCCATTAGGAGATGTCATCGTGCGTGCGACAAACAAAAGCAGCCGGGAAGAGATAAAACCGAGGTAATGCCTTCAACCGCCTCAAACGCCCTATCAGTGCCCATTGTGCGCTACCTGCTCAGTTTCCTCAGTTGTTCCTCAACATTCAATCAGAATGGTTGCCTGTATCCTAGTGCTCCTCTCCTGTGTGTTACTCACCACTGCTGAACATTCAGGGGCGTACTCCTCCCCACAATACGCGAAGAAGATGTACCCGAAAAGCTATGAGTACGACGCCAACGCGTTACTCCCGAGGGAAAAACCACCGATACTCTTCAAAGACGGAGAAGAGTCCATCGCAAGATACGACAGTGGATACAACAATACGCAGTACGGAAGATCGTCGTTGCTGGAAGGAGTTGGCAGCTTCATGAGCGGCACGGGAGGGCAGGTGGTGACGAGCCTTGCCAAAGACTTCATAGCAAGGTCCACGGGAAGCAGCCAGGTTGGTTTTGACTGCGTTTCGCAGGTTCGTATCGCACTTTTGTTCAATTTGCACGCTTTTGTAAGTAAATAGAATAGACCATCGTTACTAATTCCGAGGAATTTGAAAGATAAAGCGGACCGTTTACGGTAAAATAATGAGTCACTGCTTTGAGGGTTAAAGTGACGTCACTGAAAGTACCGGGGTTTAGATAATTAGCTACTTTTAAGTTTTCGTTAGTAAACGTGAATTTGGTTGCAGGTTTTGAGTCTGAACTTGACAAATCTGGTGATTCTCATTGTGCTGAAAGCGTTGATACTGGCAGCAGGGTTCTTCGGCGCTGGAGCGTGGAAGGGTGGTCACCACTACGGCAGAAGCTTTGAAGGTAATTTATTTTAAAAATATATAAATCTATTAACTGTAACACAATTTGTGTCATGTATTTGCTCACCATGAAAGAACAGGTAAATTATTTTCTGTTATGAATCCCGTTCAAAATTTTAAAATGTTGAACAGAATGAATACCACATACATATGTACCAGTTTGTTCATTTCGCGTAAG
Organism: Epirrhoe tristata; assembly: GCA_951394285.1. Lineage (NCBI taxonomy): Eukaryota > Metazoa > Arthropoda > Insecta > Lepidoptera > Geometridae > Epirrhoe > Epirrhoe tristata. The sequence goes on along the minus strand of OX596150.1, from coordinate 7,412,792 downwards.
TTTCAAAACATGCTCACATGTGTAAAATATAGTAGGTAATCCTACTTTTATTAACTCTTTTACAAAATTTTAAAGCCAATAACCACCAGGAAGTACCCACAAAGTATCTACCATCTGCCTTTTATCCTTTGTCCGGCACGTGGTCATCTTAATCCAATATTGTAGATGCGTTTGTCGTGTCCTCTGTAATCCTGTTTGGATTATCTACCGGTGCCGGGCCATCTGTAATGGAACGTGGACGGACCGTGCCATTTGGTTTAACGTTACTCTTGATATTTCATCCAGACATCCCAACAAGCGATGGTTTTATGTCTATACTAGAAGCACAATTTTGTTTATTTATATCCCGTAAAGTAAAATATATGGGAACTCGATAAAACATGTTTTATGCATTGGGAACCCATACATTAATGTGTTTTTTTTCGTTGCATATTTGTACGCATATTTGTATGGTTATACGGAACCCCCCATCTTAGATAGTACGTCGCGCACTTAGCTAGTTTTCTTTATTACGTAACATTCTAAGAATATAAACATAACAATTTGTTGAATAATTTCCTTGATACATATCGCGCGCTTATGTCTTTTGTATGGAAGTCATTACTAAAATCTCTTCCTCACTTGTTCATATTCACTTACTCGGCTACGTCCTATTGCATAGCTCCATTAGGTACGGTGGCCCTAGAAAGGTTAGCTAGACAATTGTCTAACTACATAGTTTAAATGACACCACAGTTCAGTTAGCCAGATAATTTTAATAAAACATGTTTTGGCTGAATGTACACACACTACTTACTGCTGATTATGAACAATAACAATTTTCATCAATGATAGAGATAAATATAATATTATAAATTGCCGATAAGCCGTCCATAATACTCGTATTAGAATACACGAGTTCCTATAGCTATTGTTTGTAGTGTAAATTAATTGCGCTATAGTTGTATTTGATTGAATAGGAAAATATTTACAAAAATAGCTCACTTTGGGCTCATAGACTGAAATTTTATACCACTACGACAAAACTGTTCATTGAAATATTTACAGACAATACAAACGCCTCATACATAACCGAAGATGAGATTATGATGTACCTGAGCTACCTGGCCGGCCAGCACACGAAGAACTTTAACTGCCTGTACCTGCTTTCTTGCAAGAGGCCGCAGCAATCTGGTCTGTACGCGTCTGGGGCTGAATTGCTACTTCAGGGCGCGAAGCTGATGCAAGGGTACGTGTTTCATTACTATCAAATAAAAGATAATTAAATAATTAACGTAAAATTTGGTTCCCAAAAATGGTACTCTAAATTGGTTACCAGAATAGTTCAACAACTTTTTCCAGTGACGTTTCTTTATGACGAAATTTTTTCTCAACATATACGTAGGTAATGTCAAAGTCAAAGTCAAAGTCAAATAGCATTTATTCAGTAGGACCGCTGGGATCACTTTGAAACGTCTTAAAACTAGGTGATTCTACTCCTGTTCCTTCGCGACCAATACCGTGAAGAATGTTGGACAATTCACCTACCTAAATATAACGTAGCAAGAAGGTAAGTATCTATTTCATTTTTTCAAATACCTCTATCTATTTTTTACAGAAACAGCAACGAGTTGAATGAATATGAAAATATATCCGACGGAATCAAGCAAGCATCGGAGTGGGGAGAGAAGGGCATGAATTGTGAAACCCGATACAAATGTGGCGAATAATAATTCTATTATATTAATCTTATGCAATAAGGGCTTCTTTATCATTTTTCAAATAATGAGTAGATACGTTGTTTCCTGAAATAAGCAAATGGAAAAAAAAACTCTAGTACATACTAATTTTCACTTTCCATACTTTAATCTAAACTACTCAATACTCAAAACCAAACTTTACTTTACGTAGCTATTATCTAGGTGTGATACTCAAATGAAAATACTTTCAATCTTAAAACTAGATCATTTAATACTTGCATTATTAACTAGTGATAAGTATTTTATCAATATTAAATGTAAATAGTAAGAAAACTACTCGTACACAAAATGTATGCTACTTTAGGGGTAACTAATTACAAAATTGAGCTAATCATTATACTTAAACAACTAAGTTCTCACTATAACACTTTCAACATGAAGTTTATTGTCCACAGTAACTTCATTAGAGTCAGTTTATAGTAAACCTCAAATAATTCAAACCCTTTCCTAAAATATACAGGGTGTAAAAAGACGTCTACCGAAGCCGAAAGGGGTAGGTACAGCATCCCAACACACAACTAAATCCAAAAGGATTTTCCGAAAAAATCATTATATCCGGAGAAAATAGCGTTTGAAGATTACTGTTTGCGACTGTACTGGGCGCGTTTTTATACGTAGATTGCTGGATTTTTAGTTTTAATAGTTTTTTCTTTTATAAATCCAATTATTAGGTAGGTACAGTCTTATTATGTTGTACTAGTAGTAAATAACTAGAAAATAAAAATTTTTGAAAAAAAAAATTGAACCGACTTCACAGAACACAAACAGGAGAACCTTCTACACACTAAAAAGAGAAAAATAAGAATATAATTTGAAGTCGGTGCCAACTATTCATTTACATCTAAGAAATTCAAAAGAACTTGGGTGCAAAATTGTATCCTGGTACGCTATCGCTCGATTTCTTTTTTTGATAGGTACCTAATCGTATTCACTTGGCACCGACTTCAAATTATATTCTTATTTTTCTCTTTTTAGTGTGTAGAAGGTTCTCCTGTTTGTGTTCTGTGAAGTCGGTTCAATTTTTTTTTTCAAAAATTTTTATTTTTCACTTTTTAGTGTAAGTAAATAAATACTGTGTAAATAAAAGTGTATGTGTAAATAATATAGTAAGCTACGAGTACATTAAGACTTTGCTTATCGTAGCTTAAGTAGGAAAGGATAAGAGAAGTCATGGGCAGACCTACTAAAGGACAGACCGGAGTTCAGCAAGGGGGAAAACTATCAATCCATAAGGAAAAGAAATATTTTGTACTACCTCGGGTGTAATACCCTTTCAAACTATTTAATGTTTGACTCAGATTGTGAGTCAGGGTGTGTTGTGTAGTGAGAATGAGGTTTTTTTAATGTTACGGGAAAACTGTCAATCCCTCAGGAAAAAAAAATATATGGCGCCACCTTGAGAGTATATCTCTTTTTAACAAAAAAAAAATTTTGGAAATCGGTCCACAATTTTCTTAAAGTTCAGTGATTGTTTTAGTTTTACGGGAAAACTATTAATCCCTCAGGAAAAAAAAATATGTGGCGCCACCTTGACAGTATACCTCTTTCTAACAAAAAAAAAATTTTGGAAATCGGGCCACAATTTTCTTAAAGTTCAATGATTGTTTTAGTTTTACGGGAAAACTATTAATCCCTCAGGAATAAAATTTATATGGGACCACTATAAGAGTATACCCTTTCAAACAAAAAAAAAAATTTTGGAAATCGGTCCACAACTGACGGAAATATCGTTTTCTTAAAGTTCAGTGATTGTTTTAGTTTTACGGGAAAACTATTAATCCCTCAGGAAAAAAAAATATGTGGCGCCACGTTGAGAGTATACCTCTTTCTAACAAAAAAAATATTTTGGAAATCGGGCCACAATTTTCTTAAAGTTCAGTGATTGTTTTAGTTTTACGGGAAAACTATTAATCCCTCAGGAATAAAATTTATATGGGACCACTATAAGAGTATACCCTTTCAAACAAAAAAAAAACTTTGGAAATCGGTCCACAACTGACGGAAATATCGGTGAACATACATAAAAAAAAAAAAAAAAAAAAAAAAAAAAAAAAAAAAAAACATACATACAGCCGAACATATAACCTCCTCCTTTTTTTGAAGTCGGTTAATAAAATAAAATGATGTAGCTAAGTCAAAAATTTTTTTGCGTTTTTTTTTTTCACTAAATATGTTCAGAATCATGGTCTGATTGAAACCCCTCAGTTTTCGGTAGCAGTCTATTTACACCTTGTATTTTGGTTTTTCTGTCGTGTTGAAATCATAAAACACCTTCTAAAAGTCAGGCAAAAAGATTTAAAATTATGTGATATTTTGATTTGAAAACAAGAATAAACATAACCTAATTCAATAATAACAAAACTTACATAAAATGTTGGAAATCTTTAGTTAGTGACTTCGCTTGTTTTTATCAAAAGTTAGGCCATTTTTACAAATTTCAAAAACTTAGTAACCTAATCATAGGCTTCACTTTTATTGGACCTTATTTCAATATAGCTTAGACCCATTTCAGCTAAAATGCTGCCCAGTTTATGAAACTCTTTCGAAAAAGGCATTTTTCTTTTAAAGAGGCTGACAATAAACTTGGCTTTTGTATACTATGGTGACGAGGCAACGACCCGCGGAGTACGGTCGGATGGTTGCCTCTCACGCGCTGCACGGTATTCTGAATATGAAACATATCCATCACCGTCTGTGTCATCTGTTTCAAGAGTTTTGTCCACCAATGCTGTAACAAAAAGTTCAATGAACTTATTGACTTTTAAGCACTATGAGGAGGTAATATTACAGGTGAGTAGATCTGTGAATAAACAAGATTTTTGGATGAAACACTGGAACAACTCACTGAAAAATATCAACGCTTCATTCTTCCACTTATTTTTATTAATATTTTAACAGGTAACTACTCACCAATAAAACCTTCAAACTCATCTGGTTCAGGTTCAATTTCAGATTTATCTTCAGAATTGAAGGACTCATGCTCCATTGTGTGGTATATTGCCTGAAAATATTTAAAAATACTTGTAGACATTATAAATTATTCAAACACGAAAGGTTTGATAGGCAAATATTTTAAATTCATTGATCAAATCCGTAATTCATTCTGTTGCGACAATAACACGGGTACCTAAAGCATTTTATGGGTTACCTTCAATAATTCTAAGCCATCCAATTTGGAGTTTCTATCAAAATCGTGAGCTGAGAAGTAATGGAACTCCAGTTCCTCGGACGTCATCTTCGATATTGCTTCTGGTGTAAGGATTTTACTATCTTCCTCTATGTGTCTAGAAATATAAAAAAATATGAATTCAGTCTTTTGAAATGGCCAAGATGACTAATAGAGGAAAACATTTTTGACAGGTAAGGATAATTCGAGGCAAGAAACACTCCATTCCCTCCTTGCTTGCTGATGCTTCTATGGCCAGTAATCATTAGGGTCTGGGTGTATTCTGTAGTATATCAGTCATGTGGTTGCCATAACAGAAGCTCCCCCTTGACCAAAGGAAACTGAAATTTCCTAGCAATATTGATCTCTTACTTAGCATCATGCAGCAGCTGATTGTCCCCCATCAATGACTCGGAGCCGCTCGGCTTGTAGTGGTGGTGGTGTTCGTCCACTGGCATCTGTCCCGGGGGGTGGTGGGGGCCGCGACGCATGCCTTGTGCCAACGTGTTTATTAGGAGGACAAGGAGAGCTGGGAACAGGTTGAAGAATAATTGTTTTATTTGTATGAGAAAGATTTTTGGTCAATAATTTGTTAATTATTTTACATGTAAAATGAAAATAGTTTTTATAACGTTACCTACTATTTATAGGACTACAAAATACCATTTATCATTGCCTTTTACCTACGAAGCCTCGAGATGAAAAATCACTAATATTATTTGTACATGACTATCTATAACTACTTATACTCTATGGCCCTTATTAATGTATTATTATTATTATTATTTATTTATTTCAGATTACAATTATCAATCCAAATGAAATTTTACACATTATTTTACACACACACTTATTACTACTTACTCACTTATTAATAAACGTGGTGTAAAGTTACGCCGGGTGTAACTTTTTTGGAGTTTAAACATGGCGTATCTTTACACCACGTTTATTAATAAGGGCCTATTAGTCATTTTAATCATTTGATGCTTGCATAGACATGAGGATTTTTCATAGACGTTCATCTATGGCATTCTAGCTCCTAAAATTATGATAATTATCAACAGAAATTTTATTTTGAAGTGTCTTTTATTGAAAGTTTTGACTCTGGGGCATACTTTATCCGATTGACAAATAACAAAACAGTGAAAAACTAACATTTCCAATACCTGCAACATCTAGTTGCAAAGGGTGATGGCAGCTGGGGCGCCACGGGGCAGACCCCAGGCTGAGGCTTCCTGCTGGGCTCACTCACACCTCATTTCACAAGAGCTTGTATTCAGCAAAAAACATGCCAAATTAAAGGTTTGTCAAATTAGAATTGGCTAGATTTGTATTGGAACTGTTTTGAATTATATTGCTATAATGCTGTATGGTTTTGATTATAGTTTTGAACTCATAGTGTATTCAAATTGGCTTTATTGTTCCCCTCAATTTACGTAAAAAATTAAGCTGGTAAATACTGAATATTTACTATGGATAATCACGATAATAAACTACAATTCCGAGATGTTTTGGTGGTTGAAATTCACAGTAACAGCTCTGGGATCACTTAGAATTTTAGAATAAAAACCAGGTGAATCCAATCCTGTTTCTTTGCGACTAAGAAGTTCTATTATACAAGTAGATAGTTCATAGTTCACGTGTCCAAAAAACTGCATGATATAAAAACTGTAGGAACATTGTAACCCTACCACACAACAAGGACATCAAAGGACTTGTTACATCAAAACAAAAGAATCAGGTGGCCAAAGCGCCCTTAAAAAAATCTATTACAAAGAACTTTCAATAGATCGAATGCATAATTTATTTTTGTCCCCTATTCGGAACATTTGGTCCGACGGAAAGACGAGACCAGTCTATAATCGGACCCCACTTTATTACAGAGTGTATAAAATAAAGCCGTAATGGAGGACAAATTATACGCTGGTGACAAGTGCGTTGTACATATGTCGAGGTGTCCGTACAAAGCGGTGCAAATGGAATAGGGCAACGTGAGACACACGGCTGAGATGTTTGAAGAACTGTGCTTGCTCGATGCAAATGAGATATTTGACGGGCGATTGATGAACGGTATACATTTATAAAATGACGAATAGAATGCCAATGAGAACTAAATAACTACGTAAGCAAAGTCGCTAAAAGTATACGAAGCAACTCGGTCATTTACAAACTATGAACATCATACTTAACTTTTTAATTTCTCATTTATTATTCGCTTATTCATCGTTTCATACTGAAATTATCAAATAATACATTATACTTCCAATCACAAAAGAACACACTACACATTCACATTCGCATAAATACATTATTTCATCATCATCATCATCAAATTTAAGAGCTCAGCTCTTGTCGGTGCAATGATGACATTATTTATTACCTACTAATTTCAAAGTATTTGAATTCTTTTATAGATCCAGGGAATATCTAGATAAAATAACGGGACTATTGGTAGTCACAATTCTTTTTTTTCTGTCTGATCGTAGAAATATTGTGCTGTGAGTACTAAACCCGAGCAATGTGACTACCCCATAGTCCCTGCCCACCGTATCAGACGATAACACCCTAATCCCATGCGATTACAATGCCATGAATGTAATGCCTCGCGAGCTCTTTTGTTCTCTATCTTGGTTACATTTTGGTTTAAAATAATAAGGTTAAGATGACGGTATCAATAGATAATTCATTAATGGGGCTTATTACAAGAAAACGAGCCGAGTTTAGACCAAGTCTAACGAAAAAAATGTTCCTAGAAAAACGATCTTTACATACTCGTGCATAGAACGCTTTTTTGTGGTAACAGTTTTGTTTTGACATGTTTTAATATGGGGTTCAATCAAGGTTTTACGTTTTTATAATAAGCAGCTATATGGATTAGTAATAAACTATTGAAAACAATAGGTACTTATGTATGCTGAGTCATCAGAAAAGTTGTATGTTATGAAAATAAAAATAACAAAAAACAATAAAATGTTTATAGCATTTTCAGTGTCTACGAGTACTGCCGGTCACGTGCCCCAATGAATAAATGACAAAGTATGTCCCTGATCTAATTGACATTATAAATCTTGGCAACGATTGTGCTCTCGCTAAGAATAAAATATAAGATCTACAGAAAACCCTTCAGCAGTGAGTTGATTGGTTGATACTCAAAATAACCTACAAGCAACAATGTATGCACTATTTAGGAGAAACATAAAAATAAACATTATTAAAATAATAAAACACGGCATACCTTCTAATCTCATGTTTGATTCACCACAGATCTTCATATGTTTTGATTACAAAAATTACAATCATAGAACACACGCAGCTTCTTTAGTTTTGTCAACCAATGTCAGGCTGAAATCGATTATTTGACGCAGGCGCACAGACTACTCACAATTCGAACTCTATTTCCTGTAGAATAAGGTCCAATTTTGTTTGAAGGGCTTTACCAATTTTGCGCAAGGCATTTGGAGACTTCCAAAGATCTCGAGTTTATTGTGTTTTCCGAGAGATGTCGTAAGTAGTAGAAATATACAAGTTTTGTTCGACGTTAATGTCTGTTACGTAGGTACACCTCACTAGTTGGTGACAAAATCTTTTATGAAAAATTTCAAATTCAGAGCAAAAAATTATGTACATGTAATTTAAGTAAAACCTACACTTACCTTTAAGTATATTTTTTATTTATGAAAATAATAATATCACTATTCATAATACTAGTTACAAAACTATTAGTAATTATTATAATCACAAAGACAAGAAATGTTTGAAAAGTTACTCTACCGTGAGCTACGAAACGAAATAAGTGTCTACGAAGATTCGTCCATGCTACGAAGCCACTACGAAACGCGGGTACGATTCGAGTTTTGAACTGAACAATACAAAATTATTTAAGATATTATTAGATTTATAATTTACATCATTAGGTATTAACACTATTTCTATACAGAAAGAGAAACTTAAAAAAGTTCATCTTTGAAAAACGTTTAGTGAGAAATCCGACAGCATAATCAAAAACTCCAAAAGAACCACTCACCTAAATTAAATAGGCAACCCAGATTCTAACATACCTATCTATTATAGCCAGGAGAAACTCATCATGCTTATAACCCTCTATCTTTTACCATACGACATAACTACACCTAGCACCTACTTTCAACTTGTCAACAACTGAAAACTCAGAACATTATCTGTGCTTCGATAATAGCCCCTGAAATATCTATATAGAACACATTTTCTCTTAGCTCAGCATTGAAATATATCTTTATTCCTTTAAACGTAGGAACAGAATTTGCTGGCACAACAAGGATCTTTATTGAGAGTGAAATGTTGAAAGTAGCTTCAAAGAAACGTCTAGTTTCAGCTGTAACGTGAATGGATAGGGTTGAGAATGTTATGAGGAGGGATTCAGATAAGGCTTTTTGGTATGAAAATGTTTATGTTTATAGCGATCTGTTGTGGGGAAGTTAAAAAGAGATGGGTGTATGTAAACGTGTGTGGGACTGTATGATCAATACGTGAGCGTGCCTCAAGCCAGATCTAATGGTCGTTTTCTTACATTTGCATTCTAATTGACTTCACTCAATGCTTTCCTTTTGTCTCGTGTGAGATGCAAATTGTTGAATTACTGTCTTGGTGGAAGGAAGTTTAGAGAATTTGCATCTTGACAGAGTTTTTTCTTGCGATATGTCGCAGGAATGTAAATGTCAAGTTCCTACAGCGCAGTTGGTAGGTATTTTGATAATTGCCATTTTAACTTTTTAAATTTACCTATCAAAGCGTTAGTATCATGACTAGGGGATACAATCATGACCTTGTTATGCTATTGTTTTTTAATTATGTTCATACCTGAAGTTAGACCGACAACTAAACATTTGATTTTCTACTTGTCTAAAATATTTAATTCACGTCCTATAGGTAGGTACCTCTCAAAATAAGGTTTAAATAAACGAATTGTTCTAAACCAAATTCTATGACATTTTAAACAAAAACGTAGTTATGTTAGAATACCTAAGTAGAACATATTATTATTCTAACAAAAAAACAATAATCAAAATATTAGGTAGTCTATCTCAGAGTAACTTGTATTCAGTTCCTCTCAGTGAACCGTTCCTATCTTATATTTTATTCCATAAATTTCGTAATCCCCGATACAATACATAAATGAAACATAAATCCGTACGTTAGGAACAATAAATTTTCGGTTTTCTGTATCAAACGGAGATTTGCGGCGTAGGGCGGGTTTGGGCGGCGTTGCCTAGCAACCACCCCCAGGGCGGGCGCGGCCCCTCTCGGATCACTTTTAAACTTTCATGTCGGAAAGTTTTTAAGGTTTGCTTGTGGCTCTCAGATTCGCCATCTTTTTGTTTTAAGCCTCTTTACGTGGAAACCGGCACGACGATGTAGATGCTTTTAATTTATTACGAGACACCAAGATTTTGTTTTAACTTGTAAAAGTAAGCAAAAAATACAATTGAGATCTGCTTTTTGGTATGGTGCTATTTGCTTTATGGTGAAATAATTCCGTCCAATATCAATAATAATACTAAATAATATTTATCTATGTGGTGTTTTGTTATTAATTGGTGTACAATAAAGTGTTCATTCATTCATTCAATATCATCTGTTAAAAATACCGCTACCCAAGCCAACATACCTCGTGCACTAGATGACATCATTACCCAATATAATTAAGTTTTAGTTACAATTTTCAAACACAGGAGAGATGAAGGCCATTAATATCGCATGTCGGTACTTACTCAGAGTCAAGTTACTCTGAGTGCTGTTAGATTTTTAGTTACGACTCCGACTTTTAATACTAACAATGACATCTTGTATCACATATAGAACGTAGTGTTTGGACAAACCTAATATAGGCTTAGAAACACTACTAAATAAAGATTGTAAAGTTTTCTGAGAAATAAAAATATCTATCTATCTATATCGTGATACAAGTGTAGTGTAGAAGGAAGATGACGCCAATGAATTCATTTCAACATTTTAAAAACTTTTTTACCTCATTAAAACTGAACTGCGTCCACTTAGTACGAAACACAAAGCTAAACCTAAAGGTACCAGTAAAGAGTTAAAAAGTAAAAATATTTACCTCGCTCATTTATTACGGGAAAATGTGTGAAAATGTACGTCGCTACTAACCGAGTTGTGTGGAAAAAACGATATGGGCACACTTTGCTGTCGGTATTAGGGTATTAGGTATTAGTTTCACTCATACCGCAAACTGTAATTTTTTCACCACATTACCATTCGCTTTTATAGGTAAGCTCGATTAGCAATATCTAGGTATAAATTAATACCTAAATTGCTTTATAAGTTGTAAAAAAAAATATCAATCCGATTTATTTAATTGATGATAAGTGCTCTTTGGACTCAATAAATGTTTTATATTTTTCATTACATTAATTCGTTGATAGGTAAGGAAACGTGCTCTAAAAATAACATGTCCTGTTTATTTTTATTTAAAACCCGGTCTTGATAATCCACTCAATTATTACAAGACCGCAACCTTTTGCCAACTTTTTTGTATTTTTTACTCAACGCGGGGTTTCTCTGAGAGTTGTGTACAAAATTGATGAGATGTCGAAACCGCGCGACTCACCAAGCAAGCAAGCTCGAAGGTGCTTTTAGTGCCCACCTAATTGGTGAGCTTTTAAGACTGCCTCGCTTTCGTTTGACATCGCAGCTCGCTACGCTTTAAACAAATAAAAGAGGTTTTACCACGAGTTATTTTTAAATGCCATTAAATATTTTTTGAAATAAGTAAGCAAGTACATTTTATTTTATTTTTTTTACTTTCAAACATATGACAATAAAGAATATTGCAGAATTATTGAGCCTTTACCTAAAACAGAATAATCGAAAATCATCTCTCTAATGAAACGGCATAACGCCAAACCCTACCGCCGCGTGGCATCAATAAAAAAGTAAAAGTTCTAATTTCAAAATAGTAGTGGGCGTAAACGTCGCGCGCGCTAAATTAGTCGGTAATTTTGACAGCGGGATAACTTAGAATTTTCCTGTCAAAATATTTTTACAAACAATTGACACTCACAATCGCGTGCACGTTTTAGCGCCCATACAAAAAAGTAACAAAACATAACCACAATTAGCATAATAGTTCGTTGTAGATTGCATTGTTCTCAAACAATAAGCTCTTTAACGCGAGCAACACCCATCTAAATCATGTGAGTATTTTTGTTTTATAAAAAAATGTATTATTTTACGAGTATATGTAAGATAATACATAACTAAAGCGTTTTAGAATTTTCTCTGAGTAAAAATAATTATTTCAATTGAGCCACTCAAATCCCGAGCGTTAAATAAATAATTAATCAGGGAAAATGGTTCAAAAAGGATATGAATTATAAAATTACCTCTCAAACGTTTCGTGGCAACTGAAAGGGGGTGTGCTTCTAAGGGATTTACACACGGTCGTATTTTCGCGACCTTAGAGGCCAGAGACGCCATTTTCAAGGGTTGACTCTGTAGATACCTACTCGTTTTGAAGTGAAATGTTGAATTAAAAAAACTGAATTTTGAAATAGTAGAGATAGATTTTTTTTCTTTTTTCATTCAGTCGGAGAAGGATATTAAGTTACATATACAATTAAGTCCTATTTGTCTAATAATTATATAAAAAAGTTACGTATAAATTATTTGCAAAATCTTTTTAAACTAACTGAGAAAATGTCTTGGAAGTCATGATCATGTTTCCTTTTTTAAATAATTTGCCTATAAGTAATAAAAATCAATTTCAAATGAATTTACAAAGATTATAAATACATACTTACTTAGATTGATACTTATTTACTGGTTTTGATAGCTATACGGTCGGAATGGTGAAGGAGAAGCAAGGGGCGGTAATTGCTCGAGATGATGTTTTTAATGGCTACGATGAGCGGACCCCGCCGCTTACCCGGATCTCAACACACTCAAATATTTACCACCTTATTTGAAAATATATTAAGTATCTTCTAAAAATCATTTAAAAAAATCATTTAACGAATAAATAAATAAATGCTGGACATTTTCACACAGCATCGTCTAGCCCCAAACTAAGCAAAGCTTGTACTATGGGAACCAGATAACTGATATACTACTTTGTTTGTTTGTAATATATACATCAATACATGGTAAATAGCAAAGAAACTTCAAATTAGCAGTGGTTACTTTTGCACTATTGATTTGCCCCACTAGTGGTGTAAAAGTAACTAGGTTTAGAATCACGTGCGATAGACATTCTCTTGGATCTTTTATGTATATCAGAGATGTCAAGTAGTTAGAGGCATGTTCAAATTATTTGATACATGCCAACATGCAGCCCCTTTAGCATGGCGATTGTCTAGGTACCGGAGAATATATAAAAATGACATTAGAGTGTGGATAAAACGGGTAGAATGTGGATAAAAGTTACTTGTATCCACACTCTTGTCATTACTGTTATTTTTATCTATTCTCCGGTTCCTAGACAATCGCCATGCTAAGGGGGCAGAAGCTAGCATTCCATACGTGACTGGTAATTATCGTGAAGTAGCGATATAGCAGTTTATCATTTCTCTGGTATCGATACGATAGAGTTAGCATGACACTCTAGTCTCAAGTCAAGGAAAATTCAAGGTCCACAGAACAAGATTGGTTTACAAAAAAGAAATATCAATCTAAAAACAATATTTCTGATCGAATTGCTTTTAACCTAAAGCAATTTGACGCCAATAAAATGGATGGAAAAATATATAATATCGGAATCGTAGTGGATGTCTGCGTCGACGCGGCTGCTTCCTCCGGGCACCGCATCCGTCGCTTCCGGCCTGCTGACGAGGAAAATACCATAACATCAAGCACGTGCTAATAAACTGTTTTTTAGCTTGGTAGCAATCGATGGAGATGCTGATGATGATGTATGATGAGGTAATGACAGTCGTTTTGGGGTTGAAAGTCTAAAAATGCCTACTGTGTTCATAATGAATGAATGAATGAACACTTTATTGTACACCAATTAATAACAAAACAACACAAAAATAAAACAAATAATAATAATGTGTGTTCTTTAGTGTGATAATTCCTGTTATTAACCAGTATTATCTTTTTTAAAAGCTTTCAATTAACTTGCAATGTTTGTATGTTTGTATGTATGTTTGTCCATGACCCACTCCCCGTTGTCCGATTGAGCTGAATTTTGGTACACTTATAAGTCTTTCGTGACAATGCACTATTATGGTGACAGTTAGCTGATGTGATGATGAAGTCAGGAGCTGTTCAACGGAACTCCTTAGAAAGGCCGATAGAGTTGAAACTCGGTTTGTAGATCAATTATCATCTAAAAATTTAAAATATGGTGACAACGAGCTGATCTGATGATGGAGAACGGAACTCCTCAGATAATAGGCTGATTGAAATGAAATTTTGTACTTACATCGGAGAAGTCTCTTACGGTAGCCCATTAAAAGCTTGTACTTGTTGATTTTTTTTCAAAAAACTTATTTATAAGTGAGGATAAGCTTGCAACCTTGTATAAAGTGCTAATTTCTAAAAAAAATGCGTGTACAGTTCGCCCAATGGATCTAGGCATTCGTGAAGTTAGCCGTTTGTCTGCGCAGTTAACGCTTTTTCATACAAAATTGTGTTCTAGATCCGTTAGGCAAACTGTAGGTAGGTAGGTACCATAATTATATTTATTTGGTCATGCCTCTTACTACCCCTTTAGGCATCTTTAAAGATAAGAACTACATAGAGATTGACTAGAGATGTAAAAGTACCTACAATTTATTTGTTACCTACTTATTTTGGGTGTCTGAAAAGTCAAATGTTTTTTGTGAATCAGCTGACGTCAAAATTTACTTTGCAATTTCAGTAGGTATGTATGAAATACTAAATAAAATACTTCAATATGAAGATCTCTAGATAAATCAAGAATGATACAGAAATAATGAAATTTTAACTTTATTAAAAAAATATATATATAATCTAGAGTTATTCAGTTAATAAAGTTAATCTGCCACGTGGCTACAATAGCGCATGAAAAGCTGACAATTTGGCTCTACTATATCATTATCCCAAGGTCCGTACTCTCAATTATATCGAGATGGGCGGTGACGCACATGGTCAAAACAAATGTTACGAAATTGCGAACTTGGCGATTTAGTATTTTTATTTATTTTAGACTCGTATAAACTTAGTTAGATGATAAATCAGTAATATACCTACAGTTTTAATAAGATCTTCAAATCAAGAGTAAATAGGTATCTTCTAGGAAAGTAGGAAAACATGCTTCATCTTTGACCTCACTATTGTTTAACATCAGGCAGAGTGAGGCCAAATGCTGACCTATTCAATGAAAAAAAAAAACAGAATAGCGAATTAAACTTTTACGAAATCTAATAGTGTATTTCGTCAGTTCTATTTTAGAAATGTCAACTAAATATATTTGTTAATTCCAGGTTTCTACCATGGTTGTGTAGGTAATGTAGCTGTTACATAAGCATCTATGTGCCAACATTAAGTTTTCATGTAAAATGTTCACACGCTCGAGACATCACTCTGTAAGTTTAGCGCATTAGAACTTCCCCAGGCATGCTCAGGTAAATCTTAGTGCACAACTTAAACTTTCTACATAGAGCTGGAAACATTGGGTATCCTGATCTAGCTCTAAATTTACATGGTTCATTCACTGTCACCAACCCAACCCTTATTTGCGCATTAGCGAGCCGTAAACTGATAAATAACATCCCGAGGAAAACAGGTTAACAGGTTAGGTAGGCAGTATAATAAAAATGCATGATAAGTTTGTTATTAAATAATACCTACTCATAAACTTTTTGGTAAATCTCTTAATTAAAAAAAAATCTCGGTTCTAATAGAAAATATATTAAAATATTAGTTTTCGCGTTAAAATTATAATAAATTTTATTTTTACTCTTTTTGTTCAGGAAGCCTAATATGAAATTGGCTTTGGTATTTCCGTTTATTTGGTATTTACACACAATGTGTTATGTATGATTCATATTATACACACACCCAATAGATATATGACAATATGTAGATTCTGCTTCTACGATGACGCCAACATTTTAAAGTCTTATAAGTTAACTTTTAAGTGCCACACTCTCAAAACTACATACCTACGTACATAATATACTCGTACATGTAGTAGGTACCTTGAAACTTAGCTAAAGCTCCCGTCTTACTTCAAGAAGCGGAGAATCAATTAGAACTACTAATAAAGTTCTTTACGCGGAGTAAGAATATTCACAAGTTAGAATGGGATACGAACGTCAGCAGCTTTTGTAAATGTGGGCATGTGCAATTCGTGTTTTTAAATGAAAACTTCTTTAGGCGCGTTGGACATTTTTCAGATGAGTATAAAATCTTGGATTCACCTCGATAAGGTCACGTGTGATTGCTCACCGACACCTACCAGTAGCGCCATCTAGTGTACTCGGTAAACTTTTACGGCAATATTTTTACATTTCTAAAAGCTCATTTTATAACTAAACGGGTGAATAAAAATGCATAAATATTTTTTTTGTTCAAGTTTTCACTTCTCTTGTCACTCCCGGGAGTGCCACAGTTTTTACTTTACTCAACTGAGTATTTTTCCTTACTAAAGTAAAGAGATTGTAAAGAATGTATACCTACATGATTTCAATATAGTTTTAACACTGAATCCGTCTAAGTTTCAAGATACTGTGTAGGTATTTGTTTGCAAATTAACTTTTTGCAGTCGGGTTTATGATTTTTTTTTACTATACTACTTACTATACTTACTTGTATAAACCTTTTTTTTATTTAAAAAAAAACTACTATTCATACTTTCAATGCCCGCTCTATGCTCTACTACTCCTGGGTTCTAAAACATTTTACTTCTCTCCACCCAAAAAGTTTACTTTAGTTCATACTTAGGATAGATTCTGTTTTGCTTCCCTTCGCTAAATTGGCTCAATTTTTTTTAAAGCTTTTAGAAGAGCTTATAGTTAGCATAGTAGGTAAGCACCTACATACTAGTAGGTACTAAGATAAGATCACCTATTACGAGTTGAGCTAAAAGTTGCTAACTTGTAGTTGTTAGTTGTGTGTAACTAAATTTTAAAGAAAAGAGGAATTTTATGAGTTGTGTCACTTGTACTACCAATGGTACAAATCAATGGTACCTACTGACACTAAGGCAAAAAAAATAATGAAATTCCTTTTCTCAGTGCAAATTAAATATTTTTCGTATTAATTCTTCATTGCTATATACTCAAAAATTACAGACTGCAACATTCGCAAATTAAATTGAGTTTATCAATATAATGGCATATCTTTGATCTCATGATATAACATTAATGCAGTATGGCTCGAACTTGATACGTCTAATGATATTCATAACCACTGGAATGGGGTTGTACTAAAGGGTTCAGTGATCTTATCGTGTAGGTAGCAGTTGTCAGTGCATGGTATCTAAATAGATGAAAGGAGAGACACAACAACGCTCTCTGACTGCAAAAGATCACGTCTTGTGCATGTAGAGGATCGATAGCAAATATCACAATTTGTAACGCAAGATCTATTTCACAGAAAGAACCCGCCTGATACCAGTTAATACACTGACACTGCCACAACACACCAAAAGTGAGCCATCCAAATCTATGTCACATTTACCTCAAGAACTTCATACATGATTTTGCGTTTTGTGAAACAAAACATGGTGCAATGCATAAACTTTAAACGCAAGATCGACGAGGAGCCGTGGGGACAATAAAACAAAGAAAAGCGTATCTCGCCCGGAGCGGTGTCGAGCGGGCGCCGGCGGCGGCGACCAATGGGAGCGCTCCGCCCGCCCTCGGGCCGCCCACCGCGCGCCAGAGCGGGACGCAGCACCCGCGGAGGCCGCACATCGATCACGGGCCCGGGCCCGCCGGCCGGGGGCGGCGACCACCAGCCATCCCGCGCAGTCGCGAACAATTAGCGCGCGGGGCGGCATGGTCGGTGGATCGCGACGCGCGACGTCACTATAATGTGGTTAGTCAGTGAACGTCGGGGCCGAGCCGACGGCGACGGCGACGGCGGCACGGATCACGATCTGCGGAGCGCGGGAGAGCGCTGGGCGCTGAGCCAGCGCGCCGGCCACGGCACGGTGGACTTCAAGAGCTCGGCGTGCGCGGGCGCCGCGGAGCCGCCCGCGCCGCCGCTCGCTGCGCTGCCTGACCCTCAGCAGTTCAACATCTTCCCGGCCTTCTTCAGCCGCCAGCTCAACTTCACGGGCGGCGGTGCGTGCCACCAGGGCTCCAAGATCATGGAGGAGCTACGTCCGAACCTCGTCGGCGGTTTGCTCGGCGTGCCCGGCCTGCTGGACGAGCACCAGGCCGATGCCAAGTTCCTGCCGTCGACAGGTGAAACTAAATACACGCCGGACAAGGGCCGCAAGTGCAGCAACGCGTCCTCCTCTTCGGCGGAGGAGTTCGGTGGCCTCTACGGCGCCGAGCACGCCGCCACGCCACCCGCGCCTCTCAGCCGCTCGCTGCAAGACCACTCAGGTACGTCCCGTTCACTCTCACCAACAATGTCATTATCATAATGTTTTCTCGTTCAATTTAAACAGTCACACCATCATTTGTTTTCTTATCTGCGTTTTATTCGAACATAATAAAACCGGTCACTCATATTATTATCGTATTACAAAAATGCACAGAACTATATCTAAATATAGTTCTGTGCAAAAATGATTATAATTAGGTTGGTAAGTAATAAACATGACTCCTTAATTAGGTGTCCCTGCATTGTTATTAAATGGTTCAGGATCATAAAGTTCAATTTACATAAATACGAACACAGTAATGCGGCTATACTCGTACATGTGCTTTTAATGATATACTCACTCATACTCATATTCATTTATTCGCCGTAGGTGCTCAAGTCACATTTGGTTTTGTCACTTCCATGGTAGATAATACGAGTATGTCTTCACTATTTTGAGTGTCACTTATTAATTTATTATAACAGGAAGAAACTTATCTGATGATGAGTCTGGGTTGCTCACTTGCGGTCCAATTTTTAATTTTTTATGTTTGTTACGCGATCATTGCATCAATTATGAATGGATTTTGATGATTCTTTTTTTGTTTGAAAGGGTATATAGGCACTCCCGAGGTGGTCCCAATATAGTATAAATTGTATTCCTGAGGGATTTCTATTTTTCCCGTAAACTCAAAAAACCTCACCATTGCTAATTTTCGACCTCAGTTTAACATTGCAGTCGGTTTTCTTTTCAGTTTTTTAAAAAGGTTAATTTTGTGTTGTATTATTTTCTCATTTTACTTTTTATTTTTTCTTTTCATTGTTTTAACATTTCAAGTTCATTATTTTGTGCAAATACCTAATAAACAATTTATTTAACTAATTACTTATTACGGATGTTCCTGACCCATATTTTAAATTAATTATAAGTAATTGTAGATTGACATGTGACGCATTTCAGAAAACGCAAAAGGGTAGGTAGGTACCCTTTTGCGTTTTCTGAAATGCGTTTCTATTGTTCCTAAATATTTTTACTCTACCTATTAGGTACTTCTAATAAGCTTAATCTTCCTATCAATTCTGATCAATATTACTAAATATCGGGAAATTCCAAAAACATTGAATCATGGTAAATATCCCGTTATCTGTGTTATTATTTAAATAAAACGGAATATTTTTTAGCGCAATTATTTTGCGCGTTTGCAATCGGACTGGGCAAGTCATGTGTCTCGAATGCACACAAATACTTGCACATAAATTATTTGTGTATTATTATTATTCTCTAATTATGTTTACGCGATGTTGCAAAATCGCAATTAGTACCTAATTTATATTATGCAAACTGCCTTCCATTAAATCGTTTATGCTTTTTCTCTCTTAAATGGTTGTCTGGAAGAGATCGCTTTCAGCGATAAGGCCGCCAGTTGTCTACCTATAAGTTAAGTATCTTTTTCTTGTAAGTCTTTTACGTGTGGTATATAAAGAATTATCTATCTATCTAAATACTCATATACAGGTGTAGCAAAATTGTACAACATTGAGGGCCTTTTCTTTTGTAGTTCGAAGGTTTTGTTCTTAGGAATCTATAGGCTTATTTCGAAAATAAAAACAACTGCAATTTTGGATTTTTGAAAAAAAATTATAGACAGCTAGAAAATTACATTTGTCAAAAAAAAAACAAGTAGGTCTCAATCGACGCCATTTCCCATCAAGAACACTTTTCCCAAAGTAACATGCATTGTTTATAACAGTTAGAAACCTTGTCATCCATAGTCAGACACTTACGCTGAGCGCAGACTTGAGTCATGTTAGTTTTAAGACAGACTATTGCTGTACAAAAGTTTGCGCGTCTTCATATTTTTTGGTGACTCAAGTCTGCGAACAGCCTTAGTGCGGTTGCAACCCCCTGTTAGACACGTTGTTAGTAAAATTTGGTCATTATAAAAACTGAAAATTATATGCATTAAAAATATGCGCTTTAACACGTGCTCTAAACGGTGAAGGAATACATCGCGAGGAAACCAGTTAGTATTCTTAAAGGCGGCGATGGGCTTGCAACCTGTCATGTATGGAATACTAACTTCTGCAAGATGTGGGCATGTAACAAATATGTATTTAGACATGCCTCTGACCCCCCTTAGACATCTTAATCATAAAAAAGATCTGGGAGAATGTCTACCGTGCCGTGGGGATACAGTCTTTCGTTGTTGATGCATAAAAACTGAATTTTACTATGTTAAGTAAATAGGTACAGTCAGCGACAAAAGTTCATGAACAGTTGGAGATTTTAAAGCTTCATTTTCATCATTGTTTGTGGGAAAATTGCCCACTTTTTTCATAAATAGTAATGATGCAAGGCAAAACATCCAATGTAAGGTTTTATCTAAAACCCTACGAACTTCAAAGATATTGAAGATTCAAATACATCAAATGTTCATTAACTTCTGTCGCTGACCGTACTTGGGAAACTATAGCCTCATTTTTTGCGTCGATGTTTCCTAAACACACTTTCGATACTTCCTTCATCTTGTCAGACAGGTAGGTACCTGTCTGACTCTGTACTCTCTGTACTGTCTGTTAATTGACTTTCAACGTAGGTACGTTGAAAGTCAATTAGGTAATAAATAACTAATTTGGGTTTATACTGAGGGCCAGTTTAACAAGTTTAACAGCTGGTTAATAAATCGGCCGTTAGCCGTTTGTCAGCGCAATGAACGCTTTTTCATACAAAATTGTGTTCTGCGCAGACAAACGGCTCTCTGTCACTCTCGGATTTTTGGTTATTGTGACATATTTTTAATTATCTACGATGTCAACTGCTAGTTAGCTAACGGGCCGCCGACCAGCGATTAGATTTAGCGGCTTGTTAATGACGATATTCCTTTGTTAGAGCGTGATGGAGCACAAAGCAATCGTAACGTTCTGTTTAATATTTAATCCGTTGTTATTACTCTTACTAAATTTGATGTCAAATTAACTAACGCTCTGTTAGATAAAGTTTGGGTATTTGTATTAAATTCCCTTTTCAAGTTTGTCCAGTCCAAATCTCTCTGTATATCCAATTTCCGTTAATTAGGCAACAAAAGACGGAACTACTGCACTACAATCACGTAGCAGGTAGAGGTATGTGCGTATAATTACAATTCCAATTAGAGTAATATTGCAAACAATCGGGGCGCGAGTGACGTCATGAATACGAAATGTCACTAACGACCATTCTCCCCCTCACCCCCTTACCCGCCGCGGGCGAAGCCTGAATTTTCAAACGGCTACGGTTGCCAAGTTGGGTTGCTACGTGTTATACCTAGGTAATGTTCGTACAATGAAAAGCATTTTGTTATTTGTTCGTAATAAAGACTGCTGAATTTCAGGGCGTTATTCGCGTTCGTTTTTTCGTTCGTTTGATGAATATTTGGATGCTTCTTACTACGAGTTACATTGTATACAGTCAATAAGATCAACGTTAAAACGCGGTCCTAGCCTAGGACCAAATATTCCAAACTGAAAAATTTGCCCTTAAAGTCAGAAATCGTAGTAAGAAACATCCGAATATTCATCAAACGAACGAAAAGAAGATCGGGAATACGGCCCCAGAGTAGGTATTTTATGACAAGGTTATGTCGTCAAGCGGTGCTGTTTTCACTTTAATAATAATTCAGGTTCTAGGAAACTATTAGTGGAGTGAACAATATAAGGTAGCGCCATTTAACATCACCAAGATCGTAGGAAGTGAAAACCTGAGGTGGAGTCCTCATATGGCGAAGCCTACTCTAACGGGAAAGATGAGAGATTTCTAGGTATTGAAGTAGGTTTTCATTGTTGTTTAACGGGACGAGATCGCAACCCGATCGAACAGTCGAGGTAAGGTAATAGGATATTATCTTAAACCTTTACGTGATCTCGTGCCGTTATTAAAACAACAATGAGTTTAAAAAGTGTATTGAAGTATTCCTTCGTTTTTCATTTTTTTTTAGTCCCATATAAAATTAATAAATACTTAGTTACCTTCTAAGTGAACAAACAATTTAAGGTTTGTATTTTTAACCTATAATACCACTTCCAAAACTAATCAACATAATACATTTTCTCACTGATATCTGATCTCTAATTTTCTGGTAACAACAGCGGTTGAACTTGGGAATAACTGCGTCAGGTTTCAGAACTTTTTTTTCAGGCTGCTCTGTTCAAATAGCAATGGGTGGTCATTTATTTAGATTTGTTTCAAAAAATGTACATTATATAAAAAATATTTTTTATTTAATTATTCATTTGACTGGGTCCTTTGGGTCACACTTCGATCAAGAATCTATGTCTGACGATTAAAGCAAACGTTGTCTTGGGTTTGAAGAGGTTTTGATATCCTAAAACCACTTATCTTAGACCTAAAAAAGGGTTGTTATAACTTGGATAATTTTGTTTATTCTGTTGCGCAAACCTAAAACTAAGTAGGTACGTATACTTATGTGTGTGGACATTAAAAAAATGTACATCCCAATATACTTTACTTCATTTTGCAAGAATATTTGTTCCCTATGAGTTTGCCACTACAACAATGCATAACTCTTTCAATTCACAAGCATCAGCACAGCTGGTAACAATTTGTCAACAGTTAAACGGTTCACTAAAAATTCTGACACTTAACGCAAATTGATCACTATTACAAAAGTAATAACGCTGTCATTATCCGCGATTATAAAAGTTACAATAATGCGTGTCGCGTGGCGGTCGCGTGTTTCACATCACCTGTCGATGTACCCCTTTAGCTTTTGTCTGATCGGAGGCCGGAAGTGGTCAATTCTCAATCAGTTTCACATTGTGTGAAGTGGAGTGAGAAGGCCTACACAATAAAGTAGAGCAGAAAGTAGTAAGTAGGTACTATGGCTCGTGGATATTTTTTTTCTTTTTAAATGTGAGTATTTGTCAAAATACCTAATTTGACGTGTCTTTTTGGGGTTTGACATCTTCAAAAGGTCTTGAGTGACTTGATCACAGACCACTCATATTGATCATATTACTTTGCAACCTTTTTTTACAAAATACCTAAAATGTCACTTGTCCCCTCAGCTAACTAATATGCGCATAGTAATCCGCTCGAGACCACTCGACATAATGGAGTGTATTGTGCGCACGCGCTACAAATCCGATAAACCTATTGTAATTACACGGCGCCCTTTGCATCAGCTGGCACTTGAAGAGATCGTTGACTTACATTTATTTTTCGACACAATGTGTTTTTTATAGAGAAAATATAGAGCACGTAGAGAATGTTACCGGTACGGTATTTCCTTACCTACATCACAAGCCTAGGGTCAGTTTCACCACTGACTAGTGTTGCTTGCTTGATGTGTGACAGTTGGGCCTGGACTGTATTTTTTTAACGAGTAGTTAATTAATTATTATGTTATTTGAAAAAAAAAACTGATTAGCGAAACTTTGTATGGAATAGACTTATAGGTTATTTGTGCCTACATTGCAACTATTTAATTCCTTTATCTACACTATCTACACTAATAATAATATAATAATAATATAATATTATAAAGAGGAAACATTTGTTTGTTTGTTTGAATTGAATAGGCTCCGAAACTACTGGACCGATTTGAAAAATTCTTTCACCATTAGAATCCTACATTATCTTTAATGAACATAGGCTATAAATTATTTCCAAAAAAATTAGAGATCCTTATGAAAATTGCAATAATGTAACCAAAGGTGTAAAAATGTTGAACATAAAATTCTTCATATCGCGTGCGCTGCGAAAACTATTGATGATAGAACAAAAAAATGTTCTACAATATTAAAGAACGTATCAATATCTACAAAAAAGTCAGCGATAGCATATGTCCAACTATTGTGGTTGTGTCAGAATAACAACTTTTATAATTTAAAAAGTGAATAAAAATGACGACCAAAAGCAGACCACGTTATTCTTATTTTGGTATTTATTCTTATCCAAATAAATTCCTTCGTAGTAAAGGCTGTTTCAGTACTCGTCGATTACTTTTTGAATTATTGAAATTGAACATTTTATTCAAAAGTTATCATGAGTTTAAAAATGTAAGATACATCGCGACCACAGAATAAATATCAGTTAGTACGGTAGGACAAGTGTCTGGGATTTTTAACACAGGTAACGGGATATTAACCATGATTAATACCATAGATACTATTGATCATGGCGTATGCAACTGCGCCGAAATATCGGGAAACTCAAAAAACATTAAATCATGGTAAATATCCCGTTAACTGTGTTAAAAATGTTAAAACCATGATAGTTTAGAAAGTGTCTAGGAACTATGGAATGAATGGAAGGGGGTGGTAATATATCAATGAAATATATATGGGAGGTAGGGGAGCATTGGGCAGTAGAGAGGTTTGGACAC
Source organism: Epirrhoe tristata (assembly GCA_951394285.1). Taxonomy (NCBI): domain Eukaryota; kingdom Metazoa; phylum Arthropoda; class Insecta; order Lepidoptera; family Geometridae; genus Epirrhoe; species Epirrhoe tristata. The sequence continues at coordinate 7,388,007 of OX596150.1, read as the reverse complement.
CCCCGTGTCATGTCGGCCATAAACCATCATGCCTATCGTCAAATCGGAATTTGATCAGTTAGAATTGACCATGTATGGGGGTGGATTGGCATGATGGTGTATGGCCGGCATAACACGGGGATTTGCCGGTGGTGTCCAAACCTGCCTTACTGCCCAATACTCCCCTACCTACCTTAGACCTTACCTACATATTAACCTCTAAACTTTAAAGGATCATACATCCCGCTCCGGGACCGCCATATTGTTATGAAATTTTTGTTAAATACCTATAATAAACCCGTGCGAAGCCGGGGCGGACAGCTAGTTGTATGATAAATTTTAAGAATTCAATCGTTCAATACTTATGTACGTAGACAGTAGTTTTCATTTTATTTTTTAGCCCTTAAGTGCTGAATTCAGAGACATATTTATCCCATAATTCCCCAACAAAGCATCTGCAATCAAAGATCACAATCGGCTAGATTTGCGGCATTTGTGCCGATTACAAGTCTATTAGCGAGACAACATATGGACAGTGCCGAGGGGCGAAGCTCCCCGCGGTGCCCTGGAGGTGGTCCGCTCCGTGAACTTTACAATTGAAATTATTTGGAGGACTTTGTGATGAATGGAGAAGTCGTTATTTTTGAGGACTTTGAAAATGCAGTTTGCTGATTATTGTGCAATAGTAAACATTGTTTAGATGTCTATAACATCAAATCATTTAAAAGTTGCTAATCTCACACTTAGTTATCTTTGAGCTTTGTAAAATGCAATTTTGGTAAATTCTAAAAATCTATAATCTCTTGTGATAAACAAAACAAACATGTTGAGTTAAATCAATTTCCAGCAGGGTTGTACTTAGTGACTGTCGACACTTCGTCCGTCACCCGACACCTCTCGCCGCCGCAGATGTTGCTTTTATGTCAATCGTCATAATTAGGGGATTAGGGTCCCCTAATGACATGTTACATTGAATCTCTGTTACGCCCCCGAACAAATGTTACTCAATAAATACTGTTCATTGACTCGAAGACATTTCGATTGCAATTCGTATTTTGTTTATTCTTGATAGTTTTACTATATTTTGTCTATTTTATGACTCTTTTCGCAGTTTTTTGAAGTCAATTTCAGATAAAGTGCTACAAGTTCACGCGTAGGAATAACAAAAAAGTCAAAATGTAATATTTAACACTGAATATTATCAACGCCCTGCCCAGTGTCCACTGTCCACTCTGTCCAGCCCAAATGTTTCGAAACAGAAAATCCGCCGACCCTTAAGCTATAAATACAAACGTTCGGGCCATTTGAAAGCTTTCATCTAATGGCGTAATCGCATCTCGGAAAAATGTCAGGTAAAAAGCGAAACCAATATATTCGCCATCAAAGCCCCTAAAACATAGAAGCGAGCAAAAAAATACAACCTTTTAAACGTTAAAAGGTTCCGTTTACCGCGGACGCAAACACTTAGCTCCATGCTAATTAGTAAGTAGCTGGCAACATCGTCAAAGGGAATGCATGAATACTTGTCAAACCGACCTCCGACGGTGCTTTTAAAATCTCCCCCACTTAATTCAAGCTCAGAGAAACCGAAGGTAAAGTGATTATGTCGCCAATATGCGGATTTTTCTGGGAAACCTGATTACGTTTGAACATTTGCTCGGCGGATGGATGTATGAAGGCTTCTAATGTGGTTAAATGAATGATCTGTGAGAATTTGCTTCAGGAAATCATATTTTTCAGATAGCTATTCATGAAAGATAATCAGGAATATAGAATTATGTTCACCTATAACTTTTTAACTCTCTTGTAGGTTCAGACGTAACTTTTAACTTGAAGTTCTAGTTTCTTTTTTTATTCTTAGCGCTTATAATCCTTTCACCACACTGGTTCGAAAGAACTGGTGATACGGCAAGAAGAAGAAGCTAAGCGCTCAGTTGATAATGCCACTAGCGGTCGCCCATCCACTTTTGTGACTGCACAGAACATGAGCGCTTCACTTTCACACTTTTATTACTACCCAAGCACGTGATATAAACACAGAGTGTATTCCCAGAACCGTGGTCGTCAATTCATTAACAGCGTTAGTTAAAACGCAATTACAATTACGTCGGCGAACTTGACCTACGTTAAGGGTCGCTACACCCACTATGCTAATAAGAAAGCTTTGCCCGACCTGATTTTACGGCAATTTCAAAACTGAAATGTCCCAATGCTCAATTCAGTTCCGGGGTTTTGGTAGTACGGTCAACGATATGAGTTGATGATTTTTTTTTTATGTTTTTAAATCTTCCATGTCTTCAGATTCCTTTTTATGTTATTAAATCTTGTACTCTCTGTTAAAAAATAATCTAGGTACCATAAGAAGAATCTGCCATAACCAGAATCTGTCCTTATCCAAACGAAAGTGTTTATTTAATAAAGCCATATAAATTCTAACTGAATGTTAGTAATTTTGCCTTTATTGTGCAAATGAAATTATGCTTTAGGAGATTTTTTTTATGTTTTGAGTTTGGCAGATATCGCTAAAAACTAAACCGGTACCTATTATAAGGCTTTAAACTTTTAAATGTTCAGAAATCAAAACTGTTTCACTTTGTATTGTAACACAATAGTGTAAACTCCGTGTTTAGTCCTCGCAGATTAAACAGCATATTCCTCCAACAGCGGAAGGCGCGTTCAAGAAGCTAAAACCGGAGCCAGGCGGGACGAGCAGTGGTACCAGTGGAACGTCAGCGCTGTCGCCAGCACTCGGCCCACAACATGCAGGCCACACGCCGACCACGGCTTCCTGTCCCACACCAGCCAGGAGGCGGCATAGGACAACCTTTACTCAGGTATGGAAAAGTACTGGATCACATACAGATGTATCGCAGTAGAAACAGGAGTAAAATCACCTAGTTTTAAGACGATTCAAAGTGATTCCAGCAGTCCTACTGAATAAATGTTTTTGGCTTTGACTTTTTAGGCATTCTCTCGGGCCAAGTCATTTAAAATCCTGAAAAGAAGAAGATATGTCTTGTCTAAGGATACAAAAAGTGGGAACATGCTAAAAAAATCACATATTTTTGCGAAACGAGTTTACCGAGCGAAAAATATCAGTTATTTTTATTTAATGATTTTGATTGATACATTGTTAATAACTTCCCTCATTGAGATGATGTTCTTGACTGATTTTGCAGTAAGTATTTACTTTGCAGAAAATTCCATTTAGCCATAACGGATAAGTAAAATAAGTAAGAACAAGGCAAAAAGTAAAAACAACGTACGAAAGTAGCATAGGATAACTTTTACCGCCTCCAGTTTTAATCGAATACTGAAAGCTTTCAAACATAAAAGCTGTTCCCTGTGTCCTTCGTCAATATCATGAAAACATACGGATAAAACTTCATCACCAAAGTTAGCCACTAGCTTACACGCAAACTTACGAGCCTTATCACGCTGGCGGTTACGAGCGGATTCAAAGGGATTCGCGACGCATTTTAAGCTCAGCGATAGAATAAACTTAGCATAAATCGTATTTAGTTGTAAAAAGTCTTCTTTATTAGGACCGTTTGGCTTTTTACGACGAGTGTACAAAATGGAGTTCACGCGTGCTAATCCGCAGCGTATTCGCCGCTCCGCTTTCAATCCGCTCGTCAACCGCCAGTGTGATAAGGTTCTAAGTTACCAGATAGGGAGGAATCCAAATAGGTACCATAAATTGGTATTTACTTTCTCAAACGCACATACGCGCCTAATATGGAATTTAAGTACTATAATGTTTTTTTTCTCACAGGAACAATTAGCAGAATTAGAAGCGGCTTTCGCAAAATCCCATTATCCTGATATCTACTGTAGAGAAGAGTTGGCGAGGACGACGAAACTCAACGAGGCCAGGATACAGGTCAGTCAACAAAAACAGTGCCATTAACCTAAAACATTTTTCTATTCTTGGCTTCCTATTTTTCCTAATTAACTAAGATTTTAGTACATGATCGGCACTTAGGTTACGATAAGTATACGATAAAATTATGTGCAAAACTGGAATTGAAACGCAGCGTCGAAATTTTTGTAGGTATTTCATATAGGTAGATGAGGAATGTGTAGGAGTTACGCGAACTACACAAATGGAGAACGAAATATAGAAGAGAATTCCGTCGCGCCAATCGTTCTCCACTGGAATTGTCGAAATATCAATGATGCGCGAATACTCGGATAATACAATTTGGAGCGTAGGCCGGAGGCGAATTGAATTAAAGCGCCATCTGTCGTCCTCGACCGTATGAATACGAAATGCTTACAGTAACTCGCGAGAGATCTTTATCTCAGTTTTAAAATTGCTCAATCCCCCGGGACCCCCGATATTGATTTGTCCCCGGAGCACCTAATTTGTCGCTTTAGATATTTTATTCACGATGTGACTTTTACCAGCCTTTAATAATGTAGTGACCTCTTGGCAAATTGAGTGCGTACTTTGTTACGAGCTTTTAGATTTCACATTCATTACCCGTCCCGCATGCGAGCTTTCAAGATATATTTTATTCATTGTCGCGACATCAAGGAGACAAGCATCAATTACTCTTTTCTTTCGAGCGCAATGGATGATGTCGCTCTTTTAGAAAATGAAAGGTTCTTGCAAACGATATTACATACATCGAAGCTTGCATACGTCGCTAAAAGCACGTGAAATGCGTGTACGCGAGTGTGCACATAGACGTGCGAGTGTGTGAAACGTCGATACAATGTGTATAGAGTGGGTATCTGCACGCGCGCTCCGTAGGAGGCTATTAGCGTTTAGGCGACGCTACATAAGAATGTAAACGTTAAAGACGACAGCAACGTCGAGCTGCCTCCTAGAGGAAATTTCGATATAAAAATACAGCGTTGTCGGGCGCGCGCGGGTTGAGGGTGGCGCTGGCGGGTGGCCCCCGAGGCATTGCAATCCCATCAAATGGATCCGTAACGAAGTTAGCCGCTCATCCTCCCCGCGCGCCTCTCGACATTGTCTCTGCCCTCAAATGAATTCTACAATTGGAAATAAGAAAATGTTTTGTTGGATCCCGTGCTTTTTCAGTTTAAAAGCGACCGTTTTCTTCGGATAACTCGCTTTCTGAAAATAGATAAGTATTTATAGCCACTGCTGAGTTAAATAAAGTATTTCAGGAGGGTGAATCGTTTTATACTGTAAAATAAATATGCTCATTGATTATTAAAAAGAAAGACTCTTTTTAAGCATTTATTTACATAAATAAAAATTTAACTTAAAAGCTGTAATAAATTACCATTCTAACTATTGATGATTCGTACAACGCAAATTGAATGTTATGTGAAAAGTTTCGTAATATTCTAGCATAACTTATAGTTATAGGTAAACCAAAAAATTATGTCATAAAGATTATAGGAAATTGATTCATTTTTCATTACAACGCTCAGCAGGGACGGATATCGGGTAGCTTTGCGAAAAAAACTAATATCCTATTTACGTTTCCTCCCTCTGTCTGTCTATCACTATTATACATACAGGAGAGCGTTTCTCAATCTTTCGCCGAAATGCGGTACCAAAATCGATAATGTACCTACAGTTAAAGAAATCTCTTGAGATCATGCATGTGCTTGGTAAATAATATGTTTATTTTTTATTATGGAGTAGTTTAAATCTAATTTAGTTAATTGAAATATCCTATACATTCATCAAGGAAATAGGACGAATTCAGTTCTAATATTGTGTTCATAATGTGGAAATGTTCTGCGTAAACAGTTGTTTATTAAAAAACAAATATGAACTTTTAAAGCTATTGCAAAATCTATTGTCGGACCACGTAGCCGTACGTTACACACGTCTGCGCTTGCATTGTACGTGCTTCAATATTGTTTTACTTTTATTTCGTGCCTTGCTTGGGACGACAAATAAGGTTGGCAAACGTTGGAAATACTAAATAGTATACCTACAGCAACATGTATTTTGGATAGGGTGAGCTGACTAACCGTTAGGTATAGGGTATATATCGGTTTATTTATATGGAGAGTGCGTACGGAGGGTGCGGCCCGCCCTATGTGGGAGGGGGAGGGAGAACCACCCTCTCCATCTAATCAGCTCTAATCACCATATCAAACGACGCACGCTCTCATTCCCGTTGACAACACACAGATTACGACCTCGCTTGTTTTACTTCTTGTTTTTATTTGCTTTTAACTGATACATTATTTAAAGGTGACTCTATATTTGAAAAGGAAAATTAAATAAAAAAAAGGCAAGGAAAAATAATTATCCCCTAAAAAAACCGAGGCTTTTACATCCAGACTAGATTATTACCTAAAACGTTAGGAGGCAACCTATGAGAGGTATACATCATACATCATACAATCCAAGGGACACTGTAAAGGCCTGGGATATTCTTTGAGATGGAATAGGCTTACCCAACACGTGAACCATACCATTTTAGCTGAAGTTATTTTTCCTGGATTAAAAAAATACTTATACGAGTATCTATCCGATTTAAAAAACATTTTTAGTTAAGTACTTTGGCGTAAAAGTCCTATTTGTTTTGTTCACAAACAATTTATCTATAAAGGTATGGTTTCAAAACCGTCGAGCGAAGTACCGCAAGCAAGAGAAGCAGCTGCAGAAAGCGTTGGCGCCGGCAGTACTCCCAGGATGTAACGGCATGATGAGGAACATCCAGGGCTATCGAGGGTACCAGCCCTACCCACATCCCAACACGATCAACCGGTATCCACAGGTACGTATTGTTCTTAAGAAAACAGGTAGGTCTTATTTGTGTGTAGATTTGTTTCTGTGTAAGGCGGGCCCTAGACAATCAATTATAATGCGCAATTTAGCGAATTGTGCAATATTATTGGTTTAGGGTTACTATTAAAGATTGCGCAATGATTGAATAAAAGTTTGTGCGAGTTTAATTTTTACTGCACCATATTTTTTTATTGCTTTGTGTAGGACCAGTATTGCGCATATTTTTCAGCTTTTATATGAACGACCGAGCATAAAAACATCAATAACAACATTGTGCAATGCGTATTATTGTGCAATACAACTGATCATTTGAATTTAAAGCGCCTTTCAATCTTATTGTACAATAAAATGTATTGTACAATTTAATTGTAGGTCTATGGCCCGCATAAGCAATACTGAGCGCTCATTTGTCCATGGAGGTGTGAACTTATGCACACAGAAACAACGTCTATACACAGATTAAGACCAACCTGCCTTCGTGAGGTATATAAAACCTTAACAGCAACCAAACGACGTTTAAAAACTCTTCTTCCACAAGCCAGAATATTTGAAAAACTTAACCTGGTTTCCGGCTAAACAAAATTCCCTAAAATTAATAGTGAATACAGTGTATTCAGACTGAGATGAAGTAGTTTATAAGATATTATAAAATGTACAGCCCTTTTTAGACGAAACTTAAAAAGAAGCGTCAGATCAACCTGCCTAGTTTTACCTAGCTAGGAAATATTCGCATCATTTCCAGAACGCGCACGCAGCGTAATCACTTTACCGCATAATCACGCCGGCTGATTAGCGTATGCTAATGAGCAGTGGGACCCAAATACTAGATTTTAGTCACTAAATACTCATAGAAACGCAAATTCTAACAAAAGACTGATTGCAAACAATATTTGATTCGTTCTGACGTTTTTGTGTCCAGGAAGTACTCGTATTATTATCTACAGTGTTGATAATTTCAGCACTACGGTGGTGATTAAGTTTTCAAAGTAGAAAACATGAAACATAATAATGATTGGAGTATCAACGCTTGAAAAATATAATTATTTATCTATGGATTTTCTTTCGAATTATTAGATTTTCGTGCGTTATGAACGCAAAGCATCACCAACAAGTCAATCATCAGTGAGGCTAAAATGGTAATCTCCCCCCCCCCCCCCCCCCAACACCAAGTCGATAAATAATGTCTGCGATGAAAATAGGAAACTCAACTAGCGCAATCAGAATCTGTATTCTGATTGCGCTAGTTGAGTTTCCTATTCTGATTCAACCAACCATCGATCTGGTTCTGCCTGCTATCCTGCTATTAAGTTTAATTTCAAAAATAATAAAATCAATCCAAATAATCGGTGGACCACTAAAGAACATAATGTCATTAAATGCACATTCCCTAAACGACATTAAAGTGCGTTAATCGCTTATACCGAGCTCGCGGTATCATTACCGCGCGATGATTTTTCAGCTTTATCCGTTAGTGTGGCCGTGGGTAACACCTGCATCTAGGTATGGTTCAATGTATTACATGGACCGTCATTATTTTAAAGAAATTTTTGCTCAAATACACGTTTAGTTTGACAGGGTGTCTGACGGTTTAATATACATTTGTTAATAAATAAATAAATTATTATTTGTTAATAAATAATTTACATTCAATCAACTAAAAAGTAGTGCAGTAAATCTGTCTAGTATCTACCCTCACATCTTCCATCTTAAATGCCCGAAAATGTATCTTCTGTGAAGTCTTAATAGAAGTGATTTCAACCCATACCGCTAGTCCTTCCCTCCGGTCACACCAAAGTACGAAACATGTATTCTACATGTACTACATGTATTTACTATACACGTTTTTCATTATTCATTTACACTTAATTATTGATGAGATTTGTTTTTTGTTTTGTGTTTTTTGCGAATAGGTTTTAAACTAGTCTTTCAAACAAGTCAAAAATGCTTGCTTGTATGAAATTGTCTACGGAAAGGCTACGCCGTAGTAAAAAGCTACAGCGCGGCGTAGACAGTACGACTATTTTTGTTTGTGTTTGTGTTTCAATCACGGCTAAACCAGAGAAACAATTTCGATGAAACTTTGAATAGGTGTAGATAGTGACCTAGAATAGCATCTAAGCTATTCATTATGTTAGTAGGTACCACGCGCTCGAAGCCGTAAAACGTAATTTTAACATTTTACAAGCGAAACTAGTGTCTCTAAAAAGCCGTGGGCTCTACCCCTATGAAAAAGAAGCGTGATTTTACGTATGTAAGCTAGTATAAAATAGTTTTTTTTATTAAGAATGGGTCGGCTCTTGACCTCGAAACTTACACAGGCGCAAGAATAAAGTCTACAATGGAGCGAGCCTACCCAGAAGGTGCTTATTAACTCTCTTCTTAAAAACAACGGGGTCGTAGCTCAGCAGAAATACAGGCGCTGGAAGCTGATTGCAAATTTGTGCAGTGCGCATAATAAAATAACTCTGAAAGCGCTTAGTTCTGATAAGTGGAATATCATCCAAGTGAGGATGATAGTCAGCTGTGCGTCTGAAGTCCCTGTAGAAGAACGGTGAAGGCGGGATAAGGTTATGTAGCTCCTGGGCACACTCACCGTGGTACGACACTTAGTTTAACACTTTTAGTACCAACGACTCGCCTGGCGAGTTAACCCTGAAATGTAGGCGGTGCTTGTAAATACATACTGAAATCGCAGTGGTATTGATCGTGTTAATTTCCCCACAGCATCTTAAACTTTCGTGATTTGGTGACATTATTAATATTTTATAACAAAGACGGTTTGATCCCAACAGCATCACGGAAGCTACGAAGAGCTGCAGAAAGATATATTCTCGCTGTCACAAATGGGAGGCGGCTCATACCCCATGCCTCAAGGGTTCTCCATGGGACACGGCGCTAACATGAGCTCGGTGGGCATGAGGCAGGATACTATGGGTGAGTTTACGATATACGAATTATGCTTAAAAGTAAGAAATTTTGAAAGAAGGTGTAAATTTTTTACAATAGTAACAATACATAGTCAATAGTTTGTAGTACTTTTTGTAACTATTCTTGTGTGTATAAAGAAATTACAGAATAGTCCAAAACACGACAGCGTGATATAAATTGATTTGTATTATCGCCATTCAACCTGTTTTATTTTTATTAAACACCGCACAGTTTGAATCTTGAAAGAAATTTAAAATACAGTATAGACAACTTCAAAACTGTTAATACGCGAAACTGTACGTAGATTATCTAGATGACACTAATTTTTTTGAATAGAGATGTCCAGTGTATTCTTAAATCGTTTCTCCAGTATGTTTTTCACCTTATTTTGGTTTTTATTTAGCCAGTGTAACTTTCAAATTGTCGTTTTTCGTTTTAGGATATTAAGCGTTAAAGTCCGACATGAAACTTTCCATCAAATACAAAGTTCACGTACCCCATTAATACTTGAACGTTCAACCTGCAGAATCACGTTTCCCCGGAAATCTCTAACCAATCTAACTTTAACCCAAACAAATTATTCATCGTAATATCAGTAAGAACTAAAATGTAAGTTTGTAGCGTAAAACAAAAAGCGGTAGACGGAGGCAGCTTTCATCAAGTTTCTATTAGAGCCGTCAAGGCAATTATAAAGTTGGAGCGTCGCCGGCCGATCGAGGCCTCTCGTTTTTATACAAATATCTCTCTAGATAATGGGAAAACTTGTTCCTCTCCCCGCTAAGTTCCGACAGATGATCTTGAAAAAGAGAAAAACTTGATTACAATTTATTAAAATAGCCACCAGTCCTTTTTTCAAAGCTTTTAAACAATTAATGTTCAGCTCTGTGGGGAGATAACTCTTTATAATTATTTCGGGAGCGTTTTATTGCGAGCATCTAACTTAGATGTTTGAAGAAACTAGAAGATAGACGGCGATTTATGTAGGGTATCTTTGAATTATGAAGCCGGATATTATTAATTTGTACCTACTTGAAGATGCCTGCCAAGATCTTCAAGGTTTGCGAGTATTAGGTAAAGCAAAAATATTTTAGACGATCTGTTAATAGAACATTTTAAATGGAAAAACATTTTAGTATGTTTTTTTTTAATAAATCATTTTCATATCCTGAAGCTAATTACAATTTCCATTATTTTTAACTGTAACTTTTACTGTTCTTAATGTCTGTAATCCTTAGGACATCCCGAAATAACATGTTATTATGAGGTACTACCTCGGTACGGAGTATACGGAAAAACAGACCCCTACCATCCATCACGCTTAAATGACTCGCGTATCCTTATTTACTCGAACGAAAAAAAAAAGCAACTACAAAGTACGTACGCGATAAGGCATGAAACGCAATGCCGCGGGCTCAGATTCCTGCGTAACAAAAAACGAGCAAGTAATCGAGGCGAGGCATCGTACCGTAGATATTCTAATAAGAAAATTTCCACTACATTTACTTTGGCGGGCGTCCTCGCGGCGTCTTGGCAAATATCTTATTTCCTGCGGCGAGATTGCATCTTGAGAAAACGCGAGGGTAGATCCAGTTCACTATTCGCTACCCTACCCTCGGTGTACATTATGTACCTATGTATATGCTCGTAGCGGGGAGCTACACGCTACGAATTTCGCAGTTTTCGTAGCGTATCCTTGAAATTATTTTGTGGAGTTGGTTTGTTGTGTATCTCCACTATAGTAGTTACCATCCTTCTTTGTACGCAGATTTTGCAAAATAATAATGCCGAAAGCTTAAACTCCACTGCATCAAAGGTCTCTCAAATCTTAGGTTGCGAGTTCGAAACCCTGGCCATGTATCCATGGATTGTTCGTTTTGGAAAATATATATGCGTATTAACACGAGATCTAAACGGTGAAGGAAACATTGTAATGAAACATTAACATTCTAATAAGCGGGGATGGACTTGCAATCTGTCACTTCTGGAGTTCAAAATGTGGGGTGTCTAAATGCCTTATATTGTATTGGACTGCCTTTTCTTTTTTAACTTTCCTGTTAGACATTTTCTAAGGATCATTATGAAAAATCTAAGAATATCTACCGCGCCCTTCGACCGCGCCTAACAGTTATAAGTAGTCATCATCATAATGTATGTACATTGTACGGTCAGCAAAGAAAGTTCAGCGACATATGGTGTTTTAAACCTTAAATTCAAATGTTCGTGAACTTCTGTCGCTGATACTAACTTTGTTTTCCCAGGTATGACAGCAGAAGACGAATGGTACAACAAATCGTTATCCGCACTCAGAATGAACAGCGGGCACCACGCGAATCTAGCGGCCGCGCCTATGTTGCAATACCAGACCTAATCGCTGCTGCACGGCGCCGATTACTCGCCGGCGCCGGCGTCCGACTACGCACCTCCTTAGTCGACGCGCAGTGGACAGCGAACCACGGTACGCGGTATGAAACGCGCAATGGACAATGCGTATAACAAGTGTTGCAATACCAAACGTAATCGCTGCTGCACGGCGCCGATAACTCGCCGCCTTAAGAAGCATTTTTACGGAACAATTTCAACCGATACGATGTATCGCACTGCAATTTTTCACGTGTAAACGCTAATCGGATGCTAAAAGTAAGTGTGACTCGCTCGGACACTAAATGGCTCGACTTAACACTAAATCGCATCGTGTAAATGCTCCTTTAGTCGATGCGCAGTGGACAGCGAACCATGGTACGTGGTTTGAAACGCGCAATGGACAATGCGTAAAGTGTAGTTAAGTGAAATATTATTGATCACAGAAGTTTGTGTGGTTGAAATTGATATTTTTGTGAGTTATCAAGTTTCCGTGTTTTCAGCTCTAGTGTGACTTGAACGGACTTAGGCGTGTCGCTAATACTCGTAGAAACAAAAGTCGAGGCTTGGGCGCGGCGCGGGCGCGAATCTCGTTGAAAAAAGTAAAAAACAAACAAAAGTCAAGAGTCGGGGCGGGCGAGGCGGGGGCGCGGTGCGGGCGAGGCGCGCGCCCCTTCCGCGTCTCACCTGACTCTACTCATCTTTTGAAGATGACATGTTGAACGAATGAAACAAGACATACACGCCGCCGTCTCGACGCTTAGCACACGTCAATTTAACCCGCGCCCCGACCCCGCCCCGACGCCGCCCCGACTTTGCTGTTAGCGACCTGCCTTAGTTATAAAGCATCCTTGAATGTAAACCGTTTTCTGTGTAAATGCGTCACTATTCTAACATTTGATGTTAATTTTATTTGATTTAATTCAATTTTCACAACTAAATAGGTGTAGTGTGTACCATACCAAGATTTACTGTAAGCACTTTTACTTACGAAAAAAATTTTTTTTAACGCATAAATGTCGATTTTTTACATAAATCAATGTGATTGCAGTTTTTTTTAATTCCAGATATTATTTAAGTATTGTTCTCTAGTCTTATAAATGTGATGATCGAGTTTAAAATAATAAAAATATTTCGTCAGCAATCAGCATATTCGCCGACGGCAAAAGTTGCATTGTTCAGAACGTGATCGATTTTGCATGAATTATACGTTACACTGTTCGTGCAATATAAAATTCAATACATTCACAATACATGGAATCTCATTTTGAAACTTCATACAATATATGAATTATCAAACATTTTGTTAAATAAACCGTGTTTATATTCGTGAATAGATAAAAGAATTGTGTTTTTAATTTTAAGAATCGTTTTCCGTATTCGTAAATGTGTATGCTAGTCATATTGTACAGATTTGAATTAATTAGATCGTAAGTAACTATTTCCTTGATTGTTGTATTTATTAAGGCTCTATTCCTTTTCTGAGGTGAGTTCATAGTATTATTCGAAAACTGACGTAGTTTTAGCCGACGGGAAGAGAAATCATCCGACGGTATGTTTCCGATTACATTGTGCCGACGGGTTTCATATTGTGTGAGTTTTAGTATAATTCAGTGTTGGGATAAAATTATATCTCTATAAAAACAACAGATATAAATACTAGCGATACTTGCAATTATATGGAAATTTCAAAGACCAACATGCGTTACATTTTGGAGGGCACTAGTTTTTATCCTTTTAGAAATTAAATAAATTATCGAAAAGATAAGATAAAATGAGAAGGGATACTCGATAAAATACGATTCACACATAGATAATACATCGTTTTTTTTAAGCCCGAAAGTATGTCATTTTCATAATAGAATAGGTACCTACCTATGCCTTTTTAATTCATTTTGCCACACGAAACAGCCTTTTCAGAGTTCACTGTTATAATACCGCCGTCATTTTTATGTGGATCTTAACTTTAATTTTAATGGAGCTATCAGAAAAAGTTTATAAAATATGTAAATAAATTGGATTTGCATGATAATTTAAGGTGTTAACAGCTCAACGATATCGTATGTTAACTAATAATGTTTAGTCCATTTTAAAATAAGCCATGGTTAATACAATACCCAGTTCAAGAATTACTAGTCATTCCAATTAATAGTTAATTAATTTCGATATTTGATCTCATAGCAATAAGTAATTTCAAACAAATTATTTGGCTTTTGTACAGAATTAAATCAATTAAGACTGTTCCGGTTACGAATAATGGATTTCTCGTTTACAGTCTGCGCGGTCATTTTCATCTCCTGTAAATATAACGTAAGACTCGTCTAAATAAACATGTGTAAAATGAAATAAATTGTCTAAAATGTAATATGCATATTTTATTTTCATATTTAAATATCAATAAAAATATCTTTTTAACATGATAAGTAGAAAGAGTGCGAAAAACACGAATAAAATTAAAGCATACAATACAAGTCACAACGGCCGCACCTATTAGGTAAAAAATTGGAATCATTGATTATTCAAAGCCTTTTTCAAGCCTGACACTCAGACTTGACTCTATTTAGTGCTACCCTTACGGTCAGTGCATAGTAGAATTGCGAATTCTAGATTGTAGTTTGTAGTATAATATTGCGAATGCGGACGCGGTCAATGCTTTTCCCGCATGCATGGTTTTCATGGCGATAGCTGCGGACGAATTTTAGTACTGACCGTCAGGTTAGCACTAAATAAGGCTTAATACAATAGTGAAATTTTATACTTTAAAACAAGTTACGCTCATAGTTACTGACGTTTAAAATACGGTTGTGAAACTTATGACTGTCACTGACTAAGCCGTCGCCCTGCGTGACACGTCAGTACTGACCGTCAGGTTAGCGCTAAATATGGCCTAATACAATAAACATGACATGCAGTTAAGCAAAGTTCGATCATACCTAACAGTAATCAGCAGGCTTTGCAACCGCATAATGTGGGTTGGTAACGCCATTCCTTGTCAAATATCTAGCGAGATGGGCGATCACTATGCGCTCGCCGCCGACTGTCGCCCAGAAGTCGGCCGCTTCGCCCCGTATGGCCTTACTTTGACCGCATTCCTAAAAAACAAGGTTTCATAAGTCAAACTACTATATTTTTATATTATAATTTTTATAGAGATTAATTTAAACAGTTTAATCACTTAAAATAGTCTTCTGTTCACTCCAATGTGTGTGAAAGTTCGGCAGTCGCTATATCACAAAATGTTTTACGGACTTGACCAAATGAGGTGTCGATGGCTTTATTTGTCGCCGTTGCATCATCAATATAATTGTCCTACCCTTGTCCCTCATTATATTGAAGGGTGGGCACAACATGACATGTACTCTACCATTTTCATTTTCTTTTATCAGCCTTCATCTCAGCACTCATTTCTTTTTTATTACCTACACTTCCGTTTATAAAAAAAGGGACTCCGCTCTAGGCTATGGTGTTGACAAAATTACGAAGTCTCATACGTATTTACGATACCTACACATATTTTTGGCCTCATATATTCTCATAGCTTTTTCTTTAAAATCCAACCGACTCGGAAAACATATTGTTATTTTCTTATAAAAGTAGCGGGAGTTTAACGTCTTAGACAAGCCTGTATCATCGAAAATACCTAGGTACATCTGAAGTCTATCTCAGATTAATTCCAGAGCTGCCTACAATGTAGAAATCTAGATTCCTGAGTGTTTGCGCCCCTGTGATCATGTTGGCAGAACATTCAATTATGCGATACAATATGGATCGACTTACCGAAGGAATATCAGTTGGTATGGAAGCTTTAACCTGAAAATAAAGATAATATTTTAGAATATACTTAAATAAAACGGAGATTAAGTCATTATAAAGTTAGTCATCCGAGCATACTTAGTGATTTTATCCGGGCTATACGAGTGAAGTCATAAATGGAAGTTTGGATATTTTTAGATAATATTAAATAAACTTACAATTTGAAAACTGCTGGTCCTTGCAACAAATCGATCAATCACAGAGCGGAATGTACCAAGATTACGCGCCTCCTAAAATACACACAAAGACGTGTTACTAGGTAAGACTATAAAATATTTAAGTACCATTATTATACTTAAGTCGAAGGAAATATAAATGTGTGTATTCACAAAATGTTACTACTACGAGTGTTGGTAACTATTCAAATACAATTAGTCCACATTTAAGGTGTGTTTTATAACAAATTAATCGAGAATTAAAATATTATGTCTAAACATGAGGTTGTTGCGCCGTGGTGCGAGGTGCGCCGCGTATTTTGTAATAAAAACCTTGAATTAATTCTAAAGCACAATACCTTGGGACCAAATCCACAACTCGGGACAGTAGTACAACAAGAAATCGGATGTGAAACTATGGATTTCACTCCTTCCTCATGAAGTGCGAACCTTGATTTTACCAAATCGTATACCTGAAAAACATTTTAGTAAGACAACTAGCTGTATCACTTATATACAAGTTTTTTGACTGTATCACTTATATACAAGTTTTCACTAATGAAATAAAGCTAAAGTTTGTGAGTAGGTATTTAGATATATGGATGTTTGTATGTTTGTGTTTCAATCACGCCTAAACCGTGAACAGAATGTAATTGGATGAAACTTGGAATAGGCGTAGACCTGGAATAGTATAAAGGCTATTCAAAATGTTGCGCGCCGCACGCAATAGCTAGTACCTATAATATAATTGTTGTTTGTATAAGTGTGTACGACGAAGGCAGTTTAGTTTTTAACCGACTTCAGAATTGTGTGTGTATGTGTATAAGACCAACCCGCCATGTGTGTACATGCACGTTGTTTCTGTGTGTGTAAGCTAAGGAACGCTCCATGGACGAATGAGCGCTCAGTATCGCTTACACACAGAAACAAATCTTTACACACAATTAAGACCAACCTGCCTTCGTTAGGTAGAACCACTGTATACGAGTACAATACACACCGTTCCAACATCTTGATCATTGATGTCCCTCAGTAAGTCATCGAACGTTTCCTGATAGAGAGCCGACATCCACGGCTGAGTGAAGAACTCAAAAAGATCTTCTATTAGGTTCATCTGTTCAAACAATTTGAACGTAAAAAGGAGAATGGATCACAAAGGAAAGACTAAGATCAAAAATTAAAAGCATGTAAGTTTCAAATTTTTTAAAAGAGCAACGACTTTACATTTGCTGCCTTTTAGAAAGTGTCATGCTCGCTACATTAAACGGTGCAATTCTATCTAAAGTGATACCTATATATAATAGATGTCATAAAATGTATTGTATATACTCGTATATATGTGTTAATAGTACCTGGAACCTCGTAAGCAGTTTGTTGAAGAACGCTTCGTGCTTGCCGTATAGTTGCAAAAGCACTTCGGAAGAAAACGGCTTCTTCGACAAACAAGTGACTGCGGCCACACAGTGAAGCACGTTTAGTTGAAGACGGAAATAGTTGCCGCGTTTGTCGGTTTGGAGTGTGTGGCCCTGGGTTTAAATATTTATACAGATGAGTTTGTTTTTCAAGGCCACTATGGGGAAGTCGCGGAAACCGTGATAGTTACAAAAAAGTCGTGTATGGAGTTATGGGCTCGATTTTTAAGAGATAAATAAATTATCTAAAACCATTACGCGATCTCGTCCCGTTAAAAACAACAATGAGATAAATAAAGTCAGTTTTTGCTCACTTTTTAGCTCATATTATGAAATATTTATGCTGTCCAGTGAGACAGCTTCCCCGTCACCTTCCACATCATTCTCATTAGCATTTCTCATTAGATCATTATTATAAGCGTGCAATTATCGAAATTTTATTTTGAAAGTTTGCTACGACTTGAAATAACTCTCGAGTGTTACATAATAAAATTTTCGTAGAGCGTCTACGGCGTAGCAGATGTTGCATAAGTGTTTTGTTTACACACATTCAGACAAAATTAAATATTCCATACCGAATCCTGTATTTTATTCAAAAAATACAGTACAGGATTCAATCCGTAATATATGGTTTATTATTACGTCATAATTATGAATAGTGATAGCGAAAGTTTAAGAAGGACTATTTGGTTCATAGGTCTATCGACCAAGTGCAATGTAGCTCATAATAGGAACGTCTGAATATTCTGCAGTAACAATATTTTATAATGAGAGAGTAAAGTCCCCAGTTTTATAGGTAGATACTTACTTGATGTGGTAGACACATTTGCACCTCCATCGGTAATTCAATACCCGGCTTTCGTAACATCATGTAGTACAACGGGCCAGGTAATGTAGCTGCTTGTGTAATTGGCGATTCGAACTTCATCACCGGTTGCCATCTACGAAATATTGAAAAAAAATAATTACAAATTGTACAGAATGTAGAGTACGTAATAAAATAAGAATAAGAAAAACCAAACAGGATCACGGCTATATCCCCAAGACAAAGACATTTTCTCGGATCTGTAGAGTTTAAGATCCTTGGAAAATTATAAGTTATTTATATAAAACTTTTAGATAAATATAAATTGTACCTTATTTTAGATACTCCCAGCGAAATTCGAGTGGCGCTAGTGATGCTACCATGAGATCCACCCTTTAGTCTGAAATAAATCAAAACTGTTAGGTAGGTACTTACTTTACTAAGTAAAAGTTCTATGTGTCAGGGATTCGTTCCTACGTGAAAAATACTAAGTAATAAGCATTCCGTGTCACCAATATAAATTAAAAGTAGTTATATTTACGCAATCAGACTAGAGCTAAATCTTGGTATGAGTTCGCAAGGCTCTGTTTCGGCGTCGCCCATCACGAACGGATCCAACTTCTTCAGGAACAGTTTTGCAAGCTGTGATGAAGATGAGAACAAAAATCGTTGAACTGTGAAGTCTGATGTGGTAATGAAACGAAACATACTATGGTTAGTTTTGTGTTTTGAAAAGGTTTTTTTATCAGATTATTTAGACATCCCTTAAAAGAGTAGCGCGAGGATACTATAGAAGTAGGATTAGTGTGATAGAGGGAAATTAATAAAGAGTACTTGTACCGACCCCACTTGGGTTATCTGGGATAAGGGTAGGAAGTGCCCAGACACATTCTTGAAGCGAATACAACACAAAATAAAAATATATTTATTTACCAAAAAACTAAGATATGACAATACGTAGGAACAATATCCTAGTTTTACATTAGGAAAGGAATAAAAAAATGTTATAAAAAAATTAAAAATATTTAACCCACCGCTTCACCAACGTCTTCTGAACAGTAATACCGATGTGCACGAGGGTTCGCGTAAAGCCGTCTTGAATACTTCACACAAGTGCCGGCACCGAACACGTGCGGGTCATTCGTCTCGAACGCCGGGCCTACAACTAGGCCGCCATCGTACACTAGGCCGCTTTCATTTATAGCTGAAAATAACGTAATTCTGGGTTCGCCTGTTATTGGCTCATGTAGTAGAATTAAGTCCTTTTTTTTTTTTTAGTTAGTCTATACTGTCCCACAGCTGAGCAAAGGCCTCCCCCGTCACCTTCCACACCTCGCGGTCTTCCGCGATTTTCCCCCAATCCTTCCTAAAGGCGTCCAGGTCATCAAGTCAATTAAGTCCTATATTAAGAAAAAGCAAGCTGTTAGCGTTTCTTATACAGGGTGTGGTAAAGTTCTTCAAATCACGTTCATACTACAAGCCCTCTGCATCTACGTTCGAATCTCCTTATTCTTGAAACCCAAAAGAGCTTTTAAACAGCTAAAAACAACTACCAGCAGTTGTCAATCAACTGTGGAGTTGACTTACCTACTCCTTGGCGCTTATAAAATATGCTATCTCCTATAAACACATAAAAATAGCTATTAAAGTAAACCTTTAAAAGCAAATATATCAATAGCCTTAAGTCCATAGTAGAAGAGCGCAAAGCAAGGTAGACAGATGGCCTGAAGTGGCGACATCAAGTTCAAAGCGTCCACGTGCATTTCCCGCTGTCGCCAACCCGAGAGGTAGCGTTGACGGAACACACGGATACCTACTGCTTCTAGATTAGCTTGCACTCTTTCATCGACCTACGGATGAAACATAGCATCTTGGTATACACTACAAATAAAACCATCCCATAAGGCCCTATGTACACTTAGCAAAAAATGTGGTCTATTAATCTACGGTTGAGGTTCATTTGAACGTCATGAAACAACAAAGTTTGTTTTACTATTATGACATTAGAAAAGTAAACCTTAGCGATAGTTAGATTCCACAGAAGCTGTTGTCAAAAGTGGTAGACCACTTTCTTTGCTGATCTTACCCAGTGATATCGTGACGGTCAGTGCGTAATAATATTGAGATTTTTTATTTGTAATCTGATGCGAATGCGGTCAGTACACGATGGCGTGAAGGCACGCATGGTTTTCATGGTGATAGGACGGATGCCTGACATCAGTACCAGTACTGACCGTCAGGTTAGCATTAAATAGGGCCTTACAATTATGATTATTATTTAGTAACGTAACAAAAGCATACCGTCTCATTATTGAAGCAGTTGACCCTCAACTTCGCTGGGTCTTCTGGAGGGAATGGCTCCACGAATGCAATCATATCAGGCGATAAACCGAGCTCTAATAGAGCCGTTATACAGCTGTAAGCTTCTATACAGTCTCCGTAGACCACCACCGGATTGTCAAAGCATAGGCAATCGGGTGATTCTTCTAAAAGTGGAATATTCCTTGAATTAATATCTGATAGAACATAATCTGAATAAGCCCAAGATAATTATATTTTATATCTAAACTAAGTCAAAGTCTATGACGTTGGCGAGTGATAAAGCTTAAGTGGAGTTGGGCAGGACACCTGGCTAGACGTGGTGATGGCCGGTGAAGTAAAGTGATGGCCAAGATTGAACAAATGGAATCGAGGTCGTCCAAGAGCACGGTGGGTCGACGACATAGTGAAGGTTGTAGGGAATGTTTGGACGCAAGATAGAGTAGGCTGGCATAAAAGAAGGATGGCCTTTATCCAGCAGTGGGTGATGATGATGATCTAAACTAGCTGCTAATTTACTTATATCATTTACATTCATGATGTACAGAAACTTTGGTTTTGGAAAGAAAGAGAGGCCAATATCCAGCAGTGAACAAAGTCAGTTTCATGATGTACAAAAACTTTGGTTTTGGAAAGAAAGAGAGGAATACCCAGCAGTGAAGTCAGGTTGTGAATAATGATGCAATGATGCTTACTATATTCAGTAATCATGTGCAGCAATCTCCTTAGGCAGATATTGGCTTGGTACAATGAGTTGATGACCATTACATTCTCAGGCAAGTCCGGAGGTAGAGGCACTTTATCTGGCTGATACTTAGGATTGTCCATAAGCATCCTATCGCAGGGTTTTCCACGTCTGGTAAAAAACAAACAACAAAACAGGATCACGACTGCATCCCAATGCGCGGTAGACATTTTCTCAGATATTTTTTTCCACGTCTGGTGATGGAGGAAGGAGGAAGTCATACTATTGGGCGAAAAGTGGGTGTGATAAAGTGAGATAACAAAATTAAAATTGATGTAAGATTGTATACCTACAGACAGATATGTAAGAAGTGTGATTGAAATTAGGTTTTATAAGTACAACTCTTTTACGTTTCAAGAAATAGGTAAATTTAAAAACGGCTGCGTTACTTTAGAAATGATATAAAAAGTCAAAAGTCAAAGTCTCTCTCTCATTTCTTACCCGTAATGTTTTACGGGATCTTCTAAAGATTATTTTACTAACTCAACTTCCTTGAAGAGCTCCAAGGGATCGTGTAAGTAGTCAGGATGCTGAAACTGTTGGCCGCAAGTGAGAACTAGCTCATCGTAGTACTTAGCGCCGCCACATTTCAGATGAATGCATTTCTTTTTCCTGAAAACTACCCTGCTTTACACAAGTAGGTACCAACCTACCTACTTCATTGAATTGATGAGAAAAACATGAAAAAGATAATATAGCTGAATTGACATGTAAATAGAATTATAAAAAAATATTATCGTTTTATGATAAGATCCTTAAAATAATGATCGTCGTTATAGAGATTTTTCAAGTTTTCCGATCCTTCCATCGATTTGTAGAAGATTTCCAACAATTTTTTTTTTAAACAGCATTTACTCCAGGCGATTTTGTATTATCGTATGATATCTTTTTGATCTATACCTACAAGTAAATTAATCTTATGGGACATCATAAACTTTATCTAACATAGAAAGGTCTTGTCTAAAAAACTAACCGATCAATGCCAACCATAACAGCAGACATGACATCCAAATAGAAATAAAACGGCACACTCTTGAGATATCTGTCAGTGTATCTTCCATCTCTAGGTACACACGTATCGGCCGCTTTGAGGCACTCTGCGACTGTTGGCAAGCCGTGTTCTGAGACTAGAGTGACGTTACTGAATGTCAGGTATTGTGATGTTGGTCTGTGGGTTTAAGGTTTTAGTTTTAAAATTAATTTCTGTAAGTAAGTAGGTAGTCTTAAACACATAGCTGCTTATTACATAAACGTTAAACCTTAGTTGAACCCTTGTTGAAACCCCATGTTGACAAATGTCAAAACAAAACTGTTACCACAAAAAAGCGTTTTATGTACGAGTATTTAAAGGTCGTTTTTCTAGGGACAGTTTTTTAGTTAGTCTTAGTCTAAACTCGGTTCATTTTCTTGTAATAAGACGGATAGTACCTAAGCTAATAAAACAAACCCATAGTCAAAGCTAAGCCTAGTTTCAGAAACTTAAAAAAATACCTTAAGAATCATTGATATGCTCGGTCTAGGAAAGTATGAATTGTTTTGTTACTTTCTAGGCGATCAACATAACTTGGTCATCTCACGTCTACAATGCTTGGATTAAAGAAGGGGTCTTCTTTTTCAATCAAATAGAATAGGTAAGTCTTACCCAAGAAGTAAAGTCTCAAGAAAAGCAAGTCCAGTACGGCTGGATCCAACAACGACGATGCTATTGTTCACATACACTTTGGGTAAACTAGATAGAGGCCGTTCTAGAACCCATAGCGCAAAAGGCGATGAGCTGAAAGATTTAAAAAGTAAATCATTGTAAAAAAAAAACTGGTCAATCAGTCAGCGACATGACGATTGGAGACTTTAAAGTTCCATTTTCATCATGCTTTGTGGGCAAATCGAAAACTTTTATCACAAATAGGTAGTAATGGTGCAAGGCATCCAGTATAAGCTAGAAATGTTCATAACAATCCTACGAGCTCCAAAGATATCGATCATTCAACATTTTTTGCCGCTGACCGTTCCAAGGACTACTTACTAACAAAAAGGAAACAAAAAAAAATTACATGTCCTTGAAAATCTTGTCCAGGTCTTTGTTCCCGCTAAGGTTTGGAATTGATCGATGGGGATGTACCGGAGTCATGTGGCCAGCTAGCGACATCAGATTACGACTTGGATGCTACAAAATATTAGATTTTTAACATAGGATCAAGCAAGATCAATTGACTTTTTTGATCCTAGGTAAGAACCAAGACAATAGTTTATGGACTCATGAAAAAGCATAATACGACTAAGGCCGTAGATTATTATCTTATTTTATTTTATTTGGTTGCGGCCACGCCAAACATGGGACGCCTAGGGGGCTTTTGGGGTCTAGCCGAGCCTACTAGGATGTGGCAAAGACTCCTATCAAACAATAATTAGCTGTAGTTGACTTTGTGATTTAATAATGTACAAGATGAAGTTCAGTTACCGAATCGCCTTTTGCAAAGAGCCGGCACATCCAGAATAGTGTGGAGTATTGCGTCTGTCTCAGCAATTCCCGCATGAACCAGCGACTGTGGGGCTCCATTATCGGAGACATTACCCCTGACAGAACCTGAGGATAGCTCATCATTTACGTTACTATATTAAATCTAACTAGAATGCCATAAAAAAATGTTATGATAATGTATGCACGACGCAATTTTACAGCCATCCACTATTGGAGCAAGGCCTGTATCTAAAGATGCAAACCGGGGCACTTACGATGGAGCGACACTTTATATCATATAACAATTATATATAAACAATATCCCTTAAGCAAACGCACATAGGGGGTACTCCATCAGTTTCTACCCCGGTTCTGAAAAATCTTAGATCAGAGGATGTAGAGGCGTACTAAGGTGAGGGCTATATAATAATGGTTTAGTGTTTGATGAACTAGAGAAGACCAAAATCTTACAGCGCCATCGGTGCCCGGTCGGCGGGGTTCCGGCTCCAAGTCAAATTGAGTTCTGATAGCTGTGCCATCTTCCAAAGGTCTAAACAAGCAAAATAAATATAAACGATACCGATATGGGATCGGATAATGTGAAAACGCTCTTAGGTGCAAGATTGTAAGAAAAGATAGTCTACTATGTCTTAGAGATAGGTCAACACGTTGAAGCTTTGTTAAACGGTTGAGGATTTAAATGATGAATGGAACCTAATACCGGCAAAATGGTAAAAATACCGATATTGCGTTTTCACCATTTTGCCAGTAAGCAATTAGGTCAGTTGATTAAATACTACAAGTCATGTGTTACCCAATAACAACCATCCCAACAGGCTGATTCTGGCTCAAAGTCACGAAAGCTTGCAGTGTGTGCGAAGTAAGAGCGGTCTCGAACAAGTTAGAGATAGCTATAGAACGCGGTGCGTGTTCTAAGACATCACCCAATGCGGCCAAGTCATACGCCTCGCCGGGACGGACTTTTAGATTGCTGAAATAAATATTTGTAAATCTAATCAGCTCACGTCCTCACAATTTATTTTATAGGTACATCTAACTAATCAGCTCGATTACACCCTGTCCATTTTCATACCACTTATAAATAGGTACATCATATTATACTTTTTTCAGTAAGAAGTTACTTATTTTGTTTTGAATTTTAGATACCTATAAGTTTATATCTATCTTTTGCACTTATTTGAACCATGCTTTTAATCTATAATACATAAGTACTTAAATAATAATAAAATAACTTACCCTCTCACTGAATTCACATGTGTGACGTAAAGAGTTTCATTAATAAATCTCATACGAGAGGCGATTGGTGTGACAAGCTGAAAAAAATAAAAACTTATATTAATTCTAGGTATCTTACTCTTTAGCATAAAATCTGTCTAGAACCTTTAGGCTACTTATTCGTTTTGTTCTTGACCAAAATCCAAAACAATACCATGACTGACCACATACCGTGAAATGTTCAAGAAGCGGAAACGAGGCATAGTTTGAAGGAAGGCAGATGATGCAGTAGTCCCTATCAGGGAACAGTTCAAAGGCCGCTTCAAGGACATCAAATCCATATCTAAAATGTACGAAATCATTTTAAATTTAACCAACCGTAGATCTAGCCCAACGGGTCAGTTATAATGATTAATTTTGGCAGCCCATCTCCGCCTGTAAAAAAAACAGTGAATTCCGCCAGATGTTTTGTCTAATAAAACGAAAAATTAATTGATGCACGAAGAGATTCGAAATCCCGACCATTGGGTCAAAAGTTAAGGCATTATCCAATTCGCCCAAAGGCTCTGAAATTAAATTTACAACGAGGTCTTACCTCTTAGACTAGTTTTAATAGAGCTTTTTTATGTTTGATTGAAAGCTCGCAAAATGTCATAGAGAATAAAAAAAAATATGAATACTTACTTATATTTATTAAGTATTAAACATTATTATTATATTATTAGGGTGGACCACGCAGTGACGTCAAAAGAAAAACCGTTCCGTTCGGATATTCTCCATAAAAAGCTTTGAATGATTATAACTCGAAAACTACAAAAAATCGCGGAACATACATTGGGTATTTTCGGATAGCCCTGGATGTGAGGAACAGTTTTTTTCTTTTGACATCACTGAGTGGACCATCCTGTATAAGAACCTTTCATCATATTCCTGATCCATAGCAAATAGTTCCAGTAAAAAGGCGTTGGAAGCTCCGACATACCGCGTGGGTTCAGGCGGTTTGTAGGCAGCTATTGTATCTGAAGTAAGCAAATAATGGTCACAAATGAGCAACTTTATAGATGAAGAAGGAAGAGCGGGATCTTCTGACACAAGTATTTTTTTACTCAAAAAAGGTCTCTTTCGTGATTATTGTAAACTGTTACAAAAATAAACTGTTTGCATTTTCATAGATGAAGGCATTAATGAATTTAGAAGATAGCTTAATAATTAGTGTGGTGTTCAGTTTGAAGATGAAGTCAACTGTCCAAATATGTCGGCAAACGTAGTGTAGAACGCCCTCCGGCCAGGTGGAGTGACGATCTGCGAAAGGCTGCCGGTAGAAGCTGGATGCGTCGAGCTGAGGACAGGGCGCAATGGCACGCACTAGGGGAGGCCTATGTCCAGCAGTGGATTGCCATAGGCTGATGATGAATGATGATGAATGTTAAAATATGAGTCTGCCTACGATCCTCGCTGAATTTACTTACTTTTACCAGATTCCTTTTTTGATTTGCCATCAGCAGCTGTGGGGCTTTTGCTATCCAAAATTTTCATTACGTTTTCCGCGGGACTAAAAATATGAATTTTTTAAATCACAAAAGTCCTGTGGGCCTATGATGAGCACCGTGACTGAAGTCTCTCGTCCCGTTTTCTAGTTAAAAATCGTCATAACTGTGTCTGTCGTCATGCGCAGCCCGTTATTTCATATCGTTATGTCAATTTGTGAGATAGTGTGACATAGTCTCTATCATGGCGCTCATATTAGCGCGAAATGATAAAAATGCCAGCATGACAAATTTTCTTATCTCACGCCGGCGCCGTGACAATTTCACGTTGCTCATCATAGCCCCACAGGTATCTAAGCTTATTTTTTCAAATGCCTAAAAAATTATTCGCAGCTCAACATTAGGCCACCTCCATTGTATAATCTGCTTAATCTATTCTACTATTAAACCTTCAGTTCAGCAGAATATTAATTACTTATGTGACGAAATACGCTAATGATTAATTCATTACTAACCCTTCAATGCTATCATAAGACAGTAGTTTCGGAACCCTAAGCAGATCTCTATCTATATTAATAATATCGAACTCCATTTCGTCTTCATCTTCAAGCATGTTCAGTATATCAAGCTGACCGGTTGCCGAGACAACCGCTTGTATTTCTGCAGTGACACTATCTGATCGGAAACGTTTGAATTCTTCATCGTCGAACAACCATGTCACCTAAAAATTATAAAAAATCGAAGACTCTGAGTACACACGAAGTTGCGCAACTGAATTTCTACCGCGTAAGTTCGGCACTTATGGTGTGTGTTATCAGCCGAATGCGTCGGACGTAAAATCAGCTGCCGAACTACGGTCGCGTAATTTCGGCATAGTGTGTTTAGACACTAAATAATTATTTGTTATAGATATT
Source organism: Epirrhoe tristata (assembly GCA_951394285.1). Classification (NCBI taxonomy): domain Eukaryota; kingdom Metazoa; phylum Arthropoda; class Insecta; order Lepidoptera; family Geometridae; genus Epirrhoe; species Epirrhoe tristata. Next base: position 7,360,668 of record OX596150.1, on the reverse strand, counting down.
ACTCACTCTAGATTTTATGTCCCGTATTTTCGTCGAAGTATCTGGGGGACATACCCCTCCGACATCGCTTATATTCGTCTGGCTTACTGAAAAACTGAAAAATTCCTTCATAAAGCTTTGCTTCTTGATGTAAAAAAAATGTATTAAATTGCTTAAGAGTACGTTCAACGGATCTAGGCATTCGTGAAGTTAGCCGTTTCGATGCACAGTATACAATTTCGTATGAAAAAGCGTCACTTTGCAGACAAATGGCATGCCTAGATCCGTTGAACGTACCTTACCTACAACACAAAATTTTAATAAAGGAACAACTGTTTGTGTCCAACGACTATATTTCTTTTTACATAGGAACGGTTCCGTGACAAGGCTGTTTTATGTTAATTTCTGAAATGTTGAAAAAGTAAATAGACAAAATCCTTATTTTTTTAAGTATCTTTTAGTATTAGCACTAGATTTCATTTATTTAAAAAAAAAACATTTTTGTACAGCGTAAAACGTAAAAGTTCTATGTGTCAGGGATACGTTCCTACGTGAAAAATACTAAAGTCAGTTACCCTACCTAGCGCTTGAACCTAAGTCCTTCTTCGTTATCGGCTGAGTCAACTTGCGCAAACCGGAGAAGGGAGCTAATTCGAAGCTCTCCTCTAAAGACTCGAAGTTGATCTGTGTGTTGAGACACATTACTCCTACAGCCACTTCCTTTGACTGCAATTTAAAGATACTTAATCGTATATTGATAAATCATAATTGAAATTACAAAAATGCCTACTGGAATTTCACACTAGGAAAAGATTACTCCTTTGTCTCGCCACTCAACACATCACAGTCCAAGTTATATTGGACATAACCCGGACTGTGATGTGATGAGTTGTATAATTATTGCCTACATGTGCAGTAGGGGACCTACACACCTCACTAAGTAATTCGTTTTCAGTTTTCGAGCCATTTTTGAGGCGCACTTTACCTAAATCTTTTCAAATTTACTTTCCAACACTATTTTGCAAGTGTGAAAAGTGCATTATGCGAAAGGTGCGTTTTAAAAATGGTACGATTGCGATTATGCGACTGAGCGTGTTGAACTACTGAGTGACATGACAAGGAGAGTTTAGACACATCGTATAAGTAAGTTATGGAAAAGTTATGGAATCATACCTCACAAACAAGCAAAACCCTCTCTGAATCAGGGTGTCGTGATATCAACTCGCTCACATAGAACTCTCCATACATCTCTCGTAGCTTCGGCGATTGTCGGTCTATGATGGGAACTATATCGTCGTTGTCTTCTTCTCTGGAATATTCTCGATCAATCAAAATACAATTGAAAAGAAAACTGGACTTCGAAATGTTAGACGTAGTTCATCAATCAGTACATATCATATTGATAGAGCAACTGCTCTATCTAGTGACTAGAACTCTGAACTGTTACTGTTAGACCAGTTGATTCTAGGCTTACAGTACCTAACAGTTCTGAATTAAAAGAATTACATTTTTCTACGACCCACGACACACACCTTGGTTATCTGCAATATCTGGGTCGTAGATAGGGGTTATTCCCGCTCGTCCCCACGCTTCGTCCCCATCGGGGACGAGCGGGAAGTTTTTTTCCCGCTCGTCCCCACTGCTCTTACGATGGGGGTGAACGGGAAGTTTTTTTTCCCGCTCGTCCCCACTGCAATATTAATACTTACATATAGGTAATATTAATACTTACATATGGGTAATATTAAAACTTACATAATTTACTAATATTAGAAGCAGGTACTCACATGGGTAAAATTGTTTTCTTAACAAGATTTCTTCTAGCATACCTCATTCTATTTAATATTGAATCTGTCCAAACATTCTTTATTACACGAATAGGATTAATTTCTACCTGCTACCAGCCGCTAACCCCTTCCTATGACATAAAGACTAAGGAATATACCCTAAGCTAAGTCTTATCAGTAGTACACCACCCGCCATGGCAGCAAACGTTTCAAGTGGGGTTGCGGTAGCTGACTTTGATATTATTAGCAAAAAAAGGTGGTGCATTGTTATTACGCGTGGGCTACCAATATTGCAAAAAAAGAACACTATAAACTGTTGATGCAACTAAAGTGCTCAGGACTTTTAAAAATACACGTAAGTAAAACTCACTATCTATAAACTAGGCTATATTTTACTTAAGTTGAATATTTATTATTCTTGAGAATTTCTTAAACTTTCGCGATCATTATTTATATTTTAGTTAGTTAAACATAAAAAGGCTTAGTTAAATGATACTAGGCGGCGTGGTAACGAGCAGACTTGAAACAAAAGGCTTGATCGTTTTAGTTTACTTTTAACTATATTTACAGATAGGTAACTCATTTATATACATAGGTACTCATATTAATTATGGGTTAAATAAATAAAGACAATAAATACTTGGTTAAATATCTTATTTTTTTAGGACAGCTACATAATTCACGAAAAAAGTCACAGGTGTGCACCGGACTCAATCAGAAATGATTTGGAGATAGCGGTCCAAAAATGCAGAGAGATTTTATTTTTAGTCATTTTTTATTTGTATTTTTTTCTTATGTTCACTATTTTTTTATTTTTTTTTTATGATGAATGGGTTGGCTATATTATATAATATTATATCACTGTTTATAATGTTGAATATTTATTTTATATAATCACTGTTATTTATTTTGTAAATATGTAGTAGCTTAGTTTCTGTAAATAAATGTCAAACATAATAATAATCACTCTTAATAATGTTGAATATTTAGTAGATACCTACATAATTTTATTTTAAAAAAATATATAAATTTGATTACAAAAGCTTGTGATTTTATTTAAAATAATCCTCTAACTAAATAAAATAGTGGGGACGAACGCTACTAAATAATTCCCTCTCGTCCCTTTGGGGACGAGCGGGAAAAAAACCTCCCGCTCGTCCCCGATGGGGACGAAGCGTGGGGACGAGCGGGAATAACCCGTAGATAGATGGGATTAGCACAGGATCATGTTGGACACAAACAGGCTAAATGGGGCTGTGAATGATGATGATGAAAACATTTTTCAATGCAAGATTTGAATATCATTAATTAAGTACCTTGAAGTATGTTTCTAAAATGTTATTTATAAATAAGCAGCCGCAATAATACATTCTTAGACGCAATTGCAAACCTTCAATCACACATCTTTAAAATTACCTAAAATCTTCGATCGAAGCCTAAAATAAAACATATGTAGAGACAAAAATGAAGTAAGATAGGTAAATAGAAAATCTTACACAGCTCGTCGTACTCTTAGCCGAGGGCTAACTTCAGTCCGGTCCGCTATACACAAAGCTGGCAACTGATCGCCAGGCACGCCCTTCTCCATAGCTTGGATTCTTCGAAACGACGCTTCTGAACGAGACTGACCGGGTACTAACACTGTTACGAAATAACAATTAAAGTGCCATATTAGTTTCATAGAATATTGGATTTATAAAGCTCAATTTTAATAAGAAATCGATAGGTAAATCATTTAGGCCGGATTCAAACAACCTATTTAGCCGCAATATAAGTCTACCTACTGCGAATAAAATCTATAATATTATTAGGTACTACCTACTGGTTTTAAAACTTATCTGCGACTAAAAAGGTTGGTCGAATCAGACTATAATGAGTTGAAATAACTATAAAAAAAATACTATACGTAACATTAAACGGAATTCGTAGCGTAGTAAAATTAATATTAAGTATATTAGATATTGTGACGTTTCATTAAATACTGTAAAATATACTTATTCGTAGAAGATAATGAACTAACATGGAAAGTGGATCAAAGACTTCACCATAGCGATGTGTTGGACATACGGGTCGTGCATAAAGATAGATTTGAGCATACTGTCGACGTTTTCCCGCGCGTAAATCGGGTTCCAGCACAGCATGTGGAGAAAGAGGGTGTTGCGGGAATTTAGCTCTACTGCTCTGAAAAGTACATTTTTAATACGATGATATTATGCAAATGGAATAACATGCGACAGGAGACATTCAACGCTAGCTGCCTTGGACCAATGAAAATAAAAATAAATAAATATAATGCTGGACTTTTTCACACAGCATCATCTAGCCCCTGACTGATATACTACTTATATACTTTTTGTTTGTAAATACACACATATTATACATAGAAACACCCAGACCCGAGACAAATATTTGTAGAGAGACCTTTTGCGTCGCAGGCGGGCCTTCGCGCCCACTGCGCTACTGAAGTCGTCGCCAAAGTGAAACTTACTTGTATTTGGTCCAAATGTACTCTTCCCAGGCCTGTGGATGCACAGAGGGTATCAAAGGATACTCCCGAGCTGAAAGGAAGCCCACTATCATTTCGTTCACATCGAGCTGCACTATCGAAAGCGCTGAGTTTTCACTGGAATAAAAACAGAGAAGTACCTACTTAGTTAAAGTTAGCTAACTGAATGAAGCGGTATTTTTTCTAGGCATTGAGCAATTTTTTTCCTCTTGTGTAGAAGCAGTATTTTATAATACAAAAAAAATACGATTATTCTAGCAGCTAAGAGACAAGCCAGTTAATAATTAACTAGGTGAGAATCCTGAGAAAACCTCAAGTGTTGTAGATCGCTAATGTTACGAGGATATGCTACTTATATTTTTGCAGACATTGGTGTAAAATATCATTCAATTCAATTGCAGAACTAAGACCTCAAAAAATACTCATTCTTGTCTGATACTGCCTTATACGGCTCATAGCGACTAACATGCCTCAGGATGAAAATGAAAATATATTTATTACTCAGTACAATAACAGAAAACAATATAGGTAGGAACCACGGAGTTATTTCTTCTGGTCTGTGGTAGGAACACATTAGCAATAATAATCATTATTACTACCTGACCTATCAAGTGACGTACGTACGCAAATGTTTAGGTATTACCGAGAAGAATAGAGCGGGAGAAGTTTGCCTGTGGTCCCCACACTAGGATTTAATCTGTATCGTGGGTACGGTATGGGATAGGTAAAACTTAAAGCATAAAAGATATGATAATTAAGTATGATCATATGTATTACACAGCTTCCAAACTTACATCATATAATCCAAGTCCGCGATACAGGTAATGCGAAAGTTCTTGGACATGGATTCATTCATCAGATCCATTATGAAGGTGCCATCTTCAAGGGAGGCCAACCGAAGACGGCCCAGGGCCGTTGGGCGAATTATACGCGATACCATTACCGAAACTGAAAATAATGTTAGAATCTACTAAAAATACCACAGAACTATTTAGATATAGTTCTGTGAAAAATACGAAGCAAAATTGTGCGCTTTGTTTGATCTTGTCATAAGTTTGACATATTTCAGATGGTATGTCAAATTATAATAAGAAGTTTAGACAAACTCATAACCCGAAGTCTATGATTTATTTCCACATTATTTTACTTTATAACACCCATGGAATTGAACACCATTGTATGAGTATGCGGGTGCGCATTTTAATTTAATAAGGGACAAGGATTTGTAAATAGATCGTTTGTGAAATAAAAAACACAGTTGCATTACTTTACGGTTATTTATTACTTAAAATCAAAGCTCCAAATATTGAGAGAGTAGAAACCGTTTAGTTAGAAATTATCTAAAATGAAAAAAAATAAAGGTAGTTTGAGCTTTTACTTAAATGATAGAAAATATTTCATTAACTGATTTTAATTCTAAATATACAGAACACAATTTACTAGAAAATAATAATAATTTAGTAACAATATTCCTACTAGCTCTAATTAACATCAATAAATAAGATGACTTCATTTTGTGGGACTTTTGGAGCGTAATGGGCTCGAAATATGGTATTCGCACGAAATAATTCTACATCAAGTCGAACCCTGCTTATGACAAACTACACAACTCTCCACAGAGATTGAGGGCGCATGGCGCGCACTAGGGGAGGCCTATGTCCAGCAGTGGACTGCCATAGACTGATGATGATGATGATGGAGAGATTGGGTCAAAGTAATACCAAAAGAACAACATACTAGTACAGTTCGCCCAACGTATCTAGGCATTCGTGAAGTTAGCCGTTTGTCTGCGCAGTAAACGCTTTTTCATACAAAATTGTGTTCTGCACAGACAAACGGCTAACTTCACGAATGCCTTAGGCATGAGTTCGATATATCAAAACGTAACTTATATCGGATACGGGTTAGATATCATACCATATCGATATCTCCGATCAACATATCCGATAAAATCAAAACGCAAAACCTCAACCAACTGTTACCTACCATAGGTATAACGAACGAAATGAAAACTTCAAAAACCAAACTCAAACGATATGAAACGAACGAAACACCAACTGATATTCGCTACCTATCTTTCTAACTATGGATTGTTTTACGGGTAAAAGAGAGATGAAGCGAATATGATAATGGTGTGCGTAAAAATGTATCTTACGTAGCTGGCAATATAGTTTACTTTCTAAACTCTTTTTGGTCCATGTTTGTTTATAACGGTTTCTTGGCTCGCTAGTTACAAAATAGAACTAAATTGCAAAGTAATAAGATTGAATTTCTATTGTTACAATTTGGATTTGGTATAGTAGGATTCTAATAATAATAACTTGTTGTTTGTTTAGTTTGCGTAGCTAAAAATCATGTTAACGTTTTTGCAACTCCTACGACTGATATCGATATCTGAAAACCGTTTTCTATATCGATATGCAAACTATAAAACAGTTACATATCGGTTTGCCGGAAAAAACGAAAACGCCCATCTCTAGAATGCCTAGATCCGTTGGTCTAACTGTACAATAAAGTTGGCCTTGGATGATACTTACTACGTAGGTATTAATAAAATATCAACTCATCTCCATCCTTCAAACTATTAGTATTTTTTCTCCAATACGTATGACTTGCAGCTCAATAAAATCATTTTAGTAGTGAGGGACACGATGATTTAGGCCATGTTGTGTATGTATCGCTGGGTCAGGAAGACGCTTACGAATAAACTTATTCAAAAATAATGCAGTTGGCAGTTGTCATTTAACAGTACTAAGGGACAGTACTTGCTTGAGGCAAGTACGTTGAAGCATTTAGCAGAACTTTAGCTGCATCTACTCATTACTACGCCATTGACTGATGTTAGTCGATATTACTGCTACTTAGCATTTATGATTACATACTAAATTAAATTAAAAGAACGATAGTATTTACAGTTACTTTTCATTATAATAAAATTACGTTAAAATAAAAGCCCAAAACCTGAAAACTAAACTGATAGCGAAAGTTACATAGAAACGACAACTAAAATTAAATCTAATAATTCCAAATAATCTTTACGTCAATGTTAGGCGGACGATACATAATTATAGCAATAAATAAATACAGTTTATTTTAATATAACCAAAACCTTCATAATAATTAATTTACCTTAAAATAATATAAGTAAGATACTTAATTGGTTTAGATAGTATGAAAGCGCCTAATGTATTTTAGAGTCCACAAGATATGTTTGTGACAAGCTCAAATAATGAAGTAGAAAGCGCGGTAACATCATTTTCAGTCCCGAAAGTAAAACACGAACATACCTGTCCCATCTCATCCGTGATGTTCAATATTAAAACTAGTAGAAGATTATGCTATGACAAAAAGTCCCTTGCACTAAATAAAACTTACAAACTAATCATATCAAAACAGCTTAATCAAATAGGTACGAAGAAAATGTATTATTATATTTATTTCACATAGAATTACCGCATCGAATGTCTTTTTACTAGTATAAAAATATCGTCAATATATTTATTGCTGATACTTCACTTGGTGTATTTATGCATTATTATTTTGCCAAAACAAAATGAATACAGGAATGTTGAACGTAACTCGAATATCTTAAAAATTCCCCAAGTGAAGTGCCATTGATTCTCTTTACAGTGGAAGATCAAATATTATTTAATGGTCACTGCATTAAAGCGCTCAGTTCATAATTGTCGGCAAATTATACCACTATTTATGTATTGCTGATTCATAAGGAGATTATACCTAGTATCTTCCTATTCATAATCTAATTTAACTTTAGTTTAATCATTATCTAGAAGAAACTGGACATTATTTATATCGATAATATGCTTATTGGTATGAGGCCTAACTAAGTTATTAATATTATTTGATATACAAAACTAATTTGTAATTTAGCATATTTAATATACGCGTAACTACCCTATTCTATGATATCGAAGCATGCGAGTACATCAGAAGAATTATTACTATTTATAAGGCAAATAACATACATCTGTGTATGTAAGGTTAACTAATTACTATAACACAATTTCAGCGTAAATAGAGAAAACCGTACACATCGTAATTACTATAATACCGGGGTTAGATTATCGGAACTCTCCGATTCGTATGACACATACAAACCATATCTTAAAGCCATGTATTCACTGAGAAACATTTGTTTATAAACACGGTTTTAAAAAACAAAATCTACGTGATTCTGAAACATGTTAAATTGTTTCAGACACTTTTTAACATGTTGCGGTAAACACGTGTTGATAGAATGTTTCTGTGCTCCCCGATGGAAGTGGAGAGCACCGTAAATCTGTTTCGCAACAGTATACAAATGTTGACGTGTGTTTCAGTAGTTTATAATGAACATGGCGGTTGTTTGGAATGTCAACATCAAGAATTATTAAAAAAAAAGAAGTCGATATCAGGGTTTCGCGCGCTGTCAAAGAACTGAGGTGTGGACGGCCAATTCCCCGAAACATTGGTTTCTGTAAACATCTACGTTTTTTTTTTTCAGAAACCGTGCATCTGAAACATGTTTCTCAGTGAATACATGGCTTAGCAGAGCCCCGATAGTATATCCACGGGAAAAAGAGCACAGCTCACTGTCATATCACTAGCTAGACTAATGCTGCTATCATCCATATGCTCAAACAATATGCTCAGACCATCAATATAGAAAAAACATGGGCAGAATTGGAGCTCATTTTCAATAACTCCGCTGCATTGTGAGCATACAGATGTATTACTTTGCTCTTATTGCCAAAATATAACGATGTCATTCGAAATAATACCTTAGCAGCATACAACTACTATTTACATTACAATAACGCTTTCTTATGACGTATACCGACATTCCTTTCTTAGACCACATAAATCACTTCATCTACTACTTACAACCATACAATCACGCGCATTTCAACCTATTAAAAGTCCAACCTTTCGTAAAAATACTTCATATTGAATAAATGTGTTTGAGACCTTCTGTTTATAATTAATAATCGAGTATGCTTTGTGCATCTGTAAATCATGTATTTTCCTTATCTATAATCATTCATTTGTAAAACTACATTCTATTTGTTTGTAATTTCAGAATACTACACTAACAAAGGGTCGGGATAAGTTTAATCACATAATTTCGTACCCTCGTAACAGAAACTCACATTTGACTATTTCCTGGTCAGAAAATGGATTACATAAAATGCAAAACTCTAATATCACAATCCACTATGAAAACACTAGCTGTATAAACAAAAATTGTTTTGAATTACTAATGACAGAGCTAGCAGACAGCTTTGTAAGAATTTCATATCTGAGGGTACTTTGTAAATAAATCTGTTACAGTACTATCAAAGCCGCTCTGAAATAAGATGTGACAATAGATTTTTAGGAACTTCATCTACTTGGTTAATTTCAGAGAGGATTATTTGTAGCTGCATAGATGTAGAATGTTCACTTAGCTGCGATTTTCTGTTTCGGAGGAGTAGTGGGCGGCCCGCCTTGTTCTGCAGGAGCCCCTATTGCGACGCCTTCGCTGTCAATCTCCGTCTACAACAAAGGAATAATGCTGAATGTTCTATCAATACAATAGAGGACTCAATGGAGTTTATTATGGTGTATTATATACAAATTAGTAAATAAACGAACGCGAGCAGTGTGTTTGTTAGTGTAGTTTATGCTACTGTATTTAAATAGTCCTATTCCTTCAAAAAACTACTTCTAGTTTGATCCAAATCGATTTAGTTGATAGTTTAGTTGATATGACAGTCACCTTTTCATCTTTACTTGAGGACTGAGGAGAACCGGTCGCATTGTTAGCAGCTGTGTTGTCAGCAGCACTCTCACTTGCATCTGTACTTGAAGCACCTGAAAACACAATCAATTACATTACTCACATTCTTTATTCAGATTCATGCTGTTTTTGTTTTAAGTTTTCATATAGAATAGAATAGAATAGAATAAAGTTTTATTTTCTCCACATATACACAGTTACAAAATAGGTACTTAAATCTATACAATTTTATGTGGGTGAAAATACGGCTACCCCTCAGCATTTGCTCGAACAGCTCGAGAGTGCTGGAGCGCTGGTTTTCAGTGGCGCTACGACACAAATACGCTATGACGCCAAAACGCTTTGAAATGCAACATCCATACTTCCATACTTATATTATAAATGTGAAATTAACTATGTCTTTGTGTCTGTCTGTTTGTAACCTTTTCACACCTAAACCGCTGAACAGATTTGGCTGAGAGGGTGTATCCCAAGGAAGGATATAGGCTACTTTTTTTTCCGAAAAAATGAAAAAGCCTGCGTGTCACACCGCGGGAGCGCAGCTAGTTAAATAAACATTGAATTTCAGAGCTTATGGCTACAATATTAGATAGATCTGCTTAGATTTACTTATTACATTAATATCTGACTGGCTCAAGACACCGGGACAGACTCTGGACAAAAGATGACACAAACTAAGCTAGCATATACCGAACAAAGTTGGCAAGTTGGTTGATCAATATTTATTACTTACCAGCCTGTATATGATGTGTTTTCCCACTTTCTGCCTCATGCTCACGCACAACTGCGTCCAAGTTATACCGGCGACGGTAAGAGATGAAGAATGAACGCACGTGCGCTTCCGTCTTTGTGCCCAGAGTTTCCGCAATCGCTTGGAAGTTGCGACCTGGATGAACCAAGTTTTTTAAAGTCATAATCTGATCTTGTCTCACATTATTATTAGTTTATGACACATAAAACCTACTAAAATGTTGAATGAACTTGTGTAATAAAACAATGATTAATTGTCCGGAGATTTTATCTAAAATAACCACGAGTCATCATTGTAAAAGTAAGAGACGCAATCAGCGCTTACCGTATTTCCGAACAGCAGTGACGGCCATTAGTAGTTCATCGTTGGTCCAACGCGAGTTGATTTTCGCGGGTGGTTCGCCCGGTCTGAGCTCTTCTACGCCGGTGTCAGCCACCTTCCGCTTCATCGCACTCAGCTGTTGCTTGTTCGTTTGTACCTGATCACAGTATCATTCTCAATGATTTGTATCATGCGATATTTTGTAATTTGAATGATCCCATTCGATCTAGAATCTGCATATCTGGATTATCCAACTACTCGGGACGAGGGACAGATCGCACAGCAAAGTGAAGCATGATTGTCAAAGCTAACAAAGTAAATTAGTATTATTAAATGGGAACCGAAACCAAAGTAAACTCTATGTGTGCAGAATACATTTATCCTATTGAAGATTTTATTTATTAGCACTAAAGTAATCCAATCAAATCGAATCCCTCACATTCTCATATCACAATCACACAACCGAAAAATGTAAGTCTAGCGTGGTGTCGTAGTAAAAATGAGAATGCGTAGTAAGAGCACTAGATAGCGACATGTGGCGAGTTGGTCTTACTTGTCTCTTGAGAGAGATGATTTCTCTGTCCATAGCTTTGAGCATGGCGTCGCCCTGATTGATAAGCGCGGGCGGGTGCACGCTGTCGCCGGGCTGCGGGCCGGTCGCCATGGCGACGAGATCGTCGTGATTGATGTAAATACCGCGCGGCAGGCGGTGCTTGTACCGCTGCTGCTTGGAGCCGGGCCCGCGCCGGCCCGACGGCCCGCACAGCGGCCGCATCGTGCCCGTGCGTCTGCACATCACCGCCAACATTCAAACAACCCTACTCTACTCACACTATTATCGCATGCAACAACTGCAACGTATTTACTAAAACTGTGAAACGTTACCGACCTGGCGTGCACGAGGCATGCCTGACACAACTTTTGCGAGTTGTGTGGCGTGATCTGGTTGCACAGAATGCCGCAAACGGTGCAGTTCTTCCCAGCATCGCCGCCGCCCTCGCCCTGAACCCCAATCAACAGTTTACTTTGCTGCCAAACGGCGCTCACAACTATGCATTTTGGTATTAGGATGGACATTCACTAAAACAATTATCTCTCACACACTTCTTTTAAAAACCCATTAGATTATAAATGATATTCTGCACACATTGATAGTTACGCGTTTTTCTGCATGGGGCTGTTAAAGGAAGCATGCGGGAATACTGTGGAAATAATAGAGGAATGGACAGGGCGGAAACATGAAGGATTGTACACATAACTTAAACAAATATATTTAAAGCTATTGAAATAGCAAATCTGTTGATGACATATCAGTATTGGTCATCAGAAATGCCGATAATCCTCAATATGCATCATAGTCATTTTTGAGGATAATGTTGAATGCATTGGAAAAACACAGACTACACAACAAGAAGTTGTATAAAGTGGTTTTTGGCAATAATAATTTACTTAATTAACATGAATGTTAAACATGACGAAAACACATGACATGGTAAATATTAATTTCATTAAAAAATGCAGAGTGGCAGAACTTTGAACAGAATAGCATTATAAACAAGCAACAACTATGACTTATAATAATAGGAACATTTCAATGGATGGTAATTTTGATATAGTAATGAGTCATGTGCCTGAATGACAACGAAAGCCATGAAGTGCAAGGACCTTAATGTGCTGACTTGGTAACATAACATAATGCAATGGTATCAAAAGACCAATTGAAAATCTGTACAAGCTTGATATCAAAGAAACAGTAGCGGTGATAGATGGAAGATACTGTCAATGACTGGTCGCCTTATTGGTCACACACCTGCTCAGTTGGCAGACCGTCGGCGCGCAGCGCTGGCCCGCCCGATGTCTTTTCGCCACGAACAATACCCCGGTGGATAGTCCACTTCTGTCATTCAACACAACACCCATCACTCCAATATTCCACAATCCACATTTCTGGGGTATGCCATGTCTTATTTTAGGTATTCTTATCTTAGGTATTCAGTATCCTGCCTTTCAAGGATCATCCCATTACAAAGTAATTCCATAACCCAAGGAATAAGCTTTAATTGAATGAGACTAAAATCTACATGCAGAGCAAATAAATACAAATTTGATAAATCCAACTCCTAATATGGAGTGCAAAGGAGTTCATAGTTCACCACTCTGCATTTCTAATAGGAAAATGTCAGTTAGATTTTTTGGACAATCCAGATACACTGTTTTCTATTAAGGGGTATGTTACACTCGTCATCCAATGCCAAGTGCACTGGTACAAGAAAACAAGAAATACATAATCACCAATTGTTGATCTAAAAAATGGAACACATACCTTTTCATCAGTGTCGGATTGCTCCTTGTCAGAGCCACCAGGCTCGGAGCCAGCTCCCGATTCCCTCTTGCCTGTTCCTGAACTTGTGGCGTTGCGACCTTCACTTACAACATCCATTAGAGAAGCTCTTGCTCTTGTTTTCTTCCATGAGTAATAATATTTGACCAAGGATGCTATTGATTTATCAGGCAACTGCAGAAAGAAGGTAACACTTAGGAATATTGCCCCATAACATATAGAAATGACGGCTCATATCAAATGATACATACCATTTGTCGTATCCTATGAAAACTTTTGCCATGAAATTGAAATGCTTGCTCAAACAACACTTTATCTTCGACCGTCCATTCATCGGGAAACGGAGTGAAGTTTGCAAGGTCCAGTGATGCTCTGCTCAAGTCATGCTTGTGCCAAAATAACATTCCTAATGCCTGTTCTCCATTGTATCCATATTTTTCCTTTGCTGTTGTAATGTACTCATCCACTAAAATCAATTAGGATATTGATAAATTTACTGCTTAATAACATTGAAGTAGGCCAATGATTATCAACTCACATTTTAAATCTGATATGTCGGCTGTGGGTGACCAAACTAGTAAAGCCCGATCATTTATAGTTTCTGGTCTTCGTGCCTCCACAGGTTCCAACTCAGGGCAAACAGCTTGATAGTCCCGTCCCACTCTGATTTTCTCCGCTGCAAATGGTACCACTGCTTGGTTTGGTGTTACATTTGTGGATGAGATGAGCGCAGCATGGTGATGATGATGAAAGGTAAGCATAAAATAAAGCATGAAAACAAATGAGTTATTTACAGTGTAATACAGAGAGCAACAAAAACAGCAACTAGTCGGGTTTTAAATCAATGACTGGTTATCTGTGAGACGCAACACACGCAGAGTACGTACGTGTGCGCTTCAACATACGAATTCACATCGAAACAGCATAGAAACCGCTAATGACCAGCCCGCGATTTCAATTCACTGTGTATAGTAGACAAATCAAACTTACCATTTTCATCCTCAGAACTGGAATCTGGACTTCCATGGCCATTAGGGCTTGGCCCCCTTGACCGCTTCCCGTTTCGAACATCGCTACTTCTCTCCGCTAGTACCATGATGTGCACTTGTTTACAATATGATCACTGCTTTTGACTATCACTACTAGTTACACTTACAGGCTACTAAGGCAGCATTTAGAGGAAATAAAATTATTTTAGGAGCTTTTGAACATAAATTCAAACGTGATTCAAACCACCGCATCAATAATTTGACAAGCCTGTGAACGTGGTAGCATTTCATTTCATGGCGTCTGTACTTGAGGGTCCTATAACTTTTCTTGTAAATCAAATTTAAAATTTACATTAAAATGTTGTCTAAGTATGAGAAAATTTTATTAAATATTTATGCTTTTAATTAGACTAAAATTAATTTAATTACTTAAGTTTTAAATTATTATATTTTGGGTTCTGGCAATGATTTTTAGTACAGACTTTCAAGAATGGTTCAAAACACCTTTTATATGTTTAAAACTCTTTGTTAGTAGCACATAATCATTTTTAGAATACAATAATCAATACAATAAATTCAATCTATTAAATGTGCAATTACAAAGCGCTGTTACTTTTAGTAGGATATGTAATTCGGTACCAACATGGGATCCTACATGTGTGTCTCATGGATAATACTTGCTGTCAAATAATTTACAGGATAAATAACTCTATCACAAAAGCCTAAGAACCAATTTAGTCTATAGCTTCCTCTTCCATTAGGTACTCGCCAAAGAAAATACTCCACTCCACTTAAAAATAATAATCAGGATAAGTTGGAGGCGTTTGAGATGTGTTGGCGTAGAATGGAAAAAATCAGCTTGACGGAGAGGATAACCAACATTGAAGTTCTGCGTAGAGCACAGAACACTATTACTCCTGTCGGCGAAGAGAGATCACTAATAATCGCTATTGCAACAGAAGGGGAAAGATGATCGGCCATCTTTAACGACATGACATAGAAGGGATAGTGGAAGGAAGAAGAGGAAGAGGAAGACCGAGGATAAGTTACAAAGGAGAAGGTAGCTGTCATGTATAAAGAGGTCAAGGAAGCAGCCCTGCCCGCAGGTGTGATTTCTGCGTGATAAAGGTTGGGTGGTGGGGTTGTCCGTGTTAACCCGGCGGCGCGCGGCGCCAGACCTAGCTCTCCAAATGTTTGAACACATAGGTATTTGAACATAGTGTGGCACCGTGGGGGTATACCTAAGGGGGCTCTAACATCCTGCCACCCAAGCCAACCTCACCTGCACGTGGTGTACCTACCCTGCTGACAGATGCGTGGTGTTATAAGGCTAGTAACCTTCTCTTTATAAAACACGCCCTAAACAAACGGACTATCTGAAGTTAGACGGACAGGAGACATCTTAGTAAACTTGAGAGTGGTCATCTATTTCTCCATAAAGGACATGACAATACCTTATATGGTGGAGTAGGATTCTTCATAGGTACACAAAAGGAATGTTTCTGCAGTAACAAATGTTATGAGTAAGAGTAAGCATTAAGGTCGAGGCTTAAGTGGAGGTGGGCGGGGCACTTGGCCAGACGGGACGACAACCGATGGACCAAGGCGGTTACCAAGTGATGGCCAAGAGATATACGGCGGCCTCGAGGCAGACCACCTGACGACATTGTGGGGGCGGTGGGAGAACGTGGATCAGGCTGGCACAAGACCGCCAGGAGTGGCGTGAAAGAGAAGAGGCTTATTACCCAACAGTGGGTGTTACCGGTTGGTTAAATAGATAGATAGTGGCACCGTGGCACGAGAGTTTGTAGTCAAAGTCTCGTGCCACACATGTGTTCAAATATGTGTTCAAACATTAGTGCAAACATTTGAAGCTAGGTCTGGCGCCGGGGTAACAATCATACTTGGAAACACTTGGACAGTAGCTATGTAATGCTGCGGCCACACTAACGGGAAATGCCGTTGATTATCGTTGAAGGACGTTGAACGCTGGTGTGACCACTATCAACGGGAAACGGCATTTACAATGCCGTTGAACGCCGTTGACAATGTGGTTTCCCGGCGAGTGGCGATACATCAAAGAGATTATCGCGAACATTTTTTTTTTTTGCGAAACAAGGCCTCGCCGCCGCCGCCGGCCGCTACCTCCGCTTGTGCGTGGTTTGGTCACTATTAGACAGTTCGCCCAATGGATGATTTTGCATGTATGATGGCATTTGAAGTTAGCCGTTTTTCTGCGCAAAACACAATTTTATATGAAAAAGCGACACAGAAAAATGATAGACTAGTGCTGTAACCATGCTCGTCGCTTCGCTCCTCGCATCCTATTCTCTAGTAAAGACATAAGAAAAGAAAATCTTAGGTCATTGAGTAGGTAAAGAGTTTGAGTTTGACTTCTATGCTTCTTGATAACAAAACCCTAAAGGCCATACTAATAAACGTGGTGTAAAGTTATTCCTGAGTATAAACTGTCAAAATGTATGGTTATTCCTATTTTATTTCGAGGAATAACTTTATACCACGTGTAATGCGTTAGCATCCAAGGCTGTCATTAATAAACACGAACTAGGGTTTGTATTAGCGCTAATCCAAAGCATAAGGCTGTAGTAGGTCAATTCAGTATTAATAAACAAAGACCAAGGAAGAACTAAGCTAATTCGACTCTACTCTCGAAGTAAGAGTTACTCCTAGGCGCCACCTAGTATAGAGATGGAGTAGGCAGACGTAACACCAAAAAGTTTTAGAAGAATAAAACCTCTTTGAATAAAACAGATTGTCAAATACAAATTATTGTCTATCTCTGTCATTCATATAATTAATGACAGAGATAGACAATATTTTGAATGATAATATCATTCGTTCATTCACTCTTTTTCTACTAATCCCGATGTAAGGAATGTATTACTCATTCGAGGCTACTACCAGTTTATTAATAACATCAAAATATTCAAGTTGCTCCTTCGCTACTAAAGAAGTAACAAGTCTGAGAGTAGTCTCGTATTAAGCTAGAATTAGGGTAATCTAATTAATAAGGCCGCTATAGTTTGTGGTAGGGCCCTTAGTCTTCATTCAGGTGACATGACACCACAGAGTGACAGACCGTTGTCTTTGTGACACGTGACAGACATACAATGGTTTGACAAATGACATTTGACAGAACGACAGGTGATTTTGATTGGTTTTTGTGGATTTGGAATAATACAGCGATAAAAACGATTGGTTGGGTGTGTTGGTCAAAGAGAATATAAATACTTGGGGTTCATGGTTGGTTGGGTGGGTGATCCGTGATCTTTCGTTCGTTTTACTTACCAATACCAATACATTACTTACTTACAATACCTAATACCTACCTACATTCAAAGGTGATTCAAAGAGAATAGTAATATACAGGGGGGGAATACTACATTGCAATGCAATGAGCCCAGCACAGCATTTCTTGGGAATTATTTTATTTTCTTTAGTCCGTGATTGAAGTATGTTTTCAAAATAGATAAAGAATAAGTTGCGATACGTTACCGCCGCGTCGTGAAGTGCTAAAGTTCTCATTACGCCGAAACATTGCAATAGCAGTCGCGCGGAATGGCTCTACCACCACCGTAAGCGAGATTGTGGTACTGTTTTGCCGAAAAAGTGTGTACAAATACTATGATTGTTATGTAACGGTTCTATAAGTGTTGTTCAGTGTTATTTTTTATTCGCAAAGATGAGGACAGTAGCGTTGATCAGTGGCGGCAAAGACAGCTGTTACAACATGTTGCAGTGCGTCGGCGCCGGCCACTCGATCGTGGCTCTGGCCAACCTCCAACCGCTTCTCAAAGGTACGTGTGCACCTGATAACCGATTTAGACACATAAACCCTCGCGTCACGCATTATATTCCCACGCGCTAAGCATGTTTTGATTTCAACAATCTTGTGAATGTAAATTAAATTGCGAGACATGCTTAGGAAGATTTCAGATAGATCGATTTTTGTTTTATTTGTCTACATAATTATATGTAATTGTAATTTTTCAGATGAACTAGATAGCTACATGTACCAAACCGTTGGCCATCATGGTATAAACTTGTATGCAGATGCTATGGATCTACCTCTTTATAGGGAGACTATATCTGGGTCTGCCGTTCACCAGGGAAGAAACTATAAGCCCACTGAGAATGATGAGGTTGAAGACCTGTACCGCCTTCTTTCAAGAGTCAAGGTATCTATTAAACTTACAGGTCCTATAATAAAGGTGACATTGAAGCAGTTCCATTGACATTGCAAATAAATAATA
Organism: Epirrhoe tristata; assembly: GCA_951394285.1. NCBI lineage: Eukaryota > Metazoa > Arthropoda > Insecta > Lepidoptera > Geometridae > Epirrhoe > Epirrhoe tristata. The sequence goes on along the minus strand of OX596150.1, from coordinate 7,341,941 downwards.
ATGTTTACAGAAGATTCATAAGAGAATATCTTCATATCTCAATAAATAGTCAAATAATGTGCTGCTGATAAAGTCTTAGTGTGCAATGTTTACCATTCATATAGAGATAATGCTAAATTAGTTCAATACTCAACAACAAAGTTTGTATTTTGCAATATGTAGATCAACTTTGGCTGATCAGGGTACACTGTGGCTATTGAGAGTTAAAATGATTTATGTCTTACTCATACTGTTTCACCATTAAAAACTTCTTTCATATAAACAATGATCATGAATTCTAAGAGGAAATGCATACTATTCTTCAAGAGGAGTAATTTAATAATCAATTCCAGGCTGAAATGGATATTGAAGCAGTTGCAGTCGGGGCCATTTTATCTGATTACCAAAGAATTAGAGTTGAAAATGTGTAAGTAGAGTTTTTAAAATTAAACTGAATAAATAAATAAATATGTTTTATTATTATTGCCCAGCTGTGGGATAGTGCGGGCTAAAAACAACAACAACAACATGTTTTATTAATTTTTGTAGTAGGTATACATTATTATGTAAGCTGACATTGCATTGCATTGCCAACCGATTCTAATGTTTAAATGTATTACAGGTGTCGTCGATTAGGTCTAGTTTCCCTTGCATACCTGTGGAGGAGGAACCAAAAGGAACTTCTACAGGAAATGATTGACAGCGGTATAGAAGCTATTATTATTAAGGTAAGTAAATTTTGATTGTAGAATTTACTCTTCTCTACTCAATGATTAGTAATAATAATTAATGGAAGAGTTTTGTTGAATTTTTTACAAGGTATTACATAAAGGAGCATTGGAATCTGTTATTAATAATAAAAATAATACATAAAGAGTTTAAGATGAGAGTGATAAGATGGTTTGGGCATGTAGAGAGGATGGATGACAGTCGTTTGACAAAGCAAGTGTATGAGGCAAGTGTGTATGGGACAGCTGGAAGGGGAAGGCCTAGGCGAACCTTCTTGGATCATTTTGGAGAAGGGCCAGGTCAAAAGTACCCTAAACCGGCAAGCATGTATGAAGAATGTAATGAGAGTGAATGTGGCAAAAGTTGTGTGTCAGGATCGTAGCTAGTGGAGATCCGTGGTCTCTGCCTACCCCTTCGGGAAAGAGGCGTGATTTTTATGTATGTATGTATGTATAATACATAAATAATCCGCGTATTAATTATGTATTTTAGTCTTGAAGGGGGCTAATTCGTCCTTGATTTTAGTGTAAAGCACATTTTACATTTACAGAATACATTTCAGCCCTATGCAATCTACCTCGGATCCGTCATTTTAAGGAAATTTCAAAAATATAATACATAAAAAAAAAAAAAAACATACATACAGCCGAACATATAACCTCCTCCTTTTTTTGAAGTCTGTTAATGAGTAACCTGTTTAGATATCGATTAAAAATGTTCAAATCTACAGGTGGCAGCCCTAGGCCTGGACCCGCGGATACACCTCGGTATGACGATCCGCGACATCCAGCCGCATTTGTTGCTGATGCACGAAAAATACGGACTCAACGTCTGCGGGGAAGGGGGAGAGTATGAGACGTTCACTCTCGACTGTCCTCTCTTCAAGAAGAGATTAGTTATGTGAGTATTTCTTTCTAACTTAGCTACAACGATAAAAAATTTAAAACAAAGCACGTGAGCGTCGTGGAGCACTGGATTGGAACGAAGTTTCAACATTGACATTTTTACTTGAATTGTAATTTCATGCATACAAAACTCAGCTTTCTAGCATTCGTGCAAGTTAAAAAAGTTTGATCGAAAGTTACGATATAGAATTTTATTATGCCTAGCAAAACATCGCAATTAAGAAATAATCAGTTGTGAAAGTAAATTATTGTTTGTTTGATACTCAATATGTCTTTTCGTTTTAGAAGATGATGATTTTGTAAACTTTTATTATCGTGACAGAAGTTGTTGTTGTTGTTTTTAGCCCCCACTATCCCACTGCTGGGCAAAGGCTAAAAACAACAACAGAAATTATATAATTGAAATTTTTACATTGAATAATCCAGTAGTTTTAGTTGAGGAGTTAATCTGATAACGCATAAATATGGTAATTCGAACACGTTATTGTACCTTAACCTGTTGGACTAGCTAGACTGTTGAACAGATTACTGAAGGTCGTGGGTTTGAGATTTACTTGCATGCAACCTATCATGTGAAATAGGAACTACTTGCGTAGGTGCAAATGGGCATGTGCAATATTAGGAGTGGTGGATTTGGTTCTGACTGCCCATAGACATTTTAACCGTGTATGATAATGATAACCATTCACGACTGTATTAAAACAAATAAAACGTACAAAATGAGATTTTCATAATGTTTTACTTTTAAATAAAGTAAAATATTTGCATATTCCTCCAAATAGATTTGGATAAGTGCTGAAGTAAATACTAGGTATCATGTTAACACATTTTTCCTGACCAATGCTTTATCATATTGCTTAGCAACTGATGGAAGTAACTACTTCAGTAATAATGTAGATTATTGAGAGTGACGTAGTTGCGTGATCCAGGCCAATACAGATATTGCCCGTATCAGATAATAGCTTTGAAGAACTAGTCTTCGTTTTTATGTTTTTCGTCCCGCGATATTACTTACGATCGTCGGGAAAAATTGACTTACCGGGGTAACCCTTGGATTCAAACAGGGTCATTTGTAAGTGAATCCGGGAATCTAACGAAATCCAGGCCCGGCGCAAAAGAAATGTAACTCAAATTATAGGCAAAAATGAGTAAGTTTATGTAAATTCTGAAAAGGGGTACATCATTGAAATCGATGGCTTAACGTGTGGATGGCATAAGGATGGGCTTAAGTGAAACATCCGAATCCGTTCACCCGTTTCAGCATGAATGAGTAACAAACATACATTGAAACATTCGCATTTATATTTACTAGGTAAGTATTTTCGGTTAGTTACTTACCAAATTTATATTTGGGTACATGGAACATTATTTAGAATGTAGTGTGTAACATGCGATCACGACGGTTCATTATTTCAAATTATGCATGAACTAAATGAATTCCTGTCTCATACACAAGTCTTTCAAGTAAGTAGACTAGGTTCGATTTAATAAAATATCAATTTCACGTTTGTTAAATTCTATTCATATAAATCAAACCGACCTTGATGCAAGCGAAGTGTTCATTGAAATCAACGTCAATTATTCAGTCATAAAGTAAATAATTGGAAGCAGATGCGTGACGTGCAGCTCTTTAGATAATAAACAATTTAATTTTATCAAAATGTCGTGAATGTATATTTTCTTACTGCCCAGCAATACTTATTCGAGTTTTAGAACGAAGTTCCTTTTCGGACGGTATCGAAGAAAAACAGGCTGGGGCTGGAAGAAAAATGTCGTTCCATTTTACCGTCACTGCCGTCACGTCACGAAATCGTCACAGTGCGAAGTGCGCAGCCGCGAACAGTCCATAGATTGGTACATTGTTAGTACGGAAGAGAGTTTGATTTGAATTTAAAATTCCCAGCATAGAGAAGTTCTCTAGTGTTCCACGACACTCACGTACTTTTTTCCGATCCAATTGATACCTGTAACGAATTTTTGCTGGTGTTGTGATGATATTCAAAGTATAATTAACTCCAATGGTATATTAATGGATACAAAAAAGCCCTGCCGATGCCGCCTTTAAATTTAATTATAAAGCAATTTTGTCAATCTGTTCAATAAATAAAATCTACGTCAATGTTTTTATCCGTAATAACTTACGATTATGAATGACTATAAACTTAATCTCTATCACACTATTTTATTTATATGAACGTTTGTATGTTTGTTTCAATCACGCCTTAGCCCAGTTGGTTGATAGATTTGGATGGAATGGAATAGATGGAGATTGTGGACTGGAATATCATAGGGGCTATGTAAAGTATTATTCATTTGCATTTTATCGATTCTTGTTGCGGTATTTATTGTGTCAATGTACTGTCAGCTAGGATTGCAAGGTTGAAATTGTGGAAATTTGATACTTGGTGGTATCTAGTCATGACACCCGCTCGTATTTTTTTAGACGACCTCTGTGGCGCAGTGGACGAAAGCCTGTCTGCAACGCTAAAGGTTGCGGGTTCGATCCCCGCGGCGGGACCAATGTTTGTATGATCTACAAATATTTGTCTATGGTCTGGGTGTTTTCTATGTAGGTATAATATGTCTTACTGCTGCAAGCAAAAACTCTCCACTCATATTACAAACTCACTTTCACTTTTCTTGCCAGTGAAATTCTCTATCAGGGAGGCTACGTAGCTTAAACATAGTTGTACCTAATATGTGTATGATTGTGTGCTAATGATTCTGAATATCAAAAGTATTATTTTAGACTGGAAAATGGTTGGTTCTTTGGGTAATTCAAGAAAGTGGCACCACGGGCCATAGCCAGTATATATTAATTGATGTTAAGGAATAGATAAGGTAGGTATCTATTGATGTATTTATTTTATTACAGAGATAACAAAGAGCTGGTGATGCACTCGGACGACCCGGTAGCTCCCGTCGGCTACTTCAACTTGCAATTGCATCTAGAAACAAAAAAAAGCGACGACAAACTACCTCCAGTCAAAACCTCGTTAGACTACATAAACGACTTGAGCGACAACGTCTTCAGCGACATCAGCGATATAGAACTCAGCGAGTCAGAACTAGAGTCCATCGAGAAGTTGGAGAAAGAAGAGAAGAAGAAACAAAAAGAACTGAATCCTTTGCTCACGTATTCTGGGGACAATGTGGACAGTGCCAATGTAGATGTAGAGAACGATAGTTTAGAGAGTGAAGAAGGTTATATATACGAGACGCACAATGAAAGTGATAGACAGCCAGTGTTGGACCACAGGTCTATATACGGCAACAAACAGGGATGGTATTTCATCGGAGGTATCGTCGGGGAAGGATTTGATACGAGAGTAGCGACACAGGACGCTATGAAGAAACTTATTAGTAGGTAAACTTGTTCGGACGCTTATTTTCGTTAGTTTAGTTGCACGCTTTTGTAGATTCTGTAATATTGCATGGGTTGATATTACGCCTACGAATTTGTTAAGTCTAAGAAGTTCTGTACCCATTTTTTTTATCTAACCTACACTGTCCCACTGCTGGGCAAAGGTCTCCCCCATATTTTTCCACGATTTTCGCTCACTTGCGGTCTCCCACGCGGCTTCTATGTCGTCACGCCAACGTTTGCGTGGCCTGCCCCGACCTCTTCGGCCATCTGCAGGTACCCATTGGGTGACAATCGTAGCCCATCTCTCTGGGTGCATACGGCTTACATGGCCCGCCCAATCCCACTTCAATCTGGCACTCTTTGCCTGTTCTTGAACACAACATCGTATTCCGGATCTTATCTAACCTCTTCACCCCTAGTACACTGCGCTCCATGGCTCTTTGGCAGACCTTGGGGTTGGATTTTTGAGTCTCGGTTAAGGACCACGCTCCATAGGTGAGAACGGGCAGAATGCATACGTCAATGATTTTCCGCTTTAGTGAGATTGGAAGGTTCTCTTCATCAGCTCTTTCATGGACCAATAGCTTCTCCAGGCGTTGTCGGTGCGGCGGTTGATTTCTTTACCTTGGGCCAGCTAGCTTACTTCGATAACAGACAAGTTATCGAAGTAAGCCAGCTGGCCCAAGTAAATATACTCATTAACATAGTGCAACTCTTGCCCGTCCACCTCGATCTTCCGTTTGGTGCTGTTGTTCATCAATTGTGTTTCCAACCGATTCATCATTAATCCAACCTCAAGCCTCGCCAAACTTAGGTCCTGCAGCGTGATTGTAGATCGGGTGCAGTCGGTACCCATAATAAAACAAAATTTTAGATGATAATAATGACAACTGTCTAAATAGGATGTTTATTGTTCGGCGAACAGCATAAAATATTGTTCTCAAAATCTATATGTAACACAATTTTGATAATCAATCTAGGCACCTTCAAGAAAAGAGCCTATTCCTACCTCAAAGGCCGGCAACGCATCTGCAGTGCTTCTTGATGCTGCAGTTGTCATGCTCGTTTGCCCCCTCTTCCATAAAAAAAAAGGCGTTTCTTCAAAAACTTGCTAATGTTATTAACGAATTAAAAACAACATTTTGCTTACAATTTTATAACAGCATTCCCAATATTTCAGATCTACTCGACTCCCAAAACCTACGACTACCGGACATTTGCTCAGTAAACATATACATGAGGGATATGAAGGAGTATGCCGAATTGAATGAGGTGTATGTCAGCACATTTGACTTCCCGAACCCGCCGACTAGAGTTTGCGTGCAATGCCCTTTGCCTACTGATGTGGGACTTATATTAGATGCTGTAAGTATAATGTAAATCTTGAGAAGAAGATATAAATAAATAAAATTATAATATTAAATGTATGTTTATGTATGAATTTACTGTCCCAGTGAAGAAGTTGCAACATGACTATAATGTGGCTTTTACGAGTAGGTGTTATTTATATTTAAAACTATTTACCATGAGACAATGTTTTTTGAGAAACCTACGCATTTGCAGTAGTAGGTAGTAGTAACAGTTCTTTCGTCTTCTTCTTCTTATCGTGTCACCAGTTTTTTTAGAACCAGTGTGGTGAAAGGATTCCAAGTGCGCCTCGAAGAGGCTCTTTTCATGCACTTGACACATGTTTTCGAACATGTTTTCCTTCACCGTTTGAGAGTACTGGCATAGTGCACATAAGTTTTTCGGCAGAAAAACTCATTGGTGCACGACCGGGTTGAACCCACGACCTTACGATCGGAAGGCGGGGCCGCTATTACTAGACCACCAGTGCTCCTCTTCCAGTTCTTTCGTGATCATGGCGCATGGCGTATGCAACTATGAAACATAAAAAAAACTCAAAAAATCATTGAATCATGGTAAAAATCCCGTTATTAGTGCTAATAGTGTTGATTAAAATTTGATTACATTGAACATGATAAAAAGTTTATATTTAACTAGTATTTTACAAGTAAGTATAAGTATACTACGAGTAATTGTTTTTACAGGTAGCACACAAACCGAACGCGAATCCATCCGAGACGGACGTCAAAGAGCGACTGACTATGCATGTCCAGGGGATATCGCACTGGGCGCCAGCGAACATTGGACCTTATAGCCAGGCCATCAGGGTTGGTTGTTTATTGTTTTTCTTCAGTTTCTTAAAGCCGATATGACTGACATAAAAAAATCTAAAAGTTTGTGAGTATGTTACCCTTTTTTTTTTAGGTAGGCGAAGTGATCGGTACTTGCGGTCAGATAGCGCTAGTTCCTGGCAGTATGGTGTTAGCTGGTGGGGGCGCGAGGAGGCAGTGTGCCCTCGCCTTGAGACATCTCGCGCGGGTCATACGCGCGGTCGAGCCCAGGGCGCATATACGCAGTGTGGTGCAGGTACAAAATACAGTTCTTCCAACGGATCCAGGCATTCGTGAAGTTAGCCGTTTGTCTGCGCAGAACACAATTTTGTATGAAAAAGCGCACACTGGAATCATCACATCCGTTGGAAGAACTGAACAGCACTGAGAATGGTAGGGTTATTATGTTACTGCGATAGCAAAAAAACAAAAATTTTGTTAACACAGTTCGTTGCTACGTCTACAGACCAATCAAACGACCTACGTTACTGCGTAGGTTCATTTAATTTTACCACTAATCATAATCATTTATTCATAATCACTAGTTCATGTGATCGATACTTTATCGCAATGGCGCTAGTTTCGCTAGCCAACAACCTAAGTTTTGAGCGTATTTGTCCTCAGACAAATTCGCTGTCTAGTGTAGACTAGAGTGTCGACTGCCTAGACAATCGTGAGCCTGTTTCTTTTGATCATACCTTGAAAGAAGGCGGTACATGTGTACCCGCCTTCTTTAGTGTGTAGTCTTTTAGTATGTTCTTAACCATGATAGTTTAAAAAAAAAAATGGTTGTCTGTAAAGTCGGTTTACTGACGATAGTTGAACGTGACAACGCAAAGGCCGATTGTGCTTCTTTGTCGCTCGTTCCGCGCTCTCGCTTGTACTTCAAGCCTTACATGGAACGCCTCAGAGCGAGGTAACGCCTCATGACGTCGTGTTTTTTCGTGCGTGCAGCCGGCTCTATCGAATTATAAGACGTAGTCACGTCAAAATGTTTTATTGCAGAGCGTATGCTACGTGACATCAGGCGGCGCAGTGAGCGAAGCGAGGCGACAGCTAGAGAGGCGCACGGCCGGCGCTATCGTGCAGTACGCCGTAGTGGAGGCCTTGCCGCGCAGTGCGCACGTCGAGTGGCACGCCTGGGCGCACTCGCACAACACGCGCTTCGAATGTAAGTACACGTTCTATAGAATAAGAATATATTTATTCGACACACACAACATGATACAATGAAATTAAGAACATCAAACATTTAGACAACACGAGTAGGTACAATACAAAGTAACAGAATTAAAAATAAACAAAAATAAAAACAAACTACCTATGTCCTACCTATTTTTATGTGGTGCCAAAAAGGCCCAGTCTCAGCTTTAGTGCTGCTCCCAGGAGAGGGAGACAGCGCTGATTTTCAGACTGGGCCTTACAGGGTGACATCGTGTCTAGTCTAAACAACGTATAGCGTGTGTTACGTAACACATTCGGGCCCTTACTAATAAACGTGGTGTAAAGTTATTCCTGAGTGTAAACTGTCAAAATGTATGGTTATTTTTAGTTTATTCCGAGGAATAACTTTATGACACGTTTATTAGTAAGGGCCTCGATGTTTTACGTAACATCAGGGCGCAGTGAGCGAAGCGAGGCGCATGGCCGGCGTTATCGTGCAATAGGCGCTTCGAATGTGGGTACTTTGGGCGGTTCACATAGGTCAAGACAAAAAGTTGACTCGCTACTGTCCGATCGGTTCATACTACTGTACCTGTTACTTGCCACTATCCTTGACCAATGTAAACCAAACCGCACATTTTGGTCTTATCTTTATTTGACGACCTCTGTGGGAGAAAATCTGCCTGTGACGCAAGAAATGCAATTTTTATATTATCGCGAGCCAAGCTGCGGGCAGAAACTAGTATGTAATTCTTGCTAGTTACAGTACGCACAACCGATCTTTAGCTCTCTGAAGTTAGGTGCACTAAATGATTGCGCAGGTTTGGTAGAGTAAGCGATGTAGCGCGATGCAACAAACTAAGCGAGTGAGCGAGGCAGCTATACAAGTCATCAAAAATCAGTACTTCAGAGAGCTAAAGATTGGTTGTGCACACTGTACTCAGGGTATTATGATTTACGGATTTATTATAAAAAGCCTAAGTATAACATTGTGTTTTTTCAGATGAGGAAACTGGATGCAACGTCGGCGAATACAAAGTCGCGATCACACGACGGTGGAACTATGAGAATAGTGTCGCCGCTTTCGTGTGCTACGTCGCGACAGGTGCGTTGGTAATTGGTATTGCAAAATTAGTTTTTTTCTTAAAAATAAAACCATGGTTTCCTAAGAACAAAACCATGTGGGTAAGTGCAAAAGAAAAGCTGCCCTCAATGTGCCAGGGTGCCCAGTAATTACAAGTTTTTAAACTCGAACCATTGACTCGAACGCGGTTTTGTAACTGATTGTATTGGATTTCTTTAGTTATAAAGGTATACTAATAGATGGCGCTGCTATCCCATACAGATCGTCGCGAATCTAGGCATTCGTGAAGTTAGCCGTTTGTCAGCGCAGCACGCAATTTTGTATGAAAAAGCTCTCACTGCGCAGACAAACGGCTAGCTTCACAAAATTAAATGTCTCTATAATTGACGATTGGCGCAGTGGGCGAAGGTCCGCCTGCGATTTCCGCTGCAGGACAAATGTTTGTATGACCTACAGATATTTGTCTCGGGTCTGGGTGTTTCTATCTATAATATGTATGTATTTACAAAAAGTATATAAGTAGTATATCAGTCATGTAGTACCCATAACACAAGCTCCGCTTACTTTAGGGCTAGATGATGCTGTGTGAAAAAAAACCCTTAAAATCTGGATTCGAACCCGCAACGATCAGACGATCCTCCTAAAGCCGGAGTGCCTTACCATTCGGCCACAGAATCCATGTCGTCACAATCAAAAGTTTTGATAAGCTCATATTTTATCGGTTATAGCACCGGTAGCACCGTTGAACGTATTGTAAAAACGCGTACTAATTCAGTATTTAATCACAGGTTCGTCTCCATCAACATGCCAGCTGTCCTTCCCCAGCGAGGACGCGTGTCGCTCCCACCGCGCGCTCGCGGCACAGATGTCTCGCGACGATCTCGAGGCGGTGTTGGAGTACGCGCTCAAGAAACTAGTCAACGACTGCAAGGAACCTTCTGCTGTTAAGTGCAGGATATTCTATCAGGTTTGTAGGGTTTTCAAGCTGTTGTAAAATTATTTACTTAAGAATAACATGATTGGTTTCAAGTGCAGGATACTCTATCAGGTTTGTTGTCTCGATCTTCTTCACCAGTGTGGTGGAAGGATAAGGGCAGGCCAAAGAGGCTCCTTTCGTGCACCTCATAGGTTCTACGAAATGGCGGTTTCCTCACGATGTTTTCCTTCACCGTTTGAGAGTACTGGCATAGTGCACATAAGTTTTTCGTCAGAAAAACTCATTGGTGCACGACCGGGATTGAGCCCACGACCTACCGATCGTAAGGCGGGGCCACTACCACTAGACCACCAGTGCTCTAGTCTCGATATAATGCGCTGTCATAATTGGTAACCGCTCGCACTGTGATGATGATTTCAGCGTGTGATGACTCTGCTGGTGCATAATCGTGGAGCGGTCACATTACGTTAGGTCATTCAATACATATTACGCATGCATCATCGCCAAATGATGTTCAATTAGGACGACACGACATCGTAAGGAAACCACTTAGTATTTTAATAAGCGTACCTATGTCACGTATGGAGTGCAAACTTCTGTAAAATGTGGGAATGTATTTGGACATGCCCCTGACTACTCTCTTAGATATATTAAAAGGTTCTTGAATACATAAAAAATATCTGAGAGAATGCCTACCGCACTTTAGAGATAGTCGTTTGTTTTATATCGTAATAAATAATGTTAAAATAAGTTGATGATGGAAAAAAGTACGTTAGTGTCGTGGAACCTCCGTGGAACTCGGTTGGAACGAAGTTTCAACTTTGACATTTGGCACTGTCAAATATTAAAATCCTAGAAACGCTCTTCCGTAACAATGCTATCTATGTGTTTCGCGTCTGCGCACTTCGCACTGTGACGTTTTGACCTATCTGTGTCGTGACGGTAGAATCGAACGCTTTCTTTTCTAGACTAGGGTCTCTCACTTCGTGACTAGGTGACAGATTATTATTTTATGCATAAAAAGGTACAAGTATGGCATACGTTATGTCTAATAGTGTTTAAAAACTTAGAATAAGTTTGCCTAAACACTAGGTTCTCAAAGTTATTGTAAGAAATATTGAAAAACTATAAAGTAAACACATGATGTAAGATGTAACCATTGTCATTGTATCAGGTATCGAGTGCCCCCTCCGCACAAAGTATCGCGGCCGCGGTGTGCGTGGCGAGCGCCCGCACCGGTATCCTCGCCGCCGCCACCGCCGTGCCGGTGCTGGCTCTGCATAACGCCTTCACCTTCCTATCCATCAGCGGATTGCGTCTCGAAGAGTGACAAGCACAAGGTAGGATATATTTGGTAAAACATCAGCTATAAATTTCACTACAGCGTCCCGTTAAGTGTAGGCATGGATTGCCTCCTGACGCTTTATAAATCATCTAATATAGAAAAGCCTAAGATTTCAGTTTTTATTTAAATCGGAAATATGTATGTTTGTGTTTCAATTACGCCATAACCGGTGAACCGATTTGATTGAAACTTGGAATTGTAACTTGATTGGTAGTTTCTGCTAGGTTATTAGGTACAGTGGGCCCAACGGATCTAGGCATTCGTGAAATTAGCCGTTTGTCTGCGCAGTGAACGCTTTTTCATACAAAATTGTGTTCTGCGCAGACAATCGGCTAACTTCACGAATGCCTAGTTCCGTTGGGCGAACTGTTACAGCGATAGCAAAAATAGCACAATTATTCCTGAAATCGACGTCACTGCCCCCGCACGTCTTCCGCGCGTATATGGTCCTCGGAAAGTATCAGTGTGTTATCGAAGGAATTGCAAACTATCGCCAGTGCTGCCTCTACAGGACAATCAAACCTATTAACTACGCAGTAGGTTTGAAACTTCCTTAATTTGCCATTTCACTTTAGTTCCAGTGTTTGGTACTCGATCGCAAAAGGCTAGTCCAACAATTAACGAGCGATCAGCAATCGCCGATCTAGCCTAGCTATCGTTGGTTTATGTTCACGATAGCCAACCACATTGATCAAATTTTCTTATAAATTTGTAGTTAAACTCCTGTTTTCTTGTCCACAGATGTCCTCAATAACTTCGGATACAGATTCTTTATTGCCAGTTTATAAAATATATTTGCTGAATATTTTCAGTGTTTATTATACCTAAAATTTTGTTAATTATGCTACCGAGTTTACCATACTATAAGTCAAATTATATACATTATTTTTTATTGCGATTTGTGTTTTTATTGACTACTAGACTACTCTTTTATACTAGAAAAGAAAAGAAAAAACCAAAATTGAAATTAAATTTATTTTATTTTATACAAAATTGACCGAACAGTGCGAGATTTCTAGAACGTTTACACTTGCATTAAGTAGACATAAAGTTATAATAATTCTCTTACAAGTAAGTCTTAATAATTCACCTGTGTCAGTAGCAATGCGAATTTGTAGAGATACAGTCAGATGTTTGTATAAAACCCATGATTCGATGAAACGGATATATTTTTCTACTATTTAAAACTTGTTACTACGTAAATTATTTCTTAACCAAAGTATAATAATAAAGTAAACCATGATACATTATCAGTATTCGATTCCACTGACCGTCCTGCGCTTACACAACATACTTCTAATATAATTTATAATACACAACACTATGGGGTCAATTGCACACAGCAGTGGTTATAACTCGATAGCAGAGATTTATAAGTACAGCAAATGAATGCACACAAGTCCTATCGTTACGTACAACGGTAACGTCAACCAAACCGCTTCCACCAAACTATTTGCGGCTGAAAATGCATCCCACCCAATCAAGCCTTAATACTACCTGAATATCATATAATAAATAAATTTATCTTAGTGAAATAAACTATAATCACCGTCGGCTGAACAATTTGATCATTCTTTTATTTTCTATCGGGCAGAATGGTTTGCTAGTGTGGGAATTCATTAGTTAAACCTATTAATTTTGTACTATGAAATTAAGTTAGGAAATAATTCGTCATAATTTATGAAAGAAGAGCTGCTGAATTTTATTCGTAATATAATTAAACTACATAACGAATACAGGATGGTTCATGTGTCATAATCATAAACACCAAAAAGGGAAAATAAATTATATTCCTCTCGAAATTATCATCTCAATTCGTCTGTATGTTTGTTTACTATATTTTGTCACGTAATTATATAGGCATTTAATATTTATGCCTAATTTTACAGGGATCTTATGTACTCGTATTCTTATTTTTCGGTTTGGTTCACACAAGAACCACCCTGTACATGCTTGGCGCACATAACCTAAAATACTATATCAACAATTCTATAGTGCAATAAGGGGGAATAAAATATTAACACAAGTTTTCATAAGCATTGGTTTGTCGAAGCAGTTACGCGATCTCTACTTTAATTTGTTGATTAGAAATGGGATTATTTTGTATACAGTCGTATCCGTATGATAGTACAGCTAAAATAAATACCTTACTATGCAAAATTAACGATTAAGTAATCTTAAATTATACTAAACAAAATAGAAAACAAAATGCGCACTGTTTCTATTACCTTGTGCACAAAATCAAAAATCAACAGTGACAAAATAAATCAGTAAAATGCATTAAAAAGGCAAATTTTAAATCATATACGTTTATTTTTACTTTTGAAAGTATTCATAGAGACAAATCAAAAGAGACAAATATTTTCTTCTATTTTATAGATAGGTACATGATATTTTATTTCAACACACTCAAAAATTACCATACTGGGGAAAATATGAAATCTCTATATTCCACGACACTGCAGCTACTCACAATTTCTCATACGTTGCCTACGCTCACGCGGCTCCATTATAAACCATACAATCTGGACGAATACACAATACATGATTGTCTTGCAAGGATACTTTAAAACAAATTCTACGAATATTAAAAATAGTATGATTGCCCAGCTACCCATACAGTGGAGTTAGTACATTATTTAAGTTACTGTACATTATAAACGTTAGTGTCTTGCAATCTACAGCTATCTATCTAACCACTTAGCGATGTTCACCGTCCGTGAAATGAAACCGTTCGCTACGTCGCAACAGAATCGGACATCGCATCGAAACCGCAGTACATCAACGCATACAAAATTAAAAATACGCAACGATAAACACAAAGAGACAATACATCTAGGATCTCCACTATCCGTAACTTACACAATACATAGCCTACGCGTTATATTAATCAGATTTATGCAACAGTTTACCTTACAACCGTATTACCGAAGCGAATAAGTGTTAATAACAGCTAGATATATTACATAGTTTATACAGAGTCGATCCGATCGGAGGAGTCACCGAAGTCGGTTCGTGAGTTTTCGGGATCGAGGGGGTCTCGTTCGGGGGAGGTCGGGCCGGGGCGGACGCGGCTCTGCATGTACTGTTTGTGTGCGTACTTGTTGAATCGTCGCTTGGCCATGAACAGCGTGGCGATGGTTCGAGGCGCCGCGCGCACTGCGCCTGCGCGGGACGTGATGCCGCCGCGCCGGCACTCGCCGCATCGGTAGTCCAGCACGTTCAAGGACGACACCGTCGCCCTAACGCACTCTGTGGGCCACATGTACGCTTGCAAACAACTGTCATTGTCACACCCAGTAAAGGTATCCACAAAATTGATGGCTTGTTCATGATTGCATTAGTTGAGCGACTATAAAAGTCTCATTTAAAAATATCAAGATCAAATAGAACATGAACAAGTCTGTTATTTCGCCTCTAGTCTGGTATGATCCGAGCGCCTACCGTCCGTGATCTCCCTGACGCTGACGGCGAATAACTTTGTGGGGACCTTTGAAGTCTAAGGAAGAAGCCAATTGTTCTGTAAAACTCGGTAATTTTTTTAATTTGTTTGCAACGGTGAAATAAAACAAGATAAAGAACAATTTATTCATTCCTTATACTTTTATTTGGGAATTTGGAGGTAGAAAGATGTTTTTGATCCTTCTGACAGTACTATTTTAGAAGAGGACAGTCAAACCAGGTCCAGCTTTCAGATTCATGCAACTCAGACGGACCAAACTGATTATAAACCTAGTACCTAAGACACGACAATGCATGGCACACACGAACATTCGACGCCTGACCTACTCCCGGTCACTAATTCTAACGAAGCAAATCGCGTTGTGTATTATACATGCGCACCTATATGTACCTACTAACACTCACTATAACAGAAGCTGTCTATATTTTTTGTTGTTTTAGTTTTTTTCTTTTATTTGGAGTTTTTGTAGCGATATATTATGGAAATGACAGACCAGCGATATGGAAGTAAGCATGCCATTCAAATATACGTATGATAAGTAAACAAGCATAATGAAGAACTAACGCAATGCTGAGAGAATAGCATTTTTGTCTTGAAACTAAGCAAGCACAATCAATCATGCATTCATTCATTACCATGACGCTATCGGCAAAAATACTATCTCATTTTCACAACGCAAATGCAGGCAATACGCTAAAATCAGCAAAGTCTAATAAAACGCCAAGTTACCCCTACTTTCGAAGAGTTACCCTATCTCTAAAGTAGAATAGAGCAGAATGACATTTGAGTTTAGACAAAAACATCTTTTCTTAGTAGAAAAGATGTTTTTGTCTACTACTACCGAGATAAACTCAAAATCGAAACTCAAGTATGACTCTATTCTACCGTAGAGATATCATCATTCATAGATTAATCTAAATATATCTAATTATCTATCTAGTGTTCGAAGTAACTTGGCGATTCAATGAAGACAGTGTAGTGGGGGAGATAAGCATTACGCTACGCGTGCGCTCGGTGTGTGATCGCGTAGTGATAACATTGCGTATACAATCGACACTCAAAACACAAGTCGATGACCTTTTACGAACGTATTACTCAGGGCTGTATCAGCAAACGATATCAATTTGACAACTTATTGTTCAAAACACAGACCTAAAAAAATTTTCTCTACGCTCAAAGTCAATGGTTTAAAACGTGCTATAGTATTTTACACGTAAGAACGTATCCCTGACACATAGAATTTTCACGTTTCACGCTGTACAACAATGAAAAATTTTGAAATACTTAAATGAAATCTAGTGATAATACTAAAAGATACAACTTAAAAAAAAAAAGATGATTTTGTCTAAGTATTTCCTTTTTAATTATTTCAGAAATCAACATAAAAGAGCCTTGTCACGGAACCGTTCACATGTGAAAAAGACAAGTTTTATTCTCTCGCGCTGTTTGAAAATACACCCGTGAGTATAAATCTGAGCACGACATTGACCACGGATTTTTTCTCTTATATTTCATGCTCTTATATGTATAAGTATACTCTCCATAGTAACACAATATTATCAATCAATTAACCTACAAGTATATCAACGTCCGTTATGGCACTCATTTGCTCAGAAAACACTTGAGTATACACATTTTCGCGTGAACTGAAGTTACCCGTACAATGGTATGACATAATGTGTTATAGTGTGAAAGTGTCGTTTAATTATTTTATAATGGGTTTTATCATTGTTGCGACAAGGAAGTCTTGGAAGAGTAATAATACTATCATTTAAATAATGTTTAAGAAGTTTAAAGTGTCGTTTGTATACGCAGAATCGCCTACCGCGCACGGTATGACATACCTTGATGAAGTTGCCTATCGCAGAGCTTACAAATGACGAGCTGCATTGTCCCCTTGGGTCCGATGAACGAGCGCTCGCAAAGAGGGCAGTAGCGACCGATGCGATACGCCCTATACGCACACACACAACCACCGGAACAGAAACACGCCATTAGTATATCATCTAGCTCGTACTCAAACGTTCTTTTATTACTTATCTTCGGATGTTATGAATTTTGATAAAAGCAAAACATAATAATAATGATTATAAACTAAACTAACTGTTGTTACTAGAACTCAAAGAGTGAAAATAAATACAGTACCTACTGCTCAATATTAGTAAAATAGAAAAAAAATTAAGTAAAAGAAATCAATCTTAAATATAAAAAAATACTTATAAATAAAAATATATCACTAAATCTACAAAACGCAAATTCATAAAATATATTTTTCAATAAAATAAAATGTATAAACGCCCGAAGACAAGTAATAAAACTTAGTATCGAGTTAGTGATTGCATTTGGAAAAC
This sequence comes from Epirrhoe tristata, assembly GCA_951394285.1. NCBI lineage: Eukaryota > Metazoa > Arthropoda > Insecta > Lepidoptera > Geometridae > Epirrhoe > Epirrhoe tristata. The sequence goes on along the minus strand of OX596150.1, from coordinate 7,324,440 downwards.
TGGGTATGAAAATGTACTACGCCCTGGTTAGTGATTATTCAGATGAGTTAGTCGATTAACTCGCGGATGAAACGTCGACACGCAATCATTGATGACCTGATTGACGCATTACTTTAGAGTTAAGAATACCTATTACGTAACTCATTGTCATGTTTGATAGCAACAGTGTAAAAAGAAAATGAGTCCGCAATAGGCATAGGTAGCAGTAAAATAGCGTAAGGTATTGCATCAATAACGCCTTCATATGTAATGAAACCAAGTGAGACTGAAAAGGAACAGTAAAGTCTATTTCAATAAATCTTTCAAGCCAATTGTCTCTGATCTATGGCAGGCCGCTAACAGCAAAGTCGGGGCGCGGCGTCGAGGCGGGGCGCGAATTTGACGTGTGCTAAGCGTCGAGGCGGCGGCGTGTATGTTTTGTTTCATTCTTTCAACATGTCATCTTCAAAAGATGAGTAGAGACAGGTGATTATGAGTTGCGGAAGGGGCGCGCGCCTCGCCCGCACCGCGCCCCCGCCTCGACTCTTGACTTTGTTTGTTTTTTACTTTTTTCAACGAGATTCGCGCCCCCCCGCGCCCCCGCCTCCACTTTCGTTTGTTAGCGACACGCCTATAACTACTTATTTACAGCTGAAGAGAGATTTGTGGTGTAATTCCCAAACACCATTGTATTACTTTTCTGTTCTTTTAGCTGGAGTGCTTGCTTATACACCATTATATTCCACTCAGTATTGTTAGAGTGGTTCATGGTGTTAAACAAACAGTCGTTAAATGGATATCAAAATGGAAGAGCATGCAACTTATCGAATAATACTGAAAAGTGCGCTTAGTAAGAACGCTGCGATGGGGGTAACAATTCATTCTGCGGGGGTCAAAATGCTACGATATCAAAGACAAAGCGAATATCCACGCAGACGTTTAGACGAGACAAAATGTAACCAGCTCGTGTTAGTCGACAAACGCATGAGATGACGTGAAACACAACTACCAAGACCAGTTAAATTAAAACAAATTACACATAATGGAAATATTTTGTATTGAAAACTGTGTACTTTTATTTTCTGCATCCTCGATAAATACTCTTCTTCTATACTGTACGCTACTGTTCACGTTTTGTTGGAGCCCCTCTTGGTTTTACTTGAAACACAACATGGAATTGTTTTAATGTTTCTGTAATTTCCGATGTTATGTAAATAAGTATTAAAGTTAGAGACAATCGATTTTTCACGACGTCACGTTTCGAATGCGGGTTGAGAATTACGTGTTTTAAACTGGCATGAACAAAGGTGTGAAAAATCGATTCTACATTAAAAATTCAGCATGATTGCGATGTTGCTTGTAATAAAAATGTCTAAGTGATATTAATAAACAATTTCTAATGAGAGGATTCTATCTAAGCTGTGAAATATTTGAGATATATTACAGTTTCTTTTTGGGGGAATTTCAATGTGGCTTAAATCTTAATTGAAATAAGTACTAATTATTTCGATGTTATTTAAAAATTTAGCTATCCCAAAACCAAAACAATTGTGTAGTTAAAGTTTAATTCTTGTTTAGTCTGATTTTACGATAAGAATGTGTGTCGTGACAACAATCTAATGTGAACGATTAGTAGGTTTCACTCATCCCTGTTTGAGATGATTATATTGTTGAATACATAATTAAATTTATCCTAATTAGAATTATGAAATTGTGAACCGATTTGGATGAAACTTGGAGTGTTATATAGACATCATCAAAGGATCTAGAAATCAAAAAGATCATAGAAAATGTCTATCGCACCTTGGGGGGAGTCAATCAATATAATCACGACTGTATAGTCATGAGGATATTTATTTTAAAAATAAATATTAGTCATCTTGCCTGTCTCAAATTAAATGCGCTTCAACGAGGCTTCTTTCGACTTGTAAATAGTCATTAGAATATCGTCACGACACCCTACACCTCATATACTGACCTAGCACAAGGCGAGCAGAGTGAATGCGAGTAGACCTTGTGCCCGCCGGGACCTCGCCGCGTCTGATGATGCCACTCGGCGTCGCCCGCGGCCGCGGCCCCGCCCGGCGAGCGCGCGCCGCATGATTTGCAGATCGCGCATTCTACGCAGTGCCAACGACCTGCAAAATTAATATTTGTGTTAGAAAAATACAAACATGAACATGACTTCATAAATATTTTAATTGTAGTAGTTACCGTAACACAGGCTAGCCACCCCACAACACAGGGAATCCTAGTGTGGGGGCTAGAACACTCGAAAAAAACTTATTTTACGTACTAATTACCATTTATTTAGGCTTAGGCATATAACTATTATACATCCCTACCTATAATTATATCATTAGGTACATACGATTATAGATTTTCCTTAGTAAATAAGTTTATATATTGAACAAAATTGTAATAGTACCAAGAAATAAACTATTTGATTTGATTTGATTTGAACATTTAGCTAATTTTCCAAATTCTCAACCAGCTTCATCTCACTTACCAAAAAAAAATAAAAAAAATGCTCGACTAGGTTTTGTCACCTAAGAAGGAAACGCAGGCACCTGCGATACAAGATTGTTAATCTTAGTGCAGGTCTCTGCACCTCACTCACATGTACGATACAATGGAAACCAATTGTAACCTGGTAAGTACTTTTTGTAAAAACCATACCTGTAAGTTAACACACCTAATGTAAGTACTTACCTACTGTATTATCTGTGCACAAAAAAAAATACTATTATTTATTTACGACTGTATCCCCAGCGCAGTAGACATTCTCTCAGATTTTTTGTTTTCCAGATCATTTAAAGATATCCAATTTTGATACATGCCAACATTTTCCAGGAATCGTGTCAGGCATGATGTTTTTGTTAGTTGAAAGTTATTCAAATATCTAAATATTGCAGCTTTGCTCACGTGATATTATCTGTATGTGCTTATGCTTACCCACGTTGAACGCGTGGGCGCGGTGGCGGGCGCGGCTACTTAGACCGCACGTGCGTTTTGTACGTGAAAACTTGGATACTACTTACTACATCAAATGTTTGATATTTCGTGATCGCGCCCGCGCAAACGTAAGCACTATGTTTGTGTTCCAACGCTTACGTGGTAAAAATTAACGTGGTATAAAGTTATTCCTGAGTGTAAACTGTCAAAATGTATGGTTATTTTTAGTTTATTCCGAGGAATAACTTTACACCACGTTTATTAGTAAGGCCCATAGACAGTATTTTACCTGTGGGAGGTTGCGTTAGCCCGGCACAAGGCAGATGGAAGGCGCGGTCGCAGAGCTCGCAGGCCGCCATCTTGTCGCTGGGCGCGCGCTCGCAGCCGCTGCAGCGCTTGCAGTCAGCGCACGACCACGCGTACTCACGACACTTGCGGATTGTGTCAGCGCTTAGTTCCACGCACATTGGGTGGACTGGAGAACAGAGAGCATTAACACCAGAGAAATAACATCATGACACAAAAAAAATATTATTATTTTGAAAAGATAAGATAATAATTTATTGATACATAACAAAGATTGCATTATCAGGATATTCCACAATATTAATTCATAGGTTAGTTATAAAACTTTGAAAATAATAATTCCTGGTTGGACAACATTGGTACCCACACTAGGATTCCCTGTGTTGTGGCATACCAATGCCCTCCGCCGGGCAGATGTTTCATTATTTAGTGATTATATAACAATTAGTTTGGTTATACACTCTTTGGTTGTAAGTAGGTATTTATATAATTGTGTTGTTCTTAGAGTGATAGACTAACATAGACAATTAGCAACTTAAGAGAAATAAAATGGGATAGTAATTATGTGGATGAATAGGGTATTTGACTCTTTTCAGAAAACCATTTCAAAGTGTTCTTTGATATATTATATGCACACTGGTCATTAAATTTCCTTTAGATTTAACATAATTTTGATAAAAACCATGTTTAAAGTTTAAACATACAAAATCGCGCGAAAAACGATATCTTGTGTCATGGCGCTGATCACGTGGTACCCGTGACGTCACTCCATAGTAAACAGACAGTACAAGTCCATAGTGACAGACAATCAGTTCGTTGACGTTTACTAGCGTTTGACGTCATCAGAGTCACAACCAATCACAGTGCGTTTTTGTAGACGAAAATTTTTTAATTTTTTTTTGTAATTTTTAAAGGTTTTTTAACCAAAAGTAAACATATTTTAGACGTAAATGGAAATAAATATGCTTATTTAGACTATTTTCTAAAAGGATGACCACAATTTGTAGTTTATTTTTAATGATGTCAAATACCCTATTGCAAAAATTTCAGAAAATTATGTGAATTATTTGAAAAAGTAACATTAAATCATAGCTTATTCTAAGGGGATTAATAACTTTTCAATTGTATTATAGTCTTGTTCTAAAAGCCAGTTCTTTACAACTCGTTTACATTTAAAAAGAGAAAGGGGATAATAGTTTAGAATTTTATTAAATTTTTTATAGACATAGGATTTCATAAAGTAACAGTGTTGTCTAGCAAATGATGAAACCACCTTTATAGGAACGAATAGATGAGCCTTGTGAAGATGAGGAGCAACAGGCTAGCATGGTATGGGCATGTAATGAGAAGGGAAGAAAGTCATGTAACTAAGAGAGTGTTTGGTATGAATGTTGATGGATTTACGAGTAGAGGTAAGCCAAAGAAAAGATGGATGGATCGTGTAAAGGATGACATGAGTAAGAAAGAAGAGTGTTGAGATGACGGCTGATAGAGGAGAATGGAAGAACACATGTTGTGCCGACCCCCCATAATGTGAAAAAAGGGCAGGAAGATGAAAATGTATAAGATAAGATAATAGTTAAAAAAAAATAGACAGGCTTACAGATAATGTATCCTAAAATTGCACCTATGTGGGAATTAAACCCACGATCTTCACCGATCCCTGTTGATTCGATTTTAATAATTTTCATAGATATATGAACTGATTTTCATCATCTTTGGCCTTTTGCATCTTTTACGTGATTTTCATGATTCTTATCTTAATAAAGATATTAGACACTACAATGTAAACGAGAAGAGTTTCTTTGAGGCACTCTCAAAATCTTTTCACCACACTGTCGAACTAGCGCCAAGAGGTAAAGAAATACTTACATTTAGCATTACATTGCGCACAGACAAGGAAACGTTCGTGCGTGTACTTCCGATTGGCTTCCAGGCGCAGTTTGCAGACTCGACAGAGGTCAACGACCTCGTCTGGGCCCCGCGAGTCACAGTCTTTGTCATGTTGGCTGCTACGCTTCACTTTTGTTAGCTTTTTACGCTGAAACATTACGATATCAATTAGAATGTATTTACACACTAGCTGTGCGCTCTCGCGGTGTGACCCGCGGTCTCTCGGGATTTTTTCATTTTTTCGGGATAAAAAGTAGCCTATGTCCTCCCCTGGGATATAACCTTTATCCATGCCAAATTTCAGCTTAATCTGTTCGGCGGTTTGGGCGTGAAAGCGTAACAAACAGACAGACATAGTATATAGTATGGAGTATGGATAAAAATAATAATGATTATTAGAAATTGTATTTTCGTGAAACTGAAGACATGATTATTCCCAGCTAGAATGAGACAGAAAATAACTTTTTAGAAACACAAAATCACCGGCCAAGACGCACATGTTGTATTTATACAACATACAGCATGTTGTGCCTTCGTGAGGGATGGTGCAAATCACCGCTAAATAAAAACCAGTTGTCCTTAAAGATGAAGGCTTGTAGGACGACTGATCTTCATTTAGCATAATTATTACACAGATTCGTTATTTATGCAATTACCAGTACAACACTGTCAACGGATTTAGGCATTCATGAAGATAGCCGCTTGACATTTGCATCTTAAATCTAATCTCAAAATAGTTGATAGCTACAATAGTCCTCTTCAAATAGGAACGGTTCCATGACACGGCTTTATTAAATTAATTTCTCGAATTACTAAAAAGGAAATAAACAAAATCCTTTTTATTGAAGTTGTATCTTTTAGTATTACCACTAGATTTCATTTATTTCAAAATGTTTCATTGTTGTACGTAAAACGTAAAAGATCTATGTGTCAGGGATACGTTCCTACGTGAAAAATACTATAATTGCTTACTCGTCGGCGGTTGTACAAGAGCCAGCCCATTCATCATCATCATCATCCACAGCCTGCCTTCACCCACTGCCAGCAGTGGGTGAGGTATGGCACAAGCTTAGGGAGGCCTATACCCAGGTATAGGCCTCCCTAAGCTTGTGCCATCCACCACGATCCTGCGCTAATCTGACCCATTGACGGCCCGCGACGTGTACAATATCGTCTGCCCATCTGGCCGCCGGACGTCGTACCCATTCATCATAAAAAAAAGATAATAATCTAATATAACATAATAACCTTGGCAGAATGTTGCGGTGCGTGCGAGTCGTCGCTAGAAGAGGAGGATTCGTCCCACGAGCCTTCAGACTCTGAGCTGGACTCCACGGGGGACGGGGGCGCGGGCGGCGCCGCTATCACCGTGTTCAGGGGGAAATACCTGTATAAATAATGTAGTTTAGTAAAAATACTTTAAACATTTATAAAATAGCAATCTTATCCAACTTTTCGTATAATTAGTGGGGAGGTTAATGGTATCGTTCGAAATTTTTATTACCAACGACCCCATTGACTTTAGCAGTGGGGTATCTGGGAGTTTTTATTCCCAACTACCCCACTAGGTTACTGGGGTCGTTGGGAATATACCCCCTATTCTCTCTCTCCAGTCCTTTCCCACGTTTTCTCGCTATTTACGATATCGTCTAACCATCGAATGAGTGATCATGATCATCATCATGGACCTCATCATCAACTTGTGTCCGAATCCGGTCGTGCGTAATTTAAAAAACTCTCAAACATAGTTAATAAACCTAGCACGTCGTAGAACCTAGTGACACGAACAGAAGACAAAGCAAGTTATTTATTACGTACCGCATGTGTGTGTAGATGCACACTCACGTTGTTTATGTGTGCGTAAGCTCGGGAACGCTCATGGACGAATAAGCGCTCAGTATCGCTTACACAGAAATAAATCTACACACAATTAACCCTGTCTACGCCAGCTACCACACGATCAAGTTGGACGAGCTGCCGCGAGATGGCGCTAGTGGACGTATCCTATAAAACGTCTCTGCGCGACCCATCGGTCTCTCACATATATTTTTAAATCGAATAACACCTTGTATTGTACAATTAGCAAAATTAAACGTTTTTAATATTTAAAATAAAGTATTGATTTTTGTACAATCAGCTAGATGAGCACAGACAGCCAGACTCAAAATCCTAGTAGAAATAAAGTACCTAACCAGATCTAGGCAGGACCACCAACTTATTCGCCTTAGGAATTTTCATTAGGTAGTCCTCGAAACGTAGCTATCGCAAACATTGGACCTTCGCAGCCGAATCATCGGACCACGCCGCCGAGTCGTCGTGGGATCTACGAAGAAGGGTCTGGCCAAATTCGTTCCAACATCTCCTTGTCCTATTTAAATTGTACTAAAACTGTTTCTCTTTCGCAGTAAGAAGCCAGAACGCGTGGTGTTTCAAGGAGAAATCGTGAGTACCCTCTTTTTCACAGCTTGCTAAAATGAGTGTTGAAAACATGTCCGTTCGTAGTAAATCTCCTAATCCGTATTTAGGGGCAGATTTAAATGAAAATATATTACGAGAATTAAATAAGAAACGCGGTTCGATCAAGGGTAGACTAACTTTGTTCGTAAAATTTATAGATTCCTATGTCGGAGCTCGTTTGACGGATAGACAATTAGCAGAAATTAAATTGCGTAGTGATGTAGCTAAGTCATTACTAACTGAATTCAATAGTATTCAAAACTCAATCGAAGAATTAGTCTCGGAAAATGATAGTGCCGTACAACTAGAATCACGTGAAACTTTTGAAAATTCATACTATCGGGTTCAGGCTGATGTCGTCAGTTTGCTAGCTCAATCTAATAGTTCTGATCACGCTTGTAGTGAACGTATACCTAAATGTAACGATTCCAAATGCAATACTCACTCGCTGGTCAAACTTCCAACTATTTCGCTACCCTCATTCGACGGATCATACGATAACTGGTTAGAGTTTAGAGATACTTTCGTTTCTTTGATTCACCATTCAAAACAGCTCGATGATATTCAGAAATTTCATTACATGCGATCGTCACTCAAAGGTAATGCAGCACAAGTTATCAAATCGGTAGAATTCACGACGGAAAACTACACGGTAGCTTGGGATTTGCTTACAAATAGGTACGATAATTCGAAATTATTGGTGCATAATCATTTGAAATCTCTATTCTCAATGCAACCTACGAAAGAGTCTTCTTCTCATATTAGGAAATTAGTCGATACTGTTCTTAAGAATTTGCGCGCATTGAAGACTCTGGGAGAACCCACAGAATCGTGGGATACTCTCATCATATATACCGTAGTTTCAAAATTAGATTCAGCTGTAGAAAAAGATTGGGAACAATACAAAAGTAATCAGTCAAGTGAACGTATTTCACTGAACGATTTACTTAGTTTTCTAAAGGACAAGGCAGACACACTATGATATGATAAAAGCGCGTCACACTTCTATCATAAATAGTAACAATACGAGTAGTAAAGTTTCTCACGAATCCACTAAAAAATCAAGTCAATTCAATAGTGTTCAAAGTTTCACTTCGAGAAACGATACCACGCACAAACCTACCCGCACTTGCAAATCGTGCGGAGCTAACCACGCGCTTTACGTTTGCAAGAAGTTTTACAATTTATCTGTTCAGGATAGGATTAACTTCGTAAAAAAGAATAATCTATGCATAAACTGTTTACGGTCAGGTCACGAGTTATCTGAATGTATTTTCGGTCCGTGCAGGCAATGCAACGAGAAACACAACAGCTTACTTCATGGCGGAGAATTCGCGTCATTATCGGTTGTAGTGCAGGATCTTCAATCGAACTCCACGCCTAACATGAGTACAGCTGCGGTTTTACATACGGTCGAACAATCACGCATTAATATTGATTGTAACGACATCACATTCGAAACGGTTTTGTTGTCAACCGCATTAGTCGAGGTAGCTGGTGACGACAATGTGTATCACAAAGCTCGCGCTTTATTAGATAGCGGTAGTCAGCGGTGCATAATAACCGATTCATTACGCAACAAGTTAAACGCAAAGTCCATACAGTCCACTGTTCAAATCACGGGAATAGGTCAGACAGTCACGCAGTCGACTCAGTCCTGTAAAATCAATCTCAAGTCGTTAACCGGAGATTACAGTACACGCATTAATTGTATTGTTTTAAATCGCATTACCGATTCATGTCCGTCAGTAAGCTTTGATCATAAGTTGCTAGACTTACCTACGCATATAGTTCTAGCCGATCCTACGTATTACTCGGCATCGCAAATCGACCTACTGATAGGAGCAGATTGTTTCTGGGATCTATTAGTCGAAGGTAGGATACGTTTATCCACCGGGCCGTACTTGCAAAATACCACTTTGGGGTGGGTCTTATCAGGTATCGTCTACGATACCAGGTCGCGCATTAATCGACTACAATGTAATTTCGTTCAAAACTCAGAACTTAATAATCAGTTAAAAAAGTTTTGGGAGATAGAAGAAATAAATATACCAAATCAATGTCTTTCTACCGAAGAAAGTTTTTGCGAGCAATTGTTTATCGAAACAACAAAACGGGTAGATGACGGTCGTTTCTCAGTTCGCATACCTCTGAAAGAATCTGTCGAATCGCTAGGTGACAGTTTCAAAATAGCGGAATCTAGGTTCTTATCGTTAGAACGCCGGCTAGAAAGATCGCCACAATATAAAAAGTTGTATAGTGACTTTATGCAGGAATACTTAGGCCTAGGACATATGACGCGCATTGAGAACTTTGATTTTACCATGCCTCATTATTTTTTACCGCATCACGGTGTGCTACGTGAACAAAGTACTACAACAAAATTACGCGTAGTTTTCAATGCGAGTCAAAAAACGTCGTCCGGTGTATCGCTTAATGATATTCAAATGGCAGGTCCAGCTTTACAAAACGATCTGTTTTCTATTCTTTTGCGCTTTCGTCAGTATAAATACGTAGCATGTGCTGACATAGAAAAATTCTTTAGGCAAATATTAATTCAAGAAGATCAAAGAAACTTGCAATTGATTTTATGGCGAGAGAATAAATCGGATTCTCTCGGTGTATATCGCCTTAACGTCGTCACTTATGGTACAACATCGGCACCGTACCTCAGTATACGTTGTATTAGGCAGTTAGGATTACAGTGTGCGGACGATGATGTGGCACGTGCCATATTAAATGATCTGTTCGTAGACGATTTATTAATTGGTAGTGACTGTAAAAATAATTTAGCTCAACTGTGCGAAAAGGTATCTAACGTGTGCTTGACAGGTTGTTTTCCATTACTAAAATGGATTTTTAATTCGTCTGATGTCGCATTAAATACACAGAGAATTGATGAGAAATCTAAATGTCTATCTCTAGACGATACTTGTTCTAGTAGAACATTAGGTCTAGGTTGGTTTAACAAAAGCGATGAGTTACATTTTGTTACGCAAATAAAAGATAATTTAACTAATGTTACTAAAAGGTTAATTTTATCGGTAGTATCTCAAATTTACGATCCTTTAGGTTTATTAAGCCCTATAATTATCGTAGGAAAAATATTATTACAACGGCTATGGCTTTGTAAATTAGATTGGGACGATATCGTGCTCCATGAAATAGGCGTTATTTGGAATAAGTTTATTCAGTCGTTATCGCATCTGCCTAGTATTAGTGTTCCGCGGCACGTACTCAGTTCAGATTATTCAAAAATCGAGTTGCATATCTTCACTGACGCGAGTGAAAGTGCATATGGAGCTTGCGCGTACTGCCGCACTAGCAATAACAAGAATGAAGTCACAGTGAAGTTGTTATGTTCAAAGAGTCGTGTTGCTCCTCTCAAACCGATTAGTATTCCAAGGCTTGAGCTTTGCGGTGCGTTAGTCGGTGCAAAATTGTACGAAAAAATAATAAAATCATTGTGTTTACAGTTTGATAATGTAGTATTTTGGACAGATTCAACTATCGTACTTGGGTGGTTGAGAACGTCTCCCCACCAGTTAAAAACGTTTGTCCAAAATCGGGTGGTCGAAATAAACGATTTAACAGGTAATGCAAAGTGGTTACATGTTAGAACAAAACAAAATCCAGCTGATTTAGTTTCACGCGGTATTAGTTTGAGTGAGTTGTGTACTTCATCTTTGTGGTGGAACGGACCCACATTTTTACTCGAAATTTTACATAAATATCCACACGATTATCAGGAAAGTTCGCATAATATAACTTTGCCTGAATTAAAACATTCTACAGTTAGTATAGCTTGTAGAAACGGTTTTAAAAGCGTTATGGAATTCGAAAGGTTTTCTAATATAAATAGATTACAGCGAGCGTGTGCGTACGTACTGCGCTTTATACATAACTCACGCACACAAAACAAAGAAGAACGGTATTACGGTCCCTTATCAGTTGAGGAATTAGATAGGTCGTTAGGAATTTTAATAAAAGACGCGCAAATACAATCGTTTAACAATGACTATCACTTATTAGTTCAGAATTTAAATATAAAATCAAATCGTAGTTTATCAAGTTTAAATGTATTTTTAGATGAACAACAGGTTATGCGCGTTGGTGGTAGATTGGTAAACAGTGATAGTTTTTCTTACAACAAAAAACATCCCAAGCTATTGTGTAGTAAGCATCATTTTACTATACTTTTATTTAGATCGGAACATTCTAAATTATTACATGCGGGACCCCAATTACTTCTTTCGCATATTAGGGAAAAATGGTGGCCTATAGGTGGAAGAAATTTGGCTAGGAAAGTTGTAAGACAATGCGTTAAATGCCGTCGCATGAAAGGTAAAACGATTCAACCTATCATGGGAAATTTACCTAAAGAACGTTTAAGTGTAGGTTTTCCATTTTTATTTAGTGGTGTAGATTACGCAGGACCATTTTATATTTTAAATAAAAAAGGCAGAGGCGCTAAACTCGAAAAATGTTATTTATGCCTTTTTGTGTGTTTTGCGACGCGAGCGTTGCATTTGGAACTTGTTACTAATTTATCAATGGAAGGTTATATTTTAGCTTTGAAAAGATTTATGTCACGAAGAGGAAAACCTCTTAAGATTTTTTCAGATCACGGTAGAAACTTTGTAGGAGCCGCGCGGGAACTTACAGATTTTTTACGAGACAATACAAATTCTATCCTTGATTACGCATCAGATAATCAAATCGAATTTAGTTTTATACCTCCGTATACACCTCATTTTGGTGGGTTGTGGGAATCTGGGGTGAAATCCTGCAAACACCACATTTCTCGCGTTATAGGAAATGCTTATTTAACTTATGAGGAATTCAATACAGTTTTGGTACAAATTGAAGCTGTCCTGAATTCCCGCCCTATGTATCCTATGTCCTCAGATCCGAACGACTTTACCCCCCTCACACCAGCTCACTTCCTGATTGGCCGACCTCTGACTAGCACCGCTGAGCGAGACGTCACGGCGATGGCGCTGCCGTCCCTATCGCGCTACAAACGAGTCGAGCAGCTGAGGCAATCATTCTGGAAACGCTGGTCCATGGAGTACATATCGGAACTTCAAAAACGGACAAAATGGCAACATAAAAAGGAGGACATAGAACCAGGAACAATGGTCCTCATCAAGGAGGACGGTCTCCCTCCTCTCAAGTGGAGATTGGGCCGCGTCACGGCTATCTTTCAAGGAAGAGACGGAGTTTCAAGAGTAGCGGAAATAAGACTAGCAAAGGGCTTAGTGAAGAGGGCATTCTCCAGAATATGTCCGCTCGAGGTAGATGTCCAGGGAGCTGACGCAAGCGGAGCAGAGTTCGATTCCCGCATCACTGGAGCGGCACCATCTTGAGTGTTCTCAAGGCCCGCCGGGATGTCTACGCCAGCTACCACACGATCAAGTTGGACGAGCTGCCGCGAGATGGCGCTAGTGGACGTATCCTATAAAACGTCTCTGCGCGACCCATCGGTCTCTCACATATATTTTTAAATCGAATAACACCTTGTATTGTACAATTAGCAAAATTAAACGTTTTTAATATTTAAAATAAAGTATTGATTTTTGTACAATCAGCTAGATGAGCACAGACAGCCAGACTCAAAATCCTAGTAGAAATAAAGTACCTAACCAGATCTAGGCAGGACCACCAACTTATTCGCCTTAGGAATTTTCATTAGGTAGTCCTCGAAACGTAGCTATCGCAAACAAACCCTATTAGTACACCGACGCATTCGCATGCGACAGATCGCATCCGACAAGGACGCACCTATTTCTTTAGCTATGTTCTAGAGTGAGACGTGGGTTCGCGTTGGTGTTCTAAAGGCGTAAGACCAACCAATATGGAACTGTGCATACCGCAGTTGTTCCGGCGTGTACCGCACGTAGCTGTGTTGGTACTGGCCGGGCAGCAGCGCGTGCGGGTAGAAGCCGTGCGGCGGCCGGCAGTGCTCGCGCGCGACTGTGATCGGCGGCCGACGTCGATGGATGCTGTTGCTCTGGAGGTCCGCGCATGCGCCGCGACGCCAGAAGTTCGCGGTCGCGTTCCATTCGGCCGCGGAGGCTATCGCTGCCGCTGCCATGTCCTGGGGTAAAGAGGTACAATAAGCAAAACGGATCTTTAGCTCTCTGAAGTTAGGTGCAATCGAATGCGCAGGTTTGGTGGAGTAAGCGAGATAGCGACTTTAGGCGTCTTCAAAAATGGGTTCTGCGCAGCCACTTCAGAGAGCTAAAGAACGATTGTGCGACTCTAAAAGTAGTCCGAACCTACTATATGGGAAATTTAGTTAGCTTAAACGAATTAATGTAAATCAAACATTTTTTTGAAATGTTTAAAGATGAGTTTCGCAGTAAATTACTACTAAACTACAAAGCATGATTTCTTCTTAGGTTGATCAAACCAAAGCCTAAACAAATAGGTACATATTAAATTACATTTCTGTGGGAATAGTTTTATACTAGTCTTGCAGAAACTGTCAAAATGTTTGCTGTATAAAACAGGTACAAAAATAAAATCAAAAAACAGTTCAGTAGGACCGCTGGGATCACTTTGAATCGTCTTAAAACTAGGTGATTTTACTCATGTTTCTTCGCGACCAATACCGTGAAGAACCAGGGCAACAAACACGGTTTGGGGCCTAGCTATTTTTTAGGTGATCCATCTTAAAACTCTTAGGCTACTTAAAATTGTGTTGAAAGTGGGGTTTTAATTTATTAGGTACCTGTCTAGTTTTTTCTGGATCAACTTTCGGTGGTTCAGGTTTGTCCGATGTCTTCTCGGATTTCATTTCAATTTTGCAAGGTTTCTCCTCGAGTTTAGTCTCGTCTTCCATAGATTCTGTCAGTTGCCTCTGGCGCTGATACGACCGGTATTCTTCGTATTTGTGAGGGTAGTCCGAGAGCATTATGTCTAAAACGTCGCTGGCGTCGACTGCTGTGATACCTGTGTCATGGGATATATAAAGAATTATACATCAGAGTACGAATTCGAACGTCGAGTTTTTGTATCGGACAAATATTTCCTTGGCACCAACTCTTAACGGCGAAGGACAACATCGTGAGGAAATATGAGGCCACTGTTATTTCGACTGAATATCGAGCGTCGGATGATGTAGGATGATGTAGATTTTTATTTTTCTGAACTTTAAACGAGATAATATTTTCGTCGATAAATGATGCCACATACCGAGATCACAGAGAGCCTCCGTGACTATGCCACGTCGTAGGCAATAGTCCTTCTCCTCGCCGATAACCGCCCGCCGCTTCAGCTCCGCATATCGTCGCTTGAAGCTTTTCACTCCCAGAAACATCGCTACTTGCTCTTGGATCATCATTACCTGAAATTTTAAAGATTAAGATTAGTTTTTATATATTTTCTTTTTATTTTAGGATGCGGAAAGATTGCTGGAACCACTACATCGATATAATTAAGTTCTTCACTGAGAGAAAACTTGTTTTTTCTAAATTAAATTCTTAAATTTTTTTTCTTAATAATCTCCAACCTTGTGAAATTCTTCGCAAAACATAGAACTCAGATAGTAGATTTAATTAATTTTAAGCTAAGCACCAACAAGGTAGAAACCACTCTTGTTGGAATCCACTTTTATCCCGTCTATGAGTTGATTCCAATCACTATTTCCAGTAAATTATATGAATCTGCGCGAATCAGACAAATGTAACAAAGGTATTCAAACATTGGAATCTAGTGCTCACCTGATGTTCCACATTTGGCACATCGTTAGGTGGCCACGTGTACTCTTTCACATCTGCCGCCGTCCAAACTTTATTGCTGTAAAGGAAAATAGACGTATTATTTATAAAATACTAAAATGTTTATCGAAAACATCCGCTTGGAGATCTGTGCGTAAAGTTTTACCTATCAAACAAATCAGCAAACTTTGATTTCTTCATTTTATTGCTGCCTTCGTTTGTTGAACTCTTTACTGAGCTTTGAGAGTCTTCATCTAGTAAGTGGGAAGGTCTGAAAAATAAAAGGCACATTTAGTTAGGGAAAAATGAAAGTATACGCTCATGTAGATTGAAAGTCTACCATACTATTACTCACTTAGAAGGAGTGGCATTATCGTCCATCATACAAGTCTCCTCCTCAAACAGTTCGACCGTCGTCGTGGCTGGGCCGCAGACGCGTCCATATATTCCCATTGTTTCCTGATTAAAATGAATTGTTACAGTACGTTTCCAAATTGAATTCAAAAATGCCAAATGGCGGTTAGAAAGATATATATTACCTTCATGTAAGTAGCACCCTTTCCGCCGCCTCGACCTCGACCACGACCTCTGGGCGTTCGCCCCCTCGGGGTCCGACCGCGACCGCCCCTCCCCCGCGACCCTTTCGCGTCCGGAGACTTCATATACTCCTCAATCTTAATCGGGCTTTCGAGCACCACCGACGGTACACTGAACATCTTCATATCCGTGCTCCGCCGCCGGCTGGACAACGGTGTTATACAAGCGGACGATTTGTCGAGAGCTTCCGTCATCCGAGGTAGCTTGATCCGCGAACTTGTCGGGTCTTCGGGAGTGACCGGGCGCGGCGGTGTGCGCGGCCGTTGCGGCTCGTCTTCGTCCAAAGTTTCGATGACGATCACGGTTTCTGTGGACTCCTCGTCGCTGGCGGGTCTCGGCGCGGCAACCGGGCTAGCCGCGCGCCGCCCGCCCCGACCGCGTCCTCTACCGCGAGGCTTAGATGACACCGTAGGCCTTTCTCTGAAATAGAAACATCCTTACATCATCAACGATTCGAGTGGTTCAGTTTAACTGTCAATAGAAACAGCTCAGGCAGAGAAAGTACGATCATACGCTTAACATTCAAGTGGACTAATAGGAATTTTAAGTAGGTAGATTTGAATCGAACTTCAACTCATGTGTAGTATAAACAGTTAATTCACTGAAATGTTGCCAAATCTACCGAAACGCCGTCAATATGTTCGACAATAGATTAGGTCAACGCAATATCCATTGTTTGGGTTAGATAATAACTTGGTATGACGTTGAAAGGATGCCCTTACCTACATATTTAAAAAAGCGAAAATGGACTCAAAAAATATAAACTCACCGCATTAATCGTAGTGATCGTTGAGGACGCTCTTCTAAGGCAGGAGTCGGTATGGAGGCAGGCGTGACTGGCTTGGCACCCTCGGATAGTGGTATCTTCCGTGGTCGGCCACGTTTCCGCGGTGTCGGAGTCACTTCCACAGCTTTTATACTAGCAGATTCAGTAACTTCCTCAGCACTTTTCAATGCATCCACTTCTAAGGGATCCTGCGATATCTCATCAGGCGTAGATATATCCCGGAACTCGGAGTTTTCACTAATAATCATCTCCTGAACATTCGGATGACAGTTTTCTATCCGTGAAATCTCTACAACCACGTCTGAGCTGCCCGTCGAAGTATTAGATTCAGCATCTGGTATAATAATTGGGTCTTTATTCAATATCGAAGCTTCACTCGACTGTAACGATTGCATCTGTTTTGCCTGTAGGTTCGAAAGTATATTATGCAATTTGGAGTTACCGTTTTTCGAATTGTCGTTGTTCAAAAGCGAAAAGTTCTTTCTCTCACTCGGTTTAACTTCCGTTTGAGGTTTAGGTGGTGTCTGAGTAAAGTTTGAAGCAACAGGTGTTATCGTAAGACCCTTGTTTACCGACAGAATTTGTTCCAGCTTTAATCTTTTAGAATCTAAAACTGATATTTCTGTTTCTTTAGTCGGACTCGGGCTTGTTTCAGATACAGACGGCCTTTTGCCTGCATTCCTTCGTATTATAATTGGAGTTTTCTCAGGAGTTTCTACAACTCTCGAACTTCGTAATCTTTTACCGATTGTCAAACTAACAGCTTCATCAGCAGCCTGCTTTTTTCTACTATTTACATATTGTTTTTTCGGACTTAGCTTCTCTTGCGATGTTTCGTGAGTATTTTCAGTGTGATTTTGTGAAGAAGAATCTTTAGGTCTATGGCATTCTTCAGTGATTATTTTTGAAGAAGGGCCGTGATCAGTCTTATTTATTTTTAAAATTATCCGTGGAGAATCTTGCCCAGAACTTTGATTTGATACCTTGTCTGTAACGATTTCCAACGGTTTTGTAACACTCTCGTTGGCATCTTTTCGTATATCCTGGATTGATCGTATTTTCAAAGTTTTCGATGAATGACTTAAGTCATTTGGCACCTCTGAAACTGGGCTTCTTCTACCAAGTTCAACAGATAGATCAGAATTATGTTTTCTGATTTCATCAACAAGAGTTTTAATATTTGTTGTAGCATTGCAATTTACAACATCAGATTTTTCAGAATTAGAACAATTACTAATGTTCATTTCTCGACTTTTCTCTGAGTCGTCTTTAGTATTTGATAAAAGCTGTTTCAACAATGTACAATTTTGAAGAGATTTTTTCTGCTTCGCTGACCCTGGAGATAGCGGCGATGCAACCATATCAGTCTTCCTTTCGTGCAACTCATTACTTTGTATCCTATTGCTGGAGATTTTATCAGGTGCTTGGTTTATATCTATTGATATGTTTTTGCTTTCATTGATTTCAGGAAGGCAATTGCGATGAGTAGCAATAGTTGCGTGAGCTACTGTTTGAATCAAATTAGAGCTATCTGGAACAGAGTCCATGTTTTTTCGAAGCTCGACACAAGCAGATTTGATATTATCCCTATCAGGCGTCATATTTGACTTCTTTAGTCTTGGGGACATAGGTTGTCGCGGTGATTTTGTCCCATCAACATAGCTATTATACTTTATATCTGATAAATTGTCACACACATTTTTCATGTTTATTTTCATAACAAGAGGTGGATTTTTGGTCGACTTTTCCAGATTATCATCATTAATTTTATTTTCATTGCTATCTTCATGTTTAATAATAGGTTTTATATTCAATTTTGTCACGTTGGGTATTCCTGAGCCCCCTGGACTTTTCAGCGAATCTCTTTTGGGTGAAGACGGTGACGTGTTGTCGTCAGGCTTCACTAGTGGTTTAATGTTCAGTTTAGTAACCACAGGAATACTTTGTTCATTAGGTATGGGTTTAATATCCTGCTTTTCACTTGGTTTTATAATTGGTTTTATGTTAAGTTTCGTCACAACAGGTATGTGATCAGAATTATCATCACTTGAAGTGCCAGTCTCTGAAGATTGATTCTCAGAATCTTTCAACCCTTCATCTTCTTCTTCAGGCTTAATAATAGGCTTAATATTAAGTTTAGTTACGATAGGTATATTATCAACCTTGTCAACTACATTTTCATCACAGTCTTTTCCCTCTGAAGAGTTTTCTTCTTCAGGGTTTTTTAGGGGTTTAATATTTAATTTAATTATTTTAGGTACATCCTCTACACTAGAATCTACTTCATTATCTTTAGGTTTTACTATAGGTTTAATATTTAATTTTGAAACTACAGGAACTTTGTCCCCCAATTCCTCAGAACTTTCTTCACTTTCGGCAGGTTTCGAAATAGGCTTGATATTCAATTTTGTAACAATGGGAATGTGATCTGGGCTGTCACAAACCACTGTAGACTTTTTAGGAATCTTAGTGCAAGTATCTGTATCAGTTTTAGTTACCGCCTTGATGGTTAATTTAGGCACATGCATATTTTCTTTGATTTCAGAACATGAACCAAATGCATCTGTTGTTATTTTTAGTTTAGGGATTTCATTGTCATTTTCAGGAGGTTTTATTGGTTTTATAGTTAATTTTGGACTTAGTGGCTGTGCCTCAGATTTTGTAACCGTTTTGATAGTTAACTTCGGTATTTTCTCAGTTATCGAATCTTCAGACTGACTTATCACCAGTTTAAGTTTTGCATCCTTTTCATCATTTTCGTTTTGTTGAAGACCTTTGATTGTGAGCTTGGGAATGTTTTTCTCTGTGTAGAATTTACCTTCACATTCAGTGCCAGGCTTTCCCAATTTTATTGTTACTTTTGGAACAGTATCAGATGGCCCTTGGTCTGAAGCAGAAGCCTGATCAGAAGTACTGGTTTCATCATTTTCAGAATATTCAGATTCTGATATTTCACTACTGCTGGATTTTCTATGCATATCATTAATCTTCTCAGCTGGTTTAGGGATAGGTTTTATGTTTAACTTTGTTATGCTTGGGATTTTTTCTTTTCTATTTGCTTGATCATTTGATACTGTGTCCTCTGGGCTAATATTTTCTGCCCGAGGTTTAATAATAGGTTTGATGTTTAACTTAGTCACATTAGGGATTTGTTGGGTACCTTCAAAGTCTTCTGTCTTCTGATCCACAGGTGGACGGATTGGCTTTATAGTTAGTTTGGGAATGGAGGGTTTAATTTCTTCAACTTGTTTATTCCCCAACTTAATTGTTAATTTTGGAACCTGTTTAGTTGAATCAGGCTTTTCTTGAATGGCATTACTTGTATGAGGACTACTTTGCAAGCTACTGTTGTGGTCAGACGAACTGAGGTTTAGCTTGATAGGCTTAACTTTCTTTTGATCCATTGATACATCCTCAATGTTATCAGTATTTGAGGAAATAACACAATTGGGACTTATTTCAACATTTGAAACTGAAACTTGCTGAACCTGCTTATCTTGGTTTGACGTTACAGTATCGTTTTCAGGTTTTGATGCTTTTGTTAATGTTAATTTGATTGGTGGTAGTTTTATAACTCCATCCAATGCATTACTTTGAACTTCAACAGATTGTTTTTTCAATGTTTCTGGTTCAATATCCATTGTCTGAGATTCCTTTGGATAAACCTCTGAGTTCTTCATTTTAGCGTCTACTGAATCCTTTTCATTTAATTTGTTTGAACCAGTCAAAACCACCTTCTTGTTTATTAAATCTACACTGGTTTTCATCAATTGACTATTATCCTCTACTTCGGATACAACATCTTTTGCGATTGATTTTGTTTGCACAGTTTGACTCTGTGTTTGGTCCAACAATTCTGATTGCGCATTGATTGATTCAGACTGTTGTGCAAGTACTTTTGCTTGGGTCCCTCTCTGCTGTAGAACTTTTGATTGACACTTTTCTTGTTCTAAAACCTCCGACACTGTTGGTTCACTTAGTTTCGGATGACTCTCTGTTGTTTCTACAGCTTTTGGTTGGCTTCCTAATGATTCTGGAACTTTTGAATCAGCAGATTTTCTCTCTGATGACTCAGTTGCCTTTAATTGAACTTCTACAGGTTTTAGGTCCATAACTTGAGTCACAGTTGCTTTCATACTATCTGGTGGAACTTGACTATCTTGTGATCCTTGTTGATTCTTTTCTGGTTTTGATACTTTAATTTGACTTACAGTTGGTTCAAGTATTGGTATTGATTTGCTTTCTGATAATTCCAGTAATTTAGATTGATCCATTGATGATCCTAATTTATTTGATTCTGAATCACCTGTTGGATCTGAAAACACTACTTTTGCTTGACTATCTGTTGGCATTTTAGAAAATTCTTGAGTTTGTTCCACACCCTGTGATTCCAATTCTTTTGATGATCTATTTGATGACGTCAGATCTTTAGACTTGACTATTGTTGTTTCATTTTCTGATTGACTTTCATCAGGTATCTGACATGGTTTTTCAGATTTTTTCAGCTGGATTTCTGATGTTTTCTTCGCAGTTGACAGAGTCTCTGTAGATTTTACTTCTTTTGCAAGAATCTGTGCTGTTTCCAATTGACTTTCTACAGATGGTGAGGACATTAAAGTCTGTGCAGATTCTTGAGTTGTTACTGTGATCGGTTTAGGATCTTCTGATTGAGCTTCAGATAACATAATTGACTGATCTTTATTTAATTCAGAATTGTCCGATTGAGTCTCTTTAATTAACTCAGTTTTTTGTGCTTTTTCAACCTGAATATCTGGTGGATTTAAACAATCTTGCACAGGCTTTATTGGGTTTAGAGTAATTTCTTCAGATTTTTCTGGCATAGTCGCTTTTGGTTCAGTCTCTATTTGTGCTTCAACTACACATGTTTCTGTTGAATCTTGAACATCTCCGACTGATTTAACCAGTGTTGCACTAACAGATGTTGTATTTTCAATATTGCTGATGACATTTTCTTTTGCTTCACTTTTAGAATGATGCAAAGGCTCAAACACTTTTATTGAATCATTGATCAAGGTAGATTTCACAGGTGCTGATTTTTTATCATGTTCTTTTGATTTATGACTATCTTCCTGGCTTGTAGTCGGTTCCACTGGGAATACTGGCCTTAGATGGTCATCAGGTGATGTTGATTGGCATTGTTTTTTCTCTGGTGATAAGGCTTCATTTTTGTTGCTGTTACTTAGGACAGGAGTAACTTTAGGCCTTACAAGTCTAATTTTTTTAGGAGCTGTTGAGGTTTCTGCTTTGCAGATACTAATTTCACTTACATTGCTAATCTCTTCAGGCTTAACTTTACCATGAACATGTTGAACGGGTACTGCATCTGATGAGCTGGATACATCCTTCACTAACACATCACAGCTTGTAGACTGTGTTGTATGTATGCTTGCCGTTTGAGAGTCCACAGTTGACGACACTGTAGAATCAGGCCGTCTATCACTGGGCACTGGTCGGACAAGACGTCTTTTGAGAGGGGACTTACTTTGTGGCTCCACAGGGAAGCCTCTACTTTCACTAACACTACACTCACTCGATGTGGATTCTGCTCTTTCAACAGTCACACTGTCTCTATTATCACTGGATGTCACACACTTTACTGTCCTTTCCAATTGTTCTGATTGTTCACATTCACTAACATTTGGAGTGTCTTGCACAGTTTGAATACTGCTTGATGGAGAGTCGGACACTGATTCTGTAGCCGACAACTCTGGTTCTGCACTTATCACTGCACTACTGTTATCACTCTGTTCATTTGAAAAAGTTTCTGTTTTATCAACATTAGCTGAACTTGCTTGAGGGGAACTCACATTACTGTTTTTATTTGCACATGTAGGATCTTCAGAATGCGATGCGCACTCTTCAGACTTCACCGATGTGTTTTCAATAGGATTTTCACTTTTATCAATGGGGGCAGGGGATTCGGGCTGGACTTGTTCCGCTATGTTGTCGATCTGTTGTTTTGGCTCGGGTTCACCCGTGGACTCGAGAGATTCATGGGCCTCGTTCAAAGCAGGAGCTTCGTCGCCGAACGTTGAGAGCGGCACACGCTTCGGAGCTCCAGGCCCATCGACGAATTCATCAATCATATCCAGTATCGCTTCGGTGCTTGTGTTGACATCCTGCTGCGACGGCGACGGAACGCTCTCGCCGTCGTCGTTTTCCTCGGACATCGCGGGGGTTCTGCACGACGTTCTGGCGTCAGGTGGCTCGTGTTGTGTGTCGCGAGTTGCTTCGACGTCCTCGGCCTGCCCGATGTCTTTTTCCCGCGCCGATGCACGGCGGGACGCGCTCGTCGCGTTGCCCGCATCATCTTCCGAACTCTCCATTATCTACTGTTTTGCAATGCTGTCATATCTGAAAGATAAAACGCTCGCTGGGTGATATTTACGTTACGAATGGGTAACCTGACGACGTGCGAGATTGACAAGCCACAGGCACCATTCTAATTCACCATAACGCTACAAAAATTCGTTCACGGGGTCCACAGTGATGATTTATATACCTACACATGTACATTAATTTCATATTCACGACGTTCACGTCTCGTAAGAGAACGCGCGAGGTCTCGGAAACTATTCAACAGCGTAAACCGGCAAACAAAAAGCTTGTATACGCCATTTTTAAAACCAAAGACATGGCAGATTGGGCCAATAAAAAATATCCATTTCTACAATTCGGCCATTGTCGTGTTGGTAAACTGCAAGAAACCCATAGATCGCTCTACATGAGCTTGTAAAAGAGTAATAAATACACTTTCGACGTGTGAAAGAGGGAGTCAGCTAATAAATCTTTAGAAATTAATAATTTTTGAGAATGGCAATATTTTCCGTAAAACCTCGTAAAACATTTGATTTACTAGAGATGATTCAGGTAATACTTTGAGATAATTTTCAAAGTTCGTGTACGCTAAGAAATAATAACAATTTTTATGAAATTTACTACTTTCAAAATTAATGTTGGATTTCTTTTTTATATATTTTACTCTGCTTGGCCGTCTGTAGATGCCTAAAATTATGTTTGATAGGTTGCTATTCAATAAATAGAAATTACATTACGTAGTCTGTCTGTGGAACGTATGAACGATCTCTGTCTGTCTGTCACTGTCATTGTCACAATATTTTATTGACTCTGAACGTCGTATTTTCCGATTTTCGTTTGTTTTGACTTTTTGTTTCGGCAACGGCATTTTATATAAATAAAACATGACGACTATTAGACCTTTTACTTGCGAAGATATGTTAAAATTTAACAATGTGTAAGTTTTCACAGCAGTCTGGTTATGAAGAACCTCAATCACTTTAAGACTTATCTTTTCTATAAATTAGAATAATCCCACGTTACGATCATCTATGATACTATACCTGCACACTAAGTAGAAACTTCATTTTTCAGGAATCTGGATCCTTTGACAGAGACCTATGGTCTATCATTCTATACACAGTACTTAGCACATTGGCCCGAGTACTTTCAAGTTCTTGAAGCCCCAAATGGAGAAATTATGGGATACAGTATGTATACATCCTTGTAATTTCATCTTAAACCTGGTTTATGTTCAAACCTCCAAATATTTCCACTGCTCTCTATCTCTGGCGACTCTCCTCCAGTTTGGAGCAGTGGAAATATTTGGAGGAGGCCTTTGCCAGGAGGCACACTGAACAAAGAGACATTTTATAAGAAACTCAAAGAACCCCATTCTTGTTCAGGATAAAAGGGCTTATATAGATAGATAGATAGATAGATGTTCAAACCTACCTACGCCTACCCATAGATTTTTAAAGAATAAAATGTTTGATTACAATTTACAGTAATGGGTAAAGCCGAAGGGCATGGTGAAACATGGCATGGACATGTCACAGCATTGACGGTCAGCCCCGACTACCGTAGATTGGGTCTTGCAGCTAAACTGATGAATATATTAGAGGAGGTCTCTGAAAAGTAAGTTCTTGTAGCAAAATTCAAAGCAGTTTGCAAGATTTTTCAGTTGTACAGTCAGCCAGGAAAGTCGATTAACATTTGATGTTTCACATCTAAGTGTATTTCCGAAATCTGTAACATTGTGGCCAAAATTTTGACAAATTCTAAAGATAAGGGCTCAGTCCAATATCATTTCTCAAGAAAAGTTATTTTTTTTCTTAAAAATCAAAAAGGAATGGCATTTTAAAAAGTCATGCTGTTAATTTCACTGTCACTTTCGTTGCTGTAGGTACCTGTTTTCCTTATTCCTGTATTACAAGTCAAGTATTTTCCAAGTTTTTTTTATACATGTAATTTTTTTTTTTTTTTTTTTTCTTCCCTTTTTATCTGCCATAATCAGATGCGTTCTGGGAGGAGGAGATTTAGGAGCAGTTCCATTGAATTGCCCTTATTACTGTTTTTGAACTTCTCAGTTCCTCTGGTCAAGCGAGAGGATATCCCATCTCTTAAGGCGTTACAAGTAATTATTGGGCAACAAACTTCAGAACGCTACCTGTATTCTGTGGTTGAATTCTTAATATTAATCTCACTCAATTATATTTTTTTTCAGAAAGAATGCCTACTTTGTGGATCTATTTGTAAGAGTCAGCAACAAGGTTGCTATCAAAATGTACAAAAACCTCGGATACATAGTGTACAGAACTGTGTTAGAATATTATTCAGGAGATCCCGATGAAGATGCTTTTGGTAAAAACTTTTTTATTCAGTACCTAGCTAACTCTTCTTAATCAGCCAGCTGAGATGATGGTTTAGGTGCTGGGCAAGCCTATTCCATCTCAAACAATGTCCCAGGCACTACAGCGTCCCGTAAAGTGTAGGCATGGATTGCCTCCTGATGATGTATAAATAATTTAAAGATGTGAACGTGAAGTTTTTTTAACTCTTCAATTTATCTGAGAATTGAATTATACAATACATAATATCATTATTGTTGGCCAAAAACAGCTCTTATCCCTTGTGACTGTTGGTTGACCCAACTCAAGAAGGGTGTCAATTCATTTAGATCATTATGAATTTTCAGATTTTAACTCCTACAGCAAGGTTCTACTTTATTCTATAACTTGTTTTTTTTTTCAGATATGAGAAAAGCTTGCTCAAGAGATGTAAATAAGAAATCAGTTATACCACTATCACATCCTGTTAGACCAGAGGAAGTTGAATAAAATAAATAAAATACAAGAATAACAAATGATTTCATTTTATCTGCAACTAGTTACTGCGCGCGGCTTGGCCCGCGTAGTATCAACATTTTGAATAGCCTATACTCGTATACTATTCAATTTCCAGGTCACTACGCCTATTCCAAGTTTTATCCAAATCGGTTCACTGGTTTAGGAGAGATTGAAACACAAACATCTGAACATACTCACAAACTTTCAGCATTATTATATTAGTGGGATTGAAAACAGTTTTAAATTAATTCAGTTTAATGGTGATCTTGAATTGCCCTCTCCAACGCCTCATTAGTAGCCTGGCAGGTGTACACGGCTCCATTCAGGTCCTTGGAAATATTCAGCTTCAGTTCAATAGTGGAGACTGATAATATTATGGTTATCTGGGCATAAACTAAGAAACAGTATCAGAATAAAGTTATTTATTGTATTGTAAACTGATTTTATAAAAACCTTAGCTATTCTCTTCTTCATTTGTTTGTGGTGGAGTACCTTGTTCTTCTTCTTCATCTTGGCTCTTTTCTGATTCATTAGATTCAGACACCTCAGTTGTATCACTTACTTCTTTCTGTTTACGCCAATTTTTAGCTGCTGCAAGCAACTTCAGATTCGGCCTAACCATTTCATCTTCAGGGAATATGTAATCAAACACCTCCTCCCATCCTTCTTCCACACCAGCCTCACTAATGATTTTCTGTCTCTTTTTGACTCTTCTAGGCATTTTAGCCATTACCTTCTCAAATTTAATCTCATCCCCTATTTCAGTTTCAAAGTCTTTCCAGGCTTCTAACAAAAGTACTCTTGCTTCTTTTTCTCCTGCGCTTCTGAGACTATCATTTGCTCTTTCATAAACACGACGAGCCAAATCCACATTGATATTATCAGCGTTCTCAGCATTCAGCTCAAACTTAGCATAAGAAAGCCAAACTTTGACATGCACTGTCCTCTCTAGCAATCTTTCATATAGCTGTCTGGCCTTTTCGGTCTCTCCTTGTGTAACTTCAAAGTCAATATAGCTCTTCCATAGTAGTTCTGGCATGTCCAGCCTAGGCTGTCCCACAGCTATTTCATAAATAGCTCTAGCTCTGTCAATATCCCCCAGTAATGTTTCTAGCTCGGCAAATTTTATCCAAGTAATACAATTTTCTGGGCCATATTCAAGGAACTTTTGGTAGAGTATCCTGCATCTATCAAACTCTCTCAGTTGAATTTCTAGATCTATGTATCCTCTGTATAACTTGTCCCTAGGACACATGCCAAGAGCGAGACCCAAAGTTTTCCTAGCTTGCTTCAAGTCCTTGCATCTTACTTCGAACTGAGCGTACATGAGCCATATCTTGGAGAAAGTGAATATTTTGTGTGGCAGTAGTTCTAAGCAAGTTCTGTACACCTGTCTTGTTCTCTCAGTATCCTCTGCTTCTAGTTCTTCATAAAGTGCATAGTTTATCCACAGGTAGATATATCGGCGCCAAAACAGTTTGTCCTTAGAAGGTGGCACATTAGCAATGGCTCTTTCATAGGTATCTCTGACATCATCCACATTACCCTCATTCTCAACAAGTCTGATGTAGTCAAACCATGCATCATAATTAGTAGGATTCTCTATGACTTCTTGTTCATACATGTATTTCCTCTTGTTAACAATCACATCTTCAATGCCAGATCTGTCTCCATACTTTTTTTCATGAATTGTGTAAGCCTTATAGAGTTCCTTATTTCTGTCTTTGGGGATGTGGTCCAAGGCGTATTTGTAGATAACTCTGGCTCGGTCATGTTCCTTCTGATTTTCCTCAAACTTTGCAAAGGCAATAAACAACCTTTCATCAAGATCTTCATCTCCGAAAAACTCTACTGCTCTTTCAAAGACCTTTCTTGCTCCATTGATGAATCCATGATTTTCTTCAAATTTTGCATACTTTATCCAGTTTTTGACATCAGGGTGAACCATCACAAATCTTTCATAGATCTGTCGACCTCTATCTAGTTCCTTATACCGTAACTCAAAGTTGATATAAGTTTGCCAGGCTTGTTCATCAGGTTGCCATTCCATCCAACGTTCAAATACCTGAAAATTAACAATAAATTATGAAAGACTCATCACTCATGGTATTCTAGAACATAGAATGATATACACAACATAGACAGATAACAGACCTGTCTAGCTCCCGCAACATTCTCTAGCATTTCTTCCATGTAAGTGTACTTGTACCAGAACTGTGAGACTCGTGGCAGTATGGTAACCGCTCTGTCCCACAGGTTACGGGCATGGTTCACTTGTCTGTTCCGCATTTCCATTTCAGTGTATTTCAACCTACAATGAAATAAAAATCAGGGATGCTCAGATAGAAGTAAGTTTAAAAAAAAATATTGTATGTTATTATCTTACCAAAGGGTGATATTCCTGTGATCCACATCCAAAGCTCGCTCGTAGATAGAGCGTGCTCTTTGAACCTGCTTCTGTGATTCCTCCCATTGAGCATATTTCAGCCAGTTACCAATTACCTAAAATTTAAAATCCGGGATTATTGTCTATTATGAACTTGTAGGTTATATTAGTATGTATGGTTTTATTTATTCCATGTTTACAATTTGATAATAAGGGTAAATACTGACCATACGATTCTTCCTGATGTTATCCTCGAATGCCTTCCTTTTTCGATGCTGGTATTCTCTCAGTTCTTCTGGATCAGAAATTTTCTGCTTCGGTGGAGGTGGTAAGATTTCCAAATCTCTTTCTTTGGCTTCTCGGAGCAGTTGTTCTGCTGTGATTTGTATCTCGGCAGGTGCTTTATTCTTTACCTGAAAATATACAGACAGTATGATTTTAGCGCTAATCTTCAGTATTGGGAAAAGAACTATTCGGAATCTAATTACCTTAGCCACTTTGGGCATTTTCGTTGGTTTCGCGTCCATGGCTTTTGTTCCTAAACTTTATGTCACCGAACACAGTTATGTTCTATGCAGTAGCCTAGGACAAATAGTTGAAATAAATGCACTTTTTAGTCAACAAAAAGCCAATTTCTTCCACCAACAACAAACAAAACAAAATGTAAAACTTGAGACAGACAGTTGTGAGTGAATGATGAGTGAGGTCATTGGTGCAGAGAACACAGAGAAGAATAATCGAACGAATGAATGAATGACAACTTTACCGACTATTCATAGACAAGAGATGGAAAGGCAACCTAAAGAAAAAAAAAAGGATTCTAGATTCTACACATGATGATCAGTCCTTGACGAGCCTATTTTTTTCTATTTGACATTATGATCTGTTTCTAAAAATTCTTTGCTATTACAACCGTTTCTTTGGTAGAAAAAAATATATGTATTTCGTATTGTCAACATGATAAACGGAAAAAATTTGTCTAATTATTCTGAAAATATTGGGATGGATGGGATGGATGGATGGATGCACAAACTATTAGGATGCTAACGGATGGATGGATCGGATCAAGCATAGATTTAGCATGATACCTCTTTGGTACAGGTATATGCTTAGATTATTATTATTATTTATTCACAAAAAAAAAGGGCTTTGTCGCTTTAGATAAGCTTACTTATCTAAGTTTCTGACTGAAATATTAAAAAGGAGTAACCATAGACAAAGAGAAGGAATATAGGTATAATATACTTTATATACTACGTAACCATAGAGATCTAGATCTAGGAGTAAAAGTGTTCGTTCAGGAGATCTAAATAATAGTAAACATTCTGATAACCTCAAAATTGTTTTCAATGTTCGTTTATTGATAAATTTGAGAAACATAAAGTGGAATATTCGGTTGTTTAATGAGCGCGATGCTTGCCTGGTTATCTAGATCGTTTTTAACTAAACGACCATGTAAGTATTTTTCATAAAAAGTTCCGAGTGTTATAAAATCATAAAATCATTGTGTATAAATCAACGCAAACGTATTCCTTTTCTTCACAGTAAATAGACTATCATCAACATTCAATCATGGAAGTTGGAATTCCCGTAATAACACGACAGATCAAATAGAATACCTGAACTCTGTTATTGATGATAACACTTTGGATTGGCCCTCTATAAAGTCTCACATTCTATCTCAACCAGGAAATATCAACCAAAAAAACTATGAAGGGGTGCTGCTCAAGTTCATGGTAAATCACCAGAAATATGATATTGCTTTATCATTTGCCAATCATCTTAGGAACAGTAATGAAGACATGACCATTGGTTCGATAAATGGTCTTCTAGGCCTTTATTATGAAATTGGAAAAACAAGAAAAATTTCTAAAGAAGAAAATAAATTCATCATGGATACCTACAAGAGTTTGTATGAAAAGCACAAAGTCCTTGACTTTCATACTTGTGAAAAGTTAGTCCGAGTGTTATGTTTGATTGATGAATGGGAAAAGGCTTATTGGACTTTAGAAGACATTCATTATACTAGTGTTCCATCGCACATTGCATACAGTGCATTGATAGGAGCACTTTTTAGAAACAATAAAAAGAAGAAAGCATTTGAAGTGATAAGTGAAAGTATCAAACATAAAAGACCATTACAATACGAGGCGTTTGACGAATGGATCAATTTTATACTTAAAAAGTATAAGGACAGAAAAGCTATTTTGAAACAATTAGCGGAAATATATGAACACATTCAAAAAAACTATGCAGTGGTTGATGAAAATACTGCAAGAAAGTTAAAAGAGACTTATGTTAGTCTAGGCTGGGATGCAGAATTTACAAAAATAAGAAGAATGAAGTAAGTAATAGCAAGACCAAGTGAACTCATACTCAAAGCATACCGTACCGACATATGTAATGTGTTAAAAACAATTATAGTCTTTTTCACATAGGAGCTGTTCCGTGACAAGGGTCTTGTATGTTAATTTCTGAAAATATGAAAAGGAAAAGACAAAATCCTTTTTTTTTCATTGTTTTACAGCGTGAAACATAAAAAATCTATGTGTCAGGGATACATTCCTACGTGAAAAATACTATAGGAAACAGCCTTTTGATTACCTTATAATTATGTTGAGGCTTTTAGTGGTCATTATAAAAGTTTCAATTGTTGCTTTACGCTTAGCGTATAGAGCCCTAAATATACTTTTCTAAATTTTCTCTAAAATTAGTTAATGTGACATCATAGATTATTTATGCCTTATTTTTCATTTCAGTGGTGAATGCATAAAATGCAATGAAAAATTAGACTGCCAGAAGCTATCTGACGAAGAGTTCTCATTTTTACAAAATAATGTTAAAGAAAAGCTGATTATTGGGTCAGATTTGTTCCTCAAATCTTCACCGGAGGAATTCAAAAAGTTTCTTAGTTTTGTTGAGAATACTGCACCTTACGATGTAGTTATAGATGCATTAAATGTTGCCTATGCAGTTGGGAAAGGGTCACCTGTGGCCCGAATATCAATGCTGATGGAGACAGTGGATTTTTTCAAGGCGAGGAATAAGAGAATATTGTTGCTCGGCAGAAAACATATGCTTGGTTGGGGCAGGGGGAAGATTCAAAAGATTATGAGTAGTAACTGCACATTTTTCACTGATGATTTGTAAGTTTTAATTGAGAGATTCACAACTATAAACAATCTACACATGAACTTACTTTTACAACTGAATATATTTTTAAGATTGATTCATAAAGACTTTACAATTGTTGCACATTTTCAAAAAATCACATCAAGAATGGTACCAAAAAAATGTTTTAACATAATAGGTATTTTCTTAATCTCATTTATATGTTCTAAGGATATGAATTCTAAGGAATATCCAAATCACTGACATTGTCATAGAGAATAGAAAAAATACAAATTTCTCATTTCAGATCCCAAGACGATCCATATTTCATAACAGCAGCTATACTGAGCGGGCCACACACAGATATAGTCTCCAAAGATCTGCTCCGAGGCCACCAGTTTAACCTTCAAGATGAGACCTTGAGGTACCTGTTCAAAAAGTGGCAATGGCAGCATCAGTGGATGATCTTCTTGCCACCGAACAGAGGTCTTAAAATACAGGTAAAATTGTCATCAGCCTTTCTTATCCCACTGCTGGGTATAGGCCTCTCCTTGCTTTTGCATTCGCCTCTATCCAGTTACGACCTGCGGATCTAACGATGTTGTCGACCCATCTTGTAGGTGGACGACCGACACTCCTTTTTCCATCTCTAGGCCACCACTCAGTTAGCACTTTGCTCCACCTGTCATCATCACGCCTGGCCACGTGTCCTGCCCAACTCCATTTGAGCCCCAATATTACATTTATATTGGGTACAGGTATATAAATACAATTAAATTACAATTAATAAAGTACTAAATCAATTAATTGTTCTATCTATTTTTTACTAACACTCCCTAATTATAAGTTAAAACTAACCAGAAGCACCCATGGTGGTGCTTGCTTAGTCGTTCTTGATAGATCGTTCGAAACGGTCTGTAAGTGGATGGGTGACCGCCAATGGCATTCGAGTGCTTCCGTGCTTCGGAGGGCACGTTAAATTGTCGGCCCCGGCTATTTATGTCATTGAGCCATGACGGGGGCATTAAGGCGGCCTAAAAACTACGTCACCAGAGTTGGCCACTGATATACGAACTTACTTATTTTTACTAGACCCAATGGTCTTTTTTCTTCTTTTTTAAAACCCTATAATAATAAGGCTAAGTAAGGTAGCCCTACCAACCTACCAAGTAAACAAACTGAGATTTAATTTACTCCCACAG
Source organism: Epirrhoe tristata (assembly GCA_951394285.1). Classification (NCBI taxonomy): domain Eukaryota; kingdom Metazoa; phylum Arthropoda; class Insecta; order Lepidoptera; family Geometridae; genus Epirrhoe; species Epirrhoe tristata. The sequence continues at coordinate 7,291,876 of OX596150.1, read as the reverse complement.
TAGGTAATTGGTTCTCAATACACAGAAGTTGTTTGGCCGTTGTGCTAAATTATTATTAATACTATATTAATTTCATTTCATTTAAAGATAATTATTATTCACTTCTCTTTAATTTTTTTGTACGCCGACGTCCATTTTCTAGTTATTTCTGTCCTATCCATACATAGGTTACCAGGAAGAGATCGCTTTTAGCGATAAGGTTACCCTTTGTCACACATTTTGTTATCAAGGTTTTTATTTTCCGTTTGTTACTTTTTTCGGTGTACAGTAAAGTTATTATAATCTATCTATATATCTATCTAAATATCCACAAGTATGTTTTTTACTTGTGTGAAAATCTTCAATGTTAATTTTTTTGTTTGTAGCCACCATTATCATTTACGCCGTGTGCCCAGAAAAACGAGAACAATGGTGGATGGCATCTCCCGTTCCAGAACGAAGCTACGAAAGCAACGGGACTAGTGAATGATGGGACTCCAGACCTTTCTAGTTGGCTGTGTATACGACGTAAAGATAATAAATGAAATCAAATGAAAAGTTATTTTACTGTTACAAATGTTATCGTGTATCGGTAATGGATTTATCACTATTCTTTACAATGATGCTATATAATTAATTCTTTAGTTAAGATAATAACAGTTAAGTCCTTCTTTCTATGGTGGTAAAGTATAAAAAATCTTGTGTAGGTACCAACTGTACCTCAGAGAAATTAATTTCTCTGAGTAGACCTGCAACCTTATTGTCCAACTTGAAACCCATTCCCATTTGTCATTCCAGTAGAGCTCAACCAATCACATGATACGAAAATTACAATTGAAGTCAAGAATGGGTTTCAAATGTCAAAATGAAGCCCATGTCCATTGCCAGTTGAATTAGACAATAAGGCCCCTGTATCTACCTTTATATGAGACCTATAAAGAGCAATAGTCGACCATTAGCCTCAAAGTCATTAGCAATCTTGATTAGACTCAAATAAGAACTCTACGGAGAAAGAGAAACCTATTTGCTATTTTCAGAAAATATGAGTCAATTTGACAATTTCAGTTGGTTTTTGTTTACCTAGCCATCAAAATAATATTTTGTGAATTTATTTTGTTAAATTCCTAGTTTTTTACCACTTGTACAAAAAACCAAATTAATCATGCCGAAGCCAGGAAAGAAAATAGACAAGACTTCTTCGTCCAAAATGGATAAGCCGAAAGGATCCAAAGGCAATCTGTCATCCAAATCTGAACAGAATGTGAAAATATTGAAGGCCGTGAATTCAGGTGAGGATTTTCCATCATCTTTCTGCCCTTGTCCTACATTTTGTAGGGTCGGCACAACATGTGTTCTTCTTACATTCTCCTCTATCAGCCGTCATCTCAACACTCACTCCTTTCATCATCATCATCATCATCAACCTTTCTTATCCCACTGCTGGATACCTATAGCCCTCTCTTCGCTTTTGCCATTTGCCTCATCCGAAGCCAGTCTTGCCCATGTACGACCCCTCACTCCTTTCAATTAAGTATAAATTATCCAACAATGATCTATTTAATAGTAGGTATAAAAGGGCACATGTCGATCGTTGGTGACCGCAAAAAGTGGTTCCCAATGATTGTACAGTTCGCGTCACCAACGTCCCTGCACGAAGCACGCAGGTTCAAACATCCTTTTATGGGGCTGACTGTACCTATAGTTAAGGTCTAAGGTATTATCTATCTGTATTCTGTGGTATTATCACAGAATACAGATACCTATTAGTATAATGGTGCATATTTCCAACATTATAGGCAAACAAAATATCAATATTGTTCCATAACCTTACCTACAATGTTGTAGGATTACCTTACTTTGTAAGCCTGACTGATTGAGCGATAGTAGAGTTTCGTAAGATCATATCGGTCTTACGCGGAGCAGAAAGTTCGGCAACTCATATTTTTTGTAAGACGATAATTTCACGTCTGTTTGCTCTAGGTTGTAGGGTATTAATATACTGTCAATGTGGGTAGGTTTGACGTATGAATAAACCAGTCAGTATCCAAGCTCGTGTTTCTCTAAACGTTCCACTGGCGACGATTTGAATTCACGCGTAATTAATTGATATAACAGTGATACGAAATGCCTATCGGTAAACTAGAACCGTTTGATCTCAGTTCTAAACAATGGCCCGCCTATATTCGTCGGGTTAAACAATATATTGTGCTAAACGAGATCAAGGAGGGACTTCGAGTGTCATTGTTGATAACTGTGGTTGGAGAGGCGACATATGCGTTGATGTGCGATTTGTGTTCTCCGGCGCACCCAGAGACGAAAACTTTTGACGAGTTAGCAAAACTCGTTACCGATCATTTGGAGCCGCAAAGATCAGAGATTGCCGAGCGACACGTCTTTCGTTTACGACGGCAAAATGGCGGCGAATCTCTCACGGAGTATTTACAAAATCTCAAACACCTCGCCACCACTTGCAACTTTGGAGCTACTTTAGAGGAGAACCTTCGCGACCAGTTCGTGTCGGGGCTATCGAACGAGACGATGCGGTCGCGAATCTTCGCCGAGAAGAACATTAAATACAAGGAGGCTGTGGAACTGGCTCTGGCGCTGGAGGCGGCCGAGCGCCACGCGGAGGTGAGCGGTGCCACTGTGGCGGCCGCGGCCTCCAGCGCGGCTGCTGCGGTTGGCGGCGGCAGCGCGGCAGGCGAAGGCTTGCATCAGGCGAACGTGAGGCGGTGGAGCGGCGGCCCCGCGCGCTCGAGCCCGGGCTGTGCCGGCGTAGCGGCCGCGACGTCCCGCGGCGGCGGGGACCCGGCCGCGCGCTGTTGGCGGTGCGGCAAGGCGCATCGGCCGGACAAGTGCCGGTTCGCGCAATATAATTGTGATGTGTGTGGTGTGCGTGGCCACTTGAAGGTAATGTGTAAGAAGGGACGTGCGGGTGCCCGACATAATTATGTGAGCGACGACGACGAGAACGAGGACTTCTTCAACATCCAGGTGGACGGTACAGGTGATCGACCTTATGTTATTATGGTGTCGGTAGATTGTCGCCCGGTCGAGTTCGAGATCGACACGGGCAGTAGAATTTCAACTATCAACGAGGACTTTTATAGACGTAATTTTTCAAAAAAAGTAATTCTACCGGATTATTTAAACTTAAGAAGTTACGTCGGTTCAAAAATGGAATCACTCGGGGTTATTGAAGTCGATTTAGTTCTCGGAGAAACGTCGGTTCCTAAGTGTAAGCTTCATGTGATTCGGGATGGGGGCCGTCCATTATTGGGAAGAGAGTGGGTGCGCGCTCTGGGAATAAAAAATATTAAGATAGAAAATTTGAATGAAATAAGTGATCAAGTGAGGGATCCATTTGTGAACCGACTAATACAAGAATTTCCAAAAGTGTTTACGGACAAGTTAGGTACTTGTAAGAAATCGGTTCAGTTGCATGTAACGGATGACCGGCCGGTTTACGTGCGGGCGCGGCCGGTGCCGCTGGCGTTGCGCTCGCGCGTCGAGCACGAGCTGCAGCGGCTCGAGAGCGAGGGCACTATTTACCGTGTCGAGTCCTCAGACTATGGGACGCCTATCGTGCCTGTCATAAAGGAGTGTGGCGATATACGAATCTGTGGAGATTATAAAGTAACTATAAATCCGAAACTCAAACGCGATCCATACCCTCTTCCCCGTATCGAAGAATTATTTGCAACATTAAGTGGGGGAGAGGAATACTCAAAAATCGATCTAAAGCATAGTTACCAACAACTCCTGTTAACTGAGAACTCCCAACAGTATACAGCCATAACTACGCATGTAGGCACGTTTGTCTATAGGCGCACTCCGTTTGGCTTATCTTGTATTCCAGAAAAATTTCAAAAGATCATGGAGGAAACCCTGCGTGGTATACCTAATACGGTGGTTTTCCTCGATGATGTTTGTGTAACAGGGCCCACCCGACAAGATCACCTAAACAATTTGCGTTCCGTTTTAGCGAGATTAAATGAAATGGGTTTCACTGTAAAACGAGAAAAATGTAGTTTTTTACAAGCAAGTGTGAAATATCTCGGGTTCATTATTGATAAGACAGGTCTCCGCCCCGATCCTAAAAAACTTGAGGCTATTTGTGAGGCACCGCAGCCAAAGGATGTTACTCAATTAAAAAGTTTCTTAGGCATGCTCAATTATTATGGGAAGTTTATACCTAATCTCAGCATTATTTTACAACCTTTGCATTCACTTTTAAAAAAGGGAGCTAGTTGGAATTGGAAGGTTGAATGCGATAAGGCGTTTACGGCGGCTAAGCGCGCACTGTCTAGCGATAAAGTTTTGGCGCATTACGAAGAGGGGCGGCCCCTCATATTGTCCGTTGATAGCAGCGCGTACGGACTAGGGGCGGTGTTGGCGCATGTTTATCCAGACGGCAGCGAGCGCCCCGTCAGTTGTGTATCTCGTACACTCAACTCAGCTGAGAAAAATTACAGCCAGCTAGATAAGGAAGCGCTTGCGATATTTTTCGGTGTAACGAAACACCATCAATACCTATACGGTAGGCGTTTTGTTTTACGAACAGATCATCAACCTCTTAGTTATATTTTTGGAGAAAAAGGTGGAATCCCACAAACGGCAGCAAGTCGGCTGCAAAGGTGGGCGGCTCGTTTGGCTGCGTATGATTTCTCAACAACATTTGTAAGATCGATTGATAACGGGCCAGCTGACGCATTGTCTCGATTGCCATTGTCGACCGAGCGGCGCCGGTTACACTCGGAACCGGTTAGTTATGTTGACTTGGTACGAGAAACAATGCCAGTCGATTTTAAAGAGATCGGGGTGGAAACTGATAAAGATAAATTACTAAGTAAGATTAAAGGATATGTAATGTTCGGGTGGCCATCTATGGCAAGTTGTGACGAAGAGAAACCATATTTTGCACGACAGAACGAAATCGTACTTGAGCTAGGATGTTTAATATTTAAATATAGGTTGATTATACCCCCTCCTTTACAGAGCAGGGTTTTAGCGGAAATCCACGAAGGGCATTTGGGGGTTAATAAGATGAAAAGTTTGTCGCGTAGCTACGTTTACTGGCCGCATCTCGACCAAGATATTGAAAATTTGTGTAGAACGTGTGACGCGTGCCGCACAGTGCGAGACGCGCCGCCGCACGCGCCCCTCCACCCGTGGGAGTTTCCCCTGAAACCCTGGCATCGCATTCATGCCGATTTTGCGGAATGTGGGGGAAAAAAGTACCTTATTATAATAGACGCTTTTTCAAAATGGATCGAAGCTGTGTCGATGAATAGAACGGATGCTCAAACGACTATTTCAGTTCTGAGGTCATTATTTTCCAGGTTCGGTTTACCGTCACAATTGGTCACGGATAATGGCCCTCCGTTCTTATCAATCGAGTTTAAAGAGTACTGTAATAAAAATATTATCAAACATGTAACATCGGCACCGTACAGGCCCCAGGGCAATGGAGCAGCCGAGAATGCCGTGAAAACTATTAAAAAAGTTATTAAACGCGCGATGCACGAAGGCGAAAACGTTTCAAAAGCTTTATGTAAGTTTCTCTTTCAATATCGGAACGTAGAACACGCGACGACGAACGTACCGCCGGCGGTGGCGCTGCTGGGCCGGCGCCTGCGCGGCCGCCTCGACGCGCTGCGGCCGGACGTGGCGGCCGGCGTGCGCGCCGCCCAGCAGCGGCAGGTCGATAGCAAGGGGGGTCAACAGCGAGACATCGGTGTCGGTGACCCGGTGCTTGTACGCGGTTACTCGAATAAAGGTCAGAAATGGGTAGAAGGCAAAGTCGTAGAAAAAACGGGACCGGTGTCTTATAGAGTGGATACAGACGATGGCTTGCGATGGCGCAGGCACCAGGATCAAGTAATTTCGTTAAATCGTAAGAGTAGGTATTCCCTGTCGCGTCATAAGCTGTCACAAGATCCAGCTGAATTGCCGAGGCCTGACAGCGATCCCGATGAGACATTTGAAGATGCTGCGGGGGAGGAATCGGTAGTCGGCGATAGTCCTAACAAACAGCCTCCTGATATGACAGCGGCTCCGGCGCCGGCGCCTGATTTGCGCGCCGCGCACTCTCCGATGCCTCCGCCGCAGGACGCTTCTGCTCGAACTCTGAGAGCTTACAATCGTGCTAGGCTAGACAGGTCATAGAATGTACTTAGTAATTAATATATCTAAAAACTAAAAACATGTGTGTGTTCTAAAAACATTATTAATACTTAAGGAAATATAAAGTGTAGGTACCTATATCATAATGTAATGCACTTAGTAACAATGTAAGTTAAGTGTTTATTCTTAGAACTTTATAATATAAGGGTGTTGGTCTTAGATTTAAAGAGGGAAAAATGTAGGGTATTAATATACTGTCAATGTGGGTAGGTTTGACGTATGAATAAACCAGTCAGTATCCAAGCTCGTGTTTCTCTAAACGTTCCATAGGTAATAGTTGATTACCTAGGCTCGTATGAAAACTCAGCTCAAACGTACGTCTCAAATCAAATGTAATAGAGAAGCTAGCTAGGTACCTACGCTCAGTGGTTACCTGCGATCCATCGGGATTAATTCACTTTTCCGGGATAAAATGTAGAGCAAGTGATAGTGCATAGTTTTTTTAGAGTCTTGCTATCCGACTGGACAAACATAATGAGTGCTACACGCTTTGTTTTTTACTAACGAAAACTATTTAAGGAACCATTTGTGGTAACTTATCATCATCATCATCACCATCATCATCTCAGCTTGGTAACACCCACCACTGGGTAAATAGGCCTCCCTTCTTTTATGCCAGTCTCCTCTATCTTGCGCCTCTCGCGTCCAAACATTTCCTACTACCTTATCTTTCCTTTCCTTTGACCTATGTCGTATGGTAACTTTGGCACTATCGAAATGTGCACGCAAAAGTAACCTCTCACCCTACAACTCTCTCCGTTCCGAAGTGGGTAAAACTTTGACCAAAATTCTTCTAAATAATCACTGAAACAATCCTCTCAGGTGAAGTCCCAGGACAGAAAGTGTCAGCCCGCGTCCGCCGCAACATGGAACGTGTAGAGATGCTGGCTCGGCCTAACGCTAGGCGCCTGCGCTCGCTCTGGGACGAGAAATGCGGGATATTACCGCCCGAGCGACGGGATAAGATCAAGAGTGCGCTGGAAGAGGACTATTTCCTTAGTCCTGAGTAAGAGGCATTCTAAAATTTTAATTCAATGATAGATTATTGTATTTCTTACTTTTAGCAGCTAAGTGGTAGGTAGCAACACATTTGAAATATCCTAAGTACCAATACCTAAGCTATTTTATCTCTAACCATGTTCACAAACTTTCAGGTCTAATACCTATATTTTTTTGAAAAGCTCCAACAGTCAGAATCTGACTGTCAGCTTATCTGATGGGCTTTCGTATCAGTTGCTTTCGAAGGTCTGCTGATTCGCCATGCTGGTATCTATATTTTTTTTGGTTTATTGGAGACGTGAAGTTTTGTGAATGAACAGTTCCAGTACACTTTTTTCCTGTCCATAACATTTTACTATTTTAACTCACTTTGTTGCTTCACAGACAAACCGAACAGTATTTCCAAGCTCTCTTCGAGTCGTCAAAGCGCTGGTCGGGCCCGGGCGGCATGGTCGGTCGGAAGGAACTAGTTGACAAGGACAGGGAATTACGACAGAGACAGAAATGGCTCGTCAACTTTAGCGCTCAGGTAATTACAATACGCACAATCGTTCTTTACCTCTCTGAAGTAGGTACCTAGCTGCGCAGAACCCATTTTTGATGACGCCTAAAATCTCGCTTACTCTACCAAATCTGCGCAATCTATTACACCTAGCTTCAGAGAGCTAAAGATCCGTTGTGCTTAGTATAAAATGTAGATAATGATGATCCCAAGACCTGCATGAAATGAAAGAATGGCGTAAAAGAGAGGACATATAAGATGATGATGATGATGATGATGATGATGATGATGATGATGATGATGATGACCTGCATAGTGATCACACGTCAGACGCAGGATGCATCGATTCGATAAAACTCTTCAAAAACTGAGTCGAAAATAGTTTCTTTTCAACGCAAAAAAATTGGTCCATAATCGAGGTCAATAATCGCAACTTGGATCGTGTTTTTATCAGACCCGAACATTCGGATATTGAGTGCTGACCGTAAATGTTTTAAGATAGCATTAGGTACAATATAGAGTGTCTCTGGGGTAATAGATAGGTGAGGACTTAGAAAGTATTCTCACCAAGAAAGGTTTTATAATTCCGCTACTAGGTAATATAAGTTGCTTCCGTATCACAATGCTGTAGGGAACTCGTGCTTAGGTACCAACTGTTGGCTATGTTGCTGTAATGTGTCAATTACATAAATTAAACTGTTGTTTTGAATAATTGGCCCTGTGTGAATTAAGTTTGATAAAACTTCTGTAATTTCTTTGTAATCTAGAGCGTCACGCACAAATAGTATAATTTTGACATTTTAAAATTACTTTGTAATATCACAAATCATACATACGTAATATCAAAGACAATATACGAGTATAGTAATATCGATAAAGTACGTTAAGCAAGTTCGTATGAGTGGCCAACCAAACATTAATATGTATAGGTACCTACATTTTTTTTCCATTTTCATCTGCGTTCGGTTTTTATGACCATAAGCGGATTGCTTGGACCCGTTGGGTGCAGGCTGCACAAGATCGATCGCTGTGGAAATCGATGGGGGAGGCCTATGTTCAGCAGTGGACACTAGATGGCTGACATGATGATGATGATGAAGCGGATTGCTTGAGTGATTCCGGAGGCATTAAGAGTGAAGAGGCCAGTGCCCTTTCTCCTCTCATAGGATACCCCTTCTCTTCAGCCGTTGCACTGTGCAGGAAGTGTCCAGCAGTTGAGTGGCAAGTTTATTTGGATGGAGAGCCAATCGTTTGATGTACTGCTCCTTTATTTTCTCTATTTCAGCGGCCACAGTTGGCATGTTGAGGCAGTCTTGTATTTCGTCGTTCTTGCCATACCAGGAAGCGTTGGCAATCGTTCGCAGCATTTTGTTTTGGACTCTTTGAATACGGAGTATTTTGCTTTTACAACTGAGCACCGTAGGTTCATATTGGCTTTAAAATTAATACACAACGATAAAATATTAGGTACCTATTTCAAAAACTTCTCCGCTGTCTCACAAAAAAACATTGCTACCCTGCTCAGATTTTGACGGTGGTGGAGAAATTCTTTTTCGGGGAGCATAACCCTCCTAGGTGCTGTTCATTAAGTTAGGTAACAAGCCGACTGAACTTTAAAAGATATTATTTATGTTTACAGCGAGAAACTTAACGTCATAGTAAGTTGTACTAAGTATTGTGATACAGGTGGCGTACCGTCTTTGTGACTACATCGCGAAGGGTAACAAGGAGATGCTGGTTTCAAACAGACTGAGGAGCATCGCCGATGTAGTCTTGGAGAGGGTCGCTGAGATACTGAGTAAGGCAATCAAAATTACATATATATTTTGATTACTGGTCTGGTAGTTCCCGGCGATCCTTTGTCTTGAACCAATGTTCTTCTGTCACATCACCGGGCCAGTTAAAACTTTTTTTCCCATGTGGCCCGGCGCCGGGCCTAGTCACCGGGCCAGATGGGATACACTCAAAAAGATCCCTTTTGATGTTTTTATTAATTAAATTAAGAACCTTAATTTATTAATGAACACTTTTCTATCACTACCTCTGTTGATTGACACAAGACATTTCATGATAGCAACGTTGCTAAAACGTTTTTCCAAGATAATTTGTCCTATGTAATCTTTTCAATATTTTATGCTACTTACTCTCAAATTAGGTAAGTTACTAAACTTATTTCTGCTTATTATAAAAACGTAAAACCTTTGGTGAACCCCATGTTGACACATGTCAAAACAAACCTGTTTTTCTAGGGACAGTTTTTTAGTTAGACTTGGTCTAAACTCTGCTAATTTTCTTGTAATAAGCCCCATTCTATTTTCCCAGGCGAACCTAAACCTTCCCGCACCCACCCGGGCCGCCTCGCTCGCTTCATGGTAGCGATTTCAGACCGGATCGCAGTCTGGATTGAGAACGCGGTGTACCGCGCTGATGCCATTGAGCCCTCTGAGTACGGCTCCCACGAACACATGCGACTGGACGCGGAGAAACCGCTCATATGCTAACGGGACACGGCCTAGTTTTCTATAGCAAGTAAGTTTTGTGTTTGATAGCAAGTTAGGTTCGTGTAGTGTGGACGCGGAAGAACCGCTCATATGCTAACGGGATACGGTCTTGTTTTCTATAGCAAGTAAGTTTTGTGTTTGATAGCAAGTTAGGTTCGTGTAGTGTGGACGCGGAAGAACCGCTCATATGCTAACGGGACACGGCCTAGTTTTCTATAGCAAGTAAGTTTTGTGTTTGATAGCAAGTTAGGTTCGTGTAGTGTGGACGCGGAAGAACCGCTCGTATGCGAACGGGATACGGTCTTGTTTTCTATAGCAAGTAAGTTTGGTTTGAGTATTCTGGTTAGAGAATGCGGGGTACCGCGCTGATGCCATTGAGCCTTCTGAGTACGGCTCCCATGAACACATGAGGCTGGACGCGGAGAAACCGCTCATATGCTAACGGGATACGGTCTAGGTTTCTATAGCAAGTGAGTTTGGTTTCAGTAGTTTGTTGAATTTAAAACTGAAATTGGACGAGATGGAGGGACGAGCTTCCGACTGAACCTTAATAGCTTAGAAAAGGATGAAAAGAGGGAGTGGGGTGAGGCCTTTGCCCAGAAGTGGGTTGTTAAGGGCTGATAATAAATAAGTAAATACATAAATAAGAACGAACCTTCTTGGATCACATTTTGGAGAAGGGCCAGGTCAAAAGTACCCTAAACCAGCGAGCATGTATGAAGAATGTAATGAGAGTGAATAAGACAAAAGTTGTGTGTCACGATCGTAGCAAGTGGAGATCCGTGGTCTTTGCCAACCCCTTCGGGAAAGAGGTATGATTTTATATATGTATAAATAAGTATATTTACGGAGTTAAAAATATAAGTGTTTCTCCTGACACTATCACCATAAAACTATGTATCGATATAATGTTAATGTAGGTTTGGTAGGTGCTAGTATACAGCAGGTAGGTATAGTAATAGGGATTTAGAACACATCCGTCAGATTCCACTTTCGTCAGAAGTAGTTTTTTGTATAATTTCAGTTCAGTTTCGTCATGAATGACGGATGTGGATAACTTCTAATTTCGTCAGATTTATTTATTTCTGGCGCTTCGGCAGCCGCTGCCGCGGCACACTCGCTTCGCTCGCTCGCCTTGCGCATGGTTTTTTCACTATCCTAACATAACCTAACCAACGACCCATTTGGTTAGGTTAGCCAGAAATGTAGAATAATGGAATCTGACGAACGAGGAATCATCGTTTCGTCAGAGGTAAAAAAAATCTGACGAATGTGGAATCTGGCGGATGTGTCCTAAAGCGTAATAGGTGAGCTTAATAAGACATTTAAAAGTGAGTAATGTCCCAAGTCCAACGTGCTTGGAAACAAAACGAGTTTGTTTACATTTCTAGAACTTAATTATAAGCAACAATAATAATCGTTTAATATGGCTCTAGTCTAGAATGACTAAAATATTAGCTACACCTACAGTTCGATCTAGTTTATAGTATCCAAGTGGCAAGGGTCCTATTCTGGCGATCGTGAAGTTGCATGCGATACTTTTTACCCGACTGCGTCAGAAGGAGGGACGTTTTTAATGTCCTGTGTGGTCTCTCTTAGAGCTCAGAGTAGCAAGTGCTAGTTTATGTGTGCTCGATCGCATTGACGTAAACGTACTTGTAAAAAGTACTCAAACCTCGTCGTTCATAACTAATGAAAAACATAACAAATCTGCGTTTACTGGCGTTATGTTGTATGTTTTTTCCTGAAATGGTTTGCTGTAGCTTCATCATTCGCAGAAAGTCGCGGGTTCAATGTTTGTATGCTCTACAAATATTTCTCTCGGGTCTGGGTGTTTTATGATATGTATGTTTTACAAACAAAAAGTATATAAGTAGTATATCAGTCATTTAGTACCCATAACACAAGCTCTGCTTACTTTGGGGCTAGATGATGCTGTGTGAAAAGTCCAGCATTATTTATTATTTATTTATTATATTGCTGTATTGTGAAATATTAAGAAAACTTAAAGGTATTACGACTGTCCTAAACATAGTAGACATTCTCTTAATAGGAAACATAGAAATTGCGATTGAAAAGTCGAGTGTCGAGTACGAATTTATCAGAATAGGGTCCGCATCCGCATCAAGACCATGTCTCGGAAGGTATGCGTGATCAAGTGGGTATTGATGAAGCATTCATCACTTTATTGTACCTAAGTAAAAATAAAATGTTAGGTACAATACGCACAACCGATCTTTGTCTGGTTGAAGTTAGTTGCACTAAATGATTGCGCAGGTTTGAGTAAGCGAGTGAGCGATGCAGCTATACAATGCTGTCTTCATATTTTAGTCGTCATCAAAAATGGGTTCTGCGAAGCTACTGCAGATAGCTAAAGATTGGTTGTGCGTATTGTACCTACCTGGTTTGCATTCATACAAAAGACAATAAATTACTATAATAATTATTATAATACATTTTCTTTTTATTATACACCTGACCAATCCTTCTTTCACTGAGTTCCTCTCTATCCAAAGGTTGCCTGGAAGAAATCGCTCATTAGCGATAAGGCCGCCCATTGTACATTGTCATTATTTGTTATATTTAATTATTTTGTTTCATAGTTTAAGGTGTACAATAAAGAATTCTCATTCATTCATTCATTAACAATATACCTAACTGCAAACTATCACACATTATGATAATTATATATTGTGTATTCTTCCTGTCAAAATTTCAGGAAAAAGAGACTCAGTTTACCGATTTTTGTACACATTGAAAAAGCAAACATTTTCAGAACTGCTTAGCCATTATCAAAATTATGAATTGGTTTATAATTTGAGAATGGCTCTGGCTAGAATAAAGACAAAAGATGAAACTGACAGGAACATACGTGATCCATAAACAGTCAATACTGGTGTATTATAAAAATGCGGTGGACACTAACTACCAGACTTCACCCATAATTTAATGAATATAACAGAAGTAGCAACAAAGTATCCATAAATATTATGCGCAATCCTTATCTAGACCGAACCAACTTCTTTTCATACCGGCATTCATCTAGATATAAAATAATCTAGGCGACTGATTGACTGACACTCAATTTAATTTAAAAAAAGTATGTGAGTGTCGTGAAACACTCGGTTGGAACGAAGCAAAGAGTACTTTTCTATAAAGGGTCTTTCATTTTATACTAACTTAATTCAGGAATTGGGTTCAAAAAATTGATTAAAAAATATTTATGTAATGTTTTTATTGTTTTTTTATGAAAATCCCGAGAAAATCGATAAAGACTATCCTTTCAATTGATTGTTTCTTCTTGTATAACTTAGCCCATTCGTGATGTAGCTGCGCTGCGATTGGTGGAACGTCTGTTCTCCTTGAAAACCATTATGCAACAATTCTAAAATGAATAAAATGAACTTAGGAATTAAATTGATACAGTCAAACGTCTATTTACAACCTAAAAATGAGGCCCTGTCAGTTTGTGTAGTTTAAAATGAAAGACCCTATATATTGAGAAATTAAAAAATAATAGCTTTTTTGTCAGCCCACCCCTATGCAGCGACTTGAAAATGTAAAATTTGAAGGAAAATTGTTTACAAAAGCTTAGACATCCATACTAATATACTAATACTAATATACTAATACTAATATACTAATACTAATATACTAATACTAATATACTAATACTAATATACTAATACTAATACTAATAATATTATATATGTGAAAGTAACTCTGTCTGTCTGTGTGTCTGTCTGTTTGTTACGCTTTCACGCCCAAACCGCTGAACAGATTAAGCGGAAATTTGGCATAGTTAAAGGATGTATCCCAGGGAAGGACATAGACTTTTTATCCCGAAAAAAATAAAAAATTCCGAGGGATCGCGGGTCACACCTCGGGAGCGCAGCTAGTTCATTATATAGCCCGTTCGTGTAAAGTCGCGAGAATCTATCTAGTTTTGATTAACTATTCAGATCGGCAGTGACCTTAGGAGGTTCTGAGCTAGTTGTAGGTACTCTAGGATCCCTAGGCGACCTTCTAGGGACCTATATATGCGACTGGCTTCCGTAGGGCGTTACAGTTAGCACTTTGAAGGCTCGACAGCAGTTCTAGTACAAACTCCCCATCAAAATGAAATACGCAGTAAGTGAAGTACAGAAGTTCATCTTTATTCACAAGCCCGTAGATTCTTCTTCTGATTTTCATGTTTAATCAGCTTAATACGATAAAGTAGTTTGGAGTTACAAGGCCATAAAAATTTACTTAAAAAAATTACGTGAGTGTCGTGGAACACTCGGTTCGAACGAAGCAAAAAGTAATTTTCTATACTGGGAATATAGATAGATAGATAGATTAACGCTTTATTGTACACAAGAACCTTATACAGAGAATATATGAAAATAAACAAATTGTACTATGGGCAAATGTAAATATAATAAATTAATCGTCAATTAGGTATCCTAGAAACGCTCTTCCGTACTAACAATGTAACAATCTATGGACTGTGTCGCGGCTGCGCATTTTGCACTGTGACGATTTGACATATCATTGTGTCGTGACGGTAAAATGGAACAAATATTTTTTTCCAGCCCCTGTCTTTTTTTCCTTCGATATCGTCCGAAAAGGAACTTCGTTCCAAAAACATAAAGCATCACTCTTTATGCGTAGGGCACGGCTTTTAGGCCCTTATTAATAAACATGGTGTAAAGTTACGCTGGGTGTAACTTAGGAGTAACCATACAATTTTTGGAGTTTAAACCTGGCGTAACTTTACACCACGTTTATTAATTAGGGCCTTAGCGAGTACAACTTTAGTTTTCATAATTTATAAGTTTGAAGAGTTCCTATGACGTCTCATCTTTCTAACTATATCTGTCTCCCTCAGGTGTTCTTCCTTCTGGTCGTGGTGGCGATGGCCGCGGCTGCTCCCCAGTACATCCTTCCTGGATACCCCGGAGTGGCGCCCTACATTGGTGCCCCTGGCGTAAGTTAACTTACTACTTACCATCTCTACTATTGCTAATAAACTAAGTATATGCGTAAGTTGTGTGTGGATGTTTGTTGCTCTTTTACGGTGAAACAACAAATTTTTGGAGGAGATTTCATTCTTTTGTAACAGTCTGGTGAAAAGATTTTAAGTGTGTCTCAGAGGCTCTTTTCGTGCACGAATGTTTTCGAAACGAACTTGAAATTTGTTATGGAAGTAGCTGTTTCCCTGGATTAACGGCTTTTAGCCCATGTATCGGTTTCCATGATTATGAAAGAGGTAGAGATCAGAAATGGACAAAATAAATTGCAACTAAAATTATATAATTTACATAATATGTATCCAAAACTAGTAAACTTGCAAACAAGTTTATTTCTTATACTTACGGATGCGTTCGGTGATAAAAACCGACTAATCCGACAATCACGAACGACTTGATTGTGTACCGTTCTACGCTGCTTGCTCGATAATCGATGTAAGCGTAACCAGACAATAATACTTACCCAATGAAAAAAAGATAGAATTACTATGCCAGTAACAAAAGTTCGGTATAAGATTATCTACGGAGAAATATTATTTAGTCTTTTTATTCAGTAGGCTGCTGCCTCCTGCTTCGCTCATGTTAACTTAAGCTTAAATATTTAAGCTTTTTCTTAGTAATGAATTTATAAAATCAGATCGATCAATCAATCCGAAGATTATAATTCTTAAGCCTTGCACGGACTAGGCGTTCCAATGTACAGTTCTTTCAACGGATCTAGGCATTCGTGAAGTTAGCTGTTTGTCTGCGCCGAACGCAATTTTGTATGAAAAAGCGGTTACCGCGCAGACAAACGGCTAACTTCACGAATGCCTAGATCCGTTGGAAGAACTGTACGCGTAACCGAAAGTTAGTCCTAACCAGTGTTCCTGCAGTTGCTTGCGTTCCTGCTGTTTAGTAGGACATACTGCATACATTATGTCGAAATAGAATGCCTTGATATTTGGAAACAAAACTTTGAAATAAGATTCGTTTTGAAAACACGATTGTTGTCAATTTGCAATAGAAAGTTTATAAAAATATCTGTCTTGCACGTCCATTTTCGATTATCTTAGAAATAGCATAATATTGACTACAATACAGTTTAACTGATCTAGTCAATGCAAATCATGCTAGCGGCATTACCATGCTGAATTTATTTAGGCTACCAACGATTGTTACATTATTTCATGGTTCAAAGGAGGCCATTCACGCTATATACAAGGCTGGGCCCAAAAGTCAAAAGTGTCGGCCAATGAAAAAAAAGGCATCAACTCTATTGGGGATGTCAATCCGAGTATTTTTCAGTATGGCACCAAGTCTCTAAGTCCACTACTTCAAAAAAATGTTTAAGTTGAAAAATCTGGATTTCTATACAATAAAATTTTTTTGATTGGCAAAAAATTTGAAATCATTGGCAAAGTAGTTGACTTGAAGAATTGGTGCACTAATGAAAAATACTCTGATTGACTTCCTCAATTGTGGTGACACCTTTTTTTACGTTGGCCGCACTATTGATTTTTGGGCCCAAAATGAATGACCTCCTTTAACTAAATAAGTAAAAACGGTAGTGGTATTGTTAATTACACGATCAATTATAGGTGTTTGCCTGTAATTGATCACACACAGCATGCAATCCGAATCACAACTATATATTCAATAACCGACTTCAAAAAGAGGCAAGAGCACAGATTTCAAAGGTTTCCGCTGGTACATACTTACTTGTGTACCTATGTTTTTTATGTATGTTCACTGATATCTACATCAACTGTAGACCGATTTCAAAATTATTTATCTTTTCTGGTTGGTCCCATATAATTTTTATTCCTGAGGGATCAATAGGTACTTTTATCTTAAAACTCAAAAAAAAAACTCATTTTTTTTAGTTTTGTCAAGTTAGTTTTAATTTATTTTATGACTAGCTGCGCTCCCGCGGTGTGACCCGCGGTCCCTCGGGATTTATTTCATTTTTTCGGGATAAAAGGTAGCCTATGTCCTTCCCTGGGATACAACCTTTAACTATGCCAAATTTCAGCTTAATCTGTTCAGCGGTTTGGGCGTGAAAGCGTAACAAACAGACAGACAGACAGACAGAGTTACTTTCAGATTTATAATATTAGTATGGATTGTTTCAGACTCTTGTAGCGGGTCCCACCGTGGTAAATAACCCTCTCGGTTTCGGTGGACGTATCGTCGCTCCGGGATACATCGGCGCTTACTACTGAAACCTTCAGCATACAATTTGCACTTCACTCCCATTTGGCTCTGTACATAACCCCAATAAATTGATGGCTTTTTAATATTGTCTTTTATTTTGAGACGTATATTTTGTAGACGTGGAGAGTTTGTAATAAGGTAGTAGATAAGTATAGAAAGAAACCTTTCTTGAATTCTATTTCTGAAAATAGCGGCGATTGAGACTAACTTGTTTAAAAAAAAATCTAGGCTGATTTTAAGTAAGCAATGCGGTGTTTTTTTCTTCAAAATTAACCTATACTTTGCTAATAAATAATAATATATATTAACTAAGTACAAAAAAGTTATACAGCATGACAGAAGCTGTTACATGGAAGCATTAACGAGCTTTTGCGTTTACCTAAGGTAATTACTCTTCCGTACCGCTGTATAACAATCAAACTATTTATTTTACAATTTTATTTAGCGAATTTTACAAATAAAATCATAACGTTACATAATATTATCTAAACTTTTTAACTTTAATATGTGGGAAAGTGTGGAAAGATCTCACTATGACATCAGATACCGGTCTGATTAGAATTTATAAGTGACATAAAAGTTTGCTGGATCGTAAACAAGAAAATATTCTGCATTTTTTTTATGAAATTACATGCTTTTTTTTTAATTGTTTATACATTAACATTATAAACAATATAAATTAATGATACTAAGTACCTAAAGATCGGTACAGACGCAGCTATTATGCACCTTTTTTTTCAACTATCCTACCACGTCTGGGAAAAGGTCTCCCCTAAAATTTTCCACTCTGGCGATCTGCCACCACTCTCGAAGCTTTAGTTATAAATAGTAAAAAATAAGCTTTGATTTCTTGCGGAAACAATAATATGATACCCATACATCGAGAATCAAACAGGATGTTATGGTGTGTAATGTGTATGTAGGTATTGTTGTTAAGTTCAAGAGAGATTGTAAGAAACTTTCCGGAATTCCTGCCTCGGAGATCTTTGCGGCGAGTGCTTTGATGTAGGTACAGTCAGCAACGAAAGCCGATTAACATTTGATGTTTCACAAATCCGAATGTTTCCGGAATCTGCAACACTTACCATAATTTTGACAAATATAAGATTAGTGTTAGTTCATAAAATTTTCCCGGTAAAAGTTTATTTTTTATTTAGAAATCGAAAACAAAATGGCGTTTTAGAAAATCAAACTGTTAATCGACTTTCGTTGCTGACTGTACATTTGTACTAAAAACTGCCTCATGACTGAGCCATTATAATAATTTTAATTAATGTGATCCTTAAATGGCTCTATAGATAGTGTGGTAAAAATTTAACTGTTACAGCAATGACATGTTTGATGGACACTTTCGTTATTACGTCTCTTCAATAGAAAATCTGGCTTCATTTGGTCTACAAATGTAGGTCAGTTCTTACGAACATTCATTTGCTCAGTCGTATCTTTTTATTTTAGTTTTACTTCCTACATATTGTATCTTCTACTTTGAGCAATTGAGAGAATTACTTCCGTATTGAGCTGTTTTTGGTACCAGACTAATTGTGAACGCAAAAAACCGGCCAAGTGCGAGTCGGACTCGCGCACGAAGGTACCAATAGGTATCTATGTTATTTAGTATAGCGGCAACAGAAATACATATTTGTGAAAATTTCAACTGTCTATAACTATCACGGTTTATGAGATACAGCCTGGTAACCGACGGACAGACAGACAGACGGACGGACAGCG
Organism: Epirrhoe tristata; assembly: GCA_951394285.1. Classification (NCBI taxonomy): domain Eukaryota; kingdom Metazoa; phylum Arthropoda; class Insecta; order Lepidoptera; family Geometridae; genus Epirrhoe; species Epirrhoe tristata. Next base: position 7,272,770 of record OX596150.1, on the reverse strand, counting down.
AAGTCTTAGTAATAAGGTTCCCGTTTTGACCTTTGGGTACGGAACCCTAATAAAAAATCAATAGGTAGGTTGCTACACACAGATAAACGGAGTCTAGACGATAAACTATTTGATACGTAACAGGAGAATAAGGGGAAACTTTTGGTAGATGGACAATCTTCAAATCATCATCATCATTGCCTATTATCACGTTCAACCCATTTCATTCTACTGCTAGGCATACCAAGGCCACTTTTCCGCTTATTTACCAACCTCCTCTTTTCCTGCGCCATGCGCCGATACACAATCGACTATTTTCTCACTATGTCATTGACCCAAAACAAAAATAAAAGAGTTTTGTTTGTGGATTTATTTTATTTATTTATTTATATGAACAAAAAAGAAAAGGGCTTTGTCGCTGAGCGACTATACCGCCCAATCAGTAACATCTTGGCTCAGTCTTCTTCTTCTTCTCTCTCACTTCACTTCTTGGCTTCTTCTTCTCTTTATTCCTTCTTCCTCCCTTTATTCCTCCTTTTTCTTCTTCTTTGTATTAATGGCAACTAAATGTAAACTGTATGCAATGAAGACAGCATTTTTTTAGAATGCTAACAGCCAGACATTGGTTTACATAACTTTACATAAATAACTCATCGAACACCATTCCAAGTGATAGTAAAAGTGGTCAGTCAGGAAAGAAAAAAAAAGTCTCCGCGAGCTGGTCGACATAACGGCCTTGCTCTTGTAAATGTAGCGCGTTCTCGCAGAACACATACTTACGGAATTTTCCACCTTATTGGTATAATTATAAAGTCCTATTTGGGACCTTCTTGAGTTTTTTCCCCAATCTTCTCCTGTTGCGTAATGATGAGGATTCGGGTGAGTCTACCTAATAAGGCTCCGTTAGGCTGACTCGGAAGTGTATAATAATAGTTACATATTATCTTACAAAATGATGTAAGTATGTACAATGTTATTTATTACCGTAGTAATACTTCAATAAGCACCTACAGATTCCAAATGAGTAGGTAGGTAAGTACTATACCGATCGATAATGTTACTTAGTCTCACAAATTAGCGTGGTTATCTTTTCAATCGTTACTTTGTACCAAGATGTTGAAGAAAATACTTTAACAACTACCATAGAATATCTTTCATATAAAGTTAAGGATTGTTTTAAAGTAACATCAACATCATCATCAGCCTATGGCGGTCCACTGTTGGACATAAGCCTCCCCTAGTGCGCGCCATTGCGCCCTGTCCTCAGCTCAACGCATCCAGCTTCCGCCGGCAACCTTTCGCAGATCGTCACTACACCTGGCCGGAGGGCAGGCAAGTAACATCAGTAGGTAGGTACCCGGTAATTTTGGATTAGGAAGAAAAGTACCAAAATACCAAATGTTTGTAGTTTTTCAATTGAATTGGGCAATCATATTCTATCTCTTTATCAATGTCCCATCCTGACATAACAGCATCTTATGTGCCGCGAGTGTCCATAAGAAAAGTATCCTAGTAGTATTAGTTTAGATGTATAAACCTATTAATAAAATACTTGAGTAACATAATAGGTAAATACCTATAGACATAGTTTATATCGAAATAACATAAAACAAGCCCGCATAATGTCATTAGATAATAGTCTGCAGCTTAAATTAATGCCATACCTTCTCTTTCAATGAAATTGAACATTTCAATTCAATTTATGATAGCTTCAAAAGAAAGTAGGCCACTAATGCCAGTGAACGATACACTCATGTTTGAAGAGCACCGATACAAAAACTAATTCAAATTTCAAATTCAAATTCAAATTTCTTTATTGTTTGTGAACCTAGGTTATACAATTGGTGTTCGGGTTTAACAGAGCCTCTAGATTCTGGCGGTAGGCCATACAAACATTTACAAGGTCAATAAGTTGTCGTGATGACGTCTAATAACTAGTAACTACCTAATCAAAATAATAATATTCTTGAGCAGAATAATATTATTCGGAACTCATTATTATGATAAATTGATAAACATTGTAAGTAAGGCATAAATAAGTACCTACTTACCTACATTGAAATGTAAGATGTGGGTATCTCTACAACAACACATAGTGGATGTGTCAAGTGCCAAGTTATATCTAGGTAACTTAGTAGAGAATCTGTAATGTAACCTGTGCCAATTTTATGAGTAGGACAGAATGTAATATATTTTTAAATTAATTTATTAACAAAAAATATGACCACTACCAAATCTGGTAACAATGTTACCCAGAGAGTGATGAATATGAGTGTGGTATGCAAGAAGAGGAAGGCCGAAAATGCAGTGGTTGGATTGTGTGAGAGATGATATGAATGCGAAAGGAGTGGATACACAGTTGACGATTGATAGGAGTGAATGGAAGAAAAATATATGTTGTGCCGATCCCACTTAGCGTGGGATAAGGGCAAGGGAATGATGATTGACCATTATCAAATCTATCTGTGAAAATAAAAATGGATAAAGTAACATCATAGAAAGTCAGACAGGACATAAACCTAAGGCCATGGCCTGACAACAGTAGGTAAAAATATCAGATTAAACCTGATCGCACACTCATCCGCGTAAGCGCCGCAGTCATTTTTCTATACAAAAAATGCTGATGACGTCAGAAAATGCTGCTGACGTCAGAAAATGCTGCTGACGTCAGAAGCGAGCCGCATACGCGCTATTGAATTGACAGTTCCGCGCGTTCGGATCGGCTTTACTGTGCGACCACCCTTAAACATTTTACAATCTATCGCGTAGGTAATATCTTCTTACCCATCATGGTTACCAACACTTTTAACACTAATAACGGGATATTTATCATTTAAACATGGTTATATCCCGTTATTAGTGTTAAAAGCATTTCGTTTAATACGAAATCTCATAAGAGATTTTATGTTTTAATAAGTTAGCTTAGCGTGTGTGAGTGTAATATAATGAGAGTGTAATATCTTTAGGGATACCTATTTCACTCTTAACATATTATTTACGCATCGATTTAAGGACAATGACAATTAAATAGATTCTAGTTTAGAGCATCCTTTGTCATTCACCAAAATACCTATATATCTATATATTTACTAGTTTATTAGTTATAAGTACTTAAGTTTTTTTTCTGTTTTTCTTTATTTAATTTTGTATATTGTTGTTATTAGGTTTATCAATAAAGATATATTCTATTATATATCATCAATTAAGTGTAATGGCATAAAAGGCCAGTGGGTGAAATCAGGCTGTGGAAGATGATGAGAAGTTTAAAACCTACATACTAAGTAAAATCAGTATGTACTCATAGAAAATCTTTGTATAGGTTCTTATTCTTTCAAAGCTTTATAGGGCAGTACCTGTCGTTGCGGTCGGCCATAAATTGTCCCAATTTACTTAGCAATTTCTCTGTAATAAAGCTTTGTTTTATTTCGCTTACATAACATTTCGGTGACCAATTTAATATCGTATGGCGAAATCCGAACTAGCCTTGCGATGACTAAGCTCAAAGCACAACTAGAAACCAAATGAAAATGATAGCAAACATTTCCAAGAGAACTTACGTAACGGACCAAAAAACACTATGATTATTTTGTAGGACGCTCCAATTTTCTAAGTGATGAATAGTAGGTATATAAGTAAGTATGTATACTAAAATAACAAACTAAAATGCTCAATGAACCAATGGTTACCTAATTTGATACGCGTTGGGGGTCTGACTTAACCAGATAAAGCCATAGTTAAATTGATTTGGGTTTAAATCTTTTATTTGTTGATGCAAAGCCCTTCGTGTTCATGGAAAATTAGCAGAACGGGAGGCCGTTGCTATGAATGAAACTTCATGGGCGAAAGTTAAAAAAAATATTGTAAAATAGCACATTAACGAGTCTAATGATAGTGGTAGTTCCTCGTCAAATCGAGTCGAATGAATGAATTAATGAATGAATGAATGAATGAACACTTTATTGAACGAGATAACACCCAATAAAATTGATAGCTTTACAATTACTTATCACAATGATCTTTGTTTTGATATTTTTTTTCAAATTTTTTTGAGAACCGGAAAACAATCATAACTATTACGAGAATACTTTTCTAGACAACACCAGAATGCAAAAAGGATATCTTTGCTTTTGATAAAACGTAATCGGCTTAAATGTAATAAGTAGGTACACATAATATGTATATAACTTGTTATGTAACAAGGTAGATGTTTAGATATAATGAACGCCTCGTAGGTAATTGTAATGACTCATTTATACAGCAGTTACTATGGCAAGCCGTGAATGTAAGTAACAGAATCACGACATAGGCCCGACAGATATTATCTTAGGTTTTTTCCGAAGGTTTTTTCAATAGACCTAGAATCTATGTTTTACTTTTAGTCTGTCTGTAAGTTATTAGTAAAGTTGCATTTACACGATGCGATTTTTCGTACGATTTGCTAAGTCCCGCCCATTGAACGTGCCGACGAGCGTCGCGCTATCTATGACAAATCGCATACGATGAGCGTTTACACGTGGAAAATTGTTGTGCGATACGATATCGTACAGGTTGAAATCGCATCGTGTAAATGCACCTTAAGTACTTACTTGGTACTAGTCTGTCAGTACACTTTAATTTCGGGATAAAAAGCCGCTGAACCAATTTGAATGTGGTATTCACTGATTGGTATTATTTTATCGTTCACAGAGCTTGGCATACAGCCCCCTTAGCATGGCAATGTCTAGGTACCGGAGAATAGATACAAATGAAAGTAATGACATTAGAGAGTCGATAAAACTAATAGTAGTAACTTTTACCCACACTCATCCCGTTTTATCCACACTCTAATGGCATTACTTTTTATTTATAGGTATTTATTGTATATGTATATAATTAGCAAAGTTAGTAGGTAGTATATGTATAATAATTTACACCGTATTTTATCGTTTTCTTTTATACAGCGTAGGTACACAGCGTGTCCACATTTGTTAATGTCTTCTCCCTAGACTCGAAAGGTTTGCTGGTAGAAAACTCTTTTAGGTTAAGCTCGCCTTTGTGCATTTACTTTTTAAATACCTATTGTTTTGTAACCATTATCTTGTGTACAATAAATAATTACAGAATTACTGTCATTTATATCTATTCTCCGGTACCTAGACAAACACCATGCTAAGGGGGCTGAAGCTATTATCATTTTCCTCTTCAAAACAGAAGGAAGTTCTAAAATAATTATGAAAAGTTGTAGCGCGTTGAAGTCTTTTCTATTAGTACTTATTTTATTTGTAAATCCTAAATGGTACCTATGCACTTAATATACTGTAGGTACATACATACATAGTCCATAATATCTTGTGTTGCCCCTGCAAAGATAAATAAAATATTTTCTTATGTATTTTTATGATTTATTAGATATTACGAGTAGATATTGAACATGGTGAAAGTTCTGATATTTACTCGTAAACTTCACTTCACATTTAAAAAATAAACAAATGTAGTAAAGATGTATAGGCCCAAGTCAAGGATTATTTAACACACAATTTGTCCTTAGCACATCATCATCATCATCATCATGTCAGCCATCTAGTGTCCACTGCTGAACATAGGCCTCCCCCATCGATTTCCACAGCGATCGATCTTGTGCAGCCTGCACCCAACGGCTCCCAGCAGCCTTTAGCAGATCGTCTTTCCACAATGTCCTTAGCACAATTCGTCATATATCAGTTACAGGGGAATATCCACATTTTTCTTTAATGGTACTAAGGATACAAAGTTGTGTCATTTGTACCATCAATGGTACAAATCAATGGTACTTCTGACACTAAGGCTTAATATCTCATGGTGTAGGTACTTACAATAGTTTTATAAATAACTTTATGCTTTTATTAATTGTGTAATAATATAGACATCGCAAATGCAGAGTAGAGTACAACAATGCAGTCATTACTGTTTATTGTCAAAATTATACAACAAAACACAACAAAAATGGTCACGTATTGTTTGTTATACAATTTATTATTATTTTATATGTTATTTCCTATACGCTATGATATACGTATTATATTATATTATAATAGGTACCTACGTATGTTATGGATGAAAAGAGTTAATGTGACCCTTTCGTCTGTACTTTTATTTTTCCGTTGATAATCCCCGGCAAATGAGGCGAAAATTAGAGTGTAAAATATTAATAAATCTTATGTACTGTTCAACAGTTTAAATACTGTAGAATGCCATACATGGAATGCTTTTAGCGATAAGGCCGCCCTTTGTACCAACTTGTTATTTTGTGTTCCTGTTATGTATTTCTTTCGTGTACAATAAAGAGTTTATCTATCTATCTTTTTGACGGAAACTGTAGGTACCTAGAGATACAAAAACACCACGATTGCAAATAAAATCAATGAAAGCGCATCTGGTTTTGGATTCCACGCACATCTACCGTTTATGTCTCACTCGTGGCGATCAGCCAGTGAACTTATCAGAAGCGACATCACTTTGCCAAATGAATTGAATCCAATTGAAAGCTTCTAGGTTGTTTTTATCGAAGAACAAAAAACTGGGGCAGTTGCATAATATAAATTTGAGTTGGAAGGTGTTTCACTTAGGTACTCTACTTACCAATGATATTGTGAACTTACGATTTTCTTCAATTCATTTCTTAGACCCATACGTGACCCATGGTAGAATTTGACACTAGGAATACGTTCAATCTGTAAACCTTCATTCCTTGTTCTTCATGAAAATGCAAAATTTTATTATTTATTTACATTACAAGTTAATCCTTAATAACACAGTTATAAACCTGTTAGAAAATCATCTGTACTCTATACATAGGTAATGTCTTTATGGATATAAAATAATATTTTAATATTTAAGTACAGGAATCAATTTTTAAAATAAAATCGGTTTCCCTTTCAGGAAAGGGATAACGTTTGCAAAAAAACGGAACCGAGAAAACACCAAAATTAATGTGAGTACGTCATCTTAGTGAATACTACTTGTGAGGTATAGGTACTCGTTATTTGTCCATTAGGCGACACGCGACCCGCGACGTCCGGACGACATCTGCGCCAATAGGTGCAACAAAACGTGATCACATCGTGACGCAATGCTTCCGACACTATTACCTCATCGGGTTCGGAAGCCGGTGGCTCGCTCCCATTCTTTCAGTCAGTGAAAGGGTCCTCCGATACACTTTTACCCTTCCGAGCGGCCAGCAATCCGCGCCGGCGGGTGCGATCCGCACGCTCTTATAAATTTGGTGAAAACGCTGCGACATCACATTCCGAATTCGGCGGCTGTACAAGTCAGCCGGCCGATCCCAGAATCACATTTGAGCTCTCGTTGTGTACCAACATCGTATAGTGATTTAGTTTCATCAACAAGACGAGCATACAAATAAGCATCTCAATATGAAATTCACGGTGAGTGCGCGATTGTGTATAGAAATTAAACAAGTGCAAGTGTTGTGATCTCAGGATATGGATTGTCTCATCAAACGATGACTTTGGATGTCATCGCTGGCTAAGAGAGCCACATCATGATTAACATATCATGAAGCTGTGTTTTTTGCTGCTAAGTTATTTATAAGATATGATCAAAGAACGTTATCTGTTTTTAACATCTTTCATCTCGTAATTACTTGAACATATTAGTACGATAACAGCAACATTAATTTTGTACAAAGTAAAAGTGGAAAAAGTGAAATCAAATATAATATGTGGGCTTTAATCTTGATTGGAGCATGCGGGCCGGCATTAAACTTGGCACTCGCCGACCGCAGTACTTCCGTTTTTAGGAAACTGGTTTGGGATTCCTTAGTCTCAGTAATGTAACTGCACAAAAAATCAATGTTATTTTCTCTTGCAGGTCACATTCTTTACTCTTTTGAGTATCACATCATGGGCGGTGCTGGCCAAGCGAGTAGAAGAGGCAAAGGATAAGAGGGAAGCTGGATATGCTTCATCATCAGGCCACTCACCATCTGGCTATGCTTCATCGATTGGCTCGCCATCAAGCTACCAGACGCCATCCTCGTACCAGCCTGCAGCTAGCTATCAGCCCCAGCAGTCACTTAGTCACGGAGACGCCAGTGCCATCAGCGTCGGAGCTGGATACAGCATCGGTGGTGCCTCAAAACCCAGTTACAGTTTTGGCGGCCAGGGTTACGAAGGATTGCAATCCGGTGGTCACAGCATCCAACTTGCTCCTATAACTTTGCAGTCCGGCCAAGGTCTTGTGGGCACTGACCTTTCCCAAATCATGAGCCAGCTGCAACATAGCCTTAACTCTGGAGCTTTGACCCTTCAGCCATCGAGCACCGTCGCGGAATTCCATGAAGGAGCACAAGCAGGACAGGGATTGTCTCAAGGCCAATATAACTACGCATCTCCTAACTTGCAGCAGTATGTACTAGCCGGTGCTGTTTCTAGTGCTCCATCATATTCTGCTGGAACTAAGGGTTTGAGTTCTTACAGCTCAACTGGTCCCGTTTTGTTCAACCCTGCTTCTGAAGGTCACGGTAGCCCTGCTGCACAAACATTCGCTGCTCCCAGCGGTGGTCATTCTTTTGGTGAGGCTAACTCCATAAGCGGAGGACAATCCTACGGCGGCTTTTCTTTGGCAGCCCCTGGACAATCTGCTGGACTATCGTACGGTGGCTCTGGACTCTCCCTCGGTAGCTTAGGACACTCTTTTGGTTCCGGTCACTCTCTAGGTGGTGCTTCTTTAGGAGGCCCTGGTGGACATTCATTTGGTAGTGCTGGACTGTCTTTGGCAGGCTCTGGAGGACATTCTTTCGGTGGCTCTGGACTCTCTCTTAGTTCCTCTGGTCATGGTTCTGGACTCTCTCTTGGTTCGTCTGGTCATGGCTCTGGACTCTCTCTTGGTTCATCTGGACATGGACACTCTCTAGGAGGTGCAGGAAACTCTCTGGGTAGTTATTACAAGGCCTCGAGCGGAGGTTACGGTCATGGTGCCCCTGGCAAATCGGCTTTCAAACCATCAACCTTCTTAGGTGCTTCAGTTTCTGAGTCAGGACATTCTGGCTACTCTGGTTCCCATGGTGCTTCTTCATACCCATCATTCGGAGGTCTTTCTGGCGGTCATGGAGTAAGCTTTGGAGGTTTCGGTTCACTGAACGGTCCTTCTAAATCTATCTCTCCCTTGTACACCAAGCCCGAAGGTCATGGATCAGACTCTGCTGCTGCCTACTCGAGTGCTGGCCAATTCGCCTCTCCTCCTGGAACGACCTACGGTTTCCCTACTGCTTCTTACCCGGCTGGTGCCATCCAATCCGCGTCTTCCGCCGGACCCCAATACTACGTCAGCTCTTCAAAATTCCCATCTTCCTCTAGCTTCGGAGAAGGAAGTTTCTCATACAAGTCACCCAGCTCCTCCCACAGCTCGTTGAGCTCTCATTCATCCGGTCCTAAGTACAGCTTCGGAGGCCACGGTAGCAGCCGTTACTCCAGTCCCAAGGACTCTCACGGCGCTTACAGCGAGACCTCATACAACACCATCAAGTATAGCGAGGAGCTCAAGCCCCGTGCTTAATAAGTGCTAAGATCGATAGTGTAAATAAAGTGAGTGTATGAGTTGTAGGTAGTGTGGATGTCGGCGAAAGTAATGCCTAGGGTGTTATTTATTTGCGTACGTTCTTGCTAATAGGATGCAGGCGAGTGCTTTGATTGTGCCGTCGTGCTTTCTTTTCGACACGTGCATGATTATGCAGCTCACTGTCGCCGATCAGCCAGAACCTGTTTGACAAATCCAGCAGTTATAAAGTGATATCACGCCGTGAATTTCTGTAAATATTTAAGTGTAAGACTGCTTATTTATTATTTGTAATGTAACTAGATTCAAATAGTTGTTGATTAAAAACGTTTATAAAATATTGTTTGTATATTTTTATTTACTCGACTCATCCAAGTTATGTGTGACAGCTATACATCGTAACTAATCAATGGAAAATTCATTCAGAGAGCGTTACAAGAGAACTGCGTTAAATACAGTTTGCGTGGAAACGCTATACCTACTACTGCTTGGGTAATCGACACCAGTCATACCTACGCCAGTTTCACTCATAAGAAAGTGGGTACTAAAGGAATGGAAGTAAGTAGCCATACATCGACGGTCAAGTTCTAAACACGACCCTGTCTTGACTTTTCTGTATGTAAACATGACTCAAATGTAGGTATTTATATCCCGTCTAAGGAGCAAATTACACATTTAAATGAATCATCATCTAAGTAGTCGATTAAATAAAATTTAGCTCTTCTTATAGGCAGACTGATATTCAAAAGTACCTAGATTAATTGGTTGTAGGGAATCCAGTATTAATTTGGTCCATTATTTTCGCTCAAAATATTAATTTTCTTAAAATACGTAGGTATAGCGTAAGTTGATAAGTTATGTATAGTGAAGTGGAAAGTAGGTTTGTACCTATTATATTTCTTTACGCAAGATTTAATTTCTCTGATAAAAAAGTAATGCATTTTAAAATATTAAGTAGATTCGATTGGATAAGTAAATCTGTTACAACATAAATGGTTGTGTATCAGAATGCATAAGTGTTCGAACATTGTGTAAACAGTTACTTAATATCGTCACGGTGGTTGGTCATGTGGACTGTGGAAGCTACTTCCGAAACTGAGATCTCATTATACAATCTGAAATAAGTTGAATTGAAACATTTTTTGCAATGAAAGTGCATTGTTCTTTGTCTAAATTAATTATTTTGCAACACAACATAACTTAAACTATCTAATATTATTATATCAGGCCATATCATGGTTCTGCGTACTTTTCTTACTTTTCTTTTGTTTGTTTCTCAATCGTACTGAAACCGCTGATCGGATTTGAATGAACCTTGGAATAGATGTAACACACACACACACATAGCCTGGAATAGCATTAGGCCTAGCGCATATATAAAATTTTTAGTTGAACAACTATTTTGTTGTGTTTCATAAGTACACAGCAATATATGAACGTGCGCATATTATCAACTCTATAGTTGATCGACAAAAAAATCAAAAAGCCTCATCGATCTGCTTTTGATTAAAAAGTTGGACAACTATTGATCTCACGCTCATTTTTAACCGACTTCAAAAAAAGGAGGAGGTTATATGTTCGGCTGTATGTATGTTTTTTTTTTTTTTTTTTTTTTTTTTTTTTATGTATGTTCATCGATATTTCCGTCAGTTGTGGACCGATTTCCAAAATTTTTTTTAGTTTGAAAGGGTATACTCTCATTGTGGTCCCATATAAATTTTATTCCTGAGGGATTAATAGTTTTCCCGTAAAACTAAAACAATCACTGAACTTTAAGAAAATTGAGGCCCGATTTCCAAAATTTTTTTTTTGTTAGAAAGAGGAATACTCTCAAGGTGGCGCCATATATTTTTTTTCCTGAGGGATTGACAGTTTTCCCGTAACATTCAAAAAACCTCATTCTCACTTGTATAGTGAGAATGAGGTTTTTTTAGTAAGAGAAAAATAAGAATATAATTTGAAGTCGGTGCCAAGTGAATACGATTAGGTACCTATAAAAAAAAGAAATCGAGCGATAGCGTACCATGATACAATTTTGCACCCAAGTTCTTTTTAATTTCTTAGAAGTAAATGAATAGTTGGCACCGACTTCAAATTATATTCTTTTTTTCTCTTTTTAGTGTGTAGAAGGTTCTTCTGTTTGTGTTCTGTGAAGTCGGTTCAATTTTTTTTTTCAAAAATTTTTATGATTAAAAAGTTGGACAACTATCGATCTCACGCTCATTTTGTATTGCAATGTATTGAAGTGCGCATACCATCGACTAAACAGTCGACAGAGACTGAACAGTCGTGGATTTGCATTGGAAGCGGTGGTGGTCTTAAAAGACATGGTAACTTGAGCGTTGCCTGCACAAGACTGTTGGATTTGTTTGGGTTACAAATCGACTGAAATCGATTGTATGCGCACCTCCGTCGACTCAACAGTTTAGTTGTGTAGAAATCACGACAAGTACACAACTCGACGAAACAGTTTAGTCGATTTAAAAGTTGTATGTATGCGCTAGCCCTTAGGCTATGGTTTTACGAATATACCAGGCTAAAATGGTTAAAGGTACCATGCAAGCGCGCTGCAGGCGGAAGCCTACCTAACAGCATTATATTTTTGACTATCTCTACCTATATTTTTGGACTGAAGCTACTATAATATTGATATTATTAGGTTTCTATTTAAGTAACAGTAAGTATTCGTTAGTGGTATTTCTTGTTAGCAATTGCTACCAAATATTCGTGACCTATTTTCACCCTATCAAGCAAGTTAGTGCTCCCGCCAAGAGAGCCAAAAATGCGAGGTCACCCTTTTCTCGTCCAATGCTGCTAAACAGCTGAAGTTTTCAGGTGGTTTCCTTGGTAGTACTAGCAGATATATCTGGTTTGTATGGTTTAAGACTATACGCGTAGTAAGGTCAGATAAATAATATACCAAGACTTCTTTAATATATTTTAACCTAGCTTAGACATTAGACATCACAGTTGTCGAGATTTTAAATCCGCTGTCGGTTTCGAAGAAATTTAACTGTAAAATAATTAGCCAATCTAAATAAAACGGTAGCAACTGCCACTTCAAATTAATTATCGTGAGTTCCACTTAATTTTTTATTGCAGTTTTTGTGAACACCTCGCAATTTACACCAAGTTATCGTCGTTTTTTTATAATTAGTCTATCTATAACAACTCGTAAGGTGCATTGGGGTAATTACGAAAATGGGTATATTCCGAAAATCCAAAATATCTAACAACTAATGCGATATTTTCCTGCTGGCAGCATTGGTCTAAACGCCATCTTGATTTATCTCGCCGTGACAGTCGTCGTGAGTCTCTAGTGTCAACACAACGTGCGCAATGGAAAGTTTTTTGAAACTAGTCATTTTCGCGCAATTTTTGATAATTCGCAATAGCCCCAACTTATTTATCTCGGAATTCTGGTAAGTTATTTAAACAATTGTTGGTTTTTATGATAGATTATAGTTTTTTGCGAATTTTTGAGAGAAACACAACGTCCTAGCTTTGTTTTTAATTTTTATTCGTAATCACCCCATTGGGGTTATTCCCATGTATCATTAACCCCACTTATCTTTTCTATAAGAGAGAACCACAATGTTTGTTTGGGGTAATTCCGAACTACAAATATAAAAAAAAAATAGATCAGCGAGACTAATGGTTTTATTGGTCATGTTTTGTGTCAGGGGCAACTACGATTGAAAAAGAAATGTAAGCCTTCGGTCAGAGTGCCATAGAATCGACTTTTGAATGGTTTCGGAATTGCCCCAAGATAGTTCGTAATTTCCCCTGTACCCTAAAAATATTATTTAATACTTCAAATGCTTTATTGAACGAATCCAACTACAATTCAAGAGTTTAATAAATAAAAAAGCATAAATCTATTCACTACGTAATGAAAGATGTAACGATAATTGCTGTAAATACAAACTACTTTGAATAATTAACCAAAACATTGACCTCGTGTCATCTCATAGAAATTTCTATCGGAATTACCCCAAAGCACCTTACCTATATTGTAGGTAGGTACACGAGTAACTTAGTTAATTGCTTGTGTACAATGTAACATAAAATAGACTTATAATTATGTATTATCATCTTTTGATTTGGACAAAAACTCACAGGTTAGACTCTCTAATTTTTTTGTTGAAAAAATATATATTTACTATCTATATATTTATTTAGATAGGTACTTAGGTACTTACTGAGGTACCTACTACCTTATGTCAGTCTGTTTGTAAGTTCGTTCAAAAATAAGAATTAGGTAGTTAATCGTTGGTATTAATTTTTTTATAAACCAAATAAAGTTTTGTCATAATTATGAATTTTGCTATGCCTTTTATAAAGTACTAGCTGCGCTCCCGCGGTGTGACCCGCGGTCCCTCGGGATTTTTTCATTTTTTCGGGATAAAAAGTAGCCTATGTCCATCCCTGGGATACAACCTTTAACTATGCCAAATTTCAGCTTAATCTGTTCAGCGGTTTGGGCGTGAAAGCGTAACAAACAGACAGACATACAGACAGACAGATAGACAGACAGAGTTACTTTCACATTTATAATATTATAGTATGGAAGTATGGATATATATTACGTTATCAGGGCATCTATTTTTTCTGTGGATGATCAATTTCAAAGGAAATGCATAAAGTAGGTAATTGCGTAGACTTTCCGTATGTCTACAAAAGGAAGCTACTGAAGCATTATCAAACACAAATTTATTAGGGAAAGTGATGAATGACTTGTAGATACGTAGGTAATTTACGCTAAACTTGTGTAAATATTATAATGATTAATTTAATTATAATAATTACAACGGTTATGTAGGTATAGTGTCTGTCTCCTAAATATGAAATGGATATTTTATGAAATTAAATGAAATTGTTTATTTGCTAGAAGCTATGATAATGTTTAAACTTACCTACCTAACATTGGTTTTATAAGTATTTCAAAATTAGGCTTGAGTGTGATCCTTATTAGCAACAAAATCCTTTCAACAATACAGGGTGTCTTTTTTTATAAAGCCATTCCTGTCGATTTTCGTTAAAAGTAAAATATTTTGAAAAAAAATCCGAAATATGCAATTATCGTTTTTTTATCCATAACTTTTTTCTAACTCTCGTTGTTTCGGACTTGGCCATCACCGCGCATCTCAAAAAACCACCTGTAAATAGTCTTTGCTTGAGAATATTTTGTTTCAAAATGACATTTAATTTAATTTTTCTTCATATTATATTCATTTTATTCATATCAAGTAAACACTTTTTTTTTTCGATGAATTTTATATATAAAAGTAGGCCCTAAAATATAATATAATCTCACTGGTAATAATTACTATCAGACAAGAAAATGTATAGGTACCCAGTAGACTGGCATACAAAGGTAAGCTCCATCTGCAGAAGTTTCTCTGAACTACATAACTCGTTGGTAGCAAGCAGATCAGAATATCTGCAACTTGTACCCTTTCAATAGAACGACATACGAGTATAAACTTAGTATTTCCTGTGAGTTTGAATAGATGGCGCTGCAAAAAATTGGTTAGAAAAATCTTAGACTTGACCGCGGGATTAAGCTGGTTGTTGGGCAATTTTCTTTTATTTTAAACACAGCTACCGTTCGCACAACGGATCTAGGCATTAGTGAAGTTAGCCGTTTGTCTGCGCAGAACACAATTTTGTATGAAAAATCGGTCACTGCGCAGACAAACGGCTAACTTCACGAATGCCTAGATCCGTTGGGCGAACTGTACTTTGCATTCTTCTAAAACTCTACCGGCTTAGCGCCATATTTTTTCTAATTGACTAGCTTTCGTAGATACTCCAATTATTTAAAGTGATTACTTGTGGTAAGGGAGTAAGAAAGTACTTAATGTACTAAGTATGTGATTTGGTTACTGTAGGTATAACTTTCGCTTTTAATTTAATGGTATATGAAACCACGCCACGGTATTAAAAGCACGTAAATATAATTTGCTATAGATTTAGGTACCTAGATTACCTGCAATAGAAATTCAATGGATCACGTCTAGAGATAAAGTTGTATTTGTTAGACCAGCCAGGCAGCCAGATTCGTGAGCTTAATAGGTACTGGTTGTAACAATATTTCTCTCGATTCTTTTTTATATTAAAATTACTTGAACAAAAAAGCTATTTTCTTTATAAAAATAGGCCTACGATATCACTCGTTGTACATATTGTGAGATTGTTCCTTTCTCTCTGCATACAATTCCCTTCTGTATACAACTCCCTGGTACCTACATAAATAAAGTTTGATACCAACGTCGTATTTCAAACCATGCCTGTTATTTTTAAGAGCACTCTGAGGTTTTAATAATGCTAGATATTTCTAAGTCTTTCTTAATACAACAGACAAGGTTTTAGAAAAACTTTGATTTTGCTTTGGCTGTCGTAAACAAGTAACCAATTTACCTTTAACTTTTTTCAGTTGCGATCCAATGATTTTCTGTTTTTAGGAACGGTTTTATTACACTTTGTACGTAGATCCAAATATTTATGTTTCGAAACATTATTTTAAGACACAATATGACTCTACAAATCCACTAGACTCATAAGCAATCATAATGTTTATAGGCACTTTATAGTTTAGTTCCCGGTATTTCACCCAGTACCTACCCACACAGGTTACACCTTTATTACTGACCAATTGCTACTTATCTAAGAGCCGCATTATTCAGCGCTACCAACAATTACCGGCTTGCCTCAGTAGAAAGCTTGGAAGATAGTGATTATACCTCGGCCCTTTGATTTTAGACTTCGTTACAGTTTCATTAGGTAAACCTTTTTTGCTCAAATACTAGGTAGATTCCAGTCAGTAGTACCATTGTAATATGCATTAGATACTTATTTCAAAAAAGTAGCAGGAAAAAATTACTACATGACGATCTGCCTTACCAACCCAGGGGCCGTATTCCCGTAATATGAATATTACGGGTTTCCTACTTTTTTTAAACTGATGTAAGATATCTCGCGTATTTATGTACCAAAAGTATTGTCGGCATGTTAGAAGGAATTGGCGTTGAATTTGCTCTATTGAAAAAGGGTCGGGTTAAGTTGCTTATTCCAGCGGAAACGGGCTTCCGATAGTTTTTTGATCTTATTGACATTTTAAATTCTATTAGAAATACAACTACAAACTTATTTTCTTATTTTAAGCTCGCTAATCGAATAGACTTGCGGAAAACGACTGCCCAGTCATATGTTATGCGTTTCCGCCTTGCCGGTGGGTAGGAAGCGGGTAATCTCGTGAACTGGATATGTTCCGATAAGGGACAAAGACCCATCGAGCGGTCATTCCCTCGCACAAGATCTGGAGCTGAGGAAAGTTGTCCATGGCCGCCCATATAAATGCATGAACTTGATACTGCCTTACACTTTTCCGTGCGCCCCCGAGTATAGAACACTTTTCCTTTCGCAACACGCGGTTTCCTTCGGCAAATAATGTGATTAGATCTACGCATTCGGATCACAACAATGGCGAGAATACAGCTTTTGGTGAGTTGAAATTACGCTATTCAATTTTACAGTCATCAACGTTTCTAGTGATGCAATTTGTTATAGAGAACAGCGGGTAGAGCAAATCTACCGGACGCTGATAGATTGGATTCCACGCCTATTCTGCAACTATGATTGATCGTCGTTTATTTTTCGTTTCAGGTCATCATCGCTTTCGCTGCGCTGGCGAGCGGCACAGAAGTCGACGATAACGAGCAGAAGAAGCGAGGAGCGGGGAAGACCAGTCTGAACACCATACCCACCGGCGCACAGAAGCAAGACTACACTTATAGTATTTACTCGCAAAACCCTAGTTCACAGAGCTCTTCCAGCCCATCTTACCAACCCCAAATATCTTCCTCCTTCTACCCAAGCCAAGCAAGTCAGTACTACACAGGACCTGTTCAGCAAAGCGACCAATCAGCGTACTCCCCTCAGCCTCAAATCAACTTACTGCCTCCCCAAACGTCATCCCAATTTGTGCCAATTAATTTCGTTCCGAGTCCCGGCTACCAATCGAAATACCAAATTGTTCCATCAAAGCAGAACGCAAATATCCAGTTGGCTTTTGTCCCGCAGCCTTCAACGTACCCTAGTCAGTCATTGGTGCAGTATCCTCATTCTCTGTTTGCACCACAACCGACCAGTCCGATTGGCCCTCAACAAAATCTGTACGGTTCGTTGCCTCATCAGGGTCAGTACAATGTTGGTCCAAACATCCCGCTGCAACTCGGGAACTCCTATTTAGGGCAACCGTCAATGGTTTTGCTGACTCAACCGAACCCTTCTCTCTACAATAATATTCTGTACCCGAACCAATATTCGAACCCTGTGCAGAGCTTGTACAACTATTTGCCTCAAAACTCCCAAAGGTATGGTCAGATTAGCCAACCCTCGTCTGATGGCCAGATTTCTATTTCACAGAATCTTCCTAAAGAGGATAATGATATAAGCACGCACACAAGTGATTACACGTCTGCCCCCTCTGAAAGCAATTCCAGCTACAAAACTGCTTACGCGTCGAGCCGCTCCTCTTACCCCAAGATTTGATAGTATTTTTATAATAGCAATAATCTAGCGGTAACCCAAATATAGATATTTAGCATTATTATTCATGTTATTTCTTGAGGCCATTATATCGCCACTTATATTTATTGTCGGTAAATAAACTATAAATGTACCTACGTTTGTTGATGTTACCTGTTGTTTAAATAAATTGTTAGTGTTTTTTCAATTGTAAATTTTTGTGAATTTCTCTATCTTTAATGCCTAGGTATAACCACAGCGTATAACTGAATAACAAAAAAATATAATCTTCTAGTTTGTGTTCACGGCCTATGTAGATCTAGTTAAATTTCAGTTCACAACAAGTTAGATCCAAACATTCTTATTCAAATAAATCTACCGATCTGGTTCATTAAATTAGTTAAGTTCTAAACTAAAGATTTATTTTGAAAGAAAATACAAATGCATTTAAAAAAAAAACTCTTAACTGACGCTATTTTCCATCAAGACGACTTTTCCCAAAGTAACTTTCAATTTTGAACATTTTTTAAACTTTCAAATTTTGGGGTGATATTCATAAAAAGAGTGTAATTTTTATCTCTTAAATGTAATACAATTAAGATTTTGTAACACCACTCACCGAACTTTTATCTCATTAGCAAAAGCATCACATGAAATGTGGAACGCAAACTTTTATCAGAAATTAATTACTTCATAAATTAAATGGATAACTTTTGATAGACGTGAGAAATGCGTGTAATCTTCTTATTATGTAAGTAATGTACTTTTTACACATGCAATCTTCATGATAAAGGGTGTAAAAACTACTAAAAATGGCATTTATGCATATTATAATAGCTTATTCAGTCTTTTCAAAATATGCTATATGTCCCGAGATTAAATTATACAAACGTTATTTTCAAATTTCTTTAGTTACATGATCAAATTATGATCTTCATTTATGATTTGCACATATCTAAAAGAAAATGATAACCTGAACCTTAGTTTTGTGAAAAACTATTTCGATTTTGTACGTTACAAGTACTTTATAAATTTTAACAAATAATATTGTTACACCTAGTATTATTAGTGTTTTAGGTGGGCCAGTGAAAGGAACACATGTTAATTGATGGGCTCTTCTATCTGTATCACTGCTGATACGCAATACTCGTACGCACCTGCTTATACAGGATGTGTTGAAACGTAATTTAAAAAATGTAGGAGCCGAGCGCACGCAAGATACGAATTAACACAAAAACAGTAGAAAATTTTGGTAGCAAAATTTTTTTATGATGACAAAGTCACGTAAGTCCTATAGACTTTTGCTTCGCTCACTTTCATTTTATTTTTCATGCAAGCACGGTACTTTTGACCCGCCTCTTTGCTGAAATGTCAATAGTTTATAGTAATTAAAGACAATCAATGTCCTTTGACATTATCAATGTACTTTGTCCTAGTGCGTGGTTCGCGGTGAATTGCTATATAGGTATTTTATTTATTAAGTTTTTATGAATTAATTGAAATTGAATTGAAATTTGAGGAGGAAGTAGATACTATTAAGGTGTAGTTATACTATTTTTTCTCAAATTTATTATTTCCATCTACTTAATGATAGATCGCAAACCCTTTGTCGCAGAATAGCAGGTTTCTTTATGATGAGCTACGTAACCGTTTCCTTACAAAGGAATATATATCAAAATTATGCATCAATCTTATTATCATATTTTTACCTTACTTTTGCATTGTATGTAAATATTTACATAAGTGACCGGTGATGTATGTATCAATTTCATAGCTGGCTTATCAGACAGATCAGCTGTCATGGATGGAATAGATTGATGTTCTATTTGAGAGTTGTAGTTGGTAACTAAAGGTTATCTTAGCATCTCTTAAAACGTTTGCCACTTACATAGGTAAAAAATCTTTAATGCTTTAAGATCCATGGGCATAACATACCAGCCATTCCATACTTACTGGATATCAGTAATTTATCGAGTGGGTATATGGGTGATACAATATACTCTGATACATATGTATCATATATGTATTTGGAAATGCTCGGGACTCCCCTAGACATCTTCAGGATCTAGAATAAGGACATAC
Source organism: Epirrhoe tristata (assembly GCA_951394285.1). Classification (NCBI taxonomy): domain Eukaryota; kingdom Metazoa; phylum Arthropoda; class Insecta; order Lepidoptera; family Geometridae; genus Epirrhoe; species Epirrhoe tristata. Next base: position 7,252,643 of record OX596150.1, on the reverse strand, counting down.
AAAAAGTTAAGAGATGGCGCGGTCGCAGCCTTAAATTTTGAGGGGCGGGGGGTCACTAATCATCTTCTTTACTTTTTTATGATGTTTTTTTTTTCGATAAGGGGGGCGGGGCATGTTACCTGTGACACCCCCCCGCCCCTGGGACCGTGCCTTGGAAAACTTCTAGTCGTGAACTCGTTGTTTATACATTCGAATATACATTTTGGGTAATCACTTATTTGGCGTTTACCACTTACAAAAGTGGGTGGCAAATTCTTTAAAAAGGTTGTCATACTACTTAATTATCTAACGGTTAATCATAAAATGCTAATTTTTACAAATTAACTTACGAAACTGTAATCTTAGATGACAATAGTTTAATAACAATATAAAGATTATGTGTTGCACAACGATCATAAACTAAATGCTTAACTTACAAACAGACATAATTTTAATACATTTATGCGAGTAAATGTGAAAATTTGGATGGATCGGTGTTTTTTTCTTATTCCTTCATGCTAAAACCCATAATGATGAATATTTTATTTTAGGTAATCCTTTCTCTTATCTACACAGAAGCCTAATAGAGCATGATGAAATGTACAATGACTCAAATATGTGGTTCACCTTTAAAATTTGAAAAGGAATGGCATCCGTTTCTAGGTTTGAACAACATGCCTACAAAAGAATCTAGGTGTTGCAATGTAGAGCAACGCTACAAAATAATTGTGGAAAAAAAATTCATGATGGTTTTTATGGTTATGTAATTTAAATAAATTTAATTCAAAGCAGTCCTACTGAATAAATGCTTATTGACTTTGACTTTGATGCTACAAGGATATTGATAAATTAATGATTTACTAAGCTGAGTTACCTAAATATGGTTCCAAAAAATCTTCGTTTAGGTACTATCAAATAAGTATCGGTATACAGAGACTTTACCATTTGACATGGAACAGAAAAAAATAGCTACCTACCAAGTTTGAAATTAAGTATGTTTCATGTTTAGACGACCTCTGTGGCGCAGTGGGCGAAGTTCCGCCTGTGACGCAGAAGGTTGCGGGTTCGATCCCCGCCGCGGGACAAATGTTTGTATGACATACAGATTTGTCTCGGGTCTGGGTGTTTCTATGTATAATATGTATGTATTTACAAACAAAAAGTATATAAGTAGTATATCAGTTATCTGGTTCCCATAGTACAAGCTTTGCTTAGTTTGGGGCTAGATGATGCTGTGTGAAGATGTCCAGCATAATTTAATTTATTCAAAGGTACAATTTTTTTCTGTACCACCTGTATAATATTAATGCTCTATTCCACTCTGATCCACTAATCAAAACTGTTGATGTAAAAGTAAACCCGGTTTAAACTTGTTCGATCACCGGTCAGCTCATCTTGATATTCAAATTTCAAACGCAATGCCAAACACGCAATAACCATTTATATGACCTCATATCAAACCATACATGTAGATCTGAAGCTTGTGTTGGCTTTCTTCCGCTAATGAAACAATTATAATTGATGTGAGGGAATTAGGTAAAACTGTAAGTTCACTAATACAAAAAATAACAATTTTAACTTTTGTCACTTTTTCTAATAACAAAATATCATTGTAATAACATGATGTTTTCACAAATCTGATAGTTGTAACGTTGTTTGGATGAACCTAGGAAGTTACGTAGATTTCGATCAATCTTTATTAGATTGAGCATACATTAAAACCTAATAGTAACTCAATTATTATCCTCTTCAATATAACGTGATTGCCATTGACTCTTTATATTTGCAACAAACTTCTCACACTCGAGTTATTTGTGAGCTTAGAGAAACTTATACATCATTAAAATCTAGGCACTAAAATCAAATTATGGATTTTTATGTAATACTAAATACTAGTAAAGGATTAGTATCTTCTGCCTGCAGCTAGCATTGGGCAATTAAATTAATGAATAGTGGGTGGCTAGACAACTTTTATTACCCCATTAATGTGTTCAAACTAAAGATAAGTAGGTATATTATATGTAAAATGTAGAGAAAATAATGATTAAATATTTTATTTTCACACGGGGGATATACATTCAAGTTATGATTCAAATTGTTTCATCATGATTAAAATGTTATCTGAAAAAAATAGAAATACCTACTTAATAGTCCATTCAGCATGTTATGTTTTGCATGCTTTATTAGATCTTTGATAGAAAAACACAATAAATAAACTATTTTTGACTTTATAGGTACTTTCCCACTGTTGGGCGAATGTCTTCCCCAGTTGCTTCCTTTCTTGGTAGAATGTTTCTTCTTTTCACTCTCATATCAATGAAAAGAGATGAAAATTAATAATAATGAATAAATGAATAAATAATGAATAATGCTGGACTTTTTCACACAGCATCATCTAGCCCCAATCTAAGCAAAGTTTGTACTGTGGGAGGAACCAGATAACTGATATATACTACTTATATACTTTTTTGTAAATTAGCAATATAAGCCATATCTCTAATATATAAAATTCTCGTGTCACAGTTTTCGTTGCCATACTCCTCCGAAACGGCTTGACCGATTTTGATGAAATTTTTTGTGCTTATCCGGTATCTATGAGAATCGGCCAACATCTATTTTTCATCCCCCTAAATGTTAGGGGTAGTCCACCCCTAAATTTTATTTTTTATTTTTTAGACAAAATTTTTAATTTCTATTTTTTTATGATACAACATACAAAAATACATACAATCCTCAATTTTCACCCTACTACGATCAACCCTTATTTTTTAATAGCGATATAATGGAAAAACAACGTTTGCCGCGGGTCAGCTAGTAATGTTATGAATAAGTTTGTTTAGGTTAGGTTTAGGTTCAAAAACTTGTGGCTGACTGTAGGTACATTTCACTTTGACAACAAGGATATTCCGGTCATTTTACTGCTCATAGGTAAGTACTACAGATTATTATATCACCAATCACCATCATGAAACGTCACTTAACTAATGATGTAGCACCATCAAACAAGTCCGGGTAATAAGTACAGATAGCTTGAGATGCTCATAAACATTTTAGTTGCAACAACCTCACCGCACAGTTCCTCCGCTGGGCAAAGGAATAACGCCATTGTGTCACTGATAGTCGCTGATACTTTTTTTGTTGCTGAATATGTTCAGTCCAGCTTGTCGCGCAATTGTTTGCGTGCTCTACCACGCCGTCGCTTGTCTCAGGGCTCCTTTAAACTAAGATAAAGTTATAAATAAATAAAATAACCCAACAAATAAATTAATATTAGAAGTGTGACTTTTCTTGTTTTTAAAATAGTAATAAAAAAAAACATTTCAAATAATCATATAATTTGTGTTGATGACTGTACCTAGTCAATAATGGTTTTATGTCAGCTGATTTCTCACTATAAATTGATAAAAATATGCGTATGGTTATATTGAAAGTGATAGTCTAATAAAACTTGACGGACTCATTTTACTAGATAGATGAACGAACAGGAGAAAGAAGAATAAAGAAGAATAGGACTGTTGTTTTGAGGTCTTCTAAATCTCCTTCAAGTTTCATGTATGTTTTTTTTATTTAAAAAGGGTAGCATTTGACCTCACTCTACCTGATGTTAAGCAAAAGTGAGGTCTAAAATGAAGCATGCTTGCTTACCTAGAAGATACCTGTTTACTCTTGATTTGAAGAGATGTATGTTGTACTTTTCGGGAAATACGGAGCTCGGCAATGAGTTCCACAAAAAACAGTTGGTGGTTCTATTTTCAGCTGAGTTTTTTTGTAGTGGCCAACTCTTGTCAAAGTTTTTAGGTAAATTGAAAGCCTCCACAACACAAACACAGCCTTTTTCTATCTGTAGGATTATGATAATGCAATGCTACATGCCTTCATAGCGCAGAATCTTAAACTGCAACATAGAATTAGCATATTTGATAATTTATTATTTGATATTTAAACTATTATTAGACTGAAATGCTTGATTTATTATTTTAGCCTGCAGATTTTTGCAACCCGCTACTTATTACTCACGGTCATATTTCCACAAAATTTAAAAAATAATAATATTAGGAAATATATAAAAGAAAAAAAAAAGTAAAAATATATAAAAAGTATATAAGTATTCTATCAGTTATCTGGTTCCCATAGTACAAGCTTTGCTTAGTTTGGGGCTAGATGATGCTGTGTGAAAAATGTCCAGCATTATTTATTTATTTATTTATATTATCCTCATTATCCTCTTTTCAGATTGGTGACATGGCCAACACTCTTCGGTGATGATCGCTGAAATAGTTCAAGAATTCTAGTAAAAATCAAGCAACATTATAGGAATTATTCGTTATAATAACAGAGAACAAACATTATTAAAATACTAATCTACCTACTCCACAAAGCAACACTAATAAATAAAAAATAAATAACTAATAGTTAATAAAAAACAGGTTTATTGAATTGTTGAAATATGAACATGATTTCTTCATTTTCCCACTTCATCACGGTCACACAAGGGGCCGGCAGAACATCACGTTATCGTCTCTCTTCTATTAGAAGGTAGTAATATTCTACCTAAGTATATCTTCTGAAAACCAACATTCTGCGCAATCGTCAAACTATTTATCAGACAGAACCTGTGGCCGAATTCCCGTTCTTATTTTCGTTCGTTTGATGAGTATTCGGATGTTTCTTACTACGATTTCTGACTTCAAGGGCCAATTTTCCGGTTTGGAATATTTGGTCCTAGGTTAGGACCGTGTTTTAACGTTGATCTTATCGACTGAAAACAATCTAGCTCATAGTAAGAAGTATCCGAATATTCATCAAACGAACGAAAAAACGAACGCGAATAAGCCCCCTGAAGTTTAACAGTCAGTTTAAACCGATTCCAATTTGAGTTGCACAACGGCGGCTGGAATTAAGTTAATTTATCTGACACAGGTACTAAATAGGGCTATGCTTTCCACCACGCGACGCAACACGAAGCCTCCATTATGTGCTATTATTGCCCGGAACCAGACCCTTTCCTGAGAAAGTAAAGTTCTTGCCAACCTTGATTGATGTGTGTTAGATGTAAGTACCTACAGAGTAAAACAAGTGCCGGTCGAAATAATCGAATGTTAGCCGATAAACGAAGGTATTAGACATTTTATTTTAATAATACGCGATGAATATAATCGATCAAGTAATTAGTAAAATAACATAGAAAAATTATTGACAAATGCAGAGATATAACGCCATTTACACGATACCATTCTGGAACGGTAGTTCTTGCCTCTTGCTTTCTCGAACTCAACGAAGCAAGAGCGGTATGCCAGAATAGTATCATGTAAATGGTGTTATGGAGACAATTGCCTAAAGATTCTGATAGTAAATCAAATCAAATTGTTTTATTGCGTATTATGGGTAAACATTATTTACCCATAATAACCCCATAACAGGTGTCAGTGGTACAGTAACGGACAGCCATAATCAACGTCTTGCGCATGCAATATGTACATTTTATATTATATTTCATTAAAATAAAATTAAACAATACAATAATAAGGTTCAAGTTAAGTTAAGGTTCAATTCAAGTGAAGTATTTCCATGTCCAAATAAAATAAGATTGAATAGCGTCAATATTCTTGTCCATTAAATATTCATTTATAGTATAGTAAGTAGGCAGTAAGTAATAAAAACTCGCGTATTAATCGTTTACCACCCCATTCATGTTATCTAGTGTCATGAACTCATGACATAGCGCAGGTTAAGCCAATATATCACAACGACGCTGATTGTTGCTTATGCAAACCACGCCTGGGTGGGCAGCGCTACCCAATCCATCACTTTGTATGGCTTGTGTTAAAAGGTAACTCGTCAATTACATAAGACGATTGCTGTGATTGACAGAAACTATTGTTCTTCAATAATACCGGGCTGAATAACACGTATACTAGATTGATGAGACTAACAACCATAGATTAATGCACAAAAAGAGCACTTAAAATCCTATCACCACCCTGGTCTCACTAGTAAAATGATAAGAAAAAGTCTTTGAAATCTTGTTAAACACTAGGAAGTTGTTAGTATATTTCGCACCTTACACGCATCACCTGTTGCTTCCGTTGCCAAAAATCTCTCGACCATGAAACAGGTCGTGTGGAACACTTTAACAATGATATAGTTATGTAATGCATGTGGAGATTGCTTATTGTAATATCATAAACTAGCTCAACCACGGTGTTACTTGCGGTCCCTCGGGAAAACATATTTTTTCCGGAATTAAAAAAATTGCTTGTGCGTTAATTATTTACCAGCATAAAAATTATCTGTTCTCGATTTCATTTCAGCTTCAGAACTTAGATATCCATCCATATCTACATACATCCAAGTTAGTAAAAACTATGAATTTTCGCCTGAAATGACTAGATGAGTATTCGTAGAATTGTTTCATAGATCATTCATGGTGTTCTTAAAACTTGCACAGTTCCTTCTGTTCTCGATATTTTGCTAATTTTAACAATCACAAGTCTTTACACTCCTTGTAAACTACGAGTACGAGTATTCTCAAAAAACAGTAACCGTTATTTTATTGTTGAAACTAAGCTACCTACTACATATTTACATATATTTACAAAATACAACAGGATTAGTCAAGCTATCTAAGGATCGTTAGAAACGATCTATAGATAGCTCAACTGATCCAGGTTACTGTCAGTCGGAAGCGTGCCCAAAACACTGGCGGCATTACCACGCTGGATGGCAATGCTGATCCTTTGAGCCAAAAATGTGCCAACTCTCGGATCACGCGTCGCTTCGACCAGACGCCCTAAAAGAATTTTGAAAACCCGAAGGGCTCCAGAACCCCACGGGCCTAGGGCTGAGGCCCTAGGTCCCTAAATGGTTCAAATATATAAACCGTTATCAAATGTATGAAATTTGATAACAAATAAACATTGAATATTGTCAAAATTATCCCGATCTTAATTTATGAATTTACTTAATTTAAGTTATGAAGAAAGAAACTAATTGTCTGAAAAATTAACATATTTCTCGATTGTGCATCAAGTCCAAACGAAACAAATTCGTATGTTATCTGATAACGCAGTTTAAGATTGATTAGAGGACTCCATCTTGCCTAGACTTTAGGGACCATTCATTTAACGGGTCCGGTTGCTCTTAAGAGTGCAATAGAACGGAAGCCCTTAGTTCTTTAATGCTACTTTACACCAACTTCAAACTAACTTCGACGATCAATAAAAGTGCTAAAAATTGACCTTGGGATATAACGACTGTAAAAATACGCCCAGCGTTTTTTAAACACTTAACTCATCTGTATGTTCTTAGGAAACCATAAGAAAGTTACACAACTTGTTGATTATGAATGTAGACTGTCAAAATTCACATAGTTCTGATGAACAGAACACTCATTCAATAGTAAGCAAACAATCACACACTGTTTGTGTAACTACATTTCAAAGATTGTAAAATAAAAATGGCCTGAAATTGTATTTAAGTGGAGAGTGGATGATTTGAAATATTACAAGTCTGATTCAAACTTTTACATATTGTTTCAACTATGTAAGTACTCAATTAAGTGAACATCGTGCATGAGCAATTAATTTTATTTTGATAGCTTTTTGCGAGTGTTTTCTTAATTACTCATAAAGCAATTAAATTATAACTCAATTAAGTTGTAACTGCTTAAGATCTTCTGCTTATACGAGTAGTTAACCAAACAGTTAAAATTTTCTGAAACAAGATGAAAAATAAAACTTAAAATTGTGAAAGAGTTTTCGAAATCAGCTGAGTACATTGTTGTTTTAATGGAAGAGTTTGTGCAAATGTCGAGGTAAGATAAAAGTTCTAATATTATCCAAAAACCTTTACGCAATCTCGTCTCATTATTAAAACAACAATGCGTTTAGGCAAATCGTGTGCTAAGTGGCTTAGAAGATTACCTCCTTTAACTACTTTAATTACTCCTGCTTGTGTATTATATAATTAAATTTCTTGACTTATACCGTCTTTTTACAAGAAAATGAACCTAGTTTAGACTAAGACTAACTATAAAACTGTCCCTAGAAAAACGATCTTTAAATACACGTTCATAGGACGAATTTTTGTGGTAACAGTTTTGTTTTGACATGTGTCAACATGGGGTTCAACTAAGGTTTAACGTTTTTGTAATAAGCATAAAGTTCTATGTGACTTAGGTCAGTTTTACTGTTTTTATGTAGTGAGCATTGCCACTGACCAGTTACAACTTACATTTTATTTATTTATTTATTTTTATTTACAAAAAAAAGAAAAGGGCTTTGTTGCTGAGCGACTATAGCGGCCAATCAGTAGCATCTTAGCTTAGTCTTCATCATATAGGTCTTCATATTCTTCATGGTTTCACTTCACTTCTTGGTTTCTTCTTATTCCTTCTTCTTTTCACTTTTACTTCACTTCAAATCTTTCTTCAAATATGTATTACTTATGTCACGTCAATTTGAGTCAATTGAAAAAACATGGCGGCTTGTCCTTTCAAAACTCCAACGGAAATCTTTCGTCGAATGAGAAAACTTCTTGAATACTCCCCCATTCCATTTGCCAAATCTCCTGTTACGTATCCAAAGCTTCATTAGTAAAATGCCACCGAAATTACATAATAAAACCTAGTAAAACACGAGAAAACTAAATAAAATAGCAGAGCCACTAGCTCCTTCAAAAATGGCGAAAGAAGTCCACCTCCATACATAATTCGCGATAAGAATATAGGCGTTTATGTTGATGAATATGCGCTTGCATTTTAATAACCAATTAGCTCCTAAACTCTATGCTTAAAATGGCCTACTTGCCAAAGAGACCAGCCTAAAACATAGACTACTTTTATTTGTAGTAACAGGTTGAGTATCAGATACAAGTTTTATTTAAAAATCAGCAAATCAGATAGGCATCATAATTATTTGAAACTGGGATCTACAATGAAACCTGACATCTAAAGTATGGATATAGCGGTTACCCACCTTATTTTTAAGGGAACAAAACACCGTAGAACTTCGACAATCTTGAAACAATATAAGTATTGAAGTTCTATCCCAGGTAGGTTCTACATCGTCCCGTTGAGTGTAGGCATAAGTTGTCTCCTGACGCTGCTGTATAAATCATCTAGTATATATGTAAAGACCTTAGTTTTTCATAATTTATACTTTAGAGTGTATATAAAGTAAATTACTCAAGTAGGTATACTGCGTGGTATGTTGAAGTGTACCTAGTAAGGTTTAATGATTCAAATTGCATCTAACATAATCATACTAATTACATTTATCGAATGAAGGGTCCAGTTCATCTTCACAAAAGCTCAACTTTCCAATTAATTGCAGAGGTATAGGAAGCTTGAAAGCTTTAGTGGCATAAGAAGGTGACAGGCAAAATGTACATCGGTATAATATTACATAATAAGTGACATCTCTGTGGGGGATCTGAAATAGTTATAATTAAAAACCGTCATCTTGCAAGTCATAAACGTTGCTTAATTTGATCGATGCCCCTTGTTTAAAATGGTATCTACATATTGAACTGTATTTAGAACCTCTACTCTACTTCTGATCCTAAGATTTATAGGGGTTTAAGTCGGGTTTGAGTTCTGAGGCTGGATAGCTAATTTCTATTATCTGTGACCAGTTGCCTAATAGGTATACGTATATTAAGAAAGACTTGGGCCTTTACATCTATATTAGATGATTTATACAGCGTCAGGAAGCGACCTATGCCTACAACGGGACGCTGTAGTGCCTGTAGTAGTATACGTATATTATAGACATGCCCATTACTACTTCTAGACATTAAGCTTCTAGCCTAAAGATCTGAGAAAATGTACTTTAGTACTTCTGATACAGTCTAGTATCGTTTTATTGGGTCTAATGTAACACAATATCATAAGGAAATTCCATTAAAAGTGAAAATTGGAAAGCACTTTGTAGGCACAGTGTCAGTTACAGTAGGGACGGTGCATAGAGCGGCACGCAGGGTGTTGCTCCACTTGCTTAGAAAGTTCCAGCGAAACCGATCAGCCAAGGAAACCATACCTAGCCACAGAATAGTACTAATCTAGGTGTAACATTCTTATCATAACTAGGCATCGCAGGGACAAAAACTTTGCCTTTATCTAGCTGATGGCTAGATGATACATACGACGAGCAACCTCAAGGTTACCATCATGTATCGTGTACGCTGTATCAAATAAATTGGACGCTATAAATGAGATGGAATATCCTTGCTTAACACCCCGTTACACCTAAGACATTGAGTTGAAATATCCTTGCCACCTATCTACCAAAAACATTATCTCAGCTCGATCTGGCTTATACACAGGAAAGAAATACTAAAACCTCAAATAGCCTCATAGAATCTTTTGAAGAAACATGAACTTGAATCTAGAAATCTGTTTTTTTTTTTACTTTTGGCATATTTGTTACTGTTTTTCAAAATCTGTGAATGCAGTTCAAAATATTTCAAAAAGTTAAGAAAGGTCACCTAAGAGCGTTTTCCTGTAGCTACAACGGTTAAGGTACCTGCCCTCCGTGGCCCATCTCAAAAATCCTGCCTGTACTTTTCTTTCTTTCTGGTAATGCGACGTCTACTCCTTAGTTCAGTGATTGTGAAGTTCACGAAACTGCTAAGTTTACAAAACAAAATTATTTCAAAATAAGTAATTAGAAAGCATCATTAATTAGCTCAAAATTATTCGCTTTAGTGATCATTATTAGATCTTAGTCTTACTAATAAGTACTTTGATTGTTTTTACTGGGACATCATCTGACACAAATCTGATGCAAAGTTGTAAAATTATTAATTGTCTAGACATTTACCAAAAGACGAAACTTTTATTGTTAGTATTATATGCCTTATTTTAAAGTACATAGGGTTTAAAACTTTGGCGTCAGATGTAGAAACTTGTTTTGAGTTTACAAACAAAGCAGATTACACTGTTCACCTGCCAATCATGGTTGTTACAATTCCGTCACCCGTTGTTACAGAAATTAGGCATAGCCAGTCATCGCAGTCTCGCCTATCAAAGAGAATTAGATACAGCTTTTCTTTACATTGTTTTTTTAAAGGGTTTACCATTGGGGTTTACAAAAATCTAGTTTCTAAAACTATTTTTGCCAATAAGGTTCTTATTGGTTAGTATTCCGGCATAAAAAATTGTCGTAGAAAAACAGATACCATAAACAGATTGCAAATTTTGCAACGTTTCCGATCTGAAGTAGTAGCTGTACTTACATCTTACTGATTTGCATCACACGCATTTGAATACCATCGGAATATCGAACAATTTTGCTAATAACCTAGCCATTAAAAAGAAATCGATCGATATAATTGGCAATTTTGCAACAAAACATGAAATAAGTAGTGTAATGGTTCTATTATGATGTGTATTAAGGCAATGATGACCCTGCAAATTCTTGGTTTAATGGGCTTTGCTTTATATTTATATAAGTAATATAATTTCCTTAGACATTACCTAATAGCCTCCAATAATAAAAAAGCTATAAAAAAATTTGCAATCATTGCTACGTTTATCATCTTATGATTTGGTATGTTTTAATAAATTAATACGTCACTTATGTTAGCTTCTTCCCTAGCCAGGTTTAGGACTATTATTATTTAAATAATATAATTATCTGCACATTAAGTAACTGGGTATCTTTATTTCAATCAAATTCTTTTCCGTATAAACAATAGCACAGTTACACAGCGTTACGCGAATAAGTTCTAGATTCACGCCTAAGGTTACTTTCCATAGTTACTGGTATCAAACTAGGTTGCTAAAAGTCAAATAACTTTAAAGGCAATTTTGTTGTTTTTTTCCTAAACCTTGGTAAACTTTACTAAGCAATGCATGTTTAAAGATCAGCCCAACTTTTCCTAAACCACGCTATCAGACACGTCTGTCCAAACCAACCTTGAATTTAAATTACTTATTTGTTAAAAATTTGCCATCCGGTGCCCATCATGACTTGGTTCATTGAGCAAGCACTGCTAGAACTGACACCGTTGACTTTCTGAACTCCAATATGTAGAGTAGTGTGGTATTTAACAACACAACGGGCGAATCGCGCGACCACTTTCCGACTAGGCTGCCCGTCGAACGCATTCACCCGATCCATGTATTAAAAAGTTAGTTGTCAATAAAACTCCTTGATAGGTTTGCAATAAAAATAAATATTTTTAAATTGGAATGCTAAATTTCGCGCGCTAATTATGACGCATGAATCGATATTACCGCGTAAACGTTCAATTATCGGGTGAAGTCAGTGGTGAAGTAAGAGATTTTCTTTTTAACCGTTGATTTGTTTAAATTATAGGATTTCCTTCGGCTGCGCTTGCTTGGACAGTGGACAGTGCAACACCGGATATGAAGACAGGGCACTGTTGCGGCCGGCGTGCCAAGATGCGGTGACTTGCGTGCTGTGTTCAAGTGACTGTCTATTGACAATCAGTGTTCGTGCTTTGTGAATAGGAAGCTTTTCTAAGGACTTTGTGGTTTCATTCAAGAATTCAAGATGGTTATTTTGAAGGTAAGATAAGTATATAAAAATAAAATACAAAAATAACTCACGAACTATATTAATTAGGCCCAGATTATTTATCAGTTCAGCTGAAAAATTAATATTGGATTGTGATTTTTATACCAACTAACCACACCATTTATCTGCCATTCTTCTTTATTTAGTTTGGTTTTTCAGTAGACTTAGCGCCTGCGATATCTATATTTATTGCCTGTTCACCCAATGAACCACAGGTCAGTCGTGAGTCGTTCAACAAGAAGCCACTGCACATGGTCGTCACTGAATTATTCAAGGTTTTCTAGGCAGGATAATAAATTCTTCATTTGTTACGTTGATGATGATGAAGTGACTGGTCCCTTAGGTTTACTTGCTATTTAAAAACTGTATTAATGATAGCCTAGAAGCGGGTCAATGTCATGAGCTTTTTTAAACATTAGGTGCATCATAACAGAACTTTCAATACTAATCAGACAAAACATTACTTAAAAGGTAAGTTTGATGCCGATAAGTGCATTATATAGGTAAAATGAGCTGAGGTGATAATGATGATGAAGTTACCTAACTGTTACACCAATAACTTGATCTGATTTTCGATTCAATTTTTTGATCACAATGACATTTGAACAATGGGATTTTATGATCTATTGCCAAATCTAAAGGCGGTCTATCACGAGGTGTCTTTTACAATGTAATTGGATATATTTTTTAAACCTTTTCTAAGTAAAATCAACATTGAAGCCCATATAAATATTTATGACATTGCTCATGTCGGAATCCTCACATTGCCTAATCAAAATGGGTTCAGTAATTCTTGAGAAATAAAAAACTAAATTTTGTCATTCACGCATAACGCGTGGTCCACTTTGGTAGGAGGCGTGGCTACTGTTTATTATGCATTATTTTAACCTACTTGCCTTTAACCCGTTAGTTTATAGACGATTTATTTATAGTGTGGTCTATAAAATATGTTTCATCCTAAATCAGAGATTCAGGCGCTGAGGACAAAGATAAGGAGAATCCAAACTGATACATACGAGTACATACTCAATTTTCTTTAACAATATTTTTTGACGACCTTCGTGGCGCAGTGACTGAAAGCCAACTTGTGACGCAGAAGGTTGCGGGTTCGATCCCTGCTGCGGGATAAATGTTTGTCTGCAAATATTTATCTCGGATCTGGGTGTTTCTATGTATAATATGTATGTATTTAAAAACAAAAAAATATATAAGTAAGTAGTTTATCAGTTACCTGGTTCCCATAGTACAAGCTTTACTTAGTATGGAGATGTCCAGCATTATTTATTTATTTAAAGGCTTAAAATTACTTTCTGATGCTTTACTCTGCCAATTTCAAAGAAATCACTAGTGTTTGTTGAACTCTATAGTAGTGGTCAAAGTTTGTATGAATGCAAATTGTATGCCGTTTAGGCGTTATACTAACTGGTGTGTAAAAGTTACTGAACCAGTTTTGCATATAATTGTGGATTGCATAAGCTCTGAAGATTTTAAAACGCTTCCTCGAAAGGTCATGTGATTCTTTTGTCATGTAAGAATTTTGGGAACACTTTCGGAATTAAACGACTCTTTATTTGGTTTTAATAACGTTTTCTTAAATGTATAAAAATGTGACCATTCGGTTTTACATTAAATAATCACAATATGAACGCACAATCTTTTTTTTGAAAACAATTTCTATAAAATAAACTCATAAGGTGACATTTTAGAAATCAGTAACAACATTTTCATCATCAACATAATTGCTTCAAACAAAGACTTACCGTTAAACTAAGCGTTCGCTTTCAAACTTCTAAAATGAAACAAAAAACGAAGTACCTAGTTAAAAAAATAAAGAAAAACAATTACAAGTAGGCCAAGTATCACGCCTAATAAAGTTGTCGGCATGAGCTTTCGTTACATTAAAAAATGAGACCTAGACATTTTACGTCATACATACCACCTACGGTGTGCCATCAAAGTCTAGACTTCATTTCATAACCGAATGATTGGTTGATCGATGGCTTTGTAATAAAATAACATTCGTCAGATATTATTATAAGATACGTAGAAAGATGAAAGATAAACATTTCTAATGTGTCTGCATTTTAGGGTCAAAGTTCATGTACAATTTGAATTGATGAAGGGGCAGACATATAATTTAGAAAGAATAACATAATCTGCTCATAATGTCCTATTGCTACTTATGATTTACGTGGTAAATCATAATAAGTATTGTAAACGCTACATCATCATCATCTCTGTGCTAGAACACCATAAACAAAACAGTAATCCCGTTATTAATAAACGTACTCCTGTTATTAATAAACGTGGAGTAAAGTTACGCCAGGTCTAAACTCCAAAAATTGTATGGTTACTCCTACGTTACATCCGGTGTAACTTTACTCCAAGTTTATTAATAACGACCTAGGAGTAAAGCTAGTATGGGATAGTTGGTATGAAGTTGGAATCCTCATAAAGGTTACCATTAGTCAGTTTTGAACACTTCATGCAGTTCCTAATGTAAATATTTCAATAGCAAGTAAATATTTCACTGTTTACTTCAAAAGAACTTGAACTATGCCATTACACGTAAAAACGTAGTTATGTAAACAACACATTAACTTTAGGGGTTTTATTTTTATTACAAAAGCACTTAACATTGTACTTTGAAGTATTAAGTAATTATATTATTGGACGGACACAGAGTTCAACAAAAGTAAAGCCTGTGGACTAATAGCGTACCAATTTCTAAAAAAAATGTACTGATTTGCTTGTTTTTTTTTTATTTTAATAAATAGATCACACGCTTGATTTTTTTTCCGGGAAATCGAGAAACTCTTGGAAAACTGAAGTATATATTCAAGGGGTTTTTTATGAACTCAAAATTCAGGTTCTGTTGGGTCAGCTAGTCATAGTTAAAATGTAACGAGACGCCCACTACGTTTTATCATCAACTTAATTGATACACCTAGCTTAAATTAGGAAGTATCAACACTTCGCACGCATTGCGATTAATTAGTCTTACTCCAAAGATATTTCTTGCTCGTTTAACTGGACTTGATACGGCTTAATAGCCGTCTGAAAAGATGATGGAATGTACCTAATAACATCTACGTGCCTGTCTAGTTAGCTGCGGTATGTGAGTTGTCCAATAACTAGACACATTGACTTGTGATCGACGGAAGATAATATTTTGATAGTTCTTGTATCAAAATCATCGAATGTTGCTCAGCAGAATAAACACTTATTTAATTTTTATAGCAGTTACATGAACTTTAGTTTAAATTTGAAGTTTTGATGTCACCTACTTTTAACTGTATAAAACCATCACCATAGTAGAGTTTCTTTGAGGGCACTCAAAATCCTTTCACCACACTACTGGTTGGAAAGAACTAGTGATACAATAAAGAAGAAAAACCACCTGTAGATGGTAATTGATAAAGCTGCATTATTATTTTGAATTTAGTTAATTTGTTTGTTGGTAGTTTAGATTTAGATTAGAATTGCATTAGACCCATTTATGATAAAAAATTAATACCGTAATTTCATCTTCTCAATCTTGCTAAGATTGGATTTTAAATTCGAAATAAAACTGTCTGATTCTAATATAGTTTTAGATTTCAATTTAAATCTATTCGATGATTGCGCTGCAACAAATGTGGCAACTTTTGCACAACGGTCTCAGGAGTATTTCCTTCATTTTAATAATTTATGGACTAGTAACGATTTTGTGCATAAATTAAACGACCTTCAAAGTATGGCGAACCGCTGACCTGTGGGGTTATCAGATTTGTAATAAGAATTATATAAAGAACATTTGAGGCTTCCTTTTCCAAATGAAACGCAATCAAATAAATGATTTATGTTTATTTAGATCTTTTAGAACTCTAGGAATATAACATTATACAATCCGTATAGTAACATTCACTAATGGTTATTGGCCGTTTATTTACTAACTGGGACATGTAGAGACGCATCTCGGCAATCAAAACATAATGTAACCGCACGTAACATACGAAAGTGCTGGAATCTTAACCACATAAATTACTGAGTAAAAGCTAGCACTCCCGTTTCTATGTACCTTCACGATAACCGGTTTCATAATAGGCTCTAGTCTATTTTTTGCCGTTCACCTGTTAGGCGTATTGCGAGCGGTGCGCCTCTCGCCATCTGGCCCACCGGCCGTCCACCTCACGCCAGTCCTCACTTTTCCGCTTTTACTTTCAGGTCGCACCCATTTTTCTCCTGATTCTCGTCGTCGGAGCCGAGAAAAAAATAGAACTGCAAGACATCGAGGACGACAACCTTAAAAGCGAAAAGGAAGGCGAATATGACAAGACAGAACAGCGCTCCCAAATATCCGGACCTAGTTCCGGACAGGGATTCCCTTCTCTAGACTTTCTCAAGAACGGGTTCCTTCGATACTTCGAGGGCCAGCAGCCACCGCAGCAATCGCGATATGTTCAACAATATGCCGTGACCGAGCAACCGGAGAGACATCCTGTGATCACTCCTAAGGCGCAATATGGCCCTCCGGTTCAACAGCCTATCCATCATCATCAACAGCAATCTCAGCCGCAACAAGCAATGGTCGGCTACTTATCAAACGTGCCGATGCAAATATACCTAGTTCCACAGTATTACAGCGAAGGTTCGGATCAAGGTGGGCACGCGCAGACCGCCGTTCAGTACACGGCCGGCGGCGGTCGCGTGGCTGGGTACCCGACCGCGCCCGAAGCGGTGCAAACCCAGAGCAATTACATAGAGGTTCCGACCTACGTCACACCAACACAAAAAACTTACGTACCGCAGTATTCCTCGCAGCCGGTGTCTTACGTCAGCATAGCGCCTACTCCTGCGCCCACAATCGCACCAGTTCTTGCTTACCAATTACCAGTGGTACAATACAATGCGGGTGCCGTAATAGCTCCTCAAACATCTCAAAAAGGGTACTACCCAGGGCATTATACAGAGACAAATGTCATAGAAGAAGCCCAGGAAAGCATTGATGAAAGCCCTAAGTACACTCACACTGAAGTATCGTACGCTAAGTCACCAGCTAATGAGTTCCGGTACTACAGCAACAGACCACCGCAAAGCGATTACAGATCCAACCATATATCTGAGCTGCCACATCCGAATTCTCTTCTTTTGAAACCATCGCCTCCTCATTTGTCGCATATTCCCAAAGCATTACCGATGTACAGGCCTCTGAATAAGCCTGTTTACGGCACAAGTCCCGTTCACCCTCCAGTCCCTTTCCACAGGCCGAGTGAGGCATATGGCCCACCGAAAAGACGACCGTCATCTTTACTGGACTCATACGTACCATCAAGTCTTCAGATAGAATATATGAAGAGGGGTTACACGAATGACCCTATAGCGGCGTATGAAGCGCTTTCAAGTGGACGCCACTTCGGTCATGCTACACCGAGACATTATGAACGAGGTTTTCTTCCAAACCAGATGTACCACACGGCTGCAGGAGGTGTTACCTTCGGCCACTACAAACGAGCACCTAAGATAGATAAAGCCTCTAAATAGTTCAATTATTCCACAACTCATGAGCGTTTGTTATAAAAATATAAATTCAGCATAGAAAACCCCTAAGTTTTAGAAGTAAGTCAATCTGTCGAGACTGGTACATAATAAAGAAGATTATGTATTTGATTACACTATTACATAGAATAGTTTTAAGAAAAGCCTACATTTGTACCTAGACCCTATTCTAGTAAGTATAAGGTCAGTATTTTTAAAGTTACTGTTGTTAGTATTTATCACGTAAATAAAATAACATATTATTATTGTATTAACTTCTGTGTTTAATTTTTTACAACTTACTTTTGACAAGAACCAGTAGACTCAAAAATGTTGAATGGAGAAAATAATTGACTTCGATGATGAGGATGGTGTATAAGTATATTCTAAAAAAGATACGTTATGCCCCAATACAACAGAAAAAAAACAGAATGGCTAAAAAAGTGTTTTACATTTTTTTAAGTAGGTAATACGTTTCTGATGACAAAGTATTTTATAAATCAAACTTGTAGTATTTTACACGATCTTAACGAGCCGTAACATAAGTCATTCGTTATTTTCAGTAGCGAATATATTCTAAGTAAGTAGGTACTCGTAGTAAAAAAGTATGGAATCGAAACTCCTTACCCCGCTTCTGTAGTCTCTGTTGTCCCGTTGTCTCTCGAGTTCTCAATAGATTTTTATGAAAGGAGAATGAAAAAATACAAATTTTTCACGAAACACAAAATTCCACAAAGCATAGGTAGACATCTTATTAGACCTTTTTGCATTCAAAACCCTTTTATTCCGAAAGGGATATTCAGAGGCATTTCAACATTCTAATGCTACGTTGTCACAGTGCTCTATTTTACAACGACCTTAGCAGAGTCGGAATTTCTTGTGGATTTTTTTATTCATGAATCTTGCCTATATTCATTCACATTTTTGTCCACTACTTAGAACTAACCTACCGTAACAGATACCTGACTAACATGTAGGGGTATCTAACACAACAAAAAACCATAGGTTTTGCTGTACCAAGAAGTATTAGCATAGCTCTCCCTATTAAGAACAGTATGTAAGCAAATATTTAGCAATTTTTAATGCAATTTAGTTTAAGTTACCTAAGAAGTGTTATTGACGGTCGTTAGCGAGCATTTGGTGACAATCCATCAGAAAAACTGGCCTGATTCTACGATGTTTTTGAATTTTCATTGAAACCTTGAAGGTGAGTTTACCTTGAAGGATTTTTTCACAATAAAAACCTAAGTATAGGTTTCTATGTAAATGTACGAAACTGGTAAAAGATGTTTTAAAAAGTAATAAGGTATCAAATAAAGCAGGGTTTCTCAATCGCCGTCAATGAGTCAGGTAAGATCGCAGGATCATGGTGGGTGGGTACCCACCATGATCCTGCAAGCTACAAGCTTAAGAAGCTTAAGGAGGCCTATACGCAGCTGGGGGTGAAGTCTGGTTGTAGATGTTGATGATGATCAAATAAAGCATAAAAACCCGAAACTAGATCTCGACCGAATTCAGGCACAGTAGACATAATCAGCAAACTGTCAACAACAACAAGTCATTCAAAATTTAAATGGATAGTCAAGAGCACCTTTTTAAATAGCATTCTTCATAACTTAAAATAATAGAAACGCCATCTATGTGAAGTTTCCCAAAGTATATTTCCAATATTCAGCTCAACACAAGTTCTAAAGAGCTTTTTCATAGAGCCTCAGAAAAACGAACGCAACCATATAGTGAACTTTCACTTGCTTTAATGTGAAAAGTGGTAGATGGCGCCACGGTTTCATTCTATAAGAAGTGAAAGGGATCGAAAATTCGAAACATGTTAGTTGGTAAGTTAGAAGACATTGAGAAACTCTTGAGTTTAGTAAGATGGCAGCACAGTCGATATAAATATTACTTGACTACACCATCTCACAAGGCACTTTGGAACATTGAAACTCAAGATGGTACACTTGTTTAGTTAGATACTTAGTTAAAGTACTTAAGAATGTGATTTGTATTAGGTATTCTTCTATACTTACTTATAATTAAAAACCAATATTCGTATGCATTCTGAAACTATTGATCAGATTATGATGATGCTTCGTTAGGGTGTTCATAGATTATTTGTGTTTCAGTGGAATGTTTTTGATCAAACAAAGGATATTTTTTGAATATCTTTGATTATTTTTCCGACCCAAATATCGACCAATAGAATTGCACCATTCGACGTCACGTGGTACAACCTACATGGTATTATACTGATAATTTTTTGTAAATTTTCTCTGGTTGTTGCCATTTCATTCATTTCATCATTTCGTCTCATGGTGCAATTCTATTGGCCGACATTTGGGACGGAAAAATAATCCCCCGAATACCACACGAGCTTCAAAATTATCTGGCATTTCCCTCAAGGTTCCCTGCAAACAAATAAAATCGTCAAGTTTGAAGTTTTTCAGGAAAAATCACTCGCGCTTCGCGCTCGTGATTTTTTAACCTGAAAAACTTTGAAGCTCTTGTGGTATTATAAGTGAATATTTTTAATTTATAGATTGATAGATGTAGATTGTAGCCTGGAATATAATAAATATTGGTGTTACGTGAAACAAAGCTGCAGGTGCACGATTTATATTCTTAGAGGAACCCAAAAATTCCAATCATCTTGTCAAGAGTAAACAAGAATTTCTAAATTGCTTTCATTCCGCGCAATGATGTTTTAATTGTCTATTTGCGGACAACATCATAATTTCGGAGTTACTCAATCTATTTAAAGTGGGCTAATAGCTACCGGAAGTAGCAAATACATTTATCTTTTACAATTTTATATCGTCATTAAACAATGTATGTTGGTAGATTAGATAAACCAAATTGTGTACATTTTGGTGGCGATGGACTTGCAACCTGGCGTAGGTATGGTTATTATGCTAGTGTAAAATGTTGGTATGTGCTAAATTTTAGGTAAGTATTTAATTTAAACTAGCTTCCGCAGTTTTTGCTGACTATACAGGGTGTAAAAAGACGTCTACCGAAGCCGAAAGTGGTAGGTATAGCATCCCAACACATAACCAATGCCAAAAGGATTTTCCGAAAAAATCATTATATCCGGATAAAACAGCGTTTGAAGATTACTGTTTGTGTATGTACTGTGCGCGTTGTTTTACGTAGATTGCTGAATTTTGAGCTTTAACTGTTTTTTTCTTTTATAAATGAAATTATTAGGTAGGTATGGTCTTATTATGGTATACTAGTAGTAAATAGCCGAAAATAACATAAAATGACGTAGCTAAGTCAATTTTTTTTTTATAATTTTGTTTAGAATCTGTGGTAGTCTTTTACACCCTGTATACAACATACTACATACAAGCATTTGAAATAGCTTATTTGCTATTCCAAGCTAGGTAGTCTCGTAATATTCTGTCATCAAATAACGACACTAACGCAATTAAGGAATACAACAATAAATAATGAATTGCAATAAGCCATTGATGCACAAGCCACTGTGTAGGCGATAAACTACTCAACAGCTTCAATAAGAGTTAAGCTTTATCTCGAGTTGATTTCGACGAGAGTCGAGAGATCGCAGAGAGACATTCTTAAAGTAATAACATCTAGTCCTAGAAGATTCCCTACATCAACACTCTACTCTATAAATCAGGTCCTCACAGTGAGGCAACTATTTATCTTAGCAACTGTCTTACGGAAATACTCGCAACTTACTTTTGATCCAACTTATTCCACTATGAGACGTCGCGTCGCGTCGCTCTGATATTGTATGTAAACTACAAAAACACAGAACTTCTGTTGCTGCTAGACACTACTTCTACCTAAGCTGCTCCTTATATAATGAAGTGAACAAAGCATGCAATATTTACTGCCTAACGTCTCATAAATGTAAAATAAAACTCTCTTACGACGAAACGGAATTGCTTCTTAAAGCTATTCAATAAATCATTCTTATAACATTTCTCATCTTTCACATTCATCATTTTCATAAATCATAATACTTTATCTCCTATAACATGTCTGTCTTCGGAATAATCTCTCAAACACACCACAACACAAACCCAAATCCCACACTCGCTCACTTACGTACCTACACACACACACACACATACACACATCCACTTTATACACTTACTCGCAATACAACTCCCTGGCTATCCTAGCTGACCTATCTAGTATTTTTAGTTCTTAATCTTGTATTAATATTTACTACATAGCCATGTTGGAACCACTTACCTTCTGTTGTTTGAAGAAGAGCGCTGACTCAGCTACTCAGTTTTCTAACTTTTGCGGCAGTCAACGTTTTCACTGTGTATCTTTGGCCATAAGTAATGTTGTTCCAAAATAAAGCATTTTTTTATTTATTTATCGTAGGTATCATTATTTCTTTCAAACCAGTCTGATGAAAGGATTTAAGTAGACTCAAATCCTAGCTTCCTATCATTGCTATCCTTATAAATCTAAATGGTCCAGCTTCAGTGGAGACCCAGCAAAGTATAGCTCATCATTGTCAAAGTTCACGCAAATGCTTTTTAGTCAAAAAATAATATATTCCAAAAAGTGTCGTTAAAGCTTTTACATATTGTATTTGTGTTTTTGTTCGATTCATTCTCGATATTCACTAAGCGAAAAGTAATGATTTAAAAAGTTGACGTGAAGTGGTCACCTATAATAGTATTTTACACGTAGGAATACATAGAGCACATAGAACTTTTTTGTTTCACGCTGTACAACAATTAAAAAAATGAAATAAATGAAATCTAGTGATACAACGAAAAGATACAAAAAAAAAGGATTTTTGTCTACTTCCATTTTTAAAATTTAAGAAATTATCATAAAAGAGCCCTGTCACAGAACCGTTCCTATGTGAAAAGAACTATCCATACTTCCATACTAATAATATAAATGTGAAAGTAACTCTGTCTGTCTGTCTGTCTGTTTGTTACGCTTTCACGCGCAAACCGCTGAACAGATTAAGCTGAAATTTGGTTGTATCCCAGGGAAGGACATAGGCTACTTTTTATCCCGAAAAAATGAAAAAATCCCGAGGGACCGCGGGTCACACCGCGGGAGCGCAGCTAGTAAGACATAATCGCAGGATAAGTCTTGGTGTAAGTGGGCTAAGTTACACAGAAGTAATACTTATAACGAATGTCTAGCAAACGTTTCCTAGACATGCCATAACCAGGGTTGATCTGGGTTTACTATTGAAAGCGATAATTACATCAAGATGATGCAAAATACAAGTTTTAAGTTATTTTGCGCAATCTCAATGTTTCCTGAACATGAACCTAGTTGCGAAACTTTATGCACTGAGAAATATCAAAGATATCGTTTATATAGTCAATCATTCTTAAATGCTGATCTTTTAATTCAATATTGGTTTTCTTTAGATTTTTATTATTAGGGGCTACTATGAGCTCTTATAGCGATCCAGTTTAGGTCCTAAATTGAGCTGATAATTAAAGTTTACTATTGTTGTATTGGTAAGTAACTTTCTATTTTACACAAACTAAGCTACTACATAATTAAAGTTACTTATAATAAAATGTACTAGACTTGTCGTAAAAACGGAATCATTTTGCAATATAATACCACCATATAATACTTAAGTACTACAAGTAAAACAAAACTTTGCGATTCAGATAAGGAACCTAAACTGGATAGCACCCAAACTAAATTGTAGATCATGGTACGGCACAGGTCTACTTAGTATAGGACTTTCTTCTTTGACGAGCCTCATTTTTGACTGGCTCTCTGGAGTTTGATTATTTAGTTTTAAGATGGATCACCTAAAAGAAAACTAGGCCCAAACCGTGTTTTTGCCCTGGTTCTTCACGGTATTCATTGCAAAGGAACAGGAGTGGAATCACCTAGTTGTGTCACTAAACGATCCCAGCAGCTCTACTAAATAAATGATTTTTTACTTTTTTTTAATAATTGACTTCACTTGAAAACAAACGGTATGTTTCATTCTCACAGCGCGTTCTCTCTTGCATCAAAATAAATTTGCGTGAAATTACAAAGGTGTTCTTTCTTAGAGATTCTTAGACACGAAAGTGTGATGTAACGTGTATTTGGGGCAAAGAATCTATCTATCGAGTGACAATGAAGGAGTTTGCTTGTTTGCTAAGCTCGTATAGGCACAGTCAGCAACGAAAGTCGATTAACAACTGTTAATCGACTTTTGTTGCTGACTGTACTTATTCACACTAGCCTGCAATTTTGATCAATGTTACTTAACAAAAACTAGGAGCAGATAGCAAAGCCAGTAAAAAAAAAAGCTTATACATACATAAAATCACACCTCTTTCCCGAAGGGGTAGGCAGAGACCACGGACCTCCACTTGCTACGATCCTGACACACAACTTTTGCCTCATTTACTCTCATTACATTTTTCATACATGCTCGCCGGTAAATCGCTTATAAGCTTTGGTTTTTTATCTTTGTATGATGAAAATAAAGTTGTAACGTAGTTTTACTAATAAAAACTGAAACAACAAAAGCTTTTTCTTATAATGAGTACAGTTACAAAAATGTATACCTAGATCTTATCATACAAAAGATTTCAACGCGCGACTGCGCCTTAATATTTTAACTAATTATGTTTATATATCGGCCTATCCGACTTTGTACTAGTTTTAAAGTGTTGAAGGAATTTTAAAAAAAGAACCCTTCAGGAGAGGTTTAAGGTGACAAAATCAAACTCCTTCTATACTCTCCGTGTATATTCGACATAACTTAAATGCAGGAAACTTCCTAAACTGCTATCCAAAATTTAAAACAAACCACAGTGGCGCCACCAAGATGCTTTTCATACATAAATATAACAAACTGTGCTCGGTTATTACACCCGAATAATGCATGTATGATACGCATCATCTAGAAAAGTGAAAATGTCGAGACTTCGAGAGCAATTAACTAGATGCGCAAGCGCAATATAGAACCACAGTGTGGAAATTATTTGTGTATCTACGAGTATAGACTATAATAATAAATAATTCGTTTATTTCCTTACAAAGGTCCAAATTTACATAGATCTTAAAATCTATGACTTATATTAAAGTTAAACCTACAGTTGCGAGAGACTGATTACTTTGTAAGAATACGTAAACACTGATGATCAAAACCCTTAAACTTAGAATACCCTTCATTAGGCATAAAATACAATCAGTCTTTGCAATTTAAATTTTTTGTATGCTACATTTTTCTACTTACGCCGCCAAGAAATAGAAATCATTTTTTTGTAAACTACTTTACACTGAAGTACAATGATGTGAAAGCACACTTTCATAAATAGTATTTATATGTACATATATGATTTAGAGAAATTAACAATTTAATAAATATATGAATATGTCTAATATTCGTGTTTTACATATAAATAAAGAATGCTAGACTGGATGAGTATTAATAATGTAATTTAAATAAACAAAATATTGCTAGACATTCTACACAGCATCATCTGGCCCCATACAAAGCAGAGCTGAGTTATGGTTACCACATGACATAAAAAACATACAATATTATAAGTAAGTAGCTGACCCGCGCGACTTCATCTGCTCATGATTCATTTTTTCAGCGCAATTTTTTTTATTTTTTTCTGTCATAAGAACCTTCTCCTGACAATAACAAACACAACAAAAAAAAAGCCGTTCAGGCGTGATGGCATGACCAAGAGATATAGGGATTCATTTTTATATATAGAGATGTAAGTATTGTTTATTTACTGCGCCAAGTTCTTTAACTGTTTTTTATATACTGTGACATCTGACGTACGTGGCACGTGTGCGTGCGCCTCCGCAGCAAATCGCATTACCATATTACAATTCTTATGTAATTGAAAACAGGTAATCTCTGGAGATGGCAATATAAATTATGACCAAGCTTCAATATAAGTTTTTAAGTGTAGGCTTTATGATATAGTGTTATAAATATCGCAACAATTTCGAAGTATCTTTAAAATTAGTCTAAAGAGAAACAGTTTATTAAAATTGAAAGAGAAAAGAAGAAAAAACAGCTACTTTTATAGTGTTTGAGAATTGATTTATGTCGAAATTAAAACGTTTTTTTTTTTTTTAAGATTTCATTCAGAAAACTTTCATCTATTCCGGCTAGATATCTCTATGGATTATTAAAACTTGCCTGACACACATTTAAACTCATTCACTCTGGATTATTTCAGATGTAAGTTAGTATTTTATCCTAGGATTATTGATTTCACACAATAATTGCGCAATATACTTACTTGCTATCAAATTAGCAACTAATAATACTTTATTGCTATTTGATTAAATTAGCAAAGAGCTCTCTAATTAACTTAGGATTATGTAAGAAAATTACGAAATTTAACTCGAAGCCTGAGAAACTTTATCACTAGTTCCATTGACAAATAAGTATTGATTTTGTTAACAACATGAAAATAATGGTCATCGCATCGCTTGTACAGCTTTTGGAGAACTTAGACCAACCGCTATTGCGTAAGAGGGTTAAGCACTCCTTAACCGATAGCTTCGGTCATCCAAATAAAATAATATATTGAAATAAAAATTGATATCTGGTTGGTAAATGTGTATTCCTGAAATCCAAAATTAAACTGACCATGACCACTCTAAACAAAAATATCATACACGGAAATCCTTCCAGTCCAAAAGGTCACCATGTTTTCAGATTCTACTCGCTGGTAACTTTCTAAATAATTGACCTTAGAAAACGAACTTGCGAACTTTTGTTATAGTAGGTATCTACTTTTAAATAGTTTAACTATATCAATTATATCTAGCCTGTGACTGTGACCAAAAATACTTATTCTCTCTCAACATAACCAAGCGCATAAGTAATGTGAAAAAAGCCACTTATAATTGCAAATGATTTATTTTATAAAACAAACGAGATAAACTCGAAACAAGTGACCTGGATCCATTACTAGCAATGATGTAGAGTAATGTTAACTCACGAGCCACAAGTCATTCGAAGGCGCATATTAGACGTTCAAAACGATTATTGAATGATTGATGTGCTTTACAGTCCTATAATAAGGACGTAATGATTTCTTTTTGGCACGTAATGATTTCTGGAACTAAATCGGAGTTGTATACAGTGGCATAGTGGCAGTCAATGTCAGCACTGATTTTTCGGACACAGTGGCGCACAAGGGTGGTCAGGTGCTATATTATCCTTGTCGGACTTTATAATGTATTATATGATCCTATGCAGTAAGGTCTTAATTATTAATATTATGCTGATGGTTTAACACATATGCAGCTCTTTTCTATGAATGATTATAATTCATATTTTTTAGTTAAAACTTGACTGTATCAATTGGATAATAGACTAGTTTTATGGATTTACTACAAAAGTATTCACGTCAAAAAGTCGTTACTAATAATTTAATTAAGCATTTCACATGGTATGCACGTGGAGGTAAATTCATTTGGTTTTTTTTTTCAATCTAATAGACAGATTGACAGGGAAAGTGATGAATCCGTTGATTTGATCTTTTACTAACCTAATAATCGATGTTTTCGGAAATCGATCATGCCTGTGACTGTGAATGATCGTGTAACGGATGCCTATAAATAATTGCGTATAAAGATGGCCTACATGACTTTTTTTTCATATTTGTATATCATTATACCGAGAAGTTGGGTAATAAGAATATATTCGTCTTTCTTCTAACGTAACATAAAGACTGTGGTGAAACATTTTTGCGTGATTTGCGTAATATTCAAATAGATAAATGTAAATATTTTAGACAATTATCAAGAATTATAATATACCTACCTACGTAATTGTGGAACGATATAAGTCAAATTGATATTTATAGCCATAAACTATGAAGAACTGACTTTTATCTGATTTTTAAAAGAAGTTAAATGATGTCTTAACCTTCAGCCTTGGAACTCACATCATTTCCGTGGTATACGAGTAAGTACAGTACTGCTATCGGAGTCAAAATGTTATGTACAAAGCAAACTACGCAACCAGGTTATTCGGTCACACCCGTCACAATACGAAAAGATCTTATTTGTGGTTGGTTTATGTATTTCTTATTACAGTATAATTTTAAGAAATATACAATGTTACTTATGATGGCAAATAAATGGCTTAGAGTCCGTAGTGATAGTATAAATAGCTTTGGAAAAACTAAATTCCAATTTTATTTTATTATCTACGCCAAAAAGTACCTACTCGGAGGAAATTCAATTCAATTCAATTTATTAATAAAACTTTATGCGAAAATAACTTTTGACTAAGTTTTATGGCCCAAAGAGCTGGGTTATTCTATCACTGTACTATCGTGCCCTTGATTTTGACGAACCAAGTGAGGCCGGTGAAATAAATTTCTGGAAAAGTATAGAAACTAAGCCACCCCAGGACGTACGTACTTTTCTCTTATTGTTAATGTCAAAGATCCTAAAAGATTTTACACGTAAGGCACTTGTCCGACCGTGGGCGACTGAGCGGCAAGCGATCAGCGATTTTATCGCTCACGAGACGAGCAAAAGATATAAGATCCCGTGTCAATAAAAGAGACACAGAAATTTATAGTCCAACGCCGGCGGTAAAAGTTTTATCGCCGCGTCAAAAGTTTTGTCGCGGGCGACAAAATTCGCTCGGCGTAATCGCGCAGCGTTCAATACTCACGCCGAGCGATGAAAAACTCATATTCCAGCGACAGAACTATAATCGTTTCAACCCTTTATGATCACGAATGAAACGCCTTTATGAAACGACTTTGAAGGATTAATAACTCACATTTAAAACACCTACAAAGCAAAATGCCTCAACGCTCAACAACGCTCGCGGTCGGAAATCCTATCAGTACCATCTGACATAACAAAACCCGGTTGTTGCAGGAGGGTCAATAGATTTATTCGCTTCGGGAAATCATTATTATGCAATAATAATTGATGTTTTCTCTACATTCTACGAATGTACACAAGTTGTATAAACGGAAGGAACTAAAGTTTTACCTGATAATAAAAACTTAGGTATTTTTTGTACATTTTTTTTAATTACAAACAAGTAAAGGCGCCATCTACATCCAGTTTTCCTACAGTAAGTTAATATAAATCCCGCATCCCGCGCATCAAAGACGATACATTCACATTTTTTTCAGTAGATGAGCAAGCTCAAGCAAATCCACTATTACAATAACACTTCACAGAACAGATTATTCGCTGAGACATTTCAATGCCTGCAAGTATATTACTTACAAGCTTAAGAAGTTTCAACATGGACAGATGTTGCATAGTAATGGATTACACCTAAGAGTAGGGTCATAAAGTCAGTGGCGTTGTCAATTTGTCACATATTTTTGTGACTTACCGCGCTGCTTTGAACTCGTTGGGGTAATGCTAAGGTCGTGGGTTCAAATGACCTACCTAAAATATTATTTCGAAAAAATGCACAATGCTAGGTTCATATGCCACGAAGTAAAGTCATTAAAAGACAGATTCGATCCTGTGATGTTCGTAAAATTATAGTACGTAACGCCACTAAGCTAATACAGGTCAAAATACTAAAGGCATTCAAAGAATCTCAAGCATTATTTATTTCATGTACTGCTAATGAAGAAAAGACGCTCCATGATAGCACGAACACGTCAATCAATCATAGTTACAGTAAAATTTATATTTTTTTGTTTCATTCTATTGAAATAAATTCATGCGCATTTTGCGGACGCTGTCACTACGTTCAGCGAGATAAATTGAAATTATCACTAAATTAATTATACAGAGAAAATTGATTTGTAAAGATTTAATCGTTTGATATAAAATATTATTAAATTACTTACCGATTAACAATCATATTTAATGGGTGGCATTTTACCTAAGTATCGAAGATGCGAATAAAACAATTTTCACGAAGCGTGAAAATTAGTATAGAATTCAGAACGAATACTTGGCGTCCTACCAATTAAAGCATGGGCCTTTTTATGTTGATTTGTGGGACATTTTGTTCCAAACTGGAACAAATTCACAAATCGAATGAATCTCCTTGATAAACAATTTTTTCGGAACGAAGTTCCTTTTCGGGCAGTATCGACTAGGGGCTAGATAAAAAAAGTGTTTGATTGCGTTAAGTCACGAGGCGCGCAGGCGCGAAACTGTCCATAGATTTTTACATTGTTAGTACGGAAGAGCGTTTCTATTGTATATTTACTAGTTGACAATAATTTATTAGACAAATGTCAAAGTTCAAACTTCCTCCCAACCGAGTGTTCCACGACACTCACGTGCTTTTTTTGTAATTACTTTGTTCACTTAATTTTCTTACAAGTGATGTTTATTTGTAATTTCTCTAGAGAAATAAACTTAAAACAAAACTGCGCCATAATCGCTATATAACAGGAGGTGTTCCTAGTCCTGGCTTATCTTGCGTAACATATCTCTATCATAATCCAAACGAATCAGTATAGATCGAAAGTAAGCCTATTATCAATTATTATGAGCACACAAATCGATTACACATACTATTAGAACAATACTTATGTTTCGTACAATGCATCTTTGTAATTATACCATAAGTTATAATCAAGGGTTATTATCTGGTAGTGATCTATCTAAAGTTTATTCGTTGCTCTAATAGGATTTTAGAGTTGGGATAGTGGATTTTCTAAATCGACAATAAGTACAACATTATGCCTATGAATTGCTTAAAAAACTATAAATCTAAAGTTTGAACTTTGACGAGATTCATGCATAGGTACTACCTTAATATGTAAATAAATTACTTTCAACTAATTAAATTAACAAACCTTTGGACTTATTAGGCTAGTTCCTAATTTGGAAATGCAGTTAGTTTTAAGATCTATGTTTACGATTGAACATTACAATTTTTTTTTTTAAGAAATATACGGAGGCGATTAAAAATACCGTAGGTACGAGTTCATTCATTACAACTTTAGTAGCACTCATTTTGATAGTTCAGTAGTTCAGTTGCGCAAACGCATCTACTACTTACTACTTAAAATAGATCAGTAACTACAGACTATATTATGTAATGAGTAACGATCACTCAGATAGGTGCTATTTTTTAATAAGTATTGTACAAATAACGTTCAAATCGATTCCAAACTAATTTGTCATCAGATTATGATCCTTACTTATATTTACAAAGAGATGATATATTTATCATTATACAAGACTATCTAGATAAAGCCGGTAGATAGTCTATCATGGTAAACTTTATGCGGCTTATTACAAGAAAATGAGCCGAGTTTAGATCAAGTCTAACTAAAAAACTGTCCCTAGAAAAACGATCTTTAAATACTCGTACATAGATCGCTTTTTTGTGGTAACAGTTTTGTTTTGACATGTGTCAAAACGGGGTTCAACCAAGGTTTTACGTTTTTATAATAAGCAGCCGTATCATTTAAGGGGCCGTGATATGTTAAGTATATTAAAGTGCGTTTTGCCAATTATTTTGTAAGTCGGATCGCATCAATCATGCACCAAACATCCTACTTGGCTGGCAGTTTCATGTCTTATTACGTTAATTAACAGAGAATAATAAAATAATACATTATAACAATAGCTCATGCCGTCTGCATAACTTCCTTTTGCTATCAACTCGTACAATCCGAGAAAAGATAAGTTGATGAACTTATCTGTCGACAAAGTAGCACTATTATTCGTATATTAAAGAATCGTGGAAAAGTTTGTTTGTTTTCATTAGGAGAAATTTTCATATCCTATTATAAGATTATTTTAAATTTTCATTGATAACTTTGAAAAGAGAAGGTTCCGTTCACTGGTATCCCCAGCGGAATGATTCTTTTAGTTCGAAATGGTTTTAAATGGAAAATTAATATCGAGATTATCTATTTTTCCACATAAATTTTCTAAGGAACCCAAACCCGGGGTGTGGGGGGGGGGGCTTAATCCCAAATCATCAATGCCCAGGAGGCTGTGTATATGGAGCAGATCTTAGGGGAAGGAAACGTGCTAATTTAACATGAACACTTGCAGTACTTTAAGATTAACTAATAACAGAGATAAAATATGGTTGATAGATTTTAAATGTTTTTTTATTATTTTGTATTCTTTGTATTCATCCGTTTATATACAATTACCATACAATAATAACAATTGTAAGTGGTGTCACGCGCATATGTTAATCCCTAAAAAATGTTCACTCGCTAATGAAAATAGTCTTTTACTTCTTTTATAAAGTAGTTAGAAACGTTTATGTAACTCATAATTAGCGGAAGAAACTGTCTCTTTTCGTTTGCAAACTATTAATGGAGATTTTAGACTAGGTAGTCTATTCTAATAACCAGTTTTTAGAGAAGTATAAGCAGAGCTGAGCAGACCTTTTCTATATTAGTTTAATTCAACTGAATGCTCCGGATGTAGGTAGGTACTGTCTGCTCCCATATAAGCTTAAAGAGCCACCAAAAGAACTCTAGCCCAAAAACAGACACTGCTTCTTCTAATTTATGGATTTAATCTTTGTTTTTTTCAGGGCTTGCTTCCTTCAAAGTCAAAAAGCATGCATCAGTAGGACCGCTGGGCATGCATCACTTTGAATTGTCGTAAAACTAAGTGATTTTACTCCTGTTCCTTCGCGACCTTGATACTTCATTCCTTTATACTACATGACAGACAGTGTTTAAATCGTTAAAATAGACGCATAGGCCAATGATATGAGAGCCAGTTTAAGTCAGCAGACATCTTAATGTGGCGTTCAGTTAAATGGACGTGCGTTCCCGCAATTGTTTCCAAATTTACATTACATTACGTTACGGAACAGTTACGTGACGCTGATGGATGCGATCAGCTGAATCTTGTGGATTATTTTTTGCTATTGTAGCTTATTTGAACATTTTTTACTTGATTAAGTAAAGTAAAAAATCGTGTTCGTTTGTGACCTGATTTGGTGTCTGAGTTTTTATGTCACTTAAAATCAGTCATGGCTCAGTTCACAATTCTAGCTTGCTTGGTTCTTGACAAGTTCTTGATAGATTAAATGTTAAGCGAAATTCTGTGCGGTCACAAAATGGATGAGTGACTGCTAGTGGCGATGCATTCACGTGGCTTTAAAATTCACACTGGCCATTAATTTGAACGTATGGCTAAGCTTTCAAAGTGACCTGAGACTGTGTATTGAACAAAATTACATTCAGCAAGTAGATTAGGTATTTCTGTTATATGTGTGCAGTCTTAGCTCATAAAAAAAAAAAACTTAGGCCTTTACATCTATACTAGATGATTTATACAGCGTCAAGAGGCAACCTATGCCTACACTTAACGGGACGCTGTAGTGCCTGGGACATTGTTTGAGATGGAATAGGCTTGCCCAGCACCTAAACCATCCTCTCAGCTTAATCAGCCTGGCCCACAGGAAAGACTACGTCAATACGTGTGGAGCTGACTAAGCTGCGGGTTTCCTCACGATGTTTTCCTTCACCGTTATGAGCTTTAACACGAGCTCTTAGCTCATAGTGCAATGCAATTAATGTTGAATACATTTCCTCAATTTATTCTCACTTACTGCAACTCAACTACTAAATGATCAATGCAAAATGTTTGTACGTTTGTTTGGTCGAGGTGCTACATCTGGTCGTTTGGTTTTTTTATTTAGTCGTTGGCTACATCTTTGTTGAACATAACCTAAATTCACGCTTCTTTCCTGGATAGGTAGAGACTACAGATTTCCACTTAATACGATATTGATACGCCATATTTCGCCGTACATTGCTCATCACATTCTTCATACCAGCTCACTGTTAAAGGCTACTTTTGATGTGGAAATGTAGATATTTTGACTTTCGCTTAGTAGAGGAATCTCATCGTATTACCTAAACTTTAGTTTATCCGAAAGAATTCACGGGTGGAAGTTAGCGAATAATGAAAACTGAATGGTTATGAACTTACGGAAACAAATCCTGATTATAATAATATACGATCATAAGATTCGCTCTAATACTCATAATGATGTTGATAAATTTTAATATTTTACCTATGTTTTACGAATAGCAGCGAATTTGACTTGCATTATTAGGATGTTGTATACTTTATATAATATTTCTTATGTAAGTTCATTTACAGCACTTAAGCGGAAAAAAAAAAATGTTACTTACTTATAATTTTTATTCAGTTTTAACTAGCTTTATATTAAAATTTGTTTGACACAACGGGCTAATTATATTAATATACGTATATTTATATTATAGTGGTTGATATAGAAGCTGTAAATAAAGTGATCTTGTTTCAAAATTCAGAAATATTTGCATAAAGAATATCAATGAGATAATTAAATAATGATTGGTTTCTTAGTTTTAGCAAACTGTTGCATCTGAGTCTCTACTTTAGCAAATAGTTGCATAGCTTATGTTAATATTTAATTCAGAGCAATATTTATGTAAGACCCATTACACGGGTAAGTCAATAAGGCTTCTGAACTGGAATGCAGTACGCGGCATTTCGTATCGCACTAAATAACTGCTTTTGATTTGTTCAGTTAATTCACTATCTAAAAGATTAATGAGACCAATGATCTGAAAAGTCTGGTAGAAAAGGTTAGAAAGATCAGCTTAGAGTCAGCTGTAGCTGTTAAATGTAAGTTTTAGAATATAAAAAAACTTTTACAAAGTTATTTATTTTAAATTGAAACTTTTTTTTTTATACTTACATAAAAAAAAATATCAACGAAAACTATTTCTTTGAAGTAAGTACCTACCTAAAAAACCTTAAATGCTGCCTTAAGCCAGGTATTATTGCTAAAGCAAACATATTACCGCGCACCGGTTTTTGTTTTAACAAACAGTTCCAGACTGGGTAGAGCTACGATTTGGCATACAAACTAGTGCTAAGACTTCGCAATGCCGCCACACTATGAAATCACACTTGAAAGCGCCACTGCATCCACGACTCATACGCTTAATAATATTGCGACAAATATTCACATTACTGTTAAGATGATGTTTCATGTTGAACTGACCAATTTTGTCAAACATGAGACGCAAAGATTGGTAGATGTGAGAATCTTCTTTATGAGTAAGTTAACTGAATATGACAAAGAAATGAAGCTGTTTTGTTTAGGAATTCGAAAGCCTTTAGCTAATCTAATCTTACGCCTCACTTATCTCAATAAGCGTATCGAATTCGCAAAAACTGTGAATCGTCACGCTGCATCGATAATTGGCTTTGCCCAAAATCCGCTGTAACTTGTGAAAGTTGCGAAAATACAAAAATATCGATATCGATACGGAGAAAGCGCAGTCGGTTTCGTCGTGTGGGCACGGCACTAGTCCACTCGAACGAAGCCTTTGCGCATCTTGTGAGAACGTTTCCGAGGTATAAAAGAAGGCAACAACGTGTTTCGGCGAACCATTGCTTTGCACATACACTCTCTGGAGTACACCAAGGTATTGCTCGCTGTGAACTGTTTGGAACACGTGCAGTGATAGTGTTGTGTTGTGATAGTGAATCGATTGATCGATTTGTTTTCTTTTGACAGAGTGCCGGGCCCAGTGACGTGACAATGCGGTTGTTTACATTGGTACGTTTTAATTTTGTTTACCTTATTAGAACTTGTTGCTATGCAGTTTTTTAACTTTTGCAGTAGTCTGCGTTTCCCTATTGTATTTTTACTCGCATGTGTTTTTGTTTCAAATAAAATATTTAAATTTGACATTTTGAATTTCAAATATGCATTGTGCAGATAACATTTTCAGTATTTTTCTTTGAATAGATTTGTAATACATGATTACTTGTACAGTTTGTCATTTTGCAAATAAATGTAAAAAAAAGGAGGTAACCATTAAAGTAAAAATAATTGTAATTTTAAAAATAGTTTTCTAATATAATTATGAACTACTCGTACTTAGTATACTTTATTTAGTTACTAATTACTGTTATTTTAATGTGAAAATAAATAAATGATACATACATACATGTCATATAGTCGTATAAAGGAATGTAAAGAGAGTAAAAGATGCGAAAGATGTGTGTCAGGATCGTAGCAAGTGTCTTTGGTCAACCTAGAGTCTTTAGTACTTACCCCTACGGGAAAGAAGATTAATACGTGTGTTTGTATGTGAATGTGTGTATTGTGTAGAAACGATGATTCGTAAAAGTTCATTTAATGCACTTGACATGTTTATCGAGCTTTGTAGATTCTATACCATGCCAGATTCCTCACAAAATAAAAAATAAGTTCAGGACGATGAAAACCAACTTATTTACATAATACTTCACCTGCTGAAGGCTATAACGGAAGGTGACTTTCGTTTTCATCAGGGAATCCTCTTGCCGGCATTCAAGTTCAAGAACCAGTTTGAGAAATGATGCATTTCTCTTACGAGATACGCATAAATTATGTGATGTTACGGAATCTCTCTTATCACTTTCTGGGGCTTGCATAATTCATGACTTTTTCACGGATAGTTTCCAATAAATATTTCTGAGGGTATTGACCTTGCGTCAGCAAAGTTTGAGGTGTTTATTTTATAATTAATCATTTTGTGGCATACCAAAATCTTTTGTACACTCGAGAACAAAAATTGACACATGTGTTACTAAAGATGTGCGTGTCATTGTACCTATAAAGTTACCTATAAGATGAGATAATGTTAAAGTGAAACTGAGTTTACAGGTCAAGGTTGTACTGTCAACCAGATGATCCATTCCAAAATATTTGCTTAGTGAAAGTTCACGTAATATCTAACAGATACAGACACGAGTCCTGATAAAAATAAAAACAATAGCACGTTTATTTAGCTAGCGCATTAAAATGCAATTTAAAAATAGAAATACTAAAGAGCGAAGCCAGGAGCGTAAGCTACTGCTCTATAAATCCTTCTAGAGTTCAACCGGTAGTAATGTATGCATTGTCGAAAGGCAATTTGCGGATAATTAGAATAAATTAACCATTCATATTCCGTTCAAGTTATGTAATGCCTTATCCTCTGTCTAGGCTAAATGTTAAGTATTGTTACGTAGCTTTCCTGGGGCAAACATAATAATCTTGATCAAGTTTATTTCATATACAGGGTGTAAAAAGACGTCTACCGACGCCGAAAAGGGTAGGTACAGCATCCACACAACTAAATTCAAAAGGATTTTCCGAAAATTCATGTTGCGTATGTATTGAGCGCGTTGTTTTACGTAAATTGCTGGATTTTGAGTTTGAACTGTTTTTTTCTTTTATTAATGAAATTATCAGGTAGGTTAGGTATGGTCTTATTATGTTGTCCTAGTAGTAAATAATCTAAAACATAAAATGACGTAGCTAAGTCAATTTTTTTTTGCGTTTTTTTTTCGCTAAACATGTTTAGAAGCATGGTCTGATTGCAACCCCTTAGTTTTCGGTAGTAGTCTTTTCACATCCTGTATTGTAAGTTACCTCGTCTGTGAGCCAGGGTCAAGTTTGATCATGTAGTTGCCTACAACTGAATACAACTGAATAATAATCTATAAACCTTCGTTCCGAATGGTAAGGCACTCCAGCTTTAGGAGAGTCGTCCCGTTGCGGGCTCTAATCCCTTCGGAGTCGCAAAATTTTGATAAGACTTTTCATGTCTCAATAAGTAAGTATGTGACATACATAATTTCTGTGGCTCAGAAATAAGATACCCACAAAGGAAGCCACAGGCGTATGCTATAGATATATTAATTAATTGCAAATTGTTCAAGTATTCACTTCTCACGTAAGTATTATGAGCGGGTTAGCATATTCATAACCTTTATATTGCTCAATATAATATTACCTCATTATTAATGAACCAACAATCGGTACCTATAAGATTCTTTATGAGACTTAAAAAGTTTTTTTTTTTTTTTTTTTTACATTGGGAATAATTATTTTTGTTGTCTGTAACGCAAATAATATAATATAATATAAAATTAGTACTTATCTCTTGAAATAATCGTTAAGAGCACTGGTGGTCTATTGGTAGTGGCCCCGCCTTCCAATCGTAAGGCCGTGGGTTCAATCCCAGTCGTGCACCAATGAGTTTTTTTGCCGAAAAACTTGTGCACTATGTCAGTACTATCAAACGGTGAAGGAAAACATCGTGAGGAAACCGGCATGTCGACCTATAAAGTTCGAAAACATGTGTCAAGTGCACGAAAGGAGCCTCTTTGAGGCGCACTTAAAAGTCCTTTCACCACACTGGTTCGAAAGAACTAGTGACACGATAAGAAGAAGAAGATCGTTGATATCTAATTAATATTAGTATATTCCTACTTATGTAGGTATAGAAAATGATAGCCAAAGTATTTATAAAATATCATGCTAATTTATTTTGACGTTATGTCAGTCACGATAACAGTACTAACGAGACGTACATAACGAATGCACGTAATAACGATCCCAACGACCGTAACTAGTTACTCGTTATTTGTTGGAGATATGCTTTGAAGATATTTTTATGGCTTTTAATTATACTCAAATTGATTGATATTTGGAGTTTGTGACTATCAAAATACTAAATCTGTCTTACACTCTGACACTGACTGATTTTTATGGATTTATTTCCGTCTGCCCTCATACGGTGGCAAACGGTAACACTTATGGCTATATACCCCCGCGGGAACGGTTAGCCCATAATCATTCCCGTAGATCACCGTGGCTCTAGACACAGTGGCAGACGGTAACTATTAACCACCCCGCGGGGCCCAAATAATATCTATGAGTTGCGATTGCAAATATTAAATCAAGTTTAAGATGTTATATGATCGCTTTTCAATGAAGTCGTTAGTATTATTTTGTGTCGCAAAAACGAAAGAATTTCCTGTGTGGATGTCGTAAAATATTATGAATATCCGCGATAAAAGCACATCGCATCCCACATCTACTCCAACAAATCTAATCACTGTTACGTGACTTTTAATTTATCCCCGTGACTCAACTCTTTGAGATGATTATGTTTTATGATACCCTTAATAAATATGAAATTGGACGTGCCTCTGACCCCTATACTCCCTTATATACATGATTTATTTCTATATACATGACACATTATAATTTGATTGACATATAAACCGGCCTAAACCAGAAGTCCTAACATGAATCTTGGAGGGTATCTACGGTTCTTTGATGATGTAGGGGAGCAATAAGAAAATAATTTTGGAAATTCTACCCCTAAATAAAAAGGGGTAAATCGTTCGGACCACGTGAACGAGGCCGCGGTCGTGCCACTAGTATTACAATACTATACAATATTGTATGTGGTCAAGGGGTCGTATTGAATAAAAAATGATTTTGAGTTAATCTAAATTGACCTTTGATACATTAAAAAATGAAATGAAATGAAATGAAATGAAATGAAATGAAATGAAATGAAATGAAATGAAAATGAAATGAAATGAAATGAAATGAAATGAAATGAAATGAAATGATTTATTTGCAACATAGACAAATATAAGTACAGTACAGGATTAAAAGTACACAAGTAAATACAAAGTTTATGTTACAATGGAGTCTGACTCAGCACTATGTTGTGTTTGTAAGACACAACGCTGATCTTCCGTCAGAACCACTCTATTCAATAATACAATACCTATGTCCAAGAGAAAAAACAACGGTGAACAGTATTAAAAGGTAAATCTCTGACCTACATTAATAGACGAACAAAAAAACGACAATTCAACATAACATGTGAAATAATGCAAACAAAGGTGAAACACAAATATACTTTAGCTCGACTAAGCTTAGGTGGCTCCTAAAATATACATACAACAAAAATAGTAACAATAAACACAGAATCTGTCATAAATGGCTCGTAAAATATATACCCGTACCATTTAAAGTGAAAATAATAGGCATTCGCAGTTATTATACTGCGAATGCTTACTATTTTAGAACATTAAAAAAAGAAGAGAAAAAATAAATTATAAAATAAAAACAAACTTTACATACAAAAACTTAGGCCTTTACATCTATATTAGATGATTTA
The DNA here is from genome assembly GCA_951394285.1 of Epirrhoe tristata. NCBI lineage: Eukaryota > Metazoa > Arthropoda > Insecta > Lepidoptera > Geometridae > Epirrhoe > Epirrhoe tristata. The sequence continues at coordinate 7,212,706 of OX596150.1, read as the reverse complement.
GTCAGGAGGCAACCTATGCCTACACTTAACGGGACGTTGTAGTGCCTGGGACATTGTTTGAGATGGAATAGGCTTGCCCAGCACCTAAACCATCCTATCAGCTTAATCAGTCTGGCCCACAGGAAAGACGACGTCAATACGTGTGGAGCTGATTAAGCTGCGGGCTTCCTCACGATGTTTTCCTTCACCGTTGTGAGCACGTGTTAAAGCGCATATAAATTTTTCGAAGCGAAAAATCCAGTGATGCACGGCCGGGATTCGAACCCACGACCTTCGGATTGAAAGTCAGGCATAATCCCACCAACACGGCTCATTATTATTGATACATTAGTTGACTTGACATACAGACTTGAATTGCAATAGTCTAGGAGATGCCTCAGACGTTAGTAACTGTTTGCAAATTACCGTTACCTGGCAGGATTGGATCGAAACCAGGAAACGTTTGTTATTCTGTTGCAATCCTTGGCCGGTCAACTTTCTCTTTTATATCAGTTTTGCTCCCGACTGTACTTTCATCTCAGTATTGATGCATCACGGTGTAGCATTGACATTATAGGGTAACTGTATTTCTAAGTTCAGCCTGCTTAGCATAATCTACCTCTGCTGTAGAAAATTATTGGTTTATTAATGTAATTAGTTTTTTAATTTTCTGTTTTTTAAATTTTGTTCTTAATATGATTGAAATCTGTTTCGTGAATTTAAAAATAATAAAAAAAATGATAAAATAATTTTGAGTTGAGAAGATTTCGTATTTTATTGAGTAAAGATGCTTTTGCATAAACATAAATGTAATTTTACTCTATTCAACAGTATTTTATATTTTGGAACGTATCGAGTAAGTTGAACCAAAATCTTTTGAAATTAAGAAACTTCTGAAGGTTCTGAAGGTTTAATTAATTAATTTTAGGTTTTGACAAATTGTTACCTCTCGAGCTTTAAACGGTAAAGAAAAATATGGTGAGGAAACCCACTGCAACCCATTGCTAGTCTCGAACAAATTTTGTATTTTTTTAAGTTCGTATTTATTCATTGTTTAAATGGTTACATAATTTCTCATCCGTTTGCTGCACTTTATTTATGTTTGTTATCATGTTGCAACACTTTAAATTGACCGAAAAATGCCAACGTGAGCGGCCGCGCGATCTGGTGCGAGACGTCGCATTCATTTCGTAATACAATGAATCCTCTCGGTGTATTTCTTTAAAAAGTTAGTGTTGACATACTGTCACAATTACAGTACAAATTCAAGACTTACTTGCTATGTAACTCACCGATAGTCTATACTTTGACCGTGTTTTATAAACCGACTAGCTGCGCTCCCGCGGTGTTACCCGCGGTCCCTCGGGATTTTTTTAATTTTTCGGGATAAAAAGTAGACTATGTCCTTCCCTGGATTACAACCTTTAACTATGCCAAATTTCAGCTTAATCTGTTCAGCGGTTTGGGCGTGAAAGCGTAACAAACAGACAGACAGACAGACAGATAGACAGACAGACAGAGTTACTTTCACATTTATAATATTATAGTATATATAGTATATAGTATAGTATAGTATATATAGTATAGTATATATAGTATAGTATATATAGTATAGTATATAATATATAGTATAGTATGGAAGCTTTTTTTGCAACCTTTTTTGATCTCGATAAAACATAATAATTCGGATCTCTTCTAGATCAATTCATGTCATGAAAAAAAAAATAATGACGTGGAGAAATATACATCAGTTATATCGACCAGAGTTGATCAGTAACACATACAGTGTCATAACTCCTAAACGGGCCAGTTTCACCAAAGTCAAGTTTAACAGTTGGATAAATCGGTCGTTAGCCGTTTGTCAGCGCAGTGAATATTTAACCCGTTGTTATTTCTCTTACTAAATTTGATGTCAAATTAACTAACGCTCTGTTAGATAAAGTTTGGTGAAACTAGCCCTAAGGTCATAAAAATATTATCCAGGCTAGATACAGAAAGAAAGAGATATGTGGAAGTAATCGGTGATGATGACGACCTCATGATCGGAAGTACCACAATGCGCTGATGTCATAAAAAGAACATCTGTTGATTGTCCACATGTCATTTGCTTTCACAAGACTTTATTGTGATGACCTTTCACCTTGCTTAAGCAATATGTATGCAGCTCACCTGTTTGTAATTCTGCATACTATTTTAAATCAGTTCAACGCTTTAGGTTCAAATGATCCACAGGCATTAGACGTAAGTTTTAGTATTTGAATATCAAAAGAGGAACTCAAAGTCAAACTTAAAAGAATAGAATAGAAAAGAGTAGAATAAAATAAACATTTATTTGGTACAAACACACACAAGAAAATAATAAAGGAAAAATAAAACATAAGCTAAAATATGAAGAAATCAATGGAAAAAAACAGGTAGGAAACATCAGACATAAGAATTAGAACCAAAGATACGAAAGCATTTGTTCAGTAAGATCGATTGGATCACTTGAATAGTCTTAAAAGCTAGGTGATTCTACTCCTGTTCTGTTAAAACGTAAACAGATTCACGACTGTATCCCCAAGGTGCGGTAGACATTCTCTCAGATCTTTTTATGTTACTTATTCCAGATCCTTTGAAGATGTCTAGGGGGAGTAGTCAGAGGCATGTCCAAACACATATTTGATACATGCCTACATCTTGCAGAAGTTAGTATTCCTGTTCTGTCATTACCAATATTGTGAAAACCCGAACAGCGGGCAACAAACACGGTTTGCGGACTAGCTTTCTTTCAGGTGATCCAGTAGAAAGTCACCTGGCGCAATATTTATAAATACCTATTGTCAAATGTAAACGTTTGCCCTCTCGGGGCTCGATATTTGTTAGCCAAGCCTGTGACGTCACTGAGTCATCAAACTTACTTCCCAATGCGAAGATAAGAACTTGCCTATAACGGGTCATGCCCGCACCCTTGGGGTCGTGGAAAGTAGGGTCGCGCACGCTACGAGAAACTTACGCAACCGGACATGAGATAAGTAGATGTAATGGTGAGCTTTAATGCTGTTGCAATGCGTTTCTGTTTGGAGGGTGAGAATTGACGGTGAATAACTACAGATCTCAAAATTTTGAAACTTGTTATAGTAATTGAGGATGTTACGCTGATAAGATATCATAAATGAAGTAACGTTATTCCTAGTTGGGCTTATTACAAGAAAATGAGCCGAGTTTAGACCAAGTCTAACTAAAAAACTGTCCCTAGAAAAACGATCTTTAAATACTCGTAAATAGAACGCTTTTTTGTGGTAACAGTTTTATTTTGACATGTGTCAACATGGGGTTCAACCAAGGTTTTACGTTTTTATAATAAGTAGCAGTATGTTCGGTAATTACTTATTTAATTTGATTGCTGGCTGAATTCAATTTGTATTTCGAATTCAGCACATTTTTTTCATAATTTGTTTGGATAATACATTTTTTAAATTTCGAATGCAGCAAAAATGTTTTCATAATTTGCTTGCTGGCTGAATTATTATGACCGACATTATACCGGCCATAAAAATACCGCGAAGAGTACACCTGTCACACCATTCCGCAACATTAGTGTTAACACAAAGTTAGGAATAACTGAATCTATTGGTTTATAAATACTATAGATTAAAAATTACTGAACTGACTGCTGAGCAAACCACGTGTTATGAAGAAAGTCAGTCAGTTCAGTAATTTTATAAATCTCTAAACTTTAATCCATAACTGTAAAGTAGTTTTATAAAGCTATAAATGTATTAATTTATTTTTATGGCATTGTGATTATTTTAAATGTTTTAATTTTTGATCATGAATTATTTTTATTGTAACTCTAATGCTATAATTTATTTCCGCTTGTACCATCAATTGTAGTACAAGCGGCATTTGTATTGTAATAATTATTGTATAATATTGTTGGTTTTACTGTGAATTATTATTTATTTAATTCCAATTTATTTATTTTTGTATTGTTTATCATCAAACACTTCCGCTCGTACTTCATTTGACTCCTGGTGTTGTTTGTGCTTGAATATAAAAGAACGCAACTGAAGTACGAACGGCAATCAAGTTGCAACTTTGGTGGAGTGAAGTTCTAATAAAGTTTTCAAAAAACATCTGAAACGAGTTTGGTCTCTGAAGCTTTCAGCTCAGAAGAGGGGATTGTAAACACGCTATTCTGCGACAAGGCCAAAGGAAGGTAAAAAGGTTGATTTGGATCGATTCGGTACGTAATTTTTTTTCTTGTGTTATTTACATGCATTTTTTTTTATTTTCTTTTATTTTTTTTACTATTGTGATCGTATATTTTAGATTCTCCAATATGAATACACCAAAAACGTGCAGACGACGAAGGCACAGCTCAGAGTTAACACCACGCCGCAGCCGGTCACGTCGTAAGAGGGCGCGGCGGAGTCGTGCTCGGTCACCCAGTCCAGTACCACGCAGGCTGCGCGGTGGAACTCGCAGCATCTCTCTTAATAGGTGCAGTAGCCGAACACGCAGCACGGCGACACGCAGACATCGGGGTCGACCGCGTTCGGGTCGAAGTCACGAGCGCAGGTCGGCCTCGACTCATTCATCATCGCGCCACGGTTCTGCACAAAGAACGCGACGTCGTCGAAACAACTCTACGGTACAACGGGATCGCAGGCAACCTAGCCGTGACAAACGGCGTTCGCGAAGTAAATCGCGTAGTCCCGTGAGTCATCACCGGCGGCGACGACGCAGCACAACACCTGTTTGTCAGCGGTCGGCGAGCAGCCCGGCGCCGGCAACACAGAACTCCGAGCAACACCGTGTGCATTCAAGCAGCAGCAAACAGCTACCCACTGGTGAGTCAGTTGACATTATAACTGAAGGGCATGATAGTTCCACAAATCTCGACAAAACATCATCAAAAAAAAATGATACTAGTTTAAATGAAGGCGAAATTAATACAAACCAATTCACGAGTTTTCTAGAAACTTTAAAGTCAGTTTTTAGCAAAAATAGTAACAAAATAAATATGACTCAAAATACAATACCTGAATTTGACCCTTCTAAACGCAATCAAACCATGACTATGTGGTTAACAAAGGTTAACGAAATTGCTAGTTTATATGGGTGGGCGGAACGAGAGACAATTCACTACGCTTTACCGAAACTAACCGGCATGGCACAAAAATGGTATCAAGGGCTCTCAACAATACAATTTTCTTGGGACGAATGGCAAGCTAAATTATGTAGTGCCTTTCCTGGCGATGAGAATTACGGAGTAATGCTTACTGATATGTTAAGTAAAAGAGTTAAGTTTGGTCATTCGCTTGAAGAATATTTTTATGAGAAGGTAGCTTTGTTGAATAGATGCGATATTTCCGGGAAACGGGCAGTCGATTGCATAGTGTTAGGAATTGAAGATAGAACTATTCGAATGGGCGCAGAAGCAGGACAATACAAAGACCCAGACATCTTATTAAATTACTTGAGAAGCGTACGCTTACCAACTAGATATTCTGATAAAAATGAGACTGAGTTAAATCGTGATAGGAACCAAATCCAAAGACCTCGTCCCAAGTGTTTTAATTGTGGTATAATTGGGCATACCTTTCATAAATGCACATTACCTGTAAAGAAATGTACTGAGTGTAAGCGCATGGGACACACTGTAGAAAATTGTTCTAATAAAAAGGGGGCTTCTGCTGATACAGTAAAGAAAGTAATGTTTACTAATGATAGGGATAGTTTGACATCTGATGCTAAATATTATAAAACAGCATTCGTAAACAACACTCAGCTGAAATGTTTTGTTGACATGGGTAGTCATTATACACTCATTCGTGAGAGCGAAGGGAATTTAGTATCGAAAAATTGGGATGTTTGTACAGAATTTATTGGTGGATTTGGATACAACGCCGGGACGAAGTCTTTGGGAAAAACTAATTTAAAAATTACAATTGATGGCGTGACAGCTTTGGTTGAGACTCATTTAATTTCAAATGACTTGCTCAATGTTCCAATTTTGATAGGGCACGGTTACACAGAACAAAACCATATATTTGTACACAAGACTGCTAAGGATTTGGTTTTTTATAACGAAGAAATAGAGACAGATAATAAATTAAAATTATTCTGCGATATTGAGACTATAGTTAAGGGACTCAATGTTGTACCAATACATTCTGAACCTAGCTTCACTGGAGACATTTATATTGACGCAGGTATAAGGTCAAAAGTAGGTTCTGAACACGCTGTTATACCAGGCTATTTTTACCTGAACGAAGGCTTAGGACTTTTATTAGTTCGTAACGTTTCGAATAATGATGTAACTATCAAAAAGGGGAGTTTATTGAAGCGAGTTAATACTACATGGCAGAAGATAGATATAGAGCAAAAAAAGTCTAAGGACATAGTCAATTCAACATTTAATGAGATAACAGACGATCAAATAACTATAGGTAGTGAGTTAGATCAAAATGATAAGGTAAAACTAATTATGCTACTTAACGAATATAGGGACTGCTTTGCGATGAGTTTGAATGAATTAGGGAATTGTAAGGCAGGTAACATGAACATAACTTTAAATGATAAAACCCCAGTGACATACAGACCGTACCGACTGTCATACAAAGAAAGAGAAGAGGTTCGTAATATGATTCAGGAAATGATAGATTGTAATATAATACGGGAATCAACTTCTGCGTACTCCAGCCCAATTATTCTTGTTTCAAAGAAAAATGGTGAAAAGAGGATGTGTATAGATTATAGAGCACTTAATAAAAAAACGGTAAAGGAGCAATATCCCATGCCAAGAATAGACGATCAGATAGATAGATTAAATGGTTTTGCATTTTTCACAACACTTGACCTAGCCTCCGGCTATTATCAGATACCACTCGAAGAAAATTGTAAACATGTAACATCCTTTGTAACTCCTGACGGACAATTTGAGTTTAACAGAATGCCGTTTGGTCTGGTCAATGCACCTGCGAATTTTCAACGTACAATTAATAATATATTAGGGCAAATGCGATTTAATGAAGTCATAGCTTATATGGATGATATAATTGTGCCATCGGTAACTATTGAAGAAGGGATGAGATTGCTAAAGTTAGTTTTGGACAAATTTAGGGAATCTTCTCTAACGCTCAAAATTTCTAAATGCAATTTCTTCATGAATAACGTGGATTTCTTAGGGTTTGAAGTGAGTAAGCATGGGATTAAACCGGGTTCAAAGAAAATAGAAGCTGTTAGCAAATTTCCTATCCCAAAGTCTCAACATAATGTACGTCAGTTTTTGGGGCTGGCTAGTTTTTTTAGACGGTTTGTGCGAAATTTTTCCACAATAGCAAGACCATTAACAAATCTTTTAAAAAAAGATATTAGCTGGAAATGGGGTTCTGATGAATTAATGGCTTTTGAAACACTTCGAAATGAACTTGTAAAAAGACCTATTCTAACCATTTACGACCCACTAGCGAAAACTGAATTGCATACTGACGCTAGCAAGTTAGGCATAGGAAGTATACTTTTACAACGAACTGATAATGACCACCCAAGAGTTGTAGCATATTATAGCCGTCAGACTACAGCAGAAGAGCAGCACTGGTCATCATATGAATTGGAAACGCTAGCAGTGGTAGCGTCACTTAATAAATTTAGAGTTTATTTGATAGGCATTGAGTTTAAAATAGTGACCGATTGCAATTCAATGCGAGCTACCTTCAACAAAAGAGATATGATACCCCGTGTTGCTCGATGGTGGAGTCTGATGCAAGAGTTCAATTATGAAATCGAATACAGGCCTGGAACAAAAATGAGTCATGTTGATGCATTGAGTCGCAACCCAATAAATGATTGTACCGAGAAAATGTTAGATAATGATTTAGACCATCAGGTATTAAGGATAGTGTCTGACAACGATTGGGTAGCTACTGTACAAATTTCGGATGATGAGATTGATAGAGTCAAAACCATTCTAGAAAAAACTAATCCAGCAGAAGTCCAACATATTCATGACAATTTTGTGGTCAAGAAAAATATATTATACAGAAAAACTGACGTAGGCGATAAACTAGTTATTCCAAAAGGAGTAAGATGGCAGGTTCTAAAAAAATGTCATGATGACATAGGGCATTTCTCTTATGATAAAACACTAGCCAAAATAAAGGAGCACTATTGGTTTAAGAAAATGAATAAGTTCACAAAGAAATATGTCGAAGCATGCTTGGAATGTGCGTATAATAAAGCCCCAAGTGGCAAGAAGCAGGGTATGTTACATTCGATTTCCAAAATAGACCGCCCCTTTCACACAATACATATAGATCATTTAGGACCATTTGTAAAAAGTCGCTGTGGAAATTGTTATTTACTAGTAATAATAGAAGCCTTTACAAAATTCATTTCGATAAAAGCAGTCAGAAACACCAAATCCAAAACATCAATTAAAGTCCTGAAAGAATATTTTAGTATATTTGGAGTCCCTGAGCGATTAATATCCGATCAAGGTTCCGGGTTTACTAGTAAAGAGTTTAAAGCATTCATCAACAAAATTCAAATCAAGCATGTCCTTAATGCAGTCGCCACACCACGCGCCAATGGGCAAGTGGAACGCTACAATAGAACAATTCTCTCGGCAATAGCATCATCAAGCCATAATAAAACTGAAAATCAATGGGATGAGTGTATAGGCGATGTTCAATGGGGATTGAACAACACATTGAATAAAGGTATTGGTAAAACACCTGCTGAAGTCCTTTTTGGTTTAAAAACTGTAGGATCATCTGAAGCGGGCATTTTAGGTGCAATAGAAGTAGACGAGGTCGAACCTCATGACCGAGATAGGATACGGGCTGAAGCTCTGGAACACATAGAAAAGAATCAGACTGAACAAGCGGTTCGGTACAATAAAAATAGAAAAAAAGCTAGAAGATATAAACTTGGGGATTTAGTCAGAGTAGAACGAACAATACAACCTAATAAAAAAGACAACAGTAAGAAGCTACTTCCTAAATTTAACGGTCCCTATAAAATCTCTGCAGTTCTTGATCATGATAGATATGAAGTGACAGACACACCAATAACTAAAAGGGGAAATACTACTTATAAAAACATTATTTCAGTAGATAAAATGTTACCTTGGGTGAGTTTTGGTGAAAACATAACTGATAGCGAAGATGAAACCTTAACCGATAATGATGATACACATAATTTAAACGAAAATAACAACAATGAAGTTATGGAAACTGATGATCCACTTCAAAATAATGATGAACTTGAAAATGATGATTAAAACAAATGAATTGGTTTGTTAAGTAGAATTGTTAATTGAGCTTTCGATTTTATATAGTTTAATTATTTAATTTAATTTGGTGAAATTACCAACTTATAACAAGCTGAAATTAGCTTATGAAGTTATTAGTATATCGACTAAGTTGTAATTAACTAATGAAGGTGAAATTACCTATTGATAACAAGCTGAAACTAGCTTATGACAAGCTGAAATTAGCTTATGACAAGCTGAAATTAGCTTATTGTGGTAAAATTATCTTCTTTTTGTAACAAGCTGAAATTAGCTTCGGTTATTTGATATGATTTATGATACTGTAATAGCTTGATGATTCCATAATTAATATTTAGTTGTGCTCTTAGTAGCTCTGTTGATTTTTGTTATATTGATAATAAATTTTATAGTAGATTTTGATTAAGTATGTATAAAGATTATACCCGGGGACGGGTATTAAAGTTAGATGGCCGAATCTGTTAACACAAAGTTAGGAATAACTGAATCTATTGGTTTATAAATACTATAGATTAAAAATTACTGAACTGACTGCTGAGCAAACCACGTGTTATGAAGAAAGTCAGTCAGTTCAGTAATTTTATAAATCTCTAAACTTTAATCCATAACTGTAAAGTAGTTTTATAAAGCTATAAATGTATTAATTTATTTTTATGGCATTGTGATTATTTTAAATGTTTTAATTTTTGATCATGAATTATTTTTATTGTAACTCTAATGCTATAATTTATTTCCGCTTGTACCATCAATTGTAGTACAAGCGGCATTTGTATTGTAATAATTATTGTATAATATTGTTGGTTTTACTGTGAATTATTATTTATTTAATTCCAATTTATTTATTTTTGTATTGTTTATCATCAAACACTTCCGCTCGTACTTCATTTGACTCCTGGTGTTGTTTGTGCTTGAATATAAAAGAACGCAACTGAAGTACGAACGGCAATCAAGTTGCAACTTTGGTGGAGTGAAGTTCTAATAAAGTTTTCAAAAAACATCTGAAACGAGTTTGGTCTCTGAAGCTTTCATTAGGTAGTTGAAATTTCCCAACATAGAGGTGATGGAATACCAAGAAGCTGATAATGTTATGTTACTTAATTGCAGGCTTCGTAGAGAGTGAGGAGATGCACGCAATGCTTCAATAAAATGGATTGCAATAGTGATTCATAAATGAATGATTTCGTATCTATGTGTTAGCGGATAATGATTTCCTGTTTTCAATCGTGTTTTGTTTTTGAATAATTTTCATCACTTTGATAAATACCTAGCTGCTTAATTACTATCGGGCTTACTAATGAACGTGGTATAAAGTTATTCCTGGATGTAAACTGTTAAATATGTATGGTTATTCCTATTTTATTCCGAGGAATAACTTTACACCACGCTTATTAGTAAGGCCATATGTTTACAGTGCGTGTGGAGTTATAGAGAAAAGGCATTTGCTTTGTTTGAATGATTGGTACTAGACTTTTTGGCTCCTTAAGAGAATTCTATAAAGAGAAGACTACTGTTGTTCCAATATTTTACAATGTAAACAAACTTACGTTGTTCTGCTCCCATCCACAAATATCACAATATTTGACTACTTGTTTTAACAAAATTTCTCTCATTCCAGATGATATGTTGTGCGGTCCTCGTGACTTCGTATGCTGAGCCTGACCCCAAAAAATACAAAGCAACGTTTAAAAAGAACAAACCGTCAAACACAACTTTAACTGCTGAAGAACGAGACTTTCTCAGAGAAGTTGAAGCTAAGTTTGGGATTAAACCAGAAGGGAAAGATAAAAAAGAAGACACAGAAGTCAAACTCGTTCCGGCCAACGGGAATGTATCTACCATAGATCCAAAACTTCCGTTCCCCGCTGTGATAGCTATAGAAATTGTCAATGACACTGATACGAAAACCCAAGGCAAAGGAAAGAGAACGATAGATGCAAACTTAGGCTACGGATACAAAACCAACAATGGGTACAGCTACACGTACTTTGGGAAACCAGCGCACGACCAAGGAAGATTCATGATCTATCCTTACTCGCAAGAAGATATTCCTCCAACAAATAGCCATGCCAGTGTAACAGACGTTGAGATCACGCCATCTAGAGCATTCGAATTGGTTCCAGAAGAAAAAGAACCGTACAATTATCCAAAACCAGCAACTGAATTCAAAAATAACTACGACAACATCAAAGGTTTGGTTTCGCCCCCGTCGTACACAAGCGCTGGAAACAATGCACACTCAATTCCTTCTACTCTGTACACGACATACAATGGCCATGAACTGTCAGGTCTGAGCGGACAGTTTCCTACTGTGATGCCAAATTACTTAGTAGATCCATCTCAACTGCTTCGTAACCCTGAATATCAGAGCGTTGGTCTAACTAATGACCATTTGCGCCCACACGGGGCAAAAATAGCAGACCAGAGAGTCGTACCTGTGTTGGTGTTGAGAATTCCCAGCTCGTCGCTGAAGAATCCCACTGCTGAACTATACGCCAACTTACCACCCAATTACCCCTTATCGAGGTATTTGAACAATGTTAACCTGCAAGGATTGGTCAATCAGTACTTCAAAAAGCAAGGGTTCTCCTTTGTTCCTCAAGTGATGCACTATCCCCACCCACTAGTATCATCACCGGAAACTCCTACTGTCGGTGGTAACTATGGAAGACAGCACTATGCTACTCCTCATGTTCAACCTTCGTACACGCAGTCTGATCATTCCGGGGTTCAGTACTCTGCCGTTCAGCCTGTGATGGCACGATACCCTTCAAGCTACACCCAGCGCTTCAACCTGCCGCATGGCCATTCGTTGTACCACCAACCACTTCATCAGCAGAGGTATGAATATCGCTACCAGTATGTACCTCAGCATGTACAATCGTCGCACCCTACAGCTGTACCCCAAACATACTACATCCAACCTCAGTACCAACAACAGACACATGAAGTCCAAAGTGTACCTGAAACTGTGCATCATAGGCCTGAGGCTGAAGTTACTCATTACGAAACATCACAAGATAATACTCAGGAACAATACGAAGTACCTCAACAACAAATTCATCAAGCTTATGAAACTGAAGCACCAGCTCAAGTGACGTATGAACAAGATGCTCAAAGTCATTATCAAGCACAACAACTACAGCAAACCCAAGAGCAAGACTCAGGCTCTTATGAGTACAGACCTCAAACTCCTCAAATACAAAGCCACGAAGCTGCGAAGGCTGCATACGAGTACTTGCAAAAACAACAACAAGAGATAGAATCAGCATCGCCATCATACGGACAAAGAGTATCTGAAGCTCCTCATCAATATTACACTCAAGAAATGCCGGTGCAGAAAGAAACAGAGGTAATATACCATCCTCAGGTCAGCCAAGAACATGCGCAACATCAAGATGAGTCAGAAGATGCTCGGAGCTACTATCATCAGCAGCAAAGTGAATCTGATGGCAGCAATCTAATACTTTCAGAGAATTATCCCAGCAAAGACCACACTATTGCCACAGTGTTACCTGTCAGCTATACAGCAAAACAAACAAATGTCGGTGCTGTTCAGACTGTTAGCTACGTTACTCCAATGCCCTACTCTTCTAAATACCAGTCTCCGTACAGAATAATGGTGCCTCAAACGTTCCTCACGAACCCGTCCACTGAAAAAGTAGCGTATGTAAACTCGCACTCAGTCTCTGCGTTCGCGCAGCCTCAGCAAGAGCACCACCCTGAAGCTGAGTACACCGTAGGGCCTCACCATATTCCACCGGTTGGTAAACAAAAGGCTCCATCTTATCCTAGAAATTATCACTCGCACCCAAAACGAATGGCCAAGCCTGAAAATAAGTCAGAAAGCACACCCTTCTCACGGAAACATAGCGATAGGAACGAAAAGAAGAAATTATAATCAAGAAGCCAGTCTGTAAATAAGTTGTAAATATAGATTAAGGATTTGTAAGTATTATGTGCCGAGTATACGAAGATTTAAAAATAATGGCCATGATAATAGGATATCATAATAATAATAATGCTATCTACAATGTATGTTTACTACATGTGTGTGATGTAACGTAGGCTTAGTTATTTATTATCGCTTGCACTAAACGTTTGCTAAGTGAAATGTGCAATATTATGCCTACGTATTTGTTATTAAAACCAATAAACGGTGTAAAAACTGTGTTTTATTTTTTCACAATAGTTTCGAACCGCTATTGACTATGTAAATACTTCACAACTTTGTTTCAACGAAACTCAGAATGAAAATCAGAATCAGAATAATTTTATTGCTTAACTGTTGTACAAAGGAAGGTCTTATTTTAAATAGGTACTTATAGCTTTCCACAGTTTATCCATTTCGGAACTATGAATATAATAAATTACGCTTCGCTCTTATGTATCGCAATGTTGCCAAACACCAAACAAAATTCACCCGTGACCACGGTTGTTGCAATACAGCCGAAACGTCGGGAAATAATAAAGGTAATACGCGATAAAATCCTGTTATAAAATATATCTCTAAAGATGAATTGTGATCGCGAAAGTTTAAGAAAGACAATTACAAAATAATAACTAATCAAACCATTTAGATTATATATACTATATCGGCGCAGAAGATATTATTCAGATTTTTAGGGTGAGTTCTTTTAAAAGTAAGTACTATCTATAAAAAAGGAAAATGTATGGGCAAATATTTTTTTCCTACAGTTTATTGGCTCTCGCAAAGAGTGTAGTAAAAGTAGAGCCTGTGGCCTTTGGATAAGCACATGCTTGAGGGCATATTTTGAGAGACAGAAAATGACTAGGCGCTGGCTGTACAAGTAGAGCCTGATACAATTTTCTATCTTTATTTACATGTTTGAACGAATACAACTTATGGAGAATTTTTTTATGAGAAAAATATGAACAATGCATACAATAACTGAAGCAAAATTTGTTTTGACTGACAGTTTAGTTTGTAGCTAACTTTTAGAGCAAATAACATGTCATAGTTAAATACGTTATTATTTTTACATCATACCCAAATGAACAAGCGATGATGTATCAAACAAATCGTGCAATCACGAAGTATACACGATTCATTGCACCTGATCTATGATTACACTAATTGACTGATATTATCGAAACGGAGGCATTAATCTTAATCTAGGTGTCAATTCGTTTGAAACATAGCCTTGATTGCAACTGATCTAACTAGCGGTATAAACTGCAACTTAGCCGATGCTGTAATAAAGATGTATAGAAGAATAATGGTGATTGTAAGTGCTTCAAAGTATGATAAGTGAGCTTTTTTCACGCTACGATAGGAAATAATAAATCCTGATTTTACAAATTTGAAAGTTTGGATATATAGATGGATGTATGGATGTTTGTTACTAACGACTTAACGGTTCTGGTTGAAACTTAGAATAGATCTAGATTATATGGAATATGGAAAATATGCTACCTTTCATCCCGGAAAATAGAAGTGTTCCTGAGAGATCGCGGGTAGAACCGGGGAGATCGAGCATCTGAAAACTTTTTGCGCTAGCATTTTACTTGAATGCTCTAAAGTCTAAATACTATTTTGTCTAGCAAAAATAAATAAATAAATAGTAAATAATGCTGGACTTTTCATACAGCATCATCTAGCCCCAAAGTAAGCAGAGCTTAAATGATTTTCAGTTAGTGTTATTTGTTTAATCTTCGTCAAACATCTCGGGATAATAGGATCCCAACGTTCGGTAGGCTGGGGCTGAAGTCAACACATAGATGTTATTTTGATAATTTTGAATTTAAATTAAGATATTGTGTGTAGTAATTGGTTATTTCACCTGTAATTGGCGAATGTATAAAATTTAAGTTAATTAGAACCTTAGATAATTCGTTTCTTAAATAAATACATGGAAACATACATTTTATTATTATCAAGAGGCTCCATTCAATCATTCCACTCACTCCCATCCATGTTTTACACAGTGAAAATGAATTTAATTGAAAATCTCTTCCTGCCTATTCATCCCAAATGGTGGTGGGCACAGATTTCTTACTTAGACAGATTTTTTTCTTAGGTTTTTTTAAATTTACTTTTAAGTATATTAGAAATAGACCGGAATGTTATTTTATATTTATTTATAAGTTGTATTTTATAAAAGAGCTCGTATTAAAGTGCATATAAATTTTACAAAATGAAAAATCCAAACAATTAACAAAATGGATTGATGCACGGCCGGGATTCAAACCCACGACCTTCGGATTGAAAGTCGAGGCACAACCCCATTCAGCCAACACGGCTCTTAACGGTGAAGGAAAACATCGTGAGGAAACCCGCAGCTTAGTCAGCTCCACACGTATTGACGTTGTCTTTCCTGTGGGCCATTCTGATTACGCTGAGAAGGATGGTTAAGGTGCTGGGCAAGCCTATTCCATCTCAAACAATGTCCTAGGCACTACAGCGTCCCATTAAGTGTAGGTAGGCATGGATTGCCTCCTGACTCTGTATAAATCATCTAATATAAATGTAAAGGCCTACGTTTTTTATAAAAACTGTTACTCGGGAATCCCGCGACACAAGCTTTGCTTAGTGCGAGGTCCTGGGTAAACTTTTATGAAATAAACCTAATGCTTTTCATCAACTTTGCCCTTACTGTGACGTTATCTTGGGAATCACCATTATTTTTATTTAATAACTTCAACAAATGAGAAGAGAGCGCGTTGAAGTCTTTTGTATGGATGTTCCAGTCCTGCTGCCTACTCTTGCACCAAGAATCGTGGGCTGGTTTTTGACACGTTTGTCTACTTTATCACTGGGGACCTACCTCGCCGTAACACAGTTTATAACTAGCACGGGAGGTAGGTTCCTTATTTCATAGTGCATTAAGATCATTGATTGCCTATTGTAAAGTAAATGACTTGTAGCTACTTATAAGTTTAAACTAAGATCACATCGATCTTGTACCTACATTTAGTTGAACAATAAATATTCTATTCTATTCTATCACTGAAGTCGGCAAAGTAAGTATTAATAAATAATAATGCTAGACATAATAATCAGCATCATCTGTATTGTAGATTTGTAGACTGTAGATTTGTGAAACATAAAATGTTAATCGACTTTCCTTGCTGACTGTACCTATGAAATAATTTAATCATGCTGGACATTTCATAGAGCATCTGGCCCGAAAGTATGCCGAGCTTGTGTTATGGTTACTACATGACTGATTTTACTTGTTTACATACCTTTTTTTGTAAAATGTTCGTATACTTTTATGAGCTCAGATTCTTCTGACTTTGCTCGTGTAAACGCAGCCTTAGAGACCTACATGGTGTTGTGAAGAGGATCCCGTCAGGCGAGTCGTCTTAACAGCCGTATAATGCATTTGACAGGTTACAGTAAATATCCCTTTCTATAAACTTTCACATGATGACAACCATAATGTATTGATGTACCATATTATAGTGCTCATTTGTGTCAATATAGTTTCAATAAAAAACTTACTGAAGTTAAAAAAACAACTTGTGATTCAGAAGAACCTCTTAACATTACATTTGATACCAAACATACCTTTTGAACGCTGTGTGTCTTTACGTGATCATGCCCTGATCATGATTAGTTTTGTCCTCTGATAACGTGATCAGAGGCGAATGTATAGTCTTACAAAAAATTACTTAAGTTTAGTTTTGTGACTGTTAGTTTTCCTAAAAGAAAAATGCTTACAGAACGGTGTAGGTACAAAGTAATCTTGCAAAGCAATGCTAGGTAGTCCTTTTACCATTTCAGTGCTAATGACGAAAGATTCGTAAGAAGCATGGGTCCGGAAAATCGACTAATTGCAAAGTGGTCAACCAGGCAGGGTTGGGTGAGCGGGTCCGTTTCACTCGTTTCCCGCGCATTTCCGCATTTTCAAAGGTACTAACCGATTATGAGGAATCAGGAAAAGCCCAGTAGGCTCGGTCGGCTACTGATCATTACGTGGATACACATGGACGGTTTGTTTAAAGAACTTGCAAAATGCGATTAAACGCAGGAGGACTTAAGGCGGCCTAAAACTTCACCAGACTGATTTGGCCACTAACTCATAAAAACTTATGTATATGCACATAATAGATGTAGTATGCTAGATCGATTTAAACTCTATACACTTACTGTAATTGGTTGCCTAAAACTGCTTGAAATATAAAACCATAATACTCTTGATTAAGAGATCATAATATTATTAATATCAAAAATCCCTAGGACAGCAATGTATTTAAATAATGGCCATGTTAAGTGTGGAACCATTTATAATTATATACCCCATGACATTAAAAATTTACCTCTTCACAAATTTTAAACTAGAAAAAAAATTTTGTACTCTATAAATGAATTAATAAAATAAATTAGGTTGACAAAATGTAATGTTGCTTCTGATAATAATAAAATCAATTAGGTAATGGAATTCTTGCCACACACACACTATTTTTACTATTTTAAAACTAGCTGCGCTCCCGCGGTGTGACCCGCGGTCCCTCGGGACTGAGGGACGATTGCAGAATACCAAACAAACGCCTCTAAAAATTTAATAGCAACACAAACCTCTGCAGTGACCAATATTTTCCGAACAGTGGTCGTTTGAGGCTTACCTTCCGAATATTTTCGAACTTAGACCTCTGGTGAATGCTATGCTGGTTTATCTAGGCGTCCGTGTGTGTTGCTTACAAGGTGGAAATCAAAAGGAAACTATGTTACGTAATTTGTACAGGATACAGAAACTGCCTGTTTGATAATAGGTTAATAATAAACTTGATACATACAAGCTAGTATTGCTAATTAAAAGAAATAAATAAATATTTATGTATTTGCCACCAGAAAAAACATGTTTTACATACAAAAATACAAAACAGTAGAAATATATACAGGTAAAGTTGTGAAAAAACAAAAAAAAGTTTACCCACTTCTAGGATTACACATACAAATGACACGAAACAGTAAAACAAAGTATTTAAAAGAAAAGGAATATTAAATTATGGTGGCGAAATTGGCCGTAAGCTCAGCATAATGCTGTGGCATGTCTCCAAGCTGCAGCGCTGGTCTTCTGCTACGGCCAATTCAATATTATTATTATTATTATTATTTTAGCCTGTAGTGTCCCACTGCAGGGCAAAGGCCTCCCTCCCTTTTTTCCAGTTTTCCCTATCCATGGCTGCAGTGGGCCAAACTGGCCAATTTAATAGTCAATTATAAATAGTTTCGTAATGGAGGGAGTAGGAATCTTTTTAAAATTTTTAAAGTACTTACCTATATTATGTTCTAACTCAGTATTTTTTGTGTGAAAGTAATGACTAGGATCTAAATATCAAAACTTTTATCTCCTATGTGTTTTTATAATAATTGGAAATTAAATTAAAACTATTTGTAGTAGGATATGTCAGGCGCGGATCCAGCCCTCAAAAAAGGTTATGGGCACAGCCATCCAAAACATGGCTAAGGATGCGAGTCAGAGGATGAACTCTCTATATAGTCTCGGACTAATTCTGAGTTTTCGGATTAAAACTCAAAAAAACAATAAGGTTTAAATAATTATACGCAATCAAAGATCGCTATCGGCTAAACAATTTAAAGAAATCAAGAAGTTTTGTGTCCATTTTCGCAAAATAGGACCTTTGTGCGAGAACATTCAGACTGACTGACAGACAAACACATTTTTTGGCTAATCTCGAAACTTCGGTCATAAGGTTGTGGGCATGCCCACCGTGCCCATAACGGTGGATCCGCGCCTGGGATATGTGGAGTAGGTTACAAAACCAGGAAATAAGTTTTGATTTTCATTAAGTATGTAATTGTACCATTGAGTTGGAAAATATTTTAATATCTTTTTAAAAGAAAGTGAGACAGATTGCAA
Organism: Epirrhoe tristata; assembly: GCA_951394285.1. NCBI lineage: Eukaryota > Metazoa > Arthropoda > Insecta > Lepidoptera > Geometridae > Epirrhoe > Epirrhoe tristata. The sequence continues at coordinate 7,193,599 of OX596150.1, read as the reverse complement.
GCACACCATAAGACAGATGGTATTAAAATGCCGGACTTAGGAAATAAAAGCTAAGGCTAAGTAGACTAGTGTCTTTTACAATAGACACCATGCTTAAGTAATCGTGGACCATCCAGTTCCTCATACATTTCCTGTAACACAACATTGTGTTTGCAACAATGGACTTTAAAGTTCAATACACTGTAATCACAGTTAACTATAATAATAGTCTTACTGACTGTTATAATGTGTACCGTGTTTATTGATCGGGTTACTTCAAGGACAAATTTGGTATTGCGTCCCCTCTTTCAATCCAAACGGTGCCGGTGGTTCCTACCCATTTATAAATTTTTTATTTCAGAAAATGATGAGCATCAAAAACATTTAAAAGAAAATGTCGTGAAAAGGTTAAATCTCTAATACTGCACTGGGTCATAAGAAGAAAAAACTCGAGGCTGACCATTTCCTGCCAATAAGATACTAAACAAACCATGAAATTTATATTCATTACTATAAACTAGTTTACGAATAAACGAGTAGACGTAAGCTTTATAACCGAAGCCGCGAACATATAACTAGTAAATAAAGATGGTTATGTAAGTAAACAGTACTTCCGAGGTTAGACCGTGGCTGCGGGCGTGGAAATGCAAGTGATCTCTGAAACCTGCCTGCTGTAGGTTCTCAAACTTGTGTATGAATCAAATGTTATTTGACAGCGTGGTGTGATTCGCGTGGGATTACGATAATATACTAAAGCAGGCCCTACAGTAGGTAATTAATATAACAATCATAAATTATAATCGTTATTATCAAAATTTTAGGCAAATAGCTCTAAAGAACTATTTGTAGTGCACCTAGAGATGGTGCACCTAGAGATTAACTTATTAATTTTAACTAAAGTTTTACAACTATTCCATATTGTGTGCATTCGTGAATAGACGCACTGTTGTGCTTTGTAATAGTAAAGAAGTCTTTTATTTCAGACTAAGTAAAATTTATTGGTAAAGCTTTGTAGGGTAACAATCGATATAGACTCAAAAGCTAAATGAATTGACACGCGTAGACATACTCTAAAACTCCCAAAAAGCCAATTAAAAGTATACACTTTACACGAATAGATCGACAATAGATGCACTTGAAAAGTTTGAGAGCCGTAAAATGCAGTTGTGTGCGCTAGATGGTGGGTCTTGCACCGACACACAGCTGCACCAGCGCGCTCCACCACCCTCGTATATAAGCGTCTCGCTGTCTCACCTTGAACTTCACTTCACCACGACTGCAACGACTGCACTACGTGTGAAACCACCCTTAAATCCGGGATCAACTTTCACTAGGACTATGTGTGTGATGTGAGTGTTCAGTGCTGAAACTATACACGTGAACATGAATGCCGTACAGCAAACCGTAAGTGATATTCAAGTGATACATGATGTCAAAAATTACTTTAGGATTAGGTGAACGTTTGATGACTACAGCGTCCCGATGAGTGTAGGCAGAGGTGGCTCCTGACGCTGTACAAATCATCATATAATGATGCAAAGGCATTTTTGTTTGATGAATGACGAATGTTTGATCTTGAAAACAAGAAGGAAGAAAGAAGAAAAATGGATGATGAAAAATCTGACTGAAAGAGCCAATCTTTTAATATCAATAAAAATTTGAAAAATGTAAGGCGAAGAATAAAGTCGGAATGATTGGGATGCTATGTAACTAAAACTTGGTAAAATTTGTTTAGATACTTACCTAGCATTTTTCTTAAAGAAACTCCATCCACACCTAGTATTGCCTAATGTCTAACTAAAGTACATTTGGTTGCCAAATGTACTTCAAATTCCGGGTTGCCAACAATTTTCGAGCAAGAAACTATGATATAAAAAAGTTGTTAGCAGCCAAAAATTTTCAGGAAATAAATTTATCTGCATCACACATCTCATACTATCTCCGATTTTCTTTAATGAAAATTGTTGCCAGCTTTTTTAATGCAAAACTAATAATTTTATGTTACTAATGAGTTATTATAACTCAAATGGCTATCATTGTTATTTTCGGAAACTTAACTCATAAAATCCAATCTTTGTATGTTTTTATAATTCATTACTGTTTCATATTACATGCAGATAAAATGCTTCATAAAATTTATACCTGAATATTCGAGTTTCAACATAATTACTTACAATGCTTATTAATTAGACGGATCACGATGAATTTCATTCATGTATTTATCTCAATTAAGATAGTTGCATGCAAAATTAGATGGTGATTATGCGAAACAATAATTAATCATATCGAAGATCAGCAGAAATGAAACAAGTTGCTAGTTCTTGAAGGAAATGTGTACTTTTTTGGTCATGGTAATGATTTAAGTAGGAAATATGATGAAGTATCATAGTTCCTTTCTATCATAACTCATATGAGTTATGTCTAAAGATCTAACCATTAATATTAAAGCTAATAGTGAATACAGTGGCTTAAAAAAATGTGTTTTATTTGATTTCACACTGAATTGACTGAGATGTGAGAATCAGTGATAACGAGTTCAATGGTATCTTAAAATCCAGACTCTATATTCTATCAAAATCTCACAATTTAACTTTACACAATGCTCACTACGTCATCTTAAACACACAGCTAGTTTCGTTCGACGACACGTTGCTTAACGCCAAGAAAAAGATACTGCTTTTACCTATAATTGTGTATTTTGGCTGATTATTTTAGTGTGCCTTGGTTATGACTCATAAATGTGAAACAAGAAAGGTGAGGAGCACAAAGACAAAGCAAGTTCGCGTTAAAAATGTATTAAAAATCAGAAAAATAGAACATTCTTAAGAACTGAAAAAAAGTTAAAGTGTTGTCATTTCTTTAACTGATTCAGAATCAGCAGTTGAATTCATTTTATTACTATGTTCATAGTTTTTTTTTCTTTCCGTATTTATTCTTTTTAAGAAAAGCAAAAATTGAAATATAAATCTATAAGAAAAAAATCACGAATCATGTTTCCGTCTTAAAATTAATGAGAATAGCTCTTCAAGCGGTCTTGATCATGAAACTGAAATATGACAAAAAACTAGAAAATTCACAAGAAAATGATCATCAGTGCGGTAGATACCGACGTTTCTTCCGGTAGATATGAAACTGGCTTTACTCTGTAATCTGATAATCTTACATAAACCATTTCACGCCGTCAACACAGTAATTGACTCAGTATCAGGTTTATCGACTGCAGTGCGCTGCCTCGGGCCGATAATGTCTATCAATGATGCATTTAGTAACTTAGCATAATGTGAGCCTATGGCCTATCCTACTATTACTGCCTGAGGGTTTGTATTTGTGTACTTAGACCGCTAAGTACACAAACAGTAATTGAATCACCGGATTCAATTACTAACAACTTTGACTAAGTACGTTTTGCACCTTAGGTACTAGGTTTTTATTTATCAATTTCTCAATTAGCTACTGAAATAAGCGATCCAATATTAAAAATATAATATTACGTATTGTTTTATCTGTATGTTATTAATTTTGGTATTCAAAGTATCTTGTATTCTGGTATTATTGTCACTTTAAACATAAATCAAAACTTTAGAAACTTTAATAAGCAAAGAAGGTAGATTGTTGATATTTTGTTTCAATTTGTCACGACGTCGCTTATCATTAATCAAGTTTATGGGTAGTGAGCGATCCCTTATTACGCATTATAATTGGACAAGAGAAAGTGGATTTTGCACGGCTCACTTGATGCTAAACTAGGCTTTAAAGAAGACTATCAATAAGTGACAACAACATTGAAATTAACCCAACAACTCGTAGAAACAATAGGTCATATTATCAGCGTTTAAAAATGTTTAAATGTCATAGAAATGCATCCAAAGTACACAAAATTTGATGAAGAAAATGTCTTAAAAATCATTACCTAGCAGAAATTTGATTTCTGCAAAGTCACGCCTGAATATCAGTTAAAGCTAATAGAAGAGGGGGGCAAACGAGCAAGTGATTAACACCGCCCACAGACAACTGCAGCATTAAGAAGCACTGCAGATGCGTTGCCGGCCTTTGAGATAGGAATAGGCTCTTTTCTTAAAGGTGCCTATGTGCCTAAGTCGTATCGAAAATATTAGTAAAAGTTCTGAATTTTTTATGAGGTTGACGTAGGATTTTTTTTCGTCCTATATTGAAATACTCAGTGGTCATTTGGGTTTTTTTCCGTTGAATTTTCGTATCATAATTTGGCAATGCAGTTCTCCTTGACGGCCTATTACCAAATCCCATAAAATCTCTTATAATCTTTTACTATACTGATTAGTTATCAATAACCCATAATTAATTCATAAATTAAACGTTCGAAGTTACGTGTTCCCTTTAAGGTAGGTTAAGCTGTCCTAGATGAGGCGACAGTAAATCTCTTTAAACAAGTAAATAGTTATGCAACAAGTTTCTAGGCCAACGAAATTTTTTATTGCATTCTTACTCGTATTAGCATAACCAGAATATCAGGTAGTTTGGTTTTAATATAAAACATCTGTTTGTCTTCTCATATGATTTTGCAAATTTCAAGATTGTGGGTGTTTTAGTAAAAAAAATTGAATTTTCTCTAAATCAAGTAATTGATATACTAAAAGAAGGTTAGTTTTATCAACCACGATTCCTTGATTTTATTTATAAAAATGCCTAATTATTATCATTGTAAAAAGATTCAGTTTCATTAGCTTCATTTAATATTGATATTATGGAGAGGTATAAATGTTGATCTAAGCTTTCATTGGTTTCATTTATTTAAATATAGATGTTCCTAACTATAATTTATTTCTACTTAACTTTAATTAAAAGCCAAAGGCGCAGCGAGTAAGTTCAAGCAATTTACTGAATGAACATTCAGTTGATTAATGCCTGTCGTAAATTTTATGACGCACAGTGAATCAATACTCAATACAGCTCATCTTAATATATTATGCAACTACTGTGACCATTGTCTATAGAAAATTATAATATATAACTTCTATCGCCCGAAGCCAAATGATATAAATTACTAGTGTAAAAATAAAGAATAAATTAGATATATACCTGTAATGTTTTGATTCACCCGGGGAATCTTCATCTATTTACACTAGAGTCGTATTGGAGGCATTTGTAAAAATAGGCGTTTCGCTGCGTATTGAACATTTGAGTATGAAAAACGCATGTGCGCGTGTCAAACGGGTAATTTTGAAAGAGATCCATTGTAAAAAAACGTAGGGGACTCATCACGTTACGTTCAAAGCAATTTTAAAAAAGTCTCATCTTCACACGTAAATTAATATTCATTATCTCCGCAATTTTTCATCTACAATTATTTGTTTACGTGTCACAGAGCGTCATCTAACCTGAAAATAAACACCCAAACCTGATCTCGAACCCCGATCCCGTTCTTGATAATTCCTCCCTTTTTGCCTACTACACTGATGTGCATAAACAAGCTCAAATCGTGCTCATTAATGTAATCAAGTCAAGTCCGGTATTCCAGTTAACAGCTATCGATCTGATCCACGATTGGGCCACTACGAAAGTTACCTAACTCTGTCAGTTCTCACGGCGTGCCGAAGACCTAAACAAGTCTATACAGGTAGTTCGGAAGTACGCTTTCACTGGTGAAACCTACCGGTAAAGGGCAGAGAGAGGATTCAAGGGAGGCATGTCGCATTGACCCCTGACATCGGAACTTAGATGGCTGGATTTATTTATGGGCGTGCGTGTTTTTCTGTAAAGGTACAGGCAGCAGGTTCATCTGATTGTAAAAACTTATCAGTTTTATAAACTTACCATAGGATAAGCTGTTAGTATTTTCAGTGGAAATAGATTTGTACCACAATTATATTTTTTTTATTCTCGAATAATTTACTACTCAAATTCGTACGAGATGCTTCCTGGTAGAACTATCTCTTCGTTTGAATGAAATAATACATTTCGTTGGGTTTGATCTGGCTTAGGGAAAACATGGTACCTTTAATGTGATGCTTCTTATTTCATAACAAGAACAACCTTTTTAAATTTGGGGCTAGAGTTATAAAATAGCCAATGTTATTTAGTTAAGTATATCGTACGATGTATATATTCTATCAATTTTATTAATAAGTTTTGGACTCTCCATTTGTTTATATTTGTTCAATAATATTTTGCTGCTGACTCTACTAGTAGTCCATGTAAGGACAGTTAATATAATTCCTATAAACCCTTGTATTTATATGGTATTTATCAAACTTGTTCTTCAGCTCAAAGCTACCATATAATCGGATGAGTCGTTTATATGGTGATATTATTTGTACTTGAAGTTTATGATAGAGCAATATATCGGCATTATAAATAAATTGAACTACGTTTATTAATTCAATTGCTGTAATATAATATTGATAGTTTATGTTTTAGATATTATTTGATATTATTATGGAGTAAAATAAAGATGTATGATATGAATAAATTAAGAAGTAAGTAAAGATTTCAAAAAAAAATTTTTGATGAAGCTAACAAAATAAATGATGTAGGTACCTGAGCACTCAACTTTTAGAAAAACCTACTAAAAACTTATTTTTTTTTACCTAATATTTTTTTTTATGTGTATGTACCTACTTGCAATAAAGCTTCTTGAATAATCAATAGTAGATTTTAGATTTGTACTATTATTATAGTTAAAACAAAAAAAAATATAGGTAAGTACCTATTTTTTTTATTAAATTAATTAAATTCGCAATTTTTTTTATTTAAATAAAACTGAAGACCTATTGAAGTGTTTACTATGCGATTATCAGATACTAAAAATAATTACCATAGATAAGGCTAGAAGTCAAGCCTGTATTTAGCATATTCATGAATCTATCAAGTAAAAGCAATTAACTTCTTGTTTTCAAGTTGAAATGGTCATTTTCTACTGATAACTATTTGATTGGAGTCCTTATAGAAAGGGAAAGTTAAAAACAACATTCTTATGACATTTTCGCATCTATAAATGTCTACGTAAACTAGTGTAAGCTAATGACTCTTCATTAGCTTACACTAGTTTACGTAGACATTTAGTAGTAATAAGATACTAAGAATAGAGGCTCAGCGTACTACCTACACATTTTGATCTGAAGAACTAAAGTAGAAAAAAGATAGTGTAAGGGAATATTGTTCTCTCAGGGTTTGGGTGTAAATTAGAGTTCGAAACACGACTGGTACAGGTTAAACGAAAGAATAATGATTAAAGAACACAGTTATGGCAAACAGGTAAAATAAAAGGTTAACAATAAGGATTTCGTAAATAATATAAATATCACGGCGCGTCTTCGCGACCGGTGGCGGGAAGTAAGGAAAACTGACAGTGACAGCATGATAAAGGATCAAGCAGCGTTCGGAAACATGGCAGAGGGAGCGATCCGAGTAAATTAATAAGGACGCGTTCGAGCACGTAAATTAGGCTGCCGTTACAGTAGATAGATAGATAGATTAACGCTTGATTGTACACAAGAACCTTATTACAGAGAATATATAAAAATAAACAAGTCGAAAGGCATCGTGCATGCCTTAAATCTTTATAGGGACCAACGCAGTCGAGATTATTACCTACAAGTGTAAGCATAATTATATCAAAAACACGAAACAAAAGAGTTATTTTCCGGCAAAATTTAAAATTTTTGACAGTTTAAAGAAAATCGAGTATAGTCCATGCCAGGCCAGTAGGTATATGTAGGTATAACGAATAGATAGATGATACCATCTTCAGTAGTAAGAAATTGAAATGAATACTACTGAATGGTTGGCAGCTTACAAACATTGATAAATTGCTGAATGGGCCCAGTTACTAATTTGCATTTTATATATCCGTATTTTTGTACATTATTATGAATGATAATTTTGGCATATTCTAAGATTTAAATATTTCACTAGGTAGGCTTTCGTTAATCATAAATTAAAAGTTGGTTTCACTTCTTTACAACTTTAATACGAAGAGAAATACCTAATAAAGCTACGTATATTGAATGTATTAACAGCTATTATAACTATCTACTGAAGTTTCAGTTTATATAAACCAAACATGTTTTGCTAGAGGACTTGCGTACTTGAGTACACTACTAGGTACTAGAATAGATCCAAATTTATTAACAAGCCTGATGCTTCCCACTGTAGGGTGTCACTATAATATTATTTACTACTAAATATCTTATTTCAACAGCATAAAGTGCAAAATTGTGTAACATGCTGTAACTTACCCTTTCAACCTGAGAATAGGATTTGCATACATAATGCTTCAATGAAAGCTTTAGGCACATCGAACGAACTTTCTATGGTGTTCGTCCATGCACGATTTCCTGATGGTGGGTAGAGATTATGCTTTAATGATCGGTACCTTCACGATTGGCTATGTTTATGGACTTCGATAAATGGTACTTAGGAACTTGGTGGAAAGATGAGTCTATTGCATATAAATGGGTATCGTTGAAGTGCTAAAGCATCGATAGAGTTTCGATTTCTGTTTTTCTTGTTGATGTGTTGATACTTTAGCCTCTTTTACATATTCACTTTTTATCTGAAATAAAATTGAAAGAGGCATTAAAATATTATGTTCAATTAGTAGAAAATGAAACTTCATAACTGCACATCATATTTGTTTATAATCCCTACTAGACATAAGGTTTAAAATCTGATCTGGGAATATGTTGCAAAGTAAAAGGGTATTGCAGGCAGTGGAAATGATTATATGTGGTCATTTTAATTTGTTGCCTTATACAATACAGCCGAAACGTGTTTATTGCTTGAGAGTAGCCATCATAATCCTTTTTTAATCATTTCTTTCAGAATAATCAGAGTTATCGGCAGGAACAAAAACCGAGTGCGTAACAATTAATTGTATAATAAAATGCAGTAGAAAATCAGTTCACGGATGGCAGGCCACATCTCGACCGTTGCGTGTGCGTTGCATTCCTCTCGGTCACTGTCCAGTGTCGCATGATGTAATTAGTGTTACTGAACTTGCTTGCACATAAACATCTGCCCTGATACCGCGGTAAACGGTCGAGAAATTATGACAGAGATATTCTGATAGACTTAAAACATATAAATCAAAAAGTTTGTGATATGTGTTTTTTGGGTAATCGTATGAGTAAGATCAAGTAAATGCTGCTCAGAATTATCTTCAGGATTATTAGCAATTTAAATGCTCCAGATAAAATGGAACTATTTCTCAAATTGATAATCTTTGTGATTTATTTGATTAGGTAATAAAAATACGATCTCGTATTGTTTACACAATCAGATTGAATGATAGATAATGGGATAATTTATTACTCGTCTCTAGTTTATTCTCCATTACAAGCAATTACATTGTTTCATTAACCAAATTGCATTTGCTTAGCACGAAAGTCATCTTCGAAATAAAAAATACCTGCCGTCACATTTCTAGACTTTCTGGCAGACAGGCGTGCGTGCTAGACTTTGTGACGAGACTATTATATTTACGCAAGTAGTTTTATTTTAGCTCGGCATTATACTAAGCACAACGGATTTTTAGCTCTCTGAAGTTAGGTGCAATAGACGATTGTGCAGGTTTAGTAGAGTAAGCGAGATAGCACGATTTAAAGCATCATCAAAAATGGGTAATGCGCTGCTACTTCAGAGAGCTAAAGAACGATTGTGCGTTATACCTGAGAGGTTGGTTTAGATGCTGGGCAAGCCTATTCCATCTCGAACAATATCCCAAGCACTACAGCGTCTCGTTGAGTGTAGGCATGGATTGCCTCTTGACGCTGTATAAATCATGTAATATTTATGTAAAAGGGCTTAGAGAGTTACACAACGGTAAAAGCTTATAAACAGCTGATAGAAATTAAGGATATGGAAGTCTAGATAAATAATTCTTTAGTAGTATAAAATTGAAGTCTACAATAACGTAGGTATTGTCATCTATTTATTCATTATTTCTTCACAGTAACGTATTTTTCTGTTCGTTCCTTGCATATCGCAACTTTTACTATACAATTTATGGTTTTACGTAAGTTTGCTCTGCTAAAGTCAAGGAAATGACCTTATTTAAAAATAAAATGTTCATAATAAAGTGCCAATAGAAATGACAAAATGCCCGCCTAAAAGGAAGAAATGAATAATTATGGTAAATTATTCTAAAAAGTTGTGAAAGATAATTAACATAATAAGATGGTTGCAAAGCTTATACTCGTAGCAGGGTCAATAGGGTAGTTCCGAAACATTTGGTTCACAAATTATTATTTTTAGTAAAACTTTCTTGTATAAAACCTCCTTAGGTCCATGGTATTTCTTAATTTACTGTTTATTACTGAGCATTTATTATATGTTTCTATATGGTGGTTTTTTGAAAAGGTTGGTGATTGCCATATCTTTAGCCAATGAGAAATCACTTAAGTGTAATATTAAACCATAACTAATGTTAAAAATATAACCAATTTAAAAGTAGTTTGTAATACAGTTTTGTTTTTTCTCGTATACAGAAACAATCATGTGCGTATTTTCATCACTTGCATCACATTGTTTCATCGTAGGTTTTCACTACAGCAAATCGTTTTTATTTGATATGAGAAACATAAGCATACATTAAACGTACATTTCACACGCCAAAATAACGAAACATTATTAATGTTCCGATGTACTTGACTGTACCTAACCATAGAAAATGAGAAAACACGTTACGGTTCATGAAAAGGTTAAACATCTAATCCAGTTCTAATTAACTTGTTATCGTTGTACATCTACACCACAACGAGTTCATTGCAAACGATTTACTATGATAATTTTCTCGTAGTAGGTATGATCATTTCTAATTTATTTTGAACTTCTACTTCACGCTACAAATACGCTATGATGTAAACATTTAGAGGTGTGAACGCGACGGAATGAGTGAAATACGAAGATAAATAATTCAATAACACAATCTTCTCCTAAAGTTGTAAATGTTTACTCGTGAATGTAAATGTGATTCTTATTTGCATTTCAGATACGGATACTAGTCGTCATACTACTCGTCCACCACACCCGCTGCCAAGATGGATACAGCAATCGCGACATCCTGCGATTCCAGCAGCTGGCTAGTGAAAGCCAACTCGCTGCTCTCGCCAGCTACAATGCCAATGTTATGCAAAGAGACCCAAACCAGCCCATCAACGTCCAATACCATATGCCCGACGATGATAACAGTGACTACCACAGAGCAGACCGTACGCGGACACGTAAAGTATACAGAATCAAAAACCCGTTCCAACACCAACTAGAAGGCAACGGGCAAGATGGCACCGCGGATCCACGAGACAGTAGCACCGGAGCTAGTAACCAGTATGCGTCAATGCAGTACTCTCTTCCCCCCGAGGAATTCCTTCAGCAGATGAGAGCGGAGAGCCAGTTTTATCAGCAGTCAACGCCTGCTCCGAACCTGGGATATACAGCGACACCACAGCCGCAGTATCAATACTCCACCATCTCTCCATCTAATTATGACAACAACCACCAAGCAAGCCAGATTTCACAATTGGAGACGAAATCGCACAACCAGTATTTGACCAACACATACTCGTACAATGCGCCAAATACGTTTTCTTTCGACGGTGTTCAGAGCACTCCTTCTCCTGTTACACCGTTCATTTCGACTGCTTTACCAAGTGGTCAGTTCGTTAGCACTCCAAGTAATTACGTTTCTAGTGCCTCGTCGATTTTCCTCTCAAGTCCAACCAACTTGCAATACGTATCGTCGCCTCTAAATAATATTCAAACAGGCTCTCCCGACTACAGTAACAGGATAACAACTACACTTGGCAATCCCTTAAATTACGACAATAATGATCAAAACAAAAAATTACAAATCGATCATTACGATAACGCTGCAAACGGCATCAGATACCCCACAAACGTGCCGCAGCAATACCAAAATGAATATGGATCTTCCACTCCTTCACCGACTTCATCTCCTGACTCGAGGGAACAATGGCAAAATAATATGAATAATGTAAACGCTGCAGCAAAGTCGTTACAAGACGTCACATACACGCAGTACCAAAACTACCCTTACAACCAACAGGATAACAGAGCCGATACTAATGACCACGGAAATAGCGAAACACAACGAGTAGGCAACACGCCATCCGCCAACAATATTTACCTTAACTACATGTCACCTGATTATCAAGTCCCAAACAACGGTAGAACTAGAACAAGAGATCTAGAGCAGCAAATCGGCCAACCCGAATACTACTCGAATGGAGAATATGGCTGGAAACTAGAAGATAAAAAACAACAGACAAATAGCGATGCATATCCAGGTAACTATAGATACCAGACATTTGGACTGCAATCAGATAATGGAGAAGCTGTCAGTCAAATGAACTTCCACATGGACACAGGTAAACAATACAGTACTAACTACGATCAAGTCTCTAAACCAAATTCTGATAACATTAATGCCCAAGAGTTTGCCAAAGCCGCGGCCAGGGTTCACGATAATATGAAACAACAGCAAAACTTGTATGCAAACAATTACAATAATAATTACAATGGTAATAGTAATCAGAATGTATCTCCAAACCTAAATCCATACTACAGCAATTATGAAAAGCAAAAGAGCAAATATATCGACTCAAATCAAAATAATTACTACACTCAACAGCAGGATTTAATAACAGCCTCTCCATATTACTATTCTAGAGATAACAACGCTGAAAATAAACCTAAACCAGCATTTGATCATGCAAAAGCTTTGAAAAACATAGTTCCGATAGATGTTTCTAACGTAGTAAATTCCGAATCACAAAAGGGTGCAAACGATGTTAGCAATAGGTACAACGTGCAGAACTTTGACAGAGATCAACTTGATCGCCAACAGTACCGACCACTCACAGACTCATTTTACAAAGATAAAAATGCTATCTATGGATTAAACATAAAAACCAAGCCAGACGAGTATCAAGCAGCTGAACCTACTAAACTTTTTGATCCTAATGTATCGTATTACGGAAAACAACAGACGCAAGAGAATAATTACAACCAAGCCTTCACAGGGCCACCACAACGTCACAGTTTTATTTCCCATACCTCTGGAAATGCACAAGATAATCTACAATCTTCTGCTAACATTCAGCCACAGGGACTGCAGCATCCACAAAATCAAATGCCGACAGATATAAATAGTATTTTGAAGCTGAACGATGTTCCTTACCAGCTGACACAAAACTACTCACCCGACGCTCTTAAGTTCCACAACGTTAATTTTGATCGTGGAAGTATACCATCCCCATTACCAATGAGAATAAATCAAGACGTGGGCACGCATCAGCTAGATGCGACATCGAACTTGCTCAGCAAGCTTATGTTGAAACAGCCAGGGTTTAATCTGAATCGTCCCGACTTAGATCCTCAGGCGGGCAGCTTAGTATCGACAATTAATGGCTTCAAAGTAGCCAACCCCTATAATGTTGACCTGAAACTAGTTGCTGATATGCTGAAAGGAAAAACCGATGATCACCTTTTGTCGTTTCGAGACCAGTATAGCAAACCTTCACCATTAAAATTCGATCTTCAACAGCTTCAGCTTTTATTAAAAAATGAAAATGCAGGTCTGACACCAATCAGTGACGGGTTAAGCGTTCTTTCGAATCCTTTTTTAGAAATATACAACAGTGGGAGATATCCTTACCAAAAATATTCACGTAGTCAAGAAGAAGAAGAACCTCTAGTGCCGATTGCAGACGCCTCAAGCAATCACCCTATCGGAGCAGTTATGGAACAAGACGACACTGATGAACGAGAGGGCAGCACTGGTCCAGAAGCCACAGCGCTTAGTGAAGGAAGTATTTCAGTAAATCATGAAGACGACAGACCCAAAAAACCTTTCCATTCTCATAGATCTGAAAGACACAGACATCCGAATCTTATTTCAGGTAGGCATTCATATCAAAGGAGATATCCTAAATCTGATAGTGAGGAGCCCTATCCTTTGCTGAAGCCTCCTCCACCACATTCCATGAGAGGACGAGTAGGTCATTCAAAGCACCTTCGTAGGAGACGTGTGAACAGACCTAAAATATTCAGGATCATGAAGGCAGAGCCGCTATTTGAAGCGGAAAATGGAGATGATAGTTTCGAGAGTCCAGTACAAGTGCTGAGACCACCGGCTCCAGTTATAGAGTCCAAGTCAGATGTAGATGTTGATGGAAATGAGGAAAGTTCGTAAACTCCTTTACGATTTACTGAAAAATTATAATCTATTAATTTATGTATTCAAATCCGTTATATTCTTCCCAAACCCCTTAAAACTGCTTGTTTGCTTAGTGTTTTTAACGATAAAGTTATAAAATTATTTAATTCGGCATTTACTAATATTATAATTTTAGTTTATTATTGAATAGTTTTGTTGATTATTATTAATAATAGTACATTTCAATTTACTTTTTGGACCTCTACGTTTCATTGTTATTTTGTGTAGATATTTGTACATATAATTAAGATTTCTTACACCGTTTACTAATTTAAATTGTACCTAATCGTTGTGATAAGTTATTTTATTGATTGTTGTCTAGATTTAAGTTATTACTACAAATTAAACAAGTTACAAATAATTAAACTATGTTTCATTATTGTTAAATAAAAAAAAACTGTGTTTGCAGTGTAGTATTTCAACTGAAACACATAAATTCATACGTCTAATGAATACTTTTTATCATTCCAAGTGTGATCTATCTTTTCATGGATCATGTCCATGATGTGTCAAGAACATATTAATTATGATGACATAATAACACGTTACAATTCTTTAGAGAAAACTGATTTCACCGGAATAATTAATCATTTATTGTGATTTCAATAAAAATCGATGAAATTGTGCAACCAATATATTCATTTTTATCATAATATAGAGAAACAAAAATGAAAAATGATCACATTTTAATAGGAATATTTTTGCCTACCTACCTTCATATATTATTAACCTTTTCCCATTTTGGGACAGTGTAGGTTAATAAAAAAAAACATTGTTTATCGTACCTTTAATGGAAATCAAATATCAATGCCATCAGATGGTAACCTTCCCGTTGAAATAATTGATCATAATAGACTGCCTATTTAACAGATCACTGTTTAATAATCAAATATTTTGATAAATGTAAGTATGTAAAAACATTATCGAATGAATGGTTCTCTAATTATGATCAGTCTATTTATCATGCTCCTCGCAACAATGATAAATGAAGAGGCACACGAAATGCGTAAACAATAACTATCACTTTTAATTCACATACCTAATTGTTATAATAATTTTCTTATGTACGTACCCAAAGACTTGTTTCACTATGACTTTAAATATCTTCAATATAATTTTACTCGTGAATGAATTTTGGAAAGTAAATGAATTAAATTCACCTTTACACGGTGTTACTATGGAGGAGTAAATAAAAGTTTTTGAAAAAAAATTGAACCGCCTTCACAGAACACAAACAGACGAACCTTCTACACACTAAAAAGAGAAAAATAAGAATATAATTTGAAGTCGGTGCCAACTATTCATTTACATCTAAGAAATTCAAAAGAACTTGGGTGCAAAATTGTATCCTGGTACGCTATCGCTTGATTTCTTATTTTTATAGGTACCTAATCGTATTCACTTGGCACCGACTTCAAATTATATTCTTATTTTTCTCTTTTTAGTGTGTAGAAGGTTCGTCTGTTTGTGTTCTGTGAAGGCGGTTCAATTTTTTTTCAAAAACTTTTATTTTACACTTTTTAGTGTAAGTAAATAAATACTGTGTAAATAAAAGTGTAAGTGTGTAAATAATATAGTAAGCTACATTAAGACCCTGCTTATCGTAGCTTAAGTAGGAAAGGATAAGAGAAGTCATGGGCAGGCCTACTAAAGGACACACCGGAGTTCAGCAAGGGGGAAAACTATCAATCCCTCAGGAAAAAAATATTGTGGATCACCTCGGGTGTAATATACCTTTTCAAACTATTTAATGTTTGACTCAGATTGTGAGTCAGGTGTTGTGTAGTGAGAATGAGGTTTTTTGAATGTTACGGGAAAACTGTCAATCCCTCAGGAAAAAAAATATATGGCGCCACCTCGAGAGGATACCTCTTTCTAACAAAAAAAAATTTTGGAAATCGGCCCACAATTTTCTTAAAGATCAGTGATTTTTTTAGTTTTACGGGAAAACTATCAATCCCTCAGGAATAAAATTTATATGGGACCACCTCGAGATTATAACCTTTCAAACAAAAAAAAAATTTTGGAAATCGGTCCACAATTGACGGAAATATCGCTGTACATACATTAAAAAAAAAAAAAAAAAAAAAAAAAAAAAAAATACATACAGCCGAACATAGAACCTCCTTCCTTTTTTGAAGTCGGTTAAAAAGTATGTTTAGACTGTGAGTAAAAAGTTCGTTGGTTCGATTTAGTGGTCAACTCTGGTAACGAAGCTTTAATGTATGGTAAGTGGTTTTTATGAGATTGTGAGTACAAATAAGTGTATATACACAATACTATCTAAAATTATATTTATTAATATATAGATGCCAGGACTAACTTCTATAATATCACAAACAGCATTTAGCCGTGATGAATCAAGCCGCGGAGAGTTGCGTGCGTTTCGCTTTCTTCACCCGCGGCCCCATACTTCTGTTGCCAATCGTCCAAGAAATCGCACCATTAAGAAAAACGATAACACTCCACAGTCCACGAAATGTAACGTTGACGAATATTATTTGCAGTTGGGATGCTATATGTAATCTAGGCATACATTTTAGTAGATTTAGGGTAACTCGCCTGATGCTAAGCAACCGGTCTTGTCGGAGCACAAAGTAAAGTAAGGTATTATTCAAGACGATAAAAAATCTTGTAAAAAAAGGGCAGTGATTCCCTTTCGGTTAGCAAATAAAAATTTAAAATCATGATTATGAAAAACAAAGTTTACAAAATAAGAACTTAGGTACAGTCAAAAGCTCATGTGCTCTTGGGCTTCATCATGATTCCATCACTGGTCATAAAATATGCTTGACACGCAATCTGACAGGTCACCTTGATAAGTAGCCTCCGAAGAAATTATCGCATTATGAAACGTTTTTATGAATAGCTTCTATATCAATCGTATAGAAAATCAACTGGCTCAAATACCTTGAAGCATTAAGTACATCTTATTTTTATCGTGTCACCAGTTCATTCGAACCAGTGTAGGCAAATGATTTTAGTCAAAGAGCCTCAAGGAGGCTCCTTTTATGAACTTAATAGCTAGGTACTTAATGAAAATGAAGTGGCAAAGAAAAAACCCAGATAACCCATCTTTCTGCCTTGGCTGGGATATGCAAGACGCACCACACGTTTTTAGTATTTTGAACATAAATTCGCTACTAAAGGAACTATGAGTATCAAAAAATCTGCTGATTTATGTTTATAGCAAAGCTAAGCAGTAATATTAGTGACACCTTAGTAGACAACCTGATGCACGTTATGCTGATCTTCAAAAAAAGCAGGCAAAAGAATAGGCGAAGATTGGGCTCAGTGGACTTCTCTGTAATTAATTGTTGATGATGACATGATTGATGATGTTATCTGATAGACGAATCTAAAAGGAGTATATGCTCTAAAACATCTAAAAAAATAATCGTAATTGAAGACCGGAAGGCTGTAAAACTATTACAAGAAGAATGAATATTATGTTTTCAAAGTTCATGTACGTTCATTTCTTTTTTTTGGAGAGAAATATGAGATAAATTATGTACGGTACAAAATCGAGTAGTCCACATCGAGAAAAGTAGGCTAGAGTTCTATGAACTAAGGTCAATACTGGTTTTAAAAGAAAAATCTGCTTTAATTTAGTAGTTGCAATTTATATGCGAACTTTCAAACATTTGCGAGATGTAGGGCGATGAAAAGGTATGAATAAGGAATACGGTTCAATACTGGTGGTAGGTTTTGCTGTAAGGATATAAGTAGGGAGTAATGTAAATTGGACGTGACATGAGATCGTGAGGTCACTCGTTGAAATAAGTATTGCTGTATCAACATACTCAATTCAATTTAGGGGCATGACATAATTAATATCTAGATGATTTTTTAAAGCTTCTGATGTTCCATAAAATCGGTTCGTGTCAGAAGGACAATCTAGCATAACACCTTTGTGGGATGAACGACATACAAGTAAAATGTCTAATCTACTAGCAAAACGTCTAGAAAAATATATAAGACTGCATTTTCAAGGAACAGCACAGCTAGGTAATGACGTGCGTGACCTACTAACTCACTTTGGATTGTAAAATAATTGTAGGTCAATACCATAATATATACCATAGTCCCATCATTATCTTAACGTATTCGTATTGTGAATATAAATAAAGCGATTATTTCCATAATTAGAAACTAAAAATATCAGCCAAACAGTATTCCTTCGCGACATTAGCCTATTGAGTAACTTCACATAATATATTCCACGCATATTTCCGTTAGAAAAGGACGGAACATGCCGAAACCAGTCTGCTGCTCTCGTTGTTGCCTCCGCGATAGAGCTCGGCCCATCCAAACTTCATCAATATAAATATGGAAACATAGCTATCAAACACATACAAGCGTCGGTATTTGAAGCAGATACTACTTCACCTGAGTGGCCAAGCGATTAGCTAATCGAAATGGCTGCTTTTGTGAGTATCCCCGATGATAACAAAACAAATATTTTGATCCTTGAACTCAATCATTGAAAACATCCTAATCCTAATCTAGACTTGCTAGATTTAATTCAACTAGAATTTTAACTTAATTTTCCCAACGATTTTATCAAAAATAGTAAAAACTGAAACTTCTGAAAATAAATTATGTTATTTCCTTTCCAGATGAAATTATCGGTCTTAGCCATCCTAGTGAGCAGTTCTTACGCAGGCATCCTGCATGGACATGGCGAGCACGACCAACACCAAGTGATCGAGCACCACCATGAGGCTGTGATCCACGACGACCATCACATTTCATCTGGAGCACACCTTTCCTCTGGAGCACACATTTCCCAGGAGATTACTCCCGGTATCTCCAGCTTCTCTCCTAGCAGCTTCCCTTCTGGATCGCTGCCATCCGCCACTTACTCTGGAGCTGGTTTTAGTCACGGTGGAAGCGCTATCGGAGCTTCTGGATTCGGAGGTGGAATTTCCGGCGCTGGAATCGGTGGTGCTAGTTTCGGCGGCGCTGGCTTCGGAGGTGCTGGCTTTGGTGGAGCAGGAATCAGCGGTGCCGGTTTCGGTGGAGCTATCGGTGGACCCAGCGGCCTCCCAGCCCCTAAAGCCCCGGTCATTGACGAAATCCATGGACTCGCCAACAACAACGGAGCTCCCACCCAGTACCGCGTTCGTGACGAGCCCTACGAAGTCCACCGTGAAGTGACCCACCAGGTTCCCCAGCCCTACCCTGTGCCCCAGCCCTACCCCGTCGAAGTTCCCGTGGCCCAGCCATACCCCGTCAAGGTCCCGGTTGTGAGGAAGGTTCCCGTACCCGTTGTGAAGATCCAGCATGTGAAGATCGACAAGCCCGTGCCTTACCCAGTTGAGAAGATCGTGAAAGTCCCAGTTGAGAGAGTCGTGGAGGTGCCAGTTGACCACCCCGTACCCGTTGAGCGTATCGTGGAGATCCCGGAGGTCCATGTTGTAAAGCACCCCGTGCATGTTGTAAAGACCTACCCGGTGCCGGTGGTGAAGACCGTTCACCACAAGGCGGTGGAGCACCACAGCCACCACAGCCACGGCTGGTCCCACGGCTGGTAATTCCACACCATACCACCTAGTCCGGTCTGTTGTAAATATTTCGTGACATAGCTCATCGAGAGGCTGCAATCTAGGGTGATAACTAAGTCATTAATTTAGGTGAATACACCACTGGTGTACTTGTATTTCTTCTGTAAATATTAATTAGATTATTACAATAATAAAGAAAATATCCAAAGAATGTACTATTTTTTTTCATACCCATTAACGGTGTAGATGTAATGTTACACAAAACTTAATATTTCCGCAATCCGTAACATAATGACCAACATTTTGACAAATATTTGAAGGTTTAGTCTCAGTCCATAATAATTTCCCAGGAAAAGTTTTTTTTTAATAGAAATCGATAACAAATGACGTTTTGATAAATCAAACTGTTAATCGACTTTCGTTGCTGACTGTACCTTATTTAGATGTAGGTACAACTTAAAATGTAGATGATTAATGAGATGTATATTATTTATTGGTTTAGCTCATAACTGTTTTCAAATAAATATAAAGTCAATATATATTAATAATAAAAAAACTAAAAAAGCGAGCTCTATAAAAGTCAAAGTCAAAATTAGTTCATTCATTGAAATCGCTTAATATACCTAGTGTACTCGTCTATATTGTCTTTGGTATTGTTTAGAATCGTCATTTTTCTGAAAACTAATTTAAAACGAATTCAAAATGCAAAACGATGTTCTAAAGATTAATATCCAAGAAAACCTTTCATTTACTCACCTGTTGCTAAAAACAGAGTCAAATAGCATGGTCTCTGGCACCGTATTCCCGTACCGTATTCTGGTACCGTAAGGTAATACGCGATAAAATCCTGTTACAAAAATATATCTCTAAAGATGAATTTTGATCGCGAAAGTTTAAGAAAGACTACCGTATTCCCATTCTTATTTTCGTTCGTTTGATGAATATTTTTCATGGTCTTAGTTTGTGACCCCTTAAACATCTTAAAATTTTTATGAAAAAGATTTTAAAAAACTCGACAGGTAAAAAATAAAGTGCCTACAAAAAATAAATAGGACAATCCTATAGGATCCAGTCAGTGAAATGATTTCCAAACACACTATTCACATTATGCCTACTACGAGTATAAGTAGAGTAGTAAGAAGTTCAGTTGAGAACTTGTAGGTTTACGAGATAAGTACCTTCTCGCAATGCTACTTAGCACCATGAAATATGTCTTGTAAAATTAGCAGGGAAATATCGTGAGAGAATCCAAAGCAAAGTCAGTGCCACAACTATAATATCCTTAAATCTAAAATCTCCTTTGGAAATCGCCTTCAAAGGGGATTTTGGGAAATTTAGTGTCAAAATCCACTTTGGAGCTTCAAACAAAGACTGAAGGGGATTAATAAGTAAAAATATTTCCTGTGGATTAGACAAATTAAGCTAAGATGATGTTTTAGTTGCTTGGGAAGCCTATTTCACCTCAAAAATGTCCTAGGCACTCTACCGCGTCCCATGTAGTGTAGACATAGCTAGTAGGAGTACCTTCTAAGTACCAAAGAAAAGGTAGCTGCCCTCAATGTTGTAAAATTGTGCGACATCCTGTATAGCTAAGTTGAATATAAATAAATTAAATATGTTTAAAATTACCGCGGTGTTTTATTTAAGCCAAACTGTGGATATAATATAAACCATCACGGTACTCGTAGTAAAAGATGTGATTTTTAAAGTATCCTTGATGAATCACGTTATTATTTAATTTGCTAATGCATAAGCATCTATAAAAAAATATGTAATTTGTAATGTATCATGGTGCAATGATGTAATTTTCTCCATGTTTATATTTTTATTTATAGATTCCTAATTTAAGATTATTATTTGGTAATTGAATGCAGTATTTCATGCATTCTTCATAAATAAACAACCATTTACATATGAATATAGAGATGAAAACTGTTTGTCAATCCATCTATCGCAAGATGAACTGGTCTGTTTATTTTGAAATCTTCCCAATAAGGTACATACTTGGACCATTATGAGATTCTGTGGGATATTTCCATTGCACAATTCAGTATATCGTAAACATGGTTTTGTAAGCTACGGTAACGATAGCTTTCCTATGCTAATGAGGGTTTCCTGGCTAACTAAAACATCTGTCCATTATAATCATTTCAAAATGCGAGTCTCTATTAATACAAATATTTGTATTCAAATATATAGATATAGCTGTTGTTGTAATGTTGGGAACAGTTGGGTGCAATGCAAGCGGCATAAGATCAATCGCTGTGGAAATCTATGGGGGAGGCCTATATTCAGCAGTGGACGTCATGTGACTGAAATGATGATATACTTAGATATAAATAATGTTTCACAGAATAAAAAGATAAATAATTAAAAAACAATTCACGCAGCCACGAACATATGTAAAACTAGGGGAATATTCTTTGATTGAAGGGGAACATGTATAACATGACTTAAACTCTATAAATAAACCAAGACACAGATTTAACGTCCTTCTTCATCATATAATGATTTGTTCTGCATGGTAATCCAACATAGGCAATGAGTGCAGCGGTAACTGTTGTAATAGGGCAGTCAATATTATTTTGATGTTTCCTACAATGGACAGCATACTCAGTGAAAGAGTTACATAACGTGGGAAACTAAATTCCTCGAAACAGTCAGTAGCTTTTAGGAGTGTAACGATTTGTCAGCGTCACTAGCTTCGATCTAATCATATGCACAGAGAATGAATCACACCGCTTTCGTTATCCATCAACAATTTAGGTCTATACCATTATTATGTAATGCCTCGAGAAAATCATTCCTTCAATCTAATTTATAATCATATTTATTTAAAATAATACCTACCTACATTACGCCTATATTTGATTGATTGAATAAATGGATTTAGTATCGTTTATGAACGTTTATTCTTGATGAAAAGTCATCTGCCCCTCAATGCGGTACTCTCTGGATGAAAGGACCGCAGGCATAACCCACGTCACGTAGGAACATCATGTGCGTCTTGGGCTAATAGTTTAATATACTTTAAAGAACTTTGTTTCTGTATGTAAGACAGTTTGAAAAACCTCTTCATAAAGTTTTTGCGTAACAAAAAGAAGTCAGGCCGGAAATATATTATTGCAATCAGCAGAATCTATCACCAATACCTACATACTTCGATCATCGTCATGCTAATTTCCGCGGATATGAAATTAGATAGAGAAACTTATTTAGGACCCATTATAATAACAAATTTATATTTTAATATTTATACATGTTGTTTTTACACCTTAAACCGGTGATATAACAGAGAGTTTGAGCGTGAAAGAGCTTTTAAATTTTAACTGTTGAAAAGATAAAAATAAATAAAAAGGCTATTAATTAACAATAAAGTGCCTTTGTTCATTTAGACATGGAGTTACAAAGGCATACTAGGTGTAAATCAAGTTGAGTTCGAATCCCAGCAGAGTATCAATTGATTATTTTAGAAAATGTATATTTGTACCTATATTTTATCCCGAGCTTTAAACGGTAAAGGAAAGTACTTTATTATAAGTACTACGACTTAAATGAAATGAACGCCATTGAACGCATGTTACATGTGTGTTGGAAATTGTGAATATGTTCCGAATATATATTATTATACGTATTTCCCGAAAAGTACAATATAGGGGTCTTTAAATCAAGAGTAAATGGGTTCCTTCTAGAAAAGCATGCTCCATCTTAGACCTCACTACTGCTTAACATCAGGCAGAGGGAGGTCAAATGCTGACCTATTTAATTAAAAATAAAAAAAATAAGTTAATATTATGTTGAAGATTGTGTGACTGAGAAGGGATTTGACCAAAATATTAGATCAAAAAGCTTATAAAAAATGCGATACCGATAAAAAGTCGGCGGCAACCTGTTTACTATTCAAATGTGCACTATATTAGGGAGACACTGTGACACCTTGCGTAACTTATTTAGGCAATACACAAATCGCCATAAATTAAAACCGTAATTGATGATATCAGAAGAAATCTTAAGGCTTAGTTTTTGCGTAATCTTACTTTTCAAGGCTAGCCGGATGTCGAATTATATCCTAAACATGATCTATGTTATGACATACTGGGTATGTAGATTAAAACATAAAATAGAAAGTATGTAAGTAGGTAATATAATGAACAAGTTTTTTTTAAGGCATCTGAGGAGTTTGTAACAGGTTTGATAGCCATAAATAAATTCTAGGAAATCTTACTGGGTCATCATGACGCACATTACATTGAACATTTGTAGCTGTATTATGAAATCGTCAAAATACACCAGATTTATACATTCTTGTAACTATTTCCGTTTTCATAAGCTTTTGAATAAAAAATAGTTTCATACATCCTTAAAGATCTGAAGACTGAAGTTATGTGATAAGTTATTTTGTAACAGAGTTCCAGGGATGTGATTGCAATGTAATATTTTTTATTAATAAGTCTTAGAAAGTTAGATAGAACCTATTATAGTTATAATAGGAATAAGGAAAATTCTACAGGTTCTTACATACCCACATAATATAATCATAAGCAGTTCTACTTTCCCTAGCATATGAACCTACATTCAATAGATAAAATTAAAGCTTCTTATAATTTCAAATACGACTCATAAAGGTTAAGAAACAGAAAAACTTTACAGATCTTCAGGTTATTTTATATATTTATGGGCCCATTTGAGTGTGCTGTTTATCCAGTATTGAAAATAAATGTAATTATTAGTTTGTATTTTATTTCAGAGTGAGATGATTTAGAAACATTTTTTAAAGTACGAATCTGATTAGCAACCAATTGTTAAAACTAGTGAAAACAATTGAAATCGTGAGTATCGAAAAGGAAAGCTTTGGCCAGACAATCTTTTATGATAGCTTCACATAGTCTAGACTCTAGATGGAAAATCTGTGATAATCGTGACCCTCTGATATCGAGGATGAATACTTATTTTTTTAGGTAAAACAGAAACATGACTGTTTCCCCGAGGCGCGGTAGGTCTCTACCGAGGTATTATATTGTACTTCAGTAATATTGTTATACACTTGTAGATAAAATATCTGTTCCTTATGAAAATTGTACTGATGATGATGATGATGACGTCCTAGCCGTTTTCGGCCATGGTGACTGATTTCTTCTAGACAGGCATACTTTGAAGTCTCGACTACGCCGATTTTGATGCATAGGCAGCCGTGGTTTCAAACCCCCAACAACCAACAACCCCCCAGATTCAAATGGAACAAAACATTTTTGGAGCACCTTTTCTAGCTCCCTCCCCAGCTGAGTGGGGAAAGCAGTGCCTCCCTGAATAGGGCTGCTTTGTCACACGGGGTGCTGCCCAATTCACACTGTTGTTCGAATGCAGTGCAAAAACGACCACTCTCCCCGTGTAGCCTGTGTGTTAAAAAAACATTTTCATTTATTTTTTATTTTTTACATTTTCATTTCAAAAGGAACAGATACAAAGTACAATATAGGGGTCTTCAAATCAAGAGTAAATAGGTTCCTTCTAGGAAAGCATGCTCCATCTTAGACCTCACTACTGCTTAACATCAGGCAGAGGGAGGTCAAATGCTGACCTATTTAATAAAAAAAAATGGATATTTTATCTACAAGTGTATTACAATATTACTGTAGTACAAAATAGCTTTAATTTTGAAACATAAACCGACGAGCTTATGAATGAAGAAGAGCTTTAAAAACATGAGTACAAATTTTAATAATGGCATTTGCTAAACATGTATTTGGACGTGCCTCTGAATAACCCCTTAGACATCTTCAAAGGAATTTAAACTCCCATATCCTTAAGAATGTCTACCTCCTGGGCACACCGTAACACAGTAGGTAATCCTTGCTTTTTGAACATACCTACGAGTATGTACCTATACCTAAGTTGAATAACATTACATAAAAATTAAGTTTTATAAAAACAATAAAGTGCGTGAGCTATCATTATTTATTTCTGTAAGTTACCGATTTAGATCTAAATCTTCTTGCATAACATAGAAAACTGCACTACGATATTATAGATCATCCATTCCATTAGCATATTTTAACGTTTTGGTGGTGACGTAGCCGAATAGACGATCGACTTTACGCGTAATGTATTCATGGGTGTCGGTCGAAAGAGCGACTTGTATAAATATCTGGTGTCAGAGTGTTATCATATCACAACCCACCAACACTCGGAAGGGACAACAACACTTTTTTTGGGCTGGCTTGAAAGCGATTAGCTAATAGCCATGGCATTTGTTGTAAGTTCAGAACCATGAGAATATATGAAAAATGAAAATAGCAATTCTGACGATAATTTATAAACATTACTTCTTTGTTACAGGTTAAAGTAGTGTTCTTATCTGCACTAGTGTACGGCTCCAATGCCGGATTTCTATCTGGTCAACACGGTGGTGACTCCTTCCTATCATCCGCCCTGCAGGCTTCATCCGCGAACTTCGGGGCTCCATCACAGTCTTACGGAGCTCCTGCTCCATCGCATACCATCGCGGAAGTTGGACATGATCATCATGAAGTGATCGAGGAGCACCACGGTCAAGCGGCCATTTCTCATGGAGCATCCTTTGCCCAAGAAGCATCCTTTGCCCAAGAAGCATCCATCTCTCACGGGGATGCCTCTGCTTCTGGACACGGTGCTCTCCTCAGTGGCCCTGGAGCCAGCGGACCTGGTTTCAGCTCTGGACTTGGACAGCTGAGCGGACCCGGCTTCAGCGGACCTGGAGCTAGCGGACCTGGACCTGCTGCATTTGGTGACGCAGGTGCGATCGGCGGAGGAATTGCTGGTGGTGCCGCTTTCGGCAACGGATTCGCTGGTGGTGCTGGATTTGGTGGCGGAGCTGGTGGTGCCCTTCTCACTGGAGCTGGATCTGGAGCTGGAGCTGGTCAAATTATCGGAGTTGCTGAAGGTCCTAGAGTTATCGGAACCACCGTCACCGTGAACCGCGCCGCGCCCACTGAGACCAGATACGAGCTGCAATCTGTCGTACAGAACGTCGTCCGTCGCGTGCCCGTTGAGGTGACCCGCCACATTCAAGTCGGTGTACCCCAGCCCGTGCCTGTGCCCGTCCCTCAGGAAGTCAAGGTTCCCGTGCCCCAGCCCTACCCCGTCCACGTCGACGTCGTCAAGCACGTGCCCTACCCCGTGTACAAGACCCACCATGTTGAAGTCGAGAGGCCCGTGCCTGTTGAGGTCGTGAAACACGTTCCTTTCGAGGTCATCAAGAAGGTGCACATCCCTGTGGAGAGGCCTTATGAGGTCATCAAGAAGGTCCATGTCCCAGTAGAGAAGCACGTCGACGTACCCGTCGCCGTCTGGAAGCCCTACCCTCTCCACATCATCAAGCACGTCACCCACTACAAGAAGAAGAGCTGCTGCTGGTGAAGAGCTGGTGAAGCTGCTAATAGCTGAAAAGATGCTACCGTGATTGTACCAAATAGTCAATAGAGTTGTAAATAATAGTCATTAGCTGTACATAAATGTAGATTAAACGAGTCTCCTAAAACATATTCTGTTGTTCTCATTTCGTTCATCGTGTGTGTAGGTGTTAGCATCAATTAATTGACCATATTAAAATGTTCATCTTATCTATTTCATTATGAAATAGTCGGTTAATTTTAAAAGCAGAAAGTTACCTAATCGAAAACTCATTACAATAATAAATGGACATGGCAAAAAGGGATGGTAAAGGATTAGAGGACCAGTTGGAGGTTCAGATTAAGAAGTACAATTGAGTTTCAGCTATACCTACTACAATATAAAACGGGTTTCGACTAATTTTTCACATGAGTGCATAATAGTAGGGTCTTACTCTAGAGCTTTATTGTAATTAAAATTTAGGTAAGTAGCACTTTACAGACTTAGTATTAGAAATCGAAATAATCTAGAACACAATATAAAGACATAAAAACAGACGACCATAAAGAAAATTACAATATTATTAAAGAAATAAAATATTTATTTACACAAGCCTTTAAAAAAAACATAACTTTAAAAAAAGTAATGTATGCAAAACTAAAAGTCTTTCAAAGACTTTCGTTAGAAAATCACCTAGAACAACGATAACTTTGTTTGAAAAATGACATATTTATTTTTCAAAGAAGATTCAAGATTGTTGTGTAGTGGATAGCCACTATACTCAAAAATGAATACTTAATGTGTGAGAATTTATAGAAAGACGTTATTCTTTCTATAAATTCTCACACATAAAGAAACAATATCAATCAATCAACATCTAATTTTTTACTAGAAGATTTAATTTACTCTTTAGACTCACACTCATTGTTATTATCACTTTCATCATAGAGCACATGCAGGACACGCACTTCTGTGTTGATACCAATCTTCTGGATCTTACTAATAATGATGCTCAATAGGAAAACAATGATTTTGAGTAGCAAGGTACAAATCCATTTTTTTAATATTAAAATATTCATATCTCAAAAAACTAATTTATTATAATGAGAACTTTAATGGGTTAATAAAAACATCATAAAATACAGACGATAATTACGAGTATTCCATCAATGCTTTCGATATCTTTGAAAGCTCCAGCACAATTTTATGAGTTAAATATATTACTACCTACATGGCCTATAACCTTTAGAATCCCACTTATATAAAGCTGAAAGTTTGTGAGTTTGTTTAAATGCTTGGATGTTTGGATTTGTATGTTTCTGTAAGGATCAGGCTCAAACGACGAAACAGTTTACAATGAAATTTGGTAATATAACTCCAGAATAGCATATAGGCTACTTTTTATCCCGAAAGACGTTCCTGAAAACCAAAAAATATGAAAAGGACAACGGGAATATTGCATAGAAACTTTAGGAGTACTCTGTTTGACACAAAGAGCATTGCTCTAAGGTTGCCATGACAACCAATAACTTTTGACTTTTCAAAATGGCGATGTCATTTCGTTCTACTATGCTTTCAAATCCAAAAATGAATTCAGTGTTTTCATGGGTTGGATTGGAACAAGGTAGTTAGTTCTATCTCTAAAGTTTGTATGACGAAAAAATGCACAGACGAAGTCGCACCCGGGTCCATTAGTCTTATAATAAAACTGCGAACCCTACGATGTTATCACCAAAGGGTGAGGTCACTCAGGTTTTCCACAAAGACAGGTCTAGGTTCACTCTCACTTTAGAGATTAATTTTAAAAACATACATAAATTACGGCTCTTTTCCTTAGAGGTTTTTTTCAAGTTTTATTGCGATCAGTTTTTCAACTATGAGCAAATTGTTTGCGGGTGTAATGTCAGGCAGTGTTCACTCCTGGTATTCGTCTCCATTAGGCACTCTTCATTGATTTAAGTCACACAGTTGCGTCACATCTTTCCTGTTAAGTCGAGTAGGTTTTGTGAATTGCTGTGCTAGTTGATTAGGATGGCTTTTTAGTTTTTCCTGATATGTTTGAGCAGTGGTTTTGATCTCTTCAGCTACTGTAACTTTAAGTATGTCATGCAATTCCTTATTTTTTATAAACCAGGGTGCATTGGAGATATTTTTCAGGAGGCCATTTTGGAAGCGGACATTCAGTTGAGATGACCTATTTTGTATAATTTAATAACAAAAACAACAAAATTTATGACCCGTATTGCAATCTACAGTCAGCAAAAAAAGCCAATTAACATTAGGTAATTCACAAATCTGAATACTTCTGCAATCCGTAACATCATGACCAACAATTTGACAAATAATTTGAAAATTAGGTCCATACTAATGTCCTAGCCAAAAATTTTTTTTTATTTAGAAATTGAAAAGAAAAAACTTTTTTACTTTTAAAAACTCACGTTCATTGCTGGCTGTACGTTCGCGGTTAAAAAGTTAAAAATTGATATTTTGGAATTTAACTAGGTATCTTTTACTCCTCTTAAGATTTATTTACATTTTCATCAAAATATAATTTTTTGCATTACTAAGGTGTAAAGTAAATTCTTTACATGCAAATTTTCTATTTAAAGGCTGACAATAAATAATTGGAAGCATTTTTGTTGAATACGAATTACCATAAATTAATCGTAGGTAATGGGTAGGTATTTTGGTTTTGAAACTAAAGTTCAAAAATCAAAATTTCTTCATAGGCTTATGAATATTAAAATGCAAAATCAAAATGCAACTTTGTTTCGAAATAGTGTAGGGCTTTTAAAATAAGACTTGTCGATATCGATATTCATCTCAATTATTTTTTCTAGCTGATTCGGCTGGCTAAACATTTTTGTTTTTGATATAATTAGGTAGTTTTTAAGTTTTTTTTAATAGCTGCACAAAGAAAACTTTAAGTATTTCTGTTTATTATGATTTCAATATCAAGATGAAATAACGACTGTTCTAGTTATGTCGTAATATCAATAGCTTGCTATTAAATATAATTTTGCAATTTTTACGATTTCGGTTATTGAACTACAAACAAAACATGTTCGTAAATTAATGCAATTTTTGTGCAATATACTGGCATACGATTGTATATCGATAACGTTTGTCTCATCACTAATGCGCTAGACTAGTTTTCAAAGTTTTTTTTCTATTTTGAATACAGAATATTGATTTGATATAAAATAGGATGCGACTCCTTTGATCAACCAGACGGACAACACCTAGCCAATAGTCCACAGCTGCACCAATCATCAAGTTAGCAGCTATGGATTTTAACGTCAGTATACATAAAATAAGCATCTAAATTGTGCATTGTTTTTGCATTTTGTCGTTTAAAAAATTAATATGCTGATTTATTTTTTTCAGATGTGGTACATTTTTGCATCATTACTGCTTGTCTCAGTTCAAGCAAGGCGTTACGACCAGGGCCCGCAAACATTCTTTGATGTTTCATCCGACTTTTCAACAGCAGAACAAAATAATAACGAAGAAGTCATCGTTTATCTTACCCAGGAACAACTGAGAGCTCTAGAAGCTGATGGTGCTGTGGTTAGGACAGATGATGATACTGATAATGAAGAAACTGACATTCCTTCTGAACCTCAGGTAACCGAAGGCCAGGAAGAAGTATCAGAAGAGGAACAAAACGAACCTACACAACAAGAAGAAGAGGATTTACCAGAAGAAGTTCAACAAGAAGAAGAAGGCCAACAAGAAGAGCAAGAAAACTCTGAGAATATTCAAGACCAAGATATCGACTTTGAAGAGATTTTACGAATCCTCAATGAAGAAGTAGAAGAAGGTGAAGAAGAAGGAGCGGAAGGACCAGCTCGTAACGAGCCTCAAGTTGAAGAGGAAAATACCGAAAGCCCCCGAAACTTCTCCCCAAGAATCGTACTCCCTCAGCAACAACCACAAACACTGCTAAAACAACAGCCACAACAGAGGTACTTAGCTCCTTCAGTAGCCAAGCAGGAAGTTCTGAAGAGTTATTCGCTTATTCGTTACAAACCCAACCAACCGCGCCAGGTAATCAACTTTCAAATCCAGCAACAAGAACAAGCTAATGAAGAAGAAACAAGCGAGGAACCCCAAACGGAAGTTTCTGCTCAAGAGAAGAAAAAATTCAAACTGATTCCCTACGAGGTCGAAGAAGCTCAGGAAGTGGAACAAATTATTGAAGAGTCAGCTCAAGAGATTTCTGGGACAGAACAAGACCAGAAGCTAAAAAACTTCATTGCCGCTCTTAAGGCAACGAGATTTTCAGGATCTTACGGTCAACGCAAAAACAGAGTCCAATCAATGTTGCGTCAGTATAAAGTGTCTCCGAAATACTTACAAAAACAGAAATCTGAGACCGTCAAAGCTTCATCGGGTCTGAACAAACAAAAAATCAACAAGAAACGCCTACAAGAAAAGACCAAGCAAGCCGCTCGAGGCGCCGACTCTCAAACCAAGCAGAAAAAACCACAGAGAAGTTTTGCATCCGCCGCAAACGCGAGACCTATCTCAGTACCAGTGCTAAAGAATCAGAAACCCGAAGCGCAAAAGTCTATTTTTATCCCAGTTGAGACCGAAAAGCGTGTAAACTCAAGAAATATAAAAGCCAAAACTAACAAACCCTACATTATTTCGCGCAGGACTCCTGAAAACAAAAGGCCAGTGGAGGTTCGGGACCTACGAGGCCCAAGGGAATAAGAAAATTGCCAAAAATGTAGTTTGTATAATTGTTATTGTTACCTACATTGATAGAACTTGTTATACATTGTGTTAAATATAAATATTGAATAAATTTCATCTTTTAAAATATGTTTTTAATTTACGACATAAACCTTTATAAAAAAATATTAGTCCATGCAAACATATTGCCAGCATTTCTTTTTAGGCGTGTAAAATCTATTAGAAGAAATCTACAAAGATATTTTTCTAATCCTAATAAATTAGAATTTGTTTTATTAAGTACATAGACTAAGTATTGATAGCTAACTCTATGCTGAGATGATGGGATGTGTGAAAGATTACTACCTAAAGTAGTAAAGGAGTAAGTGCTGAGATGAAGGCTGATAGAGGAAATTATAGAAAGCAATATAAGGTAGAGCTAATGCCTCTCCAGATTGTCCAGATATCTCTATCTTTAGTTATAATTTGGCCAGTCTGATAACAACGTAGATGGTTAGGACAGAAACACGAAGATTCTTCTTTAAGAAAGAAACATAATTACGAGTAGGTATACAAGTATTATTCTTCTTACGTGTCACCAGTTTTTTCTACAAGTATTTAACTGCATTGTTTAATTGTTTACATTTACAAATACCATATTGTAGGAATTAGCATAAGCAAAGAAGCTAGTTTTCATTAACTTTAGCGAATTTGATCAGCAACCTATTATGAAGTCATATCAATAGTAGTGCAATATCTTCTATTAAAAATATATAGTTTAAAAATAATAATGCTTACCTAGTCACGGAGACCCTATAGGTAAGTGCCCTTTATGTGATTTAAATTTTTATTAAAACTTTGCATGCAGGTTAGACTACTGCCTGCATAAAAAAATATTTGCTGGGTACCTGACCAATGATATTAAATAAATAAATGACATTTATTTCAGACACAAGTTCCATAGATTAGGTACACACAAAAAAAAACATAAACACATATAAACAAATTAAAAATATTAGGTATTTAAGGTACCTACAGCTAATATCAGGTGGCAATATCCACCCACCGTTTATACATTTTTATTTGTATAAGCCTTTCTGCCAGACTCTTGATGATACTGGTTGCCACACGAGTCAACTCTGGACATAAAAGACCCTATCCTCTTTATTAGACCCTATACTCATTATATTAAAATAGGTGAATGAGAGTATACAGGTTGAGAAAGACGATAGATATAAGTACAAAAGCAGTGACTGAGTTGGTTGTGGCCACGCTTTTATTAGAACACAAGGCAAACCACAACGAAGATGGTCACTTAACTTCTTCTTTATGACACGAATATGGTCTGACGATAGTGTAAAGTTGGCCGGAAGCATTCCAAAACTTCACACCCGGTGTTCCTTAGGTGGATGGGGGCTGGTTAGATGATAAATGTGGGTAAATGGAGCAAATAGACCAATAATATTGTGATTACCTGGTAACATCCCATTCTCGGTCAGAGGTCAAACAGAGGTTACTAAGGGGTAAAAAAAACTAAGAGGTTACCTAACCACTTATTCTGTTCATGAAGAACTAGTCTTCAGATACATCATTGGTTTTCATATCAAAGACGTAAACAATCTACTGATTTCTTGCCATGACTTCTACAGTACAGATAGCTTTAAGTACCTACGGTTTTTTCAAATTCATAGATGGTTCACTTTTCACATAAGCAATATCAAGCCTAAATTGCACAAATGGTGCCAAAAAACGCATTTTACCCATAAATTACCTTCCTACCTACCTCATAAATATTAATGATTTTGCTAGATGAAAAATCAAAATTTTGTGAAATAGTCTAAAATTTCTTAACGTATTAATATTACAAATATGCAAAGTCAAAAATGTTACAGTGTTTTGAAATAGTGCGGGAATCATCGACTTTTCGCTGCGTTTATCGATATCGATGTTTTCTGATTATACTTTTTATACAAAGCTCGATTGTCAACATAGACCACTATGTTTTAAGTATTATTAAATCACATAAATTAGTCTCATGACTAATGCTATCCTATTTAGAGATTATTCTCTAAATAGGATTTTCTGTGTCGTGGGTATTAAAAAAAATTAGTAGGTACCTACCCCTGTACTCATACCCGATACAAATATTTGTAAATCATGCAAAAAAAAAAAAACAAATAACGAAAATCAAACTCGTACTTCTAGCAATAACTTTCTAATAATCGTATCCTAAATATTTTAGTGTACCTAGGTAATAATAAACAATTTGAATCTTCAACTATGAACTAATGCAAATGTGTTCTCGATATGAATTGGCTTGGCACACACTATGAAATTCGATAACGTTTATCACGTCACTAATGCATCGAACTAGTTTCCAAAGATTCTTCCATTTTGAATACACAACATGTATATAAAATTGGATGCGTCTCCTTGAACTGGTACAGACGAACATCACCGTCCCAGCAGTCCACAGCTGCCCCAATCAGCAAGTTAGCAGCTATGGGTTCAAAAGTCAGTACAATTGTCTATCTAACAATGATTTATTTACTGTCAACTTTATAAAATGTAATATTAATAGGTCAATGCATTATTTGTTTCAGATGTGGTACATACTTGCAGCCTTTTTACTCGTCTCAGTCAGAGCAAGTCGTTACGACCAAGGCCCACAAAGGTTCTACGATGTTTCCTATGACTCTATAGCCTCTGAGCAAAATGAAAATAAAGAAGTCATTGTTTATCTAACACCCGACCAAGTGAAGGCTCTAGAAGCCGATGGCGCCGTGATCAGATCAGCAGAGGAGCCTGAGAATGATGAAGCTGATTCTGGACTTGAAGCTGAAAACAATGAACAGGAGGAAACTCCTGATCAAGAACAAAACGAAGAAGCACAACAAGAAAAAGAGGCTCAACCAGAAGAACAAGAAAATCTAGATGATATTCAGGACCAAGACATTGACTTTGAAGAAATTCTAAGGATCCTTAATGAAGAACAAGCTGAAGAGGAAGAGACAGAAGAAGCAGCGGAAGAACCAGCACTCAACGAGCCTAAAATTGAAGAAGAAAATACCGAAAGTCCTCGGAACTTCTCTCCAAGAATCACGGTCTCTGAACAATTAAAAGCACAAAAGGAGAAGTACCTATCCCCTGTTTTGGCCAAAAAACAACAAACTTTAAAGAGCTACTCATTAATTCGCTACCAACCCAACGAACAGCCCCAGAGAGCTAATATTCAACTGTTCCAGCAGCAAAGAGCAGAGCCAATTGAAGGTGAAGAAACAAGTGAGGAGCCTCAAACGGAAGCTCCTGCCCAAGAAAAGAGAAAATATAAGCTGATTCCATATGAAGTCATTGAAACCCAGGAACCAGAACAAAACGCCGAAGTGCTAGCTCAACAGATTGGCCAGGAGTCCAAAGAGGAGAGTGAAGCTAAAGTTCAGCGCCAAAACAGAATCAAATCCATCATACAAGAGCTTAAAGCATCGGCTAAATACAATGACCAGAAATACGCTATTGAAATTGAAAGACTTAGGGCTTCCTTAGAAAAACAGAAAGCTGAAAACGTCGCAAAAACTGCACCTGCTCTAATCAAACAGCAGCTTAACAAGATAAACAGCCAGAATAAATCTAAGCAATCAAAGGGTGAACAAGTTACGCCCCAACAGCTGAAATTCCAGAAATACTCCATATCTTCAAGACCTATTGCCGTTCCTGTAATGAAATCAGAAAAATTCGAGGCACAAAGGCCTATTCCTGTCCCAGTTGAGACAAGCAAGCGTGTGAGCGTAAAAAACGTGTACGTCAGGACAAGGACAGACAAACCATTCATCATCACGCGCAGAGTTCCTGAAAACAAAAGACAGCCCGTGGAAGTTCCTACGAGTAAGCCCGAAAGAATTACTATCCTTAGACATATTTGGGAGCACTGAATAACTAGCCAAATTGTATTGTTATAGTATTTTTATTGTTACCACTTTGTATTGTTATATTTTAAAATGACCTGTGTTATTTGTTAAATTTGTTAAATATTTAATAAAATTTAAATTTGTGAAAAAGTTTGATTTTCATTTTACTTGATATCTTGGTATAGTAGTTCTGCTGTGCCGGACCGTTTTATAAGGTACATACCTACCGCTCACGCGCACAGAAACAAACGTGCCAATTAGGGCCAACCAATGACCTATAGTTTTCTTTCCTCAAAGGGGCCAACCCGCCTACGTGAGATAGAACACTATAATGACTAACTTGACGACCTTTGTAGCGCAGTGGGCGAAAGCCCACCTGTGACGCAAAAGGTTGCGGGTTCGATCCCCGCGGTGGGACCATTATTTGTATGACATCTATCTACAAATATTTGTCTCTGGGTGTTTCTATGTATAATATGTATGTATTTACAAACAAAACGTATACTTATAAGTATATCAGTCATCTAGTACCCTACACAAGCTCTGCTTACTTTGGGGCTAGATGATGCTGTGTGAAAATTCCAGCATTATTTATTTATAATAAAACATGGCACATGACATATACATAGGTACCTAAATGCTAGAAGGGTCAATACCGTTCTTATTTAGGTAAAAGATAAAAATATGACAAATTAAGTTACAAGTAAAATTTACCTAATGATAAGTTATATAGGTAACTAAATAAGGTTCTATTCAATAATTCTTACACAAGTTCACACTAATCTGCTAGTAAGTTTATGCCATAATTATCTTCTTATGAATATTGTATCTATCTAGTAAACTAAAAGCCTCGTTAGTAATATGAATAAACTTACCTACCTACCTACCTCAAGAAGTTATGTATTTTCTCCACACTGGTTCACACACTGAACATATATTTTTCTTCCCATGCAGAAATTATTGATGAAACTTCAAGAAAGAGAAAGAAAATCCATAGTTAAAAGGGTTAAAAGGGTTGAAGCTATCGACAAGTAAATTGAAATACTTCTTTAGTTCTTGCTAAAATCTACTAAAACTATTCCAAATTGTTTTTCAAATAAAATCTTAAGTATTACAAAACTAATTTCGGCGTTTTGTTTATCATCGTGTAGAAAGCCGCCTACTTCTACGAATACGAAATCATCTACCAGGAAGCCGTGCTGTCGTTAAAATCACCAGATTTGTATTCGAGCGTTGCGCAAATCGGCCGTCGAATGTTCTTAGATTATCAATAAATATTTAAGTAGGTGAACTAGTAGACGTTTGAACATTATATGAACTCCAGAATCTTTGATTTTAAAATATTTTTATTTTGCTTTTTGAAAAACTTGTTTTAGAGACGCACGGAAGCCAAAGGTTGGCAGAAGCGAAAGGTCTGTATCCAGCAATGGGTAATACAGGGCTGTAACGATGATGACGATTTGATTGATGTGTGTAGTTTTATGGTCAGGAAATATTAAAGTTAATGGTCCATATAGTATGAGACTAATTAATTTAATTACTTACAGAAAACAACTTGTTAAAATTTTGAACAGCTTTACAAAATACTAGAATCTGTTGAGTCATTTATGGATCTTTGAACAGGATCAATGATAGCTCAACATTACTGGCTACTTCTACGTGAGTGAGTCTGAGTAGGTATAATTTGCGTCGTAAGAAGTATCAATAGGTACATACTCGTACAAGTAGTTCACAGTTACAAGTGAAAGTTTTATATTGGATTAAATGAAATAACTTAAATGAGTTGTAAACTGTAAAATTGCATTTGTATGTCATAACCAATATTAAGAAAGCCTGCAAGCGACTGCAACAAGAGATTGCAATGCACTGGCATGTATTATCTATGGCGAAAGACTTGTTGCAGATTGATGGATGTTAGAAACATGCATTTGATTGGAATTTATTTTGGCGTTCGTTTACCTATACCTAAAAGTTTAGGTAGGTACCTATTTGTTGTTCTAGATTAGGTATTATTTATCTTTGTGACAAGTATATGGTACAACCCTTGGTAGAGCGCTTAAGCATAACCAACTTCCTATCCTAATATGTTTCAAAGCTAGTGCGTATTCAAACGTAATATTAAACTGAGATGTTCGTTACAAATCATTGAATAGAGATTGCATGATCGCATTCTTCTTGCTAGTTACGAAGATTAGATTACAGAGTGGCGTACGTAATAAACCTGTCGTGGTTACAACAATGCATAATTAGACCATAGGGGGGGCATGGGCCATTTATTCTGCACTAGTTTGTAAAACTGATAACCATGTTACATTATTTTAGATTGGTTATTAGCAAATAAGTTAGTAACAATTCGCAGTTCTTCTTCTTCTTATCATGTCACCAGTTCTTTCAAACCAGTGCCGGTTTCCTCACGATGTTTTCCTTCACCGTATGAGAGTACTGGCACTGCACATAATTTTTTCGGTAGAAAATTTCATCGGTGCACGACCGCATTTGAATTCGTAATTATAAGCTTACTAGTTTCTGCCCGTAGTTTTGCTAGCGTGGTACCTACTATCATTTGAAATAGCCTTTATGCGATCTATTCAAAGTCTAATCTAACCCGTGATTATTAAA
This sequence comes from Epirrhoe tristata, assembly GCA_951394285.1. Classification (NCBI taxonomy): domain Eukaryota; kingdom Metazoa; phylum Arthropoda; class Insecta; order Lepidoptera; family Geometridae; genus Epirrhoe; species Epirrhoe tristata. Next base: position 7,155,326 of record OX596150.1, on the reverse strand, counting down.
ATACAAACATACTCGCAAACTTCCATATTTATAATAAAAATAGGACAGTTATAATATATTTATTTATTATTATAGGATTATTGCGAATCGTTTCCGAGAAATTTTTTGTTACCTATCAATATTTCTTGAATAATGAAGAAGTATAAAGCTGATGGATTTTTTATTCCAAGAAACTAATACTTAGTTTGTTTATAAAACCTAAAATAATTAATGCTGAACAAAGGAATTTTAAATGAAATAGCCATAATATTTTAACAAACATTTTTTTCATTTTAATATCACATTTTTACTGGGACTCCTCGCATCTTTAATCACTAAAATATAAACGAAACTCAAGCAGAAAATTTAAATCAACAAACAAAATGCAGTTAGTCTACTACACAAACGTTTGCACAATGCATTTTACTTACGCTAAATACATTTTAATAATCAACGATTTAGAACAACTTTCGTTTTAAATGTAAATGAGAATTCACGGCTCGTATTATTCTTAGTCAGGTACTTCATCCGATCAAATCACGCCTCATAAAACGCATTTCTATGAGCTAATAACACAGGCAAGAAACAGACTCATAGCCGTAGAAAATCCACTAATGCCCGCAATGAGATTCGATTTAAAACTAATAGCTTTCGTACTTGTATGAGCCCTCCCCGCTGTCTCCACCAAGGGCATGTCCCTGTTCGTAGTAAGAGCCTAGTGATTCAGGCTGGAGCTGAGCGTATTCCTTCAAACCTTCGCCTCCTTCGTATCCTTCAAAACCTCCCAAGTGCTCGTAACCTCCTTGCTCGAATCCGCCGTGTCCTTGTTCCAAGCCATGAAGGTAGTGCTCGGTATCATGCCTGTCATCTTCAAGGACAAGACCGCCTCCGTGGGAGTGCTGGGTTTCAGGGTGGATCAGCTTCAGGTTCTGCTCAGACTTGCCCTTCTCCAAAGGATGCTTCAGCAGATGACTGTGCTCCTTCTTCACGTAAACGGGGACGGGGTGGAAGTGCTCAAATTTGATCGACTGATGTGACTTTGCGTGCTCATGCTCAATATGATGATGGTGTCCAGTCTCGCCTATTAATGCATGATGATCGATTTTTTCTTCTAGTTGAGGAGCTTCATCGTGAATGATGCCGGGGTAAGCGACGGCTACAGCTAGGAATCCCAGGAAAATCTGAAAAGAAATAATCATTAAGTAATTTAAATAAATTGCTTTACATTTCTGTGCAGTTGCGGATGTTTGTAGTATCAATTAATAAGTAACGATTGTCGATAATGGTAAGCACTAAACCAGTTCCACCAGAGGGCACTGTCTCCAGGCTGTACTTTTACGTAACTAGAAAGACTTCCTACAATCTAGACGCAACACCGTAGGTACTTATTTCTGGACGTTTCAAAAGTTCATTTGGAATATCTAAGAATACCCCAAAGTAATACTTATTACTTAGGTCATTTTAGTTACCTATCAAAGGTATCTTAATCAGGGTGAGAGTAAGTACACCTACGAAAGCTCATAAAGTAAAGTCCAAATATCTATAAAAAGATATATAAGAGACCAGGTTATTGAAAGTCATGAATCACGACGTTAACAAACCCTAATGCTAGCAACTTTAAAAACATTGCGTGTTGGAGGCAAACACAACATTTGACACGGTCACGCGAGTCTAAGCCTACATCACATCACAAATAACAAGAGTAGCACAATCACTTTACGCACATGGTACTTCATTGCGGCTGCTTTGCTGTACACTGGTCTCCACGAGAGGGTGGTGGGTAATGCCAGCACTTGTAATTTGCATCGCTTTTATACTCGGTTTCACTTAGCCGGCTGTTCGAGTACTTTTGCGGTTACGTGTACCAGCATTGTCAGTCTATCGACGTCTCAATTAGAACAATAGATAGAAATTGTTGGAAGATGTATGGAAAAAGTGAACATCGAACGACATCAACATTTTGCCATGATAATCACGTAATAACCCGTGTAAGTATAATAAGGTAGTAGCGTTGCAGTCATTAGCATAATTCATGTTTTCTTGCTTCACAATGAAACTATTTAAACAGACATTTTGGTTTTTTTATTTGCGAGAAATGGCCAGAGACCTTTTTTAAATTTTATATCGTTAAGTACCTATTCACAAACATTACTATGAGGTCCCACCACAGTGCGCGCGGACGCAAGGGGTCCTTAAACCCTATTCATAGATGATAGGTACATAGTGGCGATTGGCATTGAAAAATGCCTTACTTCGCATAGTAAGTATTGCTAGTTTACTGAGGCAAGTGTTGTTTGTGAATACCGGTGTTATTATTAAATAGGCCTGTAAAGTCTCTTATGGCATAGCTTATAGTATCAAAAAATGGGCATGTATGCAAGTGAATAAAAAAAGTTGGTTTTGGAAGAGTTTTATAATAATAGTGGAAATCTAGATACACTTTTATAAAAAAAGCCGTGTTGGCCGAATAGGGTTGTACTTCAACTTTCAATCCGAAGGTTGTGGGTTCGAATCCCGTGCATCAATGGATTTTGCGTTTCGTAAAATTTATAAGCGCTTCAGTACGTGTTCTAAACGGTGAAGGAAAACATCGTGAGGAAACCAGTTAGTGTTCTTATAGGCGGCGATGGGCTTGCAACCTGTCAAGTATGGAATACTAACTTCTGCAAAATGTGGGCATGTATCAAATATTATGTGTTTGGACATGCCTCTGACTACCCCCCATAGACATCTTCAAAGGATCTGGAATAAGGATACAGTCGTGAACCTGTTTACGTTTTACTTTTATAAAAAAGAATTAAGTAAGTACATAAAGATTGCAATATAAGTCTGTACCTACTTAATGCAAAACCAAACAGGAACAGCTTAAATTGCGGATTTCACATAACTTAGGCTCGTAACAGTCCAATCCGTTTAACCGACCTTCTTCTCATTTTCATCAGGCCATTCCAAATATCTTAAGAGTGCAATTTTTATGTTAATTATTAGTAACACAAAATGCGTAAATGCATTCAGAGCAAGGACAAACACAAAGATACTTATCTACCTCGTTATTGTTTTATTTATTGTTGGTTTCCCTTTTTACAGTACGTACTTATGTTCTTAATTAAAAAAAGCATACACATTATTTTATGAAACATTAAAGTTCTAAGGAAATTCTATCAAAACGTCATGATGAAACGGAGTATTACTTTTGTACATCTTTACTGGTGATTTAGGTATACATATACTTTTTAAGTTGGCAGTTAGCTAGACACAGCTGTGGATAGAGATATCTATCTCGGGTAAAAGCCTCCTCCAAGGACTTCCATCTGGAAGTCCTTGGAGGAGGCTTTTACCCGAAAGGGGTCCATTCAAATGAATTAACAAAGACTATATTTTTTTTATCCGCGATTATTATTTTGAACTAAATTATTAATATGAATCTAATTATTATTTTATTATAAATAATTGTAACATTTGCATGGAATTAAATAAAGCTTTTTATTATTAGGTATTATATTATTATTATTATATACTTTACACTAAAATAACATCAAGAGGCAACATATACCCAAAGGGATGCTGCTGTAGCACTGTAGTACTACTACCTACGTAGTGCCTGGGTCATCGTAGGTAGAGCTCGTGATATGTAAAAAAGGATAAGGTGATAAGTAAAAAAAAAAAAAAATATAATAATAATGCTGGACTTCTTACACAGCATCATCTAGCCCCAAAGTAAGCAGAGCTTGTGTTATGGGTACTAGAATGACTGATAAACTAGGTACTTATATACTTTTTGTTTGTAAATACATACATATTACACATAGAAACACCCAGACCCGGGACAAATATCTGTAGGTCATACATACATTTGTCCCGCAGCGGGGATCGAACCCGCAACCTTCTGCGTCGCAGGCGGACCTTCGCCCACTGCGCCACAGAGGTCGTCAAAAAAGCCTTTATTATTCCTTAATTAATAATACATATACCTAAGGTAACCTAAATTTACTGCAGAAAACATAACCATTCGCCTTAATGTCTAACTCAACTGGGAATGGACATGGGCTTCATTTTGACTTTTTAAATCCATTCTGGACTTCAATTGTCATTTTCCAATAAAGTGATTGGTTAAGCTCTATTGGGATGACAGCTGGGAATGGATTTCAAGTTAGGCAATAAGGCTGCATGTTGTGATGTTGAGTATTCACTTCATAAGTTATATATGATGTGGAGAAAATAAAACTTTATTCTATTCTATTGTATTATATTCTATTCTATTCTATAAGTCGGGTCTCGGCGGATGGAAAATATGTTTTGTTAGTTTGTTTTGTTATTTTTAGTCGCAGGAGACACGCCTTTAGTGTAAGTATTCATCTCTAGTTGTCATCTATTTTCTGTTTTATATGTAAGTAGGTAAAATAATAATAGCGGGTACTAAAACGATAGATTATCGATAAATTTGATGACGTGACGAAGTATTTAAAAGCTATAATTAATTAAATTGGTTGAAAACTAGGAAACCTGCAATAACGAAACCTATCAAGTTATATAATATTTTATGTTAAACTATCTTGCGACTTGCATTATTAAAATATGGATCATGTCTCATGCAATAGGTATAATCTTAGGCAGTGGAATTTGAAGGGATACAGTTCCTGTACCAATGTTGTAAATTATATTGCATATCTGTAATGTCTTGATCAAAACGTTTTGATAATTATTATGCAATTATTTATGCAGTTTTCATACTCTATTCATGAATATTTTTTATTGTCACCAGTAAGACCAAAATTGAATAAAGTAAAAATGATTAACCTACTTACCGAAAAAACTAATTCTGTAGGTAAACATACCTACTTACTATATTTATATACATATGTCTCGAGTTATAGATAGCTCTACAAAATATAGTTCCCGAGCTTACCTACGCACAGTACGCACCCGCTTTCGTGAGGCTGAACAAAATGTACTTATAGTTCGCACAATCGTTCTTTAGCTCTCTGAAGTAGCTGCGCAGAACCCATTTTTGAAGACGCCTAAAATCGTGCTATCTCGCTTACTCTACCAAACCTGCGCAATCGTCTATTGCATCTAACTTCAGAGAGCTAAAGATCCGTTGTGCTTACTATACCAATGTCCAAGGAACTGTATCATCTAACACTCTATATGTAATGGTTCACTCTATAGTGATAATATAGTGCACTATTTTACCACTATAGAGTGAACTATTAACTTTCTCTTTACCAGAGAAAATAGGTGCGAAATCAAACGTTCCCTGAGAATTTCAAATGTCACATGACTTCGAACTTTTGAACCTGCAACGACTTTCCCACGACGCGACGCAACTGTTTTCCGTCTGGCCTATGTAGGTAGGTAACTTCTATTTATCTAAATAGGTAGGTACATCAGTCGCCTGCACAAGATAAGTAGTACTTACATTCCACAAATTATTTACTTAAAAAAATATATATACACGCAATATCTTGGACTTGCATACCACTTTGATTGTGAACGCTTGAGTGAACGCTTTTTCATACAAAATCGTGTTCTGCCCAGACAAACGGCTAACTTCACGAATTCCTAGATCCTTTGGGCGAACTGTACCTAGGTTCTTAGTTATTAGCTTCAGTTCTTTTCTATTGGTGAAATAACACAACACTACTTTTGCTAAAGGAACGCGTTGAAGTCTTTTGTATTAAAAACTCCTAATAAGCCGCAACTAGGGTAGGTTAGGTTAGGTGTTCATATTTTTTATGAAATTTTTGATGAAAATACCTAACTGTAAATTTATTTTATTTTAAATTTTTTTTGTAGCCGTGTTGGTCAAATGGGGTTGTGCCTCGACTTTCAATCCGAAGGTCGTGGGTTCGAATCCCGGCCGTGCATCACTGGATTTTTCGTTTCGAAAAATGTATATGCGCTTTAACACGAGCTCATAACGGTGAAGGAAAACATCGTGAGGAAACCCGCAGATTAGTCAGCTCCACACGTATTGACGTCGTCTCTCCTGTGGGCCAGGCTGATTAAGCTGAGAGGATGGTTTAGGTGCTGGGCAAGCCTATTCCATCTAAAACAATGTCCCAGGCACTACAGCGTCCCGTTAAGTGTAGGCATAGATTGCCTCTTGACGCTGTATAAATCATCTAGTATAGATGTAAAGGCCTAAGTTTTTTTGAATTTATTTTATGACATCTGTGGCGCCGTGGGTGAGAGCCAGCTTGTGTCGCAGAAGGTTGCGGGTTCGATCGCCGGTGCGGGATAAAATGTTTGTATGATCTGCAAATATTTATCTCGGGTCTGGGTGTTTTTTATAATTTAAATTAAAAAAATATTTAAGTAAGTATATTATTAGGTACACTTTAAATAAAGATACCTACAGATACACAGACAGACACGTTAAACTTATAACAACCCTCTCTTTTTGCGTCGGGGGTTAAATAAAAATGACAGTGATGACATTAGAGTGTGGGTGAAACGGGTAGTATGTGGTTTTAAGCAACTTTTATGTGCTTTATCTACACTCTAATGTCATTACTAGCATTTTTATCTATTCTCCGGTACCTAGACAATCGCCATGTTAAGGGGGCAGGTACTCTGACATAGGAAGACGTTTCCACTCAATAACGTATGTAGGTAGCATAGATTTAGCATGGTACCTTTTTGGTACCTGTAGGTAGGTATTGAAAACAATAGTACATTGTACCACTAGAGAACAAAATGAGTTTTTGCTGTGAGTGCCGAGTTTGAATCCCGAACAAACGAGGGAATCTATATTTGAATCACGAGCGTAGCGAGTGATTCTAAGTTAGAATCCTGAGTGTAGTGAGGGATTCAAAAGCACAAGCGACAAATTATTTTGCTCTCGTGTGATTCATACAACTTTTCACCATACTAGCGAAAAGATAAAAGATGTAAGGAAAATAATTTTAGCAAGATATAACAAAATGCATTTATTTATAAAACTTAATTATAATTTTAGACATTAGTTTCCTAAAAATTAAAAGTAAAATTACTACAATTTTGTAGATTAAACGTGACAGTTTTGTTGGGCACTGATATTTTTGTGTTTGTTACATGTGTATTTGGTGTTTCGCTTCTTTTATTAAGCATCGTCACTGGATTCACTCATTATTAAATCTGTCAGTTTATTTCAGCGAAATATCTAAAATAATTCCCGCCGTTAGATAGCTAATCAAATTCCCGCTATTTTTTTTTTACCCCGCAACTGGCAGGCTACTGTCCAAAAACCAGATCATCTTGCCCTCTAATGCTATTCGATTCTCATTGTTTGCCGCATTCTAAATTCAAATCACTTTTCACACAGTCGTGCGGACGGTGTGAAAATTAAAAAAATACATTTCAATTCAATCAAAGATTCAAAATATCTAATCAAGCGTAATGTGGATTTTATAATCTCAACTTCACAAGCTCTATAAAATAAAGGTAGGTATATACCTACCTACTTTGGTATCCATGCTGTGGTCATAAGGTCAGTGACCTTCCAAAACTTTGTTTAGTTTGGGACTAGATGGCGCTGTAAGAAATACGCAGCACTCTGCTCACTATTAATAATATAGTTACTAGTTACACACGAATAATCTTTTATGATCATTGTTACACACCCAGTATTTTGAAAACTTCGCTCATCTGCATGCTAATCAGTTTGTCAATTTTCTAGGAATGTTCTTCCTGTCTGACTAACTCGCCGACGCCGACGGATTTATGGTCGGTAAATAGGTACTTACAATACTTACATACCTACCTACCTCTATCCATTGTCCCACTAATTAACTGTTTTCCACACAAGCAAGATGTCATCAAAGGAAACTACGCTCCTCGGCAATTGTTTGGCAACTTCCAGCGAACCAAGAAATGAGAAACGTATATAGTAGGTACGCAACGCACTCAGTGTGTACTTATAATAATAAATAAAAAAAAATAATGCCTACGTATTTAAAAAAGTTTTTTGCCCGGTTAAAAAAACTTCTTCTTCTTATTTTCTAGTTTTTTTTCCTCAAAGTAATTTCCTGAGTGTGCAGGAGTCAGTTAGTAGAAAAGTAGAAAATTAAATTATTGTTATCTATGGTCACAACATCATTCCATCCATCCATTCATTTTCGTGCATTTTTGAACGAATCTCAGAGCAACCAATAGCAAGTACGTATTTGTTTTCTTTTTGTTAACGTCTTCCTCTTCCATCAAATTTTAAAAACAAACGTTTTTCATGGCTCGCTCGGTATCGTCTCCTGTATTTTTTTGAATTGTGAAAATAAATGCGAAAAGTTACTCAAGGATCATTTTTATGGTGTTAGATTGATTTGTGGTTGTGTACGTTTCTTTCTTGAAATCGAGTAACAAAACAATTTGCACTATGATCACGCTAACGGACGACGTGAACAAGCTTTTGTAAGTATTACTTTTACCATGTTATTTTCAACATCTTACAATCAATTTAGAGCGCCAAATCGTGCGTTTTAGTTGTACTATAAATATCCCAAAGATGGTATTGTTTACGAAACACTTCTGATAATAAATCCGTAGGCGTTGTCTTGTTTCAAAACGAAGATATTTTTTCCCCAGCATCTTACAAACCTATTGTAACCGTTATTTTATTTTATTAGTAAATCATTTTGCCTTTTGCTTTAGAATCAATTTTTCACCCCCAAGGTCAAACATTCACTATTCAGTTACTTACCTAGAGAATATTCCTTACAATAGGAAATCACATCAAAACGACTTGTATTTTGTGTTGTGAGCCAGTACTTGCTTGCACTATTTGAACCCAACTCCTAGGATTTATGTTGGCTTCTGTAGCACCATGCCTACTGAATAGCCAGCCAATATTTTGAGTAATTTGCTCAAATCGATTCTATTACCTATTTGAATTTTCTGTGGTTCTACCATTGAGCTATTAAAACCTCTATGGGTTCTACACAACAAGCCCTTCAACTTGTCAGTCACTTCAACCCTAAACAGTCTTCTTCCTGTTAACCATGACCATCCTATCTCTATTGTAGAAATAGTGTTAGGGCTGATTGAAATACACTTTACTCCAAAAAAATGGATGAAACCTGTGAGTCTATATTCTGTACACAGAATTTTAAACATGTTAAATACCTTTTATTAATTGCCTACGTTTCGGGTTTCGACAACGACCGTGGGTGTGGTCGTGGTTGAACTGGAGGTAGGCAGCAGAGCCGACGAGAAGCCTGTGTCTACTTAAACAAAGTCATGTACTTTCAGTAATGAAGTCAACCAAGAGATATCTCAAAATGCCCGAAACATGATGGAAGAGCTGTGGCTAAACTGGTCACACCTCGGTGTCGATGACAGCACTAAAGTCAACAATATAACGAAGCTGGTACAGATTGAAAAGGAATTGCATCGAGATGTTATCTCAGAGACAAGACAGAAACTCAAGATTATGCAGGCCCAAGTTGATAGTAAGTTAACAAGCTATTTGAGTATGTTATTATCAAGTTATTTGAATGCTTGTTTTGATAAGCACTATTAGAATTGGATTCAGGAACTGTCATAACATCTATGAATAAAAAAATTTAATCTATTTTAATTTAGGGACCTTGATCAATTATCAAACATGCTGGTCCCATAGGTCTCTCATTTACAAAATTATTCCTCCAATAGCCTGAGGGTCTGTCGGTAGAGCATGATAGCCGTATCAGATGTCTGAGCGGCTAGCATGCTCTGCCACAGACCCACATTTAGCCAGTTTATCTTACATAAGCTAGACAAATAATTTCTCTATGCATCATCTTAATCATCATCTCCAATATTAATTTGAATTTAATGATTGTACAGAACTAAAGGAAGAAACAGAGGAACTAAGCCGATGCCTGTCTGTGGACATCACAATTCTTGACTTCAAGGATGAAATGATGCTGGTGGAATACAAGAAAGAATTGGAAGAGCAAATTGCAGGGTATGCCTTTACTAATCCTAATCCTTATAATTTATTATCATAAAGAATTCATAGCATTACATACTATATCTTCCAGGTTATATAGGCTTACTAGCTTCTCCCAGCAGCTTCATGCTCATAGTAAAATTTATAAACCGTGTTTGTTGCCTTGGTTCAAGGTATTAGACCATTAGAAACATGAAAATCACTTAGTTTTAGGACTATTCTAAGCTAAGTGATCACAGTGGTCCTACTGAATTAATGATTTTTGACTTTGCGCTGTAGTAGGACACTACAGACAGACTCATCCATACTAATATTACAAAGCTGAAAAGTAGAGGATTAGCGAGTTTATATGGTACGTTCCCCAAAACGCAACGATAGCGCGATCTAATTTTTCCTGTGGCGCCATCTATTATGTAGTAAAATGTGTCTGTCTGTCTGTCTGTTTGTTACCTTTTCACGCCTAAACCACTGAACAGATGATGCTGAAATATGACATGGATAAAGATTATGTCCCAGGGACGGACATAGGCTACTTTTTTTTTCAAAACTAACCATGTAGGGCGTGAAATAAGGGTTGAAATTTTGTATGGGGACTTAAAGTGAAGTACCAGTTGAAGGCCATGAGATGGCGCTATTATTGCATTTTTATTTTTTAAATTCTCAGAAGAGAATCTTCTGAACAGCAGTTTTCAGTTCTGTTTTTATTGCTGACGAAGTCGCGGGTACCAGCTAGTTATCTATAAAAGATACACGCCATTTCGAGTTTATAACATAACTAATCTTTATTCAAGTACCCACAACTCACAAGTACAAAACTATTATTTAATCAGCTGTCAAATACATAACAATCTACCTAATATTAATATATTAAGATAGATAAAGAGGAAAGATTTGTTTGTTTGTATTGAATAGGCTCCGAAACTACTGGACCAATTTGAAAAATTCTTTCACCATTAGTATCCTACATCATCCCTGATGAACATAGGCTATATTTTATCCGTGGGAATGTGGGTAACACCTTGACAGACAGCTAGTAAATATTAATAACTCATACTTAATTAAACTAGTATAATTTACATTTGTATCCTCAGATATAGAGAACAAGTGGAACAGAGACGCACCAAGATGGAACGTCTCCTCGAATGGCAGCGCGACCTTGCTGAGAAGCTGGGTGTCACCATCCAGGAGTTGCAGGAAGTGCCGCTGCCTTCCGAGGAGGAACTGGACCGGCTGAAAGAACACCTGGAGGTCTTACAGGCCGAGAGGGACAAGCGTGCCGAGATATTCCTTAATGTCCAGGTTGAGATTAAAGATATCATGGGTAAGTTTTGAACTGCAGAGATAAAATATTTTTTGTTGATGACATACAAATCTAGGTAGAAAGGATTTGGAATTGGTCATCAACTCAAGTCAGCTTCAAAAATGAAACAACAAATAATGAATACTTCATATTATTGAACTATTTCTTTTTCGATAAACAATAAAAGTTTAGGTAAGTAAACAACTTATAGGAACTTTTGTTGTTTATCGCACAACCATGTTAGTTCCATAGGATATATAATAATTACGTCTACGTTATCATTATTTAACAATAAAATCCCCGCAATAACAGCTACCCTGCACTACAAAATATCTACTTTCCCAATCTGTAAAAAGGAAACTTCATTAGACATTGTAATCACTTATTAAATCATGGGTTGCCCATCCATGTTGATCTTTATAAATCTTTGTGATTTTACAATACTAAAATACTTTATAAGCTTAAATTAAACATAACACCTAACTAACATTTTACAGATAAACTTCAGATCAAACCCCAGAACAAGTTTGAGCATATTGTTGTGACCAACTTATCTGTAGACTTCAAAGTGACTGATCTCAACATGGACCGACTTGCGAAACTACAGCAGGATCTGCAAGAAAAATATGAGCAGACCAACAACAGGGTGAGATGATTATTTTCATTTTTTTTCAGTTAATATTCAAAAGCTCAGTTGTCAAGGCATAATATAGTAGAGGCATCAGGCTCGACATGTCGGCGCGTCATACATTAATTCGGATCTTTTTATGTTTCTATTCAAGATCCTTTGAAGATCTTGAAGTCTAAGAGGGTATTCAGAGACATGTCCAAATACATATATGATGCATGCCAATATTTTGCAGATGTTCCATATATGACAGGCTCTCAATCTAATGATAAACAATAGCCTGATGATTCTAAGGCAACTTGCCTCCTATGTGAGTTTCCTCCTATGTTAGTTAATATATGTATACCATTTTGCTAAGATTTTCTTTGTAAACCAGGTGCTGGAACTTCGTGAGCGCCTCTCTAAGCTATGGGAATGTTTGGACGAGGACCAGATATATAGAGAGAATTTCCTGCACGCCCATCCCGGATGCCATCCACAGACTGAGGCCGCCATCAAAGAGGAGATCAAACGCTGTGATCAAATCAAACGGCAGAAAATTGCGGTAAGTACGTTTAAAAGCTTTTTGTATTAATGCTGTTTGGTTGTTAATATTTTTTTCTTTCACAAAAAAAATTGTAAAATAGGTGTTCGTTACAAAATTATTCCTTTTACAGGTATTTGTAGCCAACATTCGCACAAAAATAAAGCTAATGTGGGACAACATAATGTACTCAACACGCGAACGTGAAGAGTTCCTACACTACTTTCAGGATATCTTTACCGAAGACACACTTACTTTACATGAATTGTACTTGGAGAAGATCACTAAGTACTACAATGAGCATAAGTAAGTTTTCTTTGAGTATATAGGTCCTAAAATATGTATACATAAACCAGTGTTTTTTTATAGGTAATCAGTTCCGATCTTACTGCCGTCCAAACTAGTCTCAAATCTTTTTGATATCCCGATCTGATTATGTAACCATAAAATGCAAACTAAGTTGTATTAATGATTAGATGATTGTGTATTATAAAGACTATAAAGCTGACTACATTTTCTTATAATTTATCACTGAATCTGATCATTATAATTATCGTGTCACAATAAGCCAGCCAAGCCAATCTGCTAGCGCAGCCAGCGGTGTATTCAGTACTTTATTTGAAGGAAAATTTTCAGGCATATCTTTGATCTGATCCTGAATCGCAAAAACCTTTGGCTGAAGATGACAGAACTAGAAGCGCGCGCGTCCGAACCTGGCCGGTATCACAACCGCGGCGGACAACTATTGAAAGAGGAGAAAGAAAGGAAGGCTATTGCTAGTAATGTAAGTACTCTTATTTATATACTCTTCCGTATATTACTAACTTACACTACGGTCAATGGACCTAGGCATTCGTGAAGTTGGCTTTTCCGATCTATGTGCAGTAGACGCTTTTTCGTTCAAAATTGTTTTTACACATGTGTAAGGCTGGATTCAACCAAACTATTTAGCCGCAGTATTATGTATTTTTCTACAACTAACTAGTTTGGTTAAATTAGCCTTAGATAATGTTTGTTGCTATAAACACTTCGATCATATATCTCTATAAACACAATACAATGTGAAAAGGACTTATAAATGAGATATTTTAAATTTTTATTCCAGCTACCAAAAATCGAATGTCAAATTCGCGAAATGGTTACCGAGTATGAAGCTAAAACCGGCAGCACTTTCACTGTCGACGGCAAACCCTTGCTTAAACTCATGGAAGACGAATGGGAGATAAGGAAAGCTGTGAGTTGTTTTCAAATACCATTACATTATCATGTTAGACAATGTCCTGCAATTATTATCACCTACTTATATGTTTATTATTTAGTTGTGGCCCAGTACAAACATTTCAAAATAACGCTTTGCGGAAGAAAGCAATGATTGGATTTTATTCACGTTAGTTTCAAGGCTATTCGTAACTAGCCATGTCAATCACGCTATTAATGAACATTGAACAGTATTAAAATGGTTTAAAATAAATTGATAATGTACAGTTTGCGTCGTCAACTGGTAACCCCCTCGTACGAGACTCGCAGTCCGAACAAACTGCTTATTAGGGGGGTTACCAGATAGTGACGCTGACCGTACCTAGGATGAATACACCATTAGACATGTTCAAAGAATCTGGAATACACAAAAGAACTAAGAATTTCTACTGCGCCTTGGGATACATTCGTGATCACGTTAGTTTTTTACATAGGATGATTACTTAGGAATAAAGGTACAATCCTGAACAATAATCTTATTATCTTTACCACAGGAACGTCATAACAAGTTGTCTGCCCGCAAACAAGCTCTAACTCCAACCACGCCGCTGCTAAGATCTCTTGCTACTTCGCCTTTGGGGAAACGTAATCGAACCGCAGCTGGCTTGGCCGCTACATCGGAAAAAAGGTAAGTTATATTCATCTTTCATGCGCTATTCGAACTTCTGCTTGCCATTTCGATCGTGTTTCTAGTTTATATCTTCGGTGAAACATCGTGACACCCTACTTATAATTCTTGACTAGTTTCGATTCTAATAGGCATACCGGTTGCACATGTAGAACTGTTACAAGAGTGTATGTGCGCTACGAAATAGATCCTTTCGGAACGTTAATCTCTACGTGTGAAAATAAATTGCAGTGATGGACTTGCATCCTTATCACTTAAAGAATGCTAACCAATGATAAAAGCTCTATAAATGTGACGTGTATTAGACATGTCTTTATAAGATGACTCTTAAAGCTCTGGAAGAAAGTTACGTTATCTTGGGAATAATAAATAATGCTGGACATTTTCACACAGCATCATCTAGCCCCAAACTAAGCAAAGCTTGTACTATGGGAACCAGATAACTGATATACTACTTATATACTTTTTGAATGCCTACGGTATTATTCGCTTTAAATCCGGTTGACGTGTCCATTACCCGATGTATCATCTTGCATCCATCTTAATTATAAGTAGTCAGCATTGACATAAAGCAGTTTTTCCGACTCGGTAGGCCGCCGACGAAGCGTCAACTGATTACTGGCAGCGCTACAAAGGCCGTCACCACTTTCACCAACAACTTGTCGGCGCTCAAGAGATCAGCTATATCTACTGTCAAGAGGTATGTAATAAAAACAATAAGCTACTGATAATTTCAATAATTTACTTGTTGTGGTGTTGAAAGAAGTTGAGTCACTGATTTTTGAATGTAGATAATATTGGTGCACCTTTTTGCGTAGAAGATACGTTTCTTTACTGAATGGCCTTTTAAAAAAACGATTCTTGATGATTTTTCGGTGTGCCTAAACTTGTGAGATTTTTTTTCTGTGACTCAAAAACTGTTTTATTTTTAGCTCTGGATCTTTCGACTGTTATACTCAGTAAAGTATTATTTTCTCTGTTATTAAAGTACTTATTCTCTTCTAATTGTGTAATTGACCTTATATTGTATGGCAAGCTTCATTAATTACAATGTAATATTTTAATAGCTATTAGTGTTAATGATATTTTTCATTCCATACTTTCAGTGCTCGCTAGAATCAATGATGTCAGTCCGCATTACATCATTTGTAAGTCAAGTTTGATTACGAATCGACCTGTATGTAGACAATTTATTGAAACAATTACTATGTCCAAAGTAATTACGTTACGTAAGTAGATGGAATGAAAAATATCACGCTTGCGACTTATGTAAATAATTGCAGTTGTAAAGGAAATTAAAACAGTGTAGTGCATACCTATTACCTGTCCTGTATTAAATAATTTGTATAATGGTTTGTGTTGTTTGTTACGGCTAATGGTTATGTAGTTCTCATTATGCTTGTTTTATTCTATGATCTATTTCTTAGATGAATGTACGAAAGTTTCATTGTGGCGAAATTCCAGCCAAACTGGAAGGAGGACTGGAAGGGCAAAGTCTTATTGATCTAGTTAACTTGGGGATGTGATGCCTTAAAATGCAGATCCTAACAAAGTAAAATATTCGAGTAATATTTCACTATGTATGTTGCCCTACTTCATGACTAACATACTGATTCCCAAAGTAGCATAAACAGGAAGCTACAAAATAAATAGTAATGTTGAGTAGTCTCATACTCAGAAACTATCTGTAATATAGTGTTGATAAAATTATAGTTATTCAAAAGAGAGCTCTAAAGAAACTGTTTATATGGTTGATATTTCAGGCGCATCAGTGGCCGTCTTGTCGCGAGGGCAGTCGCCGAAGCTAAGAGCGAACATGCAAAGAGGAAGCTGGATTACGGAAGCGATCTGAAGAAAACTCCTAAAGCTACTGTCAATGGCAGCATTCTGAAACATAAGCGCACGGTTAGTTATCGCATAATGATTGTTCCTTTTGCTTATTAGTATATTTCCTTATCTGGGGAAAGAGAAGACGCATTTGAGCATGTTTAGTGTGTTTTTATTCCGCTTTTGTTGTTCCTGTTATGTTACTATACTTTTTAGGGTTCCGTTCCTAAAGGGTAAAACGGGCACTCTGTTACTGAGACTTCGCTGTCAGGTCTGTCTGTCTGTCACCAGGCTGTATCTCATGAACCGTGATAGTTAGACAGTGGAAATTTTCACAGATTATGTATTTCTGTTGCCGCTATAATAATAAACAGAATAAAATAAATATTTAAGGAATCCCCTTTACAACAAACATGATTTTTTTGCCAATAATGGAACTCTTCGTGCGCGAGTCCAAGTCGCACTGGGCCGGTTTTTTTAATGGTTTGAAAACAAGCTAAGGCTATTAACTGCTGGTGATTTTGGGGTAGCTAAATATCGAACAATCGCATCTTAAAAATCGCATTCTACTTGTTAAACAAAGGAATCAACGCCACTATCAACTCACTGGGATAAAAAAGAGCCGGTTTTTGCCACGTTAGGTAGGAAGCTATTTGTTCAACACTTGTAATACAATGTGATGTTACATTCCAGTCTCACGGCAAGCGTAAGAGCGGTAATCGGAGGTCAATGAACGCGACACGCTCCACCGGCACCAGCTCGCAGGAACAAGAGCAGAAAGATCCGCTCATGGAGACCACTCTGCTTACCACTTACACAGATTTTAAGGTAATCAACTACACACATTATCAATAGAATCATTAACATCCACAAACTGATGTCGCCCACTGCTGGGTATAGTATAGACCTCTATTTCTTTATGCCGCTTCTTTCGATCCCTTGAACAACGAAATAGATCAATAGATTTATCATGCGAGCTTACTCTGAGCTTCACGAGCCTATGGCGTAAACTAGTAGGTCTTATGGCAAAATATTTTGTAACGTCTACATGTAAAATATTTTACTTCCAGGACTGCATAAACGATAGGCAGGTTTGCCGCAGTTCAATGGCCATCAAAGACCAGGAAATGCCCGCGATCCCGATAATAGTTTGCCAGAAGTACGACGAGCACCAAAACACCCCAAAAAAAACACCGAGGACGAAAACTCCTCTGACTCCTAAAATCGGCAAAGAGAATATTCAGTATGCAGCACATATGACACCGAAAAGCAACCTTATGTACACGCCTACTCGATTAACTCGATCTGCATTGAAGCTGACTCACGATGGTTTTGCGACGCCCCGCGCACCGCTCAGCGCGACCAAGTCAAACCTGCAAAGGCAAAATACCGAGTCGAGAATAACACTCAAAACTACCCCCAACAATGTCAGCAGATCTAAGTCTCACACGCATTTAGTCCGCGCCAAAAACCTACCGCCTCTCATCTGAGAAATAGACTGATGTGTTTGCAAACATCAACAACTTTGCTTTGATATTTGGCTGGCAAGATCCACACGAACAGCAATCTGTTGATGTGTGTGAAGACTTACACAATAAAGATTTTCTTCTTTAGTGAAAATCAGTAATGAATCAAGTTATCTTTCATGATTTTCTAGATTTGTATTAGATGTTTTCTGTAGGTTTGGGCTTGTGATGTTTTATTGGCAATTTAATATTGTTATAATTTCAGATGTATATTTGAATCTCTAATAACTATTGCTTGATATTTTGATTTGCGTGTGCTGTTCTTATTTTGATAGACCTTGGTTGTTGGATTGGTACCGCGTAATTTATGGATTTTAGTGACTTATCGATAGTATTTTAATTTTACGACATTTTTAAGTTATACAAGAGACAATTAAGTTCAATTTAATATTATTTGTTACGTTTTAGATTAGGTTTTAGTTTTAGATCCGACCATTATAAACTACTAACATTACTTTATTTTGTACGTTGCCTTTTGTTTTGTTGTAGTTCATAGATCAAAACGAACGTTGGGTGGGAAAATACTATTGTAGCAAAGTTTCATGAGGCAGCTATTCTAACATGCTGCGTGTACAATGTCTTAGCATCGTGGTGTACTTAATAACTAATAATATCAGTATTTCAATAAATGTCTTCAGCGCTTAAGAAATGTGCGCTCAATTTATTCAATCTTATGTGTAATTCTTATTCATTAATTGTAAATTATGATTGTAATATATTTCTTAGTTTATAACTACAGTTGTTTTTATCATGACCTATTAGATTATTACAGTTAGGTTACTGAAGAGAAATGTCTAAAAAATTGTGATGCAATGTCGTCAATATTTTTTGATTTTCAAGTTGGGTCTACTGGTAGGAGATTCCGAAGGGCAGTAGATGGAGATCGATATGATATTGAATTATTGCGTGATTCAGAACACACTGATAAAATATTTGGTGCAGTAGATATTGGCAGCTTGATGTAAGTTTGTGAAATTCGTATTTGTTTAATTCGGTATAAAAATATATATTTATTCTGATCTAATTGAAACTTTCATCTTTGTATTTATAAAAGCTATTGTATACTTGTAGAGAGCTGTCAGTACTTTCAATATGCATGATCAACGAAGCTAAAGAAGTGGTTGGTTTCATGGCTTTGAATGACTATCCCAATGTAAAAGGTGTTGACCCGGCCGATTGGGAGATATGGATGAGGAATATGTTTACGTTAGTATATCACATGAAGCTGATTATTTTAAAACTGATTTATTGACTTATTAATCAGTGAGATTTTCGTTATATCTTCACAAGACATCTATATTGATGATTTATTTGCAGGAGATTCTACTTATCCCGTAATACGTTGTTCATACATTTCATGTGTTGCAAAGAGTCCGTGATTCAATACTTCCTTAGCGAAGCCTTGGTGACGGTGTTTCAGAACGATGTGTATTTATTGCACATTGTGCTAACGATTTCTACTCAATGCACACAAGGTAAACACATCATTCATCGCATCTTCAAAGATGTTGGGAAGAAACGATTGCATGTTGAGATGAAAGCTGATAGAGCTGAGTTGAAGAGGAAAACCTTTTATGTCCACCCCACTGAGAACATCGCTTTAAATAGACTGAAAGATGCAGAAAATCTCTAAAAATATTGAAGGTCCGACTGACACAAATCTTTCAAAGTTTCTCATCACAAGTAGCCATTTTTTTTTCAGAAAACTTGGCAAGATATGAGGTGTTCAAAAAACGAAACATGTGCAAGTTTTTCATGAAACTTGATGACGACAATCGAGACCAGCGTAAAGTACACTACATGTGTGTCGCGCTACGACAGGACCACTGCCCAAAGTTGAAGATAAGACAAGCTGTGTATGTTATGCTTCTCGCGAAATTGCCGACTAGTCTTCGAGGATGAACTAGGTTCGAATTACGTGACCAACACGTGTAACCTTGGCGAGGACGCTTCCAGTCCCTTTGACGCGGTTGGATGGAAGTCGCCTGAGAAAAGCCTGAAGCGAAGCAAATGTTGCACGAACGAAGTGCTCTTCTACACTATTGTATTCGCAACCTCGATCAAATCCGCGAGTAGTGTGTAGAGCGTAAAAGCAAAATAGTATTCAGACACTCAGGGCATTTGCTTCTAAGGGAAAAGGGGAGTAACAGGCAGTAGGTACCTACTATATTAATAAAAAAGACACCAAAAAGTCTAAGTCAAATCTTCTCGTTACTTACATTGTCTGTAAAATCTGCATGAAATAGGCGAATCATGTTTGTTAATTATTACAATTCTGATCTTACAGGGAAGAAGATAATGACGATATCTGTGACATATTGCACAAGAAATCTCCGAGATTGAAGGAGATGTATGGGGAATTTTACATTAGTGAAATAATTGGACGTCATCCAGAAAGCAAAAGGAAAATTATCGTAGCTGAGGTATGTACAAATTGTTTATTTTCCCTGATCGACATGGTCGTTTCACTGTCACTCGCGAAAATAATCACGGAAACAATTGGCCACAGGTAGAGCTTAGAACCGTAAAAGTAAAGTAAGCCCTGAATGGTCTGAACTCTATCAAATCAATTTGCTTATATCAGCTTACTTTTCAGCACCAAGACAGGGCAGTAGGCGTGATGTGCCTGAATACGATTATCAACTATAAGAAACTGCAAAGCATTTACGATCTCCGTTCCTATTACGGACTGAGAAAAGCCACGCCTTTGGAGAAGGAACGTCTGAAACGCAGCAATATATTGCTCAGTACTTTTGGGTAGGCATTTGTTTAGTCTATTTGAAAAAGCATAGTTGGTTGTTTCTTGAGATTTAACAATCCATGTTTTGTGACTGATACGCACTATTTTGCAGTGAACCAATAATGGTGGGAAAATGGAGCCCATTTCAAGATACACCAAACTTAAAAGGCTTGACCAATACTGTTGTGAGTAGCGTTATTTTATCGCCTAATTTTAATACCAATTCTTACAGTTTCTATACGTTCAACGGCGCTTTTTCTTACAAAATTGTGTACTGCGCACCGGAACGGCTAACTTCACGAATGTACTAGATCCGTTGAACGTACTGTATTCTAGAACTACAATTAATACCAACGTAACCTATATATTTTTATCCAGACGTCAAAAGACAATCTATCGCAAGATACCTATTGCACCAAAGGAAAAGTGAACTTTCAAAAAAGGCAATCAGTTGACACGCGTAAAAGATCCCGTTTATCCAGCAACATCCATCTTGATGATTTGGAGCAAAGATACAATATATCTGAAGAATTAAGCGGAATAATGCTAAGATCGCCAACACTATCCCAAGCGACGATCGCGTCAACAACAGCTGCTATGCTGGATGATGACCCATTTGATTATGATATTGTGAATATTGATGTCAGTTTGCTGAATGTAGCTCAATCTTACGATCTTTTGTGAGTGAAGATCTTTAATTATCTCTCTAGATACGGTTATGAAAACATTTACACTCTTGTGTCTAAGAAACTTTACGTACCTACAGCACACTTGCAGAGTTTCTAGTATGACCATTAGATGATTTTTTTATACAATAATTGTCTATTGAGCAGCGAAACGGTTAATGTGACGATTCCCTAGATCCATTGCTATCAATTATAAATATAAATAAATAATGCTGGAAATTTCACACAGCATCATCTAGCCCCAAACTAAGCAAAGCTTGTACCAGGTAACTGATATACTACTTATATACTTTTTGTTTGTAAGTACCCTAGTGTATATTTGTCTTTGTAAGTACATACGTATTATACATAGAAACACCGAGATAAATATTTGCAGATCATTCAAACATTTATCCCGCGGCGGGGATCGAATCAGCAACCTTCTGCGTCCCAAGCGAGTTTTCACCCACTGTGCCACAGAGGTCGTCAAAAATTGTTGTTTTGAAATGAGTCAGCAGTAGGGAGCAATCTTTTTTGTATATCTCATCTTCGATTTTTGTTCTTAGCTGATGGTTGAATATTTTTAGATCTACGAAATCAACGCGATCCTCGGATCAATCGCGTCAATCGAATAATAAGAGATTGCAAACACACAGTAAGCAAGGATTTACTTTTCTACCGCTCATTTTGATCACTACACACATCACTTGTGGATTTTTTTACGACTGTGCCTCGTGGTGGCCTCATTCTAGTGTAACCTCCAATAAGAACAGGCTCTGTATCCTCAAGAAACGGTAGACCTATCAGATCTTTAATGGCGTATTCAAGATTCTTTGAAAATATCAGTAGTCAAGAGCCAACGTTTTTTCAGGAAAGAGCTCGGTTTACAAACCTCCAAAAGATGACATGGTTATTTATCGGGGATCGCCAAACGCCTTTATAATTGAGCTATTTGGACTTCATGAGAATGTTGATGAGAGGTGACAAGTTGCAATTTATTTTCTTACCTACTTACATTTCTTAAAAAATCACTTTTTTTATAGTATTTTCAGTGCCATTAACAATGAATAAAGTTGATGATTATTTATCTAGGAGCGCGATCGATTTGCTGGAAGTGGCTTTTCAAGTGATGAAAGATTTTGAATATTGCATCATTCGAGTACCTTCTGCGGATGCGAGTTTTCCACTACTTCAACATTTTAGCGTAAGATTTTTAGTTATTATTGAAGTGTGTGGGGCTGTGGATAATGATGATGATGATTATTGAAGTAATTATAGAGAAATAAGTACGAATAGCTCTCCTGACCCCGTCCTAGTCCGCGATATTTCCTAACACATTGTTTCCCTAATTTTTACTCAAAAAATAACAATGAAAAATGGCGCATGCACAAAAAGCGAAGCAAAAAAAAAAAGAATAGAAAAAAATCTAGGGATATAGTGTTTTTGATTTTAAGCTTCGATTGAAAATGTGTTTCTGGTAATTGGTTCAGTTGGTGCCTACAAAGTCGAGGATATGCTGCACATATTCGCTCTACGTTGCTCATAGGGCATCTGTTATGGGGTAAGTTTTTCTCTTTTTTATATTTGTGATTTTTAGGAACAAAGATTGCAAATTTATGAGCTATAATTAAAAAAAAATATTATAATCTGCTCAATAATGCTATTTATTGGGTTTGCAAGTATGACCAAACGTTACAAAGCTCCAAGCCTATCGCCACTAGTAACAGTTTCCTTCTACTTTTGCCCAGTATGAGGCCATTTTCGTTTCCAACCTCATACTGGGCAAAAGTGCCCAGTATGAGGCTACCCTAATTGCGTTCTCGCAGGTCTTTAAGGGTAACAGGACACAAAGAAAACAAAAGAACAACAGTTTCCTGAATTTGCCATATTTCAGGAGACTACGAGTACGCGAAGCGGAGTTCGTAGATATACCGCAAATAGCGCGTTTCTTTCAAACCGTTCAGGGAAAAGAAACATTGTGGACGATTGAGAACTGTATTCTGCAGAAGCAAGAGCGCAAGGCTTATGTGTTTATGAGTGGCTTGTCTATTGTCGGTATCGGGATCTTAGAGTGAGTAAAACGCCATTTACATGATACCATTCTGGCATACCATTCTTACCTTTTGCTCTATCAAACTCAAGAGAGCAAGTGCTAATATTCTGTGGCAAGAGGCAAGAATGGTAAGAGGACTGGTAACAAATTAATAGTGATACTCTAATGTTATTTTCTGAATCGAACATAGCGTAAGAAGCTTCTGAACTTGTCTTATGATTTTCCAACTCGAAAACCATTTTCTTAACTTTTAGTGACAGCTTTTTAGTTCATTGGCGCGGTAATTGAGTATTATTTGGTCGCGGAAGACAGTTCTCCTGCATGAAGTTATTATAAACTAGCTACGCTCCCGCGGTGTTACCCGCGGTCCTTCGGGATTTTTTTATATTTTTCGGGATAAAAAGTAGCCTATGTCCTTCCCTGGGATACAACCTTTAACTATGCCAAATTTCAGCTTAATCTGTTCAGCGGTTTGGACGTGAAAGCGTAACAAACAGACAGACAGAGTTACTTTCACATTAATAATATTAGTATGGATTAGTTGTAGCTTACTTCTTCTTCTTCTTCTCTACTGTTCTACATAGTTATAATATGTTTTCAAACAATATCTATCGCGCAGGCCTGCAGAAAGACTAACCTTCCTCCGAGCTAAATTCAACATTGATCCTTACCACAACAACAAATACCACCAGCCAGGATCAGGCTCGAAGATAGGATTCTCCTCAGTCGATGTGATAACAGTGTATCCGGTGTTTGAGGCACATTTCAGATTCTTTGCTAGAGATATGATGAGGCTATCTGGGAGTCATAGCCTGGTTTGGATGACGGCATATCGTAACAAATGGGTATGTTTACATTGCAATTGAATATATTTATTTATTTAGCCGGTAACACCCACTGATGGGTAGGTAAAGCTGTGCAAGTCGATAATTATGTGCCTTGAGTTTTCGGTATGGATTGTACTTTTACTAACGCCATCTATGTGTTTTCAAGGAACTATTTATGAGGTACATTTTGGGACACAAACATTAATATGGTATTGTTGCCTTGATTTTAAACGAATACATTGTATCGTTGCAGATAGCGCGTAAAGCTAACTCTATTGTGTCATCTATGGTTCCTTTGTTGCCAAGAACATTTGATATTGATTTTGCCGATGTTCCGGAATTGCTGAAACTATCAGCTATTGCTAAAAACATGTAAGTTTTACTACATTTTACAGAAAATAGCCTTCTATACGTGACACTGTGTCTTATAAAAATAAGAACAGATATGAGCTGTGACCAACAATTTTTCTATCTCATTTCTATTTTATTCTTCAGAATGGCGTTCAGTACTTGGTATTTGGACAAGAAGCTGACTTCAGTGCCGATGGCAAATATTAACACGAGAATAGTGGTGCTGGGCGCATCGCGGACTGCGATGGCCTTTTTGAACACATTGTTGTTTGGGTAAGTGTTTAAAATTTAAATACTTGGGAAATCCAACACTACGAATTGAAAGATTTATAAAATTAATCGTGGGCCGCTTTCACCTCAAAGCGTCGTCTTCGACTAAAGCATTATTTTTTATATAGCATATAATTAGCTTTGGTGCCATATTAACAAATAATAAGGCCGACGTGTTCTATCAGAATACAGCACTTTTTTTTGGCCGGCATTTTTGGATTTTGGACCAAATAGGATGATGTCCTTTATAGTTTCATGGATCTACCTGAAATCACTCGTTACTGATTTTTTTCTCATATTTCAGTAATTCCTCAACTTACATTACATTCACGAACATAACGTTGATCTCTGAAAATGGCCTCCCATATATCAGGCATTCCAGTGCGCCTGTAGAAATGATGTTTCCCAAGGATCACAACACGACAGACAAGTATTTGAAGAGCGTGCCTTACACATACTACGTCAATGTTGTCCAAGGGACTATGGCAGATATTAACAAGTGAGTACCTGTAACACAAAGGGTCTCGACAGACAAATAGACGGACAAAAAAGTTATCCTATAAGGGTACCGTTTTTTTCCTTTTGAGGTACGGAACCTTAAAAACGACATACTAGGTACAAACAATCAATTTTTCTTATCTACGAGTATAACATTATTTTTGTACAGTTCTATCTTCCATTCCAGCCTGCCTTTACAATACGCACAACTAATCTTTAGCTATCTGAAGTAGCTGCGCAGAACCCATTTTTGATCACGTCTAAAAAACGAAGACAACGCTGTCTTCGTATAGCTAGCCTCGCTCTTCCCTTAGTTTATTGCATCGTGCTATCTCGCCTACTCGCGCAAACCTAACTTCAGACAGACCAAGATCTGTTGTGCGTATTGTACCTTAATAATAATCCCCCTTTCCGATTTCGGCTACGGAGACTTGGCTTTGTGTATTTTTTAAACTATCTATAGGCTTGGATGTTTATAACCGCATATGGCTAATTTAACCTTTTTTAGCGCTAAAGGTCCGGTACCTTAATTGTGTGTGTAGATGCACATGCACTTTGTTTCTGTGTGCGTAAACTCGGGAACGCTCTTTTAACGAATGAGCGCGCAGTATGCTCACAGAAACAACGTGCATGTGCAATGTGCATCTACACACACCATTTAGACCAACCCGCCTCCGCCTTCGCCTTCGTGAAATAGATCAATATAGGTATCTTGTTATGAACCCTTTAGAAAAAACATCAGAGTAGAGTGAATGCTGTTGAAATGACAGCGTTGCGTAGTATGTGTGGGGTAACGTCGAATGATAGAGTGAGAAATAGTGTGATAAGGGAACAGTGTGGAGTGAAAGAAGATGTAGTTTTGAGGATCGAGAAAGGTATGTTAAGATGGTTTGGGCATGTAGAGAGGATGGATGACAGTCGTTTGACAAAGCAAGTGTATGAGACAAGTTTGTATGGGACAGCTGGAAGGGGAAGGCCTAGGCGAACCTTCTTGGATCAAATTGGCGACATTTTGGAGAAGGGCCAGGTCAAAAGTACCCTAAACCGGCGAGCATATGAAGAATGTAATGAGAGTGAATGAAGCAAAAGTTGTATGTCAGGATCGTAGCAAGTGAAGATCCGTGGTCTCTGCCTACCCCTTCGGGAAAGAGGCGTGATTTTCTGTATGTATGTATGTACATAAAAAAAAATCACGCCTCTTTATCTGTATGAACCCTTTTATTTCAGAACAGAAAGATATGTGGCACTGACCAATGGAAGCAAGTACTACTATGATTCACTTTTCTTGCTATTTGGCAAACAGTATCAACACCCGGATTATTTAAAACCGTTGCCAGAAAGGGATATAAAGTAGGTATAACTTGTCTTGAGAATAAGTACTTGTAGGTATTTCAAGTTGGTTGAAAAGCTATCGCTATTTTATATTGATGATACAAATAGTCAGGTAATATACAGGGTGTAAAAAAAACGACTACCGAAAACTGAGGGGTTGCAATCAGACCATGGTTCTAAACACATTTAGCGGAAAAAAAAACGCAAAAAATTTTACTTAGCTACGTCATTTTGTGTTATTTTCGGTTATTTACTACTAGGACAACATAATAAGACCTACCTGATAATTTCATTACTATAAGAAAAACAATTAGGTAAAACTCAAAATCCAGCAATCTACGTAAAACAACGCGCCCAGTACATACGCAAACGCTGTTTCTCCGGATATACTGATTTTTTCGGAAAATCCTTTTAGATTTAGTGGTGTGTTGGGATGCTGTACCTACCCCTTTCGGCTTCGGTAGACGTCTTTTTACACCCTGTATTAAATTTGTATGAGTTAGCGGAAAACTCTGGTGACGGAGGTTTTAGGCCGCCTGCGCCATATCATTGTCATGGCTTAACGACTTAATAGCCGGGACCGACAATTTAAGTTGCCCTCACGGAAATGCCCAGTTGATAATGCCACTAGCGGTCACTCATCCACTTACTCCGTGAATCCTAATAATGCACGGACCATCTCAATTTCAGATGTGAAAACTATGCCCGTCTTGACATCCCTAGACCAACTTTTGAGCCTGGTTTACTAAACTACGATACACCTGAGAACGTGTTTATAATCAACAATATTGGTCAAGCGAACCGAGCTCTGAAGTTCGTCAAAGCATGTTTCAATGAAGATTACAGTTGTAAGTTCTTGGAATTTTAAAAATGGCATTTATTTTTGTACTTGGGAATGGATAGACATGTTTGCCTGCCTATATTGAAAAAAGAGGCCAACGGCTTTTCCCGTAATCCAAAATGTATAAAAAGAAATGTTTCAACATTTAAATACTCCTACTGTATTTTTTGTCTAAATAAACAAATAACACACGCAACATTCATTCACACACACACACACACACACACACACACACACACACACACACACACACACACACACACACACATTCGTACTCGCACGCAGACAAATTATTGCTATTATGATTAAAGTGTGATATTAGGTACATAATGTGATGATTTCTTCAGCTAAAATCATAGTATACGGAGCGACAATCCACACGTACTGCTGTCTAGCCGCGCTCCTAGAAATGAACGTACCAGCTAAGAACATCGTCTTCATAGAGCCCTTTCCGCATGAAGACCCATACAAAACCAGGGTTTCTGTGTTTTATAATGCTAATGTAAGTATTTCACATGTGACATTATGGAGTCACCCTAAAAGTTGTTAATGGTGATCGACAAAAGTTCATGAGTTTTGATCTTCTCTATTCTTGGGAGCTCATAATATTGTTAGTTCTACGGGTGTAAAAGTACTACTACCGAAAACTGAGGGGTTGCAATCAGACCACGATTATAAACAAATCTAGCGAAAAACCGCAAATTTTTTTTTGACTTAGCTACGTCATTTTATGTTATTTCCGGTTATTTACTACAAGGATAACATAAAAGACCATACCTAAAAATCCTTTTGGATTTGGTTGTGTGTTGGGATGCTGTACCTACCCCTTTCGGCTTCGGTAGATGTCTTTTTACACCCTGTATATCACGAAGGCGCGTTGGTCTTAGTTGCGTGTGTAGATGCACATGCACGTTGTTTCTGTCTGCGTAAGCGCCGTAGCGCTCCATGGACGAATGAGTGCTCAGTATCGCTTACGCACACAGAAACAAATCTACACGCACAATTAAGACCAAGCCGCCGATAGAACAAATATAGGGTCTTTCATTTTAAACTTACTTAATTCAGGAATTGGGTTCAACAAATAAATTAAAAAGTATTTATGTAATGTTTTTTTTTGTTTTGCTATGAAAATCTCGAGAAAATCTATAAAGACTATTCATTCAATTGATTGTTTCTTTTTGTATAACTTAGTCCATTCGTGATGTAGCTGCACTGCGACTGGTGGAACGTCTGTACTCCTTGAAAATCATTATGCAACATTTCTAAATAATCAATAAATGATAAATTTTTAAGTGAAAATTTAAATCGGCTTAGGAATTAAATTGATACGGTCAAACGTCTATTTACAACCCAAATATGAGGCATTGTCAGTTTGTGTAGTTTAAAATGAAAGACCCGATATACCAAAATCGATGATATTTATAAGTGAGTCTTTGCCGTGTGTTATTATTGTAATGTGAAAATGTTATAATGTTTGACAGGTAGATGAAACGGTTTCCCAAGTTATAGACAGTCTGAACATCAAAGTGTATCGCTCCTACTACTTCCAATCGTGGAAATTAGAGGATGACTTCGTCACGCACGTGGATTTCCTCTCGCATTTCCAAATGATCACGCTCGATTGTGCTGCTTTCTTCTATTATGGCAAGCGGGGAGTAAATACTGAAGCTTTTCTGGGTAATTTTTTTAGCATGTTAGATTGGTTATATTATCATTAGATTTGGACCCACTACCTAGCTAATTCGTAAGCTACTTTCTAAGCAGCCCACATCCTCCACCTGCTGAGTATAAGCGTTCTCATTCATTTTCACGCCAGTTTTTCTCCTTCTGTGGCACTCGAACCCAAAGCTTCCGCATTTACGTCACAAAAGCATTAAATCAGTCTACATTGGTGCTATTTTTGAAATGCAACCTACTACGAGTGATATTATTATAGATTCAGATACATCATATTTTGCTTTGCATGAATTAAATGAAGAAAAATTGATCTTATTTTATTGTACCTATGCTATTTGTGTTATGTGGTGTATATAAAACATATTTTTTTTCAGCTGTAAACAGATGTGGGATGGCATTCGACGCTGGTATCGTCATAGACCACGAGTTCCGTACAAAGGACCCTTGCATCTACGCCGCGGGGCCCGGTACGGCATATCAAAAGAAATACTACGCGCCGACTATGAAACAGAAGTATTATGACTCTTATGATGTTGGAGTGAAGGTATGGTTTGCAATAGAATAGAAGAAGTTGTCAAATAAAATAGAGTTCTTTATGGTTAACTAAAACACCAAAGACAATAGTATCACGTAGAAACTGCATGTTGTGTGTGTTACTATATTTCGACGAGCCTTATCTCTTCTTTTGAATCTCTTACAATCTGAGCAGATATCTGTCATTTTCAACCGACTTCAAAAAAGGAGGAGGTTCTCGTCTGTATGTTTTTTTTTTTTATCTTGTTACGCGATTGTTCCGCCATTTGTTGACCGATTTGCAAAATTCTTTTTTGTTGGATAGGGTATACTCCATATAAATTTTATTCCTGAGGGATTGATAGTTTCCCCGTAAAACTCTAAACACCTTCCCTCCTAGCCATGTCACAAATAGAAATCGAATCGACAGCTTGACGCCCTGAGTCACACCGCGTTTCGAGTCAAACATTGAAGTCGGTTTTCTTTTTAGTATAAAAACGTAATTATTGTGGATAAAGTCATGAGCCTATTCGTTTTCATATCATAGGGTGTTTTCTATGTATAATAAGTATGTATTTACAATAAAAAAGTATATATCAGTCATGTAGTACCCATAACACAAGCTCTGCTTACTTTGGGGCTAGATGAAATGTGAAAAGTTCAGCATAATTTATTTATTTTAAGTTTTAATAAAAAAATGATTACAGCTGGCAAATTTGATTATGCGCAAGTTGGATCCGTTCTTCACTGAGAACAAAGCTCCTTCGAAGTCGGGACATGATAAGTACTCAACAGAGAGTATGTTTAATTTGAACAGCAACTTATCTATAAGCACTCTCACACCAAGTACTAGCGGATCGTCCTCTACGTAAGTAACTTACCTAATACTACTATATATAATCGTCTGATTTGTATAACAGTCTTGTTAGCCTAATCATAACCTAAATAAATAAAAAAAATTGTTTATTTCAGACCTTACATTGATCCATAGGTATCATTTGATTAAAACTGAACCTAAAACTTCGTATACATCAAGCGGCTGTTCAGTCAAAACAAAGGTTTACCACACCTGCTTTAGTATCTACTGAAGCAGGTGTGGTAAACCTTTGTTAAGGGTCGAGTCACATCTGACGGAAGATACGGAAGTAAAGGTTCTTGTAATTTTTGATGCAATAGCAAATTATAGTTCCCGAACCGTGACAAAACGTTAGTTCCAGGCACTTCACAACGCCATAGCCTTTTTACTTTATTCTACCGTAGAGTGCTTATTAGTAAGTGCTTATTTTGCAGCTTAGAATACGAGTTCACGCACGATAAATTACCAAAACTACAGAAGCCAAAAGTGATGCACTGCCGACTGCCAGGTGGCTTACAGTATCTAGAAGTACGCTCCCCCGGGAAGAAAATACCACATTATTATCTCCAGTCTTTGGATTATAGCGTTAGTATGAAAGCTACCTTGTTTTACTTGACAGTCGACATTGTTTGCTTGTCATCAAGGGCTATAAAAACTGCGCTCCGGTTTACGTTTTTTCGAAAGATAGATTAAGTTCTCTGCCCTGACTTCCAAGCTTAGGTTCTTATTACCTCTAAAATTTAAAAAGTAAGTGAACATACAAAAATATTTGCATTCATTCTTCATTCCATTCACTCTTCATTTCATTCTTTCTTCATTTCATTTATTCTTTATTCAAATGTTGTTTGAAATTGGGACGTGAATTGTCTGTCTATCGAAATAATAAAAAGGAAACATCCAGCCATCTTAGCATGACCACACTATCTCCACGGTAGAATAGAGTAAAATGACTTAGCAGTTTAGGCAAAAGCATCTTTTCTACGACCGCAATAAAAGTCAAAATCGTCTGAATGAAAATGTCATTTTCTCTATTCTACCGTAGAGATAGCGTGGTCATGCTAAGGGGCAGGAGTCAAAGAAGAGAGAAAAAACTAACAAAACTAAAACTCCGCATAATTTGTATTCCAATTGTTTTCAGGGCTTCGTAATGGAAACCTTCAAAGGCGGTTACTTCAAGATCCACATGACGAAGGATCTCATAGTTGACGGTATCACCTGCCTCACCCCAGAGAAGTATTCAATTGAGAACTTCAAGAATATCTACGGGCTGCCTTCGGTAGTGCTCAACAACGTGCATTTGAGATACACTGTAAGATGTTATTCACACCTGTTCGATAAGACCTTACATACGATAATCTTATTTTTGCACTTACATGTTAATGTAAGTGCAAAATGTTATGTTCGTAATGCTATAGATAATTCGAGGGGTCTGTCTCTTGTTTGTTGAGTATCTATGGGCCACCATTCCGTAATAATATCTCCCACTTAGTTTAATAGGAGTAAAAAAGTAAGTAAGTTCGTATGAGTTTGGTCCCAACCACAGACCAGAGAAATCCGTGGTCCCAACTCTGGTGACCGGAGTTTTTGGCCGCCTGAAGGCCTCCAACATGGCTGACCGACTTTATAGCTGGGACCGAATTAATTATTTATTTTTCCACAAGCAGTAACTAGGATATTATTTACGTACACACGCACCGCATAAAAAACAATGACCGCTTAGAACATTGTGTTGATTGATTTTTTGCCAACAGACAAAGAAATTGGACGACTTCTACGAATTCTTCCGATCGTCGTGGGCATTATTTTTGTACCACGACCAGTCTGACGAGCTATTCGCTATGGTCAAGGAACTTTTGCCGAAGGTGATTGTTTTATTTGCCTTCAAATAATTAATTTGCAGCTCCTCTCTCGCTCTGCTACACTAATTTTGAATGCGAAAATGTTTGTTACTCCTGAAACGGCTGAACTGATTTGGATGAATGTGAAAAAATGAAAAAAAAAAAAATATATATTTAAAAGCGAAACAATACAAATACATATTTATCAGCGGACTCCACACTAGGCAAAGCCTGTATCGTGGAGACCAGTAAAGATTTTACACAAACGAAAGTTTCGGACTACTTAAAATGAAATTGGTGTTAAAAATAAGAGCTTCAGAGAAATAAAAAAAAGGGCATTTAAAAGAAATAAAATAAGCTAAACGTGCAAAAAAAGAGGATACTTACTGTTTTTTTTGTTTTGCATAAAATAAAAAAAAAATACTTACCTAATAATTATTCTTTTTAATAGGGACAGAGCCAAGGTGAAACAATCCGAGAAGCTCTACGCAAAGTCGATACTTCAACATTCACGGTAAGATTATTTATTTATACGGTTATATTTCGCTGTATACCTTACCTACATTATAAAATTAAATAGCTTTTGCATTTTTTGGTCTACATTCAATTTCAATTTCCATCCAGTGACGCAGGACGTCCAAACAAAAACATTTAGTAAAAAATTATGGATATTAAGTACCTTATAGCTGACATGTGTGTTTTATTTCTTATGTGGTAGATATATAGATAATGGTTTTAATCTCAATTAACAGTGTATCTAGAGTAGGTATAAACCACAGTTACAAGCAAAACTACCATTGTCCTAATATGTCCTCTTCAGATAACATCAAATGAATACCAAATGGCACTACGCAAGATATTCGAAGAGACAGCTACCCTCCATCTGGAGTCCATTACGAATTATGTACTAGAATGGTTATCTGAAAACGACGTGTTACTACCGATGTATTTACAGCCATCGCAACGGATCGACTTCGATCACGACTTGGAAAGGAATCAAGTTTTTAGGAAGAGGAAAATGTCTATTATTGATCTGATTTCGAAGATAATTTAAATAAATACTGGTTGATAAATTGTATTTTATTTCAAGGTAGGTTTCGTTGTGAAAAGTTTTTTTTTTATTTACAAAAAAAGGGCTTTGTCGCTGAGCGACTATATCGCCCAATCAGTAACATCTTAGCTTGGTCTTCTTATTCTTCATGGTTTCACTTCACTTCTTGGTTTCTTCTTTTTCTTTTTATTCCTTCTTCTTTTCACTTTGGCTTCACTTCAAATCTTTCTTCAAATATGTATTACTTATGTCACGTCAATTTGAGTCAATTGAAAAAACATGGCGGCTTGTCCTTTCAAAACTCCAACGGAAATCTTTCGTCAAATGAGAAATTTTCTTGAATACTCCCCCATTCCATTTGCCAAATCTCCTGTTACGTATCCAAAGCTTCATTAGTAAAATGCCACCGAAATTACATAATAAAACCTAGTAAAACACGAGAAACTAAATAAAATAGCAGAGCCACTAGCTCCTTCAAAAATGGCGAAAGAAGTCCCTTGTGAAAAGTTAAATAAGAGTTTCCACACACTTATATTAAGATTGTCTTATAAAATATAGAGTTGACATATAAAGCCTTGTGAATCTTAAAGTAGCCAAAGACAAAATCCAAAAGGTAGTGTTATCATATCACAAATTAAGCAGAAGCTTAGAGACACAAATAGTAAGCACCTTTTACCGTTGATTAAACCTCTTTTCTTATTCCATTTTTTCGCGGAAAAATTAATGTATTCTGAGTTGATTCTGAGGCTAGGCCGCTGAATACGCTCGACGCATCTTCCGTCAGATGTGAACCGACCCTTACTCTCCTCAAAGCTATGACATAAAATGACATGCCTGTAAATGTTTATCTGTCTGTAATGTCGAAATGACATTCTAAAACACTTTGCAATTTATTTACTTTTATAAATTATATTATTTAAAATGGCGCAACCTAAAGGCTGCGCCTCTAAACCTCTGAAGCTGAATGAGCTTCTGATACAAAATGTGAACACATGGGGCAATGTCCAGTACAATATTCCCTTGAGACTTTCTAACAATGAGACAAGAACAGGGACCAGTATCGGCCTACGGCATATACCCGCTATTCCTCACAGTTTGGATTGTGTAAGTAAATGTTGAAAAACTATTAAAAACACACACATTTTCACTTGATGCGATCGGATCCCAACACTCCTTTTCGCCTCTTTCAGTTTAATCACATTTTTCATACATGCTCGTTTTGATCTGCCTGGCTCTTCTCCAAAAAGTCATTAATGTCTAGACACGTTCACCTTCTTCCCCTTTCAGATATCTTATAGATTTTTAAATTGTAAAAAACCTCTGGCTACTAATGGCTGAGCTTCATGATTCTGAGTTTAAGGGTTTCATAATTCACAGCAAAGAACATTCGATCTAGAACCTTTCATAAAAAATAACCGTACTTGCGTTTTTCGTTTTTGAGACAATGCGATACTGATGACTTATAAATACACAAACACAGTAACATACTTCAAACATAACATTCCTTTTTCATCTCAGGAGTTAAAATAAGTAATCATTTTGTTCCAGAAAATCGATGAGCCCCTCCCGGAACGAGTATGCGGCAGAGATATGGTCGTGGAAAAGGAAACGTATCAGACCACAACTGGAGCTTACTGCGTCAAACCCAATCCAAACAAGGCTATGGAACGGGCCGACTGTTCCATCAACTGCAGACGCGTTATATTCATGACTGGGGTTGAGAAAAGAGTAAGTTTTTTTATTCTATTCGAAGTACTAGTAATGCAGGCTCGAAAAAACGTAACCTTTATATCTTTACTAGATGATTTGTATAACGACAGGAGGCAACCTATGCCTACACTCAACGGGAAGTAGTGTCTGGGATATTGCTTGAGATAGACAAGGCTTGTACAGCACCTAAACAATCTTCTTGAACCTACCGTCTTCAGATTGAAAGCTATTTCAGTAATGGGCACTCACCACGAATATTGAACCGCAATAAATGTACCTAATGCGATTTGAACGTCAAATTATTATTTAACGAATCGTTCACAGCTATGTCACTAGACGCATGACCTACACGATTTTGGTACTTACATGTGTAATCAATATAAATAAATAAAAAATAGGATTTTTACCTCCTACTGCACCTTGATAAAAATGGCATGGTGTGATCGTAGGTTCAACTCCTACCCAACTCTAAAAGAGATAACAAGGATTTCCAATTTTCAGCTTCAAGGCAAGAGTATAACCCAACCGACGATGCTGTCTGAAATGAAGGACAATTTCAGAGGGTTGACTACGACGCCCTCAGCACCACCTCCTATAACTGTCCGGTCGCCAGATCCGGAATATATTTTTGATGTAAGTTATTATAAGAATACTTACTAGTGTCTAGTAATTAACTAATGAGTGCTGATCATTAGATAATACAAAAAGTGCTAACCGTCGTAAGTCTTTGATTATCATGTCTGAGGTGCCAGCAGTTTGATAGTCCGTTACGTTATTTGATAAGTTGTATTGTAATCTAGTGAGCTATCAGAACGCTACATGGACGAATGAGCACTCATGAAACAAGTCTACACACACAAAAACAAGTCTACACACACACAATTATTTAGACTAACCCGCCTTCGTGAGATGGAACATAACAGAGTGGTGAAATCAGCTCTAGAGCTAAGAGCACTGGTGGGTTCCCGGTCGTGCACCAATGAGTTTTCCTGCCGAAAAATGTATGTGCTACGTACTATGCCAGTACTCTCAAATGGTGAAGGAAAACATCGTGCGGAAACCGGCATGTCGTAGAACCTAAAAGTTTGAAAACATTTGTCAAGTGCACGAAAGGAGCCTCTTTGAAGCGCAATTAAAATCCTTTCACCACACTGGTTCGAAAGAACTTGTGACACACATAAGAAGTAGAAGCTCTAGAGCTATATTGTACATATATATTCTAGGTAGTTGCAGCGGGAAGAAATGAAGCTCCGTGCATCTCGGACAGCGCGGGTGGTTTTCGAAGACTGCTCGATCCATACGTATCCACGTACAGAGCGTATCACAAGCCATTCTCCATTGACGACCAGTACGGAATTGGAGCGAACGATCATATTACTTTCTACTCCGAGTTCAATACACCAAAGGTAATGTTACTTCATCATCATCAGCCTTTCTTATCCCACTCCTGGGCATAGGCCTCTCTTCACTGTTGATTAATTGAAATCACACCATGTTTTATTATTTAACATCACAATGAACATTCGTAGGTAGGAGCTACGACGAAACTTTTGTATGTAGAAACGAGTCGTAACTCTTACGAATTCTTCACGGTATTGGTCGCGAAGGAACATGAGTAAAATCACCTAGTTTGAAGACGTTTCAAAGTGATCCCAGCGGTCCTACTGAATAAATGCTTTTTGACTTTGACTTTGAATGTCCGTTGATTATAGAAACCGGGAGTAAGCGAATTGCAGCGAACTTTAATCTTTATTAATATTGAATAGGCTTGTTTCTTGTAACACTACAAATTGTACTATTATAACTATTAATATTATTTAGCAGGGTTGTCCCACTGCAGGACAAAGGCTTCCAATTGTAGCTAGTATCAAATCATTATCAAAATTATATAAGTAGTATATCAGTTATCTGGTTCCCATAGTACAAGCTTTGCTTAGTTTGGGGCTAGATGATGCTGTGTGAAAAATGTCCAGCATTATTATTATTATTATTATTATTATTATTATCAAAGGTTAGCTGGTCTGTACATAAGCACCACAACAATGCTGATATAAGTTAGTGTGGACAGTATAGTAGTGTTGTATAGGAGCATGACAAAAGTGGTTATCTTTTAGGTAAGGGGCTTCGGACCACGACATAAGGAGATATGGATGCCACAAACGTCCAAAGTACACAGAGCTGTCTACGACAGAATCCACGTCAAGAAGGAGGCCAAAGAAGTGGCTGCTTGTCACAACCCGGTCAATAACATAAAAGGGTAAGTTTTTATTACAACTTTTACACGCACAATCGTTCTTTAGCTCTCTGAAGTAGCTGCGCAGAACCCATTTTTTGATGACGCCTAAAATCGCACTATCTCGCTTACTCTACCAAACCTGCGCAATTGTCTATTGCACCTAACTTCAGAGAGCAAAAGATCCGTTGAGCTTACTATACTAGAGTGTCCAAAAATCAGGAAGATCATTATATTTTTAGGGCAATATAATTTTAACTATAGTAAGTAAACAGAAAGTTGGTAAGTCGATGTAATCTTGAATAGCCCCAGAATTTAGTAAAATCTATGGAAAAAAAAATAATATCCAAAATTTCTTACACTAAACTAAGACACAGTCCTCAATTTTATCCTAAATACCGGGACAAAACCGTACAATACGCCATCGATACCTAGATTGAATCCCTCCCTTCCTTACAGAGTATTCGTCTCAGAAACAAAGTCAAAGTACAAGGTCCCCTTCGCAATATCGTCCCTCGCTTCCTGGTCGCACGGCGAAGAGTTCGACCTGGCGCCATTCGCTCCAAACCCCTTCCAAACGAATATCGCTCCGTTTATGTACTGCAGTGATTACTGTCATGTTAGTCAGGGTACTCCGCCATCTATAGTCATAGATCAAATCCACCACCAAATGCCTGTACATAAGGGATGCAAACAACGGTATGTTGTTTCTAGGGACTATGAACCGTGAGGATTTTTTGATTAAAAGTTTTCGTATTTTTTAAATGGCTTTATTTTTTTATTAGACTTGAGTAAATATAGGTTTTAATTGGCTTAAGAAAGTAGAGCTAGTGGCCATTGGCCAATCTAAAACTTTGGAGGTTCTGAGATAGTTGGAGCGATGAGATGAGGACCGATATACTTTATGATCTGAAACAAAGTTTAGAAACATTTGGTGATTCCGTTATCTTTCTAATCACAAGTCCACATTGAAAAACGGTATAAAATAAAGGAATAACTTAAACAATATTGAAAATAATACTGCCAATGGCGTAATTTTAGAAACTTTGCCCACAGTCCTTTATGTGCTTGTTGTAAAACCGCTTGGAGGGAAGTGGTATAAATTCTGTGACATAGCTGTTATTGAAAAAAAAAAATGATAAAGTTAACCTTAAATAACTGATGAATAATTTGTAAAATAAACCGCATCATATAAAGTTTTTTCCTGCATCACTCAGTATTACAATCACTGCCTGATGCTTGTTTCTGCAATCAAAACACAATCAATATTTCAACCTGCTGGTCTCTCCACGCTTCCAGCATTCAAATAATTTAAGCTATGTCCCTAGTCGTGTTTAGGTCCCTGGTTGTTCACGGTATTGGTGGCGAAGGACCAGAAGTAGAAGTGATCTAACTGATCCTACTGATTAAATGCTTTTTGAATGTGACTTATAACAAGTTATTACCTATAACAAGTTAAAAAAAAAATTAGAAATACCCGTGGAAATACCTTGGGTCGTAGTACGAAGCAGCTTGCGCATTGTGGATAGGAACATTCGCATACGGTTTTATTCTTCTGAAAACATTTTTTATTATTAAATAGGTCAGCATTTGACCTCACTCTGCTGTGGGGTCTTAGATGAAGCATGCTTTCCTAGAAGATACCTATTTGCTCTTGATTTGAAGACCCCTATATTGATGATAAGAAAAAATGTATTAAGACTCCTTCACATTGGACACATTCTCTTACCGTTTGTTTCTTCTCAATTTCTGGTAATACATATAATGCTTGTGATTCACATATTTTCTGAATCTAAAAAGAAATTTACTGTTAGGAAACTCACTTCGCTGGGGTTTTAAGGTCTACTGATTTTTTTTCAAAAGCTTACATTATCTTTCGAGTATACGCATGAACAAGATGCATGTTTCTTTGGAAGTCCCATTATCTATTATTTTTTACCGAATCTACTCTCTATTTCTTTCTTCATGGCTGGGTTATTCTGAAAACAAAGAATTCGTTTTAGAGCATGGTCTGTATGTAAGCTCTTGTAGTTAGTATTTCAATAATGATTCTTACTCCAGGGCAAGTTTGATTTCCGCATTTTTTCTTAGAGTCATCTGCGCATTTTCCCGTCTGAAACATTAATCATAATTTAATAACCATTTATTCTCCTATCATTCAAACCTTCAACAAAATCGGGGTCGTTTATTCTACCTACTTAATATAATATAACAATTTTATGATTCTTAACGCCTATAATTTCTATTTTATAATACCCTACTTACGAAACATAGCAGTGGTCAAAAAAGCCTCTTAAAGAACTCACTGCAATTTATAACATAGACAAGGCGGTATAATTCCGATATCAGAAATGCGCTAGTAATCATTATCAGAGGCCAAGAATGTCTTACCGGTGGACAAGCCTCCTCAGGTGGTATAGGCGGTTTCCTCCGCCGAGGTGCCCGGCACGGCGGGTTGTGGAAGCAACGTTGCGGCGTGTTACAAGGCGCGGCGGGTCGCGCTGGCCAAAAGCACGGCATCAGATACGGGAAGCACGATGATGGTGGGATACATTGCGGGAGGTGGTGGCAAGAGCGGGCGGCTAGCGGCTGTTGGATTAACCATCAACTTATAGTTATATGTATGTAAACTCTGAAAAGTTGAGTCGTAAAATGAGAGGACAGTGGAGATAAGTACCTACGAAAGCAGTAACATTGATGGACGTGATGCGCTTGTGCAGAAGAAAGCAATATTAGAAAGAAAAAAATATTGTGTATATTAAATCGTGTGCAATATTAGGCGTATGTAAATTAACTACCAATCCATCATGTAATGTAAAAGACTTAAATTATTTTAGATACCTTTTGAAGCACACAGCTTGAGCGTGGCGTCAGTTCTAATGGCGACGGTTCATACTTCGGCTTTTTGTTTACCGATATCTGTTAGAAGAAAATAAAGTTTGATCCTAAGGGAACAAGTAAGAATGAAAAAAGCTTTTTTTGCTTAAAAGAAGGAAGAACGTTTGAATCAGAGAAAAAGTAAAGGGTTATAGAGCATTCATAAAAGTGTAGGTAACTTACCTTCAATCCAAAACACGTTGTGCAATCGACCAGACATTTTGATGACGGACATGCCTGTGACGAAAAATCTATGTTAGAGTATGATGACTAAGCATTAACTTTATTATAGAACTATTGCTCGCGAATACGTACCTTGCATTTTCCTCTCGGACATGAAGTGCACTAAAATTATAAACCACTGATTAGGAAATAAAAGCTTTTTTGTATATAAAAATGTATAACTATTTAATAACTTACAAGAGGTGGACAAGGTGGATCATCCTGCGAAAAAAACACAATATATTTTAAACGATTCATCTTCAATCTATTATGTTTATTCAAAAATAAATGTGATAGCGGAAAAAAGAGTTTTAATGGACAAAATAAAAAAATAAGGAACTTCGCAAGACAAGATGGAAGTAATAAACTTCTACGATTAAAACTCTGTCAGTAAAGTTGAAAACTAACGCATGGCGGTCCACAAGGTGATACACAGATTGGACAACATGGGTCTATGCAGCATCCCCTACAGCCTCCACACTGAAAATAGGAAGGTTAATGAATAATTTTAATTCACCTGATATAAATAAATGAATCATCTTTCCAATATGATTGTAATATATACCTTCAATGACGATGGTAGATCTGTGTTACTCTGAAACAATTGAATGGTATCGTTAGTTGATTTTTTGTTTATTTTCGCAGTGATTTAAGGGCGGGTGCCTCTGGTAGACTTTTAGGACAGTTGGTGGCTTACGTTATTTTAAAGGAAATCATTAGTTCTACTGTTTGAGAATTTTTAAGTTGTTTTGAGTCTAACAAGGCTGACTCGAATGTCAAAAGCAAAAAGAGGCGTGTAGATCAAAATTGGATGATGAGTTTCATACTTTATGTTTGCAGCATTGTTTCCCGCAGCAGATTTGAACAATAGCTGTCTGATGGAACACGGCCTTGTCATCCTCCTTGCGTATTTTCTTCGATGCACGAGATCCAACGATGGCAATATTCGATAGGCCAAACATGTTATGCTCTTTATCCAGTCGAAGTATGGTTGACAGATATTTGTCGCTCAGACTAATGTGTTGGGCCAGGTTGCTATCTGACTCTCTGCTACATTGTGAGCTTATTGAGGACGTGGGTGACAGAGATGGTGAGCTGGAAAACAATGTATTGTTCAGAAGATACTCTGTCCTGTATTCAATGCTTGATTTTTTGTTTCGTGAGCATACCTTACCGTCATATTGGGTCTCTTCGCTTATTTCTAAGTTTAGCACCTGTTAATGCGTTAATGTCTCTGTAACGATATTATTTTTCTGTACTTTGATATCTGGTTCATATGTTTACACATTTACACCTTACCTGGAGTCAGGAGCTTCGTCTTGCTCTTCTGTGAGCCATTTCATTTTGGTTAGTTTGAGTAAATTAAGATTTTGAGAGAAAAATGCTTCATCGTTTTCTGATTTATCACTGTCTTCGCCAGATGTTGTTGGCTGTTGAACATAAAAGATTTCTTATTAACATTAGGTATTCAATTTATTATTGGATCTATGGTTTTGCTGCTTACGTAAGGCGTGGTTGAAGTGGTTTCGTTAGTATCCACTTTCATGTTCACATCTTGGTTGGATATTCTGTGAGATTCCACAAGCTCGTGTAGTGCCTTAGATCTCTCAACTCTAATGTGGTCTTCATTATCAATCTAGAAAAGATAAGTTTAATTTACATTAGGTACTAAGTATTGCAGAGTTTGCAGCCCAGTGATACTACCTCATGATTGGTCGCTGGTTCTCGAAGATGAGATATCTTGTGGCTTTCTTTATTGTCAGTTGGTTTGATCTCGTTTACCAGACAAACGTATGTGAGGAACACATTTTGGTCTGAAGCACTTCGGGCTAATTTCAATGTGGCCTGAGGATACATGGTGTTTGAGTTGGTTTTGTTGGAGTTAGATTTTACGGTCTGTATTCAGTACTCGGCATCTGAAATGAGATAATGCTCAAACCTTGATCACATTTGAAACTTGATTTCAAGTAGGCTAACTCACTTTATTGAAGAGCAACAAAAATATGAAATTATTACTTAGCCATTTTGCTTGTGTTTTTGCTATAAATATTGCGTATGTCATAACTGACATCTGATATTTTCTTTAGATATTTTTCTGGATGCACGAAGTTTTTTAATTTCAAAAAAGTTTTTTCTTGCAGTAGATACCTACCTAAATATTTTCTGATCATCATTTTCAGGACCGAGAATTTTTTATCCGGGCAAATAAAAAAGTACGTGAGTGTCGTGTCGTGGAACGAAGCAAAGAGTACTTATCTATACTGGGAATATAATAAATTAACTGTCAATTAGGTATATGTAATATGTCGCGGCTGTGCATTTCGCACTGTGACGATTTGATATTATACTCGTACGTCTCGTGACCGTAAAATGGAACAATTTTTTTTCAGCCTCAGTCTTTTTTTTCTTCAATACCGTCCGAAAAGGAACTTCGTTCCAAAAATGTTGATTTCTATCAATCGGCTGTAGTATCAACTAGGTACCTACGTGGTTGAATTTGTCGAAGCCATAGACGATAGGATTTTCTCGCTACGCTCAAAGGAGTAAGACAAAAAGCTAGGGCTTGGCTTAGGGCCCTAAGATACCGAATGGTACATTGTATTCCGAATTAAAATTGCTATTTTCATTAAGGTGGAAAGGCAAACAAAAGGTTTCAAACAAAAATGTCCGCGTTGTTTATCTGATTAGGAAGTTATGTTAATTGCTTAGAACAAAGTATGGCATAGTGTGACTGGTCCCTGGGCTGTGACCTTTCCACATATTTTATCAAATAGAAAATGAATGAACGGATTCGTTGCCATTTTAAACCGACTTCAAAAAAAGGAGGCGGTGTTCCATTTGACGGAAACTAGCAAATAGCAGCTAGAGTGCAGCAAAGCATAGTTTAGGAAATTCTGCCTCAGATAGAAAGAGATCCTTAAGCATTACACGTGTGTGTTAGTTTCTGAATTAAAAGAAGTTCTATATTGTCTTTGTTTATACATATTTTTAGGGACAAAGCTGGAGACCGCAAGTCTTGGAAAATAATGGAGGAGACCTTTGTCCAGCAGTAGGACAACATAGGTTAGGATAAAAAAAAATACATCTTTTTAATTAACCGACTTCAAAAAAAGGAGGAGGTTATATGTTCGGCTGTATGTATGTTTTTTTTTTTTTTTTTATGTATGTTCACCGATATTTCCGTCAGTAGTGGACCGATTTCCAAAATTTTTTTTTGTTTGAAAGGGTATACTCTTATAGTGGTCCCATATAATTTTTTTTCCTGAGGGATTAATAGTTTTCCCGTAAAACTAAAACAATCACTGAACTTTAAGAAAATTGTGGCCCGATTTCCAAAATTTTTTTTTGTTACAAAGAGGAATAGGTACTCTCAAAGTGGCGCCATATATTTTTTTTTTCCTGAGGGATTAATAGTTTTCCCGTAAAACTAAAACAATCACTGAACTTTAAGAAAATTGTGGACCGATTTCCAAAATTTTTTTTGTTAGAAAGAGGTATACTCTCAAGGTGGCGCCATATATTTTTTTTTCCTGAGGGATTGACAGTTTTCCCGTAACATTCAAAAAACCTCATTCTCACTACACAACACACCCTGACTCACAATCTGAGTCAAACATTAAATAGTTTGGGTATTACACCCGAGGTAGTCCAAAATATTTTCTTTTCCTTATGGATTGATAGTTTTCCCCCTTGCTGAACTCCGGTGTGTCCTTTAGTAGGTCTGCCCATGACTTCTCTTATCCTTTCCTACTTAAGCTACGATAAGCAAAGTCTTAATGTACTCGTAGCTTACTATATTATTTACACATACACTTTTATTTACACAGTATTCATTTACTTACACTAAAAAGTGAAAAATAAAAATTTTTGAAAAAAAAATTGAACCGACTTCACAGAACACAAACAGAAGAACCTTCTACACACTAAAAAGAGAAAAATAAGAATATAATTTGAAGTCGGTGCCAACTGAATACGATTAGGTACCTACCTATCAAAACAAGAAATCGAGCGATAGTGTACCAGGATACAATTTTGCACCCAAGTTCTTTTGAATTTCTTAGATGTAAATGAATAGTTG
Source organism: Epirrhoe tristata (assembly GCA_951394285.1). Classification (NCBI taxonomy): domain Eukaryota; kingdom Metazoa; phylum Arthropoda; class Insecta; order Lepidoptera; family Geometridae; genus Epirrhoe; species Epirrhoe tristata. The sequence goes on along the minus strand of OX596150.1, from coordinate 7,111,119 downwards.
GCACCGACTTCAAATTATATTCTTATTTTTCTCTTTTTAGTGTCTAGAAGGTTCTTCTGTTTGTGTTCTGTGAAGACGGTTCAATTTTTTTTTTCAAAAATTTTTATTTATGTTTGTCTACATCACGCCTGTTAACGCGAGGCTTAACTGAATCAACCATAAAATGAACTCCATTGTATTCGGCTTATTAGAACTGTATCTACCTACTTATAAATACTCGTACCGACTACCAAATTCATTCTGCAGATAATTTTGACTTTAGGTGTCCATTATGAATGGTGGTGTGAATGACACCCCACAAAAACCGTTCCAAACAAAAGAACGTCGGGAAAAAATATTTGATTTAGCGAAGATTAGTCCGTCGATTCGGTCGGCTGGCCCAATTTCGATTGCTTGGTAGAAAAACTGTTATTTAAATAAGCTTTGTCTCATGATAATTATTATGTAGGTACAGAAAAATATAATACTTCACACATTTTTAAATTCGATTGAATGTCCATACTTATCTACAACCAACTGTGTTTTATATTTGAAAAAGAAATACCCTTGATTTTCCATGTTTTATGGAATGTTAACTTCTGAAAAATGTGCGTTCGTCTCAAAATATGTTTGAACGTCCCTCTGTTTACCCCTTAGACATGTTCATACGATCTTGAAAACCCTTAAAACATTTCCGAAAATGGCTACAACAATGCCTTGTCGATACAGGCGTGATCCTGTTTAGTTAATAAATAGAAGTGTAACGTGGCATTTAATAGTACGACTGAGCATTACAGTTTCTGTGAATAGGTAAACGGCAAACAATTAAAGTCCACGCGAACCTTTGCAGCGGTGAATCACATCGCGCCAGGGGTAGTCAACTTTTTGTAACAACTGTTTGTGTAATCTGAATCTGTATCACAAAAAACAGTAGGTACGTATTTTGTTTTTTATTGGGGATCTCTTGTATTCATTGACATTTTAACACAATGAAAGTTTTTGTTGGCATTTTAATGTATAGTTGCAAAAATTAATATGGAAACATTTGTTTTGTATTCATTGGTAGATTATACTTTGAACATGGCAACACTTAATGCTTCAGCATAAAAGCCTGAACGCCTCAGAATCTTTCTCTTTTCACTGCTGCCTGCCTTGGAGTAAGAACCTAGCTATAATACCTACCTTCCTCGTATTGGTCATACTTAATTTCAATATACGTATCAACGTATTTTATAACGTAACTCTGCATTTTCTTTTTCCCGTAATCCTAATTTCCAATAGGTTATGGGCCCAGTAGTCTAGCTAAAGTATCTTCATAAAATCACGTGTTTTCCCAATCGTCATGGATAACCTAAAAAAAGAAGAGAAACATCCAACCATTCAACGGAGAAAAATATAGCGTGTGGAAGTTTCGTATTCGTGCGCTATTGGCAGAACTGGATGTCGTCAAGGTCATCAACGAAGAACCCGTGTTACGAAACGAGGCTTGGGAAAAGCAAAACCAAACTGCGAAAAGCGTGATCGTCGAGTATTTGGCTGACTCCTTCCTCAGTTTCGCCAAAGAAGAACTGACCGCCAAAGCCATCTTGGAGAACCTGGACGCCTTGTACGAGAAAAAAAAGTCTAGCCACGCAGCTGGCAATACGGAAGAAGCTGCTAAGCTTGAAGCTGCAAGGTGACATTCCACTAGTCAAACATTTCACGATTTTTGACGACCTAATGACGGAGCTGTTGGCCGCTGGAGCGAAGCTTGAAGAAACCGATAAGGTATCTCATTTACTTCTAACACTCCCGACATCATACGATGGCGTCATCACGGCAATTGAAACGTTATCAGAAGATAATTTAACGCTAGCCTTTGTAAAAACAAGATTGTTAGACCACGAGGTGAAGTTGAAAAATGAGGGTACCGACACTTCGAAAAAGGTACTTCACGCCGAGTCCAATGAAAGTCGATTTGATCAAAAATTCTACAAACAGAATTTTAAGGCTACCAAGAAATTCGTGAGGTGCCACCATTGTGGGCGGAAGGGCCACATGAAGAAGGACTGCTACTACTTCAATCGTCGAGACTATCAACAAAAATTTAACCGGCCGAGGCAACCCAACCACCAGCGAAAACCGGCAAAACCGGCGGACCGGTATCGTACGATTCAAGCGGTGGAGCTGACCGAGGGGGCGATATCCCATGAAGCCTCTGGATTCGCATTCATGTCCGGAAATTACGAAGCTAGCGTAAACGAGCAGCAACTAACATTCCTGTTAGATTCCGGAGCATCAGACCACATCGTTAATAGGGAAGACCTTTTCAGTACCTTTACCACTTTAAATACACCGTTTCTAATTTCAGTTGCTAAGCACGGTGAATTCATTTCGGCTACCAAACGTGGGACATTGCAAGTAATTAGCGACACAGGCATCAACGGTACACTGGAGGACGTGCTGTTCTGTCCTGAGGCACCCTACAACCTGCTGTCGGTGTCGAGGATGCAACGTGCCGGGCTGACCATCACCTTCGATCAGCATGGAACGAATATCAGTAAGGACGGTACAATACTGATGCGAGGTAAGGCAATTAATAATTTAATTTCGGTAGATTTCAAAGTTAATCGATCTGTTTCTCATTTATGCACTAAGAATAAAAATAATTATGACTTGTGGCATCAAAGATTAGGTCATATAAGTAAACAAAAGTTTTTGTGTTTGAAAAATAATTGTATGACTAATGACGGTAGTTTAATTGAATCAGTAACTCCGAACGAAAATCTTTGTGAAGCATGCATAAACGGGAAACAGTCTCGTTTGCCATTTAATATAGCTAAAGATAAAAGCTATATCAAACGACCATTATTTGTTGTTCATACTGATGTTTGTGGGCCGATCACTCCTTCTTCAATTGACAATAAGAGTTACTTTGTGTTGTTCGTAGATCAATTTACTCACTACTGTGTTGTATACCTGATAGCCTATAAATCAGATGTGTTTTCAGTCTTTAAAGATTTCGTAGCAAAAAGTGAGGCAAAATTCAATTTAAAATTGGTAAATTTGTACTGTGATAATGGGCGGGAGTATTTGTCTAATGAAATGAAAGAATACTGTGTGTCTCGGGGAATTTCTTATCATTTTACTGTTCCTAGAACACCTCAACAAAATGGGGTTTCGGAACGTATGGTTAGAAAAATAACGGAAAAAGCCCGTGCTATGGTTAGTGGTGCTAGTTTACCAAAGTATTTTTGGGGTGATGCAGTATTAACTGCAGTGTATTTGATAAACATTACGCCTACCCGGGCTTTGCAACAAAATAAAACTCCCTTTGAATTGTGGCACGATAAAAGACCCGAAATTAAATATTTAAAGGTTTTTGGTTCTACCGTGTATGTACATAATAAAACCAGTAAGAGTAAGTTCGATGAAAAATCATGGAAGGGTATACTGGTAGGTTTTGTACCGAATGGCTATAAGGTATGGAACACAGACCGTGAAAAATATGAAACAGTTCGGGATGTCATAGTAGATGAAGTTAATTTTCTACAAAATTAAATGTTGCAAAATACTGAATTGATATCAGTATCTGGGTCACCGGAACCTCTAGGCTGTGATAGTTTGAAATCTGATATACCTAAACCTGATAGTTCAAAATCGGGTAGTTCGAAATCAGTTGAAACGAAATCGGGTAATTCGAAATCCGATATTATTATGCCTAAACCTGATAGTTTAAAATCGGGTAGTTTAAAATCAGTTGAAAATAAATCGGGTAGTTTGAAATCCGATATTTCTAAACCTGATACTCGTAGTTTAAAATCGGGTAGTTTGAAAACTGATGAGTTTATTTCTGGTTGTAAGATTCGTAAGCTAAACGATTCAAATAGTATGACAAAGCCGATTGTTGCCGATGAAACAAGTACGAGTGAAACTTGTAGTTCCGATCATAACATCAGTGATTCTTGTCAGTTGAGGAGGAGTGCTAGGATAAAAGGTCGTACACCGATTTCGTACAAAGAAATTGATGATGTTCTATTGTGTGCTCAGTCTGTTAGTTACGAAGTACCTACTTCATTTAGTGAGATTAAAAATCGGGAAGATAGAACTCGATGGGAAGGTGCAATTAGAGATGAATTAGATTCACATTTAGCCAATAATACTTGGACGTTAGTGCCTGAACCCGAAAATAAGAACGTAATAGATTCTAAATGGGTTTTTAGTATTAAAAATGATGAATTTGGTAATCCAATAAGATTTAAGGCACGCCTAGTTGCCAGGGGTTTTAGTCAGGAATATTTAACTGATTACAATGAAACTTTTGCGCCAGTAGCTCGTATAGCAAGTTTTAGATTAATGATTAGCCTTGCGAATCAATTTAATTTATTGGTACATCATATGGATGTAAAAACTGCATTTTTAAATGGCATTCTGAAGGAAGAAATTTATATGAAAGTGCCAGATGGTGTGTATAGCAAAAGTGGTTATGTCTGTAAATTAAATAAAGCTTTGTATGGATTAAAACAAGCTGCTAGGTGTTGGTTTGAATTATTTGATCAGTGTCTGAAAGAAAAGGGGTTTGTAAACTCATCGGTCGATAGATGTATTTATATTTTAGATAAGGGTGATATATGTAGAAATGTATATGTGCTATTGTATGTCGATGATCTCGTCTTGGCCTGTGCTGACAATCAAACAATGGTTAGTCTGAAGGACTATTTGATGAGTAAATTTAAAATGGTTGATTTAAACTCCATTAAATTATTTCTAGGCATTAAAATCACTCGAAATAATGACTCTGTAACTTTAGATCAAAGTTCATACATAAAATCGATTTTAGAAAAATTTGGTATGTCTGACTGTAATCCGGTCAGTACTCCTTTAGAGGTTAAGCCAAATTATGAAGCTCTAAACTTAGATAGTGAGTATAGTGCACCCTGTCGTAACCTTATTGGTTGTTTGATGTATGTTATGTTGTGTACGCGCCCTGATTTAAGCGTTAGTGTAAATATTTTGAGCAGATACACAAACAAAAATAATAAAGAGTTGTGGCAATGTCTCAAGAGAGTGCTTAGGTATTTGAAAGGCACTGTAACATTAAAACTAACGTACAAAAGATGCAATAATTATGAACATATTTTATGTGGTTATGTAGATTCAGATTGGGGTGGCAATGATGTAAATGATAGAAGAAGTACTTCAGGTTATTTATTTAAACTGTTTAATAGATGTACAATAACTTGGAATACAAAGAGACAAATATCTGTTGCGGCTTCTTCGACTGAGGCCGAGTACATGGCATTGTTTGAAGCTGTGAAAGAAGCATTGTGGTTAAAGTCTCTTATGATAAATGTTAAAGTTGATATTGTCAGTCCAATACCTATTTTTGAAGACAATAATGGATGTATATGTATAGCAAATAATCCTACGAGCCATAAGAGATCAAAACATATTGACATAAAGTACCATTTCTCTAGAGAACAGGTTGAAAACAATGTAATAAAATTGTTGTATCTTCCCACAGGCGAGCAGACAGCCGATATGTTAACTAAGCCGCTGCCGATTGTCGCGTTTCGACAGTTCCGAGATGAAGTGGGTTTATGTTTGTAGATGTATCTCTAGGTACTTATGTTGATTTTGTTTTTAAAATGTTTGTTGATTTACATTGTTTTCTTAAATGCATAATTTAAGTGTTAAATGCATAGTTTAAGTTTTGAATGAATAATGTATGTTTAAAATGCATAATTTAAATTTTAAGTGCATAATTTAAGTTCATGGTCTGATTAGGTTTTACTGGGTTTCCCTAATCCTTGCAACAAATGTTGGACCATAAGTATTGTAATTTTCCCCAGAAAATACTTGGAAGGTTTTTAATGTTGGATAGGTAGAAAACTAGGATGATTGTAAATAGTTTGTGATTAATTTTTGAGGGGGCGTGTTGGCATTTTAATGTATAGTTGCAAAAATTAATATGGAAACATTTGTTTTGTATTCATTGGTAGATTATACTTTGAACATGGCAACACTTAATGCTTCAGCATAAAAGCCTGAACGCCTCAGAATCTTTCTCTTTTCACTGCTGCCTGCCTTGGAGTAAGAACCTAGCTATAATACCTACCTTCCTCGTATTGGTCATACTTAATTTCAATATACGTATCAACGTATTTTATAACGTAACTCTGCATTTTCTTTTTCCCGTAATCCTAATTTCCAATAGTTTTCATAAATGCTGTCTGCTAAAAGATCAGAGACAGAGATCGTTGACTAAGAGGGTCTTCGTACTTAGACAGGTGAGAATCACTTCATGACTTCCAAAAAATGTTTTGAAACACTAGAATTCCACTTGGGTCTATTATTGTTTAAACATAGGAATAAAATATGTATAAAATATTACATTAGCTCGCAATGTTGATCATCTCTGCCACATGTTGGTCGAATCGGAGGCTTTGTACCGTAACATTTTTGTTGTGGTCCCGCCGCTAACCGACCCATTGTCCGAAAAGTACATAATTTTTATTTCGGAATGTAACTTTGTGTACATTTAAAACAAAGTTACCTGTATCTAATTTGAATTTTTTTGGTGATATTTTGTGATAAATTAAAATAATGTTTAGTACAATGAGGGTGGTGATATTGTGCTTATTGTGTATTTTTGAATGGACTGTTAAAGCACAGTTTGGAAGTAAGTAGAGAAAGTCACGTTTAAAAACTTAATTTAGGAGATACTTTTAATTGCAAAATATGTATCATACATTTGGAAAAGACTCATGAGTAAGGTTGACTGATAAGTAGGTACTAAGTTTCTACGAGTAGTATATAACTAAGAAGGTTTTAAGTTAGACTGACAGTAAAATCGAATCATTAAACTTTCTGGTAATCATCTACCTCCCAACGACTACCGCAGATTTGGAAGAATTAACGTAAAAATTGGAGCTGGAGAGACGACCTCGACTCCTTCGATAGTGGGTGGTGGAACCTATCAAAGGAAAGAGATGGTTGCAAAGAATTAGGGGAGACCATTGCCCAGCAGTGGGGTAGTATAGGTTAAATAAAAAAATAAAACGTGAAAATAAAAAAGCCTTTACCAGTTTTCCTTCTGCCCTACATCCAACCAACATGGAATTGTATGCAAGGGTATGAGGACCTAACTACCCCTGCTTGAAATTCACCTGGTGTCTTATAGAATCGAGTGTGACTAAATGAAACTATCAACCTTCCTTTTGAAGTATCCACATAACATTTGACTCAATACAACGTATAACTTGGTAAGTATATCATATAAACTTTGCACGGTAATGTCATGTCGAATAATATTGCATGTGAACCAATAATTGCAGATGGCACAATGATGTACAGCCTCGATTAGGACATAAAACCATGATAACATCGTCACCAAGGTTACTGTCGTTATAACTAGCTGATTTTGATGCAAAATAATTCGGTGTTTACAGTTCTTTGAGGAAAGCTTTTGCAGATTACACAAAAAAAGCCTGATTTTTGCGGCGACAAAAGACAAATAAGATATGAAAAATACATTTATTTACAGAAACTAAACTACTACAATATGTACATAAAATAACATAATACAAAAGAATCAGTCAAGCTATCTAAGGATCGTCGTAAAAACGATCAATAGATAGCTCAACTGATCCAGTTCAAGGCAGTCGGAAGCGTGCCTAAAATACTGACGGCATTGCCACGCTGAATGGCAATGCTGATTCTCTGTGCCAAAAAATCATGCGAAAAATTATGTCTGATTTCAATTGAAAGAAACTTCGGATAATTGTATCATTCTCATTTCTATTTTCAGGCATAGGATTAAGCGTCGGGCTAGGGGGCATAAGAAACGACGATGGAACTTTTGATTTTAGGGTAAGCCTTTGAAACTGATAAAGAAGATTAACTATCTATAGGTAGTTACTTTTCAAAACAGCGATTATCATGGCGACGAGTCATCGCTAAATCGAACTTATCAATTGATTCTTAAAGTATGTACCAACTAGCATTTTATGGTACTTACTAATTTTTTTCTTGTCAATCTTGGCAAAGTATGTTGTATTGCCTATAATATGTTTTCAGGGGAACTGTCAGCCGAACACTACATGCGTGCCCATCAGCTCTTGTCCGATTCTAGAAGATCTTCTTGACTTTTCCTGCTTTTCATCAGACAAGTAATTTTTAATTTTGCTCTTTCTAACACATACTCGTACTGTTATTATTATAGGATCGCCTAAGAGTTATAACTTAGGTTGTCAGCATCAGTGCCAGTATACCAGTCCTAAACCATCAAAACGACGGACAGGTGGCGCTGCTTGCGACGCGTCAGGCGTGGTTTCGTGCGTAAACGTTTTTACTGGAGAGGCGACGGCTGTTGCGGCACGCGTCATCGCACGCCTAAACACAAATATATAGCAATGTATGGTGACGATTACGTTCAGGCGACGGCGGTGGCAGCGACTGCCATCGACCGCCACCGCAGCGTTCGATGCGACCGCATGGCAATGTCAAATAAACGCATGCAAAAACGTCTCTCCGTAAACACACAGGAACATCGCTATACATTTGCCTTTATCGAGTGCCGCGTCGGACGCGGCGCCGCCGGTCCGCACGTAAGGCGTTTTTAATTCCGGACATTTTATTAACTAGTAGGTCATTTTTCTTTTATGTCGTTCATCCAGCAAGGGCTTTACGCTAAATTGTCCTTCTGATACGGACCGAGTTTATGGCTACTTGTGTAGCTGATTTAGCATAATAATTACGACATCACCAAACTTAATTTTAGATTTTGCTTTCGGATCCTTTGCAAATAAAATGCTTGATAAATCAGATACTTCCACCGACTGAACCAGCTGACTTGCGGCCATGCCAACAACGAGGACTATGTCTGCTGTCCGTCTTGTGACTGCGGGAAGGTGTACCAGGATGGAACACAGGAGTGTGGACAGAGTATGGTGCGGGGCGTGGATTACAATGGTCTCGGAGCTCATCCTTGGGTAGCGAGGATTGGATTCGCTCGTAAGTATGTAGGCCAGCAGGTTAAAATGTAAACCTAGGATTATAACACACGACTATGGAGTTTCGCACCTTTGAGATGATGGTTGTTCATTCATCTTATTTAAAAGGAAGGGCTACAAAAGTGGCTGTTAAGAGTTATAAGCAGCCTATGAAAAATAGTCTACGGGTAGGAGCTCCACTAAACATCGGCATCGTCTTTATTTTACATTTTCACATATAATACAGTATTTGTTTTATACCAGGAATAGATTTAGATTTAAATCAATTAAGCATAATACCTACCCCACAATTACAACATTTGCATACAAATCAAGATTATGTTCATGGAATTTTCCTTTAGGTACAGTTTTATTTACTCACCTGTCCATACGTTAAACTTACACCTAGTACTTAAATTACACCTGAACTCTCTTTTCTACGCACTATTTAAGACGCAATTACTTTAAGACGGGCGCGGTGACTACTACGAGTATATGAGCTCCACCTTCTCTTTCAGATAAGGAATCTGGAAACGTGAGGTTTGCCTGCAGCGGGTCCATTATAGGCAAACGAGTTGTGTTGACGGCGGCGCATTGTGCTCTCGCCAAGCCAGAAGGATATAAACTGTAAGTTCTAACTAAAATTAAGTTCGTATGAGTGGCCAACTCTGGTGGTGGAGTTTTTTGGCCGCCTTAAGGCCACATGGCTTAACGGCTTAAATAGCCGGGACCGACAATTTTACGTACTCTCCGAAGAAACCATTGTATCTAACGCAGGCAAAACCTGAAGTGTCTTACCCCGCTTCACAGTTGTTAAAGATCTAAAGGTTTTAAAATGTATCCCACTGGGGGACTTGAACCCGTGATCGTCACCGATCCGTGGTGAAGATCTTCCCTAGAAAGTCGACTGACATAAAAATTAATAAAATAAATAAATAATGCTGGACTTTTTCACACAGCATCATCTAGCCCCAATAAATAATAAAATAATAAATAATGCTGGACTTTTCACACAGCATCATCTAGCCCCAAAGTAAGCAGAGCTTGTGTTATGGGTACTAGAATGACTGATAAACTACTTATATACTTTTTTTTTGTTTGTAAATACATACATATTATACATAGAAACACCCAGACCCGGGACAAATATCTGTAGGTCATACAAACATTTGTCCCGCGGCGGGGATCGAACCTGCAACCTTCTGCGTCACAGAGGTCGTCAAAATCATTAATTAACCTTTGATGCTGATTTTTAATGTATGCTTTGCATGACTAAACCATATACTTATTTCAAACAGAGCACTTGTTATAATATCTTGAACATTTACAACCAAATAAGGTAAATTAATGACTTCTTTTGAATAAATCAAACTAACTTAGGCCTTTGACATCTTTAATAGATGATTTATACAGCGTCAGGAGGCAATCCATGCCTACACTTAACGGGACGCTGTAGTGCCTGGGACATTGTTTGAGATGAAATAGGCTTGCCCAGCACCTAAACCATCCTCTCAACTTAATCAGCCTGGCCCACAGGAAAGACAACGTCAATACGTGTGGAGCTGACTAAGCTGCGGGTTTCCTCACGATGTTTTCCTTCACTGTTAAAAGCTCTTGTTATAGCGCATATAAATGCGAAACGAAAAATCCATTGATGCACGGCCGGGATTCGAACCCACGACCTTCGGATTGAAAGTCGAGACACAACACCCTTCGACCAACACGGCTGAATAAATCTAGCGTGATGATTGACAATCTTCAACAGGTCATCTGTGGTAGTTGGTGAGTGGGACACCGGTCGCAGTCCCGATTGCAATGATTTCTTCTGCGCGCCGCCTACACAAGCTGTGAAGGTAATTGTAATAATATTTACTTAAATTAATGTTTTTAATTTGGGACTTATTACAAGAAAATGAGCCGAGTTTAGACCAAGAATAACTAAAAAACTATCCCTAGAAAAACGATCTTTAAATACTAGTACATAGAACGCTTTTTTGTGGTAACAGTTTTGTTTTGACATGTGTCAACATGGGGTTCAACTAAGGTTTAACGTTTATATAATAAGCAGCATTGTGTTTCCATGAAGTTACATAGTGATGAAATCTCCTTTTATGCAAGGAATACTTGTCATAGTAGATTTCGTTCTTAAAAATACTTTATTGTACACCACATGGAGATTACAAAAAAACAAACAAAGATATAGGAGAATATTCAAAGCGAAGTATAATGGGCGCTCTTATCACTGTGAGCGATTTCCTTAATGTTACATATTTGATGGCTTTACTTTAAAGGTGGAGAGTGTGATCGTGCATCCAGGGTATGAGCAGAAGATCTTCAGGCACGATATTGCGCTGATCGTGCTGAAAGAGGATATCAAATTCTCTGGTAAATATTTCTTGTAAATGAAGTAAGGTATACCTACTCGTCATTTTTCAACACAGGTGCACTTCGCAGATTATTTTACCTTCTTAATTTTTTCATAGGTTAACAAATAGGATATTGGGGCCCTAGCTATGTTAACTTAGTTATATATTTAAACCCTTAGTTATATATTTATGGATTTTTCGTTTTGAAAAATTTATATGCGCTTTAACACGAGCTCATAACGGTGAAGGAAAACATCGTGAGGAAACCCGCAGCTTAGTCAGCTCCACACGTATTGACGTCGTCTTTCCTGTGGGCCAGGTTGATTAAGCTGACTGGGTGGTTTAGGTGCTGGGCAAGCCGATTGCATCTTAAACAATGTCCCAGGCACTACAGCGTCCCGTTAAGTGTAGGCATAGGTTGCCTCCGGACGCTGTATAAATCAGCTCATATAGATGTAAAGGCCTAAATAATATTTAAACCCAAAATTCAAATGATGATCTGTGTTTTTTTTTCTAATTATATAAATTACCAGAATGTAGTTTTGTATTATGAATCTATCTAAGTACCTACATATGTTTATGTTTAGATGAAACTTAAAATATTTAATAGATTACTAAAAATGTTGGTTATTTACACGTAAAACCGCCAGACAAACATAAATTAAACGTTTAAGCATAACCTTGGCCGTGGTCAGGTGAGTGACATGAAAATTCGCCCTTTTCATTGCAGTGGCAGCTGCGCCGATCTGCCTCAACGATAAGCCGGAAATAGTTATAAACGAACGCGCCTCGCTCGTCGGCTGGGGGAAATTATCTGGACAAAACAACGCGGTATGTGGAACACTCAGCTCTATATAGATCTAGAAACATGCTAAACTATACTCCAGCCAAATTCGATGTGGTTTTTTTTTAAACATTGGAACTCTAAGGAATTTCCGTTTTGACGTCTTGTTCCTCATTGGTTAATTTCTGCTGTTAGGTGAAAGAACTGTCAGTCCAATGTTTACACAAATTCCACATCGAGTTTGACTAGTGCATAGCTAAGGCTTCTGTAGTCATTTAGTAAATCAAGCGATTATTCACACATTCATGGCTTGTTTTTTTGTCAGGTGACTAGGCTTATACACGCTTTAGACGAATATACTGAATTTTACACTCAGACAACTCACTCATACAATTATGGCTTATGCTATGATCGTGCCCATTGTGTGTGCCCAGTTAAAATGTAACCTGGCTATTTAGTAGGTTTGTTATATTTTGTAACCCAACCAGGTATATTTGGAGTACACTGTACTTACCTAATCAGATCGGTACGTGAGCATAAAGATTGTAATCGATTATGGTGCTTAATTATTTCGACCTCAGTTGTCTGTTATTTTTCAACAGATTCAATGTCAATGCTAAGATAATTATACAGGTCACGTTTCAGCCAACATTCATCCATTTCCTAAATAGACATGATGTGGGTTAATTTCCTGAAATTGTAGTTTGATTTGGTTTTCATAAACTATATTTACATACTACAATGTAAATTAGTCTAGTCGCTAGGCTCTAGTTGATAATAGGCTAATTTTCCGTCAAAGCATAGACGAGAGGACAAAAAGAAGAGGCTTATTTCAAGTAGGTATAATACGCACAACGGATCTTTAGCTCTCTGAAGTTAGGTGCAATAGACAATTGCGCAGGTTTGGTGGAGTAAGTGAGATAGCATGGTTTTAGGCGTCATCAAAAATGAGTTCTGCGCAGCTACTCAGAGAGCTAAAGAACGATTGTGCGTATTTTACTTGCTTGACACCATGTTTTCTAACTTTTAATTTTCTACGATACATTTTCTTCACTGCTTGCGAGTACTGAGGGGCTAAAATAACTTCTTATTACCAGGCATTTTGAGGCTTCATTAATGTCTAGAAATAAGAAGTTCATATTGATCCTCCTGGCGGTAGTCCACATACATTGTGTACTTCTAGATTTAAACCAACGACCTTGAAGATCAAATGGCTGGAACAATTAAATCCTATTTATCTTTTCAGATAAGTCGCCAGCAGCAGCTCGAAGTGCCTCTAGTTCCTTTAGAAACTTGTGAGAAAGTGTTCGGTGATTCCGTCCCGGTACACGAAGGCCAGTTGTGTGCGGGTGGGGAGGAGGGGAGAGATGCTTGCTCGGGCTTCGGCGGGGCGCCTCTGTTGGTGACCAGGGACGGACAGTATGTTCAGGTAAAATAATATGTATTAGGCGTGTCGCTAACAGAAACGAAAGTTGAGGCGGGGGCACGGGCGAGGCGGGGGCCTTCCGCGATCACCTGTCTCTACTCATCTTTTGAAGATGACATGTTGAATGAATGAAACAAGACATACACGCCGTCGCCTCGACACTTAGCACACGTCAATTTCGCCCGCGCCCCGACCCCGCCCCGACTTTGCTGTTAGCGACCTGCCTTACAAACTTGAGTGATCACTGAATGGTGGCCTAGCAGCCTTATTGTCTATTCTCAGTTGTCATCCCAATAGAGCTCAACCAATCACTTAATAGGAAAATGACAATTGAAGTCCAGAATGTGAAATGAAAGTGAAAATGAAGCCCATATCCATTCCCAGTTGAGTTAGACAATAGGCTACGGGTAGACTTGTACACGGCGCAATTAATGGGTCAGATTAGCGCAGGATCGTGTTGGATGGCACAAGCTTAGTGAGGCCTATACCCAGCAGTGGGTGAAGTCAGACTGGATGAAGATGATAAGAAACTTGAAAGTTCGATGATTTCGTCCCTGTATGAGGGTCTCTGCTGGTCACAAGAGACGGACAGTATGTATAGGTTAACAAACTGAATGGTGAAAAAGTAAAGTAAGTAAGTCACATTTTGTCAGTATCGTAATCGCAGCACATTATAATGACGTCGTAAGCATTCGGATTACTAACGCATTTAATGTGATAAAGCACGTGCGATATGGTTGAATGTGTGTTTATTACGTCATCGTCAACACGTTGTGTGCATGTGATGACGATGACGATGTGATGACGTTTGGCTTTTTTATAACATAAATATCGAGGCTTTTTATATAATTTGAGGGGCTATCCGGAACAAGATGAATCGTACCACAACTGTAAGGCAGATTCTCTCTTCTTTTCTATGTCTCAATCTCGCTCTTTTCGGGGCAATCCATTATCTCTTTCCAATGCGGTATCTTTTACTTCTCTTTACATACCTTCTCTTTAGTTTTTCTTTTCCCCTGCGTCTTTCTTCCACTTTTCCTTCTATGATGTTCTTTATAGGGCTCATGTCGTATATGATGTCCAATCATTCTTCCTCCTTTAAATGGTGTTCAAATCCTTAACTATCTCAAACACACATTTTTGTTCACAGCTGGGCATAGTATCATTCGGCTCTGAAAACTGCGGCAGTGAAGGTGTACCAAGCGTCTATACCAACATCGCTCACTACTACCGCTGGATCGTAGAGAACTCACCCTGACTCGCACAATGTACTTGAATAAATTATTCTATGAAACCCTTGTTTAGTGTATTGGTAAGTTTATTTAGCTTTACTCTAAGGCCCTTACTAATAAACTTGAATAAACTTGACATAAACTTATGTCATGCATAACCTATGAATAACCATACAAATTTTTAGATTATGCATGACATAACTTTATGTCAAGTTTATTAGTAAGGGCCCAAGACTTTATCCTGCTTAAAGCATTGAGCTCAATAAACTATAAGTCGGTATAAGTGAAAAAAATAGGGACAAATGAAAAAGACCATCCAATACTAATTTAAAATTTCAGGATTGGAAAACTTTTCCAATCCTGGTACGCGTGGGGCAGTTGGTGGGGGCAGACGGTAATAATTCATACTTGTTTAAGAGCTACATAATACGAGTATAATTATATAAATTATAATAATAATTTATCTAAGTATGGATTATGTTCAGGGCTAAACAATAAAAAACATATTAACAATGGCGCAAAAAAATAAATATTTATTTTGTAAAGATAAAATTAGTAATATAAAACAGAGCTGTTCCTTGAAACACAGGGAGGCACGTCAGGTATGTATTCGCAGAGCGCGCCCATCAGATCTTGAAGTGCATAGCTCTGGGTTCGTACGTTAAAAACCTGAATGAAAAAATTACGCTTTAGAGTCCACCACCAAAGTCATTTCAGTTTCTGGGGATACGCATTAGGCTTGAGAAATGTTACTAATTCATTGCACTGAGTCCGCGACAAAAATTTAAGCCTTTTCCGAATGGCGCTAGTTTCTATGTGTAAAGATAGATTGCAATAGCTTTTATTTGTTCTGCCTTGAACTTGAGATGTTATGCCCATATTTCAGAGTATTTTTGACAGTATCTTTGGTACCAAGGTCCTTTAAGACGAAAAGTACAGAAAGTAAAGATGAAATGTTATTCCTTTTAAAAAATAAGTGCTTACCCCATTTACAGTGATGGTGGGTACAAACGAGGGATTCACCAGTTTTGTAAGTTTTTCAGACTGCAGTTGTAACTGCAAACCTTCTTCCGAGTTCAAGCATTGCTTGATGCCTTTTACAGGCACGTGAGCGTTTTGGACACACTGGAAGTACACAAGAATAAAAATTAAACATACCGATTGATAAGTAGGTACTTACCTACAATTTATTTTAAAAAAACATAGGTAGGTACAATACGTAAATTTACCTGTGTAGGTATTTATAGTGTTAAATGTAGGTCCGTTCAATATGACATAAGTGTTATATTTGGTTAAAGTGCTAGACAAGGCTAACGTGTTTTTAAAGTGCTAAAACTGCAATAGAGGGAACTTCTATGTGGTTGAAATACATTATGGCAATATTTTGAATATTCCACTCGATAAAGAAAAAAATAATTGTTGGGAGACTTAATTTCACCATCATCTTCCGCCATCATCTTCCCGCGGCAAACGCTGTTTTGCCAATATCGCCATTAAAAATTATGAAACTTTTGAAACTCAATTTCAGCCCTTTTTGAGGGTTGTTTTGAAACACGTGTCCATTTATTTTTAGTTATTAGTATTCAAACTGAGTTTCAAGCAAATCGCTCGACGCATTTAAAACTTTCATACAAACGTTTTCACCCCTTTTCAACCCTTTGGGGTTGAATTTCGAAAAATCCCGCCTTAGTGGGTATCCATGTTATAAAAGGAAGCTACTCTCCAAATTTCAGCTTTCTAGCTTCAGCGGTTTCGGCTCGGCGATGATGAGTCAGTCAGTCGGGTCAAGATTTTTTATATTTAGCTAATCACAATTATCATCATCACCATCCTGATTTCATCCACTATTTGGTATAGACCTCTTTAAATGAACAGCTAACTCTAAAAAGTATTCGTGGCAAGCCGCAAGATTACCAACCTCTTTAGTTATGAATGCAACTTATTTATTTAGTAATTTCACAGTTTAAAATTAGAATAGCCAATAGCTTACTTGGAAGTGCATGTTGGCGCCGGCTTGCGTTTGCATTTCGCATTTGACGTAGTCCACTATCGAAACATCAAATCGTCCCACCATGTGTTGTATTGTGCAGTCTTGGACCATGTTCCCAAGACATTCTGAAGGACCGTGCTGGCATTCGAATGCTTCTGGCCCGATTGTGTCTCTGACCTTTTAAAAGTTTTGGATAAGTGTTCGTTGATACGGATTTTAGGGGACAAGTGAGTTTGTTCATAAGACGAACCTTTTTCTAAGCTGATAAATATTCAGCGTCATGTACCGTCACATTGTGACGATATGGGGTTGATTCACGGATTTGGTCTGTGGGTTGATCCACGGATTTGGTCTGTGGGTTGATCTTAAGGATACGGTAGAAGTCACGGAATAATTACCGAATTCGCTTTGCCGAATGGAACCAGTTTCAACTGCAGATAATCATGCAGTTGGTGGACTGTGGGCGCCAGTTGATCCACTATGAAGTTAAGGCTGTCTGAACACTTGCTCTCATAGTACACTGTTAGCAGTAACTGGAAGTAAAATTGATAAAACTAAGTAAAAGTGTCAGGCCTAGAAATAACAATGAATTCATTCTAGCTTGAATGCAACAGGTCAATTTCATTGTGTTAAATACGATGTATATATGTATAATAGATTTTCTGATTAGTTTGTCATTAGGTAGGTACTGTAGATGTTTTGGACCGGTCCAGTTAACTTCGTGGACATGACTGGTAGGCGAAAGTTAGTGTGGTTAATGATAATGACAAAAAATCGAAAACTAGAAAAAAAAACTGGATTCATAAATCGAATGTTATTTGATTGGTTGATTTGAACCTACAATTTTTTTTATTGTCTTTCGCATTTTGTATTTCGTTTGGTAAGTGATAAAACTAAAGGCTACCGTAGCTATACTTACAGTTCGCCCAACGAATCTAGGCATTCGTGAAGTTAGCCGTTTGTCTGCGCAGAACACAAATTTGTATGAAGAAACGGTCACTGCGCAGACAAACGGCTAACTTCACGAATGCCTAGATCCGTTGGGCGAACTGTACAAGCCCTTGAGTTAGAAGAAGGAATAACCTTGGATTATCCAGTATTCATAGAAATGATGTCAATAATGTTTCAAAAACATCTTTGGATAAATTCTTAACGAATTAAAAAATCAAGCGTGTGTGAACACTACTCTGTCAAAGGAGACTTATTTGGCAATCTGGACCAGTGAAAGTTGTCCTGCGCACCTAAAGTCCTCGGCTACTAAAGACCAGTACAGAGGACATGTTAGTAGGTTAGGTATCTACTGTTATACATTCTGATAATTATGGTATCCGATTTTGGCAAAGATAATAATAGTATGTGATTTCATCTCTATTATAACACGAATTGTTTCCCGAATCCCGATATTAGGTATCAATGGATTGTATGTCAATGCACACTTAAAATTACACTAGAGTGTATATCGCGGTCTTTAATAAATAATCTCACTCTGTGAGGTTAACGCGTACCCTGCCACGCATCTAAATTACGAAAACTGTTGTATCTGCTTAACTACCTAGCTTTTTTTCTAAATTGCCAACCTTTGTTCAACAAATACAAAACGTATGGCCGGATTAATCTTGATAAAAAGAGTTACCTGTCATTCATTGATTGAATTCTCTCACAGTCTACAATCAGTGTACTTACCTAACTCTTTTAGTGTCTCAGTGAGAACCTAATGAAAGTTAATTGTAGAGTAATGAATGAGGCATTCATACTATTTGTTGTTCTTCGTGTCTGTCACTACATGTTTTGAACAAGTGTGGTGAATGGATTATAAGTGTGTTTGATTTTAAGACTCGCATAAAGTAGAAACAGCTTTTTTATAACGTTTAGGTATTTACTGTGGCCGCTCTAATACTCGTATACAAATAGGTAAAATAAAGTTAAAAACTCATATCGCGGTGTACCTATTTATTTAACTGAAAATATAATTGCTTAAAAGTTAAGTACTTTTTAAATAGTTATATAGTAAGTATAATACGCACAACCAATCTTTGTCTCTCTCAAGTAGCTGCGCAGAACCCATTTTTGGTGGCGCCTAAAGAACGAAGACAGCGTTGTATAGCTCGCTTAGTTTGTTGCACCGTGCTATCTCGCTTCTACCAGACCTACGCAATCGTTTATTGCACCTAACTTCAGTGAGACAAAGATTGGTTGTGCGTATTGTACCACAATAAATAATACTACACACTAAACTGGTATAAAACAAACTTTTGAATACGAATCTACCACTTCCAATTTTAATAACTATTAGATCTTACCTTAGTAGAATCAACTCCATATAAAATTTGTGAATTTAAAATCTCATTTTAATCATGCTCTATGTAGGGCTTTGTATATTTAAGTTTACAAAATTTGTGCAAGCAAAGGCACTTAAGTACCTACTTATACCTAAACCCAAAATACCTAGAGATACAGAAGACAGATCAAAAATGTTTAATGATCATGAACTCACTGTTGTTGATGATATTAATATTATCTACATTCACAAGAATCGAACTCACTGTGAAACTTGACTCACCGCATTCGCATCGATACTGCTAATCAGGGCTGCAACAAAACCTAATACAAACAACTTCATTTTCCTTGGACTAATGACAATAGCGATGAACAAGCACAAGTCTTCACAACGCAAGATATATTCGAAAACTGGTAAATGTGAATGGTATGTGTACACTACTCTACTTCTCTCGTATCTACTATTTATACAATGTCAGTGTTACGTAGATAATTGTAATCGTCCAAGACTGTTCATAATGTGTATTTATATCGCTTTGTCATGCTTTTTAACTTTCGATAACTAAATAGTAAATGCTTCATTTATTTTTATGTTACACATGCTGATACAATGTTAGAGAATACATTTTTTTTGATTTTTTTCAAATTAGTTTTAAATTTTTAATCACAAATTGCAGTTGTACCTGCCTGTAGCCGTCTCCTTAAAATATATGGCACATTTGAATATACAGCGAATAAATTATAGCAACAGATAAAATCAGAATCCAGTATGGCTGTATTAAATATATAACGTATGATAAGACCATTAATATTATGATAAAATATACAATTTCCATTTACTTTGTCACCATTGTTATTGTTTAGGTTTGTTTTGAATTTTGATGCCTTTGATAGCTGTTAGTTTTGCCATTGTCAAAACCAAGTCAAAACGTTGAGGTCCGGTCCTGAGGTCAAAACATAATTTACTTTTTTTAACCTCGCGATTTTTTGTTAATTCTTCAATTTATTATTTGGTAAAACAAACAGATTTAGTGTAAACATATCAATGCTCACTTTATTTCTTGTAGCCCACTCATGAGTGCTGACAGTTTCACTATTTCGTTTCACGCACCTTTTATTCGGCAGAAACACACTCAGCTGCACTCTTACCTGTGTAAGTTTAAGGTCAAGAGCCGACCCATTCATCATAAAAAAAGAAAAAAAAAACAAAGTTTACAACAATAATGTAGTTTATTTAATATTATTGGTTTACAAGCATAACTTGGTTGGATATGTAGGTACACTAACTACTAATTGTGATCGATATTTTGTCAATCGATTTTTGCCATACTATATCTCTAGAAACTTAAAAATAGACAATCTGTCAGCGCCTATAGTTCTATTCATTCATTATTTAAAATGGAACAAAGCGAAATCGCGGACTATGGAATTGTATTCAATACTTGTTCATTTCTCATTTTCCTAGCCTCAAGTCTCTTGTTCCTTTCCTTGAACGGATCAAAAACAGCACACAAAGGTTTCCTATTCCCAATCTGAGTGCTTTCTGCCGCGTATCTCGCCTTTACAGTAGAATGCTCTTCTAGCTCGTTCGTTTGTAAACTGGCTATGGATCGCTCGTATTGTGTTCGTACTTCCTCCTCGAAGTTGTGTATTTGTGACTCCGGACGGGATGTTTGTCGAACGTAGTTGTCCCTCGCTTCAGTTCTGAACGTTCTAAAAGTGACAAAGCTAGTTAATTAGAGGTGCATGTTCTGTCACGTAAATGGTCTCTAAACTCCCTATAGATCTGTGAGAATAAATATTACGGTGTACAGCGTGATCCAGTTTTTGTTTTTTCAGTTTGTTGATTTCTTCAATCATTATGTTATCGCAGACTTACCCTGGTACCCAATTCAGTCTATTGTGTGTCCTAACTTCTCTAAACTCGTAATTAAACTTTTCCTTATCGTACATGGATTTTGGTCTGCCTAGTGGCAATCGCCACTCGTTGGTTTTTGGTTTTGGACCCCAAGCCTGGAAAATAAACAACTACGATTTTACGAAGAATAAAGTACCTAGCATCTTGCATAAAATATTGCTATTATTATTTCAGCCTATTAAGTACTTAATGTTTGTTATTTATTAATTGCCCTGTGTCTTGCATATAATCTCCTACTTTTATGTAGGTTTTGTATAAGTACCTATGTAATTTGTATTTCATTTTCTAAAACATGTTGGATAATTCAATTCTTTCAGATAATTTTAATTTTGGAGTGGTACCATCCAAATCTATTCAACCGTTTTAGTGTGAAGGAGCAACAAACAAGCAGAATGCATGGATGGGTATCCATGCATTCTTCCTTTTCGCATTATATTAGTAGTCGCTATTGCTTTTAACAGAAAATCTTCACTAAAACGAAGGCCTACCCAAGGAACATTAGCGAAGGTGTAATAAGTGACCACGTCCCTAGTATTGGACACTTTCTGCAGTTGATCAGCCGTGAAGGGTCGGTGATGCAGCCGGCTGGTGGTTAGATACGGATCCAGGTACTTCTGGAAGCCATCATGAGTCGTGTCTAGAGGCTCTAGTTCTTTGTGCCAGCTTGGTTCTGAAGCCTGAAATAAAAATGTTTAAATATTTTTTAAGTTTTATAAAACCAATGTTATATTTTACTAGATACACCCTTACTAAATCTTACTTTACCTATCCCTCGGGAAGTCTAATTAGCCTATGCGTTAATTAATCCATAGAAGTTACATACCTACTTCAATAACTAATTCCAGCAAAAATCCGTTCAGCTGCTTCGTAATGAAGGAGCAAAACAAACGTCCATATCTATTGTAGGTATGAGTAGGTATTGAGACTAAAAACCTGAGTCAACTCTTAAAAACGAAAACTCAATTTTACCCAAAAAGTTGAAGACTTCCATTTCTTGTAACTTTTAAAAGCAGCGTGTTGAAGTCTTCCTCAAAATTTTAATATCGTAACCTACCGGATCCAAGTGAAGGCTATGTGGGTTCTTGTGCTGGTCCTTATTGGTGACCAGTCTAGATGAGAGAGCTGGTTCTGCGTAACGCTCTCTCATCTCTGTCGTTCCATGAGCGTGGATGGCTGGTACTCTGTCTGCAAGCTAAAATGTTCCAAGGAGTCAAAGATAAAGGGGGCAACAGTTTCAAAAGATTAAAATTCTACAGAAAGAAGAGAACTGATGACGTGTGAGCTCCAATTAGTTGTTGAGATAGGGGATGTTAATAAAATAAAAAAAACATTCAAGAGCCTCGAAGACTTTTGTTATATGAACAAAAAACTTTAAAGAAACTTTAGTAAGATGTATGTAAAATTACCTTTCTGCCTGGGTTATTAAGGTACTCATTTTCAACACAAGATGTATGTTTGTTATGCCGTTTTGTGTCTGGAAGTTTGAAGCCATAGTCTTTAAAAGTTTGTGATTGTGTTAAATCTTTGGTGATGTTGTAGTCTCGGAGGTAATCCTTCAGCTCATCTACCGGTTCTTTCTAAAAACAGTTCAAATCTCAACACTCTCGATGTGGAGCAAATGCTGAGGGGTAGCCGTATTTTCACTCACATAAAATTATGTAGATTTATGTACCTATTGTAACTGTTATTGGATATATGGTGTGGAGAAAATAAAACGTTATTCTATTCTAGCAGACTGCAAATATTTGTTTCGGGGCTGGGTGTTGCAGTTCCATTGGTGCTCGTGGTTTCTGATATACACACAGGGAATTATTATAGTAATAATATTATATACTATTAGGCGACTTTAAACTAAGCAGCTACAGGTTATCATACCAGTCTCCGTAATATCTCAGGAGGGCCTCTCCAGTATCGCGCGATCGTTTCACTAGATTCCCCAGTATTGGGATAGTTTCGTACTGGGTATGTGAGGTGTACTGTGTCCCAGCTACGTCTCTCCTGCTTTTTGGGGTAATCTGCCTGCATTTTTGTTTGTAAATCGGCCTTGTTATTCTATACGGCCTATTATGTATAACCTTCAGTAAATTACAATCTACATTTGCTTCTAATTATGCATTTAAACTGTTTACATAAACAATCGATGTGTCCTAGCAATTTTGAATAGTGTATTGTTGTTTTGCTATGGTAACAGTACTTTTTAGCGTGTAATCAATAAATTCTAGGCAAATAACTTATAGTGGTCGTCCGAGTGGCATTGGCCATGGATTTACGATCCGATACAGTTACCTATTGTTCATTGCCTTGGTGACTGATAGATAGCTTTTGTTCTCGAGACAGGAAGCCTGTTGGTTCTATATCTCAGCTAGTAACAGCTTTTTTACATGTTTTTTCTGAGTCTATTTATATACAGGGTGTAAAAAGACGTCTACCGAAGCCGAAAGGGGTAGGTGCAGCATTCCAACACACAACCAAATCCAAAAGGATTTTCCGAAAAAATCATTATATCCAGAGAAAACAACGTTTGAAGATTACTGTTGCGTATGTACTGGGCGCGTTTTTATACGTAGATTGCTGGATTTTGAGTTTTAGTTTTTGTTTTCTTTTATAAATGAAATTAGTAGTAGTAGGTCTTATTATGTTGTACTAACAAACAATTTTTTGCGTTTTTTTTTCGCTAAATTATGTTTTGAATCATGGTCCCCCATGCAACCCCTCAGTTTTCGGTAGTAGTCTTTTTACACTTTTATATAACTTGAAATAGGCTACACCGGATCTGATTTTTTTGTACGTCGTCCGGTTAAATGTTTTAGGTATAACCTGTACCTACCTAACTTATTTGTATCAAGATATAGATAATGTAAGTACTTACTTAGTAAAACAAAACATTTCTTTTGGTAAAAATTTCTTTAATCCTCACAAATGACTGAAAATGTTATAAAAACATATACGCATACATAACTTACGTTAATACGGTACTTACGTTAATAAATACGAAACCATCTACATCAGATTCTCACATTTTTAGGCCAGTTGTTTAGTTTGTAGGTCTATATGATTTTGCTTATATTGGGGCAGTTTCCATGCTAATACGAAGATTATTTCTGTAATTCTATGCAATCTAAGTTGATGTGTGAAGTTTTCATACGTGACTATAAAAATAGTCGAGTTTTCTCCGCTCTACATTGAATTGGCCTTAGATTACATTATGTAGGTTAAACTCATTCTAATAACTTACGTATGTAAAGAAAATTTCAGCGAATACTGTTCATTTGAATTAGTAATTTTATTAAGTTAATTTTAGCTTCATTCATGCAAAATTCAAACTGATTATTCATGCCTCATTCACCTGAAATTTTCTCGTTATTTAACAAAGTATAAGTTAATATTCCCTAAAATTAAACATAAATAAATTATATTAAAACGCATCTACTAATATACAAAATGAATACAAACTTACAGTACTAATACGAAATACATCACAGTTCATAAACAATTTATAGGTGAGTTAAAGTACCGATACTTCAAAAGTAATATAAAAATTTAGCACTAGAATAAGAACTTAAATGTAACTAAAATAATAATTTGGTAAGTTTTATTAAGTGTACGTTTTGAAATGTAGGAACTTATAAAAACGCACACAGGGAAAAGGCCACCTTTACAAGATGGTGTTTAGTAATAAACAAAATCTAAGGCCCTTATTAATAAACGCGGTGAAAAGTTACGCCAGGTTTAAACTCCAAAAATTGTATGGTTACTCCTAAGTTACACCCGGCGTAACTTTACACCACGTTTATTAATAAGGGCCTAAAAGACTAAAAGAGAGTACCTTACATCACAATCCACACAGATACAAAACACGTGTCATACAAATGTACAAAAGGGTAAGAAACACCCGAAACGTTCAGTCATGATCATTATTAAACTTACTAATATCTGGTTCCCATCAAATTTTTGTTACGGACTCATTGAAATTTGACTTTTTTTAAATAGAGTGTCACCTATTAGATAGATAAGTGCTCATTGATTTCGATACGGTGGGTTAGTCAATCTTTTGACTGGAATAAATGAGAGTTTAGAAACAGTTCCGATGTGAAAGAGTTCGTAGGCATATCATTATCATTCAAGTGATTTGAACAGAATCCGTATAACATCCATTTAAACAGGAACCGGACGTAAGCGAGTACAAAAGCTACTTTAAAACGACATTACATTTGAATTAAAAGCACTGTATTAATAAAAATACTGCTTAGTAATAAAGATAAGCTAATGAAATCGATAGCACTTAGAAAATGGTTATAATTGTAGAAAATATCACTTTTTTATTGTAATGTGATAAAAATATATTTTTACTTCGAAGATCAGTAATACCTTATGATACTGAGCAGAGTACAACCTTTATTGGTGTTGTTTATAGAATAGTGTATTCATAAAAATATTTTCGGAAGTCGAGAGAATATTTTTTATGAATACGTTCGAAAGTTTAATGAGATTTCTTCATCGGTAAACTATGCTTACGGATAAGATAATAGTGCCTGTTGAGGCCATGCTATCTTCGCATCTATCCGTCGATAGGCCAACGTGAAGTTCTGTCCACTTTTGTCCGACATTACTTCTTGTGGGCAATCGTTTTCATTCAGCATAGTTTCTGTAACAAATATATTAAATTTAAGGCATTTTACATGAGTGTCATACACATAAAAGTATAATAAGTACCTATTTAACTTTACGTAAGCTAGTTTATAAACAATAGGAATAATAGTAAAATATTCTTATTAATAACATGAATTTTCAAAGATTATTCTGTGTTTGATTGAGCTAAGAAAAGCAAAATGTTTATTTTACGAGACGTGACAAATACCTACACTACAATTAGTCGTTTGTTAACTGGCTTAGTTTATGTATTTATTCACGTGAATATGTAAATATACCTAGTTAATACTTTGGCTTTAATTATTGCCACATGTAAATTCCAAAATAATTAAGCCAAGGGTGACTGAAAATAGATGAAGAAATTACAAACAAAATGGTGAAGTAATTGATGTAGAAAATAAAACAAGTTCTTATTTTCGTCTGGAAAAACAAAATTAAAAAGTGCCAGAAGTAGGTAGAGATCTATACCAATTGAGATGCAAAGCAGCTTATGTGCGTTACTACAGATGCTACAGATCCTACGGACCATAGTCTTTGATCAAACTATTGCAGAAACAGAAAACTCTCTTGATTGTTTTTGACCATGCTTTTGTTTTTGAAATAATGTCGCTGAAAACTCGTCCGTCAACCAAATGATTATTATTATTTATTCACAAAAAAAAAGGGCTTTGTCGCTGAGCGACTATATCGCCCAATTTTCAGTGCGTAGTCCTGCGGGTAGGTGATAGCAGCCGCGCGCGATGACGGCAACTCACTTGCTACTCAGGTACAATACGCACAACCAAACTTTAGCTATCTGAAGTAGCTGCGAACAACCCATTTTTGATGACGACTAAAAAACGAAGACAGCGTTATATAGCTGCCTCGCTCACTTGCTTAGTTTGTTGCATCGTGCTATCTCGCCTTCTTACGCAAACCTGCGTAATCGTTTAGTGCAGCTAACTTCAGACAGAAATAGATCGGTTTTGCGTATTGTAGGTACCTATGTTTGTCCGAGAACCGACCCAGTGGTCCTGTTGTAAAGTGATTAAGTGGTGTGTACAAGTGTTAAGTTGTGTTGTGCTACTGCAAGACTATTGGTTCTCATTTTTGACAACTTTGACAAAGATGAATGTCACTGTATGAAGATTCCTTCACCAACTCACCATGTCCGTCGTGCAGTGCGAAGAGTGCGTAGTCCTGCGGGTTGGTGATGGCGGCCGCGTGGGCGAGCGCGCGGCACAGGTCGCGGGCGCGCGCGCCGGGCCGGCACGGGACGGGCACGCGACGGATCGAGCCGCGGCACTCGTCCGGGAGTACCACGCGGATCACTGCTACGGAGCACTCGCGGACGTTGTCCATTGAACCGCGACGCCATGTCTGGGGGATTTTAAAGTATAAGTTCTTGCGCTTTGTTTGTCAGCGTCTCTACTGTTACTCCCCTGCAGAATGCACGCAGTTCAAACTGCCTTATTAGATAGCAGGGGTGGGGGGTAACCAGAAATATTTTTTTAAGTATTTAGATTTTTGGGATTATCATTATAGCCTAAAAGAGTGTTTAGTTGTCTTAGTACTTTTTTCAACATCTCTGAAAATAGTCTGGCAGTATAAGTGACAGTAAAACTGCTGAAGTGGTGGATCAAAACACAATTCTCTTCCCTCGTTTTTCCTCTCTCCTGCCAATGCAGGAAAAAACGAGTAACTCCACTAACAAAGCCCTTGGCCGTATACCAGATAACATCCAATACTTACTGGAGCAGAAGTATCAGGAGCAGGTTCCGGAGCCAGTCAACACAGCGAGCATCGATCAACATAGCAGAGAAGAGTGTGGTGAGATAGTACCCTCCCTCTCTCACCAAAACACAGTTGGTAATGGATCAGAAACCATCCAACTCACAGGAGCAGATAGTACCCTCCCACTCTAGCCAATAGCAGACCAGACAACATTTAATAGACTTACAGGAGCTGATGTATCAGGCGCAGGATCCGGAGCCAGTCTCTTCAACACAGCGACAGCAGAGAAGAGTGCGGTGAGATAGTACCCTCCCTCTCCCGCCAATAACGCCGCGGGTAGAAGACCGGCCATCAGTTCCGCTTCCAACTCAGCGCAGACCAGTCGACAACGCGCAACTGTCCATGCGAGAACTGGGAGGAGATCGTCTGCACCAAGGCTTCTTTCACCACGAATCTGAGGAGCAAGGTAAAA
The DNA here is from genome assembly GCA_951394285.1 of Epirrhoe tristata. Taxonomy (NCBI): domain Eukaryota; kingdom Metazoa; phylum Arthropoda; class Insecta; order Lepidoptera; family Geometridae; genus Epirrhoe; species Epirrhoe tristata. Next base: position 7,083,340 of record OX596150.1, on the reverse strand, counting down.
TTATTTGTTACTAGCCATCTTCTTCTTTTGGTGTCACTAGTTCTTTCGAAGTAACCACGATGGTAGCTCAATAGCATTATAGCGGCGTAAAAACTCCTTTCACTAAAATTGGCTACTAATTAAGTAAGGATACACTTATTTAGGTGGAAGCATTTGGGGATGACCTTTGCTCAATAGTATATGAACACTCAAGCCTAAATAACAAGCTGACCCAACATACGTTATCATGTCCGTAATTCACTTACCGCATTGAACATAACAGAAATAGCCGCTAAGAGATTCTCAAGTTTGTCCAATGGTGAATCAGCTTCTTGCATCTTTAGAAAATGCTTTGATATCACTGCCAGCACTGCTGTTGATGGTATCTTTGTTGATTCCTGAAAATTATATGAAATCCATACTAATATTATAAATGTGAAAGTAACTCTGTCTGTCTTTCTGTTTGTTTCGCTTTCACGCCCAAAGCTGAACAGATTAAGCTGAAATTTGGCATAGTTAAAGGTTGTATCCCACATAGGACATAGGCTACATTTTATCCCGAAAAAATGAAAAAATCCCAAGGGACCGCGAAAATGCTGAGTGTATGGTCTCACTTATTTCGTTCGAAGGACCATACAGGTCTTTGTGGTCCGGTCCTTCTTAGATCTTTTTACCTTTTTTTGTACCTATTTTTCTAACTCAATGCAGTTCTCTCACCTTAATCCCTAGTTGTAACGGCGTCGCATGATGGGCTTTTTCGATAGCCGCATGCAATCTTCTAACATCGGCCGAGTGCCAAGCTGCCAATAATGTGTACAGTCGAGCTCTCAACGGTCGAACCACTAGTCGATGCATCACGCCTTCTAATATCGCGTCTAGGTTTAGGAATTCTGTGGGTTTTAGCTGTAAGTAAAACAAATTATTGAGAAAATATTCCTATAGATTACAAAGAAACTTGTGACGAAGGAGGCAAAATTAAGTATTTCGATGGACTATCATCATCGTTATCCTTGCTCTTGTCCCACTTCTATATGTGGTGTCGGCACAACACAACATTCTTCAACGTTCTTTTCTTCCACTCTGCTCTATCAGCTATAATGATTTTCTAAAATAGAGGGTTTTTAGAAAACGAAAATGTAATGTAACACTTTTCAATCTTCAATTTGTTGTCTTAGATTGTAAAGTCCTTAACTAACCTACTGTTTACCAGTACAGATTTTACTTTTTCCTACGGGCTATTTATGATAGTGAAGCGAATTTGATCATACCTTGAGTCTCTCTTTTTCAACTTCTTTCTCGAACTCTCTCTCGCCGTGTTTCACGAGATAGTTCTTCATTCCGGACATGAATTGTCTGATGTTACGCATCATCACCTGAAACCAATGCCTCATTTTAGACAGCATTCTTACAAGTCAAACATTTTATAGTATGCAATTTTATTATTACCTATAACTTACAGCCTTTAGCCTTACTAAATAAAGCTTACTTTTTTGCATCCACTTATCTTAGTCAGTGATGATGCGATCATTATGGATGGCTTAGTTTCCAAACATTAACTAAAATAGGTACTGTTATCTGACAGAAAAAACAAAACCTTTGATTACTTGAATGGATTATCCATTATAATTTTACCTGTGGGCAAGCCTCCTTAGAATCCAGAGTACAAGCGATAAAGTTGTCGATGTTTTGCGCGAAAGTAGTGCTCTTGTCCTGTGCCAAGTGTAGAGCGTACGCCCTCAAAGCCGCGCCGGTCCCTCGAGTTTGCTTGCCACCACGCAGCGCCCGCACTCTTCCTGCCGCTAGAAAATAAACAAAAAACCAATTACTTACTTAATATTATTGTGCAGTAGTAATAAGATTTATTTCTTTCAGCAAAATACTTTTAATTAAAACAAGTTTTTGTTGGGTAACCGCAAGCTGATTAAATTAATAGATCTTTGAATACTAATTTTCTTTCATAACACCATTGTCAAAGGCAAAGTCTAAACGTACGTGAGTTCTAAATCCTTGAAATTGAACATATATTTTATGACCATGACATGTATATTTTGACGACAGAGCAGATTGACCCACGTAGGTACAATTAAACTTCTACTCATTGTGGTACATTGTGGATTATTTTGTTCGTTTGACGTACGTACGTTGTAAACCACTTCTTTATTTTCCTTAACTATTATCATGTTCATTTCTAATTATATTCGTCAAAAGAAGCAGGTAAAAAATCAACAGCTGTTTCAAATTGCATGACTGTTGTAACAGTACAAAGCGGAAGGGGCGGGAAACACATTATTTACACAGATGGTATGGTCTGTCAGGCGCCATACAGACTTAAGTATGACACTGCACTGACCACAAGTAGGCACCTAGTTCGAAAAATATTTTTGGGATTGAGTAGGTGAAGTACTGAGATATTTCATTATTTTTCGGATTTGCTATTAACTATATACGAAATGAATTAAAAACAAGTTAAATAGTTAAACTAACAGGTGATTCTAATAATTAATTGTTGCAATTGTTTTATCCAATACACGTGGTGCGTGTTAGACTCATGCATAATCAGTGACCTACCTATAATCTAAATGATCGTTAAAATGTTGCTAGAGCTTAAAACCGCTTAAAACCAGATGCAGTTCATTGAGGCAGAACGTTAGTCATAGAAAACTACGAAGCACTTGGGTACTTCTGTATCATCATAAATAGACGACAATACATCACGATAATCTAAGTAGCACATAGTATCAGGTACATAATTTATAGATCGAAGCCAAAATAGAACGTCTATTACCTACATAAGTAATTGTCTGTGTACGGTTGATTCGATCTTTCGTCAGCTTTTGCAGTTTGCGACTTCATTTTGAACAAACACTGTTTAATTTTTTTGCACAAGTGTCGCCACATTCGCACAAAAGTATTGCAAAACCGCCGGAATACATTTTTCGGCGGCCTGTGTTTACCATCCTCTGGGTCTTTCTCTTTACACAAGCAGTTTGGTGATCTCGCGATAATTTCTGCTCGTCTAATGTCGAGGCTCTTTTCAGAAAGTGTTTGGCATAGTGATGTCAACGAATCAGATCTCGTCAGGTGTTGTTGGAACCGAGGCTCCTCGAGTTGCTCTTGGGTTACAAGCACCCAGTTACTCTCATGAACAAACTCATCTAGCGAATCTGCGCGGAAATTTCTCATGGTTGTCAATGCGAATATTTCACATGGAGCATTCACTACACCACTCAAAGATGCCGCTTCCTTGGCGGTATGCTTGAAACGTTTCATTGATTCAAACATGTTCTTCTTTGACTCAGGTTTGCTGAGCGCCGGCTCAGATAGCTTCTCGCACTTTTCTCGGAACAACTTTTTGAACCACTTCATGACTGATAACTTTGCGGTTTTTACCCGCGTGCACGAAAGACTTGAATCGAGAGTTTCTCATTCACACAATGGATAACCGAACCGATGCTTCTCCAACGAGCGTTGGAAAGCAACTGCTTAGAACTCATAGAGCACGGTATGAGTAAGAAATTTGCGGCACGAGCAGACCTTCGATCCCTAACAGTAATTAATTATACAAATATTTACTGAGCTAATGTAGACAGATAAGGGTTGTGCTTGTGTGTCGCGGTCCTATTGTGTATGCTCGTTCCATAAAATTAATTAATTTGATAATAGTCTGTAGTGGCGATGATTGGCCAATAAAATCTGTTATACGTTATCTACTTATTCACATTAAAGCCAACATCTGTGAATTGCATTGTTTAGTCATGTAGGTCACATCGCTTTGGAAACAGAACACTAATTACCTTCGAATATCTTTAAATCCGTGAAACAATAATAGTTTCATAGTTACCAAAACATAAAAATCGTTTTAAACTAAGTGCTATACGTAATTATTTACATAATAGATCTACTATTGTTGTTATTTGTTGACAAACATCCGGCAAATCGTACTTTCGAGTTTATGTAAATATATTAAAAGAATAAACAATATAATTTACATTTGTCAGTCTAACGCTTATCTGTTGAAGTACCTGTCGCCAAAATACATAATGAGCATTCATCTACGCATTAGCCTCAAATATAGGGTTGACAAACAATGTCTAAGCTGAGGAATGTGGCTATCAAACTTACCTAGTAAAGGGTCGAGTCGATCGCGGAAGCTTTTGGCGCGAGTCGCAACTGTCCCGTTTCCTCTTCTCGGTACAGGGGATTCCCATTCTGATGGCTCATCCTGCAAGTTGTAATTTAACATGAGTTCAACCTATGACAGCTTTTTTATGTACCTTTTATGCGTATGAGTAATGGTTTTATAAAATGAGTGTGACAGCTTTTATATATGTACTTAGACAATCTGATAAGCTTATGAGTAATGGAATAAACAGCGGAAGGCGATAAGGAAAGATACTTCTCAAACAACATGACTGTTTTTAACCGACTTCAAAAAAAGGAGGAGGTTATTTATAAAAAAAATGAAATTCAGTTTAGGACGTATTTTTTTATATTTTAATCTGTTACACGCCATATCTTGATCCTAAGTAGTAGGTATGCAAAGAAACCCTGAGTAACTATTTTGTAAAGGATTTGTATGATCTTACGCCATCAAACGGTTGCAGTCCATTAGAAGGAGGTATCAATCCGTCCCATTGCGAGCTATCCCAAGGTTCAGAAAATACTGTTCCATCATCGCTAGCCTGGAAAGAACAAAAGATTAGAGGCAGATGTTCTCCGTCAGTTCCCCTATTATTCAAAGTTTTGTTAAATGTAAGAAAAAAGTTGACCCACTCTACTATTGTCGAAATTGAACTTGCATTTACATTTTACTTAGTGATTGTGACTTTGGTTAAATTTATTTTTACCAATCTACTTAATTTAAATTAATATATTTTCTATAATATAGTTCTTGGAGATACAGTCGTGAACCTGTTTACGTTTACGTAGTTTCTAGAATAATTATAAAATCACACTTTATAAAATTCTTAAAATTTTCTGATATTTACGTACTTACAATTCGCTGCCTCCGGGGAATAAACGGATAACTGCCATTATCTTAGTTTTAGTGTTATGCCATATTTGGGATCTCTGGGTGCTAATACATCTGCTCAATTTTTTTCGTAACATTCGTACAATTATTCACGGAGATACAAAATATTACAATACTTTTCGATGTTTCTAGACATGCCTAAACTTACAAGAATAAAGTTGTAATATAATATTATCAAAATGTACCCACACCTTTTAATATGACAAAGAGTCATACAATTATATTCACGTAAGAAATATTCGTCTATACAATGGTAAACGCAGGTTATCATTTTATTCTCGTGAAAACATGTCCATACGTTTCGTATAATACCGCTGTTAGAGTCTGTGCGAAAGGGAACCGTCATAAGATTTGATTGTTAAAGCGGTGTATAATAACCGTATTTGTTAGGTTGACAACATTTAAGTGCGACTAACGCAATTTTGAACATTCTAGGACGTCAACTTGCAAAAAAATCAATGGTATGGATCAATGGTTATAAGATTTTGTTAGGTACCTAGTTCTATTTTAAATTAAACCAATCATGGTAGTCAACAACTAACATACAATTAATGGACTACCGTGGGCTGATTAATATGAGCCCAAACTCGGGTAGTTTACTGCTACTCACTGAGGAGTTCCATTGAACAGCTCCTGATTTAATCATCAGATCAGCTCATCGTCACCATATTTTTAAAACATTAGAGTTGAAACTCGAACGATGTCTTAAGTTCCAACTCAATAGGACTATTTTCTGAGTAGTTCTGTTGAACAACTCCTCACTCCATCAATATGGTGACAGCGAAATTATGAGAAGCTCACTGTCACCATACTTTTAAATTGTAGACTAGATTGTGAAACCCTATGTCCAGTCTACTTCGATTTTAAGTAATTTCCTTGATGTGTTCTCCAGAACGACGATAATATTGACTAAGACGTTAAAGAGGATGAATACGTGATGAATAAAGTTGCCACAGGTCTCAGGGACGATATGCAAACCAAGGAAAAGATGGATATTAGGAAATGCAGAAGATGGATGAAAGGAAAGTGCATGTTACCGCGATGCAAATGAGTTGGATGTATGTATGCTTGTGTATCCCACCCATGGTTAGATAAGAAAAACTTTTACATCTTTAATAAATGATTTATAAAGCGCCATGAGGAAACTTACCTATGCCTACGCTCAATAGGACGCTGTAATGCCCGGGACATTGTTTGAGATGGCTTGAGGCTTGCCTAGCACGTATAGACAACTTCTTCTTATATTTACGTAGTTTAGAGCTGATTAAGCTACAGAATTCTTCACCATGTTTTCCGTCATCGTTAAGAGCTCATGTTAACGGGTAAGTAAGATAAGGAATGAGTACCTATATACGGGGAGGGAAGTTTGAAAGTGGCACCTTTTTCCAAATAAATTGGCATGGTAAGGACAAGTTATGAGGTGGAATATGAGTGTGGCTGGAGGTATGCTAGTATAAAAAGGCTAGAGAAGAAGTGGTTGCAATGTGTGAAAAGGAGTGGATGCACAGCTGTTGACGAATTATAAGAGTGAGTGGAGGAATAACATTATGTCATGGACCAGAGCGTGAACTACCCTCTGTGTCGACCCATCTTATCATGGCATTCATCGATAAGGGCAGGGGAATGTTGATGATGAAATATGCTAATTGCTAATATTTTTATGTGATTTTATGTCTGATTTTTATCGTTATAAAAAAATCAAAGAAAATCTAGAAGTTTTTAATGCTTGACATAGCTGAAGGCTTGAAAAGACTTATGAAATAGTTATGGTTATTTCTTATTCTTATTCATCATTATTTTATTTCAAGGCAAGGTAACCTTGTTCTAATACTTTAGAACAGTTTTGAAGAGGTTTGCTAGTTAAAAAGTACTCAAAAACATCTTGAAAATAATAAAACAATAGGTGATTACTTCTACCTAACTTTATTTAAAAGCGCTTAACATAAACGAAGTGACACAATATTTACGAGATAAGAATTATAATCACCTATTATCATATACACTTCGAACCTAAAAAAGCGTTGAATAAAATGATAGGACCGTGGTACACGTGGTACAATATTAGGTTTACGCTAGAAAATACGGTGAATAAAATGATAACCGACATTACGCAACATGGACGATGATTAATTTTGACTAACAAGAAGATAACTTCTTGTTTTCAAAATATCTCCTCTTACGCATAAATTACGCGTGTGTCAGCATAACATTCAGATTTCATAAAAAATCAGCTATGCTTAAAGCTATCAACCATCCGTCTACGTCCAGTATTAGTGAAGTTATTAACGAAAACATGTTTTTTGCTTCTCCTGAAAAGTTGTGTTTTTGCAGTTATCCTTTTATTCCCCGGAGGCAGCGAATTATTAGCGATAACATTTAGTAAGTGCACTCACTCAATCCTAGGAACTCCCTTAAAAACCCTGATTCATAAATAATGATTTGCAAAACAAAGCAAAAAAGGGTAACGTCTTACCTGCTCAGACAAAGGCCGTAAATCATAGACATTGTCATAACAAGAGGCACGCGGCGGGGATCTTACTTCTTCAGGTAGAACCACCGGCTCCGAATTCAGTCTTAAGTCAGGAAATCTGCATAAAAAATAAGTGTTGGATTCATCATCATCATCTTCCTGCCCATTCCCCACATTATGTGGGGTCGGCACAACATGTGTTCTTCTTCCATTCTCCTCTACCAGCCGTCATCCTTTAAGTGTTGGATTCATCTATTTGCTAAAACATCTTGATAAAGACAGATGCAAAATCTCCTCATATAAGACCACATATTTTCACTTTCTACAATCCTGATACCGTCTCACTTGTATAAGAAAATCAATTCTGAAAACTTAAGCTAGGTGTTTTTTTTATCGGACGAGAAATTTCAGCCCTTACATATATGTATGTATATGTATGTGATATGTACGAACTATTACTCCATGAATGATTTTGTAAAAACAAAGATAGAATCCCCATAGTACCTACCTATCATTATTTTAAAAAATATCTGAGTAATTAAATAAGTGTAGAACATTATTGTCACACACATGTTACCTTTGTGCAACAACTTGGTGCACCGTCAAGTGTTGAACGCCATCGTCAACGCCGCTCAGTCGGCTTTCTTGTTCGACCAATGAAGGAAATGTACCACTCTCGCTGTTCGAACCCTCGTCGTGCTTATCTACAAAGATTTTTATATTATTTAAGTATTTTAATAGAAAATCATTCAAGTCACATATAAAGTCCTGAGACATTAAGATTCCGCGCGTCGTAACACATTATGTGGGAATTCTTTTTTATTCAACGGTTAAGCTTCGGCCGACAAACGGATGCGGGAGCGTCTGCAACGCGAAACGAATACGCGATATATTCTCACTACAAATTAAGTGTACAGAGACAAAGTGGTGCAAAGCGCCATATATAATGTATGGGCAGCGTCCACCGCGCAGTAGACGCACCCGCTTCGCAGTCGCAGGTTTGGTCGAAGCTTTATTGAACACTTAAGTATCGATATCGGTAAGGTTAGCATTTTATTGTTTAACTAATTAAGAGGAATAGTAATGAAATGTATGTGCATGCCGATTTGATTAAACCCTTAAAATTAGTAATGGTTGGTAAAGCAATGAGATCAAAATACATTTGTGAACGTGATAACAAACATAGGGAGTTTGAAAGTGCAACTACTACCACAACTTTGCAACCAAAATTCTGAAGCCCCTCAAATACCAAGTGGATAATATTTGGTCGAAAGCGCCATCTACATAATCGTAGTAACACTGACTTATAAACTCCCAACTGGAATCAACCGTCCAAGGTTCGTTCTTGCCTGTTGGTGGCTTGTTGGCGACTCGTGGTGGTTGAACTGGCTTCATTTTAGGCTTGCTCCGGAGAGAGACCAAATTATCGACTGATGATGATGTGTTCGGCGATGATGCTATGGAAAAAAGGGGGTAAAATATTGGAATCAGAAGAAACTTTTATATAAAAAAAAAACTTTAGAAAACATACATGATTTAAAATTCAAATTAAATAATTAAATTTTTAAACTCGACAATCTATTGATTTTGTTTTATTTTATAAACAAAGAACTACTTACGAGATAGTTCTTCTATGCTATGCATGTCTCTCAGAGGATAGTACGGATGGTTTTGAGGAGGTTCAGAGTAACGGTTCGAAAGGTTCACTCCAACTCGAAGTAGCTTCCTTCGTTGCACTGGTTGTAGTAAGGCAGCCTAAAATTGATAAAAATGTGTAAGAAACTTGTTTAATTTGGAGAATTGAATTGATTATTGTGCTATTACTAACTTCTTTCAAAGTGTCCACTGGATCAGCATAAAAAGGACTGCCAGCATTATCATTCTCAGAACCATCTCCATTGTCCTTGCAGTGATCTTCAAGTTTAACAGTTTCCATGCTTTCAGTATTGAAATTCTCTCGGCTTTTAAAAGCTGCTTCGATTTCTTCAGTCAACTTTTTGTTCATGTTCATAGCTATGTTTAGTTTATCTGGTCTTTTTGCGATAACATCTCCTTTGCTGTTGGTGGTTGCTATTATTTCATTAGAACTGTTAAAACTCTTCTTTAGAGATCCGTCTGAGAAATTGGTTTTCTTTTCATCCAAGCTTTCATTGGAGTTTAAAATGTGAATGTTTTCTTTTTCTAGTATTGACTGTGTACTTTTAGCTGCATTTAGTTTTGCTGCAATTAAATAAAGAGACATTTTTATTATATCGATATTAATATTATTCGATACTCTGATTATTTTCATACAATTTTTGTACTTACGTAGGGTGTCTGGCAAGAGATCAGGTCTCTTACTCTTCATCAATCCATTGTTTCCATTGTCATTTTCAGGCCTCAGTGGTTTGAAAGTTGAACAGCTGTTGTTACCTTCTGGCCCCCAGATATCTTCGTAATCTGATACTTTATCCATCAACGAACTTCTGTAATACACGCCTGGAGATTCTAGGATATCCGACTCCTGAAACACAAATTATCTCGTCAGAATAGTATTTGGCAAATTAAAAGTATGTATTTACAATATTTGAAGAGTAGATTCATGGACTAGTAAAGAGTCTTTAAAAAAATACATGACTACATGCTGTTAGATGATGCATGCAAAGCAATAATTTTGAAGAATCCTACCTGATAATGCTTGGACTCCTTTCGAAGGGAGTGCTTACTCCTCCTGGATCTACCCGATGGCGTCGTGCTTGTCGTGTTGGTATTGGGTGACATAATTTTATCTCTATCTTTCCCCATCATGGGAGACACGATAGAATGATTAGAAGTGGGAGAAAATACATTTTTGTTCGATATTGGGGAGCTTCTGGATACAGGCGAGAAAACATCACTTTTAATTGTTTGACTTAGGGGTGAGAATACTCCGCTTTTTGAAGAAATGGTATCATTAGATGCGGGTGAGTTTATTTGACTCGTTGGCGAGAATATACCACTGGTGACGGAATTAGTACCGTTAGGTGATACCAATTGATTCGCAGCAAAACTGTTGCTTGACTTAGTTAAGCTATTTACTAAAGGATCATTTTCTGATGTGTTGGTTTGGGATGGAAGCTCTGTAGGCGATCCTGGTTCGGTATTGTTCTGATCAGTGATTTGTCTTTTAAAGCTTCCATGTAAGCTAGCCGTCATTGTGCTGATGCATTCTCCTTCTGGTGACATGCGATGCATCATGTTCTATACGGGAACAATAATTTTCTTGATCAGTGGTTATTTTTGTCGAAATTAAAATCATATTTTATTGCTTCGTTAGAGTCACAATTCTTTCATACATATCAATTACTTATTATAACATGCAGAAGACCCATAAATAAATAATTAAATGCCATGCAAAATTAATAAAAATCTCACCTGTGATTCCGAATTGGATTCAGTATTGCCTTTATGACTATCGACAATATTGAATACATTTTCAGCGCTACTATTATTATTGGCATGAGACGCAAGCGTTAGTTGCAGCCGGTCGCTATGTATGTTCTCATTGATTTGATGGTTGTGGATTTGAGTGTTATTTACGCAAAATGTAACTGTCGTCGTGACTGTGATGTTTCCATTCTGTGTTGGTTTGTTAATCGGACTGAAAGCTGCTGCCTCGGACGTAGGGGACACCGAGGCCTTCGAATGGGGAGGTTTGGCCCATCTGGGAGGGGGTGGGGGTGGGGATGTTTTGAAACTATTCAATTGGGTGGGAGATTGTGATGTGTTGGCGGTCGGAAATGTATGAGGCTGTGTTATATGCGCCTGAAAAATAGGTGTAGCGATTAAAATCAATTGATACGACACCAAAAAGCAACAGTTACATTCTTCAAAGCAAAATATTACTTACAGTACTGGACATAAGGCTTAAAGTGTTCGGTGGGGTAGGGCGTGGAGCTCTGACAAAAGCTGTGGATGGTTTCGCTGGAGGTGACGGAGCGGTTCTTCCTTTGAAAGTGCTTAGGTTCGAACTTTGACTCGGTGGGGAACCTGACGTTTCAATCGGTGACATTTTTAACACTACGTTTTGTTCCTTTTCTGGGCAAAGAATGAGCTCTCTAGAGTTTGTTCTCGTACCTAAAATATATAGGAATCGTTCTTGATTTTTTCTTTGAATAGATAAATATGAACAAGCTCCATACTGGTAAGATTACTTACTGGTATTGAAGCTGCTAAGACTAGATCCAGTGTCGGATGGTGTCACAGCCATCGAAACCGTTCCGTTGGCTATCTGACTCGGTGACAGTACATTGTTGGGGTAGTTCTTAGGGTTCGCCATCGGATATCCCCAGAATTCCTGGCCCAAGAGGGTTAGAGAACTGAGCTGGTGCCGACTCTTCGCTTCCCGAAGTGGTCGGGGCAATTGCAGCTGAACTGGTAATTCGTCACTGGAATTAGAAATTGTTGTTTAAATGTTAGCTAATACATTCTAAAATATAGGTAGGTATTTAAAAAAAAAATTAAATGTGTTGGGAGAATGTTGGACTCAAAAATTTATTCCAGCTCTTCCCCTAAAAAAAATATTCGTAGCATAAAAAAAAAAAAATTTTAATAAGGGGTAGCTGAATAAATCTATTAAATGAGAAGAATACTTACCAACACTGGGAATAATGAGCAATCAGCTCTGGTATATTGTCAAAGCGGTTATGTGAGGTCTCCAGTCCGATGCGTCCACCAGAGGCTTGGATAAGATAATGCTCGATGTAAGGCCCCTTGTCCGCTGGGAGTCGAACGCTAATCGCCATCGTGTCTGGCTGACTCGACTGCCGGACTACAAAGTTCTGAAAATATAGAAGCACAATTTTAGGATCCGGCAATTTTCGAAGATTTTAAATTTAAACTTTAAATTTTGCGCACCAACGAACATCACAGCGTGCTGTACCTACAGGTATTATCAGAATGTTACAATGTGACTGGTTTGACGGTTGTTTAATTTTTCATTTTATTGATGTTTGTAAACATTATGTTATGACTTTTGCTATTGTTTTGAAATAGCACTGTCATACTGGCTATGAGAATGGCTATTTACCAACCTATTTACCAAAATTATATGTACTTACCTAATAATAGGCAAGTAAATATTTTGCTGACCACGCTGTTTGGTATACCTGTAGCGTTGATTCTGTATAGGTGCTGGTTACGTTTTTCGTACTTTATTTAATCATACAATAACACACGTACCCCTTCCTCTTTCCCTTGCAACAAATGGAAGGCTCCAGCCCTCTGTATTCCCGGCAAGAACCACACAGGATGCGTCCTGATCAGCCTCTCCAAGAGTCCAATGTCACAAGGTGGTTGTTCTTCCGAGCTTGATCCAGATGAGCTGACTGATGAACAGTCACCTCGAGCACCTTCACCATCAGATGATAGACTTTCCCGACTCTGAAACAAAAATACGACTTGATCACTTCTTGTCATTCATAATTTATTGCGTTAACATAAACTCTTTCTAGTCCAGATTTATCCTCTTCGGTTAATTTACTGTGGAAAATAACTAAATCCTTGTTTTTCTTCTCTATTATTATACTTCTCTATGAAAATCTATTACAATAATGGACTTGATATCCCCTATGTGAACCCTTTAAAAGCCACGAGCAATGTTAATCTCCCGACATAAAATAAAGCTGCAAAGTGAAAATGTTTCGCTAATTGAGGTGGTCTCATGTGTCCCGTGACAGCATTGGGTATAGCTAGGTAAATATTAGTTGGTTTATGTAGTATAAGTCCCTTTATAAGTGTAGGGAGGCTTACGGGCTCAGAGCGTCTGCGGCCAAGCTTTTATAGCTTACATGTACCGAAATATGCACACATTACGATCAAAACTCACGAGCTTTATGATAATGTGTGTCCGGAAGGGAATTACTTGGTCGTTTACATTTGACGATTAATTATAGCACTTTGAATTTAGGTACCTACAAATTTATAACGTTGTAACAAAACTTATATTAAAGTATTGTTTGGGTTCGTTTTTGGATGAAAATAATGTAGGTTATATTATAAGGTAGGTAATCATTTCACATGACTTTGACTAAAGTATTGTGCTGTACTGGTACTTTCCAAAGTAATAGAAGATTTCGTTCACCAATAGTAGTTACAATAAGCTATCTTAAACGACGTCTTCGCCTAAGAAGGATCTTTGATCACCAACTTGGAAATATTATTACACGATTTTCCCTCAAAGCTTCGGTTCAAAGTCGCTTTCCACAAAGAGGATACCGAGGGTAGCAGCCAGTACGCAATATCATAATATTATGTATATTCGTATATTCTCATTTAGTTTTGTGTCTCGGTTATTTATGTAAAGTATCCTTTCAGTGGTCACCGCTCTCTGATAACATAATATCGAAATAAGTTTGTGGAAAATATGCTGAGTCCAATTTTCCGCTGATGTTTTTATGAATTTGAAATAGCCCGAGGGCAAGCCCTTTGGTTCCCTTATTTTACCGAGTTATTATAAAATATTTTGGTCTTTTGAGGTTGGCATTGAAAATGGAAATGAAAATACTTTGTTATGTAAATACTTGTCCGTGGATTCTATTTCATTTCGTTGAAGCAAAAAAAACAGATATTTCTTTAAAAATACTGAATGTAAAATCAGAAAGTACTAATGCAGATACTTAAACAGAGATATTGGATTAAATTAAATGCGAATTGGTATGGAAATAAGTTCTAAATACAGAATCACTATTTAAATTACCAAGAAAAACTTCTCATTACATTAAGTAATTGCTAGAAAGCTAGACATTTGTATTATTCGTTTCATTAGATTTCTCCTTAGGGTAATTTAAATGTGAGTAGCTAGCACCGCAAACGAAGAGCAGCGGTAAAATAGTTGTACATTTCCTATATACTTTTGAGCCAACAACGTCTTGAATGGAGAACGAATTAAAATGCTCAGAAGAAAAATATTCTTAATGCGACTTGTAACAATTGTTGTTCTGAGAGTTTTACTAAAAGGCTCAATAATTAAATATTACTCGTTATATCACTCTTTTGAAATTATGTTTAAAACACCGGCAATCTCTCAGGACTGTATTATTATCATATTAAACAACAACTTTTGTTCTATAACTTTTAAAAATTCATCGCTATAAATGTTACGAAGTCTATGCGAAGCGAAATAAAGTGAAAGTACAATAGTGAGAGGAGCGGGGTTAGGGCAGCGGGGGCGCTAGAAATATACCTATTCAATACAAAGTTTAAATGTGTTAGATAGGACAACGAAATCTTGAATGATTCTTTTGGCAAATGTATTACGTTTTGTAAAAAGTCATAGAACAAAAGTTGTTGTTCATGTCATGATAATAGTTATACAACCCTGAGAGGTTACCGGTGTACAAATAACCCTGTATGTATAGGCAAAGGCATTAAAAAATAATAATAAAAAATAGATCCAAATATTTTATTTTCTACTGCTAGAGAAAACTAGGCTTCAAAGTTAATACTTTGCTAATCGGATAACGTCTATAAGCAGATTATATTGAGGCTTCATTTTGCAAGGCGAAGATGAAGCGAAGCTCTACGTCTTAGAAAAGACTTGAATTAAATTAGAGGTCCATTTTAAAATGGATTGGATAAGATAAGATGACTTTTATAATTTACCTTGACAGTATCCGAAATAACAATGGTTTTTTTTTTCAAAAATGCTGTTACAAATAAGTAATCGAAATATATTTTTTTACAAATTAGGTATAATGACAAAAAGGGATTATTCACTCTCACGATCTCTCGATGACGATTTTATCGTATTTCTCGTGTATTTTTATAATTTGTATACTGTCGCGCGTTTACATATAAAAAAAGTCCCATGAAATGACTTGATATATTTTATAGCAAAAGCTATTACAACGCTGAAACACACTCCATAAATCCAAACATAATGGTGTAATTATAGCTTTTGTGCACAAGTATTTGAAGTCGGGCATTCCGCAACACGACCGCCTCTCACACCGAAGAAAACTAATTGCAATCCAACTTTCCGCATAAATCTCGGCATACGCATTTGAGGCGGCGTTCGGTGTGATATTTGGAAATGCGGTTCGGTGGTATTGTGAGGTAGAATTTAACACCTTAACCGCCGACGGGTGGTAGCCGCCATTGTGCGCTATGATTCATAGCTGTTATTATTGTTACCGATCGCAGAATTAATTTTCAGCGTAGATTGTCGCGCTCCGTGTAACAGTCGCGTTTTGCCACAAATTGCGGCAAAATTAATATCTCCGTGTCGTTTGTTTGCAGCGGGGATTAATGAAATCCGTTTCGAACGCGGTCGTTGAGTTTTAATTAGAATTCATAATACTCGTATTATTGGTCAAATTACAAATAAACTGAAAATTATTGACTGCTAACAATTTGTATCGTGTCTGAATCAATAACTCTATATTCGCTATCCAGGAACTTACTAAGTAATTAACACCGTACATTCACACCAAAAAGCTGAATAATCTTTATCTCAGCCGTAGCAATAGCTTTAGCAATTCCATTTCAATTCATACCTTAAAACTTTTAGACCCATCTGCGTCACAGGCTCACTGCCATGAAAATATACAGCACTTGGCGCTTAGTGTCGCATAACACTTCACTTTTACTAGAGTTTCGAACTGAGTGCAAAGGGGGGAGCACGTGTTCACTCGGTGCAAATGGAAGCGGCGTTTTAGGGATGGCTGTAGACCACCTGCGACCACGACTTCGGGATGAACGTAATTAGGTAAAAGTTACCGTAGAGCGAGTCTTTATTGACTACGTTTGTAGTGTGAATTCGTGCAAATTGAGTTACGCTGAATTTCACAGAGTAAGGGTAAGATACTGAAAGCTGTTCCAATATTTCGACATCTTCAAAACATTCTAAAAGGTTTGTGTGTAATACTTTTCTTTTATAGACTGAAAAAACAGTCATAAAACAAAAAACATATTTTCCTAAGTGGGAACGACATTAAATGAAATGCAAAGTCGTCTTTGGCCTATCTCGTTAAAAGTTTTAACAAGCTGCAATCGAACAGACGGTATTAAAGAAAAACAACGTAAAGCAACGTCCAGAGGCAGTTATTACAAACAAACTTAAGGAACAGCTCTACATCTCTAGCGGACATTTGCAGCGGAAATCGTGCAAAAGCGAGAATTGCATTTCGAAGAAGTCTTGAGCATCAATTCAGCTTAGAATGAACGTAGGTATGTTGCAATATAATATTATTGCAAAATACCTAATTATACCTCATTGGCATAGTCAAATAATGAGAAAAATCTACTTGCATTTCTTAACAGAGTAGCTTCAAAAAACAGATAACAACAGTACAAAAAAAACCTCTACATGTGAACACAATGTTAAGTTCAATCAAAGAGGGCAAACAATTCTCGTGGTCCAGAGGGATGCACGAGGAGGGTTGCAGAAAGATGACTCATACAGGGTTCGAATCAATAAAGCGTGTAGACACGTGTTTTTGGGCGAGGGATCCAGAGGAGTTGCTAATTAATTACTTGAATCTAAAATTGATGGCTGGTAAATAAAGCGAATCTAGATAGAAGAAATATCTTCTAATACGCTATAATCTACGCTTTCGACTGGCAGTGACCTGGATTGATTGGGCTATCTATAGATCATTTTAAAGGATCTTTATGGCTCAACTTATTTTGTAAGTTATGTAGTAACTATGTTTCTGTGAGTAAATTTTTGTACTTAAATACCTATTTCTAGAATGCCAACGACAACGAAATCTTCAAATCGAAACATTCCTTTCCTAATGAGACGTTTGTATCATACCCGGAAGTGATTAGGCGTCCTATAAGGGCCACAAGACTGCATAAGTCAGATGTCAAGTCAATACACGGGAGGACCCCTGGTAGACGTCACCCTTTGGTTTCCGGTAGACTATTTTGTACTGTTGGCAACGACATTGTTGTAATACTGCTGTCTATAATACATTTTCGTAGCAAAAAGTGGTGAGCTTGGGTTTTGAAAATTATACAAAAGAGACACCGGCAGACAGTGTGTTTGCTGTGATATACTTACTTTCAGAAGCAGACAGCGTATTAAAAACAATGAATTTTGGATACAAAACACCTAAAAAGGGGAACTGACAAAACACCGGCATTCTCACTTTTAAACTCTCTAAAAATGAAACAAAGCTCATGAAAGCATTACAGAAGAACTGAACCGTTAAATAAAACCAAAAGGCGGGCTATCACCCTATTGTTGCACTAAATCGATGGCAGTGCATGCAAATTAAACCAGGGATGGTTTTTTTAATCTGCGCCGATTAAAGTGCGCCCAGACGAGAGGGGGCGGGTCGGGTCCGATAATCGCTCCATGTTGACAATAGCTGTAATTATTGCGGGTAAATGACGACTTCCTAGTTTTGAGTGCGAAAGCGACTGACGGTGCACGCCGAACTACCACCGTGGATTTCAGTTACAGTTAGGTTTTACTGCGTCCGTATTCAAGTTTATTTGCACTCATAAAAAAATCTATTTACGATCTTTATTGCCGTGGCGTCTGTGGCGACAGCAAAAAGGGGCCTATACCCAGTAACTGCCGCAAAAATTAATTAAAAAGACAGTTTAAATAATTCCTACCAAGGCCAGTTTCGTCTAAGTCATCCTGCGTGTCGTTTGCGCTCCGCAAAAGGCAGTTAACTTCGTGCCGGACCCTAATTTGAGGGTTAATAGTCACTCCGATGAACCAGTAAGTGTAGTGTAATGAATATTACACTTTGAGAACATCCCTTTACTTTAGCTAAACAATTGCGGCTGATGGTTAGACGGTAATGTTTGCAGATGGACATTAATTTACGTAGGTACATTTTATATACTTATTAGAGCCATGTTGGTCGAATGGGGTTGTGCCTCGACTTTCAATCTGAAGGTCGTGGGTTCAAATCCCGGCCGTGCATCAATGGATTTTTCGTTTCGTAAAATTTATATGCGCTTTTACACGAGCTCTTAACGGTGAAAGAAAACCCGCAGCTTAGCTCCACACGTATTGACATCGTCTTTCCTGTGGGCCAGGCTGATTAAGCTGAGAGGATGGTTTAGGTGCTGGGCAACCCTATTCCATCTCAAAACAATATGCAATGCATTACAGCGTCCCGTTAAGTATAGGCATAGGTTGCCTCCTGACGCTGTATAAATAATCAAATATAGTTGTAAAGGCCTAAGTTACATTTTATATCAACTTAACATTTAGGAAGCTAAAATATGCTAGCTATGGACGGCTAGACGTATGTTTAAAATTCATATCATAAAATAATTCTGCCAGCCACCTCAGGCGGAACTGACGTCGCGGTTTTCTTCACACAACAAAGGCAATAAAAAAGAAATAAAACTTTAAACTGTCGCTCGACAATGTCGCCGTTTTATGCAGAGTTCAATGAAACACGACAATGCAGAAAGAGCCAACAATCGGAAGGGTTCGGTAGGTCTTCAAGTACAAAGCAACACCAATTGACTCAGAGTTTTACACCTCTAGAGCGCTTGAGTCGAGTGGGAGGTGTCGTGAACGCAAATATTGTGTCTGAAACACTGCTCGCTGAAACATGTAGGTAGGTACATCGCATTACTGAATAAGTGTTTTATGCTCGCGGATATCATAAAGGCAGACAAATGTCTCCTAAATTTCTACGAGAGCATAAACTAGTTCTCGTTTTATTGTAATGTAGGTACAAAAAGTTGAGCGTCTGTAAAAAGCGTCACAATAAAAAAAGAATATTTTGTTATCTCGTGCTTCTCTCGTAGAAAACCAAATGGAATATCAAAAGCTACCGTTTCCCCACAAAACGCCTATCAACAAACCGCAAATTTAATTCCGCGTCGAGAATTGGAAAATATTGCTACCATGTAGCATCACTCGTATTCAAATACAAATGGAAGCAAAATAAAACTGAGTGATGCATATTGAAGGATATTTTTCTCATGACGTCTGTAAAAAGTAACGTTAGGCAATATTGTATTTTCTCTGTCTACCTAAAAATACATGTACTCGTAAATATAGGAAGGTACTGAATCAGGTTTTTTAATGTTTTACTGTTTGTCTGTGTAACAAGAAAACAAGTTATATTATTCAATATTAAGTTACATTAATGCATGTAGCCGGGCATGCATTGTTATAATAAACATAAACATAAATGAAAAATGTAGTGCTATTTGGCATGGACGCAATATTTCGAGTAGTTCCACTGCAATCCCTTTGGGTATTGCAATCCGACATGCAAACTACTAACAGTATAAAACTGAAGGTAAAGTTTGAGATGGAGTCTGCGGAACTAAAAACTAAATAGAACGTGCTCCGGTTCATTAGGCCCACGTCTGTACACGATTCCTGATTCAAAAGTTGGGAAAAGTTTAAAGGCTCTCTGTTCAATCAATATACTCTCCTGCATTCAAATAGCTTGGCGAACCTTTTATGACAATCAGAGGTTTTAGGCTTACCAATTTGGTGAAAACTTAGCCAAAAACGTTGACAAAAACATACCTGGCTAAGACTATCTCCGATACTGCCATCCGCGTCAACAGGTCGGAAAATTTGGTCTTTTATTGCCCTCGGCCGTCTTCTATCCTGAGCCTCCCTCATAGCTTGGCTCTGCAGTCTCTCGAAGAACTCTCTCGGTTTCAGCGGCGGAGGTTCATCGTCCGGTGGAGGGGGCGGGGGCGGGGGAAGCCTCGTCCGGGGGGAGCTGCGAAGCAGAGATCGCTCATCGTCTTCAGTAGACCGCTCATCGTGTTCAGAGTCTGAGCTCCTGCTGTTCCGTCTTCTCACTCCCTGGAGATGAGGCTCGAGAAATGTCGCATTTCTGTAACAATGGAAATAAAATTTAATTTAGTAGGTACGTGAAACAAAATGAAAATTATAGTGAAGTCTTTCAATTAAAAAAAAAAAAAGAATGTGTGGTTCGTAAAAGCTTTTCTTGGTTGGTTAAAATATCGTTTGAGTAGGTTTGTAAGAGCTAAATGGCCAACACTGGTGACTGATTTTCAAGGCCACCCATCATTATACTACTGTCGGCAATTCGGTAAACCGGCTGTTATTTCACCGACTGCAACCGCTAAACTTAAGCCATTGCCAATTCATCTTTAATGAATCCATTGCAACCGTAAATCCGTTATGCTCAATGGTTGTTCTGTTATGCACTTCATTAAACCTCACTTTATCTGCGCTACATCTATTCGTCATTGCCCACGTAATCGATTCCCGTATCTAAACTGCAGCTTACGAACACATGGGTCCGAACTCAGTCCTCATTAGATAAGTGCGTTTCGCATTTTAAGCATTTTTTAGGCATGCTATTTTGTAATCTAAGAAACAGAAACTATTTTTTTTAAATTGAGTACGATTTGAGCATTGAAATGTGTAAAAATAATTATCAGTTTAAATCATAACTTGGTGGGTCCACCTTATTTTAAATTATTTATAACTGAACAACAACAAACAAAGAATGAAAATAATACTCGTTCATAACAAATGAGTCTTGCTCTAACTCTTGCTTACAACCCACCAGATGACTCTAGCAGTTATGTTGTTAGCAAATCTGTGAAGTCATAAAATTAGAAAACCATGTTCACATGGCTCTTCTGCGGTGTGATTTTGTTCAACTATTTGAATCGTTTGCGAAACGCGGCATCGATGGCAATTTGTCGGTGGGAGGCTGACCAGACTAAAGGGACATTAACTAAGATTTATTCCCCGAGCCCGCCCGCCATAGGTATTAATTAAAAACCTCTACACAACGAGTGCGTCGGACGTTCTCGCCAATTACTTACTCAGCTGAAGAGATTTTTGGAATTCGCCACCGAACGTGCGTGCTACGAAACTTTTTGTTGAAAGATTTATTGCAAATGTTTTGTTGGTGAAACGTGCCTAACTTACACATGTATTTTAGAACAAACTATTTTTTTACAAAGTCTTTTACTCATTCAACGCTAACATACTAGGTAGATACATACTTACCTTAAGTAGTTGTTGTAAAAAAGCTCAAATAGTACTACAAAAAGATAAAAAGACCTATTGCAGAATTATTAGCCTATTCGATTATAGTTCAAACTTTGTTTTGCGGATCCTTTTACGAAATACAAGCTCCATCATCTCAAATTGCACTTATGCAACTACAAAATTGCATTTTAAACTCACTAAAAAGTCTTTCCCGACAAAAACTAATAGACACTTCCTTTATTAATGCAATTTAACCCGTCTGGAGCAGTTGACGTTAAAAAATGCTGTAATAACATCATGTCGACGCTAACGGAGGTGACACTCAATTTGTCATCTACCGACATGCGGCGGCGACAAACGACCAGTTTCATCGCATCGTAGAGTTATGAATGAAACCTTTGATCATTATAAAGTAAACAAACCAAGTATGGAACAGTTTTTTAGTACATAAAAGCACAGTTCTGCTTTTGAATTTAGAATAAGTATCTACAACTCTATGTGTAGGTAGGTTCTTGGGTGAACATAACAAGCTGAACAATAACTGCCCCAAGCAATGTCCAATCCAATTCCAATAACAAAGTCACGTGTGAGGTGAGGGCGCGATTTTTGTAAGACTCATTCATAAAGCCCCTGCATGTCCCCAAGGAAGAGGGTTTTTGGACCTTTTGTACCTACTGATAAAAAAATAATTACAAAACACAATTAGACATTTACTTTTTGGAAAATTCGTTTGTTACGAAGAATTCAATTGGTGTGATGAAGCTTTTTGGCGTGGCGTGCATATGCGTCGGCACTTTGAATAAGTAATAACAACGGGCTACGCCATTTCACAAAAACAAGTTAAACACAGATTACTAAATAGTAACTTTGTAAGCCAAAGAAGCAATGTCAACAAACATAGATCAAAACTGTTCACGATACTCGAGACTAACAAATGTGTATCACCTCTTGACACCCCAGCGGTCATTACGGGGGATGACGGCCTCGGAAATTAATACCAAATCACGCAAGTGCTAGTCTGCGGCTGGATAGTAGAGGGTTCTGTAGATTTCAATCCAGGTTATTAGTCCCAATTGAGACATTAGTTAACCACAAATTGATGTTTTGCTCTATTGGCAGTTTAGAATCAGGATATCGCTGGTTTAAAATACTAGCGTCCAAATACACGTTCAGTTTAACCTCTAAACTTTAGTGGCTATAGTCCTTTTCACATAGGAACGGTTCCGTGATAAGGCTCTTCTATGTTAATATCTCAAACTATTAAAAAGGAAATAGACAAAATCATTTTTTTGTAAGTTGTATCTTTT
This sequence comes from Epirrhoe tristata, assembly GCA_951394285.1. Taxonomy (NCBI): domain Eukaryota; kingdom Metazoa; phylum Arthropoda; class Insecta; order Lepidoptera; family Geometridae; genus Epirrhoe; species Epirrhoe tristata. The sequence goes on along the minus strand of OX596150.1, from coordinate 7,060,616 downwards.
AGTATTATCACTAGATTTCATTTATTTCAAAATTTTTCATTGTTGTACAGCGTAAAACGTAAAAGTTCTATGTGTCAGGGATACGTTCCTACGTGAAAAATAGTATACTCGTATATTTACGGCCTTACTAATAAACGTGGTATAAAGTTATTCCTGAGTGTAAACTGTCAAAATGTATGTTTATTCTTATTTTACTCCGAGGAATAACTTGACGCCACGTTTATTAGTAACGCGCGTAGTATATATAGATGTAATTGACATAGGCTTGCCCAAGACTTTGCAGGTTTCTTTTACCGTTTAGAGCGTGTTACCTTTTGAGAAAAACATTTACCTACAAGCAGAATATCTATTGATGCACTCTTTATTCGATTTAAATACCTTCCTGCAAAAGCACGAAAAAACTTTATGAAAGTAACACGACCACGAGTGGTAACAAATCAGTATCAGTATCAGTATCGCCTCTCAACACCCCCTGGTCATTAAGCAGTCATGTTGGGACGATGGCCGTTGAAATTAATGATAACGTCATATTTGGTGCTTCGTCACAGGTGCACCGATGAAACCCTCATTATTAATTTTAATGCGGTGCCGTGCTGGTTTATGCTGGTTATTTATTTGATGGCGTAATTAGGTTTGTGTGAAATTAGCTTTGTTTATTTTGGTAGCCAAATATTAGAGGATGTTAGCTTATTCGAACCTAATATTATCTAAATCAATTAAATACCTCTAATGTTTTACCTATAATTATTGTGGTAAGTAGCTGAAGGGGTAAAGGATAATGCCCGTACACCGTACCACGTTGCGTCACGGATATATTAAACCAATAGTATTTTTTGTTTTTGTCTATAATTTACTGATAAAATAATCATTTTCTGAACCGCACCTTTAAAAAAAAACATAAATAATAATAAATAAATAATGCTGGACATTTTTCACACAACATCATCTAGCCCCAAACTAAGCAAAGCTTGTACTATGGGAACCAGATAACTGGTATTCTACTTTATATACTTTTTGTTTGTAAATACATACATATTATACATAGAAACACCCAGACCCGAGATAAATATTTGCAGATCATACAAACATTTCTCCCGCGGCGGGGATCGAACCCGCAACCTTCTGCGTCCCAAGCGGGCTTTTACCCACTGCGCCACAGAGGTCGTCAATATAGGGTGTATGCCTTAACCGTTGTAGCTACAGGAAACCGTTATTAAGAGACCTTCCCTAAATTTTCGAAACATTTTGAACTGCATTCACAGATTTTGCGAAAAAGATGCAGTCAGAGAAAAAAAGGAAAAAAAATAAAAAAATGTTTGAATGCCAATCGATTCTGTTTCATGAAAAGATCAAAAGACTATGGGATCATCGTTATGCTACGTTAATTGGTTAATTGGAGTACTAGAAATGTCAGAAATCGTCAAAAACTTTCGCCATACATTTTGTACACAAAATCGAAGAATATTTTCAAAATTTTTATTGGTAACGAAAAGATAAACAAAATCAAGACTTTTGAACTTTAATTGGCTTTGACGCAAGCTGGTACGGCTGGTATACAAATTTGGGCATTGTCCTTTAATACTAGATATTGATTCCACACGAGCATTGTAAAGTGAAATTCACAGGTACATTTTCGTGAGCACTTTGTCTCATATTCTGATATATTCTCTATGTTATATATTTTAATAAGCAACGTTTATTAGCTTTGTTATTTTTTGTCTTTCCGGAAAGTAATAACATTAATGGTGGGCCGTTGTTTTTCTTCATTATTGCCCGCCTGGGGCTTCTGGTATCCTGCAAATTCCACGCAGACCCTTCTCTCTCAAAGCGTAATTAAGAAACCTGGAATCAATACTTTTTATTTACAAAACAAGTATTATTGGAGAAATATTGTTTGGATAATGCATTCAAAGCATACCTAATATTATGATTTATTTGTCTCAACGTCGTAAAGAGAAAAATGTTCGATTTAGTACTTACCTATCTTAAAACTACTAAAGCAAACTAAACAAATAGTTTAACTTAAACTCTGAATCCAGTCACGAGTGAAGGTGTAGTATTGTGGCCCTTTCCATCTCCCTTGAAAAGCAAACTCGCGTGAATGGCATCGCAGCTGTCACAAAGAGCCAACCAATGCTATGTTACCGTGAATAGGAGGATTTAGTTGGCAGACGTAGTGAAAATACTAGTGACATTTTCTTATTTGCAAACGTGGGCTATTGTCTGAGTCTAGTCTAGGCTATATGAATTCTTAAATAGCAAATCTATGAAAAAGATAGTAAGTAATTTTGTTTCATAGGAGAAGCAATTAAGAAACATGGGTAAGAAGAGGTATCTAGATAGTATTAGGTAGGACTTTTAATGACTTCAACGAAATAACTTTTACTAATACGTAACATAATATATCTATTATGTTTGTGGAGAAATCTTAAAAAAAACATGTCGAAGTGCCTGTATTAGTGATTTCACTTGCATACAATTGTTTTCCATTTAACAATGCACTCTGTAAATCTACACTCTACACGCACCAGTCTTGAAAGAGCATTGAAAAGCACTTACCTACTGGTACTTTTTGCTTCGTTTTCGCCAATACTCTTCTATAAACGTACTTTCATTAATCTACTATACAATATACATACGAATACCTAGATCCGTTGAACGTATTGTACTTCTAGGTACCTATAATTGCTCATATATTTCAAAATATTGCGAGTCAATGCCGCCTCAAAAACAGTTCAACTCACTCGAAGGTTAAAACACACAAGCACTTCTGTTCTAGCTTACAGTTGAGATACTCACGGACATTTACCTTGATTGAAGAGATTAGGAATCCTATTTCATAGATTCGATCATTTGAAAATAAGCACTAATGTGAAGATAAATTGAATAAACAACTTAAGGTAATTTGTAAAACGTGGAAAACAATAAAACTCTACTGTATTTTTCTTCTAAAATGATTACAACGAATGATGAACGAAGTAGTTCAGAGAAAATTTAGTTACAATGAGAAAAGTCAACACGGAAACTACTAGACTAGATATTTTATACCCACACTGGAGATATTAAAGTTGGCTTTACCCAACCGGCTCAACCTACTCAAACTAAGCTCAGGAAATTACGTTACATAATGCGTATAAATTCTCTTTAGTGAACGGGTAACCAGATTTCCAACGTTTCGCAGGAAAGCGTGTATGAATATGTACGCAAGCTCATCACTGCCTTCGGTAATGCGATTACAACTACACCTAGCTAGTCTTCGCAGTGTATCTTTTGTATACAATGCTTTAACACACAGTGTCTACATAGACACTGTGTAAAAACAGCTCGTTGATATTTATCTCTAGAGATAAATTAGGTCATGCCTAAACAATTGTAGGGACCTAATTCTCTTAAAGTCTTATATTCTTCAACTTATTCTTATTGATAAAGCGAAAGAGGAAAATGTGTTAGAAGTGGTACAGAGATTTCATGGTGATAGTGCTTGCTAATAGTACTCTTTATCAAATTATAGTATAGATAGGTATAGGATAGAGGTTAGTTCAGAGGTAGTAAATATGAAATAGGTATGTATTATTCAGTAAACAATGTTGCTCTACTGGTTCAAGCTATACTTTGCCACTGTCGGCTTTTAGCTAACCCTTCAGCTGGGTAAAATGTTAACTTTAAATGACTCTGTAGTGAATTTAAATTTACTTGTTCTCGTGAAAATGCTTTTATATGGAGGTTGTGGAGGCGGTGATTTGGACGCTTTTGTTATAGAAGCTTTCAAAGGAGTTCTGACTTTTGTACCTTTGTACTTACGGATACTTAAGAATGTCATTTACTTTCAGAAACCTATAATTTAGTAAAGTATTTATGTCTGGTGTATTTATGGTCGCTTTGGGTGGTATTCAAATAAAAACTTATCCTATGTAGGTACCTAATTTAAGACGATGTAGGTAGGTACCCCAATGTACGAGTGTTCAGTGTGTTCCCTATTAGGTAGGTATATTATTTATGCCATTATTACTTGATTCAGTAAAATATATTGTTTGTTCTATAATCCTAAGTGCATAGATATCAAAACACAGTAAAAACATAAATGATGGTATGTTGCTGTGTATTTTAATGCAGTAGGTACTACTCATATTGCAGTTGCATTCGACTGCGCAATTGGTTGGCTTGGCAGTATCGTTGAAGTTATGTCAATTTCACATAAATTACAATTTTGCAGCTTGTATGGTATTTTAAATGCAATCCAATGCATGGCACCACTCGCATTGCAGCCCAAATATATCTATGACCTTACTATTTTGCGTTTTACAGGAAGGTTTTCCATATACCACAAACTTTATTCAATGTTAAGGTCTATTCAGCCCCTTTGTGTTCAAAATTCAAGCCGTTATCTTTGAGTTCACACTTGTCTGACCCAAAACAAAGGTGACTTGGGGCTTGAAATTAACTCGGGCCCGAGCAAGTCAACCCGGAATGACCTGTAACACTTTCTCTGTGACAACATGACAGTAGATAATAGTTGGTGCTATTTTAATTATATTCTGAGAAATAATCAGTTTACAAAACTCTAACAAAAAGAATGAAATCAAGATAAATCCTTCAAAAAGACAAGATCAAAGAGACCAGTCTTACAAATTAACTTTTCAAAGTAGACTCAAGTTTCACATAAAATGAATTCAGTATTTATTTAACCTAAATTAATGTAAACAAGGAATTAGAGTCTCTCATTATATATTAACCAAAGAGATGCTTGCCTCCCTTCGATGGTCCCTCCTTTAATCCTTGGATTAAGCAGCTCACGACGTCTCACTTCGCATAATTATACGCTTTATCAGCGGGAAAAAATCAATTTGTGCGAGGTAACAGGTCGTGCTATGCAAATTGCGAGGTTTTATGACACTTGTCTTCATAAAATTATGTAAAAACAGTAACTAGGAAGATAGGGCAGCTATAACTACGGAACCGTTTTAACGGATTATCCTTATTACATAATATTCTAGAAGAAACAAAATATCCGGTTATAGTTTCACGAACTAAGTAGTATCACAAATCATATATACGTAGTATCCAAATAAAATGATAGGTACTAGAGTTCCATTAGTACAAAATTCATCTGTTTGCTGAATTTTTAAGCAGTTGTGTTGTCGGTGTTTTTTTTTACATACACCTTGTCAATGAATATAGTGGTAGTAATAGGTTTATAGTGGAAATTCTGACTCTTCATGTTTTATTTTATGAGGACGGCCCCCCACTAGATGGAAAGACGATCTGGTAAAGGCTGCTGGGAGCCGTTGGGTGCAGGCTGCACAAGATCGATCGCTGTGGAAATCGATGGGGGAGGCCTATGTTCAGCAGTGGACACTAGATGGCTGACATGATGACATGATGATGTTTTATTTGAGTAAATAGATTTTCTCCGCTATTTAATACACCGGATTTTCAGATGACACATTTTCTTTGAATTAATAAGCTTAGCTTTTCTACTAGTCTGGTACATTATCTCCGATTCTCATGATGTCGTTCCTTATCTAAGATACTTGTCGACTACTTTACGAGAATCTACGTTCATAATAACCGTCATTGTCAATGTCCAGTTTCCTGTGAAAGCGGACTGGTTTATAATTATTAGGAGAAACTTATCTATCAGGACATTTTATAGCTTCTAGTGCTAATATTATTACTAAGAAACCACCTTGTACATAAGTAGCTTATTTTTGTTTCGTTTTGTATAAGTACAGCTCAGATCTGGTAGGTATTAGCTACCAGATCTGGTGCACAAAAAAAAACTTAGGCCTTTACATCTATATCAAATGATTTATACAGCGTCAGGAGGCAATCCATGCCTACACTTAACGGGTCGCTGTAGTGCCTGGGACATTGTTTGAGATGGAATAGGCTTGCTCAGCACCTAAGCCATCCTCTCAGCTTAATCAGCCTGGCCCACAGGAAAGACGATGTCGATACGTGTGAAGCTGACTAAGCTGCGGGTTTCCTCACGATGTTTTCCTTCACCGTTAAGAGCTCGTGTTAAAGCGCATATAAACTTTACGAAACGAAAAATCCATTGATGCACACCCGGGATTTGAACCCTTCAGATTGAAAGTCGAGGCACAACCCCATTCGACCAACACGGCTCTATCGTAATAAATATTTACCAAAAATCTTTATTGTACGAAATGTTAAGTATGATAATGGCGTGGACCAACTAAGATTGTAAGTTTAAAAAAAAGTATTTGTAGGTTGAACTTAGTAAGTAGGTGCTTAATGTATTACCTACCTATGCCAAATTACAGCGGTAGGTGGAATCGTTGTGATTGAATTAGAAAAAAAAAATAGTTTAGTTGAGTCCTTATCATAGTGCATGCTGTGCCATCCTATAACTGGGGAAACACTAGATATACTTATATCTAGTATAAATACAAAAATAGTATAAATTTATAAAGAAAATAAAGAAATTTATTCTATTTTTGTTATTTTTCTGTTGGATGTCTAATAAAATAAAATAAAAACGGATCAATAAATAAAACTATCTAGTAAGAAGTATCATTGGGGATACACACATGAACATGTTTATACAGCAGAACAAGTTCACACGGTTATAACGGAGTTCAATAAATAATTAAAAGGTTGTAATTTACAGCCAGGCTAAGTTCAAGGTGCATAATTGCATTGGAACTTGCATAATTTGGCGTGTTTCTCGGTTGTTACTCGCGAAACTTGAACCACTAAATGCCAATGCCAAGAAGTTGCCAAATAAAATATTGCAAGATACTGCAATGGAAATAAAAACATGGAATTAGCATTAAAAACTTACCGAATATTTAAGTATTTTGTTAAGTATCGGTATAAAAATGACGCATCTAAATTCAACAAAGATCACAATTTCTTTTCACATTGTCATAAGAAAATAAACAGATGAAGATCAATGACTTTTCACAGAACAGAAAAAGTTTAGGCGTTCCAAATTCAAACTTCAATATTTTTTTACGACGTATCAAAGAGATTGTATACACGTTAGTATGGCCGTACTTTTTACATGCCTCTTTTTAAAATTCGAACGTTTTATACAATAGAGCTCAATGGTCGGATTACAGAATAAATAAACAAACTGGTAAATGTGCTTTTTGCTTTCTAAATCCGTTGAAAAAACTGCTACATTTGTGCTCTAGCAATGAAAGCAGGGCATGTTGGCTGATTACATCCATTTGTCTGGCACGCCTTCAACCGCTATGAGCTTCCTGAAGCGCACTGCAACCGATGTTTACGGAGGCACTAATGTGGAGGCATGTTACTCTGTAGAAAGCTAAAACTACAGTTCGTCCAATGGATCTAGGCATTCGTAAAGTTAGCCGTTAGTCTGCGCAGTGAACGTTTTTACTTACAGAATAGTGTTCTGCGCAGACAAACGGCTAACTTCACAAATGCCTAGATCCGTTGGGCGAAGTGTACTATTCTAGAACTACTTAAATCCTACCTCAAGTTCCAATGAAAATATTATGAAGTTTCAAAACAGTTCTACTCGTATAGACAGAGGTTTTTAGGCTACATTCAAAAATATTAGTTCCTATTTTATGAAAAGAAAAAATGTCGTAACCTTGTTTATTTTACAAGTCATAATTCGTTCTGTAGGTATAACAACTTTTAATATTATTGGTGAATGTTCTGTGCATTTTACTCTGATTAAAAAACTTCCGTTACTACCAACTTTTATAAATTATAAGTAATGTAAGTTATTATGGTAAAAGATATCGATTCCATTCAGGAACTTGAGCGGATAACTTTCGCTCAACTTTCAAACGTTCAAATCGATTCGAAAATTACGGAATCACTACAACTCTGTGCCTAGACCGATAGCTTCCTTTTCAATGCGATTTTCCTGAAAAGCTTCGCACAAGCTATTGTGATCCTTATCTTGTTAGCAATAAGGTTGTGAAAGGATGTATAGTAGAATTGTCAAGTGCCGCACGAGAATCGGTCTGGGATACGGTTAGAGTATTTTCGAAGAATTTTATTGATGCAATAAGCACTTGACGACGATTCTGAACTGCGCGAGTTCGGCTCGCATTTTATTGGTAAGATTGAATAAAACTGGGATCTTTATTTTATTGGTATCAATGACTTTTTACCATCAATAAAATCTATCTCGATCATGATAGGTAGGATAGGTATTTGTGTAATGGGTGCAACTAGACCGCTGTTCTTTACATTGAAAAAAAAAATATCAAGGTAAAAACTCTCGACTTGTTTGGATCTCTTGAATCCATAATGAACTCAGGACGACAAAACTGCAGTTAGCTCAAAAGCTTTTCTAAATAAGCTTAAGATGCAGCCGAGCAGCAAAATATTAAATTCGAAGGCAAACCTCTGGAGCATTCTTGCAGAGAATTTGCCTTATTAAAATTTTCCTTCGGAAACCGCACGATGCCAGCCGTAAGACTTAGCATGAAATAAAACACTGAACATAGAATTGAACTTTGTTTTGATGACATTCACTGGTACCTTATGCTATTTCAAAGGGCACCCCTTTGAAGTTGAAGGCCGCATTATACCGCCTTCAGCAAAGCAAGACTATGTGTCATCGATGACAGTCAATATTTTGATAAACTGCTAATCATCATCATGAATATCAAGTCAAAGGGCTCTACTAGCTGAAGTGATAAGTAAATCGGTTACCACATCAATTTCAATTAATGTGAGTTTTGAGATTTTAGTTTTTTTAGCTGTTTTTTTATTTAATCACACGTTTATCACATTGATTCCAATATTTTTAAACTGGAAAATCTAATGTGGCTGTATATATTTCAGAGCGTTAGAACTCAGAGCTTTGCATGATTTCGTACATGCAGTTTCACATCTCCTTACAGTAAATATAAGTTACTGTACATAAGTGTCTACCACCAGCATGCTGCATTCATTTTGCATCTCAAAATATGGCGTCCAACATTATCCTTTATTATACAGGCGAGATTTTTATTCTAATCTGAAATATTGCGGGATCATTGAAATTCTGCGCACATTGTGCTTTATCGCCGGTGATTACAACACCACGGTATTCTAACATCATTTAATTAGTATCGTAAAGTACACTTGTATTTTTTAAGCTCAGCTTGATAGGATAAAGTTTCTCTGTTAGCATTATTTTCTTAAAATGCTAAGGCTGCAGCCAATTGCAAGTCTACCCTGAAAGCTTTCTAAATTTTGTTTGAAAATTAATTCCAACTGATAAAAAAATAATGAAACGAATAGGGACTTTGATTAATCTCTTTAATTTTGAAGAGTGTTATGGTTCTGCCAGAAAGTACGTCGTGATTTATGAGGAAACTGCTGCAAACGCTCTAATTTTGAAATAAACTTAATAAAAATATATTCCATCAACATAATACTTACTCAATCTGACCATTCAATACAGGTTTAAACACTTAAAAGCACGCAGCTATTAATGAAATATCGTATATTGAAGCCCGAAATGGCCGTTTCCTCATTAAATTGATTTATGTTTTGTCTTTCTAGCTCTTGTTTAAAGACCTAGGTGGCATCTGGTCTTTATGGGAGTTTCATAACGGTCTTAATAGTTCACAGAATACCATTTGCGCAGCACATGGCAGCTCTATGAGTAGTCAAAGGATTTTTGTCACTTTGTTCTGTAGAATCAGGATAATCTGATAAAATCTGACTACATTTTATGTTAGTGTAACTTACTATATTGATGATTGTAACTTCTTTCAAAATTTCAAGTGTTTTCAGCACTACGATCAGATCAAAGAGTTGGACATTCTAAATGTCATTCCAAAACCCATGAGATAAGTACCTTCACTTTCGAAGGTAATAAATGCAATAAATTGTCCACCATTTTAAGAGAAATGTAATATCCGTAGAGAACAGACTGTAGTGAAGTACACTTAAGAATAAAAAGATCTAGCATGTTATGTAATTTAAATGAGATTTTAGTAATTCAACCTACCTACTTAATTGTAACTGTTGTTTATTGTGTGGAAAAAATAAAACTTTTTATTTTTATTTTTAATTTTCAGAGAGAATGTCTACCGCACCTTGGGGATACATTCGTGAACCTGTGTTTTCATTTTGTAATTTTTTTAATGATAAGTAGGTAGATTTTAATTGCACAAATGCAAGTATAATAATTACATTCACACAAGCTCTCCTGTTATGGTTAGTTTTGAATTTGGTCCAAGTATGTTCGTCAAAGTTTCAATCGTGTTAAACCTACCATTCACAAGGTTTTTAAAAAAATATAATATAATTTTTTCAAATTTTCAAACGCTTATTCTGCCTCTGACTGTACGTATCTTTCGCAAGGTCCGTTTTAGAGAGTCGATATTTCCTCAAGCCTCTGGGAACGGCCGGAAATGTAAGATAATTTTGTAATATCACATTATTCAAACAGATTACGGTATAAAATAGGTACTCACTGGTATTATTTAATCCCGTGCCGTGCTTTTATGAAGCTTTTATCTTTTTGTGCATGGTGATTTTGGGATTAAGCAGTTAATTTGGTACATGGAGTAACGTGCATAAAAGAAGCTTCTTTAAAACTGGAATTAAACTTTAAAATGGGACATCCGTAGAAAGAAACTTAATTACCTACAGTAGGTAGGTATCTAACCAAACTTCTTTTTTTGTCTTTTTACATGTTTTTTCATTTCCTTATTAGTTTAAATATTCACTTCAATCTCGCAAAAATTTGTGTTCTCTTGCGCATTGTAACAGCCGAAGCAAAGATCCCTCATGTCTATATTACAAGTAGATAATACTTAGTTAGAGTGAGGTGTCCACGTCAAGACTTTACATGTTAAGGTGACAAATCTTTCCTAAAAAATGTACCTACTTAACCTTTTTGGTATAAGTTACATATTAAGATCATGTTTGTAAAGACTTTGTTTGGATATAAATATATTTTATTATTATTATTATTTTGTTTGTCAAAGTTTAACATCACGGAACTATAGAGTCCCGGACCTTTGATAGGCATGCGTGGGGCCGAAGCCAACACACAGAGGCCTTTTTGACACTTTTGATCTTGTGTGATGGAGACACATACCGGCTACTATCCCTTCAACACTATAAAAATGCATTCAGGAACAGTCTCCGGTTTGTGCAGAACTATTGAGGATATGGAAAACTAATTACCGGGCTATGGTTTGGGATGGTAGTGGACTGGGTACTGGGGAAACTATGGGAACTATGACACCCGCCGAAACAATGTTAACGAACATGTAAAAATGGCGGGTGGAGACTCGCCAACTCACTACTGGGCCCCCCTAAAACAGTCGCTCGTGCGACAAGGGGGCAACATGACGTGAGCGGCTAGAAGGTGGTAAGGTGCTACCGGACTTTAAACGACGATCACGAGCTCCCAGAGGGTCCAGCTTCACGTGCCCACTCGCCATCTTACGTAACACCCCTCAGCCTCCGAGCAATGCTCTAGCGACTCCACTCCGTCCGGCCAGTGAAGGCAACACGGAGGTGAGGGACCTGTTCCTCGTCAGTGTTCACTCCGTCCGGCCAGTGAAGGCAAGCGGAGGTGAGGAACGGTGACCTCCCTCGGGAGCACTCGGGTCCGCGGGGTCGCTACTCCCCGACACCTCGCCTCAAAGGTGCCCTGTTATTATTATTATTATTATCTGTCTGCCCCGGGAGGGCAGCGGCGCTCTATCACGAGTGCCGCCGTAAGCACCGCGAGGGTTCCGGGTGTGGCTATGGGTATCAATCCCGGGACAGTGCTTTTGTCAAAATGCGAGAGGGGCACCGGTGCTATCCGTAGGAGATCCCGGAGTCTCTTGACATGCATGGAGGCCGGTCACGCGTCAATTTTTAGTCGGTAAGAGTCCGACATAACCCTTCCGTTGACTCCACGGCAATAGGGTATCCATAATGGATTTTCAGATTTGAAAAAACTAGGCATATGTCTATTAAGTGTACCAAATAACAGAGATTGCGTTCGAGTATCAACTAGCAAGGCATTGATCAAAAGTTGTCGCTTCCTGCTGTATGTAACAGGCATCAATCATTCTGCTAGAAGCTACAAAACCGGTGCTAGGGTTGTGATGTGAGTGAATTAAGTTTTTGCTACTTTAATCTAAGCTATACCAAGCTATACTGAAGGTAAAGTAAAGTTACTAGGTAAAGTTCTTGGCTTCAAATCTCGTTAATCTACCACCTACCTTTTAAAGTATTTAGAATATCTAGAGATAAGTATTATCTCCAAATTTCGAAGGTAATAAATGCTGTTAGCCAGAGGTTTCAGTTTTCAGGATGAAAATATTTGAGATGGAATATCATCTTTTTTTGCTCGAGATAATATTTAAACGAACAAAGCGTGTGGGCAATCTCTTTTGTTATAAGTGGGTCAGAGATAACAAGGATTAGTGCGGGCCAATTCTACTGATTAAATTCTTGCGCCGTATCAGCCGTCAGTAGCAGACAGTCATGATAAAGATGAGATATTATGTTTTACTCAAAGAAGTAGTACTTAGTTAAAGAAAATGTAACATAGGACAAAAACTCAAGGAGTGCGTCAGATTATTGCTATGACCACAGAACTATATGACAACGTGAAAATGATTTAAGTAAGGTTTTTCTGAATACTGAACAGACGCGTGAGTTTGAACACCTCGTATCATGATAAAAATGTGCCTACTGTCACTATTTCTTCTAACAAAGCAGAATGCTTTTTCCAACATCTACTAAAGATTAATCCGTAGTTTCCCCGACAGATGTCTCAATAGATCCAAGGGGTGAGACCCCCATCAGCCGTCAACGCTTCACAGTACATAAAGCATCGTGCACCAACGCACAGAAATGCCTTCCCGCAACCTTGCAGGGAAAAAACGGGTTTATTCGACAATTTGTAGGAGATTTGCAAGTCAAAGTTCGAAATATGATGGCATTCAAACTTCAGTTTGGTAACTAAATAAGTTGGTAAACATTGCTATAAAAATAGTACATCTCTCAAAATATTCTATTTACATTTCCAAAGTAAAATTCCAGGTTTAGTGTTACCTACTGATTTATTGTATACACATTGCCCATTTTATTATCATCTGACTTGATCTGCAGCCTTATTGTCTAACTTGAAATCCATTCCCATTTGTCATCCCAATAGAGCTCAACCAATCACATAATACGAAAATGACAATTGAAGTCCAGAATGGGTTTCAAATGTCGAAATGAAGCCCATGCCCATTGCCAGTTGAATTACACAATAAGGCCCCTGGTCTGGTAGCGAGATTAGGTGAACTATACTTATTCCTTTTTACATAGGAACGGTTCCGTGACAAGGCTCTTTTATGTCAATTTCTGAAATGTAAAAAAATAAATAGACAAAATTCTTTTTTTTTGAAGTTGTATCTTTTAGTACTGTCACTAGATTTAATTTATTTCAAAATTGTTCATGATTGTACAGCGTAAAACGTAAAAGTCCTATGTGTCAGGGATACATTCGTACGTGAAAAATACATAGGTATAGTCAGCTAACTAGACAAATTGAAATATGGACCAAAAGCTCCTAACTAACTAACTCCTCCTCCTAAGTCTTAGGTTATATTGAAAAGAAAAATTTGTAAATCTATTAGTACTTTTTAACAAAGGAAAACGCCAAGTACCAACCCCACCGTTAGCGAGAGAATAGAAAAACACTTTGGCACCATTTCCTGTGGAAGATGTACTGTGAGAGGATTCATTATCTACCCTCGACAAATCCCTATTTTGTTGGGGGACAACATGAAGTTACCAAGGTAGGATTTGAACTTTTCAACTTCTATTTGTTGCCTTGTTGGTTACCAAAATGTTAGAGACAAACGGACATGTAAACAGAAATCCAAATGGTCTCTGTAAAAATCACACTAACAAAATTGCTTTGTGGGCGTGGACACGTCACACATAATGCCATAATTATACCCACATTTTGCATCACTCATTTTCAAGTCTTTCTTCTAGAAATAGAGAATCATTTGTATCTTGAATTTATTTCTACCATCCCGAACATTTCCGAGGAAAGAACACTGGGGCTATATTCCCGTTCTTATTTTCGTTCGTTCGATGAATATTCGGATGCTTCTTTCTACGATTTCAGACTTCAAGGATAAATTCGGTTTAAAATATTTGGTCCTAGGTTAGGACCGTGTTTTAACGTTGATCTTATCGACTGAATACAATGTAGCTCGATTGTAAGAAGAATCCGAATATTTATCAAACGAGCGAAAAAACAAAAGCGAATAAACCCCCTGTTTATTTTCATTACAGCCTTTACGTTTCCTCTTCGAACCCTTTCGCGAACTCCAAATAAACATCACTGAAGCCCTAAAATCATTACCACGAGTATTTTCATTCCTAATAGAAGGATCTCCTTCATAAGGGTACATCATAGCTAACAAACTCGTCGCTGGTGCACTCCATTCCTCTTCAGTTTAACTTATGACTATTTAAAATGAATCCTGTCATGTCAAAGAAACAGTGGTATTATTTACCAGTTACTAGACCTGCTCTCCTATGTTGTCTACGAATAAAATAATGTAGTAAGCTTCTAAGTCTGGAGTCAGTATTTTTACATTATCTACCCAACAATCTGTAATTGAGATATTTATGACGTGGCTCTTTTTGTGGAACAGCCGGGTTTCGCTCGCATCTTAATGAATAAACCGACTTTTTTGAAAAGACTGTGTTCATGTTCCCTAAACACATAAGGCATGTGCGAAGGCTTTAAAGGTGTTCTCTAATAGGCTTTAAGCTGAATGAAATGCGGTGTTCCTGGGTCCGTTGACTTAATGAAATGGTTGCCTTTTTGAGGGTGTGCTTGATATTCCCTTTCTTTCTCTTGTTTGTGGTTTAGGTTCACAAATATTATACAGAGTGACGATTACTTAGTAGCAAAATTGTCTACCTAAATTGAAGCCTGTGACAACTTTTAATTTTATGATTAAACTGAGAACTAAAAATGCAACTTATAATAATAATTAGGTACTATTACCTACCAACGTCTACCTACACGACATGATTGCTATTCGTAATTTAGACAAAAAGGAGTATCTCTGAAAGGAAAATATTCGATAAAAGTTTCTTGAGCTACATTGCACCATAAAGTTGTAGATAAGATTATGTCCAGCTAATGGACATCGAATGCACTTAAGATAAAGCTTGTCCATTCTTATCTGAAGAAAATACACTTCGAAGAAAGTCTTAAATAGCTGCATAACAAGAGATCACTTGAGTAGGACGACAATCCTATCCTTAATGTACTAGGTACAAATAAGGTAGTGTTGGAGCTCTGGACGGTTACTTACAATATATTTCTCACTCATGTCCCAAAATAAATATTTTTATCTAACGAAAGATTTCCGAACCGCAGAATTATTTTGTGAAGATTTTCAACCGATTCCATAAATTATGTCCCAGAACCTACTAAACGAAACATTGTACATTACAGCTATAGAGACGAAGCCGATGAGCCAATCTAGTACGGATATTCTTAGATTCCTTCCTAGTGCAAGAAAATGGCATAACTACGAACTATAAAGTCACGAAGAGTCAACGACCTTTGAGATGATACACTATGGAAACTTTGATGCAAAATGTACAGGGATAAAAAGCCATAGATAAACGCTTAATATTTCTTTCTAAAATTAGGTAGGTTCATGAAAATGTTATTGTTTTCTTTGAATCAGACACAAAAGGATTAGTACAGTCACAGTACAGTTAAGTTTTATAAAACAAAAATTTAGGCCTTTACATCTAATATTAGATGATTTATACAGCGTCAGGAGGCAACCTATGCCTACACTTAACGGGTAGCTGTAGTGCTTAGGACATTGTTTTAGATGGAATAGGCTTGCCCAGCACCTAAACCATCCTCACAGCTTAATCAGCCTGGCCCACAGGAAAGACGACGTCAATACGTGTGGAGCTGACTAAAGCTGCGGGTTTCCTCACGATGTTTTCCTTCACCGTTATGAGCTCGTGTTAAAGTGCATATACATTTTTCGATACGAAAAATCCAGTGATGCACGGCTGAGATTCGAACCTACGACCTTCGGATTGAAAGTCGAGGCACAACCCCATTCGACCAACACGGCTCTTAATTCAGTTTAATTAGCATAAATCAAGCATTACGCCGTTACGCCTTGACTAAGCGAAAATAAAGAAAGAAGTAGTGGTATTTTCTGAACATACAGTAGGTTATGTATGTGCTGATAAGGAACGCAAAGTCATGAATCCACGATGCGGCTCCGTTTATTAAAACCCACCGTCATGCTCCGACCATTTTCAAGCCACCGAGGTGCCTATTCTGCTATCTACAGTGTTTTACGCGACATTTTTGTCGCTCGCACGTGACTTTAGTGTACCTGCATTCAGTGCGGGGCCACAGCAAAGCGATGTAAGCTAGATCACTCCAACAAATACGTAATCTTACAAGTTGTAACAGTTTGTGGTATTTTAATTTAAGAGCGTTTCAATCACGCCATAACCAGTGATTGACTTTGATGTAGCTAGGTGGCCTGAGATACTTATACTGAGAGCCTTTGTTTTTTTAGTGTGTGACCACTTTTCCGGGTTAGAGAGGAGGTCTACGCCCAGCAGTGGGTATTAATAGGTTATTGATGATGATGATGATGATGACCACTTTTAAATGTCATGTACTTATAGAAAACATTTTATACTAACTAGGTACCTACCTACTAATTTTGATACTAACAACAAACGCCCTCAACCAAATCTTGTAGTGTCACATTTGCCTATTGTTTAATGTTAAATTAAAATACTTAGTAATAAAAGAGTACCTATAAGCTGGATTGAACCAGCTCAAGCTATATTAAACTGTGTACATGTGTACAGTGACATAGCAGTCCTGAGAAGTGAAAAATGCATGTGTCTGTACATTACTCTTTCGCTGCCACATTTTTTCAAAGGACGTGAGCGGAGTGGCATGTAGGTAAGTATTTTTACGGAAATAGATAGAAACTGTATGTTCCAAAGCAATGCGGGCTAACGGGTAATTTCGAGGATTATTCGGGAAATTCGTACTAAAAGCATTAGGCCCGCTAGCCCCCGCTAGCGGGCCAAATGCTTTTAGTTAAAAAATAAAAATCCTGAAAAATAGAACACTTTTCAATTCCTTTTTCTACATTTTTATTTCTGTTTTAAATATTCCACATACTGGTTTATGGAATAGCACTTTTAGACCTAAAAAAACAAAGCCTTGTTTTTTTTGCATGACAGACTAGTACTAAATAGCCTAATAAGATATAATCCAGGCCAATTATTTAGCACCTAGGTCTCTAACCCTGCTAATTCTTACGTGGTCATTGAGACATGAACTATGAAATTCCAAACACAGCCTTAGATTTTTTTACCTAAGCATTACCTACATAATTTTTCTTACCCAAGCTATGAATACATACATAATCATCATAATATTTGTGTGGTCCAAATTATCTGGAAGTCAATAACTATAATTACAGCACACCGCCAATTATGATAATAGTCGCTCTGGGCGATGAAATTACCCAAATCGCTTATTTCCGAACTGTGATAAGCTCGAGCTCAATTAGTTGGGGCCCTGAGTAATGTCAAATGTTTATATTTGGCTTCGTATACGTAGTGCGCGCCGGCGCTTGTTAGACAACTAATTAACTTTTAGACGTGAATGCGGAAGCACTTTTTACCTCAGTAAAACAAAATATGGTTTTAGCCTAGTTTTCATTTAAGCTTTCAGATAAGTCGTCATCGTCACCCACTGTCTGACTACTTGTCCTTTACGAGTATAAACAGCAACATACAACCCGGGTTAGATCAGGCACTCTGATTGGTGATTAACAGATTTATTCAGTCTTTGGCTAAGCTTTGGCTGGCTAGTCACACACAAAATAAATTAGAATACCAGATAAATTGGTAGCTGGTACAAATAACTACCTATTAAACAAATTGACAGTACAAATTCCAGTCCACCTGTTTATGGCAACAATATCACAGTTGTAACTTGCGTCCCGAACTGAAATTGTCCTAGACAGCAAGCCTCCAATGAATTGGCTCCAAAATATTTGTCTGGTGTGATGTTGGCTTGATGCCAATCGGATCACTTTCGGAAAACTAGATAGATATAAAATATAATGGTCTGTAGAGGTATGCTGTAACCGTGATTCATCTAAGGGTTATTTTAATACGATTCTTATAAGCTTTATATTTATTACCTACGTAACGTTACGCATCTGTAAAGTAGCACAGGTGGAATATGAAATGAGTTATGATGTGTGAGAGAAAATCCGCGTCTGATTGTCTAGAAATGCTTATTTTATTTACATCCTCACACAATAACAGTAGTAATTAAACTAGCAGATAAGCTAGATAGTGATCAATTATGCCTCGGACAGCGAAGGTATGCAGTAAGCGGCGCTCGTGACTCACTTGTTGTGCCGGTATTTGGGAGCGTTCATTTAAACTAGTCTGAGCTATTGAGCCGTCCAATATACTATTTTCCACAACCAAAGTAGATCGTAGATACCTTATGATACACAGCTCGGAAATAATAAAGAAGAAATGTAGAGATAATTTAGACTAATTTCGTCAAAGTAATAGTTTCAATATCTATATCTATATTTCTCTATCTTATCTATATACAGTCTTGAAAGCATAATAATAAAATCAAAATCTGATGAAAAGTGAGTTAGCACTTTATTTTCACGTAGAAACGTTTCCCTGACACATGTAACTTTTACGTTTCACGCTGTACAACAATAAAAAAAATTTAAAAAAAATTAAATCTAGTGATAGTACTAAAAGATACAACTTCATTTTTTATTTTACTACAACTGATTTTGTCTATTTACTTTTTAATAATTTCAGAAATTAATATAAAAAAGCCTTGTCTCGGAACCGTTCCTATGTGAAAAAGACTATAGGAAGTAATTTCACAACAACTGAGATCTCAAGATTAGGCATGTTATTATGGTATGCAGGCGAGATTGGAAACTCCTTGTTATCGTAAAGCCAGTGTAATGGAAAATATATTTTATAGAGAGCTTACTTTCAGCCAAGTAGCCTGAGTATAATGCGTTTTTTGCGATTTTAGATATTTTCTACGTTGATCTTGATATCTGAGTTTCTTATTGTATCATAATTTTGATGAAGGTAATGTTTAAAATTCTATCAGACATAGAGCAATTAATGTACAGAAATGCGGTTGGTTTAATTACAAGTAACATATTGAAATGGAAATTATATTCGCGCACCTGTGCCTACAAAAACAAATGCTCAACTACAAAATAGTTTAATCATTTTCATCATCATCATCATCATGTCAGCCATCTAGTGTCCACTGCTGAACATAGGCCTCCCCCATCGATTTCCACAGCGATCGATCTTGTGCAGCCTGCACCCAACGGCTCCCAGCAACCTTTACCAGATCGTGTTTCCATCTAATCATTTTGCTTAACATATACATTTGAAGGTTCGTTTCTACTTCCTGAGTATCATATAGGTTTATAAAAAAACAAGTACAGCTCCTGAAGTGATTATAATAATTATCTAGAGTAGTTGTAACCGCAGTCGCGACCACACTCTGACCTTGCTCGTAGGACTGTTATTTTTAAATCACGTTTGGCGCTTGCTTTTCTTTAGGATACTTACAATTCCTTAAAATTCTATGCAGATGAAAAAAAAATTGTAGAGAAAGTATTTGAAGTATTTGAGAGGGTGCAGATATTTTGTAGAGCAAGGTTAAAGAAGAACGTTATTGCGTCAAAGAACACAGACAATGTGCCCAAATAAGCACATTCCCTTGACTAATAAAACAGTTTGTCAGTGTCGGGTCCCACAAAGACAGCAAAATAAAATGTTGCGATAAAAGCAATTTGGGTACTCACGTATTCTCTAACCAAGTTATGGAGACGCGGAAATATGTATAAAACGTTTGCTAAGATAGAATTTTGTTATTCATCGTTTGTATTGATAATCGAATTAGGTATGAAAGAGTACCAGTCAACCAATTAATCTGGATCCGAAATATGCTCTTGACTGTTTTGTTGTCAAATAAAGATGATTATCAAGTAAGAACACGCTAATATTTAGATAGCTTTGCAATGTTATTTAATATAAGAAGACTTTAAAACTTGCAAGCAAATTAAGCGTGATGAAACGTGCTTTTTCTTTGAAATTATACGCTTCATGAAAGTTTTCAGACAGACCTTAAGATGAATGTACATTGTGCAAAGTGTCGACAAAGAAAAGTGCAAGCAATCCGTCAGGCGGTAGAAATTATGCAAGATGTGTGTGCAGGACGCCTTTATAGCGTTTATAGTTTCATTCATGAGAACGTAGAGCAGCTCATATAAATGCACACATATTTTACTCATACTTCAGCTTCTCAAGTTTGTTTTGACAAATGGCATCGTCTTTTATAAAAAAATAACTCTAAGTCTTATCTGTTGCAGTTCCATACACTTTGTACCTACCACCTTTCATTTCAGTTGTATCACAGATAAAATAATACTAGTTGTATCAATGTTCATTCCTATGCACATAAAAATAATGGTCCGAAGATTGGATTGAACTCGCAGGAATTGTAGTTATGTGTTGGTTGCATCGATCGTTGCCGTTCGAGGTTTCACTGAAAATTGCTCGATCTAGTGAAAACGTAGTGCAATATATTTTATCAAGAATTTCTATTGTAAGCGTGATTTGTTATCTGCCAATATGCTGAAAGTAGTGAGCACTATTCTACTGAGAAAATAAATTACAAGTTGAAACCAAGATCTTGGCTTATAAAATGTTCAGGAAGTAAAATGAATTTTGTTGTGTAAGTCCCGCTAGTAAAATACACATAGAAATTACTTGGTGTTTCAATAATAGCATTTTAATAGGCGTGCCGTGCATCCCTCTTAACTTATGGTGCTCAGGAAATTACGACAAAACTCTGCCAGAGACATTATCTCGATGAATATGCATCCCGGAAGGGTTGCAGAGGCTACATTACAGTCGAAAATATGACAAACTCCCAACTCCGGGGGCAGCCACAGAGATGATGACAGGGGCCACACAGTGTAACTTGTTATAGTACTCAGGACTGCAATAAATAAGGATACGAGCTAAGGGGCTACCTTCATTGTTATTTCCTTAACGAGCCGTCTTATGGCCCTCTTAATTAATTTGAAACTTTCTGAGGTCTCCTGTGGCGTGCAATTTGAATAATAGCTGGGATAGGGTGCTGAAGATTAATTTTAATTGCAAATATTTATGTTAAACGGGCCTCGAGGCGAGTGCCTTCTAGAATATTGCAAAGTATGATATATTGTTCAGAAACGTCTAGGAAATATCTTAAATCTTGTTTATTTACGAAAAAAGTTCTCTATTATATTATATATAAATAAATAAATATGCATAAAAATATATGTATAAATAGATATATAATCTCACACTTTTAAAATAGGCAGCAAAATTCAGCATGCTTTTTTACTCACAGAGATATGCAATAGTTAGTATGACGTCGACCATTACCTGAAAAAAAGAAATGAGGTCAGAATAAAGGCAAATAAAGGTAAACAAACGTAAATCTTTATTTAAAATCTCATTATATCGAAGGGGAAAACGTACTTATTTGTGACAATTAGATACGTCACATGTAGTTAATTATTTACCAAAATCCTCAATTTTACTGAAGCGTGACAATTATAAATCTAAATTAATCAATCAAAATAAATATTCAATTCAGTTGTTCAATAAAACTACGGCGGCACACGCAATCAATTTGTAAAGGCACCAGACGGGCCTGTCACTTCCACATGACATAATCGAATGGACAGCAAACTGACAGTGACGTAACGGTCAATATCGATTTGCGTTTGATAGCACTCAAGCACCTAAAAGCACCTTAACAAGCTGTTGCTGAAGCAAATAGGAGTCAAAGTATTAAGTGCTATGTCCTTTTACTTGAAGCGTGGTTAGGTTTCATACTCGTTTCATACATCTTGTTTATTTTATGCAGTTTGGCATATATTAATAATGCTAGCCAAGTAAGTAACTGACAACTAACCTCTGGATAATGTCGTTATGTTTTAAATTTTGTTCGATTTGTAATCCATCACTAAAACAGGCACTATCACAACACCACATAAAGTCATAAACAAGTTGATACGTAGAATTAATAACGATTATTAATGTTTTTATCGACTAGAGTAATCTGAACACCACATAAAAGTTTTTCCGCGAAATAGTAGCACTGAAGCAACACATCGAAGATTTCAAAGGAATTTCGCCCAGCACGCTCGCATTCGTCACTAATTACTTACTATCACGTCAAATTCGAAACCTTATTCCAAAGGAATATGGGCTGTATTACGACTAAGGAGGGCGAACCAGACACTCACACGCGACGTCTAACTCCGTACTGAATGATTGTATTGAAAATATGATCGTGTTTAATGCCAACGGCCTGGTGGCAATGATCGCTGGATACCTACACTTCAGTATCCACAAGCATGTGTGTAAGTAGGTCAGTTATTTTAAAATGCTAAACAAACTTTGTGACAACCTTGTAATCGCTGAATTTCATGTTTTCATTAGCCTGGTTATCGTTAAGGTATTCACACGTTTTTTCGATGCGAAGATTATAATCTACTTAGGAATTGTAATATGCACCAATAATAATTCAAGACTATTAGTCGCTACCGGAAATTTATATCAAATCCATACTCAGTGATAAACGAAGCCTTACAGACGTTATAGAAGGCTAAATGTCAACCATGCATTTTTGCCGATCACGTGCGATCAGAGTAACTAGTTTATCCACAGAACTATATGTTCTGTGAGTTTATCATTTCTCTTCGTGCGATGTACGAAGGTAATCCCTACCGAAACCCAATGCCAAATTAATTTATTCCGATTGATTGACTAACCATCGATGAAAGAAGTCTCTGTAATAGTCAGTGGGCTACAACTGGCTACCCTTAACAGTAAGGCACATTTCCACCAGTCCAGTCATGTGCGTGTCCGTTGGCGCCAGGTGCTGCGGATACTGCACTGCGTGGAGTGCAGCCTACCGTGACGGCGCTGTATGGCTTTCGAATATATTACACAGGAAGCCAGTTCAACTGTCTCTCTGATAATGCTACCGTACCACGGAAGTAAATGTGCCACGGAATTGTAATTATTTATTGTTCTACCTACACAAACTCCTAATAACCTTCCAACCAACAAAGATGGGCCGTTTTTTACTTTGAAAAACAAAACATAGTTGGTACCAACCGCGGCTATCGAAAAGTATAAACTAAATAGGTATGTACATCATTTCAGTTATTACTCGGAATAAATTAGATAAGTTACATTATTTTTGCTTTTTAGGTCTTACCCACTAGACTACACTTTGATAAAGCAATCTTTACTTTACTGAGTAAACCAGACATTTGTGGAACTAAAGTAGGTGCTCCTATCTCGTCCAAGCTAGACGAGTATGTACCTAAAACCAGACTAGCTCAGCTCCTTAGCTACGAAGTGGATTAAGATACTTAGCTCGACACTTAGTATTGTTTTATCTGTGGCTTAAGCGAGCGGTAGAGCAGATAAAACATTTATCTCTGGCTATTTCCTACTAAATCAAATAGCTTTTCCGAGAGCTTTCCTTAAAAGATATTTCTTTACATTTTACAATGGATATTTATTTATAGCTTAAATTCAACGAAGGTACTTATCAAAATCCTTCGTTTGCATTTCATAAAGGTCAACAACTTATATCTTATATTATCTTTATAGAAGGTTGCGGGTTCTATCCCCGCCGCGGGACAAATGTTTGTATGACATACAGATTTATCTCGGGTCTGGGTGTTTCTATTTATAATATTTACTAGCTGGTACCCGCGACTTCGTCAGCAAAATAATTCTCTTCTGATACTTTTAAAAATAAAAAATGCAATAATAGCGCCATCTCGACCTCAGCCATAGGACAGCAACGCCATCTAGTGGCCTTCAACTGGAACTTCACTTTAAGTCCCCATACAAACTTTCAACCCTTATTTCACGCCCTTCATGATTAGTTTTGAAAAAAAAAGTAGCCTATGTCCGTCCCTGGGACATAATCTTTATCCATGTCATATTTCAGCATCATCTGTTCAGTGGTTTAGGCGTGAAAAGGTAACAAACAGACAGACAGACAGACACATTTTACTACATAATAGATGGCGCCACAGGAAAAATTAGATCGCGCTATCGTTGCGTTTTGGGGAACGTAACATATAAACTCGCTAATCCTCTACTTTTCAGCTTTATAATATTAGTATGGATGTATTTACAAATAAAAGTATATTAAGTAGTATATCAGTTATCTGGTTCCCATAATACAAGCTTTGCTTAGTTATTATTTATCATTATTATTTATTATTATATACATAAAGTCCCGACGATAAATGAAGGTATCGGAGACGTTTTCACTAATGATTTTTTTATACCCATGTACTTTTATTATTATCATATTAGCCTTAAATGTCCCACTGCTGGGAAAAGGCCTCCCCCCACTCGCTCCATTCAACCCTCTCCTGTTTTAATAAGGTTCAGTCACTCTTCCCTCCATCTTAGGTACTTATTTGTTTTTTATGTTTAAATAGCTGTACCTCTTACAATCGATGATTATCAAGAATAAAGCAGTTATTAGATGAAATACAGACATGACTGTATCCCATAAATACCTAATGTAGGCAATCTAACATATCTTTCACTTTATTCATAAACAATTCATAATATCTTAAAGAAACTTCACGCAGAACGTAATCACCATGCGAACAACGAAACAATGTATTGCGAAACATACCTAAGGTCAACGAACGGAGTGCGTTTTATTGTGGCGGAACATGTGAAAAACTATGAATGAGCCGGGCAGATTTCTGATTTCTCTGCAAAAATTTTGATAGAGCGTATATATTGCGGTTTTTTACTACCAGTATTACACAAGTTTCTACATGAGATACCTATTGTGTAAGGACCTCTACCTACCATTTAAGTACCTGTATTTTGACTAAAAGTAGTGAGGCGTATTGTAGGTAACTCCTGACTCTTTAGTGACTCTACAGTTAATTTCTTGGGATGTGTAGGTCTTAATTTATTTATGTAAATTAACGTGTAGTCTTAAATTTTACTATTTTCTCTAACACAGATGGCCTTAGAGGTTGCCAAACATCGAATTAGCGGTCGCAACGGTCTAGTTATTGCCAAGGTGATTGTCTGTATGCTATGCATCGATAACAGAATTGAAATTGAAATGGCATTACTGTGATAAACTTGTCGGGTGATCTAGTTTCAATTGAGTTCGGATATTGAGTTATGTACCATTAACATGCATGAATGGGCTTTGACATAACGATGATTTGGTAAAGATAATTGAAATTGGAAGCCATGGGGCGGCTAAATATTTTAGGCAACGTACTATTGACGCTCACATGTATGGTTAACCATTTTCAATACTACTTCTTCAACCAAACCATATTTGCTCATTAGAATGAGCAAATCTGGTTAGAACCAGACCATTTAATAATCTTTGATGCTAGTCTCTACAAATTAAATGCAAATGGCGTTCATAAATAAACAAAGAAGTACACAGACGTTATAAATCTCGTACAGAAATGGCACATGAATTTTTAACATGAATACTTTGTAATCTCTCGTCGCGCTTCGTTTTATCTCGTAAAACATTTAGCTAAGACAAGTCTGCATATTTGGCGCTATTGCCAGTTTGGTACGACTTGGCTAGATCTAGCAATGTTATGAAGCTTTATAGCAAGTAAAGCGTAACAAAACTCAAGCGCTTTCAGCATGTCCTAGGTACTATTTTCTGAAATTAAATATGTTTAATTTTTTTTAAAGCCGATTTCTTTTAAATCTTGCAGAATCCTTCTTTCTGTTTTCCTTTAAAATATTTTTACGTTTATTTATTAAAAATGCACGCAAAATGTGATTTGATAAGCAAATTTTAATAACATGGCCGCGGTCTTCTTATTTAGCGTGTTCAACTTAATTTAGCAAAATGTAAATGTGTTGGCAGCATTCTGCACTCTGTTCAGACAGAAAGAAATCTGTTGCCAGACCAACAGTTGTTAGCATATATAATTTGTATCCTTGGCATTAACTGACTGTATAAAATATTCACCACGAATGAAACTCTTCTTTCTAATGCAAAATATGTACTAATTGAATATTGCAAAAGTTTGTGAAATATTTAGATGTTAGTAGTCTAATCTGATATTTTTATCTCTTAAATAGAAAAGCTTTTTCGTTGGAGAAATGAGAGCTGCTGGTTTTAGCTGCAGCATATTATTTTGGTCTTAAATTTTGTAAACAGGTTGTCATCTCGGTGCTCATCAAATAAATAAATCTGAGTACGTTACTCAACAGGTATGTATAGCTGTTGGGAACATTTTAAGAGACTGTGAAATTATGTTTACAATGTAAATCATTGGTTGCCCTATTATTGTACTTTTAGGGTTATCTGGGTGGTTTTTAGCTATTAGGTAAGCGGTGTTATGGTCAAGATTTCATAATTTCTAGAAATATTTATTTATAGTCCAAGTTTTCGATCTCTACTAACCGGTCTGCCTAGATATATTATGTATAATGTTCTGGTGGCTTACCAAGAACTTAGATCAAACTCTCAGCTTGTTCAACCTTATTCAAAGGAAAAATATTGTCAATATCACTTGGAGCGAGCTGAGCCGTAAGATTATTTAGTCTCAGTACATAAGTTTTGTTTCAATAAATTACAAGAAGACAAGATGTCATTCTATACAGTGATTTCTAAATAAATAATTATGATAATGATTGCAGGTACTTCGCCCTGCAGTATAATGTTACAAAAACTGGGGGCGTATTACAAGAAAATGAGCCGAGCTTAGACCAAGTCTAACTAAAAAACTGTCCCTAGAAAAACGATCTTTAAATACTCGTACATAGAACGCTTTTTTGTGGTAACAGTTTTGTTTTGACATCTGTCAACATGGGGTTCAACCTAGGTTTTACGTTTTTATAATAAGCAGCATCCAGTGTTACAAAACCTGCTCTACAAAGTATTATATATGTATATGTAGAAAATACGTGTTTTAAACAAGTTACAAGTGATCTAATTGGAATGCTTGGATTTAACCACATGTAAATGTGAGACCATTACTTTAACAACATACAATAATTACGTTCTATCCATACAATCCATGTCAAAACACGACTATTAAATTTTTAATGACTAGCAATGATATAAAAAAATATATATCATTGGGTTAATGGTTATCTTCTTTCATCTGGCATTAAAATATGGCGGTATTAAAACCTTTTTGATTTACTGCAAGAGTGTGATGCGCATAGGAACATCGTATTTGTAGGTACTCGTTATTTTAATGCTATATTCATTCTTTTGTGTCTCCTACTCAGTCAAATATTCTGCATAAGCTTTTCTTGTTCTTATCATAACGATCATCATCTCCCTGACCTTATCCCATGCTAAGTGGGGTCGGCACAACATGTCTTCTTCCACTCACTCCCATCACTTGTCAACTGTGCATCCACTCCTTTTACTTCCATATCATCTCTCACACAATCCAACCACTTCTTCTTCGGCCTTCCTCTTCTTGCATACCCAGCCACACTCATATTCATAACTCTTTGGGTAACATTTTCATCCCTCCTCATAACGTGTCCATACCAAGATAGCTTACCTTCTCATCATAGCGATATTGTATAAAAATCTAGAACATACAATTTCCAAGGGGTGAACTAGAAACTTCTTAGATGGTTACGAGTACATCCCATAATCCGTAGCAGTAACCTACCATCAATTACTAAAAAGCAATTTACACGATACCATTCTTGCCCCTTGCTTATTTAAACTATATGGAGCAAGAGCAAGATACAAGAATGGTATCATGTATATGGCGTTTTACAAAGTAAATGGCGCCAAGCAAGAATAGACGATTGCAAGCAAAACGAGATTCTTGCATAACTTTCGTAAGACTTGTTCAAGAATAGCTTGAAACAATAATAAAACAAATAAATCCTTCTCCATTGCTTATTTGGTTTAGCGTTATGAATGGTGTTTATTTTGGAGCCGTTTATAAGAACGCCGACTGGCGAGCAAACTATAGAGTTGAAAATATAAAGTATGAACAGAGAAACTCATAAAATGATACCAATTATAATTTTTTTTTAGGAAGAGATCCATCAGGATTTTAAAAAATGTACGCATTTTTTGGATATCAAAGTCAAAGTCAAAAAGCATTTATTCAGTAGGACCGCTGGGATTACTTAGAATAGTCTTAAAACTAATTTTAATCTAATTTTACTCTGTTCTATCTACTACTTCTATAAAGTTACTATATCCTATATTCAGAACAAAACTTTTTTAATAAGTACTTTCAACTTAATATTCTACCAAAAGCGTCAACTTAGTGAAAATTACAATATTTAAAATTTACAAACAAGTCTAGATTTCCTAATAGTTCATATCAGCTTTTTTATTTTCTGTACTATCTCAAATACATAGTTAGTTGTTATTACTTTGATGATTTTCAGGCCTATTTTATGACGGCCTCTTTTAAGAAATGTAAACAACATTTTCTTTATTAAACTAAATACTTGTACTGATTTATGGATATGATTTAGAATTTTGAACGTTATATCCTACTTTAGGCATACCTTTGATTACCTTCCTTATACGTTTTTAAGGGATCTGGAATACAATAAAAAAATTGAGATAATGTCTACCGCACCTTGGGGATACAGTCGTGACCCTGTTTTTTTATCCTACTTAATTCCATAATCAAAATAACGGAAGCAACCAATTTATCATTAACAGTTCTGATTGAAGATGATTGTTTAATTATTATTGTTTGAAAATGAAATTTTTGTATCTTGCTTTATTTTATTGTTTTTGTTAATTTTAGACAGTCGCATTAGCATTTAATCAAAGTAATAATAAAAAACTTTCAATAAATCGTTTTAAAATATCGTACTTTAAAAAAACTACTTTTTTTTAGCTATAAAAACCACAGAAGATAATCTTTTATATGGAATGTTAATGATAGCCACAGTTCTAGAACATGGCATGGTAGCAATGCCGGCTTCAAACGGTACATAATTCGCACAATCACACACGTATGTCTAAACTCGACCTAGTAACGCAATGCGCCTGCGCACCTAACAATGGTGAATGACCGTGTGTAAACAAAGAGTTGCCGATCGTGTGAGTTGAGTCAATGAGAATTGTAGCACCTACCAATACTTTAGTATTTAGGCATAAATGAGTTTTTTTTTCTTAAAAATCAATGAACTTGACGTCATTATATCAAAGTTCCTATCCTATATCTATATCTGATCATCCCTGATCCTGGTTTGGTGAAAGTGCTTTAAGTACATTGAAACTTGAAATTGAAGCTCATTATCATGTGTTTATTCATCATTTGAATGCTCACATTATGTTTGTATTTCACAACTCTACAAATTATAATTATGGCGTACCATTCTCTGAATGGGTTCAAATTGCCATTTAGTGCATAAAAATGAAAATTGAGTACAAAGCATAGCCAACTACAGCTGTGCTGGTAGTAAACAAACGTATTCGTCGCTTTGTATAATACGAGTATTATTTGGTTTAGAAATATGGAGTTATATTGGTATAATATTGCATGAATATATAAAAAAATATTTGGGACTACTTTAATGTATATACAGTCATAGCCAAATGTTCTAGTTTGAAATATGAAGTCGCGAGTTTTGTACGAGTAGGTACATTTCAGAAGTATTAGATTTTAGTATAAATTGTCGGTAAATCCCTTAAAGGAGTTGATCAGCTAAAATAAAAGCTGTAGCACTGAATAACCCATTAGCATTTTAAAAGCCCATTCAGCTCCCATTAAATACATTGAACGTTTGTAGTGTACACAAACGTACTTACACACAACACCAACAGTCTCATTACAGCTTAATTCAACCAAAGTAGCCATTCACATACAAATTAAAATAGTTTAATGCCATTTAAATCTACAAAAATTATATGCAGAGACGCACCAGTAATAATAAAATCAAAATCAATCAAACAGTATTTGGTAACAACTGCAGGAATTATCTCAAAAGATTCCCTCTCCTTATAATCAATTTGAAAAGTTCTTATCATACGAAACAAAATCCAACAGTAGCGCTAAGTCAGGGAATGAAACCCCATCGTTTCTTGTCAGGGGGAATTATATACTCATCTTCTTACAAATAGATCGTAAGGGTACGCTGTCAAATGGATACAGGGGGCGCAGTGCTTGAGGCTATTGAAGGAGCTACAAAGAATCTGACGTGACCTACCACCCGAGAGTAATGTTTCATGATGTTGACAGGCTTTGGGAAAAATATGTGTGTGACTTGTAAATTATAAAACTATTGTTTCTACAAAACTGAGTTAAAAAACTGAAAAGGGAAAAATTCGTTGAGAGCTTTCTATGATAACTGAAGAATCCGTAAATGCAAGGATCATTAATAATAATCTTTTTATTATTCTTTGTGATTTTCTCAAATTGTAATGAACATTGTGAAGTGCAACCATTGTCACAAGACAATGGTTCAGGAGTCAGTTCCTTCCCATTATTGGTACAAACCAATAATGGGAAGGAACTGACTCCTAACATACAGGTAGCCCTAGTTTGGGAGTCAGGACTACATTTAAATGTGTATTTTGGTTGGATCAATAAATGTTTATTTATTTATACATCTGCTACAGTCTGCTTAATCAAACCATAACCCTAACCTTTGCAGGCTCTACTGTAAGCTTACGAGTACTTATTGAAAGAACGAATATGACTGTGTTAAAACTAAAATGCTAACAAACTCTTGTTAGCATTTTAGTTTTTTATTTCAAATATTCTCAATCAAAGTACAAGTTTAAACATTCTAATGATCTAACATTTTGTTTGGTAAATAAAAGCGGCCCACGCCCATCAAAACTTTTCTTGAACTCCATGAATGATACTAGCTTTTATATGGATGAAGGTACTATGACGGGGGGACGGAAAAACAATTCTCCCAGTAGATAAATTTCATCTCCCAGAAATTACCATGAAAAATACCCACCAAAAACTGCAGTAATATTTCAGTGAAACGATTCAAACAAACAAACCGAGTAAATATTGAATGAAGGCTCGACTACAGTTTATCTGTATCTCAATATGTTAACCTGTCCTTCCAAAGGGGAGTTTTTGGACAAAATAGACCTTTTCAAAGTTTGTGACTGATCCTTGGAGACGACTCACAATAAAATTTAGCATAATAATGAAAAGATTCTTATTGACCCTTTGTATATTAAATTTAAGCATTATTTACCTTATTATTATGAATGTGTTTACGCTAAATAAAGTTTTATTTAGGCAGGTCGGAAGGCTTTTTAGTATTATTCGGTAGGCAGGTATCAAAACAATCTTTGTTTATCGGTTAACAAATCGAATAGCAGTTTTTTTCGTAAACAGTAGTAGCTTCTAAAATAAATTATTAGGTATTTGAAGACATTTGCATAATACTCTAGTTTACATCAAAAATTATCTACACCGTTCATTCAGTTCAAATATTTTGAAATCGATTGTTTATTCACTGGGAGGAAATGTTCAGTGATGATTCAAAATCATTTATTTTCGTAGATGAAATTTTCTGATTCATACTCATCAATTGAGTTCCAAATGTTACAGTCATACTACTTAAGATAATCAAAACTGAATGTTACTGCTCATTAACTATGCACTTCCTACTGCAGTTAGAGATCAGAGGGCTTATATTAGCTTCTTTATGTGGCCAGAGGACTGTCTGCAACATATGATAGGCCCGATTGCGACACTTTCCTTGCATACAAACTGAAAGCTATTTTACTCCTTAAAGTTAGAACGAGAAAGGCGAAAATAGACTGAAGTGTATTCAATGCTAAAAATAAAAACTTCTCTAATAAGTCTTGTTTTTTGGTGAATTGGCTTTCCTAATAAACCGGATTTCTAAAATTGCCATTATTTATTAAAAAAATACGCATATCATATCCACATAAAAAGTACTAAGTATAATATTATAGTAGCAAAATTTGTTGCGTTACAGCTTGGTCAAAGTAGCAATTTTTAACAAAGCTATACAAAATATTAAGTAAAAGCAAAGTAAAAGTAACTCGAGAACATCTTAGCTTACAAGCTAACATGTTACATCAAATACGAATTTGTCATTCATCGATATGTTATCATTATCATTTCTGTAAATACTCACCTCTAATCAAAATGTTTATTCACCGGATCAACAAATCCAGTGTCCACACTAGCTACACCTATCATTACCTGAAAAGAAAAAAAAATGTAAAATTCGTCTAAAGTTGCTCAATGAGAAATAGGAGTTTTTATGTGAAAGATATAGGTATGAGCACGACACATAGGGGCTTCTTACAAGAAAATGAGCCGAGTTTAAACCAAGTCTATCTAAAAAACTGTCCCTAAAAATCTTTAAATACTCGTAAATAGAACGCATAGGGACCATGGTCTAGCTTCGGTAGCTACACTTGAAATAAGTACTTTCAATCATAGATCGAGTGGTTAGAAAATATATGAACAATGATTGATAAATATCATAATGACATCACCTATTGATGCCATTAAAACAATATCAACAGCGAAACTGCAATTTTCTTGAAATAGTTGCTCAATCAGCACCTGCCACCAAGGTTTTTACCGCCTTTTTATGTGATCGTTACGAAAGAATCAGGCTAAATTGTCTATCTATAAGCGATCGTGAAATTGCAATTGTCCACAGTGCTAAGCTGTTTTTGTATCAACAGAGCTGCAATCTGTTCTTTTTAGTAGACTTGAAGACTTTCTATAGTATCTCTTTTCATTGCTAAGAGACTGACCAGAAAAGAACAGGTCTCTATAGCTTTTCAGAATCTTCAGTTAAATGTATATGTAGGTAACATGATATTTCCAAAGAATCAGTTATATATAAAAACAGCCAAGATAAAATAGCCAACATACATTTACACAAAAAAACTTCTTGTAACTATGAACTCCAGGAATGATTGATCAATAAAACAGCAAAGAACGTAAACATCGTGAAGCAAGCGGCAATTCTAAGCGTAAACAAGGAATTCTCCTTTGATGTACTTGTGCTACTTTAAGACAATTTAGCTTCCTAGTCGCTTTGAAGGGTCTCTTGGGCTCTCAACAGGTAACTTTATGCCCCGTGAATTAATGCGGTCAAAGCAATTTTCTCGGTACTAGCTTGAATCGGTAGTCTGTTAATATCCCGTTCGTGAGGGGAAGTAATCTTATTATAGCCAGTTCTTTAATTTGTTTTAGAAGTTGAGATATTAGAATGAAGGTGATATTTAATTTGACTTCGGAAATGTTACCTACATTATTAAAATTTGACATTGTAATTGTTAAGACTAGTACCTAAGGTATGCCTTTCGCAAGGACTTTACCAAATTAGCCCGACTGACCCATACAAAATGTTGGAAAAGAATCACAACACAAGGGTCTAAGTATATACTTGTTACAATAAATCGCAGTCTCATTAGAATTTATTTGTTTACTTACACCGTTTCAGTGAATACTTTCTTTCGAATGACGAAACGAAAACCAATTGGCCGTAACAGTAAGTGCCGGTCATGCGTAAAATAACCGTTTGGAAGATTTACTCCTCTGTATCTGATAGGGCACTCGACCCAGTGCGTAAAGCTTTTTGTACGATCTAAAACAATGATGCAAGGATTTGATAAATGTGTCGTGGAGATCAATTAGCTGTCTGTCGGTGGAGCTAACAATAATAATAATAATGGAGACTGTTCCTGAATGCATTTTTATAGTCTTGAAGGAATTTAGCCGGTATGCGTCTCCATCACACAAGATCAAAATTGTCAAAAAGGCCTCTGTGTGTTGGCTTCGGCCCCATGCATGCCTATCATAGGTCCGGGACTCTATAGTTCCGTGATGTTAAACTTTGACAAACAAAATAATAATAAATATAATAAATAACGCTGGACTTTTCACACAGCATCATCTAGCTTCAAAGTAAGCAGAGCTTGTGCTATGGGTACTAGAATGACTGATAAACTACTTATATACTTTTTGTTTGTAAATACATACATATTATACATAATTATAAACACCCAGACTCGAGACAAATATCTGTAGGTCATACAAACATTTGTCCCGCGGCGAGGATCGAACTCGCAACCTTCTGCGTCGCAGGCGGACCTTCGCCCACTGCGCCACAGAGGTCGTCACAATAATTTGTTTTTGGCAAATGCTGCAATTCTAAAATTATGTAAGAAGATTATGTATGTGAGAAACGTGACAGTGTAATGATTTAGAACCTTGAAATACAAATAGGTACTACAAGTTCTACTCAGTAAGTATAGGGGACAATAGGGTATAGTTTCGAATTTTCAAAGCGTTTTTTTTTACTTACCTACATTCATCCAAACATCTAAACATACTCACAAAGTTTCAGCTTTATTATATTAGTGGGATGCTCTTCCAATCGAAGACCTGACGTCAAATTAATGTCCGGATAGCATCTACCGAATTCGGAGACGCGGGGTCAGTGATCCCAGGCCCAGTGCACGCTGACACACGATCTTTTATCGAAGTCAATGTGTCCTATTTGATACGCTCCGTGGAACAGTGAAGAATGCTACCGTTTAAAGATGCCTATTGTTATAAAGTAGCCTCTCATAGATTATATTGCTGTACCTACCTAGTTTTTAGTCGAAAACGGTATAAAGATATTTAGGATTGCACTTCATTGCTAGCATGATCGTTTTGAATGGGAAAAATAAAAGAAGGCATATTAAATACGTATAATAATAATATATAATAATGGGACGTCATAGGATCTTTTTATTCATTTTTGAACTTCATACAGGGTGTAAAAGACAACTACCGAAAACTGAGGGGTTGCAATCTGACCATGATTCTAAACTCATCTTGCGAAAACGCAATTTTTTTTTACTTAGCTTAGTCATTTTATGTTATACCTACCTAATTATTTCATTTTTAAAGAAAAAATAAAAAACAATTTAAACTCAAAACCCGCAAACAGTAATCTTTAAACGCTGTTTTCTTCGGATATAATGTTTTTTTCGGAAAATCCTTTTGGTTTTGGTTGTGTGTTGGGATGATGTACCTTACCTACCCCTTTCGGCTTCGGTAGACGCCTTTTTACATTCTGTATATTGCAACAAATGTACCTAGTAGGTTGGTAGTACCTAGTGCTATAAAATTAAGTTGGTAATAAAATTTATCGTTTTACATTTGTAGCTTGTTTACTTATTGAGCTGAGCATTCTAGTATTGTAATAATGCCACCTAGAGTAACCTCGATGGAGTCTAAAATGGCACAATGGTTGCACAATAGCGATGAGCAGACTATAAACCCATTGCGCGTTTATAGTGGCCGTCTACAGGGTTGCCACTTGATCCTTGATCTTTAATTAATGTAATTGGTCCTACCGTGTTAGTTAAAGTAAAAATAAATAAATCCTACAGACAACAATTTTGAATGAATTTGACTGTAATTTTAATATCTTTCTGCATCAAAGTTTTTGTTAAAGCCTATGATATTAAAACAATTAATCAAATTAAAAAGGATCCTAATAGGTAGGTCCATAACTGACGAATTGGGATTTAAGTTAACGTATTTTTCTTATAGAAAAATTTGTTCCTTCATATACATTTTCCACAAGAAGTGTTTACAACAATAAATGATACTTTTATTTGTATTCTGGCAACCCTATTCGCTAGTATGGCTTTACAGCCAGCAGTGACACTTTTACCGAGTGTTTATGTAACAGAATAGGTCTATATTTGGAACTGGTTTATAGACCGGTCATTATCGTCGTTATACGCCTGAATTCCTTAGGTAACTTTATTTATAAGTGTGGTGAGAATGTGATGAAGGAATTATATTAAATTTCTTCGATAGTATTTTTAAGTTGCGCTGTCAATGATAATTTGAATTAGATTTTAGGCATGCTTTTTTTGCGAAAATTACGCTATAAATTCTAAACGTTAAGCTTTGTTACGTTTATTATTAGCCATAATAAGAAAACGTATGAGATTATTTAAAAAAAATCATACTCATGCTCTTCCATAGCTCTATTCGTTTCTTTGTCTAAAATACTCAATTTACAAAAAAAATCCAACTGCTACTAGCAAGCAAATTCAATTAATATTCGTTAAATATTTAAAGAGTAAAAAAGATCTGCATATAAACGGGAGAAGCAAAAACGCTAAGCGAGAATTGAAATTCCCGAAACGTTTGCGAGATTGAAGAGCCTTTTATGGAAATGGTCTGAGCGTGCATTGCCGATAGTGGGTTCGCGCCCTAATGTGCCCAGCTTAGGATAAACATGGCTAGTACACATTTAAAAAAGCTTGGAGGAAGCTAAATATTTAATTGAACAAAAGTCAAAGAATTGTTTTGTTACCAAACTTCCATCAAGAATACTATGATCGATGTTATCGAGCTTCTTCAGTATTAATAATATCAGAATAATATTATTAATTACATACACTGATCATTTAGTAAAGACATTAATTTGATTTGAAATGTAGGTGATTTATGTGCATCACATTAAGCTATTTGTCATTTCTTGTAATGCAACCTTACCCATGAAAGACTTTTCATAAAGAAAAGTTCTTGATTAATCCAGCTATATTTGAAAGACTGTGGTATAACGCTACCGATTTAAATATTTACATCAGTCTATGCAATTTAGGAACACCTGTGTACGGTTCGAACCGACCATGTTAAAAGACTGCAGGTAAGGAAATGAAGCACTGCTTATTTTAGAATCAGCTTTAGGAAACACAAGAACAGCAAATTTTTAAGAAATTGATCATTCTAGCAATAAAAAAAATATATTTATTGCATTCAATTCTACCTTTTAAGGTTTGGTATTACGAGTCATTAGTCTATTCAAACATACAATGCTCAAAAAAGGTCAGATTCAAAATTTCTCAATACCTAGAGTACTTATTATATTTTTTTTTATTGGTAACCGAACATATAAATCGCCTCAAATTACATTTATGAATGAATATACGTGAGTAATTAGATACATTTTCTTTCATCGTTTATGGTAAGTATAAAAAACTTAAGAGGAAACGGATAGACACGACTTACCATGTACCAAGATGTGTCGGTTACTGATGGATATCCGGAGTTTTTGTTGGTGGTGAAAACATTCGATATCAAGCGAATTCTGTGATAGTTTTTTTACGTACTTTTCAGAATAAAATAATCTTATAAATTGTGGTTCTTAGCAAAAATTATAGGGTACAAGTTAGATAGCTCGAAAGAGTGGAGGAAAACATCGTGAACAACGGACAAAGTCTACCTGTTAAAATCCAGTTATAAAAAAATCAAAGAAATAAATCTATCAGTTTCTGAAATACCATTTATTTTAAAATATCATTCTTGCATAAGACCGAGTCTAAGTTTCGGATAGAAGTTTCAACCGGTAATTTTTTTTTTATTGCAGTATTTCTGAATTTTGGCTTGCGATAAAATATATCTTGTGTTTAAGTAAATATATCCTTTGTAATGTATGTATATTATACTTTATTATTATTCATTCATCTATGTTTTATTTATTAAAAAAGATAATAAGGAATATTTTTTAAAAACGCTACATATTTAGGTATATGTTTCAATCTAAATGAGCCCATTGATTCGTTGTAAAACCAATCTAACTTATCATCAAAACAAACGAGTCCTAATTGACGAATGTAAAATCTTTCATTGTCACGCACGTACGCTATCGGTAAGCTATCGAGCGTTTAACCAGGAAATGTAAAACTCAGACTCAGCTCTCGAGTCGGCGCCATGTTTGATTTAGGATGGTGACTTCCGGTGGATTAAAGCCCATCACATCCACTCGGAATATAATATCGATAAATTGCATTATTATTACTAATCTCATCGATAAATTGTAACGTGCTAAGTGAAGGGGGAACAGAACACGATTCAATAATGTCGATGATTTGTTGGTTCAGATATTTTTGGAGTGTGCATCAGATTATAGCATCATAACGTTTCCTGATAAAGTTGTTGGCTTCTGTGTATCAATACTACGTGCAATGGAAATTAATCTAAACTCCCAAAACGACGTTTTTTTAGTATATAAGATTATTGCGTTTAACAAGGAGTAGGTTCTAAGAAGACGAGTGATAGAGGAAAATGGAAAAGGGAAACATGTTGTGACGAGTCTGAATCTAATCAAAATTATTAATAAAATAGTAGTAGGTGTCTGAATATATGCAGAGAAATCCATGCAACTTAACTACCACCATACCATAAAACTAGTTTAGTTCCTTCAATAATATTTCAACCAAATTTCAATTTACCTCCAAGTCGTAAATGCCTAATCACTTATGCAAACAGACACATAACCCGCCTTGGAATTGCTTCGATAAACCATCCATTCATAGACAAATTGTATATTAGTGGCTAGATATCAACCATATTCAGGACACTCTTGAAAACTCTTTATAATAATTATATAACTATACAAATTAAACTATTCGTGAACAGAGTCATCGAGAACTTCAGAGACATTTTAATTTATAATTTAATAATAGTACTGCTTATTAGCTTGGAACTCGTATTTATCAATAATTTATATACCCGTTTTTTTTCCTATTCCGTAAAAATGGCAAGAATAAAACTAACTGGTACATAATTATTATAAATTATTGATAAAAAGAAAATTAGCACTGATCATAATAACGATTCATTCAATTGTAATAAAATAATAAGTGCCTGTATAGACATGGTAATAATCATTCTCATCGTGTGTATAAAGATAGCTAAGCCCTTGTGAAAGGTTACCTTTTATGAAGAGGGAAAGTGTAATGAGTCCACTACTATTATGTATGTATAATGTACTCGTAATTACCGATGGGTTGAATGACCAGAGTTTTTGACTTCTAATAATTTATTCTACATTAAAAACTGATTGTGCGTAGATATTTAAATTTGTATCTTCCAGGAATGTTGTAAAATAAACATGAAACTGATCTTTCTGATCGGCTAAATATTTAGCTCATAATGTGTGAACTAAGTTTTATTTTCTTAGTATTTAATTTATTTTGTATTTTTTTGCGCATATTAGACTATGATATTTTCGTAGACACAAGTTCAATATCTAGATATCTTAGTGTTCTAGACAAATTGTGTAGCGATTATAATGTTCTGATCTCCACGCATCAACAATTACTCTGTATCGAACCCGGAACTCAAAGTACACTTGGTGGGCGGGATCCGTAAATTGTAAGTCTATAAGACCCCAATTAGAGGCCATTCTCATTCAAAACGAGAACGCAACATGACCTTATGAGAACATAATATATTTATGCGTAACGAAAAGCTTTATGTGCGCGCTCATTATTTTCTTTGTATTTTTAAGCTGGTTTCTGAGAGTTTTACGTCAAAGTACATATTATTTAAATTCTCTCTCCATGATACTTTGACAAAATATTTATCAAATATTTAATGTATGAGCCTAAAAAGCCGCAGAATTACTTATTCAAAAAGGTTTCAAAGTGCTATTGTATACTCATATAACTTAATTAGAGGGAAATGTCGGTAGCGAATCCACAAAACAGATTTGCCGCCGCGTCCATCAGCCAAACGAACTGTAAGCAATCAATTTCAGAAGTACAACTCAATAATGGAGAATCACTGCGTGCAGTTTTATTATTGGGAATTCAATATTCTGAATTTCAGAACGTATTTTGGAACCCGAGGGATATCGGATCAACTTTCCGCTCGCCCCAACGTAAGCTCTTGTTCAATTTCGGGGCTACAGTTCGTTAATTATGAATGAAACCTATATTTGTGAATAATAAGGTTTTATTCACTTTGTCTACCAAACAGCAGTAGTATTGAATTAGTCATTGAACAAGTCATATTGCCAACAAAAATCACTTGCGTTTTCTATCAATACTAAGTACTATTATTACACTGTAGCCGCAAGTCAATTCTCATTTTGAGAGAAATATGATTTCTGTAGCTTCTGTATTTTTGTTAAATCAAGTCGATCATCATTCCCTTTAAATAACAGAACACCGGACATCGGGCAGATTACAGCACCTGCCGCTTGCCACCTGCCTAAATGCAAATTTCGGCCAGCAAACTTGTTTGTTTTCTTCGTTCAGCATCAATGTAGAATGAATATTTTAAATTTAGTCTTATTCTTTAAGTTCATTTATTAAATTGTAGCTATAGTTAAGCTATAACATTATTTTTGGGAGAATATTCTGTTCAAACTAGGTACCTACAAACAAACATTTTGTTTACGTGAGTATTTGGTTCCCTTTTATAGTTTAAGACAGGATAATGTACATGTACAGAGCCAAGTTTAACAATAAAAGAGTTTTATACCATTGAGTCCTGAGAGGAGACTGTAAATCTGTTTGCGATATCATGGTTCTACAGAACTAAAGCTTTAATACCATATACCTTGATGTTTATAGTATCCAAACAATCAGTACTTGCCGATCAGAGTGCATACTCCAAACAGCGTGCGTCGGAATGTTTATTAAATTCCCGTAATACGAGGGGAGGCTGTCTAGGGAATATATCAGTCAATCAGAACTACCGTAGCTACTTGTTTGTAGGTGATATTCTACTGATTTGTAAGGCTTTAATTAACGTTTTGGCTATGAGTTTCCTGTGGTTATACGGCTGATAGAGGTTAAGTGGATAAGCCTATACCATCTCAAACAGTCTCAAGTCCCAGGCACTAAAGCTGTAAATGTAGGCTACTGACTGACGCTGTTAAATTATTTTATTCATTCATAATGAATACTTTATGGCAGGCAACTGTACATAGTTGAGTCTAAATACCTATGCATTACTGGGAAAGCAATATCTTTCATCTCGCATAACTATTCGCAATAGTAATATTACTGCAATGCTAGTAATGTCTTCCCCAGGCTCAATAACGAAAGCTTTACATACCCCATAATTTCCATTACATTATCAATTGGAATGCAATCTTACAATTCTCAGCATAACAGAACACCGTTCTATTTTGCACCTTATCTTAATACTTTTAAGTTCTCCTTTAAAAATTATTTGCCGAGACTAAAACTAGAAACAGATGAGGACAACATTCTTAAGACTAATTATACATTTGAACGAATTAGGTCAACTGTTTGTCGTTTGACATTCCCGAATCACAGTTATATTTGGAGCGTTTAATTCCGCAGTAAATCTATGGGTTAAATCTATAGGAAACACATGGAAAACCGATAATTTAGTACTTAAACTAATCTATTCTACCCACATAACATTAAGTATTTCTAAAACTTTACTATGCGTTTATAAAAAAACAAATATTTATTTCTTTACATAGAAGATTGGGATACAGATAAATTAGAACATACATCATCATCATTATCATTCACAGCTTGTAGTTGCCCACTGTTGGGCATAAGTCTCCCCAATATACATACATATAATATACATACTTGTAAATAAAATTGAGTTGGATATTTTTAATTTTAGATCGTTGTGGTGTGGAACAATGCGGGTATGCGAGCGACGGGGTGTGTCTGCTTATTCTATCAATGGTCAAACTATGCACAATATTGTAATATACATATGCAGTACGGTCATAGCCCAACCGTATTTTGAATGAAAAATGACCCTCTAATATGATAATAATGGCAAAAGTCACCTACAGTCCAAAGATAATATTCATTCCAACATAATATTCATGTATGTGTAAATAAAAAAAAATATTTATTGATAGGAATACTAAACAAGGTGCCGAAACGACCACGCCAATTTAGTCAAAAGCAATTTCAAAAAGCTTCTAGTCTCTTTGATACCAATCGAATATGTTTTATATCAGGATTAAATAAAACCCCTTTGATGCTACCCTATCAAATATCCCTTCAATTAGGTCCCTCAAAGGATACATAAAACGTACAATACAGCAGCTAAGCCTCGAGCGATTGGTAACATCATTCGAATTGTACCTGAATCTAGAGTTTTAGACAAAAGGTTTTAAATCGTTGCCCAGGGAAAATATACTCTATTGTGTAGGCGGTAAGGAAATTGCCTAGAGGCATGAAGTGAAGTGCAGTGATTTTATTGGGAGTATCGGTTGCAATCTGTTGTTCGGAACGGATGGCGTGGATTTAGTTTTACTCGTTTTAAACCAGTTCAATCTGTAACGAACTTTTGTCATTTGAGATGCTTCTACTCAGAGCAAAGTTGACTTCGTTCAAAAGCGTTTAAATAACACGTTTATTTCTTGATATTGTTTTTTTTTTATATAAAAAAATTACAAAATCACGCCTCGTTCCCGTGAAGGGGTTCCCCAGGTGAAGATCAATTGCTTCTATTCTGGTACACCTTGACCTCATTCGACCTTAGCAAATTGCATTCTTCATAAAAGCCTGCTGACTTTAGGTGGGTATCAACATCAAAATAAAATTAATTGAAGCTGAAGGGAAAGTTCTCAAAATATAGATGTCAAAGTCTCGAGCAAATCCAATTTCTGTGAATAAAGAGACGAACAGATTTTATTTCTTTTTAATAAATTCTCAGTAAAACCAACATGAAAGGCTTGGAGGCTGTAATTCGATCACTTCATGAAATTAGCCCTTCCAGCGGCCAGGCGCAAACAGGGATTAACTTGGAGGATTAAACTGCTGGACTAACGAGTTGTTTCATTAAGTGTTGCAAATATGATTGGTTTTTGATTGGTCTTCTTTTTCTTTTAATATAAAGCAGTGTTCAGGGCAACTCCGTGACAGGAGATGCTTAATTTTTTGAAAAAGAGAAATAAGAATTTAAAAATCTGAAAGAATATGTATCTGAGGCGTAGAAGTTTACTTTCAATTGCGCTTCAGATGTCTCAGACTATTCGTTTTTTATCTTTAAAATAAGATCATTTATTTCATAAAAAATTACTTATGATCCCGCACTAAGCAAAGCTTGTGAAACGGGTAACAGGTTTCATAAATAATAAATAAATTTAAAATAACATTCTACTTTTTTACATTCTACATTTTACTTTAAAATAACAATAAAATAACAACCAGAATGTTACTTAAAAGTAAATAAAAGATTCTCATACATACAAAAAATAACCTACTCTAAAATAACCAAAAAGTCAGGGCGCATTTTCGCTTTTTTAGTTGAAAAATAAGTAGGTAATTAGTGTGGTCAAAAATAATCATCCCTTGGTCTCTAACCCTCCTCAACTCTCTTGGCCTAGTTATGAATCAACTGTAAAATACAGTAAAGCCAGTCAAAATTTATAGTCCAGACTTAAATTACTTGAGTGGGCTTAATAAAAGCGAGAGCCTTTAACAAAAACGAATTAACGCAGAACCGGTACCGAAAATCAATTATTAAATAAACGAAAAGTAATGAAAGCCTGTTAGTCGTATTAATTGTGTTATTTAAGACCAAAGCTGGTTATTTAAAAACCCGATAATAGACCTTTAAGTTGATTATGTAATTTTGGAAACAGAATTTTGTATGTTGAAGAAATGGGCAAAAGTCCTGCTTGAAGCCAAAACTATAAATATGAGCGAATTATAATTTTTTAAACTATGGAATTAAACATTTAGATTCATTTAAATGTTAGCATCAAGTACCTAAGGAATTTCACGAGCTAAAAACATCCTGAACATCCAGCATCCTGAACGTATTACAGATTGGATTGTCCAATAAACCACCACTGGATGCTCCTTCATGTAGGAGTAGGATGGTTCTACAGACTCTAGGTTAAGTTTAAATTGTGTTCCATTTTTGATCTTCTAACTTACTAACTTATTTGATTTTTATGTAATGTTACTAACAATTTATGGATCTTGGTCTGATTTAATAAATGAAATTGAAATTGAAAACAGTAATTTATATATTTTTATATTAATTTTACTACAAAAAACGGTACGGAATATTTATTGCACTAATGAAGTGCAAGGTTAATTAAGCCAGCTTAGTTTT
The DNA here is from genome assembly GCA_951394285.1 of Epirrhoe tristata. Lineage (NCBI taxonomy): Eukaryota > Metazoa > Arthropoda > Insecta > Lepidoptera > Geometridae > Epirrhoe > Epirrhoe tristata. The sequence continues at coordinate 7,016,613 of OX596150.1, read as the reverse complement.
TATGACCAAAGAGATAAAATTACAAACTGACGGTAAAGCATTTGCAGAAAAAAAAAAACAGCAATTGTGCTCAAGGGGATAATGTTGAAACTGTACATCAGTTGTTTCTGAACAGTTATAGGTAGGAGTCTTTCTAATAAACTCTATTTTATTAACCGACTTCAAAAAAAGAAGGAGGTTCTATGTTCGGCTGTATGTATGTTTTTTTTTTTTTTTTTTTAATGTATGTACAGCGATATTTCCGTCAATTGTGGACCGATTTACAAAATTCTTTTTTTGTTTGAAAGGGTATACTCTCGAGGTGGTCCCATATAAATTTTATTCCTGAGGGATTGATAGTTTTCCCGTAAAACTAAAAAAATCACTGATCTTTAAGAAAATTGTGGACCGATTTCCAAAATTTTTTTTTGTTAGAAAGAGGTATACTCTCGAGGTGGCGCTATATATTTTTTTTCCTGAGGGATTGATAGTTTTCCCGTAACATTAAAAAAACCTCATTCTCACTACACAACACACCCTGACTCACAATCTGAGTCAAACATTAAATAGTTTGAAAGGGTATATTACACCTTAGGTGGTCCAAAATATTTCCTTCGGGATTGATAGTTTTCCCCCTTGCTGAACTCCGGTGTGTCCTTTAGTTGGCCTGCTCATGACTTCTCTTATCCTTTCCTTCTTAGGCTACGATAAGCAGGGTCTTAATGTAGCTTACTATATTATTAAACTTACACTTTTATTTATACAGTATTTTTTTACTTACACTAAAAAGTGAAAAATAAAAATTTTTGAAAAAAAAAATTGAACCGACTTCACAGAACACAAACAGACGAACCTTCTACACACTAAAAAGAGAAAAATAAGAATATAATTTGAAGTCGGTGCCAAGTGAATACGATTAGGTACCTATAAGAAATGGAGCGATAGCGTACCCGGATACAATTTTGCCCCCAAGTTCTTTTGAATTTCTTAGATGTAAATGAATAGTTGGCACCGACTTCAAATTATATTCTTATTTTTCTCTTTTTAGTGTGTAGAAGGTTCGTCTGTTTGTGTTCTGTGAAGTCGGTTCAATTTTTTTTTTCAAAAATTTTTATATCAGACAGACTTCTTATTCTTCTTAAATTCTAATAAAGAGCAACTTTATACGTGGTCACTAATGGTAGTCTTATCTTATGGGTGACCTCTGTAGCTTTAACAATGCTACAGAGGTCTTTCGTGCTTCAAACATGACGTAAAACTTAAGACAATTGTAAAATAACATCATCCTAAGAAGAGATGGCATTAACTTACACAAACTTATATTATTTCAATGATTATTTATGAATAATTTTATTAAAAGACTTATTTAATTATAATTTATACTATATGTTCGTTGTAATTGCTGTGTCTAGGCATTTAGCCAACTAGTGCTATAATTATTTAATGCTATTCATAATAATGTTCTTCATGTAATTTACCCACTTGATCTGTTGATAACTTCTTAGAAGATCGTCTAGTCTGATCGTAATTAATACTTGCGAAATTTATTTATTTTTAGAGCAGCCATTGAAAGTTGTTGACAGTTGACTCTTAAAATATATAATGTTGGATATGATAAAATCTGATCACGGAGTACTTATATTTTATACTTTCTTTCCTTCAAACCCGCAGCTTAGTCAGCTCCACACTTATTGACGTCGTCTTTCCTGTGGGCCAGGCTGATTAAGCTGAGAGGATGGTTTAGGTGCTGGGCAAGCCTATTCCATTTCAAACAATGCCCCAGGCACTACAGCGTCCCGTTAAGTGTAGGCATAGGTTGCCTCCTGACGCTGTATAAATCATCTATAATAGATGTAAAGGCCTAAGTTTTTTCTTTCCTTCGTATGAAGCTGGTAGAGTACCGTTAGACACTCCCAACACGTCCTGACAAGCAGGTAACCTATCAAAACTCTGCAGCCCCACAAATCGTACGAAATATAGTTTCTTAGAAAATATTTTGTGGTGCGACGTGAGACGAATTGATTCTTGGCCTCGCGTTTCCGTTTTCCCGATTTTTACACTCATGGAGACTACATTGAATAAATAATATTAACGGTAACAGTTTTTGTTTTGTATAGCGTGGATGGTTTGTTAATTAGTGTTATGGAAGTAAAAAATAAACTTATTTCTCCAACTAGATGGTGACACAGAATAAATAGGTTCACGCTATCGCGTTTTGCGCTTTGTTGCCCTTTTTGAAAATCTTCTGGTTCTTTCAAACCAACGTGAATAAATAAGGATTTCAAGTGCGCTTCGTAGAGGCTCAAAGGCAATTCAAGTTTCAAGTCAAACTGATAATACGATCAAAATGTTTTGTACTGCCTAATTACTGATCCTTGGTACTATTGAACCTAAACAAGGATTTTGCAAAGATAAATATGGCTTATTGATCTCATATTGATCTAAACCTCTGGTGTTCGTCACAATTCGGCACAAGAGTGCGACGTTTGTCCATGACTGGCTCGATTGGCGCCGGCGCTAATTGCTGCAAAGTGGCCGTTTAACTAGAAGCTCATGTGAGGAACCACTTAACAAATTTAATATGTTGCGCTCAGCTGGTCCAGTTCAATATGATAATATTGGTGCTGCAATTACTATCCGAATTCTAGTTCACTGATATAAGTGAACATTATTTAAGGTGGTACGAGCTACGTATTTCTATCAAGCAGACATTATTTGCCAGGATCCTGATGTTATTATGTCTGTTGATTCAAAAAAACTTTGAAAAAGAAACGGTTATTATTCAAACATTCAAGATTTTTTTCTTATAGGAACTCGTTTTGAAGGTTGTATCTAACGCGAAAGTTTCTTATAAGTATTAATTAAATAGTAATAAGCGAAATACTCTTTAGTAAGGGCAAGGTGTAAAACTTAATTGTATAACATCCTTTAAATACATAAATTTTAGTAATTAGTTATCCTTAATATTTGTCAAGGGAGAGATCTAGAAGTTGCAATGCATCGTCGTGTATTGAAAGACTGGGTCTCAACGGTACCTGATTAACTAAGCGACACCCACTATTGTATCCCATTTTATAGGTCTAGAAAGCGTGGAAAACCCATCGTCTTATACGAGTCACAAGACACAAGATTGTGCGGCTTCGCTGAGAAGTCTTTGATTAATTGTTATGAATCACTGTTGGCATGCAAATGTCTGTGCAGCCTAATTTGTCACTTCATTGAATCAATCACTACTCCTTTGAATTGACCTTTTTCACGATTCTCGAATTCAATATCTTTCAATATTAGTTTTGCGATTCAGGGTAAATCCATAGACATAAAGATTTTTCGCTAAGTCTATGAGGTGAATCCATGCCTTTGCCTTTAGGAAACGCTTTGGTATACATAAGTAAAATACCAATAGGTTGCAAGCTCCTACACCTGACTCACAGTTCATCAACGCGTCGTATCAAAACAATAGAGTTGGTATACATACACGGAGGTATTGTCGATCGTGTCACACGGTGTGGCAGCTCAATCAAAAGATAAAGGCCGCTGTGAACCCCGCAGTAATTAAAGCTTATAAGCGGATCGACGCCATGCAGTGTCATCGGCTTTCGCGATTTCAATGAATATTGCGATTCATCATAGAATTTTTTCATCAAAAGTCTTTCGTGTTACCTATATAAAAGGGATCAATGAACAGGGTTTCTTTATTTCACAAAAAAATAATCCTCGTTTTTACAAATATGTACTTAAGCATAATAAACAACTTTTGAATTTATTTGATTTGAATGCATTAAGCGTTCTACGAATAAAAGCTGTTGTATAAAGAAACCGGTTTTTTAAGTAATAAATCGGTTATAATCGAATAACTATTGAACAATTAAATCGATTAAAGCGTTCGTCTGCAGACGCCTCGTTAGGGGTAGTACGTGCGAGTTGTTTTATTGTGCAAATCAGGACCAGTTAACATAACAAACAGGACGCACGGACAGTTCGGGGTACAGTTTGTTGGATGCAAGGTGTGCGAATTGACACAGTAAATAAATACAGTAGTTGAACTTGAACTTTGATACTGTAAATGAGATCAGTCTTACGCGCATATTTTACAGTAATGCAAAACAACGTGAAATCATTAAGAAACTTCTCCTAATCTTTCGCACGCTCGCGTCATTTTAGTAGTTTTTACCATGAAGTAGGTTAGTATCATAGCATAAATTTTAGTGTAACCTAATTGAAAAACAACCTGACAAATCACCTGTGTGTGGTCGCGAAGGAACAGGAGTAAAATCACCTAGTTTTAAGACGTTTCAAAGTGATCCCAGCGGTCCTACTGAATAAATGCTTTTTGACTTTGACTTTGTAAAAGATGTAAAAAAGATACATAGCAAAAAAGTTAAAGAGAGGAGGAGAAAAAGGGAGATCGCCACAGACATTGGATTTTCGGGACAATTTTCGGGGAGACCTTTGAGTTGATTTTGATAATAAATAATAAAAAATAAGTAAAAAGCCAATGATGATGTTGAATATGGCATCCTAACTGTTTTAGCTACTGTGATATGGGGGAATACAGGGGAACAGTATAACTTAGTACCATCACGTCCAACCATACACGATGGGCGGTGTCTGCCAGACCGTGACGGCTGCATCGACTTCAAAAGCAGCCGAATTTACGTGAAAGTCACTAGATGGTGAATGAAAGGGAAAAATGTATGCATCGATGACTTTTCAGTTTAGAAAGTAATAAGTGTATGAAGTAAAAACTCAATGTGATGGATTTTTTATGCAGATGTAAATTGAAACATGATGCTATACCTATAACTTGATGGATTACATTTGACGACATGGAAATTGCAAACTTTCTTATCTTATCTTATCTTCTTATGATGTTTCTGAGAAGCAAAAGCATTTCTTTTAAAGTAATTATTACCCAAAAACTTCCAATAACTATCAGAGTAGATGAATCTTTCACCCTATCTTGTTGTCATAAACTCTTATCTAACATTTTAATTTTATAATTCCGATTGTATTTTTTTTAATATTACACTCAAAACTTTTTTTTATTCTTCTTCTTGTTGTGTCACCAGTTCTTTCGAACCAGTGTGGTGAAAGGATTATAAGTGCGCCTCTAAAAGGCTCCTATCGTGCACTTGACACATGTTTTTGAACTTTTTTTTATGAAAAATTGAAATAGGACTCCTAACATAACAATATCACCAAGCAACCACTTAAATAATTACCAGCGAAATCGGTCTAGAATTCCATTACAGTGAGTGACGTCTCTCGGGAGACGGCATCCGTGGTAGCCTTCGGGGACGTCCAGACCAAGTTATTGTAATGAGAACGGGATATTTATGCCTCGCCACGCTCCCCGCATACGCAATGAGACCGAATATTCAATATAGCTGATAAGTACAGTCTCAGGAGGGAGAATCACGGATTTGTTTGCGGGATAGGGTGCCCCTAGTGAACTAGGTATTGGAAATCAAAATAAATAAAAAATAAAATCATATATAGAACTCGTATTATTTTTTGGCTTGTAAAAAGTGGTCGACTATTATTGGAGTGAAAATCTTTTTACTAGAGTATCTACTCTAGTAGAGTTAAGGATTTGTGTTCAATAGTCTTTTAATAATTTCCTAATACTGAAAAAAAAAAACTGGACAGAGATAAATCGATAACTTAGATCGAGATCGAGAAGTCATAATATCTGGTGTTTTGTACTTCATACTGATTTCTAAGAATTAAATTATTCCACAGATATTTGAATTTGGATGATAATTCGTTCAAGGCTTTTAGCTAGGTCAGTCTTTTTGGTACTACTTTTACTACTTTTACATAAAAAATATGGACAATAATAGGACGGAAAATTGAGATTTTACATGCGTCTCCTTTTTGCTGTTATCTTGAGTTTTTCGCAACATTATTTACTTTGAATACATTACTGACAGGTGTTGATATCGTATACTTTTATTAGAAAAGGACCGTTCGTGTTTGTGAATACAAATTCTTAAATAAGTTCGGGAAAATGGATTCTTTGAAATACGGAGTCATTCAACTTTGTATGGCGTTTTGTACTTTCATTGAAAGGCTTCGACATATATTTTTCTTTACATTTGCAGCAGTATTTCAAAATTGTAGTATTTCTCTCTTTAATTACAAGCTACTGGCAAGCAAAACAATCCCCTCAATAGAGGTTATTATTTTCAAATCCTTTCAAATCCTTTCACAATAGTGTGGCTGTCTGCGAAGAAAATCATTTCCCGTCAAGCCTTTGTCCTGACATGACGTCAAAATATTTTTTGTGCTATTGTTGAAGATCCCTTGGAAATGTGTCTCAGAGATTAATTCTTCTGTTGAAAACGCAGTGACATCTTTTATTCATTTTTATTTGGTTTTATGAGTTCCCTTTTTAGTATCATAATTTTGATTCTTGAAGCCTTTTTGATCTTTAAAATTTCATTTTCTCAAACCACTTTTACTTTAGAACGTTATGACCAGCCATATTACTTACAACAAAAGTTCTCTTCGCAAAGTAATACGATGTTGTAATATTCCTCGCATAGTTGAACTAGTTCAATCCTTTGTGTACACACGTGTCAGTGCAGAGGCCATTAAAATGTATCATCCTTCACTGCATGCACAAATTCCTTCGCTCGTCTGCTGTGATGGTTGCGAGGACAAATTTGCCACTTATTTGTTTGATTTTTTCATCTCAGCTACCGTTGTTTTCAATTATCAACAGCAATTTTACTGATTAGGAAGAAGTTTGCAGTCAAATGATCTTGAAGAAGTAAGATCCACAATTCCACATTACATGAATATTTGAAGATTACTATGGATTGTTATGGTCATCAACATAGATGATTGTGTTCTACAAGATATAAAATAAAAACCCGAGTGGTCATTAAGTTAAATGCGTAGCACAGCACAGTGAACCAAATGTTTCATAATTTTAGGGCAACCGCATTTCAATTTAATTTTAAGTTTTTGTGTGAAAGTCGGGTCGTAAAAGCCTTAAATTACATTCTGAGACGCGCAATAGATTTTTTTTATAAATAAGACTTTATTTCTCATCTAGATACATAAAATAGCTCAGAAAAAATGAAAAAGGGTCATAATTACCTAGGTGGAATACGAGTTTATTTAAATACTACCAGCCCTCCTGCAGCTTTACTTGCGTGGTACATACCAACATTATAATGTTTATATCTTAATCATAAAAAACTCAATTGAAACAGCAGTAAATAAACTGATGATACTTAGAGTTTCAATAAAAATTAACGACTTGTACAAGCTGGCATATAATATGTAGTTCAAAAAGATCCTTTTGACTTTAAGTTATTTCTTAATTCAGCAAAATTACAATGTGCAGTAGAGTTCCGAAAGGCTTTAAATAAAAATCGTAAAAAATATCAGGGTCAAAACTGTAACATATTTAATACGAAATAACAATTTTATTGTGAAGGCTAAAAGGAAAGCAACCCAAAGATAATAGGCAGGTAATCAAGATGCATTCGGTATCCAGGAGCAGTCAGAGATAATGGACGGTGTTATGTTGCAACACAAACACAGTCTACTGAAATTACATGTATGTTTCACAACAATAACCACTGTTCAAATGTATCTATGTTGACAAACGCGAGGCATTAAATTTTTGTATTTTTAAGTAATATATCAACCCATGCGAAATAATTCTTAAACAGTAGGTCATCTTCAGTAACAAAAGAAACTCGTACTTGAAACTCTCAGAAGAAAATGAATAATGCCCACGTAATTATTATAGTAGCATGCAAATTATGTAAGCGCAGTAACATTTTACGTGGAATTGTACAATCGAACGATTAGTATAAAAAAAGAAGTCTGCTCACTCGTGTTGAACCGAAGCGGTCATAGCAGAGTTGGCAGAACAGTTTTCTCCGAGAGAATTCCATTAATTGGCGTAGGGTTAGTAAACACTCAATATAAATAGCTGAAGGGAAAGCCGCTAAATATCTGCGTCGATAACATCACAGTCAGTGACGACGAATCATGGAGCGATAAAGCGAGCCCCTAATAAAAAGCCAAAGAACTAGGGCCAGATTATTGGACGACGTCTTATCGTCGACTTAGCTCACCCCAAATTGAGTAAGCGGGAATTATGGACGAACTTTCCACAACCAACGAATAAAAGATAATGAAGATCCCGATTAGATAAATGCGGTAAACATTCGGATAAGTTTCAGGCTAATGTTTATCGTCAATAATGCTGAGTTACTTTCATAAAAACTTATGGCTTGATGTCAGATACCCGAGGTCAACGCACCCATGATTTATCACATTATCGCGATCAAATATTTCATCAAGAAACGGAGAAATCGCAAAACCGAAACCGATGATCCTTTTGTAGATGCATAATCCAACTTTATTAGATTTTGAAACCAATGTTTGTTAAACGTTTTCAGCTAATAAAAGTAATATTAAAGGGCGAGACGCCGAACGGGAGGAAATGAAAACGACGAGAGAATGAAATTGGAAAACTTGTTACAGAATTACCCAAGATGAAAAAAGAAAATAAATAAGGCTCTGCGAAGTTAGTGAACGCTATGCTACCTGAGGGGTCGCCGAGAAAATGAAATACGGCTAGAAGTTTATCAATTTCGAGATTAACATCTACACGTTAATTGCTTTCTTCCGTGATACAAGCGCTCGTAAAAACAAATGAGCAAGACAAACAGTGGCGAACTGACTCACCTTTTACTCCAGTTTCCTATCTCAGCGTAGCGTCGACCGTTAGTGCTTCCGCTTCTCCTCACTTCATTTCCTCTCGCTTGCACAGAGTTCCCGTTCGGCGTTAATATTCCGCTTGAGGCAGTGTTATTGTTGCGCTCCCGGTTCCTGGGAAAGGTACCGGTCCCGGAGCGGAAGGTCGCCAGCTGCGGCGGCTCGCCTTCGGGTGCGAACTGTTGCAAAGGCAACGTCACGTTCCCACTCCAACTCTTGCGATTCACAGCAAAAGTTTTGAAGGTCCCACCCGACGGTGAAACTCCACAGAAACTGCTACGGTTATGGCTATTCTTTATAAACGGACCATTGCTCAGTTGCGGCTTGATCGGCACCAAAGGTGACGCCTGATCAATGGACATCTTTTTCAATGTAGGCGCAACCTACTGATAAATCTATCTACATTTTCGTCTGTAAAGAAAGAAAGTATATGTTAGGGAAAAAGTCGCGTTATTCAACAGAGTTGCTTTTGTGTGTTATTTGGAACAACAATGACATGGCAGTCACATCAACAGAAGGCTTTGATAACAAGCTGGTTGCAATGTGACATAGAGATATAATGAAAAGGCCATCGCACAATGAAGCTCAATTTAGGCTAATGGGCATACGAATTCCGCAGCATTTGAATCACCAAAACGTTTAGGTCAATTGACTAAACTATGTACGAGATATGATTTGAGAAACGTAGTTTATTTGGAAATAACGTGATATTTCCTGTAGGTGCTTATAACTTCCTCTAACTGGTAGTATGTTAAGCCTCAGAGATTATACAGAAGAAAACGCGAGGTCATCCTTCTAAAATAATAGTCGGAAGGAAATGACGCTGACGCTAATAGTTGAAACTACCTACGAGGTGAACGAAAATAAAACGAAGCAATAGAATAAACTACCTACTTTTTGCCAATGAACTCATCGATAACTTTTGTTTCATTAGCAAAGCATTTTAAACTGGTTAGTGTGTTGACCCGATAGTGGCCTGGGGACGGTTACCTACATTGGGGACATTGCATTGTGAGACCAAATAAGTAAATGAGTAAATTGCTATACCATATTGTACGTTTATTCGTTTTGGATTTAGATTTTCTGTTAGGTACCTTGATAATGATCACAAACCACATGATTGATGATCACACACGTTTCGTCTATAAGTATCATTATTTTGTTGCACAACCTCTTTTGCGAAACATCTGACTGGCTAGACAAAACCACGGTCGAAGTTGTGGTTTTTGACCAAAAAGAACCAATTTTTCGGTTCGTAATACTTGACTCTTGGGGCCGTATTCCCGTTCTTTTTTTCGTTCGTTTGATGAATACTCGGATGTTTCTTACTACGATTTTTGAGGGCTAATTTTCCGGTTGTGAATATTTGGTCCTAGATTAGGACCATGTTTTAACGTTGATCTTATCAACCGAACACAATGTAGGTAGCTCATAGTAAGAAACATCCGAATATTCATCAAGCGAACGAAAAAAAGAACGGGAATAATTGGGGATCCGCAAGATTTCAAACGTCCTCGTTTATCGTACTGAAGCACAATGTAGGCGCGTCCTGCATTTGGCTATTGTAGTTAGAGTGGAAATTCTCTATTAGTTACCACCTTGACCTGTTCACTACCTACTCTGATTGTAAGACCCTGGCTTTATGTGAAACTGCGATCATTGTACTATTATAAAGTACGTAATGAATGACATATTATTTAGAAATATTTAGGTACAGGCAATGGGTACATGTAGACTTTGTCTTCATTTTTTTCACCATTTTATTTGGTTTTTTTATTAAATTATTGTTACATAGGATACATTCTTCATTTTTTTGATTCGAATCAGTTCAGCCACATTTAAGTAGACATTTGAGCACAATTGAAGAAAAAACTACGCAAGTAAATAAAATTGCACCATGAAGTGCAATGACTCATCTGTTGGTTCAATGTTCTCAATATCACTTATGGAGCTAAGTGTTTCACAGTTTCGAAAGAAAACGTGACCTTTCTGAAGAATTTATTGGAAATCATGCAAGCTGCTTCTGTAACTTGTAACTGTGGCATTTTTTGTTACTATTCGTTGCATTTACTATTTAGACAGACATTGCAATTTCATCACTTAAGTCTTCATAGGTTTGTCAAAAACTTGATGATCTAGCAATCTTTACTTTATTTTTTCAGACGGAACCCCAAAATTTTTTGGCGCAATTCCGTGTAATGAAACTTCCGGCCTGCAGTGTCCTGCAATTTCTACAGCCTCTATTACTCTAAATCTGTGTCAAGCTACCATCTGACTCTGAGCTCTGGTAGAGAATACCCAATAAAACAACGTATAGCATGGACACTCTTCACCCCGCACCAAATAAAACTCCCTGCCCCTTGAGTTCACAGTTGTATTTGTGACTGTGTGGTTATAATATCGTGGCGTTTGTAGAGTTTTGTTGAGTGTCCAGGGTGCTTTGGCCTAGTTGTCGCGGACATTGATGATTTGCGACTGCCTGCGACCGGACCTATGCTTATATAACTGGTTGTGCAAGACATCGTTGTTCAATGATGCAGTTGACTAAATTAATGGATGATGTGCGAGATTGAACACTCATAAAAGTAACATCAGCATGATGATCTTAGATCATTTAATTATTCCAGAATCTTTGTTACCTCATCATAAACCATACGTATACTAAGCATAACGGATCTTTAGCTCTCTGAAATTAGTTGCAATAGACGATTGCGCAGGTTTGGTAGAGTAAGTGAGATAGCACGATTTTAGGCGTCATCAAAAATGGGTTCTGCGCAGCTACTTCAGAGAGCTAAAGAACGATTGTGCGTATTATAACTATTCGTGACTCTCTGAATCTGCTACTGATGATTTTCTATAGATAAGTAAATACATTTGTTTTAAAATAAAGAGATTCATACAATGTAGGTATTTAATTTTATATACAAAACTTTTCTTACATGCCTGTAAGCTATAAGGCTTCAACCATCATTGCAAAGGTAGACTGGCCTAGCTTTCATGTGGTTACTTATAAGTGTTACGTTGCTATTTTTGTGGCTTCCAGGCTTTGCTTGCTTACTTATTCGTTTTAGAAAAAAAACAAATTAGCAAACTACTCAAAATGTACAGTAGAGTACCATCAAGTATCACTAAACCCGTTATCGTTATATTCATTTCTTGTATCCATGAGTTATCAAGTGGATGGATAGGGAGTTTCATAGACCATTAGGCTTTTTATGATGTTAAGTCATTATTAAGCTTGTTATATTACCCAACGTTAGATTGCAAATAATGAGATCAACGACCCATGATCTACTTCTTCTTCTTCTTGTCGTGTCACTAGTTCTTTCGAACCAGTGTGGTGAAAGCTTTATAAGTGCGCCCCGAAGAGGCATGATATACTAACTAACACAGTTATTTAATTAAGAAGTTATTTAATAAAGGACAGTATTAGTAGCTAAGTGGGTAATGGCTTGACTTTTCATTTGATAGTTCGTGTGCAAACCATGTATAAAAATTTTGAATCTCCTTTAAATTCTTCTGTTTCAGAAACATTAGTCACACAATCCAATACATGTCTGCAGATGGGAAGCAAGAACAGGCCACGAAAATTGAAAACATTGAAGCTTAGTGCAAGCTGGTGGGCAGCAAGTGATTTTAAATGCAAAATGATGGAAGAGCTTTACCATTCACGAAGACCTAACCTAAGAATGGTAAAGGTGTGTTCAGATAATTTGTATCTAGTTTTTGAGCCTTGAAATAATAACAATAGGTAAGTAGGTACAGTAGAATAATAATGCAAGTGGAAGTAAGAGCGTAAACGATAGTACAAAGAGATTATACAACCATCATTCGGCATGGTCCATGGTTAGTCATACGAAACGGTTTCGCAACTGTGCCGCTGTTTGCTTAGCGGAATGCCCGTGATTCAAATGGGAGAAGTAACTTTCAAGTCATCAGTTGAAATATTGTTGTGTTTACCTTAATTGTTATTGATTTCGGGTAATTCAATATAAGTTTTACCTAGACTCTTAAACCTTGTACGGACTAGAACGCGCAGCTACTGCAGTACCGCAAACGACTGTGCGTTCTTGTGTACGCGTACATTGGAACACGTAATCCGTACAAGGATTAAAACACTAATTTATTACCTCATCCATGTCTGAACAAATTAAATTAGTAGCTACAAATACATCACTTTTTTTTCTAAATACAAAGTGTGTCAACATTATGTTGCTATAAAACAAGATGAACATTGCAGTAATGAGGTAACCTAAAAAAACTGGTTCATACATACATAATTACGGAACATGTCAGTCTTTCCAATCATCTGTCAGAAAGGTGCAAATTAGCAGGTGCTCGTTGTCGGTTACAAAGAGAACTTTTACATGTTATTTGTAAATAAATGCTATGACAACATTTTTAAAGAATGTATCAATCTTAAACATATCATTGCATAAAGGTATGGGTGGTGGAAAATGCAAAGATCCGTTTTATTCACAAACGAAATTGTACTTAAACACTCAAATATAAGTATGTATCTATGTCTGCGGTCAATGACTTATTTGAAATCTCTTATGCCTCGCTTCCACTGCATGCAATCCTAATAATTGTTTGAATAGCAGACGATCGAACTGCAACATTCATGTCACGCGTTGAACAGGAATGTCAATAGTCAAGTCAATCATCCAAGTACAGGAATGAAGCAATTGTGGAGAATACATAGCTTTGATCTATACCAGACACTAGTGAGAACAGGATTGTTGTGAATGTAGATAGTGATAATATGAATCATGAATAACTTAGTGATAAAATAGTCTAAAAAAATTGTCAGGTTGGTGAGAAAACGTTAACTAGAAAAAGAGACTACTGTTTGAAAAAGCTTGGTTTATAGGATGACATTTTCCCATTTACGAACTGTACTCATATCTTCTTACAAATAAAAATGGACATCAGTAATGATGATGGATGAATTAGTATTGAACCTAGCAAGTAAATATTGCGCATAAACAAACCTTGAATTGATTACAATGTGAGAGTTTTGAAAGGATTCTGTGATTTATAGGCGGAGTTTTAAAACTATGAGTTCATAAACGCACTTGCAGCCAAGTCTTACATATTAGAAGCAATAATTGTATTTACAAAACCTTGACCCAAACAACCTTAGATAAGAAACAAGCGCAATTCAATGATGCTCTACGTGACAAAATGCAGTCCAATTTAAGATATTTATTTACCTTTTACTAAGTAGGTAAATCAATACTCAGTGTACTTAAAGCTTTATCTTAACTTTGCATTTGCACATTATGATTAATGTGATTAAATGATCTATAAATATATAGTTTTTATAAATATTCACATCGCGCGTTACAAAAATAAATTCACTTAATGCTGCTTCGCTTAAAACTACAACAACACCAACTTTAAAATTCATAATGCTAATAGAATTGAAACCACCGCCGCTAAATGAGAGAAACCGTCTCATCTCATTTATATGACTCTCTTCAATTTGCAAACAATAGAAACTGCATCTTTATGCAACACAGCTAGTTGATACAATCTTTATTTATACAAAAGTTTTATAGCATAAACATTATTTGTAGATCAGTAACATGGAAACCTGCTGGGAGAACGTGACAACTATTTCAAGAGATGAACACAAAAACAGCACTTTATCTAAGTGAAGGGTATCAAACTATGGCAGGGCTCATAACTGCGCGATATGTATTCTACGCACGGCGCCTGCAGGAAGGCAAAAGCCGCAATATGTCTCAGGACTTCCGACTCGTGTTCGATATTTCTATTATTGACACTTCGGGAGCCTAAACGTTGTATATTGGAAACCGGAGAAAATATTTAGGAAATTGCAGAAAATTAGATCACATTCTACGCTCTTTCTGACTTATTGAGGTTACACAATTGCGTAAATCGTTCCCTTTTCGTACGTGCGACTAATGCATAGTAATATTCGTAAAATGATACCCTTGATTCTATACAAGCCTACACAATTGGCGCGGCTGTGAATCACTCGACGTCACGCACGCTGAAGATTAGCGTACAAAAAATTTGGGCGAAGTGATTTCAAGGCCAGTAGTGGGGTGTTTTTTTGCTGCTTATCACTATCAGACAACGAATTTTTTGTCCGCATTTTAGGCCATGGAACAGAAAATATCTCGTATTCCTTACATTGTTCTAAGAGATAATCTGGAACACGTAAGGTTTATCGAGAATGCGAATCACTTTGTATTTTGGAGACTACGCTGGCGTACGATACTCTTTTGTTTATTTTTAAACTGGTATCAATTGGAATAATACTGATTGATACGGAGGGGCTATAGAGGTAGAGGACGGTTCGACCGTACAAGGCGATTAAGATGCACCTCAGGTTGTATAAACACACCCGGAGTTGACACAGGCAAACGATGCGGGCCCCGTCAGCGATTGTTACCTTAACGATACTGGTATGAATACTGATGTATTAAATCTTGTTACACATGTTGAGGTCGATTTGCATACACTGAGGTAGGAAACCATTTATCAAAAACAAGTATTACAATGATAGGTATAATCGTTTGATTCAAGTTTTGTAATGATATGGTTCAGACATACCTAAGTCCGTGTACAAATTACAATAATTAATGCATAAAATTTTTATTTTTTTAAAATTGAACCGTCTTCACAGAACACAAACAGACAAACCTTCTACACACTAAAAAAAGAGAAAAATACGAATATAATTTGAAGTCGGTGCCAAGTGAATACCCCTTTCAAACTATTTAATGTTTGACTCAGATTGTGAGTCAGGGTGTGTTGTGTTGTGAGAATGAGGTTTTTTGAATGTTATGGGAAAACTGTCAATCCCTCAGGAAAAAAAAATATATGGCGCCACCTTGAGAATATACCTCTTTCTAACAAAAAAACATTTTGGAAATCGGTCCACAATTTTCTTAAAGTTCAGTGATTTTCTTAGTTTTACGGGAAGACTATCAATCCCTCAGGAATAAAATTTATATGGGACCACCTTGAGAGTATACCCTTTCAAACAAAAAAAAATTTGGAAATCGGTCCACAACTGACGGAAATATCGGTGAACATACATAAAAAAAAACATATATACAGCCGAACATATAACCTCCTCCTTTTTTGAAGTCGGTTAAAAATAAAAACTGGCTAGATGGGAGATGTTTGCAAAGTTTGGATTGAGCAGAAAAATCGAAAGTTTGAAGTTGCCAGATGCATTTATTAGAATCGAAGTGTGATCCATAGCTTACGGCGAATTTCATAAATGTGATGCGAAATCGAAAGGTGTATAATCAGATAGAGTTTCTAAATCATTCCATAAATAAAGCTATACTTTTTAAGGAGCTCTGTAATCAACGTAACAAGAGGGTGATGAATTTTTAATCAATGAAGTATAAAGCATTTTCCTTGAGGATAATTTGAAACGTCTCGATTAAATGAAGCGGCCATTAATCAATGTACAAAAAAGTTGACGCGGAAGGAGTTTAAGGAAGCAAAAACTCTTTTATCATCCTTTTAGGCTCAAATACGCCCTATTCAGAGTGCCAATCTTTGTCACGGACAATGCTTTGTTTGTTTAGGACCATGAAAAAGATTTTTGCTGCTTTTAAAAGCTGAGACAAATAGTGACAAGTGTTTTGGCAGTTTATAAAGAAATCGCTATAATAAAATCTCTCAAACAACATAGATCAAGTAGGATAAAACAATAAAAATGTATCCCTGCGTGAAACCGATTGATTTCTTCATAGGGGTCGAACGATCTGCCCTCCGAGCACTTTGTAACAGACATTAAAGTAAAACGAACCCTCATGCAAGTAGGTCACTAAGCAGGGAACATGACGAATCGCCTCCATCACTCTCTAGAGGAGATAAGACTTTACACTTAGCCACTTGAGTTTTTCAGAAATATTTTATGCTGCATAAGGAAAAAACTTTTAGCTGTAGAAGGGAGGGTAAAAGGCGCCGCAAGAGGTTACCGTCTTAATTATAAATAAAGAGTTCCTTAGACGGCTAATTTTATTCAGAACACATTCTTAGAATTTTGGCGCATCGCTCGGTGTCGTTTATAAAGCGGACCGCTACAAGTAATATAAGGAGGTCGGAACAATGGGCTCTGTCTGTTCCAGAGCATCCTTAACCGTAAACATTTAGCGTTCCGTATACAAAGGTAATTAAAAAGCTATGAAGACGAGCCGGCAAGAAACGTAATGAGTGGAGCTATTAGGTTAGTGAAGTTCGATACTTGCTTGCGTAAGCGTTTTTGTTGCTTATCATTAGGAATACAAGTAGGTAATAAGTATTTCATTAGAGGTGAAGAATAGCGAGGTTATTTAAAAATTACAGAAGCCTATCATTGATTGTGCACGAAAGGAGCCTCTTTGAGGCGCACTTAAAATCCTTTCACCACACGTTTATACTAAACTTCTTAATAATAATATATCACTAATGTACATTGCTTGGCCAGACACAGCCATTAAAGATTACCATGTGATCATCAAAATCCTGTTCCATGAACAAATTGTTGCATTCACCTTCATTTACCACCTTCACCTCATTACCCATACCCACTATCACTCCCACTCAGAATGCTTTGAAAAGACGTTAGGCGGTTAATGCTGGGGTTTATATTTTGCTGGTATTTGATTTTATTATCTTTTTTTTATTCAATTCAAAGTTTTACTTTCCGAATTTCTTCTCTTGCGTTTCATAATAATTTTCTGAAAATTTACTGTTTTTATAAAAATTAATAAAGTTCCACCTGGAGTTAATTTCATATATTAAGAGACGTCTCCGTCTATTGGCTCTTTAGCCAATAGCCTTAAATAGCAATTAATATTGTTCCCACGATAAAAGCTTGTTACAGCCATCACACGACGACCGTAGGCTTCTAAGAGGTTATAAAGAGCATGTAGGCAAAACCTGTAGTTTTTGTCTAGTGACCGGGAATCCACGGGCGTTGCACCGAAGCTGGTTCGGATGGAATGGAATCGTGGTTACGAAATCGCAGGCAATGCGACCGTACGCAATTACAATAATCATATCAGATTGTTTATTTTCACTGTCTATATCGTGTGAAAGCAGCAGGAAACTTTAGAATAATAGGGAAGTAGGTTAATGGGAAGCAAATACAGAAACTTCGAATGATGCGAAGCATACCAAAGGAATGGAAGATATTAATTTATACTTGAAATAGATGCTACACATAAACTTTGAAACGAAGATACTTACTAAAAATTTAACAATTTCAAAAATAATTAGATGGAATAGGAGAAGGGAAGCCCTCCCTACTTTTATGTATGTGATGATGAACGTTAGTATGGTAAATTCTTATAAGCTAGTTGCCCAATCTGGTTACGTAGACCGCGCAAAAAGTCATCCACGTTTTATCAAAAACGACGAAACAAACTTTTTAAATATCAGTGACCTAGTAGAACACTCGTAAAAAGTTAAGAATGTTTGAGAGATGTCGAGTCGCCGAAAGCTGGTAAATGTTGTAATGGATTGACCACGCTGTCGCCTTCCTGCTTCAGAATTAACTGACGATCTCAGCCGGAAGGCATTGCGAAACTATCTGGCTTCCACAGAATAGTTGTAACTTCGTCAACACGTGCGAAATCGAGGCCGGTTGTGCAATGGAAGTAACTTATCTAAGATTGTTGCCCTCGAAAGGTTCACTACTGGCGAAGTTATAAAATAGTATTTATTCCAATTCCTATTTTTTTCACTGAAGGTTGCAAAAATAAATGCTTAGTTGATCAATTGGTATTATGAACTCTTTGCTGGCTCTTCTGCACGAGGTTAAAGTAAGTGAGTAGTTCTAGAGAGCTCGACGCTACGACGTTGAACATAGTTTATTATAGCGTTACGTCATAAGTGTTGCAGTCGAGAATTGTTCTATTTTTTTTATTTTTTTTAATGCTGGACTTTTCACACAGCATCATCTAGCCCCAAAGCAGAGCTTGTGTTATGGGTACTAGATGATTGATAAACTACTTAATTATATACTTTTTGATTGTAAATCCATACATATTATACATAGAAACACCCCATTGAGAACATGCGAAAATTAGTTTTGGATAAAAAACAATAACGATGATCATTATTGTGTTGCGTGAGAGAGACCACCAATCATTTAGCCAGTTTGGTTCTTTCAACCTAGCAAGACAAGTTTGCAAGGTACCCATACAAGTATACATATAGCTTGGTCGTTGACCAGTTGACCAAAAAAGAACCAGTAGAACATGAAGACAAATGCAACTTGACTTTCGGTTTAGTGGTAACGGTATATACGCTTGGTATTTGGGCTTACATTGTTTTGGATAATTAAGTGGCAGAATGTAGAGATCAATAGACGGGTAATGGTTGTAATTTCTTGCGCACGTTTTCATTTTCCAAGAATTAATTATAATTTATGAATGTACCTACTTAAAATTGCGAATAGTATCAAAATGAAACAAACTTGGATTCATTATGTAACTATTTTCAAAAAGGATGTAGGAAAATAATAAAATGTACTCGTAAAAAGTAAGTATACATTATTCTTATTTGATTTGGTTAATTCAGAAACTCGTGATAGATAATTTACTTATTATTTTATCTTTCTCCGCCAACTATTTGTGGTGAGTCAAATGCATTGGAAACGCACGATTCAGGCTGTTTATCGTTTGACTGAATTGTAAATCTATCACAACATTATCTGAAGCTATCGTAATTATTGGTATAGAAAATGTGTCATTGAAATAGTAAGACAATTTTGATAAAATACGTTAGGTACCTACTCTAGCTGTTTAAAATTGTATGCAGCTTAGGTTAATAAACTTAATATAAACTGGTAAACTAATAGTATGTATAGAACATAAAAATTATGTAATGTACATTTATCTAAATAAATGTAAATGTGTCAATTTTAAATTGTAATGAAACGTGGCAGCTAACTTATTTCAGAGATTATTGAGACAATAAATATATCTGTGGCAATCAGAAACGCGATTAGAATGATATATTGTTGATCTGAGATTCGTTGAAAAATATTGCAAGCCCATAAAGGGGAAGGCCAATGTCAACGACCTACACCCTATAGAAATAAGTCGGCACAACAATGAGAGCCAAAAAAAGGGTCTTGCACCATTATGGGTCCAAATTACCGCTTCAATGGTCAACCGAATATTGCTGATCCGAAAATGAATAGGCTTGGCACGCGCTCTTTTTAACGATCATTCGAAATTCAAAACCAGTTATCGAACATTTTGAGCTCATAACAAAATTGTTAAACAAAAAAATTTATCCCAAGTTTAAATTTAAGTTAGGTGCTAAATCAGTTTAATGCCTATGAGTTTTGATATTCAGCTTACATTTTGTAACAACAGACGTTTTTTGAATTGTTTATTGTAATTGTATGCGTTGGTAAATGCAGCTTTAGCAACCGCGGTATAAAATCAAATTTGTCTCATAATAAGCTTGCCTCCATATTCGAGGGTTTGGTTAACCAGAGGCTGGGGAGTAGCGATCAATTTCAAGGGCCCCTCGTCTTATTCAAATGCCTTTGTCTTTCGCATTTCATACAGTGGGTGATTCACATTAAAATGAAGGCATCTCGACTAGATATAAACTTGTGTGTACTTGTTGCGATCGATTCAGTTTTGTTAAAATTGTAGAATAAAACTTTCGTGTAACTGATATAAACATAATCTGATATCTATATTCCTCAAAGTACTTTCATATCATTATAATCAGATTTTTTTTTTTTCGGAGGGCCTAATACTAATGGCCTATGAGGCCGTTTTAGTGTTACCGGACTATTCAGATTTGTTTATATATATGTATATGATTTCATCATTAACATGGTGTTGTTTAAAAATACAAGGTTAGTATAAATTATATCTCAAATCAAATCATCAAAAAGTACGTCATTAGCTATTTCGTAGTCAGCAATATTTGTGTTGCTCAATACATAGGTGTTCCAAATAATGCAATTAATGTCAATGCACACAACGTGGTTAGGCAAAGATAAGACTTATCAGCTACCGATAAAGCAACTCTGTTGGCAATTCAGAAACAATGCTATTGAAAGTGAAAATAAATAAGAGTACAAACGTAGATAATTACAAGTAATATAACAAACTAATACTTACGCACTACACAAAACAAAACAGTAGGTAACTAGCACTAAATAAAACACTACAGCAAAACAAAAATTCAAGGCACAGAACTTAAGATTGCAGAAAAATTTACCGGTGAACGAGTAATTTCGAGAAAACACTTCACAAATTCGACGACTATATCAAATTTTCGCGTGAAATTTGATATGTGTACGGTACGCGAGTGGCGAGTGGCGGGAAGCGTCGCTCGCCGCGGCGACCGGGCAACAACTGGCGTTCGCTCCGTCTCCGTCACACTGCAGTACGCATGTCCGTAATCGTCCCTTCATGGTTTCCATTCCACATCCATCCCATGATTTTTCCTACTTTAACTTTGCTCAAATAACCACAATGCTACAAAAATAATCAAAGAAGTAAGTATTATAATGATACAAATTTTTGTTAGAAAGAGATAGCAAGTAACAAGGTCGATCGTGATTGCCACAGTGCGTTTAGCAAAGCTAACAGTCCGTTTACACCTGGCTTCTGAAGATAAGAAGATTAGAGTTGCGTGGAGCTCTTAATGAAGGTTTCAATATGAATTTGACATAATGTAGAGTTCTAAATTATGTTTTACAGATTTTGTAGACAATTAAAAAAAATATATTAAGCATGCATTTATTTTAAAAGTACAGAAACCTAATAATTTGCATGATAAAATTTTGTTAAAACTGTTTCAGACAATATGACTGATATGACATTCTTAGAACTGAAGCTATGCGAAGCAAACAATTTGCTTCGTTAACCTAAGTTTTATTTATGTCATAATTGTTATGCTAGTCATTTTCACTGCATTGACACATTCACGTGGGGTGACGAAAGTGAACTGACACACGACTCACAATACACAATAGCTTTGACTTCTGTCTGACCTGTACTTTCGTATCATATAAAAGACAAGTGGGATTTTGCCAGTAAGGCAGAGTACGTATTGTTACTTATATTTATTTATATAAACCTAGCCTTTTGACATAACTGCTACAGTTTTTCAAATATATCAAGCTTATAAAAACCTCTTTTTAAAAGACAAGTAGGAATTTGCGACTATGACAGAGTATTGTTACTTATATTTAGTTATATAAACCTAACCTTTCTGACATAATTGCTACAATTTTTCCTAGATATAAAAGTCAAGCTTATAAAAAACCTCTTTTTGCATCAGGGGTTAACATAGATAGAAACACAGACTAAAATGGAAAGCTAAATCGAATATAGACTTAAAACGAGAAGGTTTTGTATAGAAAACTGTATTCCTAAGAAGTGCTTACAATAATGCGTACGAAACTATAAAGCGTTTTTGAAAACAACCAACACTTCTACAAGCGTGTGAACATTATTGCAACTACCACTTCGACATTGAACCACAGTTTTATGTTAATTCTTACTTAACACTTTTAACTTACACGGTCAAGTGTGTTTACGTTTATAGCACAAATTTAATTAACTTAAGTTAGTATTTAATGATGAAATCCCAGATTTATATGGTAGGAGTAATCAATTTCACGGTTCTAAATTTTATGATGCCTAGGCATTTTGCTTTAGAAAGGCCTATGTCCACCATTTCAAAACTAAGCACATAGAACAAAGCAAAGCCCAGTTTTATAATTTCAGTAGGTACGAATTTGACTCCTCTGGAATATGTTTCAGAGGAGTCAAATTCGTATCTACTGGGCCTAATGGTGTATTTTTTTGTTAAAATCAAACTGAAACCAACACACTAACCAACACCTATTACTTGACAAACGTCGACTTGACACAACTTGAAAATAATTTTGCACGCAAAAAGAAGAAATAAAGAAGTCTAGCCATTTACATGGCTTTGGTTGAACGTACGCTTATCTTTACCGTCTGCCAAACAGTCGTAACCTGGTTTATGAGATGGGATTACTCGGGGTACTACAAACGTAAGTTTCTTGATGAATTACTCTGAAAGCGTGTGTCATGACATGAAATATATCATCACACTGATATTGTAAATGTAAAAGTTTAAGCGACTGTCTGTAAGTATGTTTGTTACTTCTTCGTTACAGCGGTTGCTTTGATTTGTAAGAGATAGAGAGTTTTTTGGTGATGAAAGTTTGCATAAACTTGAATGAATGCAAAGGCAATTTTTTTGCGCGGATGGTTACGTGGTTCATAATTTGCCTTTTTACCGATTTTTGTGAATCTTTTACGAGTATATTCAACTTGATTATATTCTGTACATACATTACTAACTTACATTAATGAATTGTACTTACATTACAATCTCAAGGGGGTTATTCGCATTCGTTTTTTCATTCGTTCGATGAATATTCGGATGCTTCTTACTACGATTTTCGACTTCAAGGGCCAACTTTTCGGTTTAAAATATTTGGTCCTGGGTTAGGACCGTGTTTTAACGTAAGTAACGTAACGTAAGGTAAAGTAAGTCCCTACTAAAAAACTGTAATTTGAATACCTACGAAATGCAAGTGATATCTCAAATTGTGCGGAACATCGGCAGTGGCAATGTTTATTCGACAACTTCAGATAAATGAGTTTGTTCAAACGGTTCCTAGTTTGTGTTGTAGCATGAGACTCATCGTGATCTCTTTTATTCATGTTGACAGTCTTATCAGTGTACTGTATTGAGTTATAGCATAATATAATGTCATCTGTTACTATAACGAGGATAATTCCGTTTTAAACATTCGACGAAATACTAGCTTCCTCCTGGTTTCGTTCGCGTACCAATTTTGAAACACAAATATACAAAAATCGGCGTGATTGAAACACAAACACACAAATACCTAAACAAACTTCCTTACATTTTCAATTATTGGTTATTAGGTATAGATAGAGAGGGTTTTGAAAAGATGCATTATAAATGAAAATTATAAATGAAAAGATGCATTATATCACATTAGTATTTACGAGTAATAAGGCAAATAAGTTAGTGCGTTAGTGAGTTAAAGATCGGTTGTGCGTACTTTACTATCCAGGTTAATATGAACTAATTTACCTAAAGTACTTACAAAGTGTAATATGTTAGTAATTACTTTGTCTAGACTCATTTTTGCGTGACATTCCGTAGTAAGAGTAGCACGATACTTTCGCAGTAAATTATTTCACTAATGATGTCATTCGAAATAGATTATTACATCAAAAGTAATTATCATTTATCAATTTATATGAGCATATAAAAATCAACACTATGTTTCTAAGTAATTTACATAATCTTACTTTTGTCCTGCGTCCGAAGAAAAGTAATATTTTTCGAATGTATTTATTTATTTGGACCGCGTTCTGCAGTCTATTAGTTATACTAGAAAAGTATGCTATGGTTAATTTTTTTTATTAAAGCATGATGGGGGTTCAAAGGTAACATGTTGATAACATAATTACCTACCTTATTAGAATAAGTACTAGCCGGGTTTCCACCTTTTATAATTCACTGCTTAGAAAGTAAAGAAAGAATATAGTTACATATAAAACTGTTTCTATTCCATTGGTAGGTAGATTATTGGTAGTCAGAGATGATGACTGAACCGTAACAATTTAATTGTGCTCCCATACAAATGTGCTCTATGAAGCATTAACGCTTCGGTTATCGACTAAGTTTTTATCCTTTTTATAAAAACGATAAAATAAAATGAACTAACTTTCAGTAAGTATAAGAAAACTATTTATTTTTGACTAAGTACAAAGCAGCTTAAACAGCTTACGTAGCTTGAATTTTTATTACTTTTGTTTTACAAATGAGACAGACTCTCATTAACCGACTTCAAAAAAAGGAGTAGGTTATATGTTCGGCTGTATGTACTTATGTTTTTTATTATAGGTACCTAATCGTATTCACTTGGCACCGACTTCAAATTATATTCTTATTTTTCTCTTTTTAGTGTGTAGAAGGTTCGTCTGTTTGTGTTCTGTGTCGGTTAATTTTTTTTTTCAAATTTTTTTTTTGTTTGAAAGATCTAGTGACAAGATACGAAGACTAAATAATCATGAAAACCGGCTCTCAAAGTATATCTAATGTCGACTATAAAACGAAAAAGATTGCAATCGATCTATGTCATCATAACTCATTACAGCATCATCAGATACTACGGAGTATTAATTAAAATCAATAAACAGCAAACATTATACTAGTTAATTATTCTCACAATCATGCTACGTTAATTAATCGAGACGTCATAGCTTATCCAACTGACACTAATCTCCAACTAACTTCATTCACGTCAGAATTACCAAGTGAGTAGAATTAGCGTAACGTAGATCAAATTATTAACGTTATGACGTCAGAGTGCAACGAACTTGAATATTCACGCTCCTAAATTTCTCTCAACACACGTCTGATTTAGAATTCATAATAATTAATAATATACGAATTGAGGTGATAAAACTAAATTCATCTGGGTAATTAACGAGACTTCTTTACAGCAAAACACACGTTTTCGGTCATACTGCTAACTCAATAATACTAGGTATAGGCTCCTAACCCAATAATACTAGGTATTAAGACTTGCTAGGTAATTAGCATTCTATTTTTTAGCGTGAAAGGGTCACGCTTAAATAAATAAATACATAATGCTGGACTTTTCACAAGGCATCATCTAGCCCCAAAGTAAGCCGAGCTTGTGTTATGGGTACTACATGACTGATATACTACTTATATACTTACTTATTGTTTGTAAATACATATATATTATAATATACATTGAAACACCCAGACCCGAGACAAATATCTGTAGGTCATACAAATATTTGTCCCGCGGCGGGGATCGAACCCGCAACCTTCTGCGTCGCAGGCGGACCTTCGCCCACTGCGCCACAGAGGTCGTCATACATAGCTTAGTAAATACATTTGAACTTGGTAGCTTTTGTGGCTACACCGGCGATGTGTTCTCTAGGGCAGTTTGTTGTTGCGAATACTTCTTATCAGCTAACAAGTCATGAAGGTTACCGTGAAGTACATAATAAATGGAAACCAATCCTACAATGTACATTACAAGTAGCTATGTACTTACAAGTTGTTGTATACAACGCTCTGAAGTTATAGATTTCTATTGAATCTTAAAGTGACGTCATTGACTAGTCTCATCGATAATATCCCAGACAAGTTAATCGAACCTACTATTTTAGAGGCTTATTTTATAGCAGCTATATAATCACCGAACTCTAAGCCACTTTAATACACTTTTTATCTCTTCTACATTGCCAGCATCAAAAACTTTTTCCTCTAAACATTATTGGCATCAACTCTAGTTTGCGAAGTGGGCCAATCCAACACAATTTATGATACGGCCTGTCGCCTCTGTTTATGGTTTTACAACATATTTATCGCTTTATGACATAATGGGGCGGTTATGGTAATTCCCTCGAGGCATTATGATGGACAAAAATGGCCCTCCAAGCCATCATAATATTTTACTTTAATAAAAAAAACTGTTCATTTTTTTTGGTGTATAGTTCCAAAAATAGAAAAAACTCAGCATATCTTCAGGAATATTCTGTATGATCAGATTCCCTCTTTTACTCAGAAAAAAAATCGTTGATTGATATTAAACAATACCAAAATCATTAGAATTAACCCAAAGTGGGTTGTTTCAAGTATTTGCACTTCATATCCGTTTTTATTTTGACGCAATCCCTGAAACCATAAATTCGCGAACCATCGCTGGTCTGCAATATACCATATTATTTTCTAAGATGGAAGGCACGCAATGTATGTTTTGTGAGGAGTGGTTTTCGTTATTTTGATATTATGCATGGATTCGTGGTGTGGAGGCCGAGTTGTAATAACGTTTCCGCTCTTTACCCTGATGTTTGCCGAGCCAATGCAAACACAAGAGCTTTGGCTATACGTCGAGACCTTTAAACCGTTGTTGGGCTATAAATGTTTGATAGAGATAATACTAAAATCCATTTATGAATATTCGGCAAAACGCTGTGCAATTTTACGCTGGGAATCGCTGTATCTATGAACACATCATTTGTGTGTTTGTTTTTTTAAGGAAAAAAGTATTTCTGTTCCGAGATTCAAGTATTCAAAAACCTATGTTTGAATTATTTAAATAGGTGCAAATAATTTGTTACCTACATTTCTCCTTAAGATTGCGAGTATTACCTATCTACTTATGGGTATTCGAAACACTGTCCTCTGAATAAATAACAAAGGCTTAATGGCCCATATCCCATGAGAAAAACCGAGGCAGGGCGCTAGTCATAACTACAGAAATGGCAGATAAATTCTGGGTTTCAAATAATATAATAGCTACATAATTGTTGTACCCGAGTACGAACACAATACAAAGTTAAACATACATTGATGAACAAACTTAAATTACCCTGTCCCGACGCAATACACGTTCAAAGTTATATGAGTTTTAATAACTCCAATGGCAGGGAAATATAGGAGTTGAAACAAGGAAGTTACTGACAAAAGTTGGTGTGTGTCGTGTGTGTTCATTGTAGAACATTACACACGAGGATTGAGGAATACAACTGATAAACCCAGGTAATTTGTAGACGATATGAGTGTTCCGTTGTTTTTGAACTTTGTCGAAAGAACAGACATTTTTAAAAGAGTCGATTATATTTTTTTATAATCAAAAGTAGCCAAAAACAAATACAAACGCGTTTTTAACAAAAGTAATTAAATAATCAATTCCAACCACTCAGTCTTAAATTAAATACCCAGTATTAGGGAGGTACTTCCTGCAAATTAACGGGGGTAATGATGGGGGAGGAATTATTTTTAAGTGGCAAGTGCGACCCAGTGCCATTGATTGTACATTAAAACACAAGGGTCCATATTGATTAAATGGAGCGAGGGTAATTATTTGACTGTTTTTCTAGCCTAAAGGTGCATTTACACGATGCAATTTCAACCCATACGATATCGTATCGCACGGCAATTTTTCACGTGAAAACGCTTGGCATAGTTAGCGCGACGCTCGTTGGCACGTTCAATTGGCAAATTCAAAACCCCGGCTGGGTTTAGCAAATCGTACGAAAAATCGCATCGTGTAAACGCAATTTAAGAGCCAGCGACCAGTAGACCTTCGACGTTTTATAAATGTTGAGAATTTGTCTGTGTATATCCCTGTAGATAAGAACGATCTTCGAATATGAAGTTTAGGCCGTGGGCGTGGTGGCTGAGGGAAATATCCTCTATACGGAAAGAAACATTTAACTATTAGCTATTTTAGACGAACTTCCATTTAGCTACCTTTAGCGGTTTCGGCTCTAGACAAAAAATATTTATAGATTATTTATAATTAACAAACTAAAGTGTTCCACAAGATTTCCTAGACCATTATTAAAAGTGCAATTCGTACTTAGTTCACTAACAGCATTATCTCCAGAAGTTTGCAAAGAAGAGAGCGACAATTAGCAAGGCGACGAGCTCGATTGTGCCAACTAGTACCTACGAGGATAAATTATATTAACACCAGACAATACAGCCAAAGATATGATTTAGATAGAAATGGCTCATACTTATGGAGCATTAGGAGTGTCGCTAACAGAAACGAAAGTCGAGGCGGGGTCGCAGCGTGGGCGCGAATTTCGATGAAAAAAGTAAAAAATAAAAGACAAAAGACTCATAATCAGCTGTCTCTACTCATCTTTGAAAGATTACTTGAATGAATGAAACAAGACATAAATGCCACCGCCTCGACGCTTAGCACAAGTCAATTTCGCCTCGACACCGCCCCGACTTTGCCTTATGCGATGCGATTTTTTGACACGATTTGCTAAGCAGCGCCTTATGCCAATTAGTGTCCGAGCGAGCATGCACTAACTATGACTTTTTAGGATCCAATGAGCGTTTACACGTAAAAAAATTCAGGGCGATATTAAATCGTATCGGTTGAAATTATTTCGTATAAACTTCGCCACTTAAGATAACTTTGATTAAAATGGAAATACCTTGTTACCTGCCTATGTTACTCGCACGGTAAACATTCCAATCCAATTGGTAGGATAAGTTTTAATCAGAATGTTTATTGGAGCATTGAATAGGATTGCTTGTAAATAAACACTGCATTTTTTACTGTTTCTACAAAATAAATAAACTGTTTTTTCACTAGGGAATTTGGATTTTAGAGGATGTTAATTATGTTGCTTATAGAATGAAAACAAAAAAAAATGTTGCAGCTTTAAAACCAAAATAACTAAAACACCCTTCAATTAAACTGCTTCGAAATAATCATAATTACTACCTTAAATTTTAACCCCACAATAACAAAATATTATGCCATGCGTGAATGTATAAAATCACACTTTGCCTATAGAGCAATGATGTTAAATAATATTAATATCTTTGCTATAGAGCCATTTTGTCTAAATTTTTTATTATTAATTTTTAATTGATAAGTGACATTTCTATATATTGTATTTCCCTGTAGATACCCCACAGTAGTCCGTCTCTAGAATATTCACTTAGCCAATGGAAACTTGGAAACGGCTCTATTGTACCCCAGAGTGATTTCATTATGAGCAACCACGTACGTGCTTTGTACATTTCACAGGTAAAATACCTTAATTATCTGCAAAATCAGTTTGTGCTTGGAATATGTGAGGAGACTATGTTAAACACGAAAATAATGCAAAAAATCAAATAAAATAATCTTCGAAGTTATTAGCTTTCCCAACTCCAAAAAAACGTTCGATGGAAGAGTTCTTACAGTGCTACGTTGGGTGAAACTAAACAAATGCTTGTTTTATACGGTATGAACGTAAGCAGAAAATAGTGTGAGGTTGCGATAAATCACGTCAATCGTCGAATTGCTGATCATTTTCCGTACCGTCACACGTTTTTGTACCTTGTACTGGTTAGTTTGTTTGTTGTTACTCTTAAAGCTCGGTGTCTCCCTGTTTCGGTGATTAACCTCATTAGTAACGAATAGGCACTTCGTCTCATGTACGTAAATGTAATGAGCGAAATTATTTGCGTGTATGAAAAGTGGTTCTTATTTTCTACATGACATTAAATATTAGTTTCACCAAGCGTGTAAAATAACGGTTGTAATTTTTAAAAGTAATTTTAACTGCAAGTAGGTACCTACCTACACTTATCATACCTATGAGGTACCTAATCGGTAGTTATGAAATATAACCAATTGAGTAAAAATATTAGCTTAGCTTATACCAAAAACCCCACTCTCCCTGAATTCGGAAAAAAATGATATTATCATGAATGATAGATTAAACTTTAGGAAACTAAAACTTACCATTTCCCAACAAAGGATATATTAATATAAGTACCTGGAAAAAGAAAAACATATTAAGTAGGTACAAAAACAAAACACAGATTTTAATTTTAGCACATTGAAAAAAACATACTTAATTATTTTTTTAAACTGTTCCCAATACTGGGAAAGTCATTTTCTTCTGGACACAAACTTCCCAACATCCAACCTAGGGTGGAAAGCTAGGTTGGAAGAATAAGTCAACTAAAGTATTTTTGTTATGTAGCGCCTTGCATTTTCATTGTAGCAAGCACCAATGGCGCATGTTAACACGTTGAATGCAGGCTTGGATTCATTGCCTCTGTGGCAATGACTCCTGAATGAGTATCAAACTGTATCTACTGAATAAAGTTATAATTTTAAGGTTAAATTGAATAGCTTCAGGAATTGTACATAAGCGAGCAGCATAAAAGGATTGTAATGGGAAATAATAGTTGATGCTATAAAATCGACACCAGCAATTTGCTTTGTTAAGGTCGCGAAGTAATTTCTTTGGTATGATAGGAAAATAAAGTACTTATTTATTCAGCTGGCAGACGATCTACCTTTCTCAAAGTATTTTACGAACTTTTTTAGAATCCACAACAATTAGAGCGAAGCTAAAGGTTTCTTTTGATATCCAAACTTCCCAGACGCCTGTTAATCCAGGTGAAGCCAGAAGGGCGTAGGCTGAAGACGAAAAATTATTTCATAAGTCATTAAAGTTTAAGTCCCGTTTAATTAACGCTGGGTGAGGGTTGTTCCAGACATCGCAAAAAAAGTAAAAGTCACTAAGAAAATTGTCAACTGTTTTCATTCTTTTGGCACGGAGTTCTTTCTGCTTTGTTTATTTTGTGAAAACTGAATGTTCTTTCGCAGCTTACTAGAAAACTCATAGTACATAAGCACCTAGTTAGAGAACTACCTATTTTTTACATTTTCTTAAAAAAGCTGACACACATCATGTTTTTAACCGTAGTTCAGTGATTGCAGTTAGCAATTTACATTGTTTCGTTTAGTAAATACCACGAGCCTGTACTACGGGTGAAGTGCGTGGCGCACTACCAGTACAGTCAATGCAACCATCAGCAACTGGAAATGACCGTCACATCACATTTATTTATTTTATTATATGCGCATTGTTTCGTGGTACAAAAATTTTAGAGATAGAACTACCTTGTTCCAATCCAACCCATGAAAACACTGAATTCATTTTTGGATATAACTCAATCCAAGGGGTTGGGTAGTTTGAAAAGATAATAAATACGTGTTTCGCTATTTAAAAAAAAATACTTATTTAGACATCACAACCCCACAAATAGTCTTATAATACGATACGAAGCTGTTTTACTCGTACCTACTATTACTGTCAATTGGCCATAGCTCAATATAGATTTACGAGTATAAAGAGGGAAGTAAAGAGGAAAGGTGCCATAGTTAATGTCACCCAATACTTATCCGTCACTCTTGATCTAGCAAATGTCTAGCGATCATCATTTGTTTGACGGCAGGCTCCGAGGGGATGAGACACATAATTGAAGCAAATATTTGCGGAGTAATGGTTGAGAGGGCTAGGGCATTGTATGTCGATGAAGCCATTGTAATAATGTTTGTAATGACAACAAAATAATGACGTCATTTTTACGGATTCCAAAATGCCAGGAATTAATGTTTGGGAATGAATCCTACTTACCTACTTATTTCTATTCAGTCATATAATACTGAATTATGGAGGTGCTAAAATGTTCCACTCGTGTTTATTTTGTAAAGTAGGACATTATTTTCTGTAAATAAAAGTTACATACAATGTGTAGAATGTGAATACCGATCGCGTGTCTATTCTCAAATTACCAACATCGGAAGCGGTCATCGATACGATAGAAATATGATCGCATCACTACCCGAGGATGCTTCTCTCGTATTATATTTAAAAGCGCTTTTATTTCCCAATTCATCGATATCTTAAGGCACTTGAACACTTACAACAGCAAATTTTCTCTAAATACCTACCTATAAATTTACAACTTAACAAGGATATACTTAGAGTTAGAATATCTAACCTAGTTATGCTTTTCCTAATATCAAGATAATATTACCGTGACCTCATTTTATTGTACATAAGAAGGTACAAATTGCTTGAGATGAGAAGTGACTTCTCCGTCGAAGGTTCACAAATTGGACGGACAAGCTTTTACGAAATACCATTACGCATTGAAAGATAAACTAATTTTCCTGAAAGATCTCTATTTATGGGAAAAGCCGATAAGTAATTTTTCATAATGCAGTCTGAAGAGCTCCTGCTAGTATTATACCTACTGTAATAATAATGGTACTTACTTGAATAAATTTAGGTTTTTACATGAAGGTTAAAAGTTTGTAAAGTTGTAACATTGCAGCAAATACCTACAGCATTAACTTGGTAGTAGTTTTAAATGATACAGAGTACATTCTATTCAAGAATTATCTAAATCTTTGTGTGGTTGTCAAGTCTTGGCTTGTCTTGCCTGTAGTTGAAACTATTCAAACTTAATCTGTAATATTCCTCAATGAAGGTATAACTTGTTCAGCCCATTACAGGTTCAAAACAAATAGCTTAATAATAACTTCTTATAACAAAGTACCATTAATTTTTCAGGAAACCAAATCACATGTCCTTCCTCAGCCTTCAATAAAAAGCTTCAATACACCAAAATAAAGGGCCTATTTGTTACTGCCTACGTTATTGCGCTCCATGACAAAACTGCGCCATCAATTAACCCGAGTTTCGTATTTACGGCCAATATACCCTCAATATTGTTTGTTTTGACGGAATTCATGGTTTTCAGGGTTCTGTGCCCGTAATTTTTTTATATGGTGGTGGTATTTTCTTCATTTTTTTCATACGAATTTTGAAGAGCAAATGGACGAGCCACTTAATATGTACAGTTCTAAAGGCTAAATAACTTATTTTTGTCGTGTCATAATAACTAGTATTTCGAACCAGTATGGTGAAAGGTTAGTAAAAATAGTGAAACGTCATGAATGAATGAAAATAGAATTATACAGCTGGTAAATGTTAAACTTTCAAAAGCTAGCCCAACCCGAACTTGCCCGATATTTTACAGTCTGTAACCCGAGGCACCACTCAGCGGATTGACGGTCGATGATGCACAGAATAATATATTTTTATTTGAAATTCAGTGTTTATTCGCTAGTATTTCGGATCAATATTTATTCTGTGTTCACATCACACAGTAGAATAGCAACCTAGAGTCGACTCATGGATCTCCATCGCGAGTAAGTTGGTCACTTCCTTTTTATGAGAAGTAATTATGATTCCACTTATGAGACAGGGGTAAGTTTATCTCTGCTTACCAATGCTCCTTCTTTATAAAGCAAAGACTTATCAAGTTAAGTTTCTTAATTAAATGAAGGTTGGGAAATTTTGTTTGGTCAATTTTGTTGACCTTCAAGTTTATTACAATGGTTAAACTTTACGACTACAAACACAAATAAATGTTTTAAATAAACATCATATATTTTCTATGAAATAAATGAAAATCTACACCATGTTTAAATAACAGTTAAGGCATTGCTTTGTCAAAAAACGGTGCTGTTTTTTGCAGATCTTTGGTAAAGTTAAAATTTAAGTTAACAATTAGTATCAAGCAGAAACTAAGGTTTACGTAAGAGATCACTATATTGTAGCATACAGAAAGCACCCACAACTTGCTGTCACACGAAGTTATACCAAATAAACCCTGAGTATAAGCTGTGAATGGCTCAACTTTCCCGACTTGTTATTAGCAAACTTAAATGTGTTCCGTTTAATGAGGACTTAGGACTTGATTACGACGCTGTCTTATTCACTAGATAAGTAATGTTTTGGCCATATCTAGTTTTACCGTTGGTACTTATGTATCAACGTCCGGGTACTAAAAGTCTGACGTAGCATCGGCTGTTTTGTATACCCCTCCAGGCTTTGTATGACGAATGATGGAGAGGCCTCTACACGTAACAATGAATGAGGACAAGCTGTGTGTATTAATGTGAAAGATTTTTTATCTCTAAATAACTTTATGTTAGGATACTGCAAAGATCAAATTACAAAAAAACTTTAGTTACGAAGTAATATTACAGGCTAAGTAATGTTTTTCTAATTTTGTATAAACGGAAATGATAAAACTGAAGAATACATTTTGACGCATTGAAATAATTAGACATTATAATCTTTACTTGAAGTTTCTCTCGATATTTGTTATAATTTATGCAATACAATGTTGCCAATACAATCAATGTATTCTAGGTATGATGCAGGTACATTGTAGTACAAGTTCTCATAGATATCTATCAAGTGGCCTTCGTTCCATTCTGTTAAATTCAATCGGTTTCGAATGAACCGAACGTTGGAAATTGCTAAAATATTACGTTTCAGTTGGTAAATATAGCTTATTTCCCATTCACTGCTAATTCTCGATAAATATTTGTAATCCTAGCTAGCAGTTTGAATTATAATTTGGTAGACCTTGGCGATGATTCATACTACAACAGCTTTTACCTCTAACTTTATCCTTCGATATGGTCAATGGCTTCATTTGCGACAGAAAAGAATATTCAATTTTACTATAGGTTCACGACTGCATTTCATGGTACCTTGAGTGGCCTAATATTACAAAAATATCTACCGTACCTTGGGGATACAGTTACCCTATTTCGTTTTTGACACTCATTTCACTATAAATATGTGTTGAGTTTTGCTTTAGCTTAGTAAAATTGGATACGTATTAAATCCCTTAGCTTAAAACTTCTGCAGTTAAAACCCCGATTGTAAAACCCCTAAACTTACAATAAAAAATAAATTTAAAACAAATTACGCTCTTAAAACCAGTAAATCAACTTAGCTCCAGAACATCAAAAGTTACTAACCTTACTATAATACTATCAAGTATGTATAACATTTTATGAGGGATCATTGATATCCAGTGACCGGCGGAGAATTTAGATAGGTCGTCACTTATGCGGTAATATTATGCACATTGCACTATGATGCGGGAATTCCGTACTACCGAAATAGCTGATGCTATAAACGCGCTTGTGACTTGCTAGTCTGTTATTTATGAAACAAAACAAATAGTGCGATAATGCGAGCTTTAGTCATATAGTGTTGTGGCTTGGATTGTTAACGGATGTGCTTTGATTACAGAGATAGACTTGCAAAATGTCATTTGGATTTCAAATTGTAGAGGCATGTGCCAAAACTACAGCTATAATATATCGAAATCTTTGTGGTTTATCCTGTCATATAATACATAGTTTATCTAATGTATGATGCATGCATACAATTCGGTCCATATAAATCATTACAAGATAGTAATCTGATAAGCAATAAGGCCCTTAGTCACAGCGTTAATCAGTTGCTAACGCAATTATCCTGTCAGACATATTACAATAACAAGGACCGTAATATGTTTTGTTTATGTAATGCATATCTTATATGACGAAACATACGCCTACGAGGATATGGGCAGGTTTCGAAAGCTATGAATGAAATTTAATATTTACCCCGGTGATACTACCTCGGAATTCATTTTCCAGTCAAATATGACTTGAAAAGAGGATAAGGTACATACGACGGCCAAAAAAATAACAATTAGTTATTAAAAACTGTAGTAAGGAGAGGTTATCAAAGAATTTTCTATTTAAAATATCAGCAAATATGAGCTTTAGATTTGAATGAGGTTTCTATGAGTGAAGGCATAGATAGACTATAATAATTATCTTTAAGAAGCCCTTCTCATCTCATGTATATATTTATCTTGTAAAGCCCTTCTCATGTCATTGTTGGAGCGCTCGTTCCTACTATTAACTATTCGTCTCTATCCTGTGTAAAAGTTTAAGTAAAAGTAAAGTCATATAAGCATTTATTTAGCAAACCAAGTAACGTAGATAAATCACTCATCTTAATATGCGAAGCATCTCGTAGTGCGCATTATTCATAAGCGTCCAGTAAATAGTTTAATAGGAGGTTGAAGTGCTCTCTCAGTTAGATGTTAAGGGGTGTCTAGCCGCTTTGCACCTGTCCCCCGGCTGGGGTTAATTGTCTAAATAATTGCATTGTGGACGGGTAAGCGTGCTAGAAAGCGTGTGGAAGTTCAGAGGTCCACTAACTAATAGGATCTTCCAAGTGTGTTTATGCAATACTCGAATAAATATAAGCAACCAAAATAGAGAGCAAATATTACTTGTTTTACTATATTTTGTTATGTTTGCAACGTTATGCCTTCAAGCAGACGAAACGAGAGTATCGAGAACTGGATAAAATCTGTTGTTCCGAAATAAATTCAAGAACAAGCTACTTTTCAAGGCTGTAGATAGGGATAAGGAACACTTTTGAAACTGTGGGTAGTCGGTAAAAACAGCTTGAACCTCACTGCGTCTCGCGGAAAACTTTTAATGGAGTGGCGAGTAATAAACTTTGTTGCAGGAGACCTTATTATTTGGTGAAGAATCGTTTTTATTCCGACCGAATTCTAAATTAAATTTAAGTAACTTTTTTCTTTGATTAAATGATTTGGTTCAGACCCTTTTTTGCATATGATTGAAATAAGAACCCTCTTTATCAAAATTCAACAGCAGTGTTTGAAAATAAGGAACCTAAAATTATTTTTGGTTCACATCGGTTCAGTGCGACGAAATAAAAATATTAACTTGCTACGTATATTTATCTCCGTCCTATATGGATAATTGAGTCGTGTTTAAACTAGAACATTTTTACCATATCCTCAGTATTGTATAATGCCACATAATTATAATGAAAGCCATAGCTTGTTGCAGTGTCGAGATTGCGCAGTGAGTAATAGCCTCCCCTTTCATTACATGTTACATCGTTTCTTCTGCACTCATATAAAATCACGGAGACTTGTTTGTATATTGTACATTTTCCGTCTTACAATACACAGTGTCATTGACCTACAAAATATGCATAGTTTATAGGTCATACCTGAGATAATTATCTTAAAAGCCTGTTTGTCGGGATCAAGCATGAAGAGTTGACTAATAAATAACTACAAAAAAAATAACAAAGGCCTCCCTCCCTTTTCACCAAATAACTTTACTTGATGGAAAAAATAACTAGGTAAGTACCTGATATTAATTATTTTAATTGACATA
The DNA here is from genome assembly GCA_951394285.1 of Epirrhoe tristata. Taxonomy (NCBI): domain Eukaryota; kingdom Metazoa; phylum Arthropoda; class Insecta; order Lepidoptera; family Geometridae; genus Epirrhoe; species Epirrhoe tristata. Next base: position 6,979,406 of record OX596150.1, on the reverse strand, counting down.
AAGCCACTTTATATGGAAACAAAGTAAGTATGGAATTCATTCACAGGCTCACATAAAGTCACAAGCAAAGTTCAAACGGTCTGCCTTTCTCATGCGTATATTTTATAAAAATACAGATTATTAATATCAATAAATACCTAGGTGCTAAAAATAAATCGTTTTAGTTAGGACTAACTAATCATACAGATATTAGATTCACGAAGACAGACTAGTTATCTTGTCATAAGTAAAGCCGCAGGCTACAGCTAGTGGTGAGTAATTGCAGTAAGCGCTACTATGTCCATGATCCATAATTTATTCTAAGTCGTATGCTTTTTGTTACACTATTCCTAGACGTCTCATGTTTTGTATTGTGTTATTTTAATTTTAAGTTACTTGAATTGCGAAATTGAAAACGCTTATATGCGTCTGAAAATCATTGACGCTTATATTTACTCAAATCTTCACTTGTGCTTTCCTTCCGTATGAGCTTTTTTTTCATCCAACATTTTCTTCCAAAAGGAACTTGCAAACATAGATCCAAACTACTTATTATTGTTTCTCTTTCATCATTTTCCTGCTCTTATCCCGCTCATGCGGGGTCGGTACAACATGTTCTCTTCTCCCACTCTCCCCTATCACTCGTCATCTCCGTATCCACTCCTTTCTTACCCAAATCTTCTTTCACACAATCCATTCATCTTTTCTTTGGTCTACCTCTACTCACATATCCATCCACATCCAATTCCATCACCCTTTTAGTTACGTGACTTTCATCCCTCCGCATTACATGCCCATACCACGCTAACCTCTTCAACTTTTCAGTCACCGGCGCTACTTTCAGACTTCTCCTAATATATTCATATATTATTGTTTGTCTTTCATGAGATGAGTAGTTGACTCTTCCAACATCAGCGGCTTGTACTTCATACAAAAGTAAGAATTTATCGGAAGTACCTGTTCTGATTATTCAGCACTTAATAAACATCCTATGAATGCGACATCCATACATCAATGTGCTTGCAGAAAAACGATGCTGTCATATCATCCGTAACGAGAAACGTATGGGCACGCGACAATGATTATGAAGAATTTATTGCTGACTGGCGCCTTGCTGCGGGTTTGCTCACGTGGCCCTAATATAAAAGTCCCGATGGACTACATCTCTTCTTAAGAGGAGACCAAATTTTAAATCTTTATTGTCATCAGAGAAGGAATCACATAGCTCGCAACCTTTGCAAACTCTTGACAGAAGTTACCGCGGAATAGAGACAAAAAAACACCGTTCAATAATAAGCTAAGCATAAAAGTCATGGACCATGATGATCCACAAATTAGTGCTATATTTCTTTTTGATATCTCCTCTTATTTTAACTGGCCTAAACCAGGACTTTGATCTGTTGAGAGGCCTAGAGCCTTAGTAGGCAAATTGAGTCTAGTCGTAAAAGCATTTTATGATTTCATAGGTAGTCAATCCAAACTTCGTGTTTCGAAATATCTATCAGCTGAATGGGATAATGATAAAAATAATTGTCTGTAATAGAAACTGTCACAGTAACTCACTGTAGATTTAAACGAATGGCTCACGATACGGATGCAGCCAATTTATCTTCGTGTGCTCTTTCTTTTCTTGCGGCTGGCTCAATTTCTTTATTGTTGACATACTTAGCGAATTATACTACTGCACATGGAGACAGTTTATTCTTCGTGTTGCGTGTTGCAGTTTTACTAACAAGCTAATTATGATACTTAAATAAATAAATAATGCTGGACACTTCACACAGCATCTAGCCCCAAACTAAGCAAAGCTTGTACTATGGGAACCAGATAACTGATATACTACTTGTATACTTTTTGTTTGTAAATACATACATATATATTATACATAGAATCAACCAGACCCGAGATAAATATTTGCAGATCATACAAACATTTATCCCGCGGCGGGGATCGAACCCGCAACCTTCTGCGTCCCAAGCGGGCTTTTACCCACTGCGCCACAGAGGTGGTCGGACTTACAAAATGTTTTCCAACCCGATTGCTTTAAGAAGTGCCATGTGTGGTATATCCGTGTGCTTTGTTTCTTTTATCTTTACGATGTCCTTTGTATGTGCAAACCTCATACATACGAACGTTTTCCATTGTATGAAAAAACTTTGCATATGCATTCGCAAATAATGGGACATGCTCGCATAATCAATCGATGGAGAGTGACCAACGATGTTCAACGGCATTTTATACGTCCTTTCCACAGGACGGTCCTATAGGTACCTAATTCGAAAGCAAGACCGATAGAGTCTCGGCCAGCCAAATTGAATTTACCTATTTAAACGCTTTGCAGTTGAGGTTATAAAAATGCAACTGTCGTATAACGTCCTCTGTATTTACTGCCTCTAATGTGGCTGCAGTGATGCATACTATGAATAACTAATGCCCTTTGTGATTGCTAGTTGTTTTGTGCCGTCGCTTGTCTGCGGCAGACAGTAAAAAATATATTCAAAACCATAGAATACGATTTTAGTTGACATGTAATATTAACTATAGAAATATTGATGAAACAACTTACAATCTAACTTGCACCTTTGTTTTATTTATCGCACTAGTTAACTTTTAGTACAAGTTTGTTTCTTGCAGCCAAGAATGATAACTAAAGTAGTAGGTAGGTACTAAGCCGATAAGCACGAATAAGAGAAATAATTTTCTGATCAGCTAACTCAAGAAAATGCCTAAGGTCAATGTTACTTTCACGCGACGGTAGGTATAACAACAGCATGAAACAAAACAGGAAATGGCTATTTCTTGTAGGCGGAGACTACCTGTCTATACTATGTTTACAATGTATTTGCATGTCGCCGGTTTAGTGTAATGAGATGTTGAATACCTGCATAATCTACTGCGATATGTCTAGCTAGATAAACATAGGTACACAAATTACCAAATGTACTTGGACAAATACAACTATCGTTTGTGAAGGGAGACCTATTAATTGGACATGGAGCAGGGATTTTCTAGACAAAAACTTGAGCTGTACTAGGTAAATCTCAGAATACTCTCAACCATCGTAAAACGCACATTTTCCATTGAGAATTTTACAAATCATCATGATATATGGACGTGATTTTGAATTTTAAGACCGGCCTAATTTTAGTAAGATAAACCAATAGAGACCGAAAATAATCACAGAGGATCATACCTGTAGGCGAAATGTCGTCGCCGGACGGGCCTCCGTCCATCAGGGATGCTGTCCATCGAGGAAGACATGGCTCCATCACTGATCCTGGTTAGACTCCTTGCCTCCGCTGTACGGGCACTCTCCAACAATATTGCCGTATATTTTGTTATCAACATCATAACAGAACAGAACCAATTCAGTACAAATACATTACACGGTTCACTATGATTCACTAGATAGGTACTACTGTGAACACTTTGATTGGACACTGCGATAACACTACTGATTGTAATTGTATCATGCAAGCTATTGCCGATTTTGTTGCGAAACTGTTAGTTGTTGCACCCAGATGGTATCTCAGCTTCCTGTAATTGGAAGTATCAGGACCGTTCAGAATCAGATAGTGGCAGTTGACTGAGGCGATGTATAATAGTGACTGAAGTCACTCAGAACGGAGTACCGACCGGCATCAAGCCGTCACGGACACTGGCCACATACCCCTGCAACGGGATATTGTGAATTATCCGTGACACCCACACACAAGAACTTGAAATTCAAGTAAAAATAAACTCCTCACCATAACTTTATATGACATGGGTAGGTACTGTTAGGTACCTATTAAATGTTTTATTTGCGTCTGATTACTGTGTTCACTGTTATATTATAACATACAAGCAAAGCTTGCGTAAAGATAGCTTGGCTTATTCTTTGAGATGTAATTTTCGCAAAACAAAACAAAATAGAATAAAACTACTTGCAAAAATGTGTCCGTTATAAGTTAAAAAGAAAGGAGCTCAATTAAAAACGCAAAGCAATTGTTCTTATTACACACTTCAGTTAACTAGGCCTTTTTTCCTATAAATTAATGGCGAAGGTCTTTATTTATGATCGTTCTGGACAATTACAAAAAGAACAGACATGTTTGCGAACTTATTATTTTCGAATTATCAACGAAAAGACGCTCTCCAAAGTTTTCCAAGTTATTTCCATTGTACTTGTACCTTAACGTCTAATTTTTGGATGCTTTTATTTATCTAACTCAGGAATCCTTGCCAAAAAATAAAAAATTATATTCTGCAAGCCAAAACACTCGACGCGGTTAGTATTTACGATAAGATAATTACCCCAGGAGTTAAAGACGGTGCAAGTGTCATTGACCACGGAATAGGTAAACAGTGCGTAGAAATAGCACTCTCGTAATAGAGAAACATTTTTGGTTCAAGGGTGTAATGTGCGTGTTTATTTAATTAGGCGTAAGGGTTATTTAGATATTTGAAATTGAAATTCAAGTGGAATCAGTGTTAGATAATTATAATAAAAAAATATAGGTCCCTTGTCTGTACAAAAAGATAGAAAATAGAATTACAGCTATTTTGGACAGGGGGCCCAGAGATGCTCAATGACTTTGAGGCACCCATCTACCAATGCTCGGATATTTTCAATGCTGCCGGAAAAGCCAGGTAGAGACTCCACAGGACCGGACAAAGGAGGCCTAAACCCAGCATTGGGTGCAAGCATGCTGTTTAGATATAAGTAAAAAAGATTCTCTAATATAAATGTGACTCATCAAATAATATTGTAATTATTTGATGAATCACATTTATATTATGTTTATTTTGCTTGTGATCTCTGCCAAATCTCTGCCTTTTCGAGTCATACAAATACAACAATTTCCATACAATCATTTTACTATATAGATTTTGATGGTATAGGTATATTTTTTCAATAGACCGTAATGAAACTGAACTTTCTTGGTGTTGAGAAATAACGGATTTCAATAAAATGTAATCCAAGTTTACGTCACCCATATGAACGTGGGCACACATAGCACCAGTGATCAGTATCTGTCCTTTCCAAAACAATAATTTGTGCGAATTTCGAAGTTTCATTTGATTATTTTATAGCAGATTATTAGCATATAGATGCTACAAGTAATCGAAGCAGTGGTTATATACATAGGTATATAACCACTGCTTCGCTTACTTGCATCAAGCGTATCATATTGATCGCGAGAAAACCAGTTAGTATTCTACTATGAAAAATTCTTAACCTACTTGTTGGTGATGAGTTGAAAAGAGCATTTTACTAACTTTGGATAAAAGGACGTGCCTGCGTGTTGACTACTGAGGATTATACTGGAATACAAAATGGAAACAAAACCATTGATGGATCAGAGTGGAACTCAAAGTGGAAACAAAACCATTGATGGATTAGAGTGGAAGAAAAAGTGGAAACTAATCCCTTAATGGATTTGATTAGTGGATCAGAGTGAAATAGGGCAGTCAGACTAATGTTTACCACACCTTGGAGAAAGTGTGATCCTGTTTCGTTTACACTGGTGCTAAGTGTACTTGATCCTTATTATCGTAAGACAAACTGACACTTACACTGATCATTTAACCGTATACGGAAGGCAGTAAAGTTTCAAGAATTTGTTGAGTTCTGTTTATGGATGATCAATTACGTGTTGACATTTTATTAACAGATTTGTTTTTTTATTGATGCAAAACTCCGATGCCTACAATGTTTTTCAAGTGGCATTTAAACTGAAAGCAATCTTTCATCTCTAGCTCATGTTTTTACATAAAGGTTTTACAGCCGCATTCAGAGTCACTAATGGCTACTTAAATAGTTCGTTAACCGTTACTTTATGAAACGGATGTAAGTATAGACGTGACTCCAAGTACCGACATTACAATTTTGTACATATCTGCCAATAAATTGAATTTCTTGATCTAGAAATAAAAATCATACATTTGATCCTAAATTCAAAGCTTCAAATTAAATTAAAGCAAAAGAACAGTAAATATCATACCAACGCCAGTGACAAGCCTAATTACATGTGGTATTTTCATAAGATCTCACATTGCAATACTTGGCAACACCTACACTGAAAAAGCATTGTAAGCTGAACTCGGGCTAAGTAAAATGATCCGTCTGCATTCCAAGTTTTAAACCAAGAAGGCACTGCTATTTGAGTAAGCTAAGTTTAAGTTTAAGTAAGTAAAATTGATCTTGTACTAAATTCAAGATCAATTTAAGAATTACACTATGTTAATAGGTATATCGTTACACTGTATCTCCAAAGCACGATAGACTCTCTTTTCTTATCTTTTTGCATTCTAGACTCAAAAAAATTAACCGATCTTAGACTAAGAGTAACTAAAAAACTGTGCCTAGACAAACGATCTTTAAATACTCGTACATAGAACGCTTTTTTGTGGTAACAGTTTTGTTTTGACATGTGTCAACATCAGCTGCTTTTTTGAGAATATGTAAGGCTTCACACTAAGCAAAAGCTAGTATTCAATACGTGACCGGTTGCAAACCCAGCGCCGCCTATGGAATACTAACTGGTTTACTAAAAGATTAAGCCACTTCCTAGGATCAGTTTAAGCAAGCCAAGTTACAAATACCTTTCTGCTATGAGGCTATTTATTACCTATCTACTGAATGGAGCAATAAGGCAGCTAAATGAAATGTTAAATTATTACAGAATTGCAAGTCTTGCAACAGACAGGCTAACACAAATTGTATTATACGTTCAGGATAATTCATGTTTTAGTACTTTGCCGCGCAAATCTTTTATGGCGGAAGTACACTGATTAGAAATACTAATAATTTTAAGTCTAAGTAGCTTATATAAAGCTGATCTAGCTACTTAGGTTAAAAATTATGCAACTGGCAACCCTGTTTCCCAATGCTCAGATATTTAACTGCAGTGAAGCCAGACAAGGTTCCAATGACGTTGATTTCTTCGTATTTCAATTGGTGGCCACTATAAATCCGAGATCATTTTGTCTGGTCAAAAATCTATTTGAAATTTTAGTAATTTTAGTAGTTTAAAATAACCTACTTATATTGCTTTATCTAAAGTAGGCATTGCTGTAGGTAAGTTTTTAAACTGATTGTCTGACGACGTTTATTCAAGAGGTAAGTAGGTACATCAATCTTAAAATAACGGCATCAAAGGTGCTCAATTTGTGTGTACTACCAATTTTAATAATTAGCTTCTATAGCCCCCAAAACAATAGTCGTTTTAAAAATTCAGATCATTCGCCAATAATTACTAAGAATAAATGGAATCAATTCAAATGGAAATCCAATTCCTCATTTTTAAACTTCTTAGAACTTGTATGACCCGAAAGTTCACAGACCTCTTGGCTCGAAGCCAAGAATGGTGCCTAATTGAGGTGGATTGACGGAGGGGTTCAACAGTCTATGGTTAACAAGCACTATGAACTTTTGATAGAAGGAAATCGATATTTGGGTTAATAAGCTAAGATAGAGCTCTATTAGGGATGTATGTTATGGTAAACTTAATATGAAATGAAATGTAATTTATTTGCATAAACACATGTGATACAATAAGATCTTAAAATTATATTTGTCCATTCTGTGTCCTACCAAAGTATTAGAAATTTGGAATGAACGGTTGGAGCTGCTTTACAAACGTAACATTTGTGCACTACAAATAACAATTTTGTGGTCACTGATGTTTCATTTGAACAAGTTCGTAAACAATTCTATTTGTATAGTATTCGGTGACGAGCTTATACAACTTTACTTTACTTCATACAGCGCGTTTTTATGTGGGTATATTTTAAATGTACTGTGATAGAACTCGTGTTTTGATTGTAGACTAACTATCTCTTACGATTTCAGCGGTCAAAATAAATGCCTATTGACTGAGTATTTTGGCTTTAAGTCTAAAGGGACTTCTTTCGCCATTTTTGAAGGAGCTAGTGGCTCTGCTATTTTATTTAGTTTTCTCGTGTTTTACTAGGTTTTATTATGTAATTTCGGTGGCATTTTACTAATGAAGCCTTGGATACGTAACAGGAGATTTGGCAAATGGAATGGGGGATTATTCAAGAAGATTTCTTATTTGACGAAAGATTTCCGTTGGAGTTTTGAAATGACAAGCCGCCATTTTTTTTCAAAATCAAATGGACGTGACATAATACATAATATTTGAAGTGAAGTGAAAATTGCCATTGTTAAAAAGAAGAAGAAGGAATAAAAAGAAGAAACCAAGAAGTGAAGTGAAACCAAGAAGAAGAAGACTAAGCTAAGATGTTACTGATTGGGTGGTATAGTCGCTCAGCGACAAAGCCCTTTTCTTTTATTTTGTGATAAAAAAAACTCTAAAGTTCCAATGTGTGTTGTTTAATGTTGTAAGTACAAAAAACCCTTCCTGAGAATTCTACTGTATTTTTCATTCTATACATACATTCTGCCCACATAGGTCAGAAAGAACGTTCAGTTTCACACGAGGAGAGTCTGACAAGGGCCAGTAATAGCCTCAAGTGTTCGGGATAAAGTCATTGTCACAAACACGTAATTGCTTCCAGGAAGTGCCATTGCAAGTTGCACCTCGTTTGGACCTGATTTTCCTGGACTGAAGACTAAGCCAGAACAACTTGGTCGTAATCATTTACATTTGAACTGGTGTGCAGATCTACATAAGTAATCCATACTATCCATATCCATATCCATATCCATACTATCCATACTATACTATATACTTATACTATATATGCTATATACTATAATATTATAAATGTGAAAGTAACTCTGTCTGTCTGTCTGTCTGTTTGTTACGCTTTCACGCCCAAACGGCTGAACAGATTAAGCTGAAATTTGGCATAGTTAAAGGTTGTATCCCAGGGAAGGACATAGGCTACCTTTTATCCCGAAAAAATGCAAAAATCCCGAGGGATCGCGGGTCACACCGCGGGAGCGCAGCTAGTATTATAAAATAAAGTCCCTTAGCTGCAATGGACGAAGGTTTATATGTTGCAACACATTATTTTATAGTCCTAAAATCTAATGTTTACTTTATTAGCAAAGAGATAATGACGGTTATACCCAGAGTCGCTAACGGCCTCTTAAATTCGATCCTTAGAAAATGTTTTCGAAAGAAAACCTTTACTTAAGTAACTTTACTTTTTTTTATCGTGTAACGTTAATTTCTAGCTCCCGGTTTATTTTTATATACCTACTCACTTTACTCCAAATTAGTAGTAGGAGAATCTGAATACCAAATTCCTGTGGGTAGTAGCTGCCTAAACAGTTGATATTGTTAGTTTTATTAGCAATTCAGTAGAATATGTGGGTGTCTATTAGATCATCGAATCCATCATTTGATTAAAGAAGCAAAAGTGATTCACTTTATACGATAAACAAAATTATCTTTTGTTGAATATTGTGAAAAGCGGTTGAACAAAGATGTATTATGACGAGTTATTGAACGTTTCTGTAAACTTAAATCTACTTTGGTCATCAAACTTCAGAACGAGAAGTACAGCTGTATTAACCTTAATTGAGAAAAATAGGTCACAGTAATCACACCAGCACTTTGAAAGCCATTCAAAAATCAAACACTGTTCACTCGTGTGAGATGATATTTCCACACGGTACGCGAATATTTTGCGGTTTGTTTGCGCACGCGATCACGGCGCTATCCAATCGTCCGATCAGATTCATCGACGCGGGCGCACTGCCTCGACTCTCCTGTATCGCACAGCCGCCTGCCGCCTGCAGGATTTAATTTGAACTTGGAACTCCGATACGATGCAATTTCAGAAGTTTTTATTGCGTTTCGGTCAGCGATGCGACGCGCATTCATTATACAAAATACGCGAGGTGCTTGAACTTTAACCAAAACTGTTGTAAACACACGTTTTACCGTTTGACCGCCTCCCCGATAGTTTCCGCGAAATGTTTCCTTCTATAGGTTTTGGTAAACAAAAAAATATGCATCAGTGGCGTCGGTAAATCCTTTGATGCTACACGCGAGAACCCATTCCGTTTGCAATAAAAAGAGCGCGTGGCCTTAAAAGGGATGTGATCTCAAAAATGTTATACAACTTTCCTTTTCAAAGGGATGGGGACATTATGTGGAATAAACTTATCTGGACATATCCTTTTATAGCTCGCAATCGTGAGTCGTATGGCAAAAAGGTCAGTTTAAACGAGTTGGTCATTACATGAAATGGGCACGCTAACGTTCATATGAAAGTAAAATTTATTTACGATGTACGCTATTTTTTTTCATCCTGTTATTTAGCTATTGCTGCAATTGTCAGTTTATAGATGTGACGAATGTGACCCATATGCGTGCGTTATATTTTATTTATTACAATAAGTACGCATCATGTTGGTAAAAGAATTCAATTCAATTCATAAATTCATTGCTATAATGGGTAGATACAACAAAGAGTCATGATAAATTAAAGAAAAAAATTACAGATCAGTTATTATCTTCCGCATGCAATTGGTAGTTACATAATCATAGAATAAAAAAAATGTTATAAGCTTTGTAACTAATATCATAAGTAAAAGGAAAAATTTTGACGACCTCTGTAGCGCAGTGGGCGAAGGCCCGCCTGAGACGCAAAAGGTTGCGGGTTCGATCCCCGCGGCGAGACCAATGCTTGTATGATCTACAAATATTTGTCCCATAACACAAGCTCTGGCTAGATGATGCTGTGTGAAAAGTCCAGCATAAAAAATAATAATAATAATAATAATAACCAAACAACACTTTCAAATAACAATAATTAAGTAGGTAGGTTTTTTTTACAGTTAAGTTAAAATTTAAAAATTTGTCACATAAATAATGTTCAACACTTTAAAAATGTCTTTTGTAAGAGCAAACTTTAACTTTACATCTTAAAACTTGCTGAGACGCAGGTTCGATGATGTGATCTATTCAGTCTAATGGTTTGTAAAGAAGTAGAGTTATTTCATCGTTGATGAATCAGTATTGAAACTTTTTTCAGACTATAAGTACTTAAAGCTGCGAACTACTTAGTATAAGTATAAGGTTGTCTGGAAGAAATCGCCTTGAGCGACAAGACCGCCGATTGTAGGACAATACTGTCGAAACTTAGCATGTAACTACTTCATGTAACACTGTGTCCTCAATAAAGTTCTTATTTATTTATTTATTTAACTTTCTCTAGACGCAATTGAAACTTATAGCTTACGTCCTATTGCTACGAAGTAATAAGACGCAAGCCATACAAACTTAGACACTTAGGATTCCTAATCTTCAAAAATGATACCTAGGGCATCTAGCTCATCACCTTTTGTTGCTCTACTAGGTCCTATTTAAGTTCAAACTTTGGGACCTAATTTGTGAAAACTCTTTTCATTGTTATTCTTGGAATATCTGTTACAACTTTCGGCTGACTTTAATGTTATAAAATATAGAATAGAATCTAACATTACGGTGTTTTTCATCATTTTTTTATCAGTTTTCCCTTAAAATTACCGTTGGGAGTCGAATTAATAAAGTCGCTGTGAATACATATTGGCGCATTAGCCCTTAAGGACTGCAAAATTAATTACTCCCAGGACTATTTTAAGACGGAGTTATTAAAAGAGGGATATTAAATGAGATGAATTTATATCAAGTACTTACCTAGAGTTTTTACAAAAAAAATGCATGGTACAAAAATACAAGAATGTGAAATAAAGATTCAGGATCTAGACACGAAGAAGAGAACTTGTGTTACTTTACTTTAAGAATTTTATGTTATAGAGAGATAAGTATGTAAAATACAGTCAAGATTACTATCAGTGAGTGTAAATCCTTTATTGAAAACTGAAAAATTTAATAATTCCTATAATTTTTCAAATCAATTAAACTAATATTGGTTAGAAAAGGAACCATGGTAGCAAAGCATAGTAGAATATTACAGGTGTTTGTAACAAAATGATCAAGTCCACATGTACCTATTTTGCTGCAACTAGCATCGATAAAATAACGTAGGTATCATAAAAAAAGTATGTGAGTGTCGTGGAAAACTCGGTTGGAACGGAGCAAAGAGTACCTAGTTTTCTATACTGGGAAGATACTTAATAAATGCATTGTCAATTAAATATCTTAGAAACGCTCTTCCGTACTAACAATGTAGAAACAATCTATTGACTGTGTCGTGGCTGCGCATTTAGCACTGTGACGATTTGACATAATATACATTTGTCGTGACGATTTTTTTTCCAGACTCAGACTTTTTTTTTCCTTGGATACCGTCCGAAAAGGAACTTCGTTCCAATAATCTAAAAGCATAATTATGATGCTATTCTCGAATCGTTCTGAGTGGATCGCTATCGTCTGAAGTAGGTCGGTAGGTTTATGTATTAAGTTTATATATTGCATATTGCATATACATATATTTGGACCAAGGAATATGGAAGTTTAACCATTAAAAACAGACGTACTTAAAAACAGATTTCTATCTTTTTTCTGTGTTTTGAAAATGACATGGTGAGGTTTTAGATATTTTAACTACCTAAGTTCAAGTAGAACTTGGAAACCAAATAAAACAGCTTATTGCTGGCATAAGCTGTTACTTTAATTTAAAAGTATAGATAAGTCATTTTGTGTAAATGAAGACGTTTATCAAATAACAAAACATAAAAAAATAGAGAGGCATACAGATGCTTAAGAGAATTTTAATAACTCACACACACAAACCCCGATTTTGCTTACTTTGTATTCCTATCATCGCATCGTTTCTTAAAACTTCGTCTCTATTATAAACAAGTCTTATATATTTAAAAGCTCTGCGGTTTGAATTGACACGTGGGCGAAAGGTACCGAGAACTGTTACGCATTTAATGCTATATAAATAAATCGTACATAACAGGGACAACGGTTCCTGTTTGTGTTTCATCATTGTCATTGACTTTTTGCATCTATTACAGATGAGGCGGCAATTATTAGGTCACACAACAGCTAAAATAACTTAAAACTTGTGTAATCTCCTCCTTATTTTTTTTTTTTTTTTTTGTTATGTAACCATTTATAAATAAGGAGGAGATTATACAAGTTCCTTGTCATCAAATTTAAAAGTGTCAATACAAGCGGCCACTCACGGCTTTGTTCACGAGACTTACAGATGATGTAGATAAGTACCTTTTCTTTGACTTGTCAAAAATATCCGCCACAAAAATATGATTCTTATTGCTTAAACTCTAAATTCAAAGAAGTTTGAGTTATTACTTAAACATTTTGTAAAGTCAGAGGAGTTTTTACGTTTTAAAGTAAACACGCAATAGTAGATACCAAGTTTGTTGTGAAATCGTCAAGGTATCTCAAGGATGTGAGTCAGACGGTCATTACCACTCGTTATTGGAATACCGGTGATATGAGGAGTTAAGGATATTACTGTGAATGGAATGAACTTAGGAATGAGTTAAATAAACAGTCTCTTAGTCATAGGATACTTTCTTTTTATTTTATCTAAGTCGACCCATTGCTTGAGTAAAATTCTCTCTTCAACCATCCTCTCTCCTTCGAAATCTTCCACTCACTCTCGAAGGCATGAAGATCGTCCCTCCATCATAAGATATTTACAATTACATAAACAAAATCTTTATTTGAAAATTCTAGTTTTTGGTTTTCACATTTATTTTCGCAAACTGTGTGATGTTTCTACATAGTAAACAATCTTGACCTTTATCATAATGCGATGATTCATTGTTTGTCACTTTGGACATTTATGGGCACTATACTTTTTTTATATTCAAAAGCTTATTTTATTCGTTATTGTAATAAAATAATGCTCAAATCATCGTTCACGCTTCAGTTTATAGAGTGACGCGGTATCTAAGAATTTTTATTCCTTTCCTCGTCTTTCTTCTTCAGTCTGTACCTATTCATTTTAAAAACCTACCCATATTTCTCAATATTATTTCAGTAAAAATTTAAATATATGATTCATTTATTTCCGATGCCGTGACGGGTCATCAACTGAGCGAACGCATGAATGGTTAACTGATAAATTAATATTTTCATTGTTACCCGCATCAAACTTAATCCCTTATCGAATTTTAAGCTTCGTGTTTGCAAAATGTTTATGATGTGGTATTTTGTGTTTTCAAATACTACACAAATTGATTATTTAGATCCGTATATATAAAAAAAAAAAAAAATTCTCGCTCCATCGTAGACCTCACTCTTGCCTGTGTAAGTTTGAGGTCAAGAGCCGACCCATTCATCATAAAAATAATGTTTAAATAATTTTGGTCAGTTTGAGTCTAGAAAATATTGAAAAGTAATTTTAAAATACATTTTTAAATTGTTTTTGTAAATAAGTATAAGTATAACTTTACCAATATCAGTAAGTATCCATAAATAAGTGTGTGGTGCAAATGCTAGGAGTGACCTTACCGAAAGCTGTGAAAAAATAAATCAAAGATAACTTAAATAATTTCCATGTTATATTCATAAAGGTTCCTAAGTTCTAATCAGCGTTACGAGTAATGTACCCGAAATTATGCAAATGTATCCAGTGCGTTTATACAATTACATCGTATGGGACTCCTCATTATCATTCAGAATGTATGTTAATAGAGTTACACGAGTTTGTAATCATTCTTACGATATTGGGGAGCTACGTTCAAATACCTACTGTAGAAAGTTCACCTACATGAAATAAACTCTTACTAAAATGGCAATTAATATGACATATGAAACAGAAAACAGTGTCCTATCCCAAACTGTGTTTGTTGCCCTGGACTGGATATTCACTGTTTTGACTTTTCTCTACTTCTAAACGAGTAAAACATTTTATTGTTGTTTTCAAATCTTTTTTAGGTATTTGTCGCCGAAACCCGTTTATTAAAATTTTTTGGTGTACCTATCTTTGCCAATATAATATCTGTGAAATTCTACTTAGTATGATGAAAAAGGAGCATTCTCTATGAACCTTTTATCAACAGCGTACACGTGCCTTTCATATTTATTTTCCAAGAATAATTTACAGTCCTGAGTTATTCTTTCTTGTACTTGGAATGAATAGAGGCTCTATTAGTCACGTGTACGAGAAAGGGGCGGAACATTGTGACTCAGCTGAATAGTCGATGGAAGGAGTTGATTCGATTTCGGTACCATTTCGTACCTTTATGTCTTGGGAGCGATCAGAAGTGTTTGAGTAACAAGAACTAGGGACTGTCTATTGATGTCAGATGTTTCCTTGCTAAGTTTTCTAGTATGTCAATATCAAGAACAAAATCGATTGGTAAGTAATGTCCATAAGAGAGCCTTGTGATTAATCGTACAAACACGATCAGTGCCTCAGTAGTCGGTTACTTAGCAGCAGTTAAGGTTATTATAATTATGTAATCACAAATATATTAAACACAATAGATAACATTTTAAATATTAATACTATATCTTGAATTAATAAATTAGTTTCCCAAAAAACGGTCTCCGTCAATGGTAAAATCTTAATTTATTAATATTTCACCATCGATTTGTCCACCGCTAGTCCGTATTTGTCTCATACTTACTCGTATTATAGTGATCCCGCCACCCAGTCCGGTTGGTAAACGTTGTAACATTAGGGGCGTACAAACTCGCTTTATGCTTTATTCATTGTAGATACTTACTAGGGATGCCACTTTTGGCTTTTTTCAAGTTTTATATTAACTGTTTCATGTTTTTCGGATTCCAAATTAACTTAACTTAACAAAAGATGACTTGAATTCATATTATGTACCCACTTATAAAAAAAAGTACGTGAGTGTCGTGGAAAACTCGGTTGGAACGAAGTTTCATCTTAATAATCCTAGAAACGATCTTCTGTATTAACAATGTTACTATCTATGGACTGCTGACAATGTAACACTATGACGTTTTAACATATACATGGTGTCTAGCCCCCATCCGAAACCGTCCGAAAAGGAACTTTGATCCAAAAATCTATAATAAAAGTGGTTCATGTCATCCGGGCTATTAAAAGCTGCCACCTCTATTAGAATAGACGCGCAGCATACATAAGTAAAACATACACATTTTAAACCGCTAACATCATAGCCTTTCTTTTCGCTTTTCCGTAGTTAGTCATTGATTTTTATTTCGCAAACATATAAACCTTCTTTTTGCTTTAATCGAGTAAAAATATAACAACACTAGAAGATAATGTAAGAATACAATCATAATCTTTTTCTCTTTTCTTAATTTTCATTTTCTTTCAAATTCAAAGTTTTGTCAGCCCTAGGTCAAAACATACCACGTCCGTCAAGTGTCTCCGCTGATTGTGGAGAAAATTAATCACTCCAACGAAGAAGACAGCATACCGATCCTGGTTCTCCGACCTTCTAAGATATATGAACTTGGCTTTATTTTCTTGAAAATAGGAAAATTTGTTTTTGCATCAAAATTCAAATGCATTTTTCTCAGCCAAACTACACTATTAGCATTTCCTCAGCCAAACCACACCATGGGTTGATCAAGTTTCTAATAATAAACAGACCTCAAATTATTCATTTTTTTTTATTGGATTAAGAGCTTGAGCAAGTGTAAGTATGCATACTGCTAAAGGTATCATAATCCGGCGATTTCAGTACTATGTAGTATTTGATATTTACGCAAAATGCTTCAAACTTATATGAAAGCTTGTCGGGAAAAGTTATTTGTTTCGTTCATATCGCCCGCGATATTAGTTCCGAGCAAGACTAATAATTAATTGCGTATGTTGTTTATCTTATGGAATGTTACGGAAACTCGAGCTTCCGAGCTAAATGATGTTAGTTTATTTAGGCTTATAAGTATTTGGTGAGTAAGTTTGCTCGAGAAACCAAACAAAACGGTTTTTATTTAATGCTTGTATAGGTTCTTTAGTTGGCCAAACATGATGTATTAAAAAAAATCATGTCCCAGACACTACAGCATCTCGTTGAGTATAATTGAGTGTAAAGACCATCAAGTAAGTTTTGTTTTGAGCTTAAACGCCTATTATTTATAGGCGCTATGATTGTTTTAATGTTTTAATGGCTGCCACCTATTGAATTAAACAAACTAGCATATTTCGTGTAAGTATAATTTGTGGCGTAATCACCATTTGAATTTCAAGGATCATAAACCATACCAAGCATTGTCCACAAGGAATAGTTTCGGACAACGATCCTTCTTTGCGAGGTAAGGTCCTCCAACTATTTAAGTTATTTAAGGGTACCCCGCTCTAAATCTTAATCGCTGTAGGCAGAAAGTTTGGTGCAATGACTCGTGAAGCCGACTGTCCGCTTATAAATCGTCGAATCTGCGGTTTAGTCAACAAACATTACAGCTTGTACACCATTAGTATAGGAAAAAAGATATAAGGTATTTCAGCCCTTATGTATCCAGATCAACGTTAGTTCTAAAATAGAGCTTGTTTATGATCAATTTAACTGTATCCCTCTTAAATCTTTTAATGTAATCCAGATCCTTTGAAGATGTCTAAGGGGGTAGTTAGAGGCATGCCCAAATACATGATACATGCCCAAATTTTGAAGAAATTAATGAACCATTTAATGAAAGTCAATAAGACTAAAGATGTTTGTCAGGATCGTAGCATTCTCATGAAGTTACCGTAAAGGTAGAACCTATGTCTTGGTAGAGACCTAACCCTACGTTATAAAAACCCCCCTTCTCTTTACGTTTCGTCTCTACCAAGTCTGTATCTACCTCTTCAAGTAAAGCAATAAAAATACATTATTGTCACTGCTGTTTCACTATTGAGCTGTGCTGTCTGTGGCGGGTCGATAGCCGAAAGTCCATTTTATGGGCGGCTAAGATACGATGGGGTTCGCATTCCTTTTTTATTTACCAGTTTACACTGCAAATCTTCAGTTCTGAAGTTTACCAGCTGTGTAAATACTATAAAAAGAGTTAAGTTTGTTTTCAGTTAGGGTGTTTTAAATACTATTTAAATTAAGTACGTACGAATGATTTATATTTTAAGTTTTTACTTTTACTAGACCGGGATATACTAAAATTTCCTCGAGTTTCCCGATATTTTGGCGCAGTTATTAGAAAAAGATCATAACCAATATGAACGATAAAATATTTCTCGTAGAATTTACATTTTTCATAGTTAGTGTGACATTAATAGCAAGCAGTCTTATTAAGGAAAATGTTGACAATGTTGCAGTTCACTTGAAACTTTGTCATTTTAATTAATTAAAACTGCTTTGGTAGAAGTACCTATCTCGGTTTTATTATGATGTAACTTTTACGAGACTAGGGAAAACTCTAGTGCTAAGCAAAGCAACTATCCAGACTAAATTCACTTTATTATTTATAAAGCTATTTAAAGAAGTGTTATGAGCGTAATTCTGAATGTAACTATCTTCGTATCTAATTCGACAGTCAGTCGTTTCTACAAAACAAAATTACTAGATTTTCTCTTTATAGACATCCATACTAATATTATAAATGTTAAAGTAACTCTGTATGTCTGTCTGTTTGTTACGCTTTCACGCCCAAACCGCTGAAATTTGGCATAGTTAAAGGTTGTATCCCAGGGACGGACATAGGCTACTTTTTATCCCGATAAAATGAAAAAATCCCGAGGGACAGCGGGTCACACCGCGGGAGCGCAGCTAGTATAAAATAAAAATTGCTCTTATTCTATAACATTAAGAATATAAAATAATAATAGGCATGCATAATTGATTAATAGTTTAGAAAGTTATAGTGGCCGCTCTCATATTTTCTACATTTCTCTATCTCTGGCTTGTCTCATCCAGTATTTTTATAATTTACTGACACTACGACGGCCATCTTTAATTTCATAGGTCTACATAGAAATAGAAAGCTTAATAATATTTGGCAAAGGACGCAGAGCCTTTATTAACCATCTGTGAACAAGAAAATAAATAGAAAATGTTTCTTGTTTGGATACTAGAAGCCTAAATCACATCACGTATACACCTACACAAACAGCTTGCTGCTGCCAACGTAGGCTCTGGCACATGACTTACACAAAAGTGCAACAAACTTTTAGAGATAGTAACGCCTGTGTTGATTTTGCTTAGCGGCATTGACGCATAAGTACTTCATGCTTTTTGTGTATTTGACAATGTAGAAAATATTTACCTCTCACATACATTTCACGTAACGAGACTTATTTTAATCATTTGACTGTGGACTATGGACAACTCTGGAGGCTATTTCCTATTTTCCTAGTTTGCTCGTGACACGACGCTCTTCTCCAAGGTGGTGTGCAAAATCTTGTAGCAAAACGAATTCAGTTACCCGTGTCCCGACCGCCAACTTTATTGGCCACGTACAGAATAACAATTAGTTTAATAAACGATTCTTGCTTTTTTCGATTGTAAATAAACTGAAATTGGACTTCTGCTGTTTATGTGCATGAAAAAGTATAAGAGATATCGCATTTGGTGTTTAATTTAAACTATTAAAACAAAAATACTTGGGTTTTCCTACGTAGGTAAGTACTTGACTTTGCAAGTAAACATTTCTTAAGAAGAGGCAGAAGTATAAGACATCCAGCTAAATTAGATAAAATTCAACAAAGCATTACTTGACTCCTATAGAAAAACTTATTGAAATCAACGATTGACATAACTCCCAATGTTACTTTTTTAACAGCTTAAAAAGGTAATATTGGGTACTTTAATTGTTTACCTCGGTTATCGAAATAAAAGCTATCAATATTGTATCCCCTCAACACCAACTGGCAATAGACGGCCACACGTTACACCAGCGTGTGCCAAACCGTAAATACTGAATAACAGCTCAGCAAGTGCTGGCGATTTATGTCTATATACCCTGCTATACAGGCTTTTACACTATGCGACACAATATGGCATGTGGCTTAATAGTTTAAGCGGGATGGAATAAATAGTTATTTAATGAAAGATTAGGACGCCGGCGCTAATTTACTTACAGAGTTATAGAGTTCATCATCATCTGCATTCATCAGCCTCATTTAGCCCACTGCTGGGAATAGACCTACTTTTGTTTGTGCCATCCATTACGATCCTGAGTTCGCACTTGGTCATCTACCCAAATCGCTATCGAACGTCCTGTATTAAGCATTATCTAAGGTTGAAAAAGCTCTTATACTCGTACTCGTATTGACGCTCTACAACTAAATTCAAACGGTATATATATATTTTTTTTCTAAATAGCACCACTGTAATTTTTTATGTTTTTTTATTTATTTATCTTATAAAAAATCTTACATACGAAACAATGTAATTAGTTCTAAGAAAACCACGGAGGTTTGTACTTGTATAAAAACTATAAAACAACTTTCAATTTTATATAAAGTGATCTACATGAAGAAGACATTTTTTTTAGTTTATTTTTGACATTTTTAGCCGAAATACTATCTATTAAATCCTTAGGCAAATTTTATGTAGACATTCTAAGACAAAATCGTATAGTATAAATTGCCTATATTGTTGATTATTTGGTTAGTTACATCTAATGGCGGCTGACCACGCAGAGGGTAGACTTTAGCTTTGAAAACGTTTTGGGCCACTTTACAAGGCTATAGTTAGAAATAACAAGGATACTGTCGTTTTTATTACTTAAATTGATATTATATTACAGTATGGTTTTAGGTATTTTGATTTTTGGTGATTCCTGTTGATTGAAATCTTTTCTGCAAGTTTTTCTGATAAGAAAAATAAATTAAAGATTAAGTTCTTGAGTTCACTTGCTTGCTACCAACAATTTCGTTGAATATGTAGGTACAAGTCTACCCGACAATCTGCAAGCCGTTTCAAACTAGTTTGTCGGTCCGTAGAATATCAAACTATCTATCTCATCTAGTATTCTAGTCTGGGTTCCACTCCTTCTTAAATATTTAAGCCATTATCAAAGTAGGTTCTGTCCTTGCCTATTCTACGACGGAAAATTGGGGGTCTTGGACCATCTGTTAGGGTCAAGTAAAGGAATTTCCGTACATGAAAGATGATTTTGTACTGAAGTTTAGAATTTCATTGAGAAATGAAAAGTCTTAAAAAAATATATTATAGATTTAGCTAAAGCCACATCTCTTCTTCGTTTGATTCTGAATGTAACTTCGGACAATGAGCATTGATTGAGCATGAGTTCACTGAGTGAAACATGTAGATGGCGCTACCGGTGCTATAACCGATAAAATATGAGCTTATCAAAAATTTCGATTGTGACGACACGGGTTCCGTGGCCGAATGGTAAGGCACTCCGGCTTTAGGAGGGTCATCTGATCGTTGCGGGTTCGAATCCCGTCGGAATCGAAAATTTTGATAAGACTTTTCATCTGCCTTATCGCTACTTTTGTGTGGAGTTAGCCAAAACTATGTGTTTCGGGAAATCGCACCAGAAACACGCGCGTGATTCTGTGACGTCAGTGATTCGCATATCAAGCTTTATTTATAAAACTGTATCTATGCAAAAATACCAGCTCAAAACGTTGTCGATTCGTAAATCATGCTAACAACTATGTCGTAGGTATTCAGACAGCCGTAAGTCATGAAACGTCTTATTTCAATGGTGGTATGATTTATGTGCTCAATTACTGGAGCCCGCTGTGTCGTTCACGCCTACAGACCGCCTACCTAGCTGTACGAAATTGGCTGATCTTTTCATTTCGAAGGCTGAAAATATCACAATGCTTAAACCTACGGTATTTTTATGTCCTTTCATTTTCTTGGCTATAAAACATTGAAAACTTTGCTATCTCTAACAAAAGTTCTCCGTTTTTGATCACAATGCTTTCGCCGCGAAACGACAGTAAGGATTAATAACTCACATTTAAAACACCTACAAAGCAAAATGCCTCAAATCGATATCTCTAACGTGGTTTGCCAAATTTGCAATACGGCTGCATTCTTTTTTGTCTCGGCGGCATAACGTCTCTTAGGCCGTTTATGAACTAACGATATGAAGAATTTTATGTTCAAAATTTTTACACCTTTGGTTACATTATTGCAATTTTCATAAGGATCTCTAATTTTTTTGAAAATAATTTATAGCTTATGTTCATCAGAGATAATGTAGGATTCTAATGGTGAAAGAATTTTTCAAATCGGTCCAGTAGTTTCGGAGCCTATTCAATTCAAACAAACAAACAAACAAATGTTTCCTCTTTATAATACTATAGTGTAGAAGTGTAGATGACAAGACAAGAATAGTAAAGATATTGATCTAACTTAGTGTTGGCTTCATACATATCCGCAACCACAGAATAAATATACGTAAACGTAAACAGGTTCACAACTGTATCCCCAAGGCGCGGTAGACATTCTCTCGGATCTTCTTTTATGTTACTTATTCCAGATCCTTTGAAGATGTCTAAGGGGGGTAGTCAGAGGCATGTCCAAATACATATTTGATACTTGCAGAAGTTAGTATTCCATACGTGACAGGTTGCAAGCCACTAACTGATTTTTTCACGATGTTTTTCTTCACCGTTTAGAGCACGTGTTAAAGCGCATATACATTTTACGAAACGCAAAATCCATTGATGCACGCCGGGATTCGAACCCACAACCTTCGGATTGAAAGTCGAGGTACAACCCCATTCGGCCAGCACGGCTCTAATTAATATTTTAAAATATTAATGCAAGTAATAGACTCGTATATTGGAATGAAGTTATTTTTCGGGCGGTATCGAGAAAAACAAACTGGGGGGCTGGGAGAAAAATTGTTACCGTCACGGCCGTCACGTCACAAAATCGTCACAGTGTGAAGTGCGCAGCCGCGAACAGTCCATAGATTGTTACATTGTTAGTACGGAAGAGCGTTTGATTTGAATTTGAATTGGAAATTCCCAGTATAGAAAAGTACTCTTTGGTTCGTTCCAACCGAGTGTTCCACGACACTCACGTACTTTGTTTGTATCGATATGTCGTGCATGTCACAATCACCAGAGAAAATTGAAAAAAAAAAAAAAAGCGCCTAGAACACACGTTGCCGTTTTCAAAGCGTGTTGTAGAAAATAAATAAATAGTTCGTACCCTATCTCTCACCCCGCACAGAAAACCATAATATTGAAATTGACAATAAACTCCGAAACAACCAAGGAAAATATGAATACATAGAAAATTCTCTATTTTTCAAGGGGAAGCTTTACCCTACGTGGTGACAACTTTTTTAATCGCTTTGAAAATGAAAGGTCCTCACCACGGGGCGTCTCGGCGGGGAAATAAAAAGTGTTAGCATTAGTTTCTAATAATAGTTAGTCAGCAGCAAGTTCACCGTTTTACATAACTTGTACATTATAAACTTTTATTCCTTATACATAGGTATAAGGAAGGTATACATAAGTATATTTCATCACCGAGTGACTTGATTCAAGAGAATGTCTACTGTACCTTGATACAGCCATTAGATACAGTCGTCACTTTGTTTTATTTTGTTTTTTGGAGTGAAAACTTCTTTAGGCACGATAAGCAGTTTCAGATGGGTAAAAAAAGTGTACAAGTTCGACAGTTCGTAGAAACTAGTGCTCAATCAAACTTTTGAGCATAACGTAGTACACAGTCCATCTTCTAACTAAACCTAACTCTTTGTGATAAATTTATCTAGCTCATCAGATCTTGAAGCCTTCTGGAAATGAAAAATTGTAAATGAATAGGTAAAGGACCAATAAGTAGCTTAATGAAATTGCATTATCGCGTGCGACCCCTCAGAGGGACGCAATAAATTGAATTACTAGTCCCGCAACCTCTGCCGTTCGCCGTTTGGAATCCTTTGAATTCTGGGTAGTTCGAGTTTTTTAAAACTCAAGTGACACTATACTACCTAAGTACACTATTATACCTCAGTTTTCTTTATACTGTTTTTCTTTATTTATTTTGTATATTGTTGTAATTAGGTATTTTTCAATAAAGATATATTCTATTATTCTATACTAGAGCTTTGCTGTCGAAAAGGAGCATTAAAAACGTTTCACTGGAGCTCAGCTCCCCAAGTCATGCCACAAATATATCGCAAAAATAAAAATCTACGCACAAGTCAGACCATCAAAAACCCACAAATTAATTTAATCATAAAAAATATCTTGTCTGGATTTCTATCTCGATTGGCGCGGACCGTAGTAGGGTACGGTATTGTTAAATATTCGCAGACTCAATACAGTCTTTACACAGTACAAAACTCAGACTCTGCCTTTTGTCTCGAACGTTACTGTCTCTCCGAGGAGCAGTCGGCTTTTAATCAAAGTCTTTTCTTTTGAGGTATCGTTTCATTGCTCACAGAAATTCTTTAGAACTTCGTTTTGATACTTTATTGGACGGGTAGTTAAATTCTTGTAGTCTTCAAGTATAATAAACATCAATTGAAAAGATGTGAGACGCAATGCTTTTGACCATCACAAATCATCAATATCGATGGTAAAATGGTCTTTGTTTTTTAGAGTTCCGTAGCGAAAGGGAGCCAATGGGACTCCTTTTTTTGTTTTAAAATTATTATTTATATTAATAAATAAATAATTCTGGACTTTTCAGACAGCATCATCTACCCCCAAAGTAAGCAGAGCTTGTGTTAGGAGTACTATATGACTGATATACTAGGTACTTATATACTTTTTGTTTTGTAAATACATACATTACATATTATACATAGAAACACCCAGACCCAAGACGAATATTTGTAGATCAAACAAACATTGGTCCCGCCGCGGTGATCGTACCCGCAACCTTTTGCGTCGCAGGCGGACCTTTGCCCACTGCGCTACAGAGGTCGTCAAAAAAATTAAAGGAGACTGCCCAAAAGCGACGATCCTAAGACGCAATGCATGATACTTAGTAAATATTTAAGTACTCCCAAACGATACCTAAGGAGAGTGTCTACGTATTAGTTCCTCATGTGAAAGTTGCGGTTCCCCAGACTTTCTAATTAATTCGAAACTAATCACGCATCGTATTAAATATTCGCGTCGAGGGTAGAATCGGATAGATCCCGTGTTGCGGTGGGTACTTGCTTACTTCGCATTGAGCTATGGTACAGTTGTTCTACCTCACGATAGCCGGTTGGTGTTAATTGTGTGTGTAGATGCACATGCACGTTGTTTATATGTGCGTAAGCTCGGCGACGTTCCATGGACGAATAAGTGCTCAGTATCGCTTACGCGCACAGAAACTAATCTACACGCACAATAAATACCAACCCGCCTTCATGAGCTAGAAGAACTTTACCTAACGGGCTGCGGTAGAGGGTGTAACCGCAGTGCGCGCAATCAGAGACTATTGTTGAGGGTCTACCTACTCCGATACTGGTAGTTTTACTCATTATCACGAGCTCTGATTAATTCTACTTTTTGTGAAAATCCAAACGGTGTGCATAGGATTTGTTATAAAACCAATAGAATTAATTTAGGGTTCAACCTTAAAAACCCTTTGGTAAAGTCAAAAAGCTCATGCTAGACTTTTTTGTAATTTTTATCTAGTTAGATATGATAAAATATCAACTATCGATATACCGACATGTACATCGATAAATGACAATCTACCGTGCTAATTAATCGTACAATGCTCGCAATCATGAATGATTGAATGATAGCATGTTGCTATTTTTGACTTACTAGAAAAAAGAAGGATAGGATATAAACCGATTTTGAATTATTTTTTTGTTTCAAAGGTGAATTGATCAAGACGATATTAGCCATCATACTCATTCTTTCATTAGGTACATAAGAAAATACTTTAGAACCATCTAGGGATCATAAACGATCTTCAGATAGTCAACTGAAGATCAACCAACTGCACTGTCATAAGGTATCAAAACAACATGAGTTTAGGAGATAAAAAAAATACCAATCAAAGAATTCCTTTTTATATACATCCGTATGAGAACACCCGTTTGGATAAAAGTCCCGACCACACTCGTTTATATCGTATACCGTTTTGTTAAAAGTGTCTCGGGTTTTATAACAGGACTTTTACGGTTTAGACCACACCGCGCGGAAGTTTTTTTTTTAGCTTTTTGATTGAATTATTTTGAAAAGAAATCGATGTCTGCACAATAAGTTTTTAGTTTGATTAGTAAAATAAAAAAAAACATAAACAATGGGATAGGGGCAGGATTATGAGACCAGAAAAAAAAAACAGTTTTTGTAAATACCTAGCTTTCTGTAAATACCTAAATACCAACTTTAGGGTTAAATGTTTGGCAAAGATATATGCATATAAGTAAGATCTGGTACTTACCAGATCTTAAGCAAAAATACATACTATAAGGACGTACCTTTAACTACCCCTTAAACAACTCCCAAGTATCTAATAATCTGAGCCTATCTCTAACACGAGAGATACAGCCTAAACTAACCTACGTTTTGTGTAATGGATTTATCATAATTACGGCCATAATATAACGGTTCCAAGTTAGTAAAGGGCCAAAAATAAATAAGCGAATGATCCTTAGCAATGCATCATTACAAATCTCCCTTATATCTGTATGTTCACGGTACATTTAATGCGGTTGCGTCTAATTAAATCCCCGCGTAGCGACGCAGTGTCGACGCTTTCTGTAATGGACGACGCACATTGAAAAAAGAAAAATTTGTTAAAAAAAATACGAAATAAGCATTAGAAGTCTGTTTTCATTTTCGCCAAGCGAAGAGGAATGAAAATTTATTAGCGATTTGATTGATTGAGCGATCCACAGTGATAATGGCAAATTAGTGTATGTTTCATACTAGCCTTTTGGAGTTCTGACAGTGTCTGTAATTTCTAGTCACAAGTCTACTAAGTTATATTTTTCAAGAATGTCTAGAGCTTTGCTAGAGCTTTCTGATAAGGCTTGCTCCGTAAGTACCTAAAAGCTTACTGCTACTGGAATACCTTCTTCGATTTCATACATTTTTAAGTAGAGCTTTCAGAGAACCAGCCTGGTTGGCCTAATGAAGTTTACCCGCGATTTTATTCCGATGCGAACTTAACAAAAAAAATTTTTTTTTTAAATAAATAAATATTTAAACTTTTTGCTGACTATCTGTTTATTAGGTACTTATATTTTAATGTCTACAATTATTAATTTTAGACTTGATCTACAGTCTACCTTAGACGCGATTGATACTCTAGATCAAGTATACGAGTACATAATCGTGAAAAAAAGTGTTCAATCTTTATTACGAGTAGGCTGCGCTTCTTACAGGGGAGTTTTTTTAAGACAATAAAAAACACTCGGATGGGAGTGCGCAGATGCGGCTGAATAACTTCTGAATAATTACGCCTATTCATTATAGAAATTACTATGTTTGAACATGGTATATTATAGGACAATATTTTGGTGGTAATTTGAAAAATAAGTGTAGATACGAAGTTGTTTTTGAAACGAAGTTCCTTTTCGGACGGTATCTATAAATAAATTCTCTTTGCTTCCTTGTTCATTCTGCAACGGGTAAAATACACACACACACACATAGGCACAGCCATACATTGTATATTCTAAAGAAGAATGTGCATAAAGCCTTTTAGGAAACAAAGCATGAAAGCATTCTAACTGGGACAGTTCTTGTGAGCTTACTTTTGTTTTATTTCAGAGAAAGGCGGGCTAAAAATATGCTAAGGAAGCAACTACACTTCATTCGCTAAAATGATATTCAAAAGTAGGTAGGTATATTATTGTTTTAGAAAAAAAAAATTGCTCTATGAGACCCTAGTGTATTATATTGTCTTTGATGAGACTGACACTTCAGTGTTTTCTGCAAGGTGTAAAATTATCACCAAAATCATCAGTCTATGCTGGATCTCTTCCTATTTCAGTTGTCGTTTTTTGGATTGGGCAATGGGCATATTGGGCATTCAGTTTCTAGCGGCCTTCTTGTACCAAATCTTGTACCTTGTTTTGTCAAGGCTTGTCCATTTTAGCGTTTAATATTTACAAAGTTTCGAATATCTTCCATTAAAAATTGCAGCATTGATAAACTACGCGATAGGGATAAAACTTTCTTGTTAGTTCCACAAAGGGTTTCAAAGTTTATCCCTACAAGTCGGGAGTCGGGATAAGTTACCCGATTCCGTGTCAAACAAGGATATGCACTCACTAGGGACGGCAACTAATCTAATGCGAAACTTGGCCGTTGGATTTGATATAAACTTCTCAACTGTTTGGTGGTAAGTGATATTTGGGAACTTTGAATTGATAGTGAAAATTATATCGTGTTCTTAAGAAACTTTTATAAGAGACTAGCTGCGCTCCCGCGGTGTGACCCGCGGTCCCTCGGTGTTTTTAGTTTTTTCGGGATAAAAAGTAGCCTATGTCCTTCCCTGGGATACAACCTATAACTATGCCAAATTTCAGCTTAATCTGTTCAGCGGTTTGGGCGTGAAAGCGTAAAAAACAGACAGACAGACAGACAGAGTTACTTTCACATTTATAATATTAGTATGGATTTTATCCCACAGTCTCTATAACTAAGTAAGTTCGTATGAGGTATATAAGATAGTCTTACTACGTTATGGACTCCAACTCATCCATTTAGACAATTTTTGACAAAATCTATACAAATAACAGCACGAATCACGAATGCATTAGCATCCCAACCAATGATTTTGATTTAAGCTTTTTTGGATTAAGGTTGGAATAGGTAGAGATCGTGTCTTGAAACTAGAACTCGTGATAAAATACAAAATCTAGTTGTTTTACAATATTTAATTTTAATGATAACGCTTACCATAAACGATGGCCGCTTTATCGAAAACCTATTATTTCTGATATCCACCATCATATTTACAGACAGGTAGCAGTGTTTGGGGAGAGCGTATCGCCGACCACTCCACTCGATGCCGAATAAATTTAATCTTCAATTTTAAGAGTGCTATAGACAGGGGTGGATTTAGATAGAAATATTATTAAGAAATAGTCATATGAAATGTAAAATAAATGATCAAATACGACAAAGAAATAACAGAACTATTGAGCCACAAAAAAAAAACCTACATTTTATACTAAATCTTGATAGGGTTTATATATTTGAACCATTTGGGGTTGAGACCCTAGGTCCGTGGGGTTCTGGAGCCCTTCGGGTTTTCAAAATTCTTTCAGGGCGTCTGGTCGAAGCGACGCGTGATCCGAGGGCTGGCACATTTTTGGCTCAAAGGATCAGCATTGCCATCCAGCGTGGTAATGCCGCCAGTGTTTTGGGCACGCTTCCGACTGACAGTGACCTGGATCAGTTGAGCTATCTATAGATCGTTTCTAACGATCCTTAGATAGCTTGACTAATCCTGTTGTATTTTGTAAATATATGTAAATATGTAGTATCTTAGTTACTGTAAATAAATGATAATATTTGTTAAAAAAAAAAAAAAAAAAAAAAAAAAACTACATAAGTAAGTACATATTTGAAAAATCCAATAAAATCTATGAAAGCTCTTTTAGTATATTGAAACTATTCGATACTAAGCAAAGGAAGCATTATAATATTATAGAACTTTTCAAGATAATTTGAATCGTATATAAAGGAGATAAATACGTATGATAAATAAAAAAATAAAATAAAAATAGATTTATTTTGCGTCACACACAACATACTTACACATTATGAAATTAAAAAGAGACAGATAAATGCAACACAAAAATGGTCGCCCTCAGCATTTTTGCAATAGTTAGCAAATAATTTTCTGTGATGATGACTTTATATTAGATACATGTACCTACTTTAGACACGTGGAAATACACATGAGCACCTTTTACAACATCACCTAAAAAAGACAATGTTCACATCTTACTGTGTACCTGGAGTACATCGGATACTTTATGCTAATGCCAGCTAAAGCGTTCTAGCGATATGAAATAATAATATCCACTTGGAAGTTGCGATACTTGTTACTTCACGTTTATGTTCGCTCACCTGGAAGGTTTCTCCGGGGATCATATTTAGCTACACTTTAGTCCTTCAGGCATTCATGTCCTATTTCATAAACTCTTGCGATCACAATAAGCGGGTGTTTATCGCACAAATGACTTTAGTCACACATGCAAGTCTATCTTTATAACTACAGGATGTTATTATGCAGTCAAAATATCGCAGTACCTTTTAGTCATAAGTGTATTGTCTCAAGATAAGGCACAAATATTCTGACATAATTATTAAGTATAAATTTTTCATAGTCTTCTAATTTTTTGTTTCAACTGTTCTAATTTATATTTGATTGTTCTTTTGTTTTTATTTTTAAATTGATTCTAATTTTTATTTTTAATTAATGTAGAAAATATATTAAATTTTAATGTAATAGTTTTGATTCAATTTGTGTTGTTGTTATGATTTGTATTCTGTGTAGGTACCTAATCCTGTTACAGCCGTTTGTCTGCGCAGAACACAATTTTGTATGAAAAAGCGGTCACTGCGCATACAAACGGCTAACTTCACGAATGCCTAGATCCGTTGGGCGAACTGTACTCGCTCTTTACTCAATAGCATGCCGTCTTCACTTAGAAGTGCAGAGACACTCAGAAAGTATAGTTGTCATGTTTCTTTATTCTAAGTACTCTGTGTTCTCTGTGTTGATGAACTAATAAATAAAATAAATAAATATTATTAACACTTTCACACCTAAAGAAGATTAATTCATTTCAGCTAAACGAGGTTTAAAAATCCGTTACTTGCCTGCGGCCACAAGGTTTTCGCATTAGTTGTCTCTTAACAACCGGGATCAAGTAGAGTGACCATGCTGTTAAATTACTACGGAACCTATCATCGATTTAATATTACCTACTTATTAGTTCTTTCCTATTTAGCTGCAGCACTTTAAATTTGCTATTCTTTTCCTTTCCAAACTTGTTATAAATGGAAAAATAAGGTTAATTGTGCTACAAATTCTCATTTCTAAATATTAATTGTATTCGCAAAAATGTAAGAAAACCAAGAGAATACACAATCTGATTGTAGTGTTTGTTTCCCACATTCTAGGACCCCAATTTGTATTCACAGATGACATCATAAGCCAACAGAGTATGCGTG
This sequence comes from Epirrhoe tristata, assembly GCA_951394285.1. NCBI lineage: Eukaryota > Metazoa > Arthropoda > Insecta > Lepidoptera > Geometridae > Epirrhoe > Epirrhoe tristata. The sequence continues at coordinate 6,948,548 of OX596150.1, read as the reverse complement.
AAACAGTGCCAAACCACGTACGAATGCATTTCATTCGCCAGCTGAGACGAGCTCGTATGCGACCACACGCGCCAAATGTTGTTTTGCCCTTATACGTAGATGCCAGCAATAAGTTAAAATGTCTCCTAAAATCTGTGGCTTCCGTGAAACTAGTATACCTTTGTATGAAGAACTTTTATTCAAAATATAATTATACAAATAAAAATATTTTTTAGTACAGCTCACACAGAACACAGGATTTGTGTCTCTTTTCGTATCTTATGAGCATAGTAAGGTCTTAAATGTAGAAAATTACATGATGTTTTTTGTAGTGTTTGAAAGGGAATTTCAAATCGACGACCAATTCAAAAATGTCCAAAAGGTGCAAAACTTGTCATAGTAATTAACACCATTAAAGTGGTACCGAATGTTAATCTGTTTCCTGTATGATAGTCACCCTAGCAGGGTCGTTAATCGTGTTTAGGGCGTGATGCATGCGTCGTGTCGCTGACCACACGCCCTGAGGTGTTCGAGGATCATATCCGATGGCCAGTGTTGTCTGACCAGACTAAATATCTAACTCTGTAGATAGATACTTAAAGCTATAGATCGATTTAAACGATCCTTAGATAGTTTGATTTATACTATTGTATTTTGTTTTATCTAAGTATCTGGTAGTAATATTTATCATACGACGGTTCATTCTTATAAAATGTTTATGAAGTACTTACAAAAACCTACTTGCTTAAATTATATTGTTCCTGTTTTCCTCTAAATATTCCAAGATACTCACATTTTTATGAGAGTAAAAGCAAATCCCTGTGTAATCCTCATCTTCAGCGATCCGTAAGGTGTTTCAAATAAAGCTTTGGTATTTTTTACAAAGCGGCGACAACAATATAATGATCGTCAAAAAAGAGGGAGAGGAAAAGGGAGTTGTCAAATTAGAAGTAGTGGTCGTCCTTGGTACCCAAAGATGATGTGTTCAAAAATACTTTTCTTCATAACGGCGTAAATATATAGTTGATAGTTGCATCATTTGGCACAGTGGCATTTGTTATCGGTATCACTGTACCGCTCTCTTATTATGACTGTCATATAACATTCACCGTTTCTTATGAACCCAAAAGCCCAAGACAAAAAATATTCCCTATTGTGAACCAACAGATGCGCCTGAATAATTACTCCAAGTGGATTTCAGTGCGTGAAGATAAGGAAAATGTATGGAAGTGAAAATGAGTTATAACTGTATTTCAAGCAAATACTGAACAATATTATAATATTAACCTGCAGTCTTTTGGGTATAAAATGTACTGATATGTTTATTTAATATCTATAATGGTTTTCTGTATGTTTTTAATAGAGATGTGGGTGTCAGAGTTCTCTCCAGGGTCATTACTCAGAAATGTTTCAAAAAATTAATTTATTTTTATGTTAGCTTATAGCATCTTAATAACCTTTCTCAAATTGGCAAATAACTTTTTATCTGAACCAGCATCAAAGTAATTTTCTTAACCGACTATTTCCTTGTCACATTTTATAACTAGACAATAAATAAAATCCCAGAAATTGGCCTCCAACATAAAGAAATTGGCTACAATAACCGTGACAGACAAACGTTATTGTTATGTTCATTGCTTTCTTCGCCACTTGCAATTCGAGTTGTTGGCAACACTTTTGGTTATAAACTCTTGTTTCTTAGTCGTAACGAAGGCCGTTGGTCATCAGTTTTTAAGGGTCTAATTTTTTATACGAGTAGAACTCTAAGGCCCTTATTAATAAACGTGGAGTTAAGTTACATCAGGTTTAAACTCCAAAAATTCTATGGTTACTCCTAAGTTACACCCGGCGTAACTTTACGCCACGTTTATTAATAAGGGCCTAATATTTAGCCTTATTCTGCCTAATGGTATGTTCTCTGAGAGTGAATGAGGTGAACGTTGTGTCAGATCGTAACAAGTGGATATACGTGGTCTCTGCCTACCCCTTCGGGAAAGAGGCGTGATTTTATGTATGTTCTCTCGACTTTTAATTCGAAGGTTTGAATCCCGGCCATGCATTCATAGTTCCAATTTTGTACCAAAAACGAATCTATTCATCGATGTTTAGTAAAGGGGCAAATAACTAAAGTGGGCGATGGACGTATATAAAGTACAAGATTTCAAAAAAGGGGCAAAGATCCATAATTTCTATGGATGGCTAGAAATAATAGACATAATCAAATGGTTTTAATAATCGTTTCAAGAGTACTGTAAATCAAGTTTGGACACTTCTAGTAATCATCGCAAAGCAAATATTAAGGGAAACTCGACAAGTTACTAGGTACATCAACTTTTTACGTATGGAATACTAACTAGCCAAATGTAGGCACATGCCAAATATGTATTTGAATAGAATAGAATAGAATAGAATAGAATAAAGTTTTATTTTCTCCACATCATATACAACAGTTACACAATAGGTACTTAAATCTACACAATTTTATGTGGGTGAAAATACGGCTACCCCTCAGCATTTGCTCCAACAGCTCGAGAGTGTTGGAGCGCTGGTTTTCAGTGGTGCCATACCCGTTGTAGCGCAGCACTTGCTGCGTCACGCGTCTTATTGCATAATTATCTTATAAGTTTTAATAATTTGATCGTGTCTCTAACTACCCCTTCTTACAACAAAAGATCTTGAGCGATATGACCTTAGATAATGTCTATCGTGTCTGTGTCGTTTCGTTTCCGGACCCATAGCTCTGTTATGATTGCAATATCACGCTGGATTTATTCTACGTAATTAAACAAGAAAAAATATCGCATATTTCAATCGCCCTTTCCTATCTGCCGTTCGAATCAACACAGTAGAGTTGACTTACACAGCCCTTACTATAAACCATGCTCATTAGATTTGATAGCCGCAGCATTTGCAACACATTTTTGCCGTAGATTTGATGGTGCCATTACGGGAATGTCCATTGGAGGGCCTTTTCGATTTAATTTGGCGCAGCCGGCGACCACCCCCATGGTTAATTTGGAAATAATTACTGTTCTCCCCGATGCAAAAAGTTCAGACGCTGCCCACTTTGGTAATGATGTTTGTTTGTCTATGTTATAGTTTTAAGTGATTTTCGTATTATAAACAATAAATAAATAATGCCGGACATTCACTCATCATCATCTAGCCTCAAAATAAGCAAAGCTTGTACTATGGGAACTAGATAACTAATATACTTACTACTTATACTTTTTTGAAACACCCAGACCCGAGATAAATATTTGCAGATCATACAAACATTTATCCCGCGGCGGGGATCGAACCAACAACCTTCTGCGTCCCAAGCGGGCTTTCTCCCACTGCGCCACAAAGGTCGTCTTGTTTTCCTGTAAAGCTATTTTTTGAGGTTCATGTTTCTGCAAAGGGAATGTTGAGATTCTATAACATTCATTAACATTAACATTTCACCCTGATGAAGTGCAGGGTCCACAGAAATAGTATTAAGAATACACAATAGTTTTTTTTTCAGACATACAAACTGAAACTAAAGAGCCGATTTTACTTCTTTTTAATACTGTATCGAGTAAATTAAGCATTGATAGCACAAGCTTAAGCTTAGGGAGCATAAAAGCTGTGGATGATGATGAAACACTGATTCCTGAGTTATTTTGCGGCACAAATGAAAACGCCATGCATTCCACTATTTCTTATACCCATTATGGTTCATGTTGTGCTCATATTGTGTGCTGCGAGATTGACTCGGCAAGCATTGTTTGTAGTTCGCTCGCAATCACTCAAAGTACTACCGTTTTGTTTAGTGACGTGGCTGTAGATGTCGATGATATCCAATATCAAAAAAAATACTACTTCTTCTTGTCCTTTCACTGGTTCGTTTGAACTGAAAAATAGAGGATATTGTTAGGCATTCTTAGTTTGTTTTGGAGATTATTTCAAAGCTGTTTGTTTTAACTAAAATTCTATGATCAAAAAGCTGTCATAAATAACAATACGAGCCCATAAATTTGCTATCGAAAGCGTTTAAATAGGTACTCCATCGAACGGTCCAAGCAACCCTGCACTTGACATTTTAATATCCTCATAATCGACAACAAACCTATCGCCATCACTATTTTTAATAGAAAAATGAAAGGGATAGTAGACGGGGTGGATTTAAGAACGAGTAAAAGCGCAGCGTAGTTCACCGGCAAAACCACAAAAGGCCTCGGTGTACCTACTGTTCATTCTTCTGTGGTTTCTGCAACGTTGTCTAGACTTACAAAGGAATATGACGATTGTATTCTTCACAATAAACTAAGAAATTGTTTTGCATTGTATTCCAGATTAATCATTTTATGTTGGAGAAATTACACATTTTTGCAAAAGAAATTTTCAATGTAGTTGTACAATAATGTGGACAAAAACTAATTTTATTTTTGTAAAAATGGATCGATGTGATGTCAGCGACTGTTGAATCTTTTTGCCATTATGCTAGTAACCGTTTGGAGTGAAATAATGATATTTCTTTCTATCATGTATAATTTTCAGCGTCTACGCTATCGGTGTCAGCTGTCGAAACCACTACCTCCCCCTCCAGCTAAATCACACACTCGCCTGAAAGGGACGAAACCAGTCGGCGCCTGTACCTAATAGTCCATTCGAGCCCTAGACACTTTGCACCGATGCCGATTCAATTTTATTGTTCTCTGATAGGATATTTTCCAACGGCTGAGTGACTTGCAGTGGATGCTACGTTTTATTGAAGTGTTAGATTTATTTTGATTATATGAGACTGAAAAATATCTAATGCGAACGTTACATTTGATGCTATCTGAACGACAATTTGGGGTATTAGAAGTTGTTGTTTTTTTGTGAAATTGCGAAGTAAAAACTTACTATAGGTACTTTTAAAATTTTTCTTGTAAATGAACATTTTATAAGTATTGGCTTTGAAACTCTGGTGCTAAAATAAATGTAAAAAGTATTATAACCAATGAATCCCCTAAAAATCAGAAAAAAATCTCATTAAGCTAACACGTGTCGCCTCGCAATGCCCTTGTTTTAATTTATCATCCCCCCCTCACACCTAGCTCTTAGTTCCACCACATTGAAACGAGGGACTCTTTGAGATGTCTTTGGGGAAATCCTCGGTAAAGTTACGCTTTAAATATTTTAATAAACTCGTATTAAAGCCGTAAAAAACACTTTGCGCGCTCGTTTTTTTCGCCAACTTGCGTCACCCCACAAAACTGAAATTTTGTGGTTATGCCCGTATAGGTGCAGAGGGTCGAACCGGCGTTTCATTATTCATAATGCTTTGTTCGAAAGTTCAGGCTTCTGTTTCGAGCACGTTTTGTTGTTTTTGACGGCTCAATTTTAGAAGTGAGCCATAAAGTCAGGTTCACTTTAATTGTTCAACTCATTTGTTAATGAAAGTACACCATCCTAAATAAACTACGGTGAAGGTCCTAAGTAAACCAAAAACCTACTGACTTACATTACAAATAAAATTATATTAGTTTGGTAGCTTTAATTGAGTTTACCTTTACCCGTTTCGAAGATTTTGAGTGGAATGGTAACGTTACTTACTTGCGCCCATGGCTTCACTTGTCAGACTTTTAAATCAATGTTTTGTCATGTTTGTATTGGGCCAGGAATGAAATCTGTTTAAAGTTTTATACGCATACTTTTAAGATGAAGGCATAAAATAAACGGTTCTGTTGCCCTTTCCTTATATTTTAAATATTTTTGTAGATCTAAAATATTTATATCCTTTCGCAAAGCTTTTCTTTTGTTTAATTCTATCATCGTTTTATTTTCATTACGATTATCGCGTTACCAATAAATTGTACGAATAAGTTTGCTGACGTAAGATATGTTTTTTTTTTCTGTCCTGACGTATATTGTACCTTTATGATAATCGCACACCAGTTGCATAATGTGATAGCGTTCGAAACGACATGAAGGATTTTTGTATGGAAAAATCTAAGGATTTCAGATTTTACGAGAGGTGCGACTATAAAACTACGGTTTCTTTGATATATTTGTTCTGAAAGAAGGTGACTTTTTATAATAATATATGGACAAAGTGAAGGCACAGCTTTTCAGTTAAGTATATACAGGGTGTAAAAAGACGTCTATCGAAGCCGAAAGGGGTAGTTACAGCATCCTAACACACAACCAAATCCAAAATGATTTTCCGAAAAAATCATTATATCCGGAGAAAACAGCGTTTGAAGATTACTGGTGGAAAATGCGACTGGTTCTTGAGATAGCTTTAGAGTTTAGTGGACTGTATATAGGTATATTATGATGCGGTTTTAATTAAAGCCTCGCCTAGACACTTGTAAAGATCCTGGGTAAGGTAAAGACTGCTACGGGCGGAAAAGACACAGGTAGAATACAGCAGCCCTAGGAAGGAAGCATGCACGTACCTTATAACTCCTTCGTCTCCGAGCAGGTATAATGGCGGTGATCCACGTGTATGGCAGAGGCGTAACGACGCTGTTCTTAGCTAAATGATTTCACACACTGTTCACGTTTGATGAACACAAAATAACAGTTACTTCACGGGAGTTTTGGTTAGATATAAAAGGGTCCAAATTTCCCTTCGCACGCGCAGCGGATTAGCGGGCGGAGCGAATAGCGTAGCGGTTGTCCGATGACATACGATCGACTGCCTTGTACTGATAGGCGCGGGCGCGGGGCCGGCCGTCGTAGAAAGAGACGGCTAGCGTTGTACGTGCATGAGGGAAAAGGAAGGGATATCGGAAGGATCTTTACAAATGCGTTCAGAATTACGTAAATATAAAAACAATATCCAACATCTCCCCCTCCTTGAAGGAACCCTTCCTTCAAAAGCGGATAAAAAAATAGCGAATTTAGCGAGAAAAATTATAATAATAGCGGACGTACGATAAACATACATAAATAGCGGTAAATTAATGTATATATAAAAAAAAGAAGTTAAATAAACTATCCTAAATTATGAGAGCGGTATGGTCACCCTACTGTATGGGGAGCGGCGACAACTTTGTTGTCGGGCGAACGAAAGACGAGCCGTCACCCGTCTCCACTCGCGCGCAGCGAACTCGACCGTCCCTACCGGGGAAAACCTCGGAGATTTTACCGAGTTTCCAAGATAAGGGCGGTGCGTTTTCGTTGTTCAACAGAACTATAGTCCCCACAGTAAGTGGATTACTAGCGGTATTCCATTTTTCGCGCATTTGCAAATTATGGAGGTATTCATTCTTGAATCGCTTCCAGAACGTTTGGACAAGCGAGTCCATCAAAGAATGACGCGACAAGAGGTTTGCCCGCTCTCCGCTGACATCAGCAGCGGGTAAGAAGGCTAGCGGTTTCGTTGATAAAAAATGCGACGGCGTTAAAGCGGAAATGCGATTTGCAAAATAAGTCTGAAATCTGTGCGGTGAGGAAGTTACCCAACATAAAGCGACAGTCGAGTCAGAAAATATGAGTATGTTGTCAATCTGACAACGCGATGATAGCGAATCATAAACGGTGCGTAACAATTTAGCGAGCAGCACCAAACCGTTTAGCTCAAGCCGAGCCAATGTGACCGTTGTTTTAGCAGATGCGACGCGGGATTTGGAGCATAAAAGCGATATCAAAGGTGGCTGGTCACCATTACAGACGTGCAGGTATATCACACAGCCATAAGCCCTTTCACTTGCATCCGAAAAAGCGATTAGCGATATTTGCGAATTGTTATCCTCAATTCCTACATGACGAGGAATCTTCAGTTGCGAGATTAGCGGTAGCTCAGACAAATATCTTTGCCATGAATCGGCGATATCACAAGGAAGCTTGTCATCCCAATTGATGTGTAAAAGCCATAGATCCCTGAGTATCAGTTTAGCGTAGAGAATTACAGGTCCGACTAGTCCTAGGACATCGTACAGACGTGCGGTCATGGACAAGATTGTCCGTTTAGTAATAGCGGATGGCGGCACAGAAGTTGAAAACATGAAGTTGTCAGAAGCCGGAAGCCAGCGGAGCCCCAGAATCTTGAACGTGTCATCGTCATCAAATGAAATTGCCTCAAACTGTCTGTGCGAGACGGGTATGTGTTTTAGCAACTCAGGCGAGTTACTTGTCCACTTGACTAAATCAAACCCACCAGCCTTAAACATCTGAATCAATTCTTCTGCGGTTTGGACAGCTTGTTCTACAGACGGAGAAGAAGAAGCTAAGTCGTCCATATAAATATCCCTTTCGATGACGCCAGCAGCAACAGGCCATCTCTTTCTCTCATCCTGCGCTAATTGTCTTAGAGTGCGAAGAGCTAGCATGGGCGAAGACCTGAGGCCAAAAGTTACACGCTCAAATTGGAACGTTTCCAGCGGATCGTCGGGAGAGAAGCGGTACAAGATACGTTGATAACAACGATGTGCGGGGTGCGTATAAATGCATAAATACATCTGTCTAACATCAGCGAAGAATGCTATGCGATATATGCGGACATTGAGTAAAATGTTAAAGATATCAGCTTGTAGGTTACAACCTTTATGCAAAATATCGTTCAGAGACAGACCAGAGTCAGTTGCGGCACTGCCGTCTAAAACGACGCGGACCTTAGTCGTAGATTTGTCTTCCCTAATTACAGGATGGTGCGGCAGGTAATAACCTGGAGAAATACATTCGTCGGGGGCAACGCGCGTCAAAATACCCTTGTCGAGATAATCAGAAATTACATCGTTATATCTTTTGTGTAAGTCCGGAGATCGTGTAAACTTCCGCTCAAGGCATGAAAACCTTTTCTTTGCAGTTATGTAGGAGTTACCTAGCTTCAGCGGGTCGTCTTTAAAAGGGAGCTGTACTACATAGCTACCATCTTCATTTCGCGTAGTAGTTGAAGCATAGATATCTTCACAGCGTTGATCATCGGGACTTAAAAAGGTCTGAGAAGGTACTTCTTCAGTGGACCAGAACCTTTCAACCAATTGGTGCAGCGGGTCAGCGGTAAACGCACATAGGGTATGCGAAGAGGAGCGTGGAAATACAACGGGTGCGTTGCCCATGACAATATAACCTAAAGTTGTTTCCAAGGCAGCGGGTAAATTATTATTAGCGGTAATCTTATTGAATAAGAGTATTTGGCAATACACGTTCACGCCTAAGAGAAGGTCAATGGGACCAGGCTCGGAAAAATCATCATCAGCCATGGGAAGGTTGCGAATGTGGCTAAGAGCGCTGACATCGGCGCGCGAGTCAGGTAGTTGCGAAGTGATGCTATCTACTACCATGGGCTGGATGTGATAATCGGGAGCGTCGTCAAATCGCGAAGTGAACCTAAGTGAGGTCACTCCCAAAATCTTCTGAGAGGCCCCACCTATGCCTTGAACTTTAGAGAAGCGGCTTTGCGTGGAAATAGGTAGCGCTAAGCGCTTACTACATGCAGCGGAAATATATTCACTTTGAGAGCCTGGGTCTATCAAGCATCTCAAAAAGTGAGGGCGGTTGAGGTTATCAAGAACCTTTATTTTAGCGGTGGCCAATAACGCAGTTGTTATTGTATGAGAATCTTGATCATATGAAACAGTACATACAGAAGTGTTACTATTTGGATCATTAGCGGGAGCGGGTATCGGTATATCGATTTTGCGCTCATGCGACGCAAGGGTCGCAATGGGCGCGCGGGTATGAGGCCCGGCAGGAACAACAGGCTCGGACGTAGCGGTGCGGGACTCATGAGCGGCAACGGATAAATTAGCGGGTGGATTTTTATAGACGTTGTTAGATTCACCGTCTTTTTTATTAGCGGGCGGATTGAAATGCGACGAGTGGTGTTTGGCTGAGCAATGAGAGCATGTGCGCCTGGATAGACAGTCGGACGTTTTATGTTTGACGCTTAAACAGTTGTTGCATAACGAGTTACCTTTTATGAATTTATACCTATCCTGAGGTGTCATTTTCATAAAAGAACTACAGCGGTAAAGATGATCATGTTTGTCACGCTGACACAAAACGCACTTATTCCCATTACTCGCAGAACACATCCTATCAGTGTTAACAAACGACTTTGTTTGAGCTTGCCGGCCGGAAGAGCGCGCGGGCGCAAGCGGAGCGTGCGCGGCTCGGTGCGGCGCGGGCGGAGCCGCTGAGCGCGACAAAACCTTACTCTGCTCCTTTACAAATTCAATTAGGTTGGAGTAAGTAGGAAATTTATCCTTGCGGTGCGTCATTTCAAACAATTTAACGGTTTCTAAATCGAGCCTCTGCAGCGCGAGGTGCAGCAGCATGAAATCAGTTAAGTCGCCGAGGTTAAGTTGCCTAAGGGCTTCTACAGACGTGTCAAAGTTATTCAAAAATGATTCTAAACTGTTAGCGTTAGTAGCGGTTAGCGGTTTAAAATTCAACAATTGGTTGAAGTATGAGCTCGCGAGTAATCTAGGGTCGTCATATTTTTGCACTAGTGCCTCCCAAATAATAGGATAATTTTCAGCGGTCGGGGGCAACCGGGCGCAAACGGACGCAGCGGGTCCAGACAGTTTGCCTACCAGATAGTACACCTTGTCACTGTCTGACAAAGACGAGTTTTCATGAACCGTGCTCTTAAACTGTTGGTAGAATAGCGGCCATGAGCGGACATCACCATTGAATGATAATAATTCTATGCGGGGGAGTTTGGGTCTTGCTTTGTCTAACTGCGGGTGCGAGTTTGAATTAAGGTTGGGCTGCGAATGGTTCGCAATCACCTGTTTGATAAGACAATACATAATGTCAAAGTTTGTCCATTCTTGGTACTTAACAGCGTGTTTAGGATTTATTTTAAGCGAGATAGCGTTGTATGAATCCAATATTTTTTCAAAGTCTTTGTGCAATTGATCAATGTTATAAGCAGTGTGAAGCAATGCCTTAACTTTAGTAGAATCAGCTTCAGCTTTCTTAGCGAGGTCATAAATCCCTTGCATGCGTGCAAAAAGAATTTCGCGTTTGGATTCGTACATAGCTTGCTGACATTTGTTTTCATCATAACTCTCATCTAAATCGGGAGAAACATCCTTTTTCTCTTTCCTACTCATGATGAAAAATCAACGTGAATAGGCGCGGCAGATAACAAGAAAAATCTAAACAAATATGAACAAAAGCAAAACACAAACCCAACTTTACTATGCGCTGTCGAGTAAGTTATAAAATAAGCGTGCCACAGAATAACAGCGAGCGCAACGTAGTTACTATGAGATGATTGAGACGCGTACTAACTATTTCGTAAACTATAATGCGCAGGGTGCCATAGATTAGAGAATAGTAGTCGTGAATTCTGCGTTTGGTACTAACTATTTCCTATACCGTAAAGATTGTCACAGATTAAAGAATAGTAGTCACGAATTCTGCGTTTGAGTTGAATTCGCGTGGAATTTTCTAGCGAGTGTCGATCGTTGCTGTCGGTTATACCTACAAAATAACGACGCGACGGCGGCGGACTGCGGAGCGGACCGAACGAGCGAACAGAACAGCAAGTCGGTTTGATTTGAATTGTATTTGAGCGAGTCGAAAGGAGTTTGAGCCAGCGGACAGCGTGCAAATATCGAAGAATGCGGGTAGCGGTACAGCGGTATAGCGAATGAATACTTCGATAATTTGACACCAATGAATTAACCTATCTTATAGAAATAAGATAAAGGCAAATAAGAAATAGCGGGGCGCTGCGTGCGTAATATAACTATTATTTTGCGTGCGAGTGTAAACGTATGACAGCGGGGAAATATCCACCTATCTATGCAACTTTTCTTACTGATTTTAGCGGTATGAAATAAATGAATTGAATAAGTTTACAATGCGGTGCGGGAGCGAATAATAAATTGATAGCTTATTCAATTATGTAGGTATGTAAGAAATATCAGAAAGAATAAACGTACATAAATATAAATAGGTAGAATAGCGGGATTAATAGTGTGGAAATAATAAATTTAGCGTCGTTAGAACGGACTGAGATTAATGTCCGGCGGCAGGTAACCTAATGTTTAGGACCTAAATTTAATCTAATGCTAAAATAACTGAATCCGGCTCGAAGGACCACTTATTATGGTGGAAAATGCGACTGGTTCTTGAGATAGCTTTAGAGTTTAGTGGACTGTATATAGGTATATTATGATGCGGTTTTAATTAAAGCCTCGCCTAGACACTTGTAAAGATCCTGGGTAAGGTAAAGACTGCTACGGGCGGAAAAGACACAGGTAGAATACAGCAGCCCTAGGAAGGAAGCATGCACGTACCTTATAACTCCTTCGTCTCCGAGCAGGTATAATGGCGGTGATCCACGTGTATGGCAGAGGCGTAACGACGCTGTTCTTAGCTAAATGATTTCACACACTGTTCACGTTTGATGAACACAAAATAACAGTTACTTCACGGGAGTTTTGGTTAGATATAAAAGGGTCCAAATTTCCCTTCGCACGCGCAGCGGATTAGCGGGCGGAGCGAATAGCGTAGCGGTTGTCCGATGACATACGATCGACTGCCTTGTACTGATAGGCGCGGGCGCGGGGCCGGCCGTCGTAGAAAGAGACGGCTAGCGTTGTACGTGCATGAGGGAAAAGGAAGGGATATCGGAAGGATCTTTACAAATGCGTTCAGAATTACGTAAATATAAAAACAATATCCAACAATTACTGTTATGCGTATGTACCAGTGTACCTACTGGGCGCGTTGTTTTACGTAGATTGCTGGATTTTGAGTTTTAACTGTTTTTTTCTTTTATAAATGAAATTATTAGGTAGGTATGGTCTTATTATGTTGTAATAGTAGCAAATAACCGAATATTACATAAAATATGTTTAGGATCATGGTCTGATTGCAACCCCTCAGTTTTCGGTAGTAGTCTTTTTACACCCTGTAGATATAAGTACTACAGCATAATCATTATTCAAATAGTTATACTTACCTAAATCAATCTAAGATGATTTTTATGTATTACTTTTATATACCTACAATTTTTTAAAGGTACAGCTAACCAATAGTTAGTAACTATAACTTACCTAGCCTATAAATTAGTTTAAAATTGTAACTTTTTGTAACAGGTTATTCATTGTTTTCTGGTGAAAGCCAGGAAGCAGACTCGATGATTTGTGAGCGACGATAACAGACTCATCATTGCTATTTGATTTATTTGGGCAATTTATAAAGCTGCTATACCATAAATTTAGGTTTAACCCCATTTTCGGTGTAATATTGTAATCAAGTAGATAATAGTACATTATGGTACTAGTGTGTAATATTGGTGATTACCGCCGAGGCAAATAATTGAGACCCGAGCCATCGGCGAGGGTCTTAATATAGCCGAAGAAGGTAATCATCAATACACACGTGTATCATACGACGTTTTTCAACACACTTGTGAATAAAATAACAATAAAAACTCATTTTCAACAGTGAAAAAGAGTTGTGAAAAATGTTTCGCTATAGCGGGAAAAATGAATCAGTTTTCCTATGCGCGCGCATTGCGATCGGCCACAGACTATATTTCCGCGCCGCGCACAGGGTTTGCGCCTATTCTGCCACGTACAAAATGGGGAATTTAAAGTTTTCTTTTATTACAGAGAAAACAAAAGTTATATTTGAGTGAAAGTTTTATTTATTAAACACGTACGACTTAAAATTATCTATTTAAATAAGAAGTTGCATAAAATGAGCAAGCAATAGGAACATTAATTTATTTGTTTTGTTGAACACGATCTTTTTTCTGAATAAAAACTTTTTTAAGAACAAAGAAACTCAATCAATAAAATAAAAAAAAAAATCTATTACTCACTAGTGAGTTATAGTAATGAAAAAGTCACAGTTTGATTATGGGTGTCATTATGTGCCTAATTGCGGTGACCATAAAGCCACTTTATGAGCAAGTGTGTTGAAAAATCACTTTTATGACAAACATTGAAATGAAAATTTGCAATATTAACAATACACAAATTATTTCATTTCCTAGCAAATTGTCAGACTCTTTGCATTATCTATACCTGTATATGTACAAGTTGTGAACATTTACAAACTCCTAGAGATCAATTCTACTTTATTCAAAAACTTCGCACTCAAAATTCTTAAGTAATATTCATAGTTCGTTGTTTTGAATAACTTCTAATGGCCTATTCATAATCACAAAGGGTTCGTATCAAAGGCGAGTCAAGAGTCGAACTTACTACCGCGTGTAATTCAATTTACCTCGGAGCCACTGCACTGGTAACAGGATTGGGTACCGCTTACAGAGTATCCAGTCTTTATTGCTCAGTCTAAGAAATAATCGAGTTTGAAGACGATGCTAGTTTGTTGCATCTAAGATAGAAAGGTTTTCGTTATTCTTCTTTTATGATTGATCGTAACTTTTTTCCCATAAGGATCTTAGCAGGATTATATGGGAACCTTTCTTACCAAAATCCTTAGTTATAAGATGAACCGTTCTTGTTTATAGGTATGCACTGTTCCCGAAATTTAAAGCATGCTAAATCAATGACAAACAAACTTATTTTTAATATTATTTCACTTAAAGCTCACTAACTAAATAAAGTACAAAAATAAACATAAAAAGAACGATACCAAAAAAGTATCCATAAAAAGGTACAGCAGATAAAACTCCAAAGTGTCATAAAAGTCGTATTTTTCAGTTACCTGCATAAGTTCCTCTCCTCGTAGAGCTCAGTGAGCATGTCTTCCAAATCCGTGGATAATGTATTCAGCAGCTGAAACAATTTATTTTATGCTTAAAAATGCTGTGTAAACTAACCTGCTTGGCAGTTTTCGAACATCTTAAAAGTACTACGTAGGTATGTATTAACTACTCAGCTTTCTCAATCAACTGCTACTTATAATACAGTTGCATTGAAATAAATATATACAGGGATAAACAATGAGACAGATCATTATTCTTTTCTCACACATTCTATTCGATCGTTCAACAAAACACAAAAATACTTTTTCTAAAAATAAAGTAGGTATAGGTATAAGAGAATGTAAAGTTTCAGATAGCTCAGATGAGTACCAACCTAATGTGTGTTCATCAGTGGGTATAACAAACCCTTAATATAACTTATGTTTAGTAGTAGAAAAAGTAGGTGGCTTCATGACTATTTCAAAAACACGTCACTAACAACGGTTTTCCTGTCAGTTTTACTTCTAACAATTACACGGGGTGTTGACAATCGGCCTTCAAACAGGGTGTTTGTAAAACGTTCCATAGCACGCGCAGTCAGCGAAACACGTGGGGTGTTCCGCGTGGATGGGCAGAGAAGATTTTTATTTGAGAAACTTTTTTCACTGCCACCCTGTCTGCAAACTAAGCAAATATCTAGCTCTGTGACAGAGAGATGCACACTGAAGAGAGCATTTTTATTATGTTAACAGTTTATACATACAATTTTGATATTATGATAGTGTGCATAGTGGTATTTTTAGTTTTTGTAAAATAAATGTTAATTCGCTCTGGTTATATTAATAAAGGCAATCTGTAATAATCACTTAACTGTTCAGTACCTACAGCGCCATCTTTTGGTCGGTCGATGGAGGAACTGCGTGTGACGGTTTGTAATAGCCGTCTCAGCTGTCAAACGTCAAAGTCATGATGACAGGTGCCATACATGATTGATGACATTCAACTAGTGAATGATTTAATATGGAATCAAGTCTTCAAGCAAGGAACCAATCAATTTTTGACAGATAAGCGTCAAATTCTTCAAGCCTCAAGGAATGCTAACGTGGTTTTTTTTTTTGCGTATAATAACGGTCAATTCTACAACTTCAGAAAATAAAAATATCGTTTTTTCATCATAGAAGCATATATCCCACGTTCCTGCCCAAACGTAACAATCGATTTAATTTAAGAGATAATAAATTTAACAACTTATATGTATAAGCTAAAGAACAGCAGAAAATAACGTTTACGTGTGTCCAAAAAAAAATAGATTATTCTTAAAAAAGTTTATATTTTGCTTACTGTCCTACAACGCAGTGTGTCCCGTAATAAAGTAAATACCTAAACCTCAGGCTGCGGTGAACAAGGTTTAACTCATTTCCCGAACAACGATTCCAATATGTCGGGGTGAATGGAAATTGAACAAATCGACGCCTATCGCGGGGATTATACTGAATCACTGAGGATTCACAATGTATTGCATTTTATCCTGGGACGTAGGTACCTTTCTAAAAATTTGATGTGATTAAAGAAGAAAAATTAAACTCTTTTCAAGTCAGTTTCACAGCTCTACCTAGTGAGCTGTAGATTGTAGGTTCGATTCTTTCTAATGATGTATAAGTACATAACCTTTAGGTACATTATACCCCCACATAAACCTTTACAAACTTTACAAAAGGCACGTTATCTCTCTTGATAATATTTTTATAAATTCTGATTATTATCAGGAAAATTCGACCAATTGTGTAAAGGTTAATCTTTTATTTACAAAAAGATAAGAGCCGTATCCATCACAACAACCCAGTACCATTGAGTAGTTTTCTTTGAAGTGAAAGGGGGTCTTTAAATGTTCAAAGGCGTTCAAGTTCACGCATTGAAAATACAGGCAGCGTGGTGTAAACCTTCAAATTTACTTATTGTTGCATATTTTTTACTAGGTTCTCAATTTAACCCTCAAAAGCACAGAACTACTAACACACAAACGTCTTCAGAAACATTAATAATAATATAATTTATAAAAAGATAATTTTACTTCCATTGTGTTTTAGAATTGAATCATTGCGGGTTAAAGTAATAAATAAGTAATTTTTGTGTAACTTTGTACAAATGGAAATATTAAAAAAAACTAAAACTTTTTTATTCAGAGCAAAATATCATTTTTGTTGCAAGCATGGCGTCTGCTTCCATATCGTTCACTAATTGGCCAATCATACTCCATTTCCATACTTAACTTCGCATAAGTAGGCATTAATATTTACACAAATGAACACCATTTTCATACGGATTTCACATCAATCCGATTGAACGAAATATAAATCCCACGATAATCCCATTGAAAAAATATAAAAGATTTTATACGATTTTCGATTCGAACACAGGTTAAAGACCTTCATGTGCCGTTGCTAGGCAACGTGAAACAAACAATAACAAACTTTGATTCTGTGTTTTATTATTACTGAAATTAGGTTGAATATAAAGTGCACTTCCTACTTGTTTTGGAGGGAAAAGTGGGTCAAAAGTAATCTAGAACTACCGGTCGATGTTGTGTCAAGATTTATTTTTACCCGTCTTCGTGAAATTGACTTTGCTAACGTCCAATCCAATACACAAGTATTTTTCAATAAACGACTGATTTCACATTACTTCAAAATAAATCTTTTTTATGTAAACAAAGTTATTAAGAAAATAATATTATCTCAGCATTCATTCGCCTGAACTTCATAGCTTAATCCCCTCTGTTTATTATCCAACAATGGCTTTAAAATATTCCCGTATACAATAAAATGCAGTAGTCAGTAAAGTTAACGAGCTTCGTCTAATTGTTTGGAAGTTGTGTCGCGAGGGACTGATGACATTTCACGGGGCTCCATTTTTTCTTGCCATTTAATATTATGAGTGGAATGTGCTCTGGAGCGAGCCAAATAGGTGCCGAAAAAGATCACCTTAGGCGTCGTCCTCATAGAACGCGAATACTTGTTCATCGTGCGAGTAGCGATCCGACCGTCGCTAAAAAACTATCAAAAAAATCGTTTTAGCGATTTTGCGCACGCTTGAATTTGGGTTCATTAGATCGACGCCAATTCTAACAATTTTTTCCTTCTTAGGCCTTCACATCTTTATTAGATTAGATGATAATAAACAACTTCAAAAAGCAACCCTTGCCTTCATTCATTCGACGGAACGATGTAGTGCCTGGTACATTGAAGAGATTACGAGTAAAACTACCTTCTCAGAACCTAAACCGTCCCGTCAGGTTAATCGAGCTTATTCACAAAAAGGACTTGGACAATAGACTTGCCCACAGGTTTCTGGCGATGTTTTATCCATATACTCGTAGATAGCAGTTTAGACTAACGTTTTGTTTTTTCTGGATAAAAATAAGTAAAAAGACTATCTGTAATTTTGTCTGTAATTTGTTTTTGCTTTGAAAATGTTTTGAATTTTTCTGCATTGTTGTGAGTCGCATAATGAAGAAAGTTGTGCATTGATGCCTCGGCGGGGAATCCAGGATTGTATTTTTTTTCTTTTTAATTAAACCCTGGTTCCGTCAACAGCGACAAAGTAATTTTTACTTAGTAAAATTCAAAGTTATGATAGAGTCCTCAATTGACTGACTTGTTCCTACTTCTGGTTTGCCATACATAACCTTGGATTATTAGATTTGGTAGTGGCAGCTATAGCTTGAGCCAAATACTTTCAGCCAAGAACGGTTCAACGGCTAACAAGATTCGTCCTAGGCTTGAACATATAGAGAACTAGCTGCGCTCCCGCGGTGTGACCCGCGGTCCCATGGGATTTTTTCATTTTTTCGGGATAAAAAGTAGCCTATGTCCTTCCCTGGGATACAACCTTTAACTATGCCAAATTTCAGCTTAATCTGTTCAGCGGTTTGGGCGTAAAAGCGTAACAAACAGACAGACAGATAGACAGACAGAGTTACTTTCACATTTATAATATTAGTAAGTAAGTAAGTATGGATATTTATGTAAGAGATTAGCGGGGTTCTACGGGGTATTTTAGAGTTTTCAACACCAATCTTTATAAAAAATCTGACTGACTTTGTATATCAACAAGTACACAGCAATAGAAACGCAGCTTAAGCTAAGTACTGCTGCTGATTCGTACCGTTATTTGTTTCCCGAGCATCGATTGTTCTCGGTCTCTTTGTTCGTAAGTTGGAGTAAAATTTTCTAATTAGCACCGATTGGAATTCTTGTATCTACAAACGGACCAGAATCAGACCGTGAATTTCAAAGGAGAGGCTCACCATATTTTTGTTGATATTTCAAATCACATTATATTGCAATGAGCTAGCAACTTGTAAAGCACGAACTGCTTACTTCTGCAAAATTCCATGTTCGAAATATGTTTTTGTACATGTCTGATTCGTAGACATTTTCAAAGAAAAGAATGTTAACCGTGCCTAGGGGATCCTATTTCTATTTTCGTTTTCTATATCCTGTCCCTAAAACACGTTACCATAGCTGTGATATCAAACTAGCTGTAAATACAATGTATAATGTAATATCCACGTGAAAGGCCTAGCCCCGACAATCTAACGGACGACGAAGCTCACTCGGAAATTGAACTCCCCACAAACTAGCCTGCCCATATATCGAGGCAGGCTGGTAATGTCTGCACTCGTGAAACATAGTCGAGTCTGATTTCATTTTGTTGAAAGAGGAAGGTCGTGAATTTGAAAGAGGATTTGAAGTAAATACCATTTAGATCACAACTAATTTCTCAAAGACATATAAACGTTATTCACTCTCAGATCAACGAAAAAAAACATGTGATTAGAGCTAGCAGACTGTTTCACTACAGAAACCCCGATGTTCGTACATCAGTGAACAAAGTACCTGAATGTACTTACGGAAAACTTGACATTTTCATAAATATCATACTGTGGAAATACCAGCGATAACATAACCAAAATGGTTAGCCTTTGCGCCCTACACCAGGAGGTATATTACGCAGCCTTTCACGAGGAGTATTATGTAGCCTTTTAGCCATTAGGTGTAGTGAATCACGACTATCTTATTTATCTATATCTATATATACAAAAACCCACTTAATGTTTTTGGACGGACTTTAAACAGCTGTAACATATTGAAGTACTGGAGCCCATCATATTGAAAATCCTTTCAGAGGTTAAAATGAGTTGTGATCTAGGGATTTATTTGTGGCTCAACTCAGCATTGCTATTCAG
Organism: Epirrhoe tristata; assembly: GCA_951394285.1. NCBI lineage: Eukaryota > Metazoa > Arthropoda > Insecta > Lepidoptera > Geometridae > Epirrhoe > Epirrhoe tristata. Next base: position 6,928,740 of record OX596150.1, on the reverse strand, counting down.
AGTGTTACGGGTACGCTTACGACTTGCAGTGAACTAGATCAGATGAGCTATATGATCTTTTGCAACGATTCTTATGCTCAACTAATTACACCTAGCTATACAAATAAATACAAATTACAACTTGTCCCACCCCTAGCCCCACCAACCCCTATTCAGCGCATGCATAATGTCACAGTCAATTTTATTAGATTGAAAAGTAATTTGCATCCCCATGTGGTCAGCCGGACGAAACCTGGTACCAAAGTAGGAAATTGAAAACGTCATACGCATCCCTTTGTGAGGAGAATGAGATTGTCATGTGCTAGGACATTGGACATTTGCGGCGGTACGATGGTATTCTAATCAAACATGTGGTCGGCGTTTCCTGCACCGACTACCGCCATATTAACAGCAAAGTTGTTGGAATATAGAGTTAAATTATATTTAGTGTTGGAATAGTGTAATCGATAGGCGATTGGTACCAGAAATTTCGTAGAATCAACCTTCACAAAGAATTCCTAAATTGTTTCAAGAATGAGTTAAACGTCATTTACACGATACCATTCTGGCATACCATTTTTGCCTCTTGCTACAGAATATTAGGTCTTGCTCCGTCGAGTTTGAGAAAGAGGCAAGAAAAATATGCCAGAATGGTATCGTGTAAAAGGCGTTTTATTATATGAACTGAAATTCGAGTTATGATTCTTTTGGTTAAAGTAACACCAATGAGACACAGAGAATGGAATACAAATTGTTGCAGAACTTTCTACAATATTCAACATAGTCTTATAACTAAAGTTCTTAGGTATCCTCTACGTAAAATTTGGTAAATTACGAAATTTCACCCACGAATTTTGCCCGATTTTGAGCACATGACGATAAAAAGATTGCTTCTGACTAAAGTGTGCACTTAATCACTTGAAACTTGAGTCGAAACAACTTATGGAGCGGCGTCACGCAACTGCGAAACATCTAAGGACACGCTTACACTTGATGATAAAAAGCCTTCAAGTAGCTGTCAGTGTGTCAGGTGTCGTGCTATAGTCTTTTTTTTTATTTCAAGAGGAGAAAGCGAGATTAGCTAACCCCAAAAAATTTAAAAGGCCTTAGGCTAAAAAGTTTGACATCTAACAGTTAGCTGTCAAACTTTTGTATGTAGAAATGAGGCGTAGCTCTTACCTACGAATGACCGTTGAATATAAAAACCGGGGGTAAGTGTTCTTGATTTCTGAATAAAGCTTAAATGATCGATTTAAAATACAAATAAAATGCTTATGTTACATATTTATTTATTTTTTTCTTGAAATTAAAGTTACAAAACCTATGTAGGTATTTACTATACGTTTACGCTGAAATCATTCCATTCGATAAGAGTTGATCGAATAAAATCAAAAGCAAGGAGATTTCGTAATTTAAATAATCTAAGCTGGAAACAATACTTTTTGTTTCTTTTACGTACTACCAAGTGGAAGTTCTATGCTTCTCATTTTAAATACAGCTCGTAACTGACGGAACTGAAGATACGGTGACTGGCGTGCTTGACTAGTGTAAACGCCCCTTTATAATGTTGTTTTTAATAATGAAAGTTACCTCTATAAAACTGAGATGTATAGCCCATTCTTATTTTCAATTTACGTTTAACGACCCAATAGGTGAGTTCAGCCATCTTCCTTGATGTGCAGAACGATGTAACTCATTTATGCTGCTTGAGTTAGACTTGAGCCGTGTTGGTCAAATGGGGTTGTGCCTTGACTGTCAATCCGAAGGTCGTAGGTTCGCAGCCTTAGCTCTACACGTATGGACGTTGTCTTTCCTGTGGGCCAGGCTGATTAAGCTGAGAGGATGGTTTAGGTGCTGGGCCTATTCCATCTCAAACAATGTCCCAGAAACTACATGGAATCCTGACGCTGTATAAATCATCTAATATAGATTTAAAGGCCGAAGGTACACTTATTGTATTTCCAACGGATGTTTCAATTTTTTTTTTATAAAATTTTAGGGAATTCAAGATTCTATGGAGATGTCCCAAATACAGTCAGAGGTACTGTAAAAATATAATGCCATAAAATCATGTCTTATTTGAATTCTTGAAATTGAACATAACGTCTAAATAAATATAAGTAGGTACTTACCTTAATTTTGGTTTTGGTAACAGTTACCTTGACTTAATTATCATTATAAAAGAGTAGGTTACTAGGTACAATAATACTGACCTTCATGTAGGATCCCCCATTCTTTTCCTCGCAGTGTCGCCTGATGTAACGCTGGCAGATATTCGACATTTTCCACTCTGAAAAACAAAGATAACTGTCATTGAGTACAATAGCCTTGTTATTTTCACCGAATCTCTTCATTGTGTCTATTTGTGTCTTTTATCTACTAACTTTTGCGTCAATACTTGTTTTAGTTTGTTTGCGATTGGTTTTTGTAGTTTGTGAAAGTATAGACATAAATAGAACCTAATCACAGACCTAATCTCATAGGCTTTTATTAATAAACGTGGTGCAAAGTTACGCCGGATGTAACTTAGGAGTAACCATACAATTAAAAAATACAATAAGAAAAAAATTAGGGTCATAGAAACTATACTCGTTTGTAGACTAGGTAAGTAGCAAAATTCATGTTTCAAGCTTTGTTTGTAAAGATATTTTCCTCGATTTTGTCTCTTTCGAACATGTTTGTATGCTTCAAAGAGTATATAGTCTACATGTGGTTTTATTAGAAATTGAAGCGTAAACTCTTCCTTCGGTTTAAACATAGACATAGAGCTTAGCTGTCGACAAATTTAAATCACTCCTACTCTGAGGTTCTCAGAAGAAAATACATTTATTCAGCAACGACACAAAGATAAACAAGGTAAAAACAGAGTAGGTAAGGTAAAACTAAAATTTTCTATGTTGAATAGTTATTACATACTAACATGTACCTATGTTCTTTGTTCGTCCGCTTGCTTAATAGGTCAGGACTCAGCATTTGTCTGGTAAATTAAGTGTTCTTGTGATGTAAAAACATGTTTTTTTTTTGTTTTTGTATTCTTTTTTGTAAAACGAAGTAAAAAACAATGTTTATTATTGACTTTTCTGAAGTGTTTAAAAATAGTATGGTGTTAAGGTGGGTACTAACAGGTTAATTGGTGGGTGGTGATGCCGTTTTGTTTATGTAGTTAATGTCCAAGACGATGTACAACCATTATTAAAAAGGAGAAGAAGGAATAAAAAGAAGAAGAAAAAGAAACCAAGAAGTGAAGTGAAAAGAAGTGACAAAGATAATTATATATTAGTATATTGTTTTTATATTATTAATGGCATGTATTAGGATTATTTAAATACTTTTTCCAGCTTTGTTTCCCTCAAAATGAAACTTCTGTGCACTACCGTCCTTTTTGTATGCTTCTTTGGTTTATTTTCCATCCAAAGGTTGCCTGGAAGAAATCACTTTAAGCGATAAGGCCGCCCATTGTACTAATTTTGAACTTGTTTTATTTATGTGTTGTTTTGTTATTAATTGGTGTACAATAAAGTGTTCATTCATTCATTCATTCATTCATTCATTCAAGAAGAAGAAGAAGACTAAGCTAAGATGTTACTGATTGGGCGGTATAGTCGCTCAGCGACAAAGCCCTTTTCTTTTTTTTTGTTCATATAAATAAAAAAAACATGATAAGGTTGACGTATCAGCTCTGAGATAGTAATATATCGAATCATATTATAGGCTTACAAAGAAATTCCCATTTTCAGCCCAGAGCGAATAGACTACAGTGCCCAATTACTAATTAACTAAACTAAAGTGTTATTTTAAAAAAAAGTTTAAGAAACCTGCGCTATCTCCAGAAGGAGTAACAAGAGACGTATAGGAAGCATCGAATAGGGTTGGACGTGTAAGCAAATAGTGCCATAATAGCACCACGTGCGGCAAACTGATTTCAATAAAATAATATTATTCTAGCTTTTTATAGTTTGAACTTTGGATAAAACAATAACAGCTTCCGTTTGTGGCTTCACTGACGTTACTATTTTGCATGTTTTACCCGGCTGATGGACCTAATGTTTTTCATGTGTTTCTATGCGTGTATTATGTTATTCTTTAAAACTATGTATATCAATACACAATGATGCAAACAAAACCAGTTTCACATTTCCCTCATTTATTTTTCTCTCTGTTATTTATTTTAATATTTATTTATGTTTCTTCACCACAGATTTCAACATACTTCGCAATTGCCTTTTGAGCGCTACAGTTAGAAGTTGTTAGCAATTTCCTGGGTGCCAAAAATGAGTGTCATTTTGCGAAAAGGGTACTTACAAAGTATAGACGTGACTAAAATTCTTAAGGTAATGGATATAGATTGAATATTTATGATGCCGAGTTGAAGTAATATTTTAAACATAAATCTTTTTTTATTATTACAAAGACCCGAGCGTTATTGCTAAAAGGTCTTATTTAATTAAATAAATAATAAATAATGCTGGACTTTTCACACTGCATCATCTAGCCCCAAGGTAAGGCTTGAGCTTGTGTTATGGGTACTAGATGACTGATAAACTACTTATATACTTTTTGTTTGTAAATACATACATATTATACATAGAAACACCCAGACCCGAGACAAATATCTGTAGGTCATACAAACATTTGTCCCGCGGCGGGGATCGAACCCGCAACCTTCTGCATCGCAGGCGGACCTTCACCCACAGCGCCACATAGGTCGTCAATTGTAAGTACCTAACAAATTTTTTTTTTGTTATTCTTCTTACCTTAACATAAAAACCAAATTGTGTTTTTTGTGAGGAAAGAAGTAGGAAGTTCTTGTAGTTTTAGGTCTAGTTAATCAATACTAATATAGTACAGAGGGAGAGGACCATTATCACATGTTTGTCTGTATGTGGAAGTCTGCGATAGGTACCCATCTGCTTTATATATTTTTAAAGTTTGGTCGTAAAAACATATATTCTCATCAAACAAAAAAACACATAGTGAAAGTAGTTTTTAGAACTGTGTATTCGACAGTACAGATCTGAACTTGGTCGTGCGTACACTTACTATAAACGTGGCCAATTTGCATGTGGGGACGCGAGCTTTCACGAGATGAGTGTTTATGATAGGTGTGTACCCACCCTAAATATTTATTGGAGTTATTATATTGGATGGTGCAGCCGTTTCGGTGTTTACGAAAATTGTGGTTAGGGAAAATAAGCTATTTGGGTAGAGTGCTTTATAAAATATAATTTCTAAAAACTTAAGTAGGTATTTATTTTACTTTACTGATTACAATCACTTTGGTTGTTCGACTACTTTCATATTGTTTTTTTCTTTTCATTTATCCAAAAAAACACCCCCTCTTTACATATGCATTAAAATATCACCAAAGCACAGGTTTATAATGAGTATACTATGTCAAACTACGCCTTGACGTAAAGTATTTTAAGCTTAGTAAGGCTTTGTCAGTAGCAATGGATCATTAGGTTAATAATAATCCTTAAACAGCATACGTTATTAATATAATCCAAGCCGGTGTCTAGTCCCATGGTACACAAAACGTGCCATATTCAAATCTAATGGGCATGGCCAGGTTGATCCACCAGATTTACAATTCAAACAGACCCAGCTCACTCGACTTTGATTCCAGGGGTTTGGTTATAAATTGTCTACCGGATTATGGGTCTTCGTCATTTTCATCGATCTTATGGAGAATAGATGCATCAATGAATTCTTCATTTCGGAAAATGTTGCCAGCCATAACAATAAAGAAAACATATGTACTTATACATTTAATATTCTATGTCTGGTGATTGCTCTAAGTTGTAGTTATAAAACATAGGTAGGTTTCGTTATTTGACACATTTTGCAGAGACATTTCGTACTAATAATCAAATGTCCTACATCTGATTACCACTTTGGAGATTTTCAGGCGTTCAATTCTACATCATCCTGTGTATCTCTCTCTATAGCGTTTTAGATGCAAGCCTATAAGAATAGGTACTAATTGCTTTCCTCGCACAGTCTCCTTTCAACGACAAATCGATTGATACACGACCGGTATTTACTATCCCAGTACGCAAACACGGCTCTGCAACCAAAACGAAACTGCAATAAAATAATGCAGTAATATATTACACATTCAAATCCCCGTCCCGATTGAGGGATCATAGATGAGATTGTTAAACCGTCATTTCGGTTTTCCATTTATTTGCCGCCATGTTTGTTCGTACACTATTCATATTTGTAAGGATTAGGGAGAGTGCAAATGCTAAATTGTTGTTCATCCTACTTCCTAGCTCTTTGTCTACTTATTATTCCTCCATAAATAATTTGTCAGTTAGTATCGATTTTCTTTAGGTGATTTTCATCGTAGGCATAGTGCCACACGTAAGCTGCCGAATCTTTTGGGTATACGTTTTTAACCAGTAACGAGTGTAATTTTTCGCGACTACCTACGTACGTGCTATTTCTATATAAAAAACTTTATATGCGATGATTCAAAGTGATCCCAGCAGCGGTCCTACTGAAGAAATGCTTTTTGATTTTTGATTTTGATTCAGTTGTATTTTCAGATAACGTTCGTAGTCATGGTTAGGATTGACTTTCCTTGTATTTTGATGCGAATAAAATTTTGTTTCATGTTTTATTTGCAATTGCATTTTATTTTTGATTTGCTAATGTTTTATTCACATCCAGAAAACAAAATTCTGCTGACTCATCATGTTACTGACAAATTGTTAAACTTCTGATTGAAGCAAACATTCCAAACATGAATAAAAGTCGAAAATACTCATTGCATTTATGATAATATGACACCAACCCCTCTATTTCAAGTCGCCCTCGCATATTCGTCGGCTTAATGTTCACAACTCGAGTATTACCACATTTTTCATAAGATGTCATCCGCGTTCATTGGGCGATGCATTCTAGTACCAACTTTGACGTCGTAAAATGCTGAGGCTTTCAGTGTGATGAATTTTGTTCGTAAAGAAATATTTTATTGAAGGCTGGAAGGGCATTGAACATTTTCCATTGAACGCCTGTATAGTGTGAGTACTGATAACAGTATTAAGTGTCTAGTATCGGTATCTAGATTTTTGTACCTACAGAAAAGTCGAACATTTCTTGAACATTGGAAGACTTTCTACATTGAGGTTACAAAATAACTTTCTTCGTTTCTTGTCACTATTATAGGTTTTTTAATATAGATTTTTCCTCACCATATTATAACGGTTCTAAGCTATGACATGGAAGAAATGTAAAATCTATAGCATACATACTCTTGTGGGTAATTAAATTACAGTACCAGGCAAGCATAAGTGAAGAGGAGTGCTAACATCTGCTTTGCAAAATTAGCGACGATCCATCACTGGCGCAAAATCAAAGCATGAACTTGAATTACTGTAACAAATCGTACTACCTAACTCTAATTCTCTATTGATACGATCTCTCGATCCATCTTCTGTGACACCTTTGCCTTATAATGAATGCTAGCTTACAGTTCCCGGTAAGTGGTTTGGCGCATCCTTAAATAGTATGTAATGTACCTGAATGAGATATAGAAAAGAATAAAGTTTTATTTTCTCCACACCATATACAACAGTTACAATAGGTACATAAATCTATATAATTTTATATGAGTGAAAATACGTCTACCCCTCAGCATTTGATCCAACAGATCTATGAAGTTTCTATAGTTTGGAGCTTTTGGACCACATCTCAATTTGACTAAAGTAGTTAGCTGTATGAATAAGGTGGCGCTAATTGCTTGTATATTTACCGCGAACTATACCTCTTCTCTTTCTACCTCTGCTTTGCCTCCGATAGCTCTCAAAGAGACGTTGATGGATGGTTCTTGCGCTTTATCAGATGAACGCGACACTTCAATCAGTTTTCACGGAGCTGAAACAGTTTTCATGTTCTCAAGGCACACATTACTAGGTAACTCACCTACTACACCTACACACTACATAACTTATAATTATAATTGCCTCTTTTCCGTATGGATAGACTAAAGCCATAGATTTATACTTGCTACCATCCTGACACACATTTATTGCCTCAAAATTATAAATAACTAGCGATGCGCCCCGGCTTTGCACGGGTGCAATGCTGATATTAAATGCATGTATTATACATATAAATAAACCTTTCTTTTGAGTCACTCTATCCATTAAAAAACCGCATCAAAGTCTGTTGCATGGTTTTAAAGATCTAAGTATACATAGGGACAGACAGACGCGGGAAACGACTTTGTTTTATACTATGTAGTGATATATTCAGACAGTTATTCTTCCATTTTCTCGAAAAATATGTCTCTTGTGCTTTTTTTTTAATAAAAGATATAAAAACATAAATACTTAAAACATTGAGCTTTTTTTTTAGCATTTTTTTTATCAACTTTTTCGCTAAGAAACAAATAATCGAATTTCATCAATTACTACTCTCGTTCTTCCTTTTCGAAAGCACAAAAAATAATTACACAGATCATTAGTTGCGGTCTGACCATTTTCTCGACCCTCCGGCAATACCGACCTTTTCCTAAGAGCATCCATCCACTACGAGCCACCGTGAAAAAGCATTGCTACTTTTTTCACCTATGGATCTCGTGAAGAATTTAAGCTCGTAAAATAAAGGGGGAAACGGCTGGGGTCTAAAAACTGAGAAGAAGAACTTAAGAGCTAGATATAATGGAAGTGGCTACTGAAAATGTATAAGGTAGGTAGTACCAATTTACGGTAACATTTTTATAAAACTGGATCTCATATCACGCTATCCCACAAAAAAAAAATGATTTTTATTTTGTTAAAATCACGGTATTTGTTTTTGTAAAAGACAAGATCAGCAGTAAAAATAAAAAATAATAACAAATCACAGACAAAAAAATTTGAACCAATCCAAATCCAATATTGTACTTAGCTATGATGCATAGGATTCTTAAAAAACTCGATTAACTTTTATAAAGAGATGTATAAAGAGAACATTTTAAAGTAATAATTTAAGCTAAACAGAATTAATCTCGTACCCAGAAAACAAACCAAAGCCGGCTTAAACATTAAAGCATTTCCAGTAAACGTAACATCTTCGTCTCCCAGAATTTTATTGGCGGGCGCCTGATATATCGCAGTGGCAATCGTAAATCTGTTGCGGCAAAATAAATAATTTAAAACTAATAAAACGCCCCTGAACCGTAATATAGGTGAGAGATGTAGCTACAAGAAAACTCATTTGAAAGCGAGCACGTGTTGAGACAAGACGTTGGAAGTGTGTAAAACTCATCACTCGTGTAAATCATTTATCAGGTACCAGAATGCTATGCGGTTTCATTCGCGAAATTTTACAGGGGCTTAATTATGTTACTGTGCTTTTTAGTGAGGGGTAGACTTATAGTAGAATTTACAAAAAAATATATATGTATATCTTAATAAAATATTATGTAATATCAGTAAATGACTGAAGAAATCAGATTAAGTACATGTTGTATTTTGTAAATATATGTAAATATGTAGTACATGTACTTATTTTAATATTTGTATTTATTTAAAACATTACAACCAATAATACAGGTACAACCTAATGCAATAGTGATTATCTCTATGAAATGAAATGAAATGAAATTTATTTGCACGAACACATGTGATACAATAAGATCTTAAAATTATATTTGTCCATTCTGTGTCCTACCAAAATATTAGGCATGCAAATTTTAAATATCAAGATAAATGATAATAAGTAAAAAATTATAATTGATGTCCCTAACTATTTTAGTCTATGTAGCTTGGCACACGTCATGGCTAATCCTTTCATCGCAATGCAGAAACATTCATAAGTACTTAATATGACTTATATTTTGTGAAATTACTGAATTGCTATAACACTTCGCTAAGTAAACTTGCGTCAGCGTCGCATTGTTCACGACCAGACATAAACTACTGCTAACAACAGCAAAATTAATGCTGAATCAGTGACACACCATATCCAACCTTAATCCCCAGAGCTAGAGTATTAATTATCGTAATACATGATACTAAACAGAAAATGCACTTTGCATCACGGAAATATTTGCTTTCTAAACGTTTGTCAATACAATGCAAGAAGTAGTCTGGATTGGCAGAATATAATCAACGGGTAGGATTTCCAACAACATATCCTACAACATTATATCCAGCTAGACCAGCAATCTATTGTGAGCGTGCTACGAAAACAGTCTGTTGGTCCTGGCTGCAAAGCAAGCGATGATAAAAATTTTCGGACTCGCCAAAGATGATTTTTACAGCTCTTGAGGCAACTTATGCCTACACTTAACGGGAAGCTGGCGCTGTAGTGTCTAGGTGTTTGTTTGAGTTGGAATAGACAACTGCTCATACAAAGTTACTTTTTAGTTTTATTGAAGAATTTTAAATGAATGATCGTTGTTTTCTACACAACGAATGCTGCGTCATTAATATTCTTCAGTAAGCAGTGTTGTAAACTTTCACGTGGAATTCTTTCTTGGAAAATGAGCATGTACCAACCAAGTGTTATGTTTAGGCTCGCTTTAACTACCGCCCTTAAATATTTTCAAATAACCATGAATATTTAATCTCTACCGTGCTTCCATAAGAATACAGTTTATAAAATAATATTTAGCATTTTCTTAAGCCACACATTTTTTTATTATTTGATAAATAAAGCTTAGGAACCTTGTTTAGTCAAATGAGTGATTTCAAATTATTTATTATGAGTATGTACAGCAATAAGTTCGTAACAATAGCTATCAAGTAAGTTGATTGTTTTAAGTTTCCACGGTAGGCACAATATGGTCATTACTGGAATGCAATATCAATGTCTAGTGGGATTGGATAAAATGGCAATGCCCAACCACCATGTAACAATACCAGCAAACATGACCATCATTATCATTACGAACAAAGAAAACGAAACTTCGCAACGAAGCCAACAGGCTGTAACATCTTGGACAGGGCTATTGTTTTGCCTTCTATCAAATTGTCATACACCCCCTCTTTCAGTCTTTTATAAAGTATACTGTTTCAACCCATGTTGTTTCAATGTGTCTTATGCTGTGTGTGTCTCCGGTTTTATTGTGCTAAGGATGTGGTCTCAACAATACAGATATCAAATATTTACGATCTTTGTGATGGTATACAATGGGTGTGACGCTATATCGAACGTGGATTTCAATTATTCTGTGGATAATGATGTGAGTGAATTTGTTTTAAACCATTCGACCATCCGGACTTTCGGCTAAAACTTGTTGTTATATAACAATTTCAAAAATAAAGTCGTATCGTCGATCTTTTAGACCACATATTGATTGTAGGTACAAAATGAAATCAGTTCTTAAACTGCAGTGCAATACAGCATGATGGTACTCAAAGATTAGTGAGCATTGTAAAAGGTTAAACTGGGACTAATTCACATTCTGGCTGTACTTTTAACATGCCAAACTGTATATCATTGTCGAGAGCAACGGATATATGAACCCTATATCGATGTAGTGCAAATGATTCTTCCTTCATGTGGTGTCTGTCTATGACGTTTCCCTTCTATATGATCTTCCCTATTATCTCCCAAATCTAATAGACACAAATCTATCTTTACATTCTCGGCCACCGTGGTCTTCATGTGCCTTCAGGTGGCCACAGATGGCCAATATGAACCTACAAAATGGCGCTGAACCGGGAGCGGGTGGACCTGCTCGAAACCGGTGGTTTGCACCGATAAGTCCATTAACTTTTATGTGCGCATTTATCTCACGCTCATACATCGAGAGGAGAGTTTATGTTCACATCAAAAATCTCTGAATTTCTCGCTGAAATCTATTATCTACTTATTACGAATTAACTAATTACTATTACGAAAAAATCTCAAAGGCCTAGACGTGAACATCTTATCGATCAATTCACATTGATCCCACGGATTCCCACTTACGATACTCACCAATATAATTATTTTTCCTCATTCACTCTCATTACATTTTTCATACAAGTTCGCTCTCTTAGGGTACTGTTGACATGGTCAAATATATATTTGTACCAATGTTAATTACAAATAAATACTAAGTTTTGAAGACGAAATACTTTCTTTAAATGCTACAGAACACTACAAGTGCGAAGACGTTGCAAAAAGAGAAGATAGGAATCAGCCGGTACGCTAGCTTCGCCCCTCTTCAAAATGCTGTTCGGTTCAAGGTACGTGAAATGAAATAATAATTCCTGAAGCTATTTCAACCCTTCGTATGAATAGCAACGATGGAGATCTGTTGTCAAAGAATTAAAAAAATCTTGAATAATAGTTAAAAGTATTATTGAAATCAATTCGGTAGGTTCAAAGTTACTTCCTTCAATCATTCAGTAAAGACCATTTTTATAAATCGTGAATGTAAGACGATAATAATAATGACTACAAAACGTTAGTACTCTCCCGAGACATTTAAAACTAGGGCAACCTATTCTTTGGTAGTAACTTATATTCAACTTGTCCTACTCTCAATTCAAAAAGAAACTTGAACTTGTCATAAGAGATATTTTATAGCTGGTACAAAACTAGTTGCAATTAGACGCACAGCATCCCTTTGAAATGCAGAAGCTGCATCATTCGTAAGGTTGTCACGCTATTCATCGTCAGAAGAAACTTGTTTACTACACTCACTATTTACTAAACAAACCTGATACAATGGGAACCAGATTATTATGAATTAATATTTTTTTAATACGAAGTTTGCCCAGAGCTTCTCTTGATTAAAATAGAACAGACACAATTATGTGAAGGAAGAGGTTACCTCTTGTGGGCTGGCAAAACCATCCAAAAAAGATTTGAAGGCTTATTAGATTTAAAACATCTTCTCTAAGATCATGCTGGTCGAGTGGAATATCATGACTTTCAGTCCAAAGAACTCCAGTGATGGATATTTTATTTCGGAAAATTCACTTAACGGTGGAGAAAAACATTTGCATATATTAATGTTATATCATCATCATATATCATGCATTTAAACGAGTCTATTCGAGTATCTGTGGCTGTTCACATTCCTGATAACTTGATCAAACGGAAACGTGACTAAGACTTGATACTATGTAAAAATACACACACATTGATTGGCATGCTTCATTACACAATTAAATTAATTTTAGATGATGGAAACAGATGTAGTTTTTTTATTGGTAAACTAAGTTAACTAAGTATCCTACATAGACGTACAGCATAATCTAGGTACCTATGTATTAACAATGAAGAAAAGCTAACCATCAGTACAAAAGAGCTTTGCAGGAACTTTATTTTATTCTATCATATTTTATTCTACTCGTACTTATAAAGCACCTTGACGAGTCACTCAGCTTATATCCGCCAAAACGCAACAACATTAAAAAGAACTGTCAAAATGTACCACGGGTCGTTGAATTCAAAGTGCTTGCTCAACATAATAGCTGTGAGATGATCATGCATGGTATCTCAGGTCAGATACACGCCACATAGCTGGGAGTCTTTCCCGTGACGGCCTCGACCTCTTACTGTAGTTCAGAGCCTTGTCTCCACAATGCATCATGAATTTATCACGACGACCTAAGTTTGGCGTTGTAATTTTAGCAGTCCATGTACTTATGCATTGACCTTTCCAAGTACTATAATTGATATAGTACTCGTGGTTTAGGATATCATGACACTTTTTCTTGTAACTATTCAGTGATTTTCATTTATTTATCATATACTATTTATAACTTGATAAAACATTGGGATATAAAGATTCCGGTTAGTAGGTACTTTGCTCGCTTGAAACCCTTAAATATAAGTATCATTGTGTTTAACCATGAAAGCAAAACAAACTTACTAACATATTCACATACTTTCATAGTAAACGAGGAATATGAGTAACATGAAAGAAGGAAAACTTACATTCTAGGAAATATCGATTTAAAATCTTGCTCCCGAGAATAAAACCAGATCCGATTAGGGAAGCCAAGATCGTTTCTCGGTATATGAATAACTCACAATACGACGAGAAAAATAAACATGTACTTATGAGTCACGCTTTCCCATTCAAGGTGCTTGTTATTATGACAACATGGTATTTACTGGTTGATGGAATTTAATAGATGCCTCATGATAGGTAGTAATTATCAAATTAATTCTATAGACTTTTCAACTGTGTCTTTGACAGTTTGTTTGAGTACCTAAACTCGTACTTGATTGAGAAAATATTCCTAAATAAGAATTTCTGTTTCAACAGCCGCTAATGCGATCATTTTTATATTATTTTTTTCGTAATTTGATTATTGTTCAAGTTTCATTTTTCGCCACTGTTTTTTTTTAAATAAAACCTTCTAAACTTACTTTACCATTTTCTAGTTAAGAATACGTTGAATATATTTATAAACGTATAAACACAATATCATATTTATAACATCCATCCTACATAACACCAAAACGAAAGAAAGAATGCACTGGTTATAATGGCGAGGTTACACGCACCGAGTGGTCAAGACAGTGATCTCGGCTAGTAGGTACATGTAGACACATCGCTGAATGCTCCAACACTAACGGACGCACAACTCTCGGACTAGTATCACTTTCCAGTCCATCTACTCGGTCCGTATGATCAAGTTCTAAGTGGCATAGAAAGGAAGACACGGACAAGCCGTGGGCCGTGTGAATAAGGGGTGTACACACGATGGTATCGGAGTAACGAAGCATGACTGGTGGACAATGCTCTAATTATAGAGAGAGGATAATTAGTTGGTTCTTCCGTCTCAAGAATGAAGGAGCGATTAGTTTCGCAACCTACTTTACTATTAAAATATTATCTGTCTGTGTGTGATTTTCTCTTCGTTTCGAAGATTTAGAATACAAAAACAAAAAGTGAAGTTTTGTAGGTACCTACTTAGTACCTACTTACCTTTTTAGTAAAAAAAAAGTTAAAATACATTTTGTTCCATGTTTATCATAATAGGAATGTTTTTAGGTCAAGGTTTTTTTATACTTAATAAATTCTAAAAAAAATCATTTATCGCAGGAAGTTCCTGACAGCGTGCTATCAGGATCCAGCCACGGTCGAGGCTTGCTGCATCATGACCATCCTGGTAATACTAATACAAAGTCCATCCCATGAAATCCTTTCAAAGTGACGTATGAAGATCAAGTGCAAAAACTCTGCCTAAATATGATAATTATTCTGTCATGTTTCTTCACTGGCCTTAAACCGCGGTTTAGCTCATGTAGCACTAACATTGTGTAGTATAAATATTTTGTCCGAAAAACTAAGAAAAGCGTTATTCTATTACCATTATTGAACATTCTCCATAAGCATTTTAAACTCTAAATTCAGGTGGCTACGGTATATTTGAGTACGAGAACCCTCACTACGATCCCGGGTACGAGTATCAGCCAGATCCTCATGACTTCCATCACTACGAGTTCCACGACCCACATCAACACGGGGCCCACCATGTGACTGGCTATAATGGTCATCCTCATAAACATTATGATCATGTGAGTATGTTTACGAAATTAGGTTTTAAAACTAACAGAAACGCAATTTATTGAACAAATTAGATTTAAAATCACGATTCATTGAATAGTTTAAAGAATGTACATATTAATAAATCTATTATGTTAAAGCTGTATAAAAAAGCTAATTAGGTACTTATTATTTACTTTAAGATTTGCAATATATCGCATGTATGTATATACAAACAAAAAGTATTTATGTAGTATATCAGTCATGTGCCTGACGATGGGCGGCGACGCCGAGGAAGGCCTCGAAGACGATGGCGTGACGATCTCGATGCGTTCCGGGCTGACTGGTGGGACGAAGCTGGCGACCGCAAGTCTTGGAAAATAATAGGGGAGACCTTTGCCCAGCAGTGGGACAACATAGGTTAAAAAAAAAAAAAAAAAAAAAAAAAAAATCAGTCATGTAGTACCCATAACAAAAAGCTTAGCTTACTTTGGGGCTAGATGATGCTGTGTGAAAAGTCCAGTGTTATTTATATATAAATATTTTGATAGCTATACCTAGTTATAGCTTATTGCCTACTATAAGATCACTAACCAATTGCACAGGGTATAGGTAGGCTGGTCATTATACAATGACTGTCAGACTGCCTCCTACAAAACACTTAAATCCTACACAAGACTTGGTCTAGCTGTATTAGTCAAATTAGTGTTTGGTAGTTCATCTAGCGATGCATTTAATCCTTTGAATTTGATTTTTGTATCCAAACGGGATAGAAGTTAAAATTATCGAATATACCTATTGTACTACAAAGGTATTATTATGTCATAATAAGCCCATCATGTCCCTCAGCTGGGCAAAAGCCTAATTGAAAAAAGTTTATTAGTATTTTATGAGGCCTTTCAAAATTAACTTTTTCCATCCATTGAGGTTAGTATAAATCACTGATTTGAGGAATGTGTACGTAACATAAAAAATCTTTGGCATTAAACATTGGTTACGGTCTATCAAAAAATCTTATTTGTCTTGATAATTTATTAGTCATACGCCTCAGTCTAGGTGGGTATATCACTTGTACTGAGAGATTGTGAACCTTTTTAAATTGCAGGCTTTGGCAGCGAAAACTTTACTCTGGCCAATAGCAGGTATAGCCCTTCTGGGAGCCGCAGCAGCACTTGTCAGCAACCCCCTACTTCTGCAGCTCGGCGTAATTTCCGGACGAAAAAAGCGTCAAGTTGAAAACCTGGACTTTGTCAAGGATTCCATCAAAAAATGGGCTCCAAAACATACCAATCTTCAAAATATACCAGAGATCATAATAAAGAGGAGGTTTATAAAAAGCGATGATTCTAAAGTAAAAGCTAATGAGATTGATGATAAAGATGAGTCCAATTTTAAAATGATAAAGGTATTGTCGAGACGATACACGGATGAAGACGAAAAGAAAATGATTCCTGTTCCACTTCGTTTTAGAAATCCTTAAAGAGTATGTGAGTCAATAAATTTATTTTAAAATGGTATTTTGTATAAGGCTGTGGTTCATGATTGAATGGACATGCTTGTACCTCATAATAATGTATGTTACATTCTTATAAATAAACCTATCACATTCTTACACGCTAGTAATAACACCAATATCTGATTATAGTTGACTTGTTAGTAACATACGTGATTTGTACTGATTTTTACCTTTATTTTTAATATTACAGTCGCTACATCGTCTTAGGTTCTAGATATACCTATTATAACGTAATCGTTGGACCTAACAGTTAATTATAAAAGTTTTTCTCAATGTTTTTAGTTATTCTTTCTGAATCATTAACTCTAGTTCAAAGTTTATTACCGGTACTTACCAAAATGGTGTAAATCTTCAATCAAAATCACTATAAATCACACTAACACATCACACAGCACTAGAACGTCACTAATAACACTACCAAATAATAGTCGGCATTTAAACAATGCACCAGCAGTACCAGCACAAGTTATTGACATACAAACAAACTAACTCGTCATCAAAGAACCGATCATACGGAGTTTAGCAAACGAGTGAAGTTCGGCTCGCAGACGAAAGATTTGAATGAAGTTGCTGCCTGCTGTTCTGTACACCCCTGCCTAATCATCACCAATTCAAATTAAAATCAACCATATGCCGTCATATTAAGGCCTATGATGAACTTGTCAGATTAGTGGTTGACTGTACGCTACGTGTGTGTTGATGCGTCAAATGTACTCATGCGCAGGGTGTTGAAAAACTGGCTCTTGAATACACGTGTGTGTGTGATTCGGGTGAAATAGTGTTTCTTTATACAATCGCTCTATATGCCTTGTTTTAATACATTAAAGTTTTTCTACCTTTTGTTGGTTATCTATAGGTCCTTTCTTATTGTGATTGGTTTTAACATATATTAGGTAACAAGATTTAAAAAATTACGTGTATGTAAGTAATTGTTAATATAGTTATCGACGTTGGATGTTTATGATATCGTCGTCTAGCTAGACAATATTTTTTCTTCTGTGAATAGAAAATAAGGCTATTTATCATTATTTTTAGAGGTCCTACTACTAAATAGCATTTATCTTTCGAAAAGAAGACTTGATTTACCATACAACAACAGAAAACCATAAGTAAAATTATAAGTTTATTTGTGCTGCTCTCTAGTTAATGTAGCTGGAACTAAATAGATAGCTGATAATAATAACTTAACCGCGAGGAGAGATACGCGCTGTCTTTCTAGTTAGTACAAGAACGTTTCGCTAGATGTCAGGATTAAGGTAATAATATTCAATGTTGCTTGATATTTTACTAAAACAAATTGTGCACTTGTGGAGCATTCCATGCCAATGGAATATATTTATTTCCCGCTTGAGATTCAAACCTTGAAGCCATACTGAAACAAAAAGATACCCATGAATTAAACAGAAACAAATAATCATCTTCTTTAAAAAATCTATAAGAAGCAGAATTTGTTAGTATTTTTTTTTAATATTTATTAATAAGCAACGATAATTATTAATAAAAGTTATGAATAATCACATAACTTTCAAAATGAACGAATATACGTACTTACGTATATTCTAGGTAGGTCTGATCTATGATTTAAAAACTATAAAAAATATTTTTAACTAAAAAGAGACGTACAGATAGTCTTTTTATTGTTGCGTAGCAAATTCATTGATTAAAAATAACTACTTATCTCCAATGACCTGGATATTTTAGGAAACTTACCTTAGGTGCATTTTCTAAAACACATTTGAAAATCAATCCTGCTCGTTCACAACCTTTTTCCCCATCACTTACAGTAGCATCATTCACAACTAGAACAAAAAATGGTAATGCATAAAATCTTCCATACAAAAGATTTCAACGCGCCCTTTTTAAGGTTGCGGGTTCGATCCCCGCGGCGGGACCAATATTTGTATGATCTACAAATATGTATTTGTCTCGGGTCTGGGTGTTTCTGTGTATAATATGTATGTATTTACAAACAAAAAGTATATAAGTAGTATATCAGTCATCTAGTACCCATAACCCAAGCTCTACTTACTTTGGGGCTAGATGATGCTATGTGAAAAAGTCGAGCATTATTTATTTATTTATAGAGGAGAAAAAAGATTTTTTTTCTTATCTTATTACCTTTTACACAAATATCAGCTATCTTTCTCCCATTCTCCAATCTTTTTTCGTCTCCGTTTTTAGTCAACTCTGCCACTTTATAAGCAAAATCAAGGTCGTATAATCCCTTGCTAGTCATCTGAAAAATCATAATTGATACTTACGCAATAATAAAAAAAAAAGCCTGCTTATTTTCTGTTCTAATAGTAATCAAAATTTCTTCAATTTTTGTCCTTTTTTTTATGTTTAGTTAACAAGATTATAGTTTCAAGATCAAAGACAAGTTATGTATGATACCGGTAGTTTACTCGTTCTTAGGTTAGGTCATCAGGCCCTTGATTCATAATACAGCGGAATGCATTCGGTTTGGAATCGACCGACAGCAACAAATCACAGTGCAGGAATTGATCCGAATTTGACGTTTCTTGCACTGTGATTGGTTGCTGTCGGTCGATTCCGAACCGAATGCATTCCGCTGAGGGATCCAAACTACTAATTGGTTGGTAAAATAAAATTAATATGTCATCATTTTAAATTATAAAAAAAATACTGTTTTATAATTTGTTTTGTAAAAATTGAACTTTATATTTAACTGCATTATCCTGTAAATGTAAAAAAACTACTACCAAAAACTGAAGGGTTTCAATCAGACCATGATTCTGAACATATTTAGCGAAAAAAACGCAATTTTTTTGACTTAGCTACGTCATTTTATTTTATTTTCTTGTTATTTACTACTAACTAATACAACATAATAAGATCATACCTACCTAAAAATTTATTTATAAAAGAAAAAACAATTAAAACTCAAAATCCAGCTATCTACGTATAAAACGCGCCCAGTACATACGCTCGACCAGCTGTGCGAGGTCGGTTTTCTCCGGAAAATCCTTATGGATTTGATTGTGTGTTGGGATGCTGTATCTACCCCTTTCGGCTTTTTACTCCCTGTATATGAGTAGTAGAGAAGAGTTTCAATAGTTTCTGTGGGCCGATCCCGGCGGCACTGCAATGCCGGGCCGACCCGTGACGGGAGTGGAGCGAGCTCCGAACATCCCGTCGCTTTACAAAAATCAGTTTAATATACTGGTCCCTCAGTGAGGGAACTTTCAGATATTAAGCTGAAAAGAACAGATACTACACTTTGATCTTAGCCAAAAGGCCGAGAAGCGATACCCATAGAAGAGTAATCGAGGCAGGTCATTCATACCCGTGCGTTTTCGTCAGCGCGATCTAGAAAATGGCCACTTTTAGTAGCGACATCTAGTTGTGTATTTGGAACTAGCGCAACAAAGAGTCACGTGGGTAGTGCCACAGAATAACTCTCGTACTGCATAGTTTTTATGAAGACTGACGATGGTTCACGTTTGTTTGGTAAGTATTGAAATAGGTTGACTTACAATTCCGTCTAGTTTGTAGGCACAGGCTAGTAAACACTTTACTTCTATTTTCTTGGGTACTATTAACTGCTGCAGCGCCATGAGGTCAGACATCTCTACCGGATGGTCTTTAGTGCATTTCATCACTAGTTTTGTAAATGCAATTTTTATCTCTTCTTCAGTCAAAGCCTGCGGAAAATTACAAAAAATATAGTAATTTGTATATTAAATGCATGCATACGAGTATTTCTACCAGTAAATTGTATAATATAGGTAATACATTTGTTTTTTATAACAAAACAAAAAACTTTTTTGTTAAAAATGATCAACCCGTTCGCAAGTATTGTGTTTACCAACAAACACTTTTACATATTATGTAAAACTGTTTCATCTCTGAAATATGTTCAAAATAAAAGATACACATATGATTTACTTATACAAACTAATAAAATAAACTTACATTTACATAAGCATTGGCACATAATGCCAGCACAATAATATTTAGAATCAACATTTCAAACAAAACTCTCCACAACAACACTAATATCAGAAGTAATACCAAAACCGAATCATTTCTAATTTAAATACACGATCGTAAAACATTTCAACTGATAAAAATCATATTATTTGTGTTATCTGCCGAAATCATCGATAGAGAAGCAATTTCCCAAAACACATTTCATTAATAAAATAATATGGTACCTAAACATAATTATATTTTGGTTCAATTAGAATGACCCTAACGTCCGGGTAGTAATAATATATTATTGCATTATATTTTGTAATGTGTATGTTATTAATTGAAGATCAAGCTAAAATCGTGGTATTTCATCTACAATCATCATCATTATAGCCTTATCATCAACTCTCATAGCCATCATAATTCTGATCATCTAACAGCAAAGTCGGGGCGGCGTCGCGTCGGGACGTGGGCGAAACTGACGTGTGCTAAAGGTGCATTTAGACGATAGGGTATGAAGCACGTTACGTGTATGCCTTGTTTCATTCATTCATCATGTTTGCATCGGGCATCGGGTCTAACATCGGGTGTTGCGGGCATCCGTTTTTCATTAAATTGATATCGGATTCCGGCATCGTGTACTGGCATTGATATTCAAAAACGTTTTAAAAAAAACGCCCATCTCTAATTATTACGAGTATAGACATCGAAATCTAGACATATTCTAAGGATAAAAACATCTGAGAGAATGTCTGTCTATCGTGCCCTACAAAGAAGTGTGCAGTTTTGAATATGTTTCGTATTTTTCAAGAAACAAAACGTTATGTGATCATCGAAACAAAAACCTACATTACGAGTATAAGGAGGTTAAAAGGATATTTAAATAAATGAATACAGATTTTGAAAGCATCATCAACGATGTTCTTTTATTTCTATCTTAGCACAGATTTTAAAAATAGCCAAGAGCGAGAGATTTTTCGGCAAGACGATCCAAAATTCCAGATGATCAGAGGAAGTCGAACTGTGAACAAAAATAAACTAATATGAAAATTTAATCATCATCATCTAAGCTTCCTGCTCTTGTCCCATTTATTGAATAAACATCATAAATAGCAACAATCTTGACGCACAATTTAAGTCCTTTCACCTCAAATATCTAGTGGTACGAAAAGAAGGTCAGTTACCTCTGGTGCGTTTTTCACAGAACATTCGAACATAAGCGCAGCTCTTTCGCATCCCTTAATCCCGTCTTCTACAGGCTCGTCGTTGACTAAAAAAAGCACTCAAATTAAAAAAAGGCAAAAACTCTTATCACAATCCCGGTTTAATAATTTAATCAAACATAAATTAGGATAGAATAACTCGCCTCGAATAATATAAGAGTTAAATTAAAAGTAAAAAAAAAGCCGAGCATCTTACATAATTTAACTTAATCTAATTTTAATCTAGTTTACAAAATAAAATAAATCACATCTTCAGCATCCAGTTTGTTGATCCAGTTTGTTGACTCTTCTATGTCTCGAGCTAATCTTCTCCACCCTATTGGTAGATCTTCTTTCCATCTCTTAAGAGATAAGAGAATAATGTCAGAAGCTTTGGTCAAATAAAAATACGAGTAGGTACATAGATTTTTATCGATAGAACCATAGAAACTATCATAGACAGAAGGAGTTAATTATCAAGAATCTTACCACTGAGGCAAGCGTTGGTGAAGTCTTCGCTAATTTTAATTTTGGCGTCATCATCTGCATAATACTTCAAGGTCAACACTTGGACACCCTCTGGAGATAGCATTCCATTTTCGTTCATCTGAAATAAGTAGGTATATTTTTATAAATATACATACTAGATAAATAAATAAATAATGCTGGACATTTCACACAGCATCTGCAGATAAATAAATAAATATTGCTGGACATTTCACAAAGCATTATCTAGCCCCAAACTAAGTAAAGCTTGTACTATGGGAACCAGATAAATATACAGGGCGTCCCACGGCTATGCCACATGGAGGGAAAGTACCTTAAATATTGTAGATGGAACATTTTACTGAAAGAAGACATTATTTTTATTTAAAAAACAATTTAAACTGCATTCACAGATATTTAAATAATTACATGTTTGAACCGGAAATCGAACCCGTTACATGAGAAAAATAATCATCCTGTAGCTTTATCATACCGATCGAAAGGCTTCATTATAAGGATTATTTTTTGCAAAATAACATAGTGTCACAAATAAAAGGAAGGCCATGAATTTAAACATTTGTGTTCAGAAAAATAAATACTTAGCTGACATTGCCGTAAGCACATACAACTGACATTATCATAAGTACGTATCACTAGTAAATGTACCCACTTGAGAAGTATAACCAGTGTGAAAGTGTCCACGAGCTACAAGCAGAACTTAGACGTGTTATTCGAAATATCCACCACAACAAGATCAAAAAATCGACAGGGAGCGAAATAATCAAAAGAGTTCGACTTTGTATTCAACAGGAAGGGAATCATTTTGAGCATTTGATAAAAAAATGTTAAAGTTCATGGCCTTCCTTTTATTTGTGACACTATGTTATTTAGCAAAAAATAATCCTTATGATGAAGCCTTTCGATCGGTATGATAAAGCTACAGGATGATTATTTTTCTCATGTAACGGGTTCGATTTCCGGTTCAAACATGTAATTATTTAAATATCTGTGAATGCAGTTTAAGTTGTTTTTTAAATAAAAATAATGTCTTCTTTCAGTAAAATGTTCCATCTACAATATTTAAGGTACTTTCCCTCCATGTGGCATAGCCGTGGGACACCCTGTATAATACTACTTATATACTTTAAATTAGACAAACAAACTTTAAATTAGATCGCGCTTTCAGGTATCGTTCACATGTTTTTGCATTTATAATAGTTAGATAATTAGAATAAATAAAGTTTCTAGAAAAGTCTGGAAAATATTATATAAGTAACCGATTTTTACAATGCCTATTTCATACACAATTAATACCAACACTTATTTCTAATGATAATGGTCGAAAGCCAAAACCAGTACAACAAAACAGTTTCCGGCGGCTAAAGAGCATTAGCCATAATGACAAATCATTGTTGAATTCGACGACCTCTATAGCGCAGTGGGCGAAAGCCCGCCTGCGACGCAAAAGGTTGCGGGTTCGATCCCTGCGGCGGGACCAATGTTTGTATGATCTACAAATATTTGTCTCGGGTCTGGGTGTCTATGTATAATATGTATGTATTTACAAACAAAAAAGTATATAAGTAGTATATCAGTCATGTAGTACCCATAACACAAGCTCTGCTTACTTTGGGGCTAGATGATGCTGTGTGGAAAGTCCAGCGTTATTTATTTTATTTATTTATTTATTGTTGAATGGTGTGAGCCATGAAATTGCAGTCATCACAGTTCGACCTTGGGACATCGCGTATGACCTTGGCTATTCTGAATGGATCCAAACTCCAAGGTATACAGACTTTCAACGTTGACCAAAGTTGACACAAAATTGTTAAGTAAGTATATTTTACACTGAAAAAGGTATAAAAGGTTTGGTTTAAAAGCAATTTAAAGGGAGGTCTCCTGTTACCACGATCAACTCAAATCCATATTAGCATAGAGAAAGAATGAACACATTCTTACCAGCTCACACGAACTTTATTTACTTTTATTGACTCGTAGGTTCTGATTCCCCTGACTCAAGGAATCCTAGTGTGGAATCAGGACTATGCATGTGACTGTTTCGGTACTTTATGTTCTTACCATTCCAGATTTTTTATAGGCACAAGCAAAGAGACACTTGGCTGCCGTATTGTTAGGCATTTGCTGCTTTTCCGTCATAATATCCAAATCCGTTGATGTTATAGGATTCTTTGCTAAGCACTCCACTAGAATGTTTGTTAAGTCCTCATTTATTTGCTCCTGTGTCATGGCCTGAAATATAATTGTTATTGATATTTATTAATAATAAGTATGTATTTTTTTTTCTGAATCTGATTCCAGCTTGAAAGTCTGATCAAATATAGAGACAAGAGGAGATAGAGGCAACCTATGCCTTCACGCAACGGGATGCTGTAGTATTCTGATCAATACAGAATTTAAAAAATACACCTACTTAAATAAGACATTACTATATTATAAAAGCTATTCAAATTTTCAAGCAATCATAAGTAAGAAGTGAAATTAGAACACATTACCTTAGTTTGTTGCAACAACACCCCACAAACAACGCAATAGAGTAGAATTGAATGCATTTTTCCAGACACCAAGCAAAGTAAAAACTAGGGCTCCAAATGTGTGAATTGACGCAAACCATACCTTTTATAGTGAAAATAACCATTCAAAGTTGCATCCGGTAAAATAATAATAGCCAATGGGAGGGTTTATCACAACTATGTGTTAACATCGAGAGATGTAGGTACGTAATAGACTTTTAAGTATTTTTAAATGAGATGGTAATAGGTCTACTAAATGTAAATAAATGTTATCTATAAAAGTATGAAAATTATGGTTTTTTTTTAATAGAGTTGGGTAGGTAAGATTTGGTTCAACGGATCAGCAGCAACGCTGTTTATCGTGTTACTGCTTTTTTAAGAAACGCTTCCAAATGGCAGTGGCCTAGATCATTTAAGCTACATATACAATACATCGCAACAACATCTTCAGCATTCCTTAGAAAAATATAAGAAGTGTAAAATAACGAGACTAAGTAGAGTTTCCTGCGAAAAAATGTGATAATGATGACTATAGCCTACATTACACAGTCATATCGAATTGCGTAATGTCTCATTCATTAAAATTGGATAAGTGGTTTCGGACTTCACTCACATCACTGCTTTATTTTGTATGGTTTGTATTGATGTAGGTATATTCCACCGTAGCGTCCAATCTACCGATCTTATTTTGATGAATGAAAGTGTCACTCGTTTTCGCTACATAGGCTGAAACTTTAGGTGTTCTAAAATTTATCTTTTAAATGCCTATCAACGTCATTGAATGAACACTCGTAGTCGCTACTTGCTTATTATCAACAATGACTTCCCCAAATTATGTCTAGTACGTACTTCTAGTTATACCCCTTGCATTTTGGTTGTCATCGACTCGTATATATACGTTTGGGATTATTAGATTAGTTGACAATAACCAACAATCGTCTGTTACCAGTGCTCGTTTTAAATTTTGTTATATAGGCAAAATGTTTCGTGCAATGCTTGTGATGTGCTTAATTGCTTTGACCCCGTATTTGGCCAATGTAAGTTTTGCTGTTGATGACTTGTAAGTTTTGTTCTTGAAGACTACAAAATTAAGCAGAGGAACCACATTACTCATTAATACTTGTAGGTATACGTTTTTTGTAAAAAAAACATGCATTATTTATTATACAAAGGATAATATTTGCAAATCATACAAATCCCTCGACAAGAATCGACTCACCACTTTCTGTATCACAGGCGGACCTTCACTTACACTACCAAAGGTCATTCTTCAAGGTATTGGTCGTGAAGGAACAGGAGTAGAATCACCTAGTTTTAAGACGTTTCAAAGTGATCCCAGCGGTCCTACTGAATAAATGCTTTTTGACTTTGACTTTGACTTTGACATCATTAATAAACTCGTACTCACTCAGATGACTCACTTTTCAGGCCATGACGGCAGAGCAAAAAGCTCAAATCCACCAGCACTTTGAGTCGATCGGGATGAGTTGCATCAAAGACAACTTGATATCAGCCGAGGACATCGCCAGTCTTCGGGCAAAGCAGGTTCCTGCTGGACCAAATAGCGGTTGTTTCTTGGCTTGCGTCATGAAGAAGATTGGTGTTGTAAGTATTACAATGAACTTAGTCAACATTACAAAAATAATCCCAAAAAAAAGTGAGAGGCAAGTCTTTTATGACAAAATCCGATACAAAGTTTCTAAACGTTTCTCTATACGTTTGCTCCTAGTATACACTGTCTGTAAGTATAATGACTGGGTACATTTTATTTACAGATGGATGATGCAGGTTTAATGCAAAAAGAAACAGCTCTTGAACTAGCCAAAACAGTGTTCAGTGAAGAGGAGGAATTGAAGAATATTGCAGACTTTCTTCACTCGTGCTCAAATGGTAAGCTATGTCGATGTGACTATATTTTGTGTCAGTGTAAACTTTAAGAAATATACGTAGGAGTTAAATCTGCATTCTCGAAATACATAGATAAGATGATTCTGAAACTTCATATTCTAAACACTTGGTTTCAAATATTATTTGGCACCATTATAAGACTCTTCTGCAAAAAAAACGATTACTTAGATATTTTATAGTCTGATTCTACTGTACTCAAGTAAGTAGGCTATTTTTAGTACATAACCAGCTCTCGGTTACTGTTTTAAAACAAACATATTAAATACTTTCAGTGAACTCTGAACCAGTCAGTGATGGTGAAAAGGGATGTGAAAGGGCGTTGACTGCTTACAAGTGCATGATAGAAAACGCTCCTCAGGTATGTATATTTTACTATACCTACAACTACTTGCAACGGTATTATAATTTATAAGTTATATTTTAAGCCCACACGATAAATCCAAGGTTTTTATTCTATCGCGTAAAGGTTTTAGGATTTGCTCTACTCTTTGCCTTGACGTTTTAATTGTGGTAATGAGGAGACTCCAAAAGTTCCCCCGTTATTAAAATCAATATTTAAAGAATTTTAAAGTACCTACCACTTAATAGCAGAAAGCATCGAATGGTGTGTTGCTAACCGAACACTAACACTACAGCGCCTGCTCAAACACTCTGGCAACCTTACTCACTGCAACATAAGTAATGATATTATTATTCGGCTATTTTGTAAGGGGAATACCGTAGCAAGCACATCTTTTAGCATAATAACTTACAAACAAATCGATTTAATTCCAACTCACACTTTAACCCCACTACTACATATCACACTCTCAACACGTACTTAGATAATTGTACCTATACTAAAACATTTTTTTTATTTTCAGTTTGGCTTGGAAATATGAACCTTGAAATATCTATGACTTGACAGCGAGCTACCAGAAAATAAGCAAGATTTCTATAGTTTTAGAAGTATTTTTTATTGTTGTAAAATAAAACATGGGTTACTTTTTCTATTTAGAAAGTTATTTTATTTTTCATCATCAACCATTTACTTTAAGTACAAATAAAATAAATTCTCGTCTATCTCCTTTAAAATGCTTTGAAAGTATCTAACATCAGGTGAAAAATCCAATTCCATTCTCTTTTGCAAAACTTCAAATCCTCATAAAAAAGTAAAAAAAAAAACAAAAATGTTTAAACAAAAATATTTATTGCAATTCCATAAGAGATATTCACATTCCTATTATGAGTATAACACACGTTTCCAGTATCACCTAACTGAAAATGTCTGATGGCATTTCAAGTAAAGATATCAAGTCAAAATAGTCACCGTCTCTTAGGGCAGACATAACTTGAAAACACTGTGTCGGCTTATTCAGCGTCAATGGTGAACGGGGAGAACTGAAAAAAATTACTTGGTTAAAAAAAAATCTTATTGGGACAGAACATAAGGTAGTGGATACCAAAATTTTAAGTTACAAGCGTAGCAAGCCAGACAGAAAAGACGTGTCTTGTCACCAGATATGTGCTACGTTGATATAAAACGCAACCAAAATAATCATATTCATTAGTCCACATAGCACTGGTGGAAACGTGTTTTGCTAAGCTCTGTTTTTATAAGAATGCGTGCCTTCCCTACTGTTGGTACACAGCTACCTCGGCGGCGCATCTTCATGACATATCTGACTCGCCCCGCTACATAGCAAATCATCAGTGGAAACTGTCACATAGTTCCGTAGCTTAGCTTTCATATCCTCGCAGAATACTGGTTAGCATATCTTTGGTAGAAAGGCACTCTGATACGATACGCGTATGGAAAATGAACTAGACGTCCTTAAAGTTACAACGTTTTGAAAAGTAACTTACTCCTGCCTTTTCCTTGACGAAGCAAGCGAGCAACTTTTTCGAGATTTCGCAGCCAGCAGCACCGTCATTCACAGTCTCCTCATTTACTGCAAAATGCAAATAAATACTTATAGCTGCTATTATAAAAACGTGAAACCTTGGTTGAACCCTATGTTGACACATGTCAAAACAAAACTGTTACCACAAAAAAGCGTTCTCTGTACGAGTATTTAAAGATCGTTTTTCTAGGGACAGTTTTTTTAGTTAGACTTGGTCTAAACTCGGCTCATTTTCTAGTAATAAGCCCCATTATGTTTATTGCAGAGAGAAGTAGGCAACGAAAACAAATAAAAGAAAGAACCAGCAAATGATCACCATGTTTAAGATGATGAGGGAGTTAAAATGCCCATACATTTTTTATTGAATACTTACGATAAAAACTATTTGATTCATAAATAAACAATCATTTTAAGTGAAATTATGCTAGTTGTTTTAAAACTCAGAATCAGAATTTTTTGTAAGTTTATTTTATGGTGTATATCTTACCCTTATTTAAATGATGGCAAATACACAGTTTTCATTTTACATTAATATTGTTTGCCATCTGAACTCATAGCTTTCTGAAACTTCTCAAGGGAATTGGACGGAACTTGGCATAGAGATAACTTATTAAGTACTTACCAGAAGTACAGATCTGGCCTATAGCAGCAAGAGCCTTAATGTCATCCTCTCCTTTGATGTACTTCTTGTTCTTCTCCAGAGCAACATCAACGTCAAAGAGTCCAGCTTCGTTGATCTGAAAGGATTGGATTGAATAGTTATAAAAAAATATTTTAAGAACTACGGTAATAACAGACTAAAGTTATAGTTCAAAAACCAATAACAGGTGCGTAAGCCGCAAGTAAAATGAAATTTGGAAAAACTGGAAAAGACGGTTTCCTAGTATCAGGACAGCACTTAAAAAACTGAGCAACTGCTATTTCAGATACTTACAACACCAGTTTTCTTGAAGAAGCACGCGTAGAAGCAGCCGTCCAAGGCATTGATATTCCCAGCTTTCTTGGCGGCGAGGATGTCATCACGGGAGTAGCCGAACTCTTCGCGACAGCTAGTGATAATGGGGATCACAGCTTCCTTTAACGCGTTCTTTTCTTCAGGTGTTATAGCCTGTATACAATCATAATGTCATAGGTACTCTTGATTTGTTATGTCCATTGTTACCGACGTAGGCATAGGTTTCCTACTGACGCTGTGTGAATCATTTTGTGGCATAAGGCCTAAGTTTTTGTTTTGTTACTGACTTTTATAATCAAGGGCCGTATTCGCGTTCTTATTTTCGTTCGTTTGATGAACATTCGGATGTTTCTTACTACGATTTCCGACTTCAAGGACCAATTTTCGGTTTAGAATTTTTTTTTTTTATGATGAATGGGTCGGCTCTTGACCTCAGACTCACACAGGCAAGAGTGAGGTCTACGATGGAGCGAGCTTACCCAGAAGGTGCCTATTAACTCTCTTCTTAAAAACAATAGGGTCGTAGCTCAGCGGAAATACAGACGCTGGAAGCTGATTCCAGTGTTTGCAGTGACAGTATTTGGTCCTAGGACTTGTTTCTTTGACTTGTGTTGACTCTTAGGACCGTGTTTTATCGTTGATCTAATAGACTGAATACAATGTAACTCGTAGTAAGAAGCATCCGAATATTCATCCAACGAATGAAAAAACGAACGCGAATAACCCCTCTGGTCGTGACATGTGGAATATACGTTTCTGTGGACACATGTGACTGTCACTGACTAAAATCTTCACTGTTTGACGCACATTGAAGAAAAAACGTCACAGAACATTCGAGTGTGCCAGTTTGTTCGTTTTTTTTGTATGTTTTTACTATCATTGCATGTAATTAACCTGTCTGTTAATCAGCTCTGACTATGCTGATGGTTCTCGACGCTACAAGCTTAGATTAAAATAATAAATAATAATAACGATTTATTTCAGGCAACACAGAACAAATTACTGGATAAAATAAAGCTGAAATTAAAGCTGTGGAGTTTTTATCGCAACGCAAAAAGTGTTGTTTGTAGGTATAAAAGTGTTTCATCTGTAGCATCGTAGCATAATAATTAACAACATCGATTTTGATTTTACGAGTTTTGATTGAATGGTTACTTGATCGAAAGTGTTCTTAGCAATATTTTATTTATTGAATAAGCTAAGAACACACGCAGAAGAACATTTTGAGCTTAGTGTTTCCACTGTCACTACCTAAAGGGCTATTGGCGTGTTCAACGCTGATAAGTTAACGGCCGGCAAGCTTTAATCAAATAATAAGTAAGTTCATATGAGTCAGTGGTGAGTTTTTAGGCCGCCTTAAGGCCTCCGTCATGGCTTAACCAGACCGACAATTAACATGCCCTCTGAAGCACGGAAGCGCTCAGATGTAAATGCCACTGGTGATCACCCATCCACTTACAGACCGTTTCGAACGTTGCTTAACTTCGATGATCTATCAAGAACGACTAAGCAAGCATGACCACGAGCGCTTCATACAAATAATACAATTATTATATGTTTTGAAAGTATTATATTATGGTTTGCTGGCTTTCACATGTTTGAAATCCTAAGACGGTATATCCGTCGGTGGTTGAAAGACAACTGTTTCTTTGGTCAATGGATTCTCACCTCGAGTTGGAGAGCTTTTGTTGGTGAACTAAAGATCCGATCGATGCGTCTATTATTAAAATTATGTATATTCTATGTTTTTTTGATAAACAACGGATAACTTTGGTTTATAATAAATGTATTCTCAAAAAGACAATAAACAATGTCACTTATATGAGAACAATTCTAATCTAAGTATTGTGAATGTCAGTCATTTCCGTGCAAGAAAGTACATATATAACTACCGATTAAATGTAAATGTAACTTATATTTTTATTAGCCATTTTTTTTTACTAAATAATGGATAAGAATAAAAAATGTACTAAGTGGGTACGCACATTTTTACGTGTTACTAGTAATTAAGTAATACTTTTTGCATGTTCAGTTAAACAACAAAAGAAGATGTTAATACTCGAATTGCTCACCGAAGCGACACCCAAAGCCAAAGCGAACGCAGCCAAAAACACGTTTATCTTCGCCATTTTAAAATAAGATTTCTAAGCTGTTTCTTCTTCCTTGCTTAAATCCTATCTGTCGTTTGTGAATCCTGTAAACTATTTATATACGAAATTTCGGCGCCAATTTGTCCGCTAATAGTCAGACATAGGCACAAAGCGCAAAGTAAATAATCAACGTCCTCTTAGTTTTGTACAGTCAGCGACATAATTTTATGAAAAATTTAGATCTTTATGTTATTATTTTTACATGCTATGTGGAAAATTTTTAATGTTAGTAGAATTCGTAGGTAGTGCTAGGCAAAGCATTTAATATACGCCAAAATATTGGTTAATTTTAATGATCTACAGATAAAGAACATTTAACAACATCAGATGCTCATGAACCCTCGTAGCTGATTGTACCAGTTGAGCCACCGGTGTTTCGCTTATCATGTGAACAATTTTATGATGGACTCTTTGTCATTATAGGTTTTCTATTTATTCCATTTTAGTCATCACGCCATTACATCTCAATTTGCTTAACTCTCATGATAAAATTATATTCAATTTTTAAACATCGTTCAACATAATTTCGAATACAATTCATAAAAAATATTAGAGGATAAAATGCCTAGTTATAGCTAAGGGCCAGTTCCGCAACTAGCTGATAAGTGCCTGATAGGCTAGCCTACCAACAACTTATGCAACAGATAGTGTATGTTTCACACTGTTTCTGATATGACTGAGAAAGCAGAAGGAAATGAAAATTCAATGGCATAATTCCTTACTTCGAAATAGAGTGTACCTACTTTTTACAAAAAAATATATTATTCGCAGAATAAACTTTAAGTTTTCAAAAATACTTATATTTTACAGTTATAATTTTGTATCATTATGGGTGATTTGGTCGCTAAGCTAAGACAAAACCCTTAAATATATTTAAAAATATATATACAATATTAGGATTCTAATTTATATAGAAACTGAGGTCAGGGTATTATTTTGAGCTTTGATGGTACCTGGTACCTAAGTTAGTGCGAATATTGTGATATCTCAAAAAAAGTACGTGAGTGTCGTGGAACACTCGGTTGGAACGAAGCAAAGAGTACTTTTCTATACATTAGAAACGCTCTCCCGTACTAGCAATGTAACAATCTATGGACTGTGTCGCGGCTGCACATTTCGCACCGCGACGATTTGACATATACATGTATCGTGACGCAAAAATAGAACACTTTTTTTCGTTCAGCCCCCATCCGATACCGTCCGAAAAGGAACTTCGTTCCAAAAACAAACATGATCAGGACTTACCTCAAGATGCAGTTGTCACTGTTGACATTCTCTCAGATCTTTTGTGAAGGTTTTGTAGATCCTTTAAAGATAAAAATTTTTATTTCTTATTTTGGGCACATGGAAATGAACTATCTTTAAGTTCAGTCTATGGAACATGGACTATCTTTGGTCTACGTTTTATTATTGCTCAATAGTCACAATTATCCAAATTGTTCAGTGATTTAAAGTGTTTTAAATTGTCGGTTCCTTCCATTATTATAAAATGAAAATTAACTGCTAGTTTGACTAACTTACAAAAAACATTGGCGCGCATTGTGTTTCTACGAAGAATCAAAGATCAAGGTTTGCAGATAACATTACTCGTATGTACTTACCGCCTTTTTTGTTACTTTTGGTCGATCTATGGACAAACTTCAAAGTATTTTAAATCCAGCTCAAAGAATAACAGGAAAAAGGAATGATAAATTTAAAATATTTCTTTTATACTTCCTTTCTTTAAGATTTTTTTAATATAGAATTTCAATTGCGGCATTCAGACAAATGAGGCTGAAGAGGGCTGAAGGTAAAGCGGTTGCTTCGCTTTTTTGAGTGAATTAATTTAAAGTAACTTAATTATCATATAGCAATACTTAAAGAGGAGCCTGATTATAAGCATTTTTAAGACGCACTTAAATTCCTTTCACCAGTATAACTTTAACCAGTATTAAAGAACTAGTGACACATTAAGAAGCAATATTTATTGTTTCATACTCCAAAGTTAATTATGTACTTAAACAAAGTTTAAAATTGGTCGAGGACTTAATAATTATCTAATGAATTTCAAAAGAACGTTTAAAAAAACCATATTTTTAATAAACATAAATATATTTATTTTACAATACAATATAATTATTAAGAAAGAAAGAATGCAATAATTATTGTAAAGAGAAGAACTCCAATATGCATCGTTAATCACGGCGTGTAGTCCATATCAGTTTACTTCTGCAGAAAATAAAATAAAATACATTAGTAATGTGTTTTATGTGCAAGCATCCAAGCTCTCTAAGATCCTGTGAAATATCCTATATTCAACTTTTTAATGGTTTTTTTTTTATAGAAATTATTATTTTTCGTACAATCGAAGGATGATGTGCATCATACTCGTACATCTTTTCAAACCTTTTCAGTTTCATAGAGTATTGAAACGAACTCAAATGTGAAAGGAAAATCGTGAGAAAGGAATTCAGCGATACTAGTAACTGACCAAATTTTTCCAATTTCATGATTACTTACGGAAGATTTTTCTTTGGCAAAGCAAACGAGAAGATGCTTAGACCTTTCGCACCCGTCGACAGTTTGCTCGTTTACTGAAAAACAAACGTTTCTATTAAATCTTGTAGGAGTCTCTTTAATCTTTATCGTCGTGGATTAACATAAATATGTGTTAAATGTCTATGTTTTTAATTATTAATAACACCCAGCAGACTCACAGACTCAAAACAAATAATTACAGAGCATGCAAACATTTTCTCCCGCCTCGAGAATTGTAAATCTCAGCTGAGCATTCCTACGCTATGGCACAGAGTAGATAGAGAAGGTAAGCGAGTCATGCAAGCTTCTTCTTTCGAGTCGATGTATAGGCAAATCTCAGAACCATTTAGACCAGTAGGTGACTACATCCACAACGTTGCTCGAACAAGCAATAAGGTCATAGTCAGTCATGTGCAGATGTTGGGGCATAACGGACACACGAGCACGTGTGACATAGACTGCAACATCGTCTTAACCCATTAGGGTGCTTGCATGGTTTATTACGTCTGGCTATAAGTATTTATAAAGTTAAACCGAGGTATATATCAAGTGAAAAATGGCTCCATATTAGTATATAAAAATTTCTTAATATTCTCATTAAGAAGTTTCAATTACCAGAAGCACATTTATTGATGATATCGGCGACGCTTCCACGGCTCTCCTCAGTTTTGAAGAGTTCTTTACCCTTCTTCAGGGCAGCCTCAGTGTCAAACAATCCATCTTCGTTCATCTGAAATCCATGATTTATTTGAATTACCTACGTATGAAAATACTCATCATTTCATGCGCATCAGCAAATTTCGTTATAATATGGCTTCTGATGTCTTTCTGCCATACCAAAGTTGTGGTTATATAAAAGGGCAAAGTTGTGGTTATGAATTGCCAATCATACACATATTTAAGAAACTTACAATTCCAGCCTTCTTAAAGAAGCAAGAATAGAAGCATGAATTCAGAGCTTCAGTATCCTGGTTTGCTTCTGCAGCTAACATATCTTCCTTTGAAATGCCAAATTCTTCGGCGCAAGAATAAATGAATGGCAGTGCTTCTGTCTTCAATGCTAGTTCCTCTTCTGGTTTTAAAGCCTGTAAGTAAAGTAAGTTACTTAAAGCCTGTATAAACAGAATACATGCAAAATTAAATATTTCAGATGCATTCAATCAAAGGGCGTCAAAGAGAGAAAGTGGGCAATAGGTATTCTTATGTCTTTGGGCCCATTTGTCATTTCTGAATTTCAAGATTCCATTTAGCTGTCAAAATGCTTCATTTTAATGTCGTATCACCAGTTCTTTCGAACCAGTGTAGTGAAAGCATTTAAAGTGTGCCTCAAGGAGGCTCCTTTTGTTCTTTACAATGCTTTTATTTATTGGTTTTTGGTTACTTCAATAATAAAAACTTTATTTGTATTTAGTGAAACCAGCCCTAATATACTTATTATAGGAAGTTTGCAAGTTCTCAGGTTGCAACATTTTAAAATTAAAAAGGTGATCTTTAAAAGATAAAATAGGTACTCACCGAAGTCATAGCAATGCTAGCGATGAAGGCGAAAAAAAGGACTGTGTATTTCGACATCTTTCAAATTTTATTTTTAAGCTACTTCAAGAGATGTTTCTTTATCCTTTTTCAGAAATGATATGTCTTCTCTGTGTAATTCAACGTATTTATATAGAAACAATCGTGAGTTGATTTATTCTGTTCATTATGTATGGACGAGTAATTTTAGCGTTACATAAAAAAGCAAGGTGCAATTAATATCTAACAAAATAAGCAAGAATTTTCATTGTTTATATTTTACTCATTGACGAACAATTAAAATTTAGTTTAGGCTCATTATAATGAGTAGGTACGATTAGATGATAAGATAAAATTTATTAAAATAATTGTAAAAAACGTCTAGACTTCCTTTTCATTTGCAATACTAAAACTATTTTATTTGCTAATGTTTGCGATCACTGGGTGGTTCACTTTTGAGCAGTAGAAATAATTACAACATTCCTAAACATTTTGATTCTAGCCTGTCAAAATTCCTGAAAACCCCGACAGGATGACTGTACCGAAACAAATTGGATAAAAAATGAAAATCGATTTATTTTTATAGTATTTCATTGAGAAATGGAAAGACTTATCATAAATTTTCGATTCCGACGGAATTCGAACCCGCAACGATTAGACGATCCTACTAAAGCTCGAGTGCCTTACCATTCGGCCACGGAACCCTCGACAGATTCGAAATTTTTGATAAGCTCATATCTTATCGGTTATAGCACCGGTAGCCGAATTCCGGGTTACGTGGCCAAATGGTAAGGCACTCCGGCTTTAGAAGAAAATTCGTGTTGAACGAAATTCGTGTTGGTCATTAGTTCTAGTTGGACATTTTTGATTATTTATTTATTATTTATTTATTTATTTTCATTTCTCAATAGAAATCGTTTATTGATTGAAGACATTTATCATCATCCATAGCCCAACTTCACTCACTGGGTATTGGCCTCGCTAAGCTTGTACTTGTCCGATTAAGCTGAGAGGATGGTTTAGGTGCTGGGCAAGCCTTCCTATCTCAAATGTCCCAGACACACATACAGCGTGCCTTTGAGCATAGGTTGCCTCCTGACGCTGTATATAAATCATCTAGTACCTATGGATGTAAAGGCCTAAGTTTTTTTAAGCTTGTACTACACGATCCATACAGATAATGTCAGTTTAGCACAGGATCGCCTAATTTATTTAAATTGAGACTTATAGACAAGATTTTATGCGGCCATTTACCTGTACTCAAGACTATAGTTTCGTTTATTGACCATACTTATTTAGGCAAATAAACCATTCTATTTACACTTTTTTTTGTTGTTTAGCGAGCGCTTGTATTGTATAGCTTAGTCGTTATTGATAGATCCTCTAAGTTAAGCAACGTTCTGTCTAATTAGAAAGCGGATGGGTAACCGCTAACCCCTGCGAACTTTTATTATTTTTGTCTTTCAGAATAAAGTGTCAATCGCAAGGATCAATATAATGGAAAGAATATTAAAGTACTTATCTAGATTATTATTTAACCAAGTGTTTTAAAATATTACGGACAGTCTTATGTTTGTTGGTGAACTGTATTTTTGGGTGCTGGTCTGATAGTGAATATAAACACGTGGGGCGAGTTCACTGAGTTTTATTAACTTTCTGTTAAGTACAGTTGCAAGGGTTGTCTAGTCTACATAGTTCGGATTCAATTATTTAACTCTTGACAGTTTGTTTTTATTTCAACCATAGACAAAAATATAGTTTTACAGACGATAAAATTAAAAATAATTTAGTGTTGTTGTTGCAGTCCAATAACATGCTGGGGGCAGCAAAAGGATCTAACTTAGTTAACACTTATTATTATTATTTTTTAAATTGACACAGAAAGTAAATTTCTTATTCTTAATTGGCTATTCGAGAGGTAGCTTACAAATTAAATTGACACCAAAAATAAATTTCTTATTCAACTAGGCATACCTACTTATTCTAGAGGTAGCTTACAAATGCCACTCAATGACCTTTTTGTATATCTTTTTATTTGGTGTTATTACCTCTACTACACGAACCTTATTATCTAGACCAGGAAAAACTTTTACAATTCTGGCCATGGGCCATGTTAGGGGTGGAGAGTTAGGCTCTCTTAAAATTACTAAATCGCCTACCTTAACATTAGGTAAACTGTCCCGCCATTTGGGTCGAGAATGTAGAACATTCAGATAATATTTATGCCAAATATTCCAAAATACTGAACCCGAGCTCAGCTGGATTCTGGGGTTAAAATTTCGTCATGGTGGTTTCATCTACTCATGAGGTCTGATGAGACCGTATAGTTTCGGAGCATATTGCATTTACAAAATTATTTCATAGCGTCTGGTCGAAGCGACGCGAGAAGAGCTAGCGCATTTTTTGCTCAAAGGATCCACATTGCCATTCAGCGTGGTAATGCCAGTGTTTAGAGCACGCTTCAGACTGGCAGTAACCTGGATCAATTGAGCTATCTATAGATCGTTTTTAACTTCTAACACAGGTTGTAAAACTTAAAAGAAGAGTCCCAACCCAACAAGTTATGTATTTGTAACAAAATAAAAATATTTTTGATTTTTTGATTTCTTGATTTTTTTTAACTGATTCTCTATTGTAATTCTCTTAATCTATTGTACTCGTATTATGTAGGTATGTTAATATTATGTAGTGACTCTACATAAATTAAAAAATCAAAGGAGGCCATTCACGCTCTATACAAGGCTGGGCCCAGAAGCATAGTTGACTTGGTGCCATATTGAAAAATACTCGGATTGACTTCCTCAATAGTGATGACACCTTTTTTTTCGTTGGCCGGCACTTTTGACTTTTGGGCCCTAAATGAATGACCTCCTTTCGACAGCTTGTTTATATAGAAACCTATAAAAGTAATTAGGCCTTGATTTAATAGCTAACCAATTCCTAAACACTAGTGACGAATGAAGTGAGCGAAGAATGAGAGCATGGACCGGAGTGATGCCCAACTAAGCACGACGGCAATCTTTTTTTTTTTTTTTTTTTTTTATTAACCTATTTCGTCCCACTGCTGGGCAAAGGTCTCCCCCAAATCCCTCCAATCATCTCTCTCCTTCGAGATCTCCCACCATTCTCTTTCGAAGGCGTCGAGATCGTCCCGCCAACGCTTCCTCGGCCGACCGCGACCCCGTGTCCCATTGGGCTGCCAAGGTGTTATGGCGTTCGCCCATTTATCGGGATTCATTCGGCTGACGTGACCCGCCCAGTCCCACTTGAGTCGTGCTGCTTTCCTGCCGACATCTGCAATGCCTGTAACCGAACGCAATATGCTGTTTCGTACTCGGTCGGTGCGTTTGAATCCGAGAATACTGCGTTCCATTGCTCTTTGGCAAATCTTGAGCTTGGACTTTTGTAGTTCAGTCAACGACCACGTCTGAGCACCGTAGGTTAGGACGGGCAGGATACACATGTCGATGAGTTTGCGTTTGAGAGTCAGAGGAAGGTCTCCCTTCATGTGCGCCTTCATGGACCAGTAGCTCTTCCAGGCATTCTCAATTCGGCGACCGATTTCTCGGTCTTGCCTGTTTTCGAAGCTCGCTAACTGGCCCAAGTAAATGTACTCATCGACAAATTGTATTACCTGTCCATCTACCTCGACCCTACGTTTCGTGCTATTGGTCATTAACTGCGTCTTTGATCGGTTCATTAAAAGTCCAACCTCAAGACTTGAAGCATACCCTGTAGGTCGTGAGCTGTTGTGGCGAAGAGGACAATATCGTCTGCAAAGCGCAGGTTAGTTAGGCGCTTATTTCCGACTTCAATGCCCTTATTAGCCCATGCAACAGTCAACGTTTTAAATACCTCTTGGAGGGCTGCTGTGAACAATATTGGTGATAATGGGTCTCCCTGCTTAACTCCTTTTTCGATAGTAAATGTTGGTCCTGTGATGTTTAATTTGATGTTTGCTGTGCTGTTGTTATATATAATTTTCAGAAGGTCTATGTATGTCTGGTTTATGTATTGGTTTTCGAGAGCTTTAAATATTGCAGAGTGCTTGACGCTATCGAAAGCCTTGGTATAGTCTACGAAAGCTATATACAAAGGCTTTCGAAACTCTGAGTATTTTTCAATGATTTGATTGAGCGTATGTAAATCATCTGATGTGGAGAAGCAGGGGCGGAAGCCAGCTTGTTCATGAGGTTGGTGTGAATCTAGGGATTTTGCGATGCGGTTTTGCACAGTTTTTCACACAGACGGCAATCATAAAACAAAAATCGTTCCTACATTCTGGTTAAAAAATGAAATAACAGATTAAACTAAATATTTATTAAAAACATTTCATTATAACAATATCCATAAACAGCCCCATCCCTTAAATAAATTAATATTATCCTTAGATACGACAAATTACGACGATCCTTAGATAGCTTGACTGATTCTATTGTATTTTGTAATTTTATGTACATATTGTAAGTAGTAGCTTAGTTTCTGTAAACTGATCCTGTGTTTGGTTCCAGAAGCTTTGTCAGTAGGTTGGTGATTTTGATTCTCTTCAGAAGTTAACGTCAAGGTCCAACTGTAAAAGAGATTACGTTTTAAAAACTAAAAAGAAAACCGACTTCAATGTTTGAGTTAGGCGCGGCGTGACTCAGGGCTTCAAGTGAAAATGAGGTATTTTTAGTTTTACGGGATAACTATCAATCCCTCAAAAATAAGATTTATATGGAACCATCTAGGGAGCATACCCTTTCAAACAAAAAAGTAATAACTATTGAAAATCCATTCATAATGTGCGGAATGATCGCGTAACAAACATACAAAAAAAACATTACAGGTACAGACGAATTGAGAACCAAAAAGAAATAATATTTTTTTGCCGACTCAAAAAAGCAGGTTCTTTTTTTGTCTGTAGGTTTATGCAAGTTTATTTTTTATGTTATGTTAACCGATATACCAAATTCCAATTTCCAAGTGAACCAATTCAAAAAATATTTTTTGTTCCTTCTCGAGGTGACTCCTGCGGAATTGATACCTACTTATCCCCCTGACTTCATCCTCGCTTGGAATTTCCAACATAGGAGTTGGTTTACGGGATTCTTGATGATTAGATTCTTATTATTATCTATAATAGTGGCGATAGGTCATCATAATGTCAGTATGATGTCTAAAATAAAATGTAGTGTCCTGAATTTTTATAAATACATACATTACAAATTATGTACTTACTTTAGGTGCGTGTTTCACGAAGCAATGGAAGAGAAGGCTCGCGCGATCGCATCCTTTTTCACCGTCACTGGTTTCTTCATCATTTACTGAAAAATCAAAATATTTAGCTTATTGGCACGATTAACAAATGAACATTGCAAAATAATATCCTAAAGCTAATTAAAAGGCAGAATATTTTAAGGATATCCTAGTGCGTTCAAAGTACTGAGTTTTTGTTCTAAAAAATGTATTTAACACTTTGCACTTCAATTTTGGTTCATCTTAAAGAGCCAAGATGCGTTAGGCTAAGTTAGTTACTGTTGAATAGTCATTCATAATTTCCCTCCGTTAGCCATTACTCTTATCCTTAAAAAACGAACGAACTTTATTTCATCTACTTACACTTCGAAAATAATAAGTTACCTTTTAAGCACTTGGCGACCAATTCGTCGACTTTGCCTAACATTTCATCGCCTTCTTTGAAGAACTTTCTGGAACTTTCTTTGGCTTTCTCCTCTGAGAGCTTGCCATCATCTCCTGTCTAAAATAAAACATCAAATAAAGCTATTTTTTGTAAAAAAAACAAAGAATTTACAAAAAATTTGGTGTCTAATTGATATCATGACTCTCATAGCTCGGTGGTAGCTCGGTCTTTTATGTTATAAGTTGTTTGGTTCCTATCTAAATATGTGTGTTTATTCGGTACTTACAAATCCTAAGTTTTGGAAAAAGCATTTCACAAAGCACTTGGCCACTTCATCATCAGGCACCTTCCTGTTCCTGATCGCCATCACATGCTCGAAGTTTATGGGATGGTCTTTAACGCAATCTATTCCAGTAGTTATTAGGCTCGTGTGGATAAGGGACCTTTGTTTTTCTGTGAGGGCCTGAAAAACGTATGAAATTTCTGTCAAAAAACTTGGGCCATTGATTTATACATACAACAAGACTTGCTTCTTACTCCTTTTGCTCTATGTTGGCCTTGTTTTTCTCGCAGTATGTGTAAAAATAGAGTATTCACCTCGAGGATAATTCTATCGCTTTGATCGGGCGGGAGTTATAAATATAATCTAATCTTATTATGTTTTCATTTTCGAAAGAAACACAAAAAATAGATTACCTATATTCACCGTCACCAGGCAACGTGTTAACTAACTACCCAATATATAGAACTTAGTATACTTACTGCTTCATATTTCACCACATAGCACACAAGTAACACGAAACAAACCAACTTCGACATTCTGAGGATCCTGTTGATGCTATGCAACTGTTTCAACTTGTTCGTCAGTTCCTAATAAGCTATGATACCTCAGTCTAAACTTTATATAGTTGTGAATAATGGCAAGCATTAGCAACAATTTGGGCAGCCATGGCCTTCGATTAAACAGGAGGTGCGCTTAACATGAAGATTCGCGCCAATTATAGTTTTTCCTGCAATGTTTTTTCCGTGTAACAACCCTTTTTTTAAACAATATGATATTTTAATGCATTTGCAAGTGCTCAATTATTAAACCAGGCTAGAGTTACAAAACACGTTTTGATTATAATTTACAACACTATGTGGGTCTTTGTCCCGTGATCATGATATCAGATTCATTCTCCCCTGATGATAGCGCGATCTGGTGGTTACATTCTTATCTTTGCCGTTCAGAGTTCATTTAGGTACTTACATTTATTGGTCTACTTAGATTAATAGACAATATTCTAAATCGTTGTTCGATTCCATTTAAAAGAGCCTTTTTCATTGCAATATTTAATAAGTACAGATTTATTAAGAATTTGAAATTAGATCTCTACATCCATTATTGTAAATTAACTAAGGTTTAAAACGTTTATTTTATTCATTAGACTCCAGTATTTTGTAGGTCTTCTTGTTTTCTCTGCTACTCATCTTTTTTATACTGAAAAAAAGTTAATATTTTATTATTCTGCCAAAATCGAAAAGCCTTTGCCCGTGGCTTTGCTTGCGTTAGTGTAGATTTTATAAGAAGTTTGTCCCTTGAGAGCTGAACTTATTTCCGGGTGAAAAGTACCTACTCCACCTTTTATGTATTTATAATATATATGTATAATATGTATGTTTTTACAAATAAAAAGTATATCAGTAGTATATTCTAGTATAAGTATATCTGGTTCCCATAGTACAAGCTTTGCTTAGTTTGGGGACGCTCGCTCGGCCGTTAGGCAGGTCGCTACAGCAAAAAAAGGAGCGCTCGCGCGCTGCGCCCACGCCGCGACCCCGCCTCGCCCGTGCCTCGACTTTTGACTTTTGTTTTTTTTTACTTTTATCAACGAGATTCGCGCCCGCACCGTAACCCCGTCTCAACTGTCGTTTTCTTAGCACAACGAGTCAAAAATTGCATCGTGTAAATGCTCCTTCAGACTAAATACTACAGGTGAACTAAATTAACTTACTTGCTTTAAGAATTCCTGCATACATTTAGCCAAGAGCATGCCTCGTTCAATACCCTTGTCCCCATCACTAACATTTTCATCATTTACTGAAATTAAAAAACACATAAAGTAAGAAAACAATTTAAAAAATATTGTAAAATGTATAGAGCATAGGATCTTTATAACTATTGTTAGCCAATGATATTCTATACATATAAAAATGTATATTCTATATAAGAAAGGCGGCTCTACTAAACTACCAGTGCTCATAGACGGTAACCATAGAGAATTATTATTATTATTATTATTATTTAGCCATTCTAGTCCCACTGCAGGGCCTCCCTTCCCTCCTTCCACTCTTAGCGATTTAACACTGTAACAGGCCAGGTTCTCAGATGAGAACCTGGCTAGCTGCTAGCTCGTCTCGCCATCTCATCCTGGGTCTTCCACGTCACCGCGTCACATTTTGTGGAGTCCACTGTGTGGCTCGTTTTGCCCAAAAATCGTCCGACATCCATACTAATATTATATATGTGAAAGTAACTCTGTCTGTCTGTCTGTTTGTTACGCTTTCCCGCCCAAACCGCTGAACAGATTAAGTTGGGCATAGTTAAAGGTTGTATCCCAGGGAAGGACATGGGCTACCTTTTATCCCGAAAAAATGAAAAAATCCGGAGGGACCGCGGGTCACACCGCGGGAGCGCAGCTTGTTATAAAATATATTTTAATTTTAAACAGCTTCTATTATAATTATACTTCTATAATTATGTATTAGGTATTCATTCCTGAATTTACCTTTCGTACAGTAATCTCCAAATTTCTTGAATTCTTCTATTAATGTTTCGTCTTTCACGGCTTGCTTTATGAAAGCAAGGCCTGCTTCCGGGCTGAACATTCCTTTACTATCAATCTGAAAATAAAACATATTTACCTATGATGCGAATATGCAGTATAGCGTATAAAGTGTTACAC
The DNA here is from genome assembly GCA_951394285.1 of Epirrhoe tristata. Classification (NCBI taxonomy): domain Eukaryota; kingdom Metazoa; phylum Arthropoda; class Insecta; order Lepidoptera; family Geometridae; genus Epirrhoe; species Epirrhoe tristata. The sequence goes on along the minus strand of OX596150.1, from coordinate 6,884,164 downwards.
AAATAAATTAAATAGTGTAGATAGTAGTAGAACCACACACTACTTATTTTATCTATACTTACTTTGAAAAGCAATTTTGTTGACTAATTTAGTTTGAAGATGGATCACCTAAAAGAATGCCAGGCCCCAAACCGTGTTTGTTGCCCTGATTCTTCACGCGAAAGAACAGGAGTAAAATTAGTTTTGCGGCTATGTGATCCCCGCGGTCCTACTTAATAAATGCTTTTTGACTTTGACTTTGTACGTTTTTAATTTAATACATTGTAGTGTAATCAACTAACTTACTATTTTGGTCTCCTGAAAGGTGCACCCAGCTAATTTCATTTCATTTTCCTCGGACTTTTTATCTTCTTTAAATTTATCCATACACTTCGCCACTGGGGCAGTGACCAAAGCTTTTAAAGCTTCCATCTCTTCCTTGGAAAGATCAGCTAATCCCTGGAATTGTGTAACGCTACATCAACCAAATATACTAAGTAGTATGCCACTTTATGTCCCTGATAACTATGTGCGCTGTGGCCGTCGTAGGCATAAGTTGTTCTCCTGTCATTCTACACGAACCTTTCACGCAAGTAACGCGCCAACGTTACGTGCTTTAAACCTACTAAATGATTTTCTCCACGAGTTCCAGCATATCGACATTTTCAATGACAGTCTATGCTCCATATATAACAATTTAAGAGTATATTTAAGTTATGTTCATTTACGATAGTTAAGCACTTTGGACTTTTCTGTAAGCTTTCTATCTATTTTTAATAAATCATTTCATTTTATTTCATCAAATATAATAACTGAGGTCATGTCATAATTGTGCCTCGACTTTTGATCTGAAATTATTTTGTTAACAAACAATACCCATAGCTCCTATTACTTCTTGTGTCGTGGGTATCAGAAAGAACGAGTACCATTATGGCACAGAAATTGGACCTAGGTAGGTACAGCATCTTAATAATTTCAAAGTCGATTTCTAAACATTAAGAAAGTCTTCTTAGAAGAATTAAGTAGGTACTATTGAAAAGATATTAAGTACCGAATTCATTTTTTTAAAGATTCATGCCTGTCGACTTACAAACTTCTCTCGACTCTTCTTAGAGGTTGTTTACAGTGCAAACTAAATAAAACCTTTTAAAATAGCGCCTCCTTTTGTTAGATATTATAAAAAGTAATGTTTACTTACATGGACACTGGCCAACATAACAAAACAAAAGACAGCGTAGCGAAGCATTTTTTATTGTAGATTATTCAGAGATAGAATTCAGTCAAAATTCAGAGCTCGTATACCAATGAGTTCACCGTGTCTATATTTATAACTCTGCAGGTGTTATGGAGACAATTTAATAATTTAAATAATAGTTCCTAATATTACAGATTATCTCTTACCATAGTTATGAAAAGGTAATTTGTATTTTACATTGATTCAGCACAGACTAGGCTAGTTTTAATAACCGACTTCAAAAAAGTAGGAGGTTCTATTTCGGCTGTATGTATAAATAATAATAAATAAATAATGCTGGACTTTTTCACACAGCATCATCTAGCCCCAAAGTAAGCAGAGCTTGTGTTATGGGTACTAGAATGAATGATAAACTACTTATATACTTTTTTTGTTTGTAAATACATACATATTATATAGAAACACCCAGACCCGGGACAAATATCAGTAGGTCATACAAACATTTGTCCCGCGGCGGGGATCGAACCCGCAACCTTCTGCGTCGCAGGCGGACCTTCGCCCACTGCGCCACAGAGGTCGTCAAATGGTATGTTTTATTTTATGTATGTTCACCGATATTTTCGTCAATTTTGTGGACCGATTTCCAAAAAGAATTATAAGTACATCATTGTAGAATGATATGAGATGATTCCAAAAGTAACTTAATTGATTTAAATAAGGTACTTAAGCTACAATATTTAGCATTGTAGGTACCTATTACCCGACTGATCAAATTAGTGTCCTTACCTTAGAAGACCTCGGCTTAGGCATTCTGTATTTGGGGCGTGTTAGCGACGCGAATAAGACCTTAACTTATGAACATAGTTAAACCTATTTATTTGTTATTTTTTTTTTTTTGACATGTTTGTCAGAGAAAAAAGTGTTGTGTTTTTGGTTTGAGACAATCAGGTTTATTTTTCAGTTTTTAAATACAAAATTAGCTTTTGATTCGTATGGTACTCCTTCCCCACCATTTTAAGCTTACACGCTAACTTGAGGATTAATCAAAAAATTTAAAAAAAAACGCGCGTCAATAACGCATAGTCTGTAGGCGATGTGATATATGATAGGCCATGAAATTAAAACGTCTATTATAAAATAAACTAGGAGAAAACGCGACTTTACGTGTTGCATCAATGTTACCTTGCCGTCGAACTGTCGAACTATGAAAAGTATTTCTGTCATTTCTGACTCCTAAAAATACCGAATCAGGTTTTTTTTGTCTTTGGTTTTGACAATTTAGTAAGAGTTTTTTTTTAAGGGCCCTTATTTCAACCGAGACCCGTTTGCAGACTTTCAAAACGTTACATTTGTATTTGTTGCAGTTTCTGAGCATTTATTAAAGAAAATAACACAATGTATCAAATATTTGTACATGCCTCTGACTACCCCCTTAGACATCTTCAAAGGATCTGTAATACATAAAAAACTGAGATAACGTCTACCGCGCCTTGGGCATACCGTTATGATCCTGTTTAATTTTGACAACCTCTGTGGCGCAGTGAGTGAAAGCCCGCTTGGGACGCAGAAGGTTGCGGGTTCGATCCCCGCTGCAGGATAAATGTTTGTGTGATCTGCAAATATTTATCTCAAGTCTGGGTGTTTCTTTGTATAATATGTATGTATTTACAAACAAAAAGTATATAAGTAGTATATTATTCTCAGTTATCTGGTCCCTATAGGTCAAGCTTTGCTTAATTAGGGGCTAGATGTGTGAAATGTCTAGCATTATTTATGTATTATTTATTTCATTAATAACACAATTTACTCTTCTTCTTTTTTAAATTTGTTTGATCTAAGGTCATTTTATTATTTTTACTCAGTATAAGTCAGTCAGGAGTTGATTTTTATTTTATGTACCTATATTTTATATACACCAAATTATTAGTTAATTTGGTAACTCCGATGACATTGAAATATAAACTACTTATTAGAGACCTTCCACTACATTTTATTGTGGGCAAAATTATTCATAACTAGCTTCCGCCCTCGACTTCGCTCGCCAACTAACTATTTTAATAGTTTATGCCTAAGCTATTCTAGACCAGTATTTCACGCCAATCTAAATCGGTCCATTATAGTTAGGGTGTGATTGAAACACAAACATACAAACTTTCAGATTTATAATATTATTAGTTAGAATACTTAGTTAGAAAATCCACTAGGATCCACCTAGTTATGTTACAGTCAAACTCGGGAAGATCGGCCGTGGGCGTGAAATAAAAAAAACTTAATAATTGCAATTTTTATTTTAAGTAGGTGCCTACATATTTCAATCATCATCATGGTGAGCTTTTCTGCTCGAAAAATTGTTTTATTATACAGCAACAGCTCAAAACCAGTTGGATCCGTTCTTAATGTTTAGAAGTTGAATAAAAAAAATCAATAACAATTTTTACAGCAAGGTAGTATCATGTATGTTAATTATTTATAACAATACAATATATTTTTTTATGTGTGAAAATGCCTTTTGAAATAATTTTAAGTAAGTATAATATATTTTGTTGGATAACAGTGCTAAAGAACGTTACTTCGTAAATGTCATATATTTTATGTTCTATTCAGTTAAGACTGTAAAGCATTTATTGAAAAAAGTTTAATATAAAATAAAGGATAAAAGATACGGATCAAAAAAAAATCTTGTTAATTGCAACATTTAATATCTCATACTTAAATAGGTTATAATAACATTTCAAAAAAATAAGCATCTCATACATTAGTCTTCAATCGGATTATAAAATATCTCAAGTCCACATTGTTTTACTGTAATTCGATCTGAAAAAAAAAGAACATACCTTATGTATTAACATGCAGAGGTATAAACTATTTCAAGATAGTAAAGAGAGCCTTCATATGTATACGACACCAGCACACAGGAAGACCTCAACACAACCACAGAGAGAGACCTTTTATTTAAAATTCATTTAACCGAGTGGGCATTGACACTATAAGAAATATAATACAACAAACGACGTTCAACATCCCTTAAAAGACCAGTTTGACGACCTCTGTGGCGCAGTGGGCGAAGGGCCGCCTGCGACGCAGAAGTTTGCGGGTTGATCCCCGCCGCGGAACAAATGTTTGTATGACCTACAAATATTTGTCTCGGGTCTGGGTGTTTCTATGTATAATATGTATGTATTTATAAACAAAAAGTATATAAGTAGTTTATCAGTCATCTAGTGCCCATAACACAAGCTCTGCTTACTTTGGGGCTAGATGTTGCTGCGTCAAAAGTCCAGCATTATTTATTTAGTTGCCTAACTTGAGTAGGAAGCGACTCATGTAAGTACATTCAACGAGTCTATATAAAAAGTTAGCCTTTCATATAAATAAATAAACATAACAGGTCAAATGTATAGCGATTGAAATGTTAGACGATGATGCGTACTTCACTTTTGAGTTCTTTGATACATTTCCCTATGAGTACTGCTCGTTCACATCCCTCAGTTCCATCGGTAACATCTTCTTTATTCACTGAAACGAAAAAATTAATTATAATAAGTACTTACCTAACTTTTATTTTAGCTCGAAACGGTGAAGAAAAATCTCGTGAAGAAACCAGTTAGTAGGTATTTGCATAGGCGGCGATAGGCTTACTATAGGTTGATGACTTATGGGATGCTAAATTTCTGTATACCATTCTTGCTTTTTGCCACAGAATATTAGCTCTTGTATCTTTGAGTTTTAGAAAGCAAGAATGGTATGCAAGAATGGCATCGTGTAATGGCGTCTTAATGTTGGTATCAAATCAATGTACCTATGTATTTAAACGCCTCTAACTTTTAAGAATTTAAAGGCTTCTGTACCTTTTTTTAGACTTAATAAAATGTAGGTACCTACGTGTCTGGAAAATACATTCGTGATCCTGCTTTGAATAATTAGGTACTACTTAGTTGTCTTCGTTGCTGTTTGTGGCCATCATTGTAAAGGCTGCCTGAAGGTTTTTATTATAGCTTAGGTACAACACCAAGCACCAGCTCTATAGTACCTACACTTACCCTTATCACAATAATCTCCCAATTCCTGTGCATGCTTGATCGAATCTTCGCTTGACACAGCTTTCTTTATAAACTCAACTGACGCATCCTTATCGAACATTCCATTTTCATCAATCTGAAAGTTTGTAAGTAATGTCTTTGTCAAGGAATCATACTAATATTACCCATGGTAAATGCGAAAGTTTGTGAGAATGTGTGGATGTATGAAAGTGTGAATGTTTGTTCCTCTTCCACGCAAAAACGACAAAATAGTGTTGGATAATAATAGTCTGGAAGAATAAAAACAAGTGAATTCCCGAGAGACCGCGAGTAACAACGCGGAGTGCAGATAATTTATATTATTATTTATACCTCTGCTTAAAAAATACTAAAACTTTTTTCTACTTAGTTAAATCAATATAATTACCATTCCACTTGCTTTGAACACACAGGCCACAAAGCAGGGGTCAATATCCTCTTTTGGTTTCGCCACCATCGCTTCAAATTCCTTCGGGTCTAATTCGAACTTTTCCATGCACGCTAATGCTAAGGGCTTGATCGCAGCATGAAGCGCATCTTTGTCTTCATCGGATAAATTATTAAAGCCCTGAAATGATAGGTACTTACTTATAATAGATATTTTTTCTTGTCGTCTAAGAGCTTTTAAATTTGCTGTTGAGCTAAAGATTATGTCATAATTTCATACAAGTACCTACCTACATTATACCTTAATTATTAGCATTATTACAATCATCTTCTTTTTCATTTCATTAGTTTTTCATTGTACTAAAATTCAGCTTTTACTAGATTGTTATTAGTTTTAATTTATATATATTAGTAAAAACCTGTCTTTTTTGTAATCTGTAATCTGTTTTAATATTTTTTTGTATAGCTGTTGTCTTTTTTTTGCATTACTGTTTGCATCTATAATTGGGATGTCACTTGGTTTGTGTACTGATAAGGAACTGTAATTATGTTGTGTTAGTGATTATCTTGTTGATGTAACTAATAATAAAAATAAAATAAAAAATAAAAATAATTTTAAACAGATGCACGAATTCTAGGATTAATTAAATTGGACTTCAATAATTACCTATGTTTTAAAAACTAAAAAGAAAACCTATAATGTTGGACTCAGGTCGAAAATTAAGCAAGGATGAGGTGCGCCTTACAAAGATTTCGGCAGGTCCAACTTTACCCTACCAGTACTAGGTATACGGAATGTTATGCATAAAGATGATACCTAATGGTACTTACACTAACACCGGCAAACACTACAAAACAAAAAACTGCGAAACGAAGCATTTCAATCCTTACAATCCTTGTTTTTCTCAAGTGTAATGATCCTTAGAGGTATACTTCAGTTCAAATATAGCTCACGTTTGTTCAGCATCTTACAATGACTACATTTTTATACTCTACCTGAGTTGTTAAAACAATTTTTATAATAATCTTCATAACCATGAAATAGATTTGATCTTGCCATAAGTAGATGTCATACTAATGTCTCACGGTTGGTTAAGATTTACATTTTTTATAACTACAATACCAGGAACTCTGCGTATAACACCGCTAAATTATTAACTTTTGAATCCTAATCACCTGTCCTCTTCTTTTTGTCACGTTGTTTACTTTTGAACCAGGTATTGTGCAATCACCTAAGTGCGCTTCAGAGGCTTTTTTCGTGGAAGCAAAAAAATGTGTCTATACATTTTTTGAAATTTTTAGGTTCTTTATGACATGCTAGTTTCCTCACGATATTTACCTTTGCCATCTGAGTACTGGCATTATTTCTTTAAAAAGAAAAACAGAAACGTGTACAGTCAGATTCGAACCCACAACTTTAGGATGGAAACCCAGGGCTTCCACTAGACCATCACTGCTCTCAATTACCGAAATCATCTTTCCATAAAAAGGTTGGGATAAAAATGAAGGTCTTCAGACTACTTTGCATTTGATTACGTCACTTCACGATCTCTAGATAGCATTATAATTGCGGAATACAATGAGCGCATATAAACATAATTGCATGTTAGTTCCTACAGACTGCACTAGGAAACATGACTTGACATTCTTCACGGATGGTAAAAACTGGGACCGAATTAAGGACTAGAATACTGTAAAATGCCATTTACTAATATCCTAGAGATATTCAGCAATATAAGAAAGTCGATGACCCAGCCCTAAACACGACTTAGTTAAAATCCTCGATAGAGTTTATAGTCAAAACGTACCTCTGAAAACCTTAAACATCTTTAATAAGATGCTTTTATAATAACATAACCAAGCCCACTTAATTTGTCACAGTAATCATATTTCATACAATTGCTTGAAATTCATATTTTTTCCCCTAGCATGATCCTAGTTACAAACCTGATGAGAACGAATGCTTTATCTTCTGTAATAATCAGGGGCTATTAAAACTTGTAAGCACTATATCGACCATCAGAGGATTACCTGAGATCTTCAAAATAAGTAGGTAATACTCACAAAAAAATTGGAATCATTTGATCCATCTTTCTAGTAGGTTTTGAAGTAAAAACTTCTTTAGGCGCGTTATTCAGTTTTAGATGGGTAAAAAAATTTTACCTCGCGAGTCACGTGACCCGTCACTGGTGACGGGTCACGTGACGTCCTTTGTAAATCTGGATTTACAAAGGATTTTTCGGATGACACCGGCTTATCAGATACATAACTTGCAATCAATTGTCATCCCAATAGAGCTCAATTAATCTCACAATACGAAAAAAGCTATTGAAGTCTTGTGAATTGAATAATGGCAACATTGTCTTTGGCAATATGGAGCCGCGCCTTCTCAAAACCGCAAAACACAACGATAGCGCGATCTAGACACCAACCTCTTACTACCTCTTACCTCTACCTACCTTGATTTCGAAACGCTTTACATGGTCTCATTGGTCCAAGGTATAGAGCCTCTATTGAAACATCCCCGTGCCCCGAGTCAAAACTACCTAATACAGTAACTTTTTGCACTTTTTTTTTTACGTTTTTTTTATAAATAAAAAAAATTACACAGTAGGATGCCAGGGATACCTACGTTTTGTAGATTTCCCACCCAATGAACTCTAAGTGTGTTTTGGAGACTACCTCATACAACGTAGGTAATATAACGAAATAAAAAGCAATTTTAGTCCGTTTTATTTATTAGTTACATAAGTGTAGATATAACAATTATCAACACCTAATAGTTAGGTGTTAGTAGTACGCTAGTAGGTTGGTTGAAGTAAGGCTGATGGTTATGCTACCGGCTAGCTTACAGACTAAGATAAGCAACTTTGCACTAAGTTTTAACACTGCATCTTCTACAAAAATGATCCTACTTAATCTTTACTAAGCAAATATGAAGTCTTTAGGATTATCCTCGTACATGCATTTCGCTGTCCAGAATGAAGCTTCACAGAGATCTTTGTACTTCTTTTCTGCAAAAAATAAATATCTGTATAATTTGAATGACCTTTGAACTAGAAACGTAAAGATTGATGGTAGACTTTGGGTTTGAAATACTAAGCTAACTTAGCACTAACCAAAATCACAATTTGTACAGCACGACAAAAGATCATCAAGATATTTAAAATCTGAGATAATTTTCTACAACGCAATGGGTTAATCCTGACTCGTGTTATTTTGTAACCAAATATTAAGCTTATAATATCCAATTCAGTCGATAATTTGAACACTGTTTTTTATCTTTAATTTAGTTAAATTATGTACCAACTTATGTATTTTTATGATTATTGTTTCCTCTATAATGTATATATCCAAAAACATTTACGCGATCTCGTCCCGAATAAAAACAACTAATAAGTACTTACGAACATCTTTACACTTTTCTATAGAGGCTTTTGCGGAGTCTTTTAATTCAGGTGGATACATCATGTCCACTTGTTTTATGGACGCATCGTAGTTCAATTTGTTATTTTTCACCTGCAATGTTACATATGTTTTGTTATCAAAACGGAAGAGGAAGAAATCAGGGACCCTATTCGCGTTCCTTTTTTCGTTCGCTTGATTGAATATTCGATTGAATATTATGCTTCCCACCACGATATCTGACTTCAAGGGCCAATTTTTCGGTTTGGAATATTTGGTCCTAGGTTATGACCGTGTTTTAATGTTTGAAAAATTGGCTTTAGACGTCAGTATACGACTTGTAAACTAGGAAGGAACACCCTAGAAGGAAATGTGGAAGTAAGGCGAGGAAAGGGACCACTTGATAAATAGAATAATAGGCTACCTACAGCAGAATATTATTCAAAACATAACACTACCTACGTGGAACTAGATCCAGTGTTTGAACATAACATTGACAGACCAAGAATCAGCTTCTAGTTACCTTTTCTAGTTTTTGCCACGGTATTTTAATAGAAACGAGGAAAAATATGAACAAAAACAATCATTAGGTTAGCTAGGCTATATTCATTAGGTAGGTAAGCAATTATATGTATTTATTTTCAAGTTTCGACCTATATGTCTGTATGTTTTTTTTTTGAAGTGAAAACTTCTTTAGGCGCGTTAGCGACATAGAGGAAATAGTTTTGAATTGAGTATAAAACTTTAGATTCGACTGGGAAAGTCACGTGACCTAAGATGCTTTAATGTCAAAACGCTAAGACGCTTTAATGTCAAAACGGTAAGACGCTTTACTGTCAAAACGGTAAGACGCTTTACTGTCAAAACGGTAAGACGCTTTACTGTCAAGACCATAGATTTAGCATGGTACCTTTTTATGGTCAAGACGCTAAGACGCTTTAATGTCAAGACGCTGTCACGTGAACTAAGACCACACATATCAACTAGCACATCATAACAAAAATGTTCGTTCGACTTTAAAAACGGCCGCGTGTTTTCGTCAGCGCGATCTAGAAAACGACCTATTTTAGTCGCGCCATCTAGTTATAAATTTCAGAACTACTTTCAGTAACTGTTCTACACTGCATAAAGTTTAGGAATAGAGCTTTTGTTTACATTTAGATTAGATATAATAATTTAATAAATAATTACATTAGAATAAGCTAAATTAATTGAAGAAACTATAAAAAGGTCCCAGATCGAGCATTTTTATTAGAGATGAGTATTCTAGAATATTGTCAGTGCTGTGCATAGAGAAAAGTACCTACTATCTAATTGTGTTACATTACATACAAACTTACCGAGTGATGTGTGATTATTTCGGATTTTTTAGTACAGTGCATTGGTACATGACTCACACACAGCTGATTTCTCACTTTTTGATTAAAACTTATCCTATGACAAATATGTATGATAATTTTTTATTGCAGCATTTTTTCAGAAGTAAGTATTTTTACTTGTGGCTTGAAGAAAACCAGAGAGGAGCCGGAACATTCCCAAAGCTATTTCTAACCAACTAGATATGTAGGTACAAAACCTTCCTAATCCAAAAATCCGTTTGATCTAGCTTTTGTCTTACTTTCAGTTTGCCCAACGGATCTAGGCATTCGTGAAGTTAGCAGATTGTCTGCGCAGTGACCACTTTTTCATACAAAATTGTGTTCTACGCAGACAAATGGCTAACTTTACAAATGCCTAGATCCGTTGGGCGAACTGTACTCTTGAGTTGCATGAAGCTACTAATAACTATCAGTGATGGTGTTCATAGGGGTTGCGCAGACACTTTTCAAATCATTGATTTGTCAAATTGTATATGTTGCGTTTACTATAAATTTAACTTTTAAATTATTACAATTGTTCAACAATAACACTTTATTTTATCTAAAACCTCTGTAGGTACATCTATACTAGATGATTTATACAGAATCAGGAGATTCAGGAGCGAACCTATGCCTACACTCAAGACGATGCTGTAGTGCCTGGGTTCATTGTATTTATTTACCTAGCTGCTGTAGTATTAATTTAGCTGCTGTACCTACTTTAGTAGTACAAGAATAGATACTGTAGTAGCGCTACCTGTTAGGTACAGTCGCCTGCAATGAGATGTATACGTACAGACATTCTACAATTTTTGAATCACACTCACTCAATGAAATTATCACACTATTTATATGCAATAACTTCAGAATACTATTGTTGCTACTAAGTACATAGTTAAAATTAAATGTATGTTAGTACAATCACTTTTTAGTTTTGATACAAACCAAATATCTATTTTTGTAAGTTTGTACTTGTTATTTCAGGCAAATGTACACTGTGAAGGCACAAGCCTCAGCTTTTCAAGTACCAAAAAAAAATTGTGGCACT